>OY728147.1:413121352-415609521 GCA_963277665.1 Viscum album | reverse complement strand
TCTAACAAAATGTAATTTTTTTTACAGAAATCATTTGATAATGTTGTCAGATAAAAGGAGTCCCTAAATATGAAAATCATTAAATTAATTTAAAAAATTGAAGTGACAATTTCTAATTTTCCTATCCATGACACCAAAATAATGGAAATATAAATATATGTATATTTTTTATTGATGATGGATGTTAATTTATTAATTGGGATGATTACCTAAATAAAACCCCTAGTAAAAATGATGTTATAAAGAATAAATATTTTATAAAAAGTATTGGAGAAAATACAAATCATTATAAAAAAATATGCACCTTGTTCTAAAATTAATAATATTCATAATATTACAGTTATTTAGGGTTTAATAATTGGTCATTTTTCAAATGGATGATATATAAGGAATCCACATCTATATATAATAATGAAAGATGTTATCTCTGAAATATTATTCAATTTCTATTTTATTATTTCAAAATACAAATACATTTTTGTTTTCAACTAATTTATAGATAACATTATCGGACCCATGGGTGTTTGTGTTCTAAAAGACCTTTTTTATTAATTTGTTAAAGTTAGAAACAAGGCACATATGAATAAAATGGTTTATAATTAAAAATTATTCAATACCTATGGATGGAGAATATCTAAATTTATTCATTTTCTATGAATTATGCAGGCCATTTCAGATTTAGTGATAATGAAAAAGGAATGATAATTTGGAATGGATATGTGATAAATTTGTTGTCAATAATTATCAATAGAATTATTTTTGTGGTATTTTTAAGACACAACCTGAAAAGTATATATCAACATTGTGACAATGGTTGTTCTAATTGAAATTTCAAATAATGTATAAATACTTTTAAAAAATGAACCACATAATTTTGAGGTAAGATGAAATAAAAATGTACAAACACAAGATTTAAATTAATTTGTAAAAAAAATCAATTATTTGAAATTTAAAATTAATGAATATAGGATTTGTCATAATAGAATGGAACATTAAAAATTTTACTCTTTGAAATAATTATCCAAATAAAATATTATTTTTTAATTTACTAATCATAATTTTGATGAAAAGAATCTTGTTGAAGCATCCATGATTAGAAGTCAACAAAAGAATAATTTAACATAGTAAATAAGGTTTTATCTTCTAGACAATAAAAATTTATCCACAAGAATTTGTTTTATTTTTCTAGAAAAAAATTTTTAATTTCAAAACAATTTATTTATGTTTTTTTGATGAATTTTCAAGATTTTATTCGTCTTATTTATTATGGTGTAAAATATATCTATAATCAATTTATTTTATTTTTTCAAACTTTTATAAAATTAATCTGTCAGTAAAATTGTGACTTTTAGAAGTAAAAAAGGGTAATAATTTTAGAATCATAATTTTAATTCAATTTTATTAAATCATTATACTAAACATGTCATTTACACACATAAGAAACATCAATTTATAGTGTAGTTAAAAGTAAGAACAAGACATTTTAAGCAATTTCTAGTACTATGTTATGTGTATATAACATGCCTTGCCTTTTTGGGATGAAGATGTTAATAAAACAAATTATGTATTTAAAGAACCGTAAAATTCAAGGGAAAAGTTTTTCTTAATTTTCTCTGAGATTTTGCAAGAACGCGGTTTCTGACGGCACTTGATTCCGAGGCCCGTTGTGCCCGGAATAATTTCCCGATGATTAGCTCAGGTACGATCAGCGAACGAACGAGCGAGCTTTTCTAACTTTTGAACCGGTGCTCGGAATCGAATTCTGAGGGAACCGATGGAATCGCAGCACCGGTAATTGCATATAAACACCTTTTCCGGAGTTGCGTTTGCTCGGGTGTGGTTTTTAATTTTTTTGAGTTAAGTAAAATAATAAAATAAAAATGGTGCGACCAATTTTTATTTTACTTAATGTTGTTTAACCTAAGTTTAGTGTTTGGATTGGGACCCACAATATCCTACCCACTAGGTAGGATATTTGTGAGGTGGGGCCCAAACGAGCCCCACCGTTTTGTTCAACTTCTTCAACCACCTTTTTATTAATTTAATGCACCAGCACCCCTATTAAGTGGAAGTCAACCCTTGCGTTTTTATGTTTATGAAACGCCTCAATTAATTTGGGCAATTTAAACGTTGCAATTAATTCAATTAATTGTTTGATTCGTTTTTGAATTTTAAAATGCATGGCTTGAGAAATAAAATAATACAAACTCTTATTTTATTAGAGTTGTTGGGTTGTGTGAGGCTTGTGAGAATTTGCTCAAGTCTTGAAGTTTTTCCTTCTTGATGAAGAACGTGAAGAACGTCGAACTCCGATGACAGACGATGGTGAGAGATGCCTTCCTCGGAGATTGACGACCCGTCGCGCATCACCACGTTCTTTCTTTCCACGTCAAAGGAAGGGAGACACCGTTCCTCTGCGACGCGATGATCGTCCTTCTTCCGCGACGCTCAATTCCGCGACATCCCTTTCCGCGATAACCTCGTTCGACGACTACGCTCGAGGTAGGGGATTATTATTTCATTTGTTCCTGATTACTTTCATCGTTGAACTATCGTCTGATTTGGGCCGCCTGTTATCGCAATAACGGGAGGAGGTCGGACCGCATGAACACGGACGGCCCTCCTCTATCCTTTGGTTGTTTGATACTATTTGTGGCACGACCAAGGCAATGCGGTGCCGAAGCACCATGCGGGAAATATTAAAGAAAGAGGAGAAGCACAGCACCGTCGCGCCGCACCATTGAAGACGAACCAAAGAAGTGGCGCCGTCACGCAGCACCGGAGAACCACAAAAGCACCGCGACCGGAGCAGGGCCTCGGCGGAGGGTCGCGGCGCCATTGCGCCACACCGGACGGACCAAGGCCTCAGTGAAGCAAGGACCGACGACAAACTTCCGGCCGCCGGCGTCGGAGCAGGGGGATCGGGACCGCCCCGGTCTCCTGGCGGCAGCAGCCGGCCAGCCGGAGTGGGCCAGCCGATCAGGGGGAAAACCGAGGGTTCGTAACCACCGGTTGGCCAGCAGGTGCAGCCCCCCACATGGGGCCCACAGTTTCTCTACGATGGGGGTAGCGTGCCCCCCTTCACCGCTCGGCCATTACGGCTGAGCCGCCAGGCCGGGCCGCGCCTAGGCCGGGCCGGGCCGTTCCAGCCAGACTGGGCCGCGCCCAAGTGGGCCGGACCAAGACCCGGGTCTGGTCGACCCGGTTTGGGCCGACCCAGGGGGTACCGGGCCGAGTCGGACCGGGCCCGAACCCCCTATTACCGGACCTCTCATGGTCATTTTCCCATAACCTGGGCAGGGGACCTCCAATCGATGCTCTGTTAGCTGCGATGAGATCCTTGGATCGAGACAGTCGTTTCGGTATATTACACTCAAGGTTTCAGAGTACTTTGGGTTCGGCCGGGTTGGTTCGTACACGAAACCAACCGGGCCCTCGGAGCGGAAACGCTTATAACTTGAGATTCGAACGTCCGATTGACGTGCCGTCGACATTGATGGATTTTTCATAGTAAGACGGACCTTTTGGCTTACTCTTCTCAAGGTTTGAATGCAGTTGGAGTATAGTCGTGTTGGTTTTGACTTAAAAACCAGCCGGACCCCTGGGATGAAAAAGCCAATAACTCTCAGACCGGGCGTCCGATTGACGCGCTGTTTGTGACGTTGAGTTCCTATTGACGATATAGAACTTTTGGATACATCAACTCTGGACTATGTTCCAGTTAATGTATCATCCCCTCGGCTCGTGGAGCAGACCCTCCCGAACGAGCTTGCTGTGTGAGGGAACCCTAGAGCTGGCTGCGACTGCGACGACGATGGCGACTGTACAGAAAACCTCCGTGGATTCGACGACGACGCCTACAGCACTCAGCGATCCTACATGGATCAGTGCTACTTATCCTGTGTGGGTCAGATCCTGTGTGGGTCAGCGCTCAGCGGTCCTGTGTGGGCCAGCGCCTACAGATCCTGTGTGGGTCCGATCCTGTGTGGGTCATTGCTGGGGTTAGTTACATATCGATCCTTTGTGGGTCATTGCGGGGGTTAGATACCTATCGATCCTTTGTGGGTCATTGAGAGGGTTAGTTATCATCAATACTTTGTGGGTCATTGCAGGGGTTAGTAACTATCGATCCTGTGTGGGTCCGACGGCTTAGATGAATCAGTGGCTACATCTGATCATCTCTATCTTCTTACGAAGAAGTATACATGTGTGAGCTGAATCATGACTTTCAATCATTATCTTCGATATGATTGACTTGCTTTCCTATGTGGATTGTGTTGTGCTATCCTGTGTGGACGTGATCGAAATTGGGCTCGGATGTTGGAGCCGAATTGGAATTGATGACTTAGGTAAATGTATGGGAATATACCTAAGTAGTGTCGTATGTTACTTCGTGATTGTATCTTTCCTCTGTGGATTATCCTTTGTGGATTCTGGGAGACCTTCGGCAGTCTCGGGGTCCCTACCGAGTAGCTTATACTCACCCCTGCATGGGCTATGCCCGCACTACGTTGTGTTGGTTGCAGACGATGGACAACGCTGATCGTGGTTGAGGCTTGCGGAGCAGGTCGGCACCTGGAGGTGGACCACTGGGCGGGACGTACTCGGAGCGGACGATTGGACCTGAGGAGCTGTGGAGCCTATCTGTACCCACCCTTCAGGTGGGACTTCCAGTGGACGACTCACCACTGTGGCTTTACTTTTCAGTTGTTGTACTCCCTTTTCAGTTGTACTTTACTTTCAGTTTGGGTTTGTATTCTGGCCCACTTACTTTACCGCACATACTATTGTATCCAGTTTTAATTAGTGTTTACTTCTAGTTTCTTGCTCCATGGTGATTGTTTACTTTAAAAAGGCAATGCCTTCCCTTTTTAGTGGGAATTACGCCTTGGTGCTAGTCGCCATCCCCTGGCCTATGGAAGGCGGGCTTGGGGTAGTCACAACACGGGCCCCGAGGACGGGTCGTGACAAATTGGTATCAGAGGAGTTCAGTTCTACCACATAACTCAGGACTCTAATATTTTTCTATGTGAAGAAATAGTGTTAAGAGTATTGAGAGTGGTTATCAGTCCATGGAGTCCAGTGTTGGTGCGGCGGCCGACGTATCCGTACACCAGGACCTGACTTCTGATTTCCGTCTTAATGCACGAAAACATTTATTGCTTGTGTGTTTCAAGTTTTATTTATGATTACATTATGTCAGCTCACCAGGTATACTATTTGACCATGGAACGCCTGTTTCTTTTAAGGATGCCCCCACGACGGCAGCCATCTAGGGTTCCGAGCGTTGTACATGACGATAACCCACCTAGCGACGAGGCCTCGTTACAGGGCCCCTTGACAGCAGAGGCACCGGCGGTACCTCTACCTGTCGAGCCACTGATGCTACCGGCCCTAGCCACTGACGATGCACGTTGCCTTAGTGCAGTGCACAAGTTTCAGCGTCAGCGACCACCCAGGTTCCACGGGGAGACGGACCCTCAGGTACCCGAGGATTGACTGGAGGTAGTTGTATGAGTTTTCAGGTTAGGGAGTACACCAACAGACCACATGGTGATCCTCTCAGTGAGCCTCCTGCACACGGCAGCAGGCATATAGTGGAGATTGATGCTCCAAGTGCACGACGAGGCATCTCTCCTCTGGACGAACATTGAGAGCCTATTCCACGTAGAGATCGTCCCAGCCACCCTCCGTATGGTGTGCATCCAGGAGCTTCTACAACAGCGGCACAGAATATTGACGGTCCCCTAGTACTCGGCAAGATTTACCGATCTCTTGCGTTATTCGACGGACATAGTTCAAGACCCATTCTTCCGAGCCCCGACCCATGAGCATGGATTGACGCATGAGTTCAGAGCATCGCTGATCTCCCTCAGCATTCCGACACAGGTAGGGGTACTGGAGCGAGCCCTTCTCATCGAGAGCTTTCTTGCTGAGTCTACACCAGCGGCGATACCTACCACAGGGCGGCACGTAGTGGAGTCTTCTGAAGCTGGTAGTCGACGTATGACACATGGGTCCAAGAGGACCAGACCCTCGGGAGGATAACCTCAGGACACTGGCTCAGTGGTGCGGGGCACACAACGTGGAGCCAGTCTTTCGAGAGGCAGACAGTGCTACGCATGCGGTGGGCAGGGCCACATGGCTCGTGACTGCACGACCCGCCGTACTGAGGAGCAGCAGGCGGTTGAGGGACCACCCAGGCAGAGGCAGAGGGTCAACTGTGGCTATCCACAGGGGGCAGGCGGACGAGGAATAAGAGCTGGCAGAGCAGCAGGTGGTGTGAAACGTTTTGAGGCTCCACCACCACCACCACCAAGAGGTCCACCCCGACCATAGGGAGCTGGCGAGCAGAGACAGGCACAACTTCAGGCAGCGGAGGCCTACAACCACGGATCGCCCAAGATGATTCGAGGTACTATCTATGTTTATTCCACCCTTGTTGTAGTTCTTATAGACACATGAGTGAGTCATTATTTCATAGCCGCTTCCATTGTTCGGAGCTCGGAGATTCCGACAGAGCTGTTGGATCGATCCTTACGGCTAGAGACTCCTACGGGAGCAGACTCGATGATTACGCATTGGTGCCGACAGTTTGATCTTACTCTAGGAGGCAGGAGCTTCGGCTGGGATCTTCTTGTAGCGGTTTCAAGGACTTACGACGTCATCTTGGTCATGGATTGGTTATCTACATTCCATGCTCAGATTGACTGTATTAGGTGCATGGTGTGATGTGTACGCACCGACGGGAGCAGGTTCACCTTCATCGGCGAGAAGGGAGCCTTTGCAGCACAGGATGGACTCACGCAGAGGAGAGGACAACCCATCACTCATCAGTTGGCTAGCCTCATCCTAGGAGCAGTTGATGTGCAAAGTCCAAGCTTACCTGTAGTGGTGGATCAGTATGCATACGTTATTCCCGACGATGTTCCGAGACTACCTCCTCGCAGAGAGGTAGACATTTATATTGACCTGTACCCCGGGACATCCCCGATATCCACCCCAGCATATCGGATGGCACCCGCTGAGCTTCGAGAGCTACGGGTACAGCTGGAGGACTTGCAGGGATAGGGATTCATCTGACCCAGTGTTTCACACTGGGCTTCCCCGATATTGTCCGCCAAGAAGGCGGACGGGAGCTTGCGACTTTGTATTGACTATCGTCGCCTGAACTAGGTGACAGTGAGGAACAAGTATCCGCTACCGAGGATTGATGAACTCTTCGATCAGCTCAAGGGAGCACAGTGGTTCTCAAAGATAGACCTCAGATCAGGCTATCATCAGCTCAGTGTTCGGGACAAGGACGTGCAGAAGATGGCCTTCAGATGTCGGAATGGCCACTATGAGTTCTTGGATATTCCATTCGGCATAACCAATGATCCAGCAGTGTTCATGGGCCTCATGAACAGGATCTTTCAGCCATGCCTCAATCGATTTGTCATGGTCTTCATCGATGACATTTTGATATACTCAACGACTGAGGAGGAGCACGCCTACCACTTTCGGGTTGTACTGGACACACTCCTAGAGCACCAGCTTTATGGTAATCTCTCGAAGTGTCAGTTCTGAATATGCGAGGTCCACTTCTTGGGACACGCCATCTCTGAGGCGGGAGTTGCGGTGGATCCTGCAAAGATCGAGGCATTGCTAGCTTGGGAGCCACCCAAGAGCGTGACAGAGGTGCGGAGTTTCTTGGGTCTAGCTGGGTACTACCGGAGATTTGTGCCAGACTTCTCCAAAGTTGCGGCACTACTCTCAGCTTTGACGAAGAAGGGGAAACCCTTTGTGTGGTCAGACAGATGCCAGCAGAGATTCCAAGAGCTTAGACAGAGATTGACCAGTGCGCCTATCTTGAGGCTACCGAAGGAGGGAGTTGGGTAAGTAGTTTACTGCGATGCATCAGGGACCGGACTCGGATGCATCCTGATGCAGGAGCGGGCTGTGACCACCTATGGATCATATCAGTTGAGGCAGGATGAGAAGAACTATGCTACCCATAACCTAAAGTTAGCAGCAGTGGTCTTCGCTCTGAATATGTGGTGGCACTATCTGATGGGTGAGCGCTTTACAGTCTATTCTGACCATCAGAGTCTCAGGTACATCTTCTCGCAGAAGGACCTGAACCTGAGACAATGACGATGGATTGAGTTCCTCCAGGACTATGACTTTAAGATAGTTTATACTTCTGGAAAGGGGAACGTAGTAGCCGATTCACTCAGCAGGAAGACGGGCATTCAGCTACTTGTGGAGGTTACAGAGCAGCTAGCCGCTTTGCAGATATCCTTCATGGATAGAGATGGAGCAGCCTTTCTTCAGTCACTCACAGTCACTCCTCCACTACTGCAGCAGGTCAAAGAGGCACACCGTGGGGATGATGACTGTGAGATGCGGCGTGCACAGATATCCTCAGGATTGGAACCTGATGGTTTCTCTTTAGGAGGAGAGCACGACGTTCTTTTTAGAGGACGTACCTTGGTACCAGTTGCCTTACGAGAGGAGTTTTGAGATAATTTCACACTTCCCCTTTGGCGGTACATCCTGGAGTGTCGAAGATGTACCAGGATCTCAGGAGACAGCACTAGTGGATGGGCATGAAGAAGGTTGTGGCAGAGTTCATTTCTCGATGCCTCACCTGCCAGCAGGTGAAGGCATAGCACCAGGTACCAGCAAGCTTGGTGCAGCCCGTAGAGGTCCCGGAGTGGAAGTGGGATGGGATATCTATGGACTTCATGACTGGACTTCCACGCACTTCCAGAGGTCATGACACCATTTGGGTAATTGTCGACCGACTCAAAAATTTGGCTCACTTCTTACCCATCAGAGAGTAGGGCTCAGGGGAGAGCTTGGGACGTCTCTATGTTCAGGAGATTGTATGGCTTCATGGTGTGCCATCATCTATCGTCTCCGATCGAGATGCTTGCTTTACTTCCTGGCTTTGGAAGGGGTTGCAGGAGGCGTTCGGGATGCAGCTACATCTGAGCACCACCTTTCACCTACAGACGGATGGTCAGATGGAGTGGACCATTCAGAATCTTGAGGATAAGCTCCGCGCATATGTCCTCGACTTTGGTCACAGCTGGGAGGACCACCTACCCTTGGCGGAGTTCGCGTACAACAACAGCCACCACTCCACCATCGGGATGACACCTTACGAGGCATTGTATGGCTGACCTTGCAGATCTCCACTGTACTGGACATACCCTGGGGAGTTAGCACTTGTGGGACCGGAGATGGTCCAGGCCACGACTGAGAAGGTCCAAGTCATCCAGGAGCAGATGAGGACAGCTCAGAGCCGGCAGAAGTTTTATGCTTACAGGAGGTGGAGGCCACTGGAGTTTGAGGATGGAGAGCACGTCTTCTTACGTGTCTCACCTCGACGTGGATTAGAGAGATTTGGACGAGGCGAAAAGTTATCTCCGTGCTTCATCAGACCTTTCCAGGTCCTCAGCAGGATTGGTGAGGTGGCTTATCTCCTGGCTCTACCACCTCAGTTGCACCGGGTGCACGACGTCTTTCACGTATCCCAGCTGAGAAGATACGTGCAAGACCCGATGCATGTCATTGACCATGGGGAGCTGGACGTTGATGATGGGGCGACTTTTGCGGAGGTCCCGGTGGAGATTGAGGATCGACAGGAGCAGGTCCTGTGTGGACAGTCGATTCCTATACTACGCATCATATGGCAGCACGAGAACCTCTAGGAGAGCACTTGGGAGCGGGAGGCTCAGATGCGTGCACAATACCCACATTTGTTCCCCTAGTTTATGATGTATCTTTATGGGGATGTAAAGCCCTGATGTGGGAGTAATGTAAAGACTCATAAAATTCAAGGGATATTTTTTCTTAATTTTCTTTGGGATTTTACAAGAACGTGGTTTCTGACGGCACTTGATTCTAAGGCCCGGTGTGACCGGAATCATTTTCCGAAGTTTAGCTCGGGTACGTTCAGTGAACGAACGAGCGCGTTTTTCTAACTTTTGAACCGGTGCACGGAATCCAATTCTGAGGGCACCGATGGAATCGCAACACGGGTAATTGCTTAGAAACACCTTTTCCGGAGTTGCGTTTGCTTGGGTGTGGTTTTTTATTTTTTTGGGTTATGTAAAAGAATAAAATAAAAATGGTGCGACCAATTTTTAATTTACTTAAATTTGTTTAACCTACGTTTAGTGTTTGGAGTGGGACTCACAATTTCCTACCCACTTGGTAAGATATTTGTGAGGTGGGGCCCACACGAGCCCCACCATTTCTTTCAACTTCCTCAACCCCCTTTTTATTAAGGTAACGCACCCGCACCCCTATTAAGTGGATGTCAACCCTTGCGTTTTTCTGTTTATTAAACGCCTCAATTAATTTGGGCAGTTTAAACGTTGCAATTAATTCAATTAATTATTTGATTCGTATTTGAATTTTAAAATGCATGGCTTGAGAAATAAAATAAGACAAACTCTTATTTTATTAGAGTTGTTGGGTTGTGTGAGGCTTGGGAGAATTTTCTCAAGTCTTGAAGTTTTTCTTCCTCGACGAGGAACATGAAGAACGCCAACCTCCGATGATGAATGACGGTGAGAGATGCCTTCCTCGGAGATCGACGACCTGACGCGCATCACCTCGTTCCTTTTTTCTGCGTCAAAGGAAGGGAGACACCGTTCCTCCGCGACGCGACGATCCGCCTTCTTCCGTGATGATCAATTCCGCGACGTCCCTTTCCACGAAAACCTCATTCGACGACTACGCTCGATGTAGGGGGATTATTATTTCATTTGTTCCTGATTATTTTCATCGTTGACTTATCGTCTAATTTGGGCTGCCTGTTATCGCAATAACGGGAGGAGTTCGGACTGCACGAACACGACCGACCCTCCTCTACCCTTTGGTTTTTTGATATTGTTTACAGCACGAGCAAGGAAACGCGGTGCTGAAGCACTGTGCGTGAAATATTAAAGAAAATGGAGAAGCGCAGTGTCGTCGCGCCGCACCGTTGAAGACGAACCAAAGATGCGCCGCCGTCGTGCCACGTCGGAGAACCACAAAAGCACCACGACCAGAGTGGCTCCGCGGCGAAGGGGCGCGGCGCTGGCGCACCGCGCCGGACGGACCAAGGCCTCGACGGAGCAGGGACCGGCGACCAACTTCCGGCCGCCGGTGTCGGAGCAGGGGGACCGGGACTGCCCTGGTCCCGTGGCGGCAGCAGCCTGCCGACCGGTCAGGGGGAAAACCGAGGGTTCGTAACCCCTGGTTGGCCAGCAGGTGCGGCCCCCCACATGGGGCCCGCAGTTTCTCTACGTGGGGGGCATCCCCCCCCCACCGCTCGACCGTTACGGCTGAGCCTCCTGGCTCTCCGGCCGGGCCAGGACGTGCCCATGCGGGCCGGACCCAGACCCGGGTTGGGTCGACTCGGTTCGGGCTGACCCAGGGGGTACCGGGCCGAGTCGGACCGGGCCCGAACCCCCTATTACCGGACCTCTCACGGTCTTTTTCCCATAACATGTCCTAGGGACCTCCGATCGACGTACCGTCAGCTGCGATGAGATCCTTTGATTGAGATGGTCGTTTTGGTATATTACACTCAAGGTTTAGGAGTACTTTGTGTTCAACCAGGTTGGTTCGTGCACGAAACCAACCTGGCCCTCGGAGCGGAAACACTTTGACTTGAGCTCCGGACGTCTGATTGAGGTGCTGTCAACTTTGATGGATTCCTATTAGTGAGACATACCTTTTTCCTTACTCCTCTCGAGGTTTGGACGTAGTTAGAGTATGTTCGGGTTGATTTAGACTTAAAAACCAGTCGGGCCCCTGGGACAAAAAAGCCAATAACTCTCAGAACGAGCGTCTGATTGACGTACCGTCTGTGACGTTGAGTTCCTGTTGACGATATGGAACTTTTGGATAAATCAACTCCGGACTATGTGTTAGTTGATGTATCAGCACCTCGGGTCGTGGAGCGGACCCTCCAGAACGAGTTTGCTATGTGCGGGAACCCTAGACCTAGCTGCGACTGCGATGACGATGACGGCTGTACAGAAATCCTCCGTGGATTCGACGACGATGACTACAACACTCAGCGATCCTACGTGGATCAGTGCAACCAATTCCGTGTGGGTCAGATTTTGTGTGGGTCATCGCTCAGTGGTCCTATGTGGTCCAGCGCCTACAGATCTGTTGTGGGTTCGATCCTGTGTGGGTCATTGCAGGGGTTAGTTACCTATCGATCCTTTGTGAGTCATTGCCAGGGTTAGTTACCGATCGATCCTTTGTGGGTCATTGCAGGTGTTAGTTACCATCTATCCTTTGTGGGTCATTGTGGGGGTTAGTACCTATCGATCTTGTGTGGGTCCGATGGCTTAGATGAATCAGGGGATACATTTGGTCATCTCTATCGTCATACGAAGAAGTATACCTGTGTGAGCTGAATCTTGACTTTCAATCATTATCTTCGATATGATTGACTTGCTTTGATATGTGGATTGTGTTGTGAAATTATGTGTGGACATGATTGAACTTGGGCTCGGATGTTGGAGCCGAACTAGAATTGATGACTTAGGTATATGTATGGGCATATACCTAAGTAGTGTCAGATGTTACTTTGTGATTGTATCTTTCCTTTGTGGATTATCCTTTGTGGATTCTGGGAGACCATAGGGAGTATCGGGGTCCCTACTGAGAAGTTTATACTCACCCCTACATGGGATATGCCCGCACTACATTGTGTTGGTTGCAGATGACGGACAACGCTGATTATGGTTGAGGCTTGCCGAGTAGGTCAGTACCTGGAGGTGGACCACTGGGCAGGACGTACTCGGAGCGGACGATTGGACCCGAGGAGCTGTGGAGCCTATATGTTCCCACCCTTCAGGTGGGACTTTCAGTGGATGGATTACCACTACGGCTTTTTTTTCAGTTGTTGTACTCCCTTTTCAGTTGCACTTTACTTTTGGTTTGGGTTTGTATTCTAGCCCACTTACTTTTCCGCACTTACTGTTGTATCCAGTTTTACTTAGTGTTTACTTCTGCTTTCTTTCTCCATGGTTATTGTTTACTTTACAAAGGAAATGCCTTCCCTTTTTACTGAAATTACGCCTTGGTGCTAGTCGCCAGCCCCTGGCCTATGGAAGGCGTTCTTGGGGTAGTCACGACACGGGCCCCGAGGACAGGTCGTGACAATGTCATTAACACAGTTTTTATAATACGTATCTCAATGAAATCACCATATGATTTATGGAATAATAGAAATTAAAAGGTAATATACATTAATGTGTTTGGGTGAAGGATTTATTCTTTGGATATAAAGGAAAATAATGAAATGTTATATCCAAATGTTGTTAATGGAATATTTAGGTGTTACGCTACATATTTCAGATCATACATTATTTTCAATTAGAAATCAATGGTAGTTGAGGAATAAAATCCTGTATTGTTTGATGAAAGTGATCCATTTTACAATATGAAAAATCATATTGATGGAATGTGTGATTATATATAGCAGATTTAATTATAAAAAATTGTTGATAACAAAATGATCATGATATGAAACATGGTTGATAATAATTCAAACTATAATGGAATGACATTGAAGAGAAATAAAACATTCCTCCTAAAAATAATATAAACCATAATTTCTATCATATTGAGACGGTTATATGATATCTATATGTAGAGGTTATAATGTTAAGTAGTATAATAATGCATGTATAATTTTTCTTATCTTAGTTTGAACATAAATCCTTATATGAATTTGTAGCGTATGATAAATGGGTTTTGGAATTGTAAGAAGAGATATACATGTTCATGAGGCCCAAGGATTGGATATTCATCAAAAAAACCCTCTCACCATCCAATTATTGAAAATAAATTGCAATTTAAGAAAAAATATGATGATTAGGGTGAGATAATTAGAAATAAAGATTGGATAGTTAAAAAATATTGTAATCAAGAAGAAGGAATATAATATTAACTGAAATTTTCTCTATAGCTATGTTAGACACCATTATAATATTTCAATAATATGAATCTCATAAAAATTTAAAATTATATGAGATTGATGTCAAATATTTCTTTTAAAAATTACTTGAAATTGATGATGATTATGTTGAAAAACGTGGGTTTGAAGTCCCCCCACCCATTTTGAATATTCTATTTTCAATATTAGTAATTATCTTTTTTCTATAAACAACAACCTAGGGATTGGAATGAAATATTACATTATTTTATTTTTATAGATTTTTTTTAATTTTGGATTGGAAATCCCCACACATTTCAAGATGGCATTATTAAAAGATCATTTTCTTATGAAAATATTTGTGGTTGATGTTTTTTTGAATAAAATACAGAAAAATATTTAAGTGATTTTTTTTATTTAGATAAAAAAATCGAATAATCAGGATGGTTTAGTTATAATTTTAATTGTTTTTTAAATTTTTAAATGTAATGTTGGGAAGGTTTTAAATCAATGAAAATATATACTTTCTTGAATGAAAATGTTTTTACATGAAAATTTTATGATTTATTAAAATATAATTCCTTCCAATTATAAAAGAATACATTGATGAAATAAGAAAGCTAGTTAAAAATAAGTTATATAGATGAATAATTGGGAACATTCATTATCTTAATAAAAATATGCTTTGACCTAGTTTATTTAGACTGTGTTGTAGATTTCAATCTAATACAATATAATCTAGTTTAAATAAAATTAAGTGAATTTTAATTTATGTAGAAGGAACTATCTCCCTTTCATTAATCTTTTTAGAAACATTTGAGTTAAATATTACTTCATACTCCTATTATGATTTTGGCCGGTGTAGACTAGATAGAAACAGGTCATTAGAAACCTATTATTTTTGGGGTAAGTCTTTATTATCATTGTCTATTATTATAAAAATACACTATTACACTTTAATATAACGAAGATGAATATACTATAGTTGGAAGTTGATGTGAATATGGGATACAGACAAAACACACTATGATGGATTTTTGTTCAGTTTTAGCCATGTTTTAATCAAACGTGATAACATAAGTAACATAAACATTTCTATGAATCTGATAAACCACTTTAGATCAAAGAATATAGTTTAATGAAATCATTTTTTGAGGTGTCATTCAAAAAAGATAATATTTATTTATAATTTTCTTCTATATAAAATAAAATAGTAGACATTTCACCAAACCATTTCATTGTAAAAAATATAATTTTATCCTACCTAAATTTATTTCTTATAATACATGTTAACCTAATTTTTATTTTTTAATTAATGTATTGTCATGTGAAAAGAAATATTTATTCAAATATTTATTTAATTATCATATTTTTTATTATGTTCCTCCTTTAATACTTTTAGTCAAATTATAGTATGACACTGAGCCTGTATTGTTAATGATTACACTTCTAAAAAAATGTTTTTCCCATTGATTATATCAAAAGAACGAAATCATATCAGTATTGTTTTAAATACCTCCAAAACTTTTCAATCCCTAAATCTCTTGTTTTTTTTGTTTATAACCCTCATTTAAAAAAACAAAAAAAACATTATAGATTCTTTAATCATAATAAATACCCTGATATCTGATTATACAAAAATAATAATCTCAATGTTCACATGTTCTATATGGATGGTTCTGAATGTAAAAATAATTGATTTTTTGTGGATCAATAGGAAGAATAAGCTTCTCAAAATGGTTTTCAATATTTAATTATTGAAATAAATTTACAATGAAAATATAATAGATTTTTTAATATGGATTTCATGAGTTTTATGATACTTCAATATTTCTTTTCTGGATTTTGAATATCTTATCTCATAGACTATCAATCAGAAGTATTTATTCATGTCTTAAGTAATAATGGGTAATGGTTTTTGATTTTGGAATGAAGGTCACTATGATATCAACAGTCATATTTCTACTATGGATAATGATATACCTCAATAAATAATTTAATATGTTTTTAAAATAATGAGCATTTAAAGAAATTATCTATGTACCTAAAGTCAGAATGGAATTTCCTATTGATATTTATTATTCCAAAAATAACCTTGAGAAATAGATATCTTGGGAATTTCTTATTTAATAAAGATAATTTGTTATATTTTTATCTATTGAAAGAAATATTAAACCGGAACACTACGTAATGAGGTATATATTCCATGGTCAGAAAAAATATGTGCACTTATTTCAATTTGGGAGGATGTTAAAGCTGTTATTTTTCAATGTCATTTTCCTCTTAGATGAAATTATGGAATCCCATTTTCATGGGTTAACAAATTAGAGAATTGGGTTTTTGAGGTGTAGTAAACATTTATATAGATTATCAGATAAGAAGTTATTAAAAATTGGCTCAAATGATGAGATATGAGTGGCCCCTACTCATTTTTATGGGGAGTTATATCGTGAAATAGTATCTACTTGACTATATACATAGGTAACTCAAAGTATAGATGTGGAAGAAACATTAGAAACTATGAATCTATTTGACCCAAATTGTACTGTTCTAGTATTAGTATCATATTAGATTGAACATAGTGATGATAAAAAAAATAAGATTCCCTTGAGGTGTAATTTGAAGAATATCATGTTGTTGTGGAAATTTTCTCATTTTCAATCGTTTATCCACCCTGGTTACTAGTTTCATCCAGAAGAGAAACATTTGGCACATCCATTTCAATTCTTGTGAGAATTGGTCAAGAGAGAACAATCCAAAATGTTTTTGGTTCCATTTTGTCTAATTTTGTTACATATACTATGAAAATAAGATATGTTATGTGAGAATATATTCTTTTTGTAAAAGGATGGTGCTAATGCCTCATTTTATTATTAAAGAAAAGAAGAGGCCTTTTAAAACTGGGTTTAGGGAGACCCATTACGTATACCAAAGGTCAAGTGGGAATGTAGCCCATTACATAGCCCATAAGCCCAAATTTTTTTCCCAAGGGCCATTCTATGAATAGTACTACTACAGTATCTGTCTGCTACAATATCGCACAGTTTCTGCCTCTACAACAATGACATGCTTTTACTGCAGTGTCCTAACACCACTACAGTACCACTGTTGTAACAGTACCACTACATTACTGCTACAGTACCTACACCTTATGAGTTTTGAACTCCCATATGTTCTAATGAGGATAATTTATACATTAATGGTGAATAAATATTGTAATTAAGTAAGATGGAAATGATTCATTTATATTGTGAACTATCTCACAATGAATAGGTTCCACTAGTTGGAGAAATTCAGCATGTTGAATGAAATCATTCTGTAAAGGAGGATACAAATATCGCAAAGCCTCATGATATTTCTCATTTTATTTCTAGATATCATAGTACATCTATGATACATACAACCAAGATATAAAGGGGTTTTGAGTTATATTTTTTGATTACACTGAGATACTATCTAATATTAATACGATAAAAAATTCAGTTCATTGATTCTTCTGTATACGTTAAGTCTCTTTGTGAAAGTGTTATTTCAAGGTATGTCTTTGATGGAAGAAATGTTTTTATTCCATATATTATTGATATATTTTTATAGAAATTGATATATAATCCCCAAGAATAGGATCATTGATCTAGATGTGGTGGGATCAATGTTTGAGGCAATCTCATCCGTAGTTGATTTTCTAACAGATGGGTTCACCCACATGCAGTGTGATATTTTTTAAAGATTAATTTTGTATTTTCCTCCAGATCATTTGGTTGTTGAGATAAATTTTTTTATTCTCGCTTCATAAATCCTGAAAACGTGTATGGATCATACTTATAAGTGGATTATTACACTATTCAAGTATACCGAGAATATTATTCATGATGCAATAATTCAAACTCATAAATATGTGATCATTATTTTCATTGTATTAGTTTAGTTAGTGGGATCCAAGGAATATTAATTTTCTTTTTTTGAAGACATATATTTCTGGCCATATTAGCTAGTAATATGAAAAATGATATCTAACTCTTTTTTTGAGGAAGAAAGTTATTTTCATAAAAGTAATGAAAATCATGTCATATCCAAATGTAAAAAATTATTAGTGATGATACCTATCAAACAATAATAGTTATTATTCACCATGTCACTAGTTTGATGAGTTTCTACAAAATTTAGTTGAAATTTTTAATGAATAAAATTCAAAATTATGCCATGAAAAATAATTTATATAACTATTTTGGTTTTTTTAGAAGATAAGGAATAGTTTCATAACTTTTCATGTCTACTATAAGAGGGAAAAGTTCAAGTGAATTTACATGTGTGTTGATGTGTTGATTCATCTACGTGGAAGGTTCTACTTGGAACAATACCATTTTGTGTGTTATGAAACCATATAACAGTTTATTAAAGAGATCATTAGTCCAAAACAATTTCTGAAATGAGAAAAAAATATTGGTGCACAAAAATCAATGATTGTTCACACAAAAAAAACTAAGATTCCATGTATACCATATATTTTTCAGATCTTTCTAGAGCTCAGTAAGCCTCTATAGATATTAAATCAAGCATAATAATTACTGTACCCCTCGATAGAGAAGGTCATGGTTGATTGTTAGCTCAAATTACCATTTGGGAGGTATTATTGAGAATGTGATGATTCCCCATTGTAATCATTTTTCTTACTGGAAAGACATCTATAGTCCGTTAAGAAAACAACACTAAAACATCATCCTATGGAACTAATTCCAATGTGGGATCTTCCCTCATTCATTTTTTTTGATAAATTGATGATATTCCAATGATTTTACTCACAATAATTTATATTAATTAATCATTTCCTTGAATTATTTAATAGTTTCATAAATGATTACTTATTTTCATAGAGGTTTTCCTTTAACAAATAATATATTCATATATCATATTTCAATGATATTGGTAATTTAGGTTCTATATTTATCTTCATTATTCTAGTTTTTTAGGCCATATTACTTTCTTTGTAAGTAAATTTCTTCATCTAGTCATATTCATTTCTAAATATTTACACTTTTTTCATGTGTAATAGTAAGTGTGTTCTTTATATCTCATTATTTTTCATATGAAATAGTGGAAGCATTATGTCCAAATTATGGGAAATTTCATAATGTAATTAAACTATTATGGGCGATGACATCCCAATTTTGTTTAAAGGTTAAATTAGTCATAATGTTTTTAAAAAAACACTACATTTAAAATAGTTCCCTTTACAATATTTTAAAATTTAAATTTTTTTCCTTATTGATTATTTTATTTTGGGTTATATGATAAAAAAACAGGGATATTTTTTATAGAATTAGATTTTTCAAGAATATGTCAATACTTTATGTGTTTTTATGATTCAACAAATACCTATTTATTTACTAAATATTTTATATATATTTGGTTTATCATATGAAATTAAGATATTATACTTTGAAATGGAATTATACAATCAAAAAATCCATATTATTTATTTTATGTAAAGAATAATTTAATGAAATAATGTTATTTATTTGATAGAGTACTATTGTGAAATACAATATAAGAAAAATACTTCCATAATTTTATATTATGGGGATCAATTAATCTTAAAAAATTTATTATTATAAACCTTACCATAGAATTTACTTCTCAAAAAGTAAAATTATTCTCTTAAATGAATAAAAAATGGAGTTGTAAAAATATGGAAAGAATTATTTGCACAATGGAACTTTTTTCAAGAATGAAATTATCTAATATATAATATTCCTATAATTACTACTATAGATGTTCAAAAATATTTTTAAAAGAAGATAAGATTCCATTAAGTGCTTGTCACGTTAGTTTTTCCAAAGGATACTCCTCTTGGAAATTTGTATTATAATCTATTATTTTGTTCATATTCCAAGGAAAATACATAAAAAGAAGAGGTTTCCACATTATAACAGCACACCCAGAGATGTGAACAAATAAAAAAATTATACATGATATATAAAACACACAATATACATTATTTGTGTTTTACTATCATGGTTTTGAAAAAAATAATATCTTTTTCAATCAAGAATTTTCAAATATTATATAAGATAACGATAATATTCTCTATATATATGTTTATCCATTATTAGTTGCATCATGATGCTATTTGGTTCATTTATAAAATAACCTTATTCGTTCATATCACTTGAAGTTATCGATTATTGTACGAAGTGATGATTGATTTTATTTTGGAAATACTAATAGGATCCCTAGGAAATCCCTTAGTATTTTACCAGGGGTTGACTTCTTGTGGTCAGTAAAAAACTCCCCAAGAAAAGGAATTATTCTAGTTAAAATCACAAATATGTATGTGTTATGTATTGTTGGAGTATACTAAATCATATTTTATTCCTGATACACTAAAAATATATATTGTTAAATATTTTCCTTGTTTCATTTATTTCCCTATAATTTTTTAAAAGAAGAGAATTGTAAATCAAAAAAATGGTTGCGGTTTTATAATTTTTTTCTCAATAATAGAATTCAGTTATCCCTTGAGTCATTGTGTATCTAGAATCCAATGAAAATTGTCGACATCTACCCATAAATTTTTCCTACTCAACAAACAAGGGTTATGATCACTTTTTTGTAAATAATTGTTTCCCTATGATAGTTTTAAAACAATTATTTCTACATCAACTAGTCATTTATTCAAATAAAAAGTCTTGTTTCATTGGATATAATACTATAGAATTCAAATTCATATTCACTGATATTGTTATTGAAGATTTATTCATGAACCCCAAAACCATTCTCAGAAGTTATCAAAAGATTTTGTTCTACAATATAGACTTATTTTACAATTTTTTTGTACATAATATAGATTTTTTGTTGTACTTATTATTTGAACATACCTCTTATAAAGGCTATAGAAACATAAATCCATTACCAATAAATTATCAGTGTTAAACTAAATATAATTAAAACACATTCCCACAGAAATTTAAGGTTATAATAATATAAATTAAAAAAATAACACATAAAAACAACCCATATTCATGGTTAAAATTGTATATTTGTCATATTATATTAAAAAATAACTAATCCATAATGATTCTACAATGTTACCAAAAAATATCCATATTTGAACTCGTCCATACATTTCATAGTCTTCATAAATTCATGAGAGGGAAATGGAAACATAAGAAATGAGTGAGCTCAGAGATCCAATCAGGGTAAAAATAAGTGAAAACAAGTGATAATAAGATAAGAATATGGTAAAAACCAGTATTCATATTAATGATATACCCAAAAAACCATACATCACAAATCAGGGAATAATATATAATACTTAATGAAAATTTCACAAATCATACAAATAATGATTTCTTGGGAATTATGGCACATATATAAGAATTAAATTCCAATAATTTTTTATCAATTATTATAACATGCTTCATATTGTGGATTATGATTCTAATACCTTTTAAACTTAGCATACCATGCTTTACTCACATATTTTCTATATAGGATCTGGAATCACAACATATTATTGATTTTTAAACTAGAGGCAATTCTTGTATCACTATTATCCCTTGAAATTTTATTATTTACTGAATTTTTTATAGGGATATGTAAAGCCCCCATCACATAAATATTCTAAAAACACATTTGTTCTACATAAAATCATATTATAAGGAATTCATTAAAATAAAATGAATCTCATTAAATTTTCAAATGAATTCACTTATGGAAGTAATTTATTATTCCATTGTTAATTATAACAGGATAAACTCATCGAGTATAAATGGGTATCAAATGGTATGATGAAACATTTTATGTAAATACAATTAAATTGATACAATGAGGCAGTTTTTGATTAAAGTGTATAGATAATGGAAAAATATTTAAGGAAAAATTTTCCCTAGTAAATAATTATATGGATTCTGGGGGAACAACCTTCTGTAAAAGGAAATAAAAATATGTAACCCCCAAAAAAGGCATTAGAATAAAATTATAATAAGTTATTGAATATGATTAATGGAGAAAAAGGTTGTGAATGATATTATCTTTAAATTCAAATGAAATTAAATAATACATCTAGAGAATTAATTAATGTGGTTACGTTTAAAAAAAATCAAGAATAATATATTTCAAATGAGAATGAAATAGATGTAAACTAATTTTAAGGAAATCTAGTAAAATCTATTTTAAAATAATAAAAATTCATGATCAATTGAAATAATTTTAAAATTGATATTTTTTCAATATAGGTGAAAAGTTTTTTTTCTTTTTAAAAAGTAATTATGAATACATAATGTTTTGAATAAAATGAAAAATTTAGAAGAAAAATGTTTTCTTTTAGGAAATGTCAAAACAGATCATTACCATTATATTCAATGAATGATGAAGTTATGGGTCACATTCAAAAGTTATTTTCAAAAATTATATGTGAAATAATTGAAAAAACATTAGTTTTGATATATATATTTATATAACTACATCCTTGAAAATTCATATGAATTATCAAGTAAAATGTGGGTAGAATGTTAAATCAACTTATTTTGGAAGGATGGAAATTTTTACAAATACCTTCGTTTCGAAACCCATTGTGTAAAAAGAGTATGTGATTTTACTTTATAAAATTATTCAATGATTGATTAAAATAGTATAAAATAATCTATCTTACCATTTTGCAAAATAGAATAGAACATTGGATTGAAGGAGAATATAAGCATAAAAATATCAAATTAATACAAGGATATTTCTTCTTCATAACATTATTCATTTAGGTTGGAGATCTATCATGTAATATTATTTGAATCCAAAAATAAAATGTCAACATAATCACTATATATAACATTATTTAAATTAGGATATTAATAAATATATAGAATATTAATGTTTGAAGTTCAAATTAAACCATAAAAATAAATTATTGATATTTGAGTTACCGAAGTCTATTATAGATAACATAGTTGATGACGTAAGAATATTTTTTAATGGGGTTATTTGGTATAAAAATAAATACCAAGGAATTAAAAGATAAAATAAAAAAATAAAAATAACGGATGGTATTTTAAATAAATTACATTAAATATGTTCAAGATTTTAAAATTTATCTAAATGGACAATAATTAATTTGGCACAAACCCTTACAAAATGAAGAGAATTTAAATAAAAGCATCTCCAAAGAGAGTGATATAAATTTGAACATAAATTTCAATTAATAAATGGCATGAAATTTTTTAATATCGTAACTATGATTCATATACACCACACCAAAAAATATGGTGTATCATAAAAAAATAGTATATAAGAGAGGAATGAGAGATGAAAACCCATTCCATGGTGCTCATTTATTCGAACATGATCCAAATATCCTAAATAATAAAATAATTTATATTAATGAATTCCTATGAGTCAAACTAAAAAATATACCAATTGATACACATTATTTATAATCATTATATATATATAGGATCATAACATTTATCACAAATGGATATACATAGATGCAAGAGTGAATTGTATTTTAAAACATAATTTAAAATAACTAAATCTAATTTAATCATTAACAAATTATTTTCTATTTATTGGATGTGGAATTATTCTGATTATCAAATTCATAAAATCAAAAATATAGATAGACTAATTATATAATAGTAATATATCATATTTAGAAAGATGTTATTAAAAACATAATATGATTTTTATCTTAATCAGAGTAATAATAATGAAACCTATTTTTTAGAAAGCTTAGTAAGACGACTTTCTTTGTATTATTCATATAGTGTAATAAAAAACTATTAAAAAAGTAATACAATAGAAAAAAATTATAATTAATAGTTACATGATATAATGAAATGATTCACCATGTTTATCTTTAAGTATATGTTATCTAAAAAACTTAACTAAAGATATTCATTTTTTATATTTACAGTAATGTGTGTCTTTAATTTCAAGGAAATACCTTTATATGATGATCGAAATAGATATTTCTTCCTCTCATAGAAATCCCTTGATATGAATAATATATTAGATTTGTCTTATTATCTCCATAACCCCTTGATCTGATGGATTAGATTTACCATATTCAAATCTAGAGGTTCCCTTGATAGTAACAATTGTTATATGTGAATAAAAATTCAAATGTTCATAAGGAAACAACTCTGAGAAGTATTCCTTAAAACTACCATCTATCTAAGTTAATAAAATGACAAAGAAAATGTTTTTTGTGGTATGTAAACTTTTAGATACTTTATATCAAAAAATTAATCTAACCTATGCTCTTCCAATCAATTGGTATTTATAAGACTTCTCCCAACATTTTTATTTCAGATTTCATTGCAACCACATCAATTAGCTAGTGTTTGAAAACTCATAATGATATGGTATAACTAAATGTATGATTTCATATTTATTAACACCATTATATTGTTTATGTTATTCCTTATGATAAAAATGTTTTTGTCTTCTGATTATAAACTTTGGACAGTCCGATGGCCATCCTTGTAAATTCTTAATATAAAAAACTTTATGATTGTCAGTCTGATTATTTTAGTACCAGATTAAGTGTGATAGATAATATGTTGTTTATTAAAATAAATATTTAATGGATTCAAAACCTAGTTTAATAAAATGAATGTATGACTAATCAAGAACCTATTCATTCTGATTACTAGAATGAAGAATATTATGTTTATATCATTAATATGTTTATCACATTTTATATGTATTGTAAAATATAATATTTTCTAAAAAACATTTTAAAAAACATCAGATGAAAATATTTGGTGAACATGTTTTAAGAATGTTTTTTTTGATTTCCAAAACTATCCGAATTGAATAGTAAGAAGTAAAACATCAGACTCAATAGTATACCCCCTTTGTAAATTAAAAGGAAAAAATATAAATGAAATATAATATAAAAAACATAAATCTATTTTTTATGAAAATTACATTCAGTGTTATCTTTTAATCATTTACACACCTTGAGTTCTTAACTCTTCTATACATGATGGATATTTTTTAAAAAATTTCTTCCTTAAAGAAATCATCTCCCCCTTAAGAATTCTTGTCCCCATATAGATCATGTTTTTTCCCTTAATAAAAAAACTACCAAATAATATATTTTTCCCCTCCTTGATACAATTTCCTCGCCCCTTATAAAATACAATCCCCCTTTGTGTTTTTTAAATGTACTTTATGAGTAAAAGGTAAAACTTCTCACTGAATAATATCTAGTTAATTTTCACCTATTTTCAATATTTTGTGTAGGTAATGTTGATCTTTTTGAAATATTTTTGTAAGTGGATCATCGATATTCATCATACATCCATATTTTTTAATGTATATACAATTAATGTTATATAATGGGATAAATTATAATTATTTATAAAGTTATAACAATATTTCACGTGTGTTTGATTCTTTATCCTTGATGATGCAATCGAAAACATGCATATTTCCGCAATTCTTATGAAATGAAGATGATTTATTAATTAATGAGTAAATTATTGATTTACAACTTTGGGAAATAATTAATTAATTATTTAAATGTTTATATGTAAATATAGCAGTGATTCAGTTCCTATAGTCATCCATGATATAAATTAATAACATAGTTCATGTAGGTGGCTAACACGTCCTATATATGATCATGATAAGATCAATAGATTATTATGAGGTGTTTTAGATGTAATATCATTATAAAAGAATCCTGATAGTAACATTTATTCTTTTTCAGTTTTTATATCATAATTTGAAGGAATTAGTAGAATAAATAATTAATCTGAAGTGATTACATAATATGAATATGTTTTCAACATTGTTTTCTTATTTAATATGATTGATTTTATTACAATTTTTAATCATTCATAAAATTAATAGGTTATTAATTTTTTATTTTTAGATAATTAATATTAACTTAAAAATAATATTTTTCATTTATAAAATTTATCATAACCATAAATAAAAGGTGATAATAAAAAGTGCATCATACAATTTCATGGAGGTTGTGGTCCACAAATACATAGGGATGTCACTTTATAATTAATTAGAATAGGATAAAGGATAAATATGATTTATAAATTAGAAATTATAATATATTTATATAGATCATAAATATATATTAATTTCACTTTTTAACGAATATAGGGTAGGCGATGATGGAAGACGAGCACATTACATCGTGGAGGTTGCAGTTGGCATGTACTCTAGCTTCAAACATTCAATTTTTGTAATGGAAAATTAAAATAATAAAATTCGTATACCATAATAATAATCAAATATAATGATACTAGTGATAAAAAATTTTATATTTAAATATAGTGTAGAAAAATTTAATGAATATGAAGTGTACAAAAATAAATATAAATGAGAAAATGAGATTGGGAACCTATACCCACATCTAGGATAACCTCAATTGTAATGGGGGCTATTCCCTAAATGTATGGTATTTTAATAATCCAATAACCTATTTAATGTGGATAAGAGTTTATATGAGAGGATTGAACATGGTTTGGGAGAAAATTAAGGATTTTTGTGTAAAGAGAAGTGAGGAGATGTTTTCCCCATTTATAAGTAACAAAAAGAAATCATTTGGGTAAATATCAAAAAATATTCAACAATGGAAAGTCCAAATCAAGGAAGGTGGCCCAAAAATTGAGAAATAATTAAATTGGGTATATGATAAATTAAAATAACCCCTCAAAAATCAATTAAATGAATTTTATTTTCATGTAAGTCCCCTTACATCTTAGGATAAACATTTTAACATTCTAGTTTTGACAATGATAACAAGTTTATATGGACATAATTTATCCATTATGAAGTAAAATATAATGATAATAAATATATAATTTGGAAATAATTTCTCAAAATTTAAAACACTTTTCTTATTTTATTTTTAAATGTATTTAAAATTAATTTCAACGTATGAAATGTATATTTTTTCCGAACAAATTTATTTCTTTTAATATATGTAATATTCTAAAATATCTAATTTGGGAATATAAATTAAATCTGAAATTTTAAAATTTTCAATTAATTTATAAAATAATTCTTTGGCCTTATAAAAACTTTTGAATAACTTCTAATTCATATTTATATATAAATAATTTTAAAATTGTCTCTTTATTTTTTAGAAATTGTACTTTGAACTACTAAACTAATATTAAATATATTTAGAAACATCCCAAAAAATTATCATTAGTTAATATTTAAATATTTTTTCCAATAATGATTTTATTATTTTCGAATCCAATTTAGAGAAATTATGAATAATCTTGTAATTTAAAATATAAAATGGGGAACTACATTTATTAAAAAATTACATTTTAAACATAATTTTTAATCATAATTCATATAGATTTTCATAAAATTGTAATATTACCTATAAATTTACAAATAAAAATATTACTTATTTAACAATACTTTTAATATGATCATTTTTATTTTTATGGTAAAATAGTCATAAACCCTTTTTAAAATTGGTCTTCAAAGGAATCCATTCTAAAATAATAGTCAAATAAAATAATAATATATAATTATTACAATTAATTTTTTGTTCATTTATCTACAAATGATTGTATTATTCACTTCATTTTAATATGGTATAGTTCACTATTTTTTGGTGATTTTTTACTTTGGTGTTTTTTGAGACATGAGATATTGAAGATAATGTTAATTTAAAGGTTTACATATCTCAAGTAATTAAATTCTACCACCATAAATAGATTTCATTATAAAATATTTTGTTTATTACTCCATGATGATTTTCAGTGTGGGTAGTCTTAGCATATCCATGATTTATGATTTAAAATCTAATATTACATCTATAAAACACTTTGAATCTATACTGTGTTACTTATCATTCCTCGATCAGCACTTAGAAATCTTACATTCATGTAGACCGATATATATATAACAAAATAATATATAATTTATTACATACCATTCCCCAAAACCATGTGTATATATAAGACCATAAAGCATAGTGAAAAAATTTATTCCTAAAAAAATAACCAATATCTCCAATACATTTTTCATAAATTTACACACAAGTCTATATATATCATGTTCTCAAAAATGACATAAAAACAACCAAAAATATCATGGAACAAAAATTCATTAAATCAATAATAAATTCCAAGGAAATTGATAATATATAGCTAAATATTATAAAAACAAACAAACACATTATAACCTCAAAATCAATTGTATATTAAATATAATAATTATTTATAACAAAATCTTGTGATCTTCAATAGTTATCCACAAGATATAGCCTTATCATAAAATCAATTTTCCAAGATAATGATACCATTTAATATATGATTCCAACCCCTGAAAGAGAAACTATTATGGAATAATAAATTTATGTTTCATATTATTCCCATACCATTTCTAATATAAAATAATATCGTAAACAAATATAACTCACTTGTGAAAATAGATAAGAGTATCAAGAATTAAATTTTTTAAGATGTCATCATCAATACTATTGTTAAGACTATGATACTCACCTTGTTCGGTTATAATAGGAATATAAAATGATTTTATACAATCTAATTATGCAACTTAATCCAGTTATATGACATAGTAGTTTCTAGATTCAAACCGATCTCAACATCATCTTCATGGTCCTATTTCAACCTAATAATATACCAAAAATACTTATTAATAAAATAAATGTAAATGATATTATATGAATATGAAAACTCAATCCTAATTTGTATTCTCTATTAAAACCATCATATCATCCCTTTATACATTTGGTTCAATCTAATTTTCATTATGTATGTTTATTTTGTGCTTCAAGACATATTCATTTAAAGTAACTATGACATAATTCCTTCATAAAGGTTTGTAAATAGATCATGATTGATTTAATCATAACCCCTTTGAGTGTCAACCATGTTTTTTAGATATGCCACTTTATCGTTCACTAATTGACGGTTGATTTATTACCCCATATTCCATATTCAGGGTTATTTATTCTAGTTAAATTTGTTCTAGGACCACCATCAACATTTAGTATCATGAAAGAGATTTTATATCTAGGACACCCATAAAATCTATAATTAAAAAATAGAAAGTTATTCTATATTTAAGCACATCCCCTAGACGTATCTGGAAGTTTCCACTAAATTTATTTTATCTTAGTACCCATTACATTACCCCAACAAACCTAAGGGGTTATCTATATAAATGAAATTACAATCCTTATTAACCTGTAATCCTTTGATGAAAGTTTTAACTCCTAACTGACTATAAACTGATATTATCCTAATAATTTAAGAGGTCTATATTCTTCTATAGTTCCTACTATAGCATCATAAAAGTATGGGAAATAATTTACAAGGATTAAATAAAATAATTCATTACAGTACAATCCCAATACCATTTAGGTAATAAGTTAAAGAGAATTATAATGAAACATTAATAAATAAAACCCATGTTCTTCATATCAATTAAAAGTTTTCCAATACATTCAAAACTTCTTAATTCATAATTAGTCTTCCACATGTCACAAAATTTCACTATATATGAATCTCTTCTATAAATTTCAAAATATTCCCATCTTAATAACATTGAGATATTGAATCATATGGAAGGGGTGACCATAAATTACAAGTAAGTGTAATCATAAGTGATAACAACCAATTATTATATGTGATCATATGATAATCATATCAGCATAATAAATATACATAAGAATGTTATACCCAATAAAACATAGATAGCAAATCATTGAATAAAATTATAATACACAATGGAAATTAAATATATCATATAAAGATAGAATAGTTTAGAATTTTGGAACATCCTTAATAATAGAAATCATACAATTATGGATCTGGTATCACAACCTATTTCCCATAGTGGATTTTGAATCACTCCATTATTTCTGATAGTGGACTAGGCTTCCCTCACCTATTTGATAACATATATTAGTTATAAAAAATTGTTTCCCATTTTGGATGGAGCATATCTAATCATTCCACCAATATATCATGAGATGTAAATATTTTCACAATTCATTAGTGTGATATATTGTGATAAAAAAAATGGCACGACCTATTGGGCCCCCTGTTTAATGATAATGAAAGTGAGACATCTCCAATCCTAACTCCAATAGGCTAGTGGATGGATAAAAACTCCATTTAACCAATAATTAAAATGAGAGGCCATAGTATGAGTTCCTACATGTACTCACACACATTAATCTCATTGAAAACATAGAGAGATAAAACAAATAGTCTAATTATCTATATTGTAATCATGACTAAAACAACCTATAGTAACACACATGAATATAGAAGTATAGAAAAAAAAATTATAGTGAAAAAATCCATTCCCAACCATTAATTAAACTCCCACCTATAAAAAACTAGTGAAATGATACAGATGAGATCTCAAGTCAAAATCATCAAGGATGACCACCATACACAGTCATCCCTAATAGAATATAAGACCCATTGAAACTATTTCAACTTATATCCTCAATAATATTCCAATAATCTATTGAAGACTCATCATAAACTAGAAAAATTCTTATAGTGATGTGTACATAAAAACTATGTAAGAACCCCAAAAACCAAAAAATGGAGAAATATTGTGACACAAAAATCAGATCAACTTATAAATAAATATGGTAAAAAAGAGCCTAAAATATATCATCTTAAATAGTCCAAATTGAGAGAGAATGGGAATATATACCTCCAGATCCCAAATAAAAACAATTATTCGTCATATGAATCCATCTATCCCACCACATAATCCATTATTAATTGAAAAGGATTAAAATACCCCTCCCATTTGTCTCCTTTTGAGTGGAAAGAGGGAGTGGGTTCTACACCTGGTCGATAAACGATTCAAGAGGAGGATGTGTTGATATAATTCATTCATAATAGACATTGATATAGTACAGAGGTGCAATAGCTTTTGACCTTCTCTTTGGACCATTATCTTCGGCATTTTCACTATATATTTGGTGGATTATTGGTTTTGAGACATGATCCCCGTATATGTATTGTTTTTTGGTTTAAAACCACTTTTTATGATTTAGAAAGACCCCATTGGGGTTTAACACTGCTTAATTGTGTAAAATAGGGGTTTTGGGAGGTTTTCTAAGATTTCCAAAACTTAATTTCTTATCACACTATGTATAGACCAAGAGAACATTCATTGTGTACTTCATGTTGGGGAAGGAATATTTTTGGGAACTACAAGTAGATTACATGGACTATACACTTTGTATATAGACATATCCATGGGTCAATTGTTTTCATCGAAATCCATTTGTTCACAAATGATTGATTGCAAGGGGTTGTGTGTAATCACTAATGTTAGGTACAATGTCTTCGAATGGCCTCCAACGGGTATTGATCAAGGAGAATGAAACACCTAGAGACTCTCTTATCTATGAGGATTCATGGAACTAATCCCCAAAGGTAGATTTTTGTTGGGGAACATTGTTAATGAAACCTAATAACTCACATTGGTTGAGAGGATGGGAGTTCAGACTCATCACACCCATTTAGGGGAACTATCGAATATTACGAGACTCTATTATGGAATTATTATGTGTGTGTGAATATATTGTTCATTCCAACATATGAATATTTAGATTACCCTTAGATAACAATCCATTATGAACACACTTGATTTCATAATCACATGTATATATCTATGGATATCTATTGATGGTGGCCTTTATGGAAATATCAAATATTTTTGGTCATTTATTAGGACGATGCTGGTTTGAAGCCATGTAGTGCAGCTCATAGAGTTTTCACTTTTCCAAGGAGGATAAGATTTGTTTTAATGTCAGGATCAATCCATTAATATGTGATTCCTATGTATCTTAATGAGAGGTATGATAAGTAACATAGTCCAGTGCATAATTAAATGAAACATTGCCTTTTTTTGTCATGTTATGAGAACCAGTCCAAGTAGTTGAATGTCTTGTGGAAATGAAACCCATACGAAATGTTAATTTCCATGGAAAGGATTTTACTTACACCAAGGTGGCCCTGGTGACCTATAATAGGTGTTTTATCCTAGGTTAATATGACCCAACCGTAAATGTTTCATATAACATTATGATGGATTTGTGTGTTGGGTTTGAACCATAAAGATGCTTCGTACATACTGTAATTAGTTGAAAATTAAAGCTCGTGTAGTTCAGTATATTGGGGTATACACCTATGGGGATGAATATACTATTGGGGACCACTAATGGAAGATTCACATTGGAGGGGACATGATAGGGGCTTATACCATACAGGAGACCAATGTGGTTGGGGCTTACACATGGAAACTACCCTTCACAAGTGGATTTCCATTGGTCAGATTTAATGTGGGGATTATTCATTGAGCTACCCATTCGAGTGAAAATAATAAGGAATTATACCATATAGGAGGCCCGATTGAATGACATATAAGCATTAAATCTATGGATAAATCCCAATTGAATGAATACAATGATGATTTCTTGATCTCCATTATCCTCTATGCTCATGCGAGTCATTCTCAGTATGAGAATCAAGAGTAAGCAGTAGATCTAATGGCCACAATATCCACTCATTATACTAATAGAATATGTGATAAACCCCAAGTTTATATGATTATGGAATTGAGTGTTATAATATCTCCTTTTATATTTCTAACTAAGAAAGTCACATATTGGAATCTATTTGGCTATGACTAGGTCTGAGGCGAAGAGGATAAAATGTGATACCTTCTACAAGAAAGGAAATAGGATTACTCCAAGAGGGACGACATAAATTTAGATTGAGGGGGAAATATCTCAATTCATACCAAAGGGGATGGAAACCATGATGCATACCCTCCACATACATAACGAGGTAGTTAACGTGAGCATACCAAGGTCATAAATCTCATTACCACGGGAATGTAGACCAATAAACATTCGGAGGTTCAACCGGGTTAAGAAGGTTCACACGTGGCTCAACATACCATGGGTTTTAATATTTTAGAGGACACATTGGTGTTCCCGAAAATTTGATAAAAAATTCTAGGTGGATTTGTAATGGTCCATTGGCATGATGATGTTAAAATGGTTCATAGAGGGGCATACATGGGTCCTGATGATAAGATATAAGGGAGTGATACGAGGTGGAGAGTATAATTCAATAGGATGAAACATTATGAATAACATGTTCATAGGCCGGATATTGTTCCCTCTATGTCACTTGTTGCTACACGAGTGAGGGTACAATCGATATAGTGTCAATATACATAGAACTATGTTTCTTCCACGTATCTCATTACTATATAGGACCACATTCAACCAATGTATCATGTTTCTACATGGGTCAGATTTCCTTCTATGTAGTACAATTATACAAGGGGTAGTTTCCACCCATATAGAAGGTTTCTATGTGGGGTGTTTACCCCTAAAGGGGATATCTATTTATATCTCCTAGAATGGGGTCTACAATGGGGGTTTGAGTTCATGGATGGATGGGTGATTAATTATTTCATATTTATTACTATGCAGTGGATTTATACAAGCTGAGAATCAGCAGATCTATCACAATTCATCTCTAAGGATCCACCTTTTGCATCTACTTATCTCTCACATCACTCAATAATCATTCATTTTCCTCCCTTTTGATCCCCTCAATTTCTATAAATATAATATGGCTGTGACTGGAAATTAGCATGGATGATTTTCTAGACTATACTAAGAGAAATATTTGGTAGGATCCTAGAATGTTTCCCAGTCCCATGAAAAATTTTGTTCATAGGGAAATTTATTTATGGGGATGGAAATCACTGTCTAGACCCCAAAAATAATAGTGTTTTAATTCACATGTACTGGTGGTCTTTCTCATCAAGTGTACTATATCGGGAATGGTTATAGTCATTCATGGGGGTGGATATCACCACCTAAACCTGTAAATGAAAATTTTCTATTTATAGTAAATGATGATCTATTTCCATTTAGTGAACCCAGTTCATTATTTTGATCTTTGGGAAGTGGTGGAATTTCTCAAAGAGTAGAAGATCATGAAGTGATTGTCAAATTTTGGAATCGACCCATCCTACATGGCTCACCCCATTTGATTATTTTTCATCCAACTCATCACCTTTTTATTTGACATTTTCCATTTCCAAATTAATGTAATTTTAATTTTCCTTTAATATTTTATACACAGAAAAAAATCGCCCATCAGAATCAATTTTCATAGGGATAAAGTGGAGGCTATTTCAAGGTAGAAAGTGGTCCTATTTTTAACTGGTATTCAGTAAATATGTAGACTTTCAAGATGGGGTCTTGATTTAAATAGGGGTCACAACTAATTTTCCTTCTACAAATTCTCTTTGTGAACCATGTGCTCCAACAAAATCTATATATACCTCTGCATTCTCATAGCACGTCCTTTCAGGATGAATTTTCCATGAACTGAATTTCATCCCCTTTGAACGGTAAATATGAATTCCCCATAAAAGCTAACTTACTTCATCATGGATTTTTCATCTCATGGATAAGATTCTGTTTTGGAAAATGCTTCTTTATCTAGTTCCTCATGTAATTAATCTTCATGGGATAGTTCTCTATGTGGTATTGCTCTGTGAACTGATCATTCCTAAGCATGCACTTCACAGGACAAGTGGTACACATTTTTTCAACTTCTATGCTCATTATATGGCTTCCATATCCAAATGAATATCACATATTATTTATGATTTATTATACAAAAAAATTGACACTGGCTTCCAACACAATGAATACGTCTGGGAGATGAACCACCATGGATATAAATATCGATGAAAATCATTGATATCATATCCTCCCCTTTTGGGTGTTCTAAAGAACTGTATTTCAGAATACCTTATAAGGTTCCCATTAATAAACCGCTTACCACTTTTTTATCTTTGGACTTCAATACGAGGCACATTTTCTACATGTTTATCAAAATCTCTATTTTTCTTATCTGAGATGTCTCTAGAGCATGCCTAAGTGGACATCTATACAATAGGAAATATTATTTTTTGTTTATGTAAAGATATAATATTTTTTATAAAATATTCTATGTGGGAACATTGAAAGTGTCACATTCATGATATACTCATGCAATTATCCATTCATAATTATCTATCGATTTTCAACCCCTAATGAGGAAATCCCAATAGAGGGTGGATCACTATGTGGGATTTTCGGCCTATAATGAATTTATCATATGAATGGTCTTGGGAATTCTAGGGGCACCAAAACATCATTGAATTCCATAAATAGTAGGATGATTTAAATTTATAATAGTCATTATTTTTCATCCAATGTTGAATTTATTCACATACCAAGTATTTTACCTAATTACATAAGAATTGGTGTTCGAGAAATACATATTTCAATTTATATCAGGGTTTTTTCTGATGCTTTCATAAGGTTGCAAGTATAGTTCATCGTGTGTCGTTATTTTCACTTGGTGGACTGTATTTTACCCCACATTCCAAAATTCCAATGGTGGGTGACATTCATCCAATTTTAGCAATTTATGATCCTTGATTGTAATAGGATGATGGGATGTTGATTCCTCCGTTCTTGTATTCCTCCTCAGAATTAATCAACTAGTCTGAATCTCCCACGTAAATTAATATCCATGTTCATGAAACTCATTACCAATGAAATCACATTATGGTTTCCAGTTAATTAAGCTAAATTGGTCTATACATTCCAAGGGGCCTATTATGTTAAAGATATTTATTCGGGAGAGTATTCATGTTGGGAATCAGTGGACTATTTGGATGGAGTAACATTAGATCCCTTGTATTTTTCTTAATAAGAGTTCTTCCCAATGGTGTGTAACTTAAGGCATGTCATTGAAATCATAAGGTATCTTATGACTGAGGATTTTATTCAATGTTTTTCCATGGAATACCATGTTTATAATGGGGTATGAAGTTATTTTAACATATTGAAGAGAAATATTAAACTAACCAGAACATCATATGGTGATTGATCAGTGAGGTGGATACTTAGGAGTGAGCACATGGAAGGATTATAAGATGGATGTATCAAAACTCAGGATAATAGTGGACCTATGGGGGTGTATCTAAAAAATAAAAGGTTTTATTCCATGAGAGATGATATAAATACAATAAAGGGTGGATAAGATAAGTTCAACCAAAAGGGGGACATCAACATTTACCATTAGTTGGGAATAAACTCAGAGAGGCTTCTTATGTACATTGTTTTGAAGACAACAGTCAAAAGCAATGTAGTTTGAATATTTCATTTAGGGAATAGACGTGGACAACTTCCCTTCTCAAGAGATTCAATCTTGGTTGGATTGTGTGGGGCTTATGCATTCTTATCCATCCATTTTTTAGTTGATGTAGCAAGGAAGTGGATGACATTATCTCACTAGGATGTGGATGCTTGGGTAAGAGTCATGACGTAAATTCATGATGTCTTGATGGAATGGATGGAGTGTATAGACTGATGGTATTGAACATTAGGGAGACTTCTAACATATACCAGTGCCTAGGAAAACAGTCAACGTAGTTTGGTGGGGGCTATGGGACACTTAAATAGGTATCCCATGAGAATGGAGCACATGGATTGGGACCCGAAATAAGTGGATTCTCTGGGTTGGGTCACGATCCTCTTGAGACATAGTGACTCATGGGAAATCATAGGATGTGAATGGATGATGTGATTGAACCTTAAGTAGGCTTCTTATATACATTGTTTATAATAGAGGGATAAATGTCCACATTGTTCATGAAACATGTCATAGATTTTTGGTTTACTCATGGCTAGAAGCATGAAGACCTGATTGAGATTATGCATGGATAGAAACCCATGTGGACGGTTAAGAACGCATCAAGGATTTAGATCCTATAGATGTGCTCACAAAAATGGAAGGTGTCATATCAGGAGGGTAATTCACTGGTATGAAGCACCCAAGTTTCTATTGGTTAGGATTTCACCTCAGGGAGGCTTCCTACAACCCATATTCATACGATAGGAATCCAAACCCTTTTAGTTAATATTTTCTATGTAGCTTGACATAATGTATTAAGGATGATGTTGAACAGACATGACAAAAGAAAAATGAATGGGTTATCAGGATTTAACCTAAAGGATGCTTCATACACACCTTATTTTAAAGATAGTGATAAAAACCCATATAGTTCACAAGTGGGGAAAATGGATCATACACATGGTTAGGGTCCCATACGACGCCTCTATGGAAAGAAATGGTGGATGGGGATAATGTGTGGAAGTTTCTTGGGTGTTTCAAGGTGAATCATTGATGAACATGACATATATATGGAAGCATCTTGAGTACCATTGGGGAGAAGAAATGGTGAATGAAACTCACTCTTGGAAACTACTCATCATGATCACATGATAACATTGGGATATGGGTGAGTTGATCGTGTGGATGTTGGGCTAAGACATTAAGGAGGATTCCTACATATCACAGTTTCTAGGAATCAATGTGGATTTTGTTTTATATGGTGGAATTTGGGATTATCATTGAGTAGGATTCCCAAGCATGTGGTTGGCATTTATGCATGAATGATACCCATGGGATGTTAAGAAGTTTGGGACATAAAAATATGGAGAAGGTCCATGGAAGAAGTGTACATCATAGTCACTACTAATCTCTAATCACACATGAGTCATGATCATTGTGAGAAAAAAAAGGAAAATGTAGACCTGATGGATGGATTATAATTAACTATTAGTTAAGATCTTGGAGGTGTGTAATATAAAGGGAAGACATCACACCATAATGGTGGGTCAAAAAACATATGATAGTGGATCAGAGAGGTTCACAGCAATAAGGGGGGACCTAGGTTTACCATTGGCAGTGATTGAACAATAGGTATGCATCATACGTACTCAGTTTAGAGGATGAGGATCAAACACAACATAATTCGTTGAATGGAGTTGGTATTATACATTGAGACTCCCTATGTGGTTGGGGCTTGCACACATAGACTATCTAGGTTATTGGGTATTACACACTGAGACTTATTAGGTGGTTTTTGATTACCCAAAATGACTTCCTAGGCACTGATAAGGAGCATCAATGGTGAACAGTTCTTAGGTGTGGAAGCTTCCCATAATGTCTTCCTCATGTGGGGCCTTGAGGGATTCCCATGTGCATTTCCTGAGGTAAGAATTCAATTTAAAATCATTTGAATGGATGAGGTGCATGGAGATTATGCCTAAATGTGTCTCATTCATGCTTCCCCATGTCTTTTCATGAGGGCATCCCAACTCATTGGTGGGTAGAGGATTATAATTGGTTCTTACACCTGAGATGGAGGCCCATGGTTGTGTCCTGGTGGGCATCCCATGATCATGGCACGAGTCATCTTATTCAGAGCATGTATAGAATCTCTTATTTTGAAGAAGATTCATCCTATTTTTGTCATATATGGAATTTTACACATTATAGTCAGGTGGATAGTACTTTTGACATCTTATGTAGGCAAATATGGAATATCTTATTTGTAAAAAGAGGACTCTTATTTTTTCCGTATAGGGAATGTTAAAGATTAACTTCATGTATTTAGGACTATTGGGTATAAGAATACTATAAATGGATGGTGTGGGACATACACACGATGTTCCATTTCTCGTTCAACCTGACATATGATCCAGGTGGTGGTGTTTAAGGAGTTGATAGAGGAATGGTTTCACTCAAGATGCTCATGGAAGAAAAGATAAGAACCTCAACTCAAAATAGGGGAAAGGGACCAGGAGGAGTAGTTTGACTAAATGTGTTACACAGAGTCGGGCTGTAAACATCAATTCATGATATTCTAAGGGTATAATTTGGGTTCACATATGGGTGTAGGGGAAAATATCATTGAACCATAGGGGACCTATCACACAAAATCTCAACTAGGAGGGTTCCATTTTGCCAGGATGTTGCTGAAGATCGGTCTTACACAATGTAGAGTGGCAGAAAACCTATGAAGATTTACCAAATAAGGGTGCAGCAGGGGGGGGGGGGTTCACATCTATATATATGAAAAAGTGTTTTGTGGAAACACATGATATTTTTTGTGTGGAAGATGAATTCCACACAACTACATCTAGATCTATGGAGGGCACAAATATAAGGGGCTTCTTGATGTCCCCTTGAGCGTGTCTAGGAATATCATGTAGATACAAATCTTGCATGCACATATCAAAACATGTACACATATTCCATAAAAGTATTCCATGAACTTCATGTAAAATTCTCAATTTACATCACATTAGGTGCATAATATTATTACATGCACTTTTTTAAATCTTGGGATCACTACCATACATTGCAATAAAAATTACATAGACTACCTAATTTCAGTATCCTTTCTTCAAAAGGACAAACCATCAGATTCATAACTTTGTTTGAGCTACGCAAATAGTAAAATCGAAGCCTTTAGGTTGAATTATTCTCTCTAGACACTTTTTCAAGAATTCTATGTATTCTATTGACAGGTTTTCTAGTTCCAACATTGGTTAAGTAGAGATAATTTTATACATTGTCTATCAGGTAGGGTGAATCCCAATACATGGTACCATGTATAATGAATTCCTTCATACAAATGATTCCTAAGAAAACAATTAGCTTGTATCTCAATTGGTAAGGGACCTTATAATTGCAGTATATGAGTTTCTTGGTTAGATTTACAGTCATGGTCACTCATTCCATCCAATGACTAGATAACTATATATTTGAATTTTTGTGGTCCGAGGTCAAAATTTCAGCATTATAGGACTCATCCAAATCAATAGTCTTAAAGATATTAGGGTCCATACTAGGGTACTCTCTATGTAGGCTACTATAAAATTTTGGGCAATATAAACCTTCTAAACATATCTCATGAAATTAGGTTGGGGGGATTCTTAACCATGTTACTGAGAGGTTGGATATTCCAATTCTGTTATGCCTATACTATCATTAGGATCTGCACCTTGATGATGTCATACACTCTAGCATAGGGACACCATGTCAACATTGATGTAACAACCTTTTCATTTATCTATGAGTTGTTATTCCAATTTAAGAAGGTAGGCCTACTCATCATCTCTTTGGTTTATTCCAATTCATGTATGGATAGGTATAAGATCACTCCCAATTCTACGAATATCAGTACACCATGAACATTCTACGTTGTCTATGGCACCCATTATTTCTCCATATTGTTAATGTTCCCCCAAGATCCTTGGGCATCAACAGAAATGAAAAGGTGTTGAGAATTTATTTCCTTATTACAGTAATCCATTACCCTACACCTTAGAATATGGGGGTTTGTAATGGTTAAGGGAACAAAGTGGAGAGCTCTTACGTAATATCTCCATGATATTTAATTCCAGCTACCGCAGTGGATGGGGTAACCGTCTACAAATCATATAATCCTTATATATTTACTCAAAAATTTGGATGTATGAAACATGTTTATACTTTTCCCCTTTCTTGGATTCAGGAGTCGCACCCAGTTATTCTTCACTAGTTGTGGCTGACGAAGATGTTTGAATATTTTGGCATTAACATATTTTAAATTGCATGAAAGATCCCACAAATCAATCACTATATTTTTCAAAAATATTATGGTAATATTATCATGATGAGATATTATTTATTGAAATTAAAAATGTGTATAAAACACTAGACTCTCATGAATCATTTATCAAAATAACTTCCTCATCAGTTTTTTGGGAGAATGCCTTGCATCCCTACACTCTATGCATCTCAAGGAAGTATCATCCTCCAGCTCTGCCCTTACTAAGGTCTATGAAGGTCTGATCTTTTCAACTAGAATTACTGGCAAACCCACTAATAAAGTCTCATTGGTACATCCTTGGATACCTCACCAATTAATGTTGAGAAAATTATCCTAATCCCCAAATCTGGGCATGGGGTGGATATGGAAGTATTGTAATTAACTGAATATTTTAAATTATATTTGTTCCCTAAAAATTTGTGTTCTATTATTATACTAAAAACTATATCTCATTAAAAATGATGTAATTATATTAGACTATGATCATTGATTTTCGACTCCTATATGACTATTGGTCAATATGACCATTGGTCAATATGACCATTGGTCAATATGACCTTTTAATACTTTAATTTTAATTTTTTTGATTAATTTTTATAAATAGAAATAAAAATAGAACATTAATGAGAAAAAGTGTTGATGGCTTGATCTAATAGATTTTTTCTATATAAATCCAATTTTCTAGAGCTTTTTCGGGAGGGTGAATCTTTGGGATTATCTCTTGAAAAATCCCTAGCTGAGCTTTAACATGCTAATCTTGAACGAAATCACCTACATGATAAGTTCATGTTAGTGGATATTAAGACAAGGGTGATGTTAGCTGAGCCTCCCCATGAGTCTATCACTATCTTAATCATCACCCTTAGGTTTAATGAAGGTTTTATATGTGATTATTATTCTAGTATCTATTTACATAAAATTTAATCCCTTTTTTAAACAAAGTTTTTATTTCATCATTTTCTCTAAGAATTTTTTTGTTTAAAATATGAGATGGAATTTGATAAATTGATATTTTTGGAAAAACATTTACTTTTGAGAAAGATAAAAATTATTATATTAAAGTAATTTTTTATTAGTAATTTTTATTATAATGAAATAATGTTCTAAAAATACTCCTTTTTTTAAATTATAAAATAATTTTATTTTTCTCATGTGTCAAAAATTTTAATATGAATTTGACTATGTGTTTTATGTCTGTTATTATTTTTAATACATAAGTTTATTAATAGTTAAAAGATAAATTAATCCAAAATAGAGATTTATTATGAACAAATAAACTTCATTATTTTAATTCTAAATATCGATATTATGTTATGGATAATTTAAGATAATTTTATCCAATACTTTAGTTTTTCATGAATCGTAAAAATAAAATTTAATTTTTCAATAATTTTAATGAAATCATAGCTATTTCATAATGATGTGACAATTTATATAAATTTATGGTATAATATTATGTGTTTATTTATCTCAATAGGTGTCCTATCTAGTCAGTACCATTGGAAAGCATAGGGTTTTTCAAATACCGCTTCTAAGGTGTCCTTGGAAATTCATAAAAAATTCCCCAATATTTCTATAAATACCCACCCATTATTTCGTTTCCAATAATTAAAAAATAATACTGAATGAAAATATAATATTATTACCTCCTAGGGCATCCTACCATGGTTTTCTTAAGCTCCCAATGTCCTGATCATTGAGTTTTAGGAGTCACTATTCCAGGTAAGGGAACTCTCAACATCTCAATTCCATTCAGGATTCATTTTTATGTGTTATGAATTTAAAATATCAATACCATGTTTTTATATCCATTATATTATATCTCTTTACTGTATTAGGAGTCATTTAGGTGTGGTATTAACCTATAGCCTATCTTTTAAATGTTTTATAAAACCATTTTCCATACCAACTATGGTGTATGATTTTCGTCTCAAAATTTATTTCTTTTTATCAATAAATTATTTTATATTATTTTTGAATACCCAAATGTCTATCTTCTCCATGAGTATTCAAATAGATGTAAAAATGATCTATTTTAATTATATTATTAACATACTTGAATCTCACCTCCCATTTCCAAGGGTTTAAAATGAAAAAAATATCTTCTTTTTAGCACATTCTAAAAGACCTTGATTTGGAAATGAAAATCATTTATTTTATTATTGAATAGTTATTTATGAGATTTTTTATTATAATATATGTGAATAAATTTGATTAAAAAATATTAGGGTTTTACCAAATATATATTCAATTAATTGGGTAAATAATTTAATCTATAGAGTTAATATGTTTTACAATAACTTGGTGAATAACATTGCTAATATTTATGACACCTCGGTGATATGATTTGGTGATATGCCAATGAATCACTCAATTACAAGTTTTAGCCACATTTACATGTTATTATTCATGATATTTTAGTTATTTTATTCATCATGTTCCCTTTTTCATGATATATTGGTATTCTTCAAGTTCATATAATCATTCCTCACAATCACATGTAAGTTGTTTCACTTGTTTTCCCTTTACTGGGCCATCTGCTCACCCTTTCAATTAAATTTTGTATACTGGTTATGAGATTCAATAAATTTTCATAGGATGAAACTTGTAGAATCATTTTAATTGAAATATAATAATGTCTTATGTTTTCATGTATTATGTACCTATTTTACAATACACTATTCTTTAAAGGACCACCAGTCTATAAAATTCTATGTAATGTGATGCAATAAAATCACGGTATGTCATTGTTTCTATCAAAGTACAATTTATTTATTTTTGGAAATTTTAATTTGAAAAAATTAAGAAGATCCCTATATAGAAGTCTATATATAGGAAAACTTCTTTATATTTGGTGAAATATTAAGAAAGTCGTTTCAGATAAAATAAAACCCTATTTGTATAAGAATAACTGGTTGTGGCTCTAGAATTTATGTATCTATGGGTAAAACCCCCTGTCACTACATTAATCTAGACTCATACTGAAACTAGTGTATGAAATTGCGCCTAGATGCACTCTTGATTTGACACTCCAGGGTTATATGACTAGTTAGTCATAAGAATTTTACGAACTATTATGAAGGATTTAGAGAAAATTAAATTGTTGTTAATGAATATGTAATTTATGCATGATGTTTTAAGATGTAAAATTATTCTAGGGTGATAATATTATTAAAAGAAATAGGTTTCTCAATAAATTTTAATTCTTTTAGAAAACTATGGAAAATTGGTGGAACTGTGTAAATGGTGAGCACAACGGACCATGTATTGATGGTCCTCCGTTGGTAGAAAAAATGGAATCCTTCATGAGAATAATGAATCAACACAGTCATGTTGTGGGAAATAACTTCAATCGTGATGAGTGAACACTTTTACCCAGAAGGGAACAATGTTTTTTCACTCTTTTATGTGTCAATGACCACCAAAATTCTAAGGATATACTGACGCATTGATTTCAGAACAGTTGATAATATATATAGAGAAGATCTTTTTTGTACTTCAATGCTCAGAATTTTATAAGTTCACTATTTCTATGTACTGTTCAAAGGTAGAAGGTGATCAGTGGTGGTAACTGATTAAAAACATTATTATAAGAGGGATATTCAAGCCTTGGAGTGGAGAGAGTTCTGGGGGATCTTCTTTAATAATAAATTCCCTTGTTCAATGAAAATTAATATGGAGAAGGAATTACATTAAGAGAAGAAGAGGAAGAATGAATCTACTAGATGTTTCAATATAAACATCAGATGACTTTCCCATTATACCTATACTTTTTTTATGAATAGAGATGGGAAGGTTGATATATTATTTTGTGAACTGCGATCACATCTACAAAAGAATTTAGCTAATTGAGACTATGATAGCTATGAGTTAATTTTATGGAGTGCTATAAAGGTCAAACTGGAGTTTAGTGAGGCATTGGGGTCTCAAAAATTGAATGAGAATAAGATATATACTGATACAAATATGGTAATGATATTTGATAAAAGGAAAAAGTGGAAAGTGTTACAAGTGTGGAAGAGGTAGAAATATCACTCCGAACTATTATAGTGAAATAGAGCATCAACTTCTCAGCACAAATGAAAATAGTAAGATCGTGTAGACTGTAATGCCCCGACCCCAGTTACCAAGAGTCGGTGCATTGTAACATAACATTGGCATGATCACAAGGAAATCTTGTCCTGAATGACCTATCAGTTTAGTATTATTGGAAACAAGATTCATACATAAGATTAACTTTACAACTTGAAAAGAAATAAAACACTAATTAATTCCATTAGAAACATCAAATCCTCATAGATTAAGCCTATAATTCACTCATAATTAACATCTTCATATCCTGGGAAAATGAAACATAAGAAAGGGGTGAGTAAAACACTCAGTAAAGGTAAGAAATACAGTGAAAGATAACATTAATATTAAGCACGTTGAATAATTGAAAACACATTCCTTTACCTGTGATAAACATGAACACTTTTATGGAAGGAATATGAGTATAGTAAATAATGTCATAATAAAACATAATCAGGGGTATTCTATGAGTCCAATGACCACATGAACCATCAATATTATTTTTCATAAAGAGGGAATGTATAATGACAGACATTCTAAAACATTTTTTCAAGGCCTCGACCAAGAGGTCCAAAAATGATTAAGGCCTTAGCATAAACTATATATCATATTGAGAATGTCCTTGGCCAATTACAAGTCTAGTTTTCTCATGTGACCTACCAATGCATCGAGGAGCTATAGGAGGCTCCACCTGTCACTTACTATGCCCAATAAATTCCTCATATGAAAAGGTTGAAATATAAAATAAACATTCGTATTAAAACTAGCATTTTAAATGTCAATACGTTAACCAAAGTCCATGAATGGTATAATAATAACATGTCCACACAAAAATATATCAAAAAACCAACAATACAATATGGAATATTTGTATCATAATTAATTGACTTCAAACAACTATAAAATCCATCAAAGGATGTCGACATAGATGAAATCAAAACTATTTGGGTGAAATATCACTTGTTTTAAATCATTTAAAGATATATAATTCTAAAAGAAAAAAATTATTTTAAAAATATTCATATAATATTGTAAGGAAAACATTGACGATGTTATAATGGTGGAGAATAACGGCACCCGTCGTATATGTTAATAAAGACATTCTTACCTTAATTTTGTCAAAAAGGTCATAAAGTAATCTTTTTGGAAAAAGACAGAATGTTTCATTTAAAAACATATAAGTTCAAATAAGGGTATAAAAGACTTTAACCCATTGTCTAGTAAATATTAATAATGTTTTGAAATACATTTTTAAAAAACATGAATGTGGTTGATAAAGAGGTCCCATTAGATACTTAGGTAAAAACAACCTCAGATAATAAAGGGATTGTAGAATTAACCATTATATTGTACTTTTCCTTGGTAGAGGGTAGGTTAACCCCATTTATAATGGGGAAATAATTTTTATTAAATTATTCAAGAACTATATACATTAATATGATATCATATATGATCTTTTAATATTTCATTGTTAATAAAATTTTAGTATTTTCACCGTTTCGTGTGTTACCTGATTTGTTTTACTAAATATGATTTGTTACATAAGTAGTGTCTGTTATGGATAAAATGAATCTTATTCATTTACAGAATGATATTATGTCTTTAAACATTATTTTTAATCATCAAATGAATGTTAGTCTTGAATAGATACGATGGGGAATGAATCTCATTGAGTTCGTGGAGACGGTAATACGTATGTACGTACGAGCGATAATATCATTCTTTTGATATTTAAATAATATATAATTGGATGATATATCATATATAAATAATTTTTATCATGTTATATTTATTATTTACATAAATTATACATTATTATTATACCCATATAAATAATAATGTTTTGAATAACAACTACACCATGACATGGAGACAGTAAGTCGTACGTACACACGTATGCTGACATGTCATTCAAAGGATGGATAGAATAATGAATATAGTTGTACCATATTTATAATAACAAAAAAGTATATAGATGATACTGGAGTTATTATTTTTTAATGGAAACAACAATGAAATAGAAAGTGGAAGAAGAATGTAACATCAATGAGTTGATGAAATATTTACCTCTTCTTCGGGTTCTTCTTTTTGATTTGATAAAAAGGGATCGTTAGGTTGGATTTCTATTTAAAGGTAGACTTCTAAGATAAATGGAGAAAAATTAAAAGGACATTTGGGCAGGGGTTGGAAGACCCAAATGGATTTTATGGTGTGAATTTGAGAGATGGGGATGTTCCCTTTTATAAGAGGGGTGAGGGGAACCTTAAGAAAAGATTGAAATATTATTTTATAATAAAATCATTTTCAGTTTCTAATGGTTCAAAAATGAATTATTTAAAGGATAAGCTGGGGATGGGTGCAAAACCACTCAACTAATATTTTTATGATAGGTTTGGTTAACTATATTATCTTTATCTTCTAGATTTAACTCTCAGTTAAATAGTTTGTATAACACCCCGACCACAGAAGCCCAGAGTCAGTGAATTATTACGTATCATTGTAATGATCACAAAAGATCAATTCTCTAAAGGACGATAAGTTTAGTCACCTTTTAAGTACTATATACATTCATAAGGATTACATTACATCATAAAATTGAAAACTATAATAACATTGTTTCCACTGACCACACTCATATCCCCTTAGACTATCCCTGCAGGTCAGTCATAAAATACTTTTTCGCATCCTGGGAAAAATAAAACACAGAAAGGGGTGAGCTCAGATGCTCAGTAATGATAATAATATAGCGGAAAAATTCATAAATAAGTATAAACATTTAAGGAAATTTATAAGACTGAAACAAAATGAATTTTAAACTTGAACATCAGCATAATATGGAGAAGATAAAATCAAATAATGTCATTTACTTCTTCACATGGATATTCTACAAGTCTAATAATCACATGAAATATCAATAGCCACTTTCATAATGATGGAATGCATAATGACAGACATTCATAAACACATAGTCAGGGTCTTGTTCTAAGACTACAAGTAATATTTTATCAAGGCCTTATGCCAAGACACTAGTTTCTCTTATGAGACCTTCCGATACATCGAGGAGCTATAGCGGGCTCCTCCCATCACATGTTAAGTCCAATATATTTCTCATATGAAAAGGTTTAAACCTAACATAAACATTTATATTAAAACTAGTATATGAAATGTCAATACGTTATCCATACACCATGAATGGTGTGAATGTAACACATCCACAGTCAAACATATCACAAAACTTTAAATATAAAATGGATGTTTTGTATCATAATAAATCAACTTCAAATAAGCTTAAAATCAATCAAAGGATGTTGACATAGATGAAATTAAAACCTTTTTAGAGAAATATATCTTTATATTTTTAAATCATTTAATATTTCGTTAAAAACATATTCTTATAAGCATTTAAGGGAGGATTTTATGATGTTAAAATGGCGGAAAATAGTCATACCCACTATATAAGTTGAAAAAACATTCTTCCCTTAAATATGTAGAAAAGGTCAAAAAGTACCTTGTTTGGAAAATGACAGAAAGATTCCTTTAAAAACATATTAGGTCAAATAATGGTATAAATTACTTCAAACCATTGTCTAGTAAATAGTAAAAATGTTTTGAAACACGTTTTTAAGAAGAATGGATGACGGTGATAAAGAGGTCTCAGTAGAAAATTACGTATAAACAACCTCAGATAATGAAGAGATTGTAAAATTAATCATTACCTTATAAATTTCCTTGGACGATGTTTGGTAAACCTCCTGTATAATGGGGAAATAATTTCTATTAAATTATAAGAGAATCATATTCATTAATATGATATCATGTATGATCTTTTAACATTTCTTTGTTAATAATGTCATAGTATTATCGTCATTACGGGTGTTAACTAATTCGTTTTCCTTTATATGATTTATTATGTAAGTAATGTTTGTTATGGATAGGATGTATATTATTCATATTCATAATGATATTAAGTCTTTAATCATTATTTTTAATCATCTAATTAAAATTATTCTTGAATGGATAAGATGGGGAATGAATCTTATCCCGTTCGTGGAGACGGTAATCTGTACAGACACACGAGCGACAATATAATTATTTTGATATTAAAATAATATATAATTGGATGGTATATAATATATAATTAATCATTATCATTTTATATTTATTAATTACAGAAAATTACGCATCATTATTATACCCATCCAAATAATAATGTATTGAATAACAATTACACCAAGACGTGGAGACGGTAACCCGTACATACGCACGTATGATGACATGTCATTAAAAGGATAGATAGAATAATGAATATGGTTGTACAATATTTATAATAACATCAAAGTATATATAAGATACTGGATTTATTATTTTATAATGGAAACAACAAAGACAGAATAAGGGGAAGAAGAATGTAACTTGGAAGAGGTGACGAAATATTTACCTCTTCTTTGGGTTTGTCCTTTTGATTTGATCAAAAGGGATCCTTATGATTGATTTTTGACTAATGTAATCCCTCTATGATGAATGGAGTACATTTTAGAGGGTATTTGGGTAGGGTTTGGCCGAGAAAAATGGATTTGATGTTGTGAATTAGATAGAAGGAGGAGTTCCCTTTTATAAGAGGTTTGTGGGGCACCATAGGAAAAGATAAAAATATTATTTTATAATAAAATCATTTTCGGTTTGAAATGACTCAAAAATGTATTATTTAAATTATAAGGTAGGGATGGGTTGAAAACTAATCGAACAATATGTTTTAGACAGGTCTTGGTCACTATATTATCTTCATATGTTAGATTCACCTCTTAGTTAAATAGTTTGACATTTACCATGTCACTTTGTATTTTCATGACTCTTTTGGGATTTTATTTTTATAAAACATCGCTTCTCTCAATTCAAATAATGAATTTTTTCTTATATTCATTATTTTAATAAGAAAAGTGGTTTTGTATTAAAAAAATTCCATTGTGAATAATTTTTAAAATACAATTAAACTTATGAGAATTTTTTGTTTTCAAAAATAGATTTTATAAACATAATGATGATATTTATCTTTTTTTAATTAAATTAAATTGGTTTTGATGAAAATTAGTTGGCTTTCCAAGAGAAATACAAGGATGAGAACTTCTTATGCATATTTTATAAATGGTGTGTTTTAAGAAATGATCATTGGTGTTTTTAGTATTACTTATATTTTCTATATAGTAAAAGAATCCTTATTTTTGTATTACATTAAAACTAGATGGAATGGTTTAATTATAAGCGTAATGTAATTGACTCATGTTATTGTACAAATTTCTATTGAAATACAATATATGTAGACACATTGGTGAGTATGATGTTCTCATATTTTATATTTTTTAACGATATAGTTTTTTTAATATCATCTGTCTCAAATGGGAATCATGTTTCATTTTTTGGATTGTTATGAATAAATATTCAAATTTTTATATTGGGGTTTTCCTCCCTTGTTTAATGGTCTAGTTCAGATGTGTGTTGAGTCGACATATCAATCTTCTTAAGATTGATTTATCTTTATTTACATGTTTTGGTTTGTAAAATATCTATATTAAAAAAATTATATAAATTTGTTTCATTCAAAAATATTTTGTTATCCTTGTAATTATGCCTTTTTTATATGTGTTTGTTTAGTTTCCACTAATTTTTTTTGAATTGTTTTATAATACATGTAGATAAAATATTAGGTTCCCAGTTGGGAATTGTTGTTAATCCTACATTTTCATGAGGGTGAAAAAATAACTAGATGTTCACTTATGAATCCTTGACAGTAGGTTCATTCATATGAAAATTGGGAATGTGCCTCAGACTTTCTAGAAGAATAGCTCGAGTGATAGGTCATGTCAACATAGACTATATCATTACAGGTACATTCCTCATTACATAATCAGACATAAGGGGTAGTATGGTCCACTTGGGAAACACATTAAATAATATAGTATTCCCAAAATAATATACTAATCTATAAGGATAATTGTGTGAAACCTACATAAGGATACCATATAGGGATTTATATGCCTCTTAAAATACTCGATCACAAGGGGTAGTATTTCCCACCTTGAAAAGATAATCACATAAGAAATTATAAATATCATAACACACTCATCCAAAATGTCTAATACATGCCACATAGAAAATATCATCACATTAATGTATTTATTACATCCTATGTCATCATTAAAACACATATATTGTTGCCTCTTCCAATTCGATGTAAATATCAATGTGTGGGAATAATACCAATTTTCCATTGGAATTAATGTATAACTAATGGGATTTCCCAAGAAATAACCATATAAAGAAAGTGATAAATTTGTGTCATGCCTAGAGTAATCTCATCACAATGATAATATCATAACATGCCTAAAAAATTAAAAAAACAAGCATATCGTCTGGTGTAATAAGCCATGTGAATAATCGGAGCCTCATTCAAAAATGAGAAGTAATAAAAATAACCACGAAGATAATCAGATATCAAAATACTCAAATGGTATATGTATAAAATAAATGATATATCACATACAAATCATATAAAAATTTCAATTACTTCCATTACATTTCACAATATATATTAGGCTCATTCTCCAACACCGTAACCATATTATATTTTTTCATCTATGCTAAAAATTATATACAACCATTTCCAAAAAATTTGTATATGTAACAATTTTTATCCATTATCAGATAACCATATAGGCTATATCTTAAATCAATATTATTTTTCAATGTGTTCATCATGGTAACAAATACTATATCACTCATCACCTTATCAAACTGGGATATTGGGAACCTATTATGGTAATCTATTTTAGAATATATCTTGATAAACCAATCATGGGATCCAAAAGAAATCACATTAATCCACACATATGTATCATGGTCAATGGTAACTATTGAATAAATCATATAATGATTAGAAGACCTATAAAATTCTATATAGTCAATACTCCTTTATCTTGAATAATGGGAACCATATTTTTCCATTATGGGTCATCCTAAAATATAATGAAGTTAATATCATAATAAATCATAATGATTATTCTGAATCAACCATAAATATGAGAATCACATACTATAATAATACATAAAAATGTCGATAATCAAATTAATAAAACATTTAAATCCTCTAGGAGTTCCAATTCCCCTATAATCAAGAAACTTACATTTGAAACATTGCCAACACTAACTTTGAAAAAAACACATAGACCATGAGTAACCTCTATGTTTTAATCCACTACCATTGACTACATTAAATATATGAACTCATCCATATTTCAAAATCAAGACAATAGAATATTCTTACTCATTTATAAATTCCACACAATAAGATCTGAAAAAGGTGTGGAGAAAATATTAAGGATCAACTATAAAAATTATGGAGTTATCCCCTTAGAAGATCTCTTCATCCTCATCAAAGAAACAAAAAGTATCCATGTGGCCATAACTCACCTCAGATGATAAATAATGAATCATGACCAACATATAATTAAATTTAAAATGTTATTTAAAAATTATAATTTTCTATATAAATATAATAAAACTCACAAGATGACATATCCCCATAAATTACTGAAGTGAGGTTTTCTAGACTAGTCCCTGCACACCCCTACAGTGAAATAAGAGGACAAATGTGACTGTTGTGGGAGGAGGAAAATAAAAAGGATCTAACCTCCATCATAGTGAAGAACCATTCCAAAACCTCTCATTAAAATAATGAGGAAGGGATGAGAAGGAATGTGAGGAGGACATGGAGCCCCCTCCATGTGGTTTTCTTAGAAAAGTACCCCTTGGATGGGGTGTTTAAAAATCCAACCAAAACCCATTTTCCTCTATTTTATTAAACAATGTTGAGGTAGAACTCAATTCCTAGCCAACCACCATCTGTTACCCAATTCTTTAATATATACATTATACACGTCATTAGCCTCATTATGGCCCCAATTAATGGTTCTACACTAATGGAACCTCTATTATGTGCCTGGTTCACCAAGACTGAGTAATCGGTGACCCATTGAAGCCACAATACTCCCTTTACTACTTAATAAACCTAATTTTTTGACATTGGTCATCATCCACCAAAAATTTTAACTCAAAAACTTATTTTTTAACATTTTCAACGTGACTAAAATTCAAATTAAAAATTATAATAATAGTGTCCAATAATATCCCATTTTCATGCCATCATACTATCCGTGTATTTAATATAGTCATACAAACTCTTTGGTGTGGGTCACTACGAGTTTCAACTTGTTGAGCTATAAAACAATTATAACTAATTAGTTGGTTAATCATATTCATCATCTTTATATAATTAACTATAAACTTAGGAATATAATATTGATAAACTATATACTAAATTTCACATTTATTATTTGTAGAATTATATTTCAAATTTATTATGATACAGTCTGGTATCTTATTCTGGAAAATATTGAGAATTATAATCAGGATAACTGAAAATAACCCAAAAACAATGAATTGAAATAAAAAACAAACAAAGCCCCAACCAGAAAAAATGACAGGGTATTATAGAAAGAAATTACAGAAAATTGAAAATAATAATTCATAATTAAAAATAAATATCATATATATATTAAACAAGGTAATGAATAATCCATAAAACATAAATATAAATGGGGTGACAATGAACATTACACAAACATGACATTAAATAAGGAGATCATTTTGAAGCAGAAAAACTAGATTTCTAAGACCCCACAAAAATTCACATCACTTACTTGATACCGAAGGTTACAACAACATTCTATCTCATATCCATCAACCAGTTTGAAAAATCTCCCATGAAGGAACATTTCCTAGGTCACATCTAAGCTACCATGAATCAGAGATCTAGAATCATCCCCCATATGGAGAATGAGTTTTTCATGATCTATCATACCATTGATTTATGTATTTCTGAAATTACATATCTCATCAATATAAATACCAATATAAGGAAGAAAATATAGACCTAAAAAGGGATACTAAATCAAGGGACGTGGTGAACATAAAATCAAAAATAATGTTGTAGAAATTTCTTGGAATGCCACCAATGATGTGGTGTCGACCAGTGAACATACAAACATAAAGACTAGTGAAGACAACCGAAGATATAAAAAAGAACTCAAGTTATTACGGAACATATTTTTATTCCATTGAACTAATAATTTACTATTTTACTGTAGATATTTTTATGCCCATCTCAGAATTCATTTTAAAAATTACGTTATTTTATTTTATTATTAAATTTTTATATGCTCGACATAATTGGAGCATGAGTTTCCAGTAGCATCTAAAACATTGTTTTTCTTATTTTCCCACCTCTTATTTAGATTTATCTAAAACCTTATTTGAATTCAATCTATTTTTTCATTGAAAACATAATTAAATAATTTCATACTAATGTTATAAAATTAATATTGAATAGTGATGGAAACATTTTAATAATGATGATATAAGACATTGAATCGTTATCATACTTATATAATGTATAAATATAATAAAACCCATAACATTCAATACATCATTAATCCCTCACGAAATTTTTTTAAATTAATAATAAATATATTATTACAATCAATTACTAAGATGATCGAATATTATAATGAAATAATGAAAATATCTTTATATAGTATTGGTACCGATAGATTCTATAACATTCTACAATAATTAAAAATGATGATGATCTAAGAGGGAATAAATGGATCTATTTTGTATTTTAGTATGATAAATAATATATTTCCATTTAAAAGGTTTAATTTATATATTTACAAACTATTGGGGGTGAATGAATGTTGTTTAACTAGTAAAAACATTTAATAATATTCAAGAAATATTTCATAATTTCTTCTATGTCCAACCTCCATTATAAATTTATAGAAAATATATATATTTAGATATGGCAGGCCCTTATATATACCAAAGCATAAAGCCTAAAAATCTCAATAAATACATATCCAACCCAAACATCAACTCTTAAAAATAAAAAACAGGAGACAACCTAAAATAGACTCAATTAACAGATACCCCTATAAAATAGGTGATTTATACCAAATCACACTTACACTAGTCCATGACCTAAATCTATACAGACCATAATAATATAATCATATATTTATTTATATAATATTTATATGGTGTTAAAAATTTCAACAACATAATATTTTAGAATTACATTCACCACATAGGTCACAACTCTCAAACAAATATCATCAAATACTACCATTGATTCCATCTTATAAGCTCTATATAAAAAAATAAAATAAATATATATACAATATCCACAATAGATAACATTCCTAGAAAAAGAAACATCAAATTCATGACCATATCCTCTAAACAATCAATAATATCAATGTGTGAATGATAGGATAAAACCATTAATAAAATAATGATTGCTGCCATCTTGGGAAAGAGTTAAAAATGATTCCACAATAAAAATCCGCTGATAAAACATAGAACACATAATATTATGAAGATAAAAGAAATAATATTTTGTGTCTGGTATATAAAACATGTTAATTTTCTCTATGGAAATGTGTGGTTCTAAATATTATATCTCTAACATAGTAGAAGTGAGGGTTACACTAAAAAGATCCATATGATGTGGATATATCAATAAAAAAATGATTCCCTAATGTTAATCCAATATGATATATATAAATACTTTTGAAAAGGGATTATAAATATCATCAGATAAATAATGGCCAGTGTATTGTTTATAATATATGATGCTATGAGATGTATCACAATAGAAAAAAAGTTCAAATTTGGAACTAGATGGTGATTGGTCCACCAACATTAATGATTACAATTTTAAATTAACCATAGAAAACCCATATTGAAAGAGAGGAAAATAGTGGTCAAGGTGTATATCTACAATAAATACAATATATTTTGTATAGACAATATTTATTCCGGAATTTCATGTTTTAATAGGACCCAACAATCAATTATATTGGTTGTGATGATAAATATGATGTATAATGAGAGAATAAATGATACATTTATATAATGGATTACAGGGTTAATTATCTATTATTGTTATATGGAAACTTCTTGGATTACTATTATAGATATTCTGACACACACTGTGTAACAATGACATTTATTTTATATTATTTCATGATATTGAGTCTTGTTGTGTGATTCCATGTTGTTTCGTCCTAAAACATGGAATATTTCAAGGGTTTCTTATGGTGAATTGTTTAGTTGAAAATTTATATAGAAACAATTTATGTTCATGGAGGAACCATTTGGTACCTTTGGTGATCCTAGTGTATAATTCATGTCTTTGACCCAATTAGAAAAACAATATGTCAATTGTACAGTTTATATCTACAGTTTTAATGTGATGAAGGGAACGGTTAGATAATGGTTTTTTGAACTATGTTGTTTCATGGATAAACTATGCAGTTGGGTTTGGTTTATATAATTTTTTCTTTATTGTAGGATCATAGTAACATAATTTGTGATGCCTAACCATGTTTATTAACTATGTTTTTAAAATTGGGAGTTTTGTTTTTATATTATTTATTATTTTAAAATTCAAAACCACTAATCTAATAACTCACACCCTCGACCATATCTCCTTCACATCTCAACCCTAGGGATTCTATTATATTACATTAATTAGAGTTAGGGACAACTTCCTCTCATTGGATGATGAAAACTTCTTCCAGTGGAACCTCATTCCTCATCCTTCTGGGTGTTTTTTCATATAATTATAAGTGGTAATCCATCCCCTAATTTAATTTCCTGAAAATCCATCCATTAATTAAAAATAATCACTAATGTATCATTGAATGATTCTAGATGGATATAAAAATATAATTTTTTGGTGTTTAGTGTTCCATGGTTCTTACTCATAAATGTGGGATCTTTTTCCTTTGATGTGAAACTGTTTCTTCTTACCTTGATATAATTTTTGGAAATTTTTTGTTATGATGTAGGTTTTTATTTTTCATCATTTTATATTACATTCATTAAATTTAATGATGATTAAAAATGATTTATATTACTAATTATTTCTATATTTATCATCCATTAGGGGACTAGAAAATTTTAAAAAACAATTAATTCTTTTTCATGGGATGATAATCCAAGCCATGTTTTTTTGAAAGTGCTTCGTTGAATATTAAATAGTTATTTATATTTTTAAAAGAAATAGTGAGCATCAGCTTGTTGTTTAAAATATTATTCATGTACTAAATGAATTGCAAACCCTGGTTTTGTTTTTTAGAGTATAATTAACAAAAATTATATAGGATGTTTGTTTTTAAATGGATTTGATAAAAAAAATTTAAGATAAAACACTATTTATAAGCTTGGGTGTTTTATATATAAAATTTTTAGAAATAAAAATGATTTTTAGGCTTTTAAATTGGCGTGTTACACAATGTGGATTGTATTTTCAAACTGTTTAATGGATTTGAATAAATTAAAAGTTTTTTTATATAATTTTTTTAAATTTAAATTGTTTAAATAAATTTTGTTTCAAAATATGTCTCAAAAGTGGATTTATAAGTTATTTAAATTAATGAGATTAACTAGAATTTAAATATTTTTATTAATGAGATCAACAGTTAGAATTGAAGGGAAAATGAGTTTTCATAAATTTGATTTAAGAGCCTCTAGATCCTCATGTGATACTTTTATGACATCAATGGATTTCTATCCCATGAGGGAATATATATTATTTATTCACATTATATGTTACTTATATGTGTTGAATTTAGGGATAATTGTTTATGACGATGAATAATGTCGGTTTTGGGGTTTTTGAAATGTTTTACATTTGAGGGATAAAATTTCTAGTTTCTCAAATCATTAATTTTCATTATATACGGGAAAATTGTCATCTAAGTGAGAGTATATACGTATGTTTCACTAGCGAGCTGAAAAAAACTACAGTCCCCTCTAGCGTGTAATAGACCTAGATGGGGTTTTTATTTCTAATGAATCTGGGTAAAGGCTTGTCTAGTGGTAGTGATAGGACAAAATTTAGGAAGGTATTTTCTTTTGATGAGTTAGGTCTAATATGATCTATGTTAGGACCTATAGAAGAGATATTAAAATCTATTACCATAGTTCGTGGAAACATTATGGGATTTCTCATTGTTCTTTGAGTGCATCCCTTATGGTTATTTTATTTCATGGAATACAATTCTTTTAGTATGTTTTAACTTATTGTATGGCTTGACATGGTGGTTCCTGCCATTTTTATTTATTCTTTCTTTGTGTGGATTATTATTCAAATGTTTTCAAAAGGGGTTTTGAATGGTTTTTATATAATGGAAATGAAATGAATGGTTTTTTAATCATTTATAATACTTTATTAAATGGGTATTGGAAAAGGGATGTTTTAGAAAAGTTTTGAAGTGATAATTTGTTATTATGTCTTGGAAACATGGTTTAATCCAGGGATAAATTATTTATTACCGATTGCTTTCATTTACTGATAATTCATAATTATTAGTTTTAGCATATTTTTATAGTTTTGTTCTTTATTTCTTGTAAATATTAATCAGAATATTTTATTTCATTATCATATTTAAAATTAATATTTTTATTACGTAATATGAAATTTGTATCCTAAAATATTTAGCTTGTTGCAGTGTATTGAGTGCTTTTGTGATCTTTCCTATATTTAATCAGTTGCACGTTTTTAGGTTAGATTCCTAGACAATCATTAGAGAATTTATACTTAAAAAAATTATTTTATTGTGTTAAGAATGTTGTTCCTATTACATGGTTTTGATAGGATGTTCCATTACATTCCATGGATGACATAAATTTTTTCATTTAAATGATTTAATTTTGATAGTTTGGGTTTTGGGGATTTTTACAGACATATGGAAAATATAGTTAGAAGTTGATAATGTAAAGTCATATGGTGGGAATAATTACCCTATATGGTTGGAATATGATAGTTTAATGGATGTTTTTGGTTCTCGTGGTACTTTTTATTTTTTTCTATTTATTTTTATTTTATTGTTTCTAGTCCTTTTTTTGCGGTCATTAAATATATCGATGGGTCATGATGAATATTGGTTATTGTCATTATATTTCATTTTCATTGATTATTGGGTTAAATAATTCCCAAGTGTGTTTCTATTCCACTCATGCACTATTTTACAACCTATGTGGATAGAGAAGAATATTTATCCATGTAGTGTGCTTGATGTGGCATCTGTTTCATGGAATGACTCGGCTGGATCATTAAAAAATTGTATCAAGGTTTGGTTTTATTTTTTTTCATTTAATCCAAATGATTTCTAATTCCCACTTATTGTGTGTGTTTTTGTATTTATTGAAATAAGGTTTTCAGGACCTGGGAGGTAGATGTAGGGAGATTTTCACATTCACTTTCTCACCCTATGTCTCATGTTTCCATGGGTAGGTTGGACTATTCCTTTAATTTTGGTTTAGTAATTATTGTTGCTTTTGGAATATGGTTTGATACCAACATATTTGTTGTTTGATTGAAAATTGGCTGAATTTACATTCAATTGTGGTGGGAAATGATGTTTTGGGATGGTGAATATAAAGAATTTAAGGAAACGAATTTGTTCTGTAGGGCCTGAGAACCCATAGAAAAAAAATACTTGATTATTAACACTCATTAGGATTAATTTCATGATGGAAATGTGGTCCTCAACCATGTATAAAATTCAATGAAATTTCATCATATTGGTATATATTTTTATTTTGACTACATAAACATTAGATTTATAATGTAATGGTTAGGAAATAGAAAAATGGTTATGGTTGGTCATGAGATATGATCGAATATTTGGATGGGTTTTTTTATTGTGGCTTGTGTTATTTATTTGAAGGGATGTTTTTTAAAACGAGGATAATTTTTTTGTTGGTGGGTGAAAATTAATTTCATTGGAATGATGTTTTGTTTATTAAAATAATGCCTTATATATATTTTTAAAAATAATCATAGATTCCAATAATATTATGAAATATATGGTTTCAAATCTAATATGAAAAAATTGTTTTTCTATGAATGATTTTTATTAAAGTATATATTGAGTTTAAAATGACGTTTTTATTATTTTTTTAGAAACAAGTGTATATCCATATTCATATTTTCACCCTTGGTGTGAAAATTCTAAAAGGTATTGTAATGTCTCGGACCTCTCCTTCCCATTTCGTTGTCAAAAAGAGGGTCATGAAGTGTTCTGGAGGGTAGAATGGAATTTTCCCACACTTTTCAGAATTTTGTAACTACACGCCGTGTAGTGTGAGTACACGCCATGTACCACCTTCCCGGGTATACCCCGTGTTGAAGCCCTGTCCTTTCTGTGTGAAATAAATGAGTACACACTGTGTAGCTCAAACTACATGCCGTGTAGTTACTCCCCGCTTACGCGTTACCCTTAAACCATGCGTTGACCATTCAAGGACCGTGTGCCATGTTGAGGCTGTGTCCTTGCCATGTGAAATAAATGAGTACACACTGTGTAGCCCATACTACACGTCGTGTACTTCCTCCCCGCGTACGCATTACCCTCAAACCGTGTGTTGACCTGTCAACGACCGTGTTCCGCGTTAAAGGCCATGATGGAAGCTGTGTGGCAATCGTGTGAAATGGCTGAGTACACGCCGTGTAATTTAGTTTTTCTCACCTATAAAAGAAGGGGTCCTCTCCTCCTTTTCAAAACACTCCTCTCCTCCCCTTTCCCTCAAGCAGAGATCTCCCAAGAGACTCCAAAGCTCATTTCATCCATTACTTTTCCATATGAGCTCCGAGTTACGATCCGTTAGTGGCCAAGAGATTGCAACGACAAGGCGGAACTTCTGAGGTTGGATCTGTTGCTTTCCCTTCAGCCTTTCCTTCCCAGATTCCACCTGATGAGGTTTTTCTGGGTTTTGACATAAGTGACGGACCCCAATGGACGTCTTCTAAAGATGATCTGGGGGAGTGTTGTTATCAGAACCTATTGAGGGAGGAATCATACCTTCATCTCTCTTTTTTTTCATCATGCAGGGTGGGTATCCTCTTGTTTCCATGAGATACAGTTGAACCAATAAATAAAAATAATAATTGGCTTAAAGAACGAGGATGGGAAAGTAATTGTGTTTATCTTTGTTTAACCTATTGTTATGTTGATAATTTAATGGGCATATGACTACCGAAAATCACGGTCGTTGGGGGAATTTTCTTGTGCAATTAAATGTTTCCTTATCTTTATAGACCGTTTTGTGGATGGAACATTGTGGAATGTCGAATTCGGTTAATCACGTAAGTAGGCTGATTTAAAATCTGGAACCCTTGTGTGATCATCCCGTTTGAACAAAATAGAATAATGAACATGTGGGTGTTGTCTTGGTTATGTGGTGTGTGAAAGGCGGGGGGTGGGGGGACAGATCCTGAGTTGTTACGAATAGGATGGGCAAGGGGGCTGCGGTAAATGTTATTAATGGGGAGACGATGTGGCACGGGCCTTGTTTTGTGATACGGTGGTGGAGATGTGGTTATAGTGGCAGCAGGGCTGCAGTAATGGGTTGTGTTTTAAAAGAAAGTGGAAAGTTGATAAATGAAATACGAGGAAGGATAATGAATGTGGGAAAAATCAATGGGGTTTGTTTGATGATAAAAGGTTGGGTTGTGTTGCTTGTGTTTTATCTAACTTGATTTGTGGTCGGCAGGGATTTTGTTCTATGAAACGCTTGATCTGGTTTGATAGTTTCCCAGTAGTTAAGGAACTAATAAACTATTACTGATGAAACTTGAAAACCTAAATGGGGTTGGGGATGTTTGTTTTATGCATGCTTCGTAGTAGTAGTGCCGAGGCACGTGATCAGTTTCTTTATTTCAAGCCATAGGTTGGGCTGTGTGTTTAGTATATATATATATATATCTGTATCTTTTTGTTTTGTTGCACCCCACCCATGTTGATAACTTACTGTCGAACTCTCCTACTTCAGGGGAGATGGTGTTTTCCCCTTAGTTAGTAGTTCCTTCATGCTCCTTCTTCCATAGGCTGTGATGGCTTGAGGTGACCTTACACCCAAGACTCTTCAGGTAGGTTTCGATTGGGGTGTTTTTATCCCAAGACTCTTCGGGTAGGTTTTAATATTCCAATAAATATTCAGGATGATTCCCAGGTGTGTGGGGGCGGGATATGTGGTTGTGAGGCCCAGGTGTGTGTCGGCGGGATATGTGGTTGTGAGGCCCAGGTGTGTGCGGGCGGGATATTTGGTTCTTGAGGCCCAGGTGTGTGCGGGTGGGAAGAGTGTGGTAGCGTCAGGACGTTCACCGTTAGGAAGAGTAGAAAACTAGTGGGAAATGGTGCGGGGGTACCCAATACTCTTGTTCTTATATACTACTACTTGTTGCTATGTGTTTTTGGTGATCGTGGCTAGTGAGGTTGGGTGGTTAGATTTCCTTATTAGGTTGGTTTCTTTTGTTGTTCTCACGGGACATTAGGATGTCTCCCCACCTGTGCACGAGATCATTAGGTTTCCCTATTGAGTATACTTGTATGCTCACCCTACGTTTACTTTTTGGTTTCCAGGAGGATACCAGGGCCGTGTGGGACCCTACTAGTCGGGACAGTTAGAGTTGTTGCAGTTGATGTACTCTTGTTTCTTTTGGTATTGTACTTTTGAGCTTTCTTGTACATGTGCTTTGTTTCAGAATTGTTTAAACATGCATGTTGGATTGGTTTGGGTTTATACACTTTCTCTTTTACTTTTTGGTAGTTGACTTGTCCTATTTCCCAATCATAAATAATAAAAAGGGTAATGCCTCCCATATTTTTGAAAACTCATACCCTTGGCGCAAGTCGCCACACTCGGGCCTACTGGAGGCGGGACTCGGGGGATCATTATCCCCCTTTCACCATTGCCATCTCGGGAGGGGAATCGTTGGTGGGAGGGGGTCGTGATAGAATGGTATCAGAGGTGATGGTTGAGAGAGAGTATGGAGTCTGAATTTAGGCAGAGTGAGGATTGCATGGGTTGGTAGCAAGACAATGTTGCCTAATCTTGGTGCATGACATAGGCCAGGGAAGATTGGCTAGGACACGGGATTTATCCCCCCCACTCATGATCTGATGCAAGGACTCTGAGCCTACCGAATGACCAAGACTACACTAATCACTGGGTAGAGACCCTAGGGAAGGTACATGCATCGTCATGATTGTTTTTTACTTGATTTGGGTGCTCTGGGAATAAAATTGAAATAAAATGATAAAATGAAACCTTGAGAAATTTCATTGCTACTTGGGATTAGGATATCTTGGTTTACCGTACAACTATGGCACATGGACATCGTCCCAAGGTGGCTCAGACAGCCGAGGCCCAGCAGATTCAGGCAGTCGATCAGTTGAGGATTGACCGAGAGGAGGAAGATAGCCAGTGTAAGAAGACTCTCTGTTCCTTCCAACGACAAACCCTCAAGATGTATGAGGTTAGTACTTCAGATATGGAGATAGAGGGGTGACTTGAATAGCTAGGGATTTCTTTTAATTTGATCCGTTCTTTGAGGGAGTATTGGGTTCCCCTAGCAGTCAGTCAGCTAAGAGGTGTGGCACGTCAGTGGTGGATGCTCTACCTTGGAGAGAGGAAAGAGGCAGAGGTTCTGTGGGCTGACTTTGAGAAGGCGTTCCTAGAGGAATTCCTTTATTCCATGATCAAGGTGGAGAATCAGCAGGAGGTACTCTCCCTTCAGTAGGGGATTATGTCCGTACGTGAGTTAGGTATCATGTTCAAGGATCTCTTATGCTTTTCTCCAGATCTATTTCCGGATGAGGAGTCTCGGGCGAGACGTTTGGAGGATGCGCTTCGTCCTTCGCTCCAGTATGCTGTCACCCCCTTTCACCCTTTCGACGTACTTGGTCATACAAAAGTAGGAAGAGGTTGTAGAGAGGATGCACTCGTAGGGAGGTGCACCACGAGAGGGGATCCATACGGGTTCATCGAAAGGGTAGGCAGTCAGTAGAAGGTCTCCTGCGACGAGACCTTCCAGATTCAGGCCAGTGAGGAGCAGGCCCCAGCAGTTCCAGTTCAGATCTTTAGGTCCTCGTCCCTTTTTCACGAGGCCAGGACCAAAGCATTTCTATTATGGAGGTTTCTGGTACATCCAGATTCGGTGCCCGACCTGAGCTCAGTAAGGTGGAGGTGGGCAGGTTCAGCGCCCGTCTCAGCAGCAGTAGTTGTCGGCGAGGCCCTTCCAGCAGCAGCAGGACCCTGATCCTATGAGGGAAGACATTGCAGGAGGAGGCCGACCTCAGGGTGCTCCTCCGGGACCTCGACCAGGGCGTGGTCGGGGAGGTGGTCGACATCAGAGAGGCAGAAGAGCTGGGCATGGATAGTTCCACGCATCAGAGTTGGCAACTCCAGCAGGACCAGAGGTGGTGCGATGTACTATTTTGTTTGTTCAGCACACTTTTTTCTTCTTTGTTCAATTCATGAGCTTCCCACACCTTTGTTTCACCCGGCCTAGCCCATGCTTAGGGTACATACATAGAGAGAATTTTCGTACCCCTAGTGCTGAGTACACCAGTTGGAGGTCAGACCAGTATATCTTGTGTTTACTGGGGATGTGGGATGATGTTGGGACCGCATCGATCTAGTGGGGATCTTCTTTTGCTAAAGATGCAGCCATACGATGTCATCCTAGTCATCGACTGGCAGTTTTCTATTAGTGTAGTTATCGACTGCTTCTGAATAAGAGTCGTGTTCTCTGACATGGATGGGCAGCGTTTAGATTTTGTTGGCGAGAGGAGATATTTGGTGGGAATTCGTCATGTGAAGCCTCTCCTTTCCTTGCTAGGTGGGGTATGAGTGGTTTCAGCTGATAGAGAGATGGTGGATGCTCCAGAGGTTATGGAGGCGTTCCTTGATGTTTTTCCAGAGGAGGTTGTGACTCTACCCCCCCCCCCCCCCCCGATGTGACGTTCAGTTCAGGATAGACATACAACCTGGTGCCCGTCTGATTTCAATGGCCCCTTATCGGATGGCACCTTCGGAGTTGCGTGAGTTGCGGATTCAGATTGACGATCTGATGGAGAAGGGTTTTGTTCGACCGAGCGTGTTGCCATGGGGTGCTCCAGTTTTTTTCGTGAAGAAGGCAGATGGTGGTCTCAAGCAATGCATATACTAGCGAAGGTTGAATCAGGTAACGGTCAAGAACTGTTACCCCCTTACAAGGATAGATGATCTCTTCAACCAGCTCAGGGGAGAAGATTGGTTTTATAATATTGATCTACGATCTAGATATAATTATCTGAGGGAAAAGGATAGTGACATCTCGAATATGGCTTTCAGGTGTAGATATGGGCACTTCGAATTTTTAGTAATGTTGTTTGGAGTTACGAATGCCCCAGCTATGTTCATGGGACTTATGAACTTTTTATTCCGAGAGTTTCTGGACCAGTTCGTCATTGTGTTTATCGATGGCATCCTGATCTACTCAAGATCAAAGGAGGAGCACATTGAGCATCTCTGGGCAGTCTTGGAAGTCCTTCAACACCACCAGCTTTATGGGAAACTGTCTAAGTGTAAGTTCTTGATGCAAAAAGTGCACTTCCTTGGGCACGTGGTGTCTCAACATGGAGTGTCAGTGGACCCCGTCGAAGGTGGAGGTAGTTGTTTCTTTGGCGGCACCCAAGAGCGTGGCATAAATTCATAGTTTCTTGGGGTTGGCAGTCTATTATTGGATGTTTGTTTCGGACTTCTCTCGAGTTGCTTCTCCATTGACAGCTTTGACTAGGAAGAACTAGGTCTACCTATAGAGCGAGAAGTGCCAGGAAGCTTTCGAATACCTGAAGGAAAAGTTGGTTAGTTCTCCAGTGCTCAGGTTTCCTGAGGAAGTGTTTTCATATGAGGTGTTTTGTGATACTTCTAGCCTTGGTTTGGGGTGCGTATTGTTGGAGAAGAAGGGTGTGATCTGTTATGGATCTAGGCAGTTGCGACCTCACGAGCGTGACTATGACACCCACGACCTAGAGCTTGCAGCAGTAGTGTTAGCACTGAAGTTGTGGTGACATTACCTCTTTGGGGAGTGCTTTGTGGTCTTCTCAGATCACAAGATCTTACATTATATCTTCTCCCAGCGTGACCTGAACTTACGACAACAGATATGGGTCGAGTTTCTCCAAGACTATGACTTCGAGATCTCTTACACTAAAGGTAAGGGAAAATTTGTAGCTGATGCCCTGAGCAGGAAGCCACATAAAGAATTGGTTTGGGAATCCACTGATGCTTGGAAAGAAATGGGAGAGTCGACTGCCTTGCACTTGGATGGAAGGGTAGAAGGTGGTAGAGGCTGCTTGTTTCAGATGATGGTGCAGTCCTCCTTGCTGCAGCAGGTGGAAGAGTCTCCGTGGGGAGACTCCAAGGTTGATGTAATGCGGGATCGTATCGATCAGGGGAACGCTCTAGAAGGATGTCCAGAGGACAACCAACATCGGATGCTCTTTCATGGAAGGTTGTTTGTTCCGGAGGTGATGCGTGAGGTATTTATCCGTGAGTTCCATAGCTCAGCCTTGGCGGTACATCCAGGAGTTTCAAAAATGTACCGAGGCTTCAGGGAACAATTTTCGTGGCCCGGGGTGAAACGGGCAGTGGCAGAGTTTGTGGCTAAGTGCCTAGTGTGTCAGCAAGTGAAGGCTAAACACATTGTTCCCAGTGGTTTTTTGCATCCGTTAGATGTCCCCGAGTGGAAATGGGATGACATCTCAATGGAATTTGTCACAGGTTACCCAGGGATCAGGGTGGTTATGATGCTATCAAGGTAGTGGTGGATCAGCTGCTAAATCTGCTCACTTCTTAGTAATTAAGGAGTTGGTCCTGGTGAACACCTTAGCACAGAGGTATGTAGATGAGGTGGTGCGGTTTCATGGAGTTCCAAAGACTATCATCTCATATCGAGATACTCGGTTTACCTCACGAGTCTGAAGGGGGTTACAACATGCTTTTGGAACCCAGCTACACCTTTGCACTGCTTTCCACCCCCAGTCCGATGGGCATATAGAGCAGACTATTCAGACGTTGGAGGACATGCTGCGAGCATGCGTTCTGGATTTTGGAGGATCATGGGTGGGGAAATTGCCTTTAGTAGATTTTTCCTACAACAAAATCTTCCACTATGCTATTGGAATAGTGCTGTTTGAGGGTTTGTATGGTAGACCATGTTGTTCACCCATTTGCTGGGAAGAGGTTGGAGAGACAGGTGCTCTTGGGCCAGAGGTAGTACAGAACACCACAAAGAAATTCCAGCTTGTGTGTGAGAGGATCAATGAGGCTCAGGACCAATAGAAGTCTTATGGTGATCGTCGGAGGAGGCCCTTGGAGTTAAAGGTGGGAGATCATGTGTTTTTGAATATTTCCCCTCGACGGGGGCAGTAGAGGTTTGGGAACAGGTGTAAGCTCTCCCTTAGGTTCATCGGACCTTTAGAGGTGCTAAGGCGAGTCGAAGAGGTGGCATATCAGCTGTCCCTGCCACCTCAGTTGGAGAAGTTTCATGATGTCTTCCACGTCTCCCAGCTTCGTCGGTACTTACTTGAAGACTCTCACATTATCGAATGGGGAGAGTTAGATATGGGAGACAACGCATCCTTCAAGGAACAACCAATCAGAATCAAGGATCGTAATGAGAAGGAGCTCTGTGGAAGTACCTTCGCCTTTGTTCGTGTTTTGTGGAGGCATGGCGGCCTCGAGGAGAGAACATGGGAGCAGGAGGCTCAGATGCACGCTCAGTACCCGGAGTTGTTTTGAATTGTGTTTTGATTGTTCATTTGAGCTTTGTTTTGATTTTATACTCTGTACCATTGATATATGTAATTCTTGGCATGTTGGTTGTGAGAATCTTTGTTTCCTTGTTCTCTGGAAGTGTGTAACGTGTCCAGACGTGTGGGGAAAGAGAAAAACCTGATCCTTAATCGAGAAGCATTAATTCAGATGTGATTGAACCCATGCGGGCGAGTCAGTTCCGCCTAAAGCAAATAATATCTCTACATGGGAGAAGGAATTTCCCAATGCCACGTGTTCGGGAAGGGTGTTGGTTGTATGGTGTAGGGGGTAGTGTAAGTTGGAAAATCCTAATATATGAAAATGGGAAAAACCAATTCTTAATAGATACACATTAATGCGGATGCGATTAAACCCATGCAAATGAGTCAGTGCCACCTAAAGCGGATAATATCTCGACATAGGAGAAGGAATTCCTAACACATATGATTAGGGTTGTTGGTTGGGTTCCTATTATAACAAGAACCAAAAGAGGTATCTTTTTGGTTTCCTTTGGGTTGGTTTCTGAATTCTCGGGGATGAGAATGTTTTAAGAGGTATCTGATGTATTGGTCCAAACCTCTCTAGCCCATTCCTTTTTCGAAAAGAGGGTCATGAAGTGTTCTGTAGGGTAGAATGGACTTTTCCCACACTTTTTAAAAATTTTTAACTACACGCCGTGTAGTGTGACTACACACTATGTACCACCTTTCCAGGTATACCCCGTTTTAATGTCATGTGCTTTCCATGTTAAATAAATGAGTACACGCAGTGTATCCCATAATATACTCTGTGTAGTTCCTCCCCGCATACGCGTTACCCTCAAACCGTGCGTTGAACAGTCAACGACAGTGTTCCGTGTTGAGGTCGTGTCCTTTCAGTGTGAAATAAACGAGTAAACACTGTGTATCCCATAATACATGCCGTGTAGTGCCACCCTGCGTATGCATTACCCTCAAACCATTTGTTGACCAGTCAACAACCGTGTGCTGCTTTAAAGGCCTTGTTGGAAGCCGCGTGGCGACCGTGTGAAATGGTCGAGTACACGCCATGTACTAGAAAGTACATGTCATTTAATTTAGATTTTCTCACCTATAAAAGGAGGATGCCTCTCCTCTTTTTCAAAAAACCCCTTTCATCCCCTTTCCCTTGAGCAGAGCTCTGCCGAGAGTCTCCAAAGCTCATTTCTTCTATAACTTTTCCATATGAGCTCTGATTTACGATCCGTCAGCGTCCACGAGATCGTAACGACGAGGAAAGACTTCTGAACGTGGATCGGTTGCTTTCCCTTTGGCCTTTCCTTCCCATCATCCACCCGAGGTGGTTTTTCCGGGTTTTTACAGAAGCGACGGACACAGACGAACGCCTTCTAAAGCTGATCCGGGGGAGCATTGTGATCAGAACCTGTTGAGGTAGGAATCATAACTTTGTCTCTATTTTTTGTGAATCATGCGGGGTAGGTATCCTCTTGTTTCGGTGAGATACAGTTTAACCAATAAATAAAGATAATAACTGGCTTAAAGAACGGGGATGAGAAAGTTATTGTGTTTATCTTTGTTTATTCTATGTTTATGCTAAGAATTGAATAGGCTTATGCCTACTGAAAATCACGGTCGTTGGGGGGATTTTCTTGCGCAATTAAATGTTTCCCTATATTTATAGACCATTTTTTGGATGGAACATCGTGGAATGTGGAATTTGGTTAATCATGTAAATTTGGATGATTTAAAATCTGGAACCCTTGTGTGATCACCCCGGTTGAACAAAATGGAATAATTAACATGTGGGTGTTGGCTTGGTTATGTGGTGTGTGAAGGGGGGGGGGACAGATCCTGGGTTGTTACTAATAAGATGGTAAGTGGGGATATGGTAAATGAGATTAATGGGGCGATGATGTGGTACGAGCCTTGTTTTGTGGTACGGTGGTGGAGATGTGGTTATAGTGGAAGCAGGGCTCCAGTAATGGGTTGTGTTTTAAAACAAAGTCGTAAGTTGATAAATGAACTGTAGGTAAAGATAATGAACGCGAGAACATTCAATGGGGTTTGTTTGATGATAAAAGGTTGGGTTGTGTTGCTTGGGTTTTATCTAACTTGATTTGTGGTTGGAATTGATTTTTTTCTACAAATTTCTTGATCTGGTTTTATAGTTTCCCAGTAGTTAAGGAACTAATAAACTATTACTGATGAAACTTGAATACCTAAATGGGGTTGTGGTTGTTTTTTGTATGCATGATTCGTAGTAGTAGTGCTGAGGCACGTGCTCAATTTCTCTGTTTCAAGTCATAGGTTGGGATGTGTGTTTGGTATATAAATATATATATGTATCTTTGTGTTTTGTCTCACCCCACCCATGTTGACCACTTAGTGTTGAACACTCCTATTTCATGGGTGTGGGTGTCTTTTACTTAGTTACTAGCTCCTTCCTGCTCCTTCCATATGCTGTGATGGCTTGAGGCGACCTTACACCCAAGACTTTTCATGTAGGTTTTTATTGGTGTGGTTTTGGCCAAAGACTCTTGGAGAAGGTTTTACTATTCCCAATAATCTTCGGGATGAGGGCCAGGTGTGTGCGGGCGGGATATGTGGTTGTGAGGCCCAGGTGTGTGCGGGAAAGATATGTGGTTGTGAGGCCCAGGTGTGTGGGGGTGGGATATGTGGTTGTGAGGCCCAGGTGTGTGCGGGTGGGATATGTGGTGGTGAGGCCCAGGTGTGTGCGGGTGAGATATGTGGTTCTTGAGGCCCAGGTGTGTGCAGGCGGGAAGAGTGTGGTAGCGTCCGGGCGTTCGCCGTTAGGAAGAGCAGCTAACTAGTGGGAAATGGTGTGGGGTACCCAATACTCTTGTTCTTATATACTACTACCTGTTGTTATGTGTTTTTGGTAAGCGTGGCTTGTGAGGTTGGGTGGTTAGATTTCCTTGTTAGGTTGGTTTCTTCTATTGTTCTCACGGGACATTAGGATGTCTACTCAGCTGCGCACGAGAGATTTAGGTTTCCCTACTGAGTATACTTGTATGCTCACCCTACGTTTACTTTCAGGTTTCCAGGAGGACTACCAGGGCCATGCGGGACCCTACTAGTCGGGACAGTTGGACTTGTTGCAGTTGATGTACACTTGTTTCTTTTGGTATTGTACTTTTGAGCATTATTGTACTTGTTCTTTGTTTCAGAATTGTTTAAACATGCATGTGGGATTGGTTTGGGTTTATACACTTTCTCTTTTCCTTTTTTGTAGTTGACTTGTCCCATTTCCTGATCTTATATAATAAAATGGGTAATACCTCCCATATTTGTGAAAACTCATACCCTTGGTGTTAGTCGCCACTCCAGGGCCTACTAGAGGCAGGACTCGGGGGTCATTATCCTCCTTTCACAATTTCCATCTCAGGAGGCTCATCTTTGGTGGGAGGGGGTCATGAAAAGAATACGGATTTGAAAATGGTTCCAAATTACAATTGTCTAGAATTTTTTGAAAGGTGGAATCTCTTGGGTTTTAAAACCAATTATTGTTTATTTGAAATCTGTTATAGAAGTTATTGAAAACAACCATGTAACATAAGGTATTGTGGTTTGAATTGTGAAATTCATTCCATTTGGTTTCTGATGATGAATGTCATAATTTTAACAGTGTGCTAGTTTTTTAAAATATGATTTTTTACAACCATAATATGATTTGTTATGATTGTGTTTTCTTGTCTCATTTGTGTTTTTAGATTTCTTTGTTTTTTTTAGGGACATGTAATTGTGATGGGTTATATAGAATTTTATTGGATGAAATCCACCAATGAAGTCAACTATGGAACTATAGTTCTTATTATAGAGTTTATTCCTACTTATATTTTCACTTCCCCCAATGTTAATGGAGTTCCATGTGTTTTATCTTATTCAAAGTATTTTTCACTATGTATATCTAAGGTGGTAAAACTCTAGTGAATCCATTGGATATATTTTTTTCTAGTTGTTTAGACCTTGAGGGACTTGATTTTATGGTTAGACTTAGCATGATATGATATTTTTGAAACTTTTATATGATATTTGGTTTGGGATATTTCCTTTATTCTTATTAAGGATATTGGAATACTGGTAGATGAGTGGCCATCATTTGATGTATACTTCAGGTTTATATAATTTTTTAATTTTTATGGAGAACTATTTTGGGATTTTTTCCCAGTTTGTTTAGAGGGGTTCTTTCTTGAGAAATATTTGGCATAGTTTTATCTACAGTTCACCGTTGGATTCCCATTGTGAGAAGAGTTTCATTTGGTAAATTTTCATGACTCACTTCTTGATATTCATGATTGAACCTATGTGGTGTAAAGCATGATATATTTTTCGTATACTGGGTTAGATATAAAAAGTACTCCAGTTTAATTCCTAGATAAATGGGAAATATATTTTATTCCGATTAAGAAATATTTCTTTGGGACATGTTTTTCATCTGTATTACCAAGTAACAATATTACAAGGAGTTGTATTTAATCACCATCATATGTTCATTGTGTCCTTTTGGTTAAATCATTTTCATTTCTAATCAACACATGTATTCTATTTATGAGACCCTTATTGAGATGAATTTTTATTGTGATCATTTTTTTGTATTCCTTTTCAATGTTTCTTGGATTATTTCTCTACTTTTTGTTTGTAATTGGATGAATGTTGTAAGGTTTAATTAGTGGGGTTTTCTAAATTCCATTTAATGTTTTGTCATACACTGTTTCCTGATGATGTCCTCCAATTTTTTCGAAACTGGTTTACAAATGTTCTACCATTTTATATTTTTTATATGTCGTAGGTAGAATTATGTTAGTTATATGTTTCTATAGTTATTCTACTGATTCTGTTTATTTATTAGTTTTGGGTGATGTTTCACTCAGTTTTTTGATTATTTATCTTCCTCCTGGGGTTAATCTTATAATTCAATCCCCTTTTTACATCAATATTTACATGAGACATTATGGTGGTATAAAGTTTCATGTCATGGATTTTGGGACCACCATTGTGATATTATAGAATTTATTTTATATTATTTTATAAGACTCAATATTTTTTGAGTTTTTATGTAGTTTCAGTAATAAAGTTTGAAAATTTGGTGGTTTTATTATTGTAAACTCATTAGGAACATGGATATAGGAAACCATTTGATAAATTTTGGGAACCATGTTGGATATTTCTTTATTATAGTGTATAGAACATGGGTTCTTTAGGAATCTGTAATCCATGCATGAAGCATGTTATCGGGCTTAATAGCTTGACAGTTCTAATTGGCATAGTTGGAGGATGATTTTTTCAACTGTGTGAAATGTAAGAACTCGGATCTTCGTTTCAGGTACGCCATTCCTTTTTCTAGACTTTATAAGAAAAATGGAGTTTCTGGAAATATTTTAAGTACACGCCATGTACTTTCTGAGTACACGTCGTGTACTATTTTCCCACTCGAAGCCGTGTGCTGGTCACGTCCGGGCCACACACACGGTGTGTAGGGGTGACGTGGAGGCCTTTTTTGGTAGAGTATGGAATAACCTAGTACATGCCGGGTACTCTAAAATCACACTCCGTGTACTTTTATTTTTTTCATTAAATAGACCGGGGTCGCGCCTAACCGAGGAAAACGTCTTCTTCTCCAGCTTGTTCGTCCGAGAGTGACCCGTACGACCAGATCTTCCCCAAGCCCCCATGCCTCTGTCCAAACTCCATTCTAGCCACTGTCGATTGCATTGTGATCACCTCGATATGCTCTCTATTCTGTTTTATCCTTGTTCGATGGTTCCTCCACATTTTCAAGTTATCGTGGGTTGAGCATTTTGTGCGTTTTCTTAGATCTATGCCGTTCTGATGAGAATCAGGCATCGTGGTTCAAGTATATCGATCCCCTAGGATCAAGGTAGGTGGTTTGTGCCTTTATGTAGAATGTCGATGAGTATTTTGTTCAAATTCCACCAATACCCTTGAATGGGGTATTGTGTGTTCCTTTTTTTCCCTTGTTGTATTTCCTGTTTTACATGATTTCTAGAGTAGATATTTTTCCTGTGATAATGGAAGTTTTAATGTACTCTGGATGCTTTCTAGGCATGTTCTGCCTGTTGGGAATTTTTCCAGTTTCCATACCAAGTCGTAGGATAGTGGAACTGTTTCTTTTTTATGCTGTTGAGCCTTACATTGATAGCCAATTATTTCTTGAGGTTTACTTGGGAGATACAAGCGCACTGTTCATGTTATTTCAAATAGGACTGTGAGAACCTAGTGTAGTAGACCATAGGGAGAATGGACGTAAGGGATTCTCTATAGTTTCTTTTAATACCATGCGAGAGCACAAGGGGACATGACGATGAGTGCTTCCTCAGAGAGTCTGTAGTTCCTTGACGCGGGCCACAGGGGGAATGAGACATTGAGTGCTTCCCTAGAGAGCCTTTAGTACGATACGTGACTATATGGGGAATTGACGGTGAGTGCTTCCTCATAAAGTCTACTCTTAGCTGAACTAGAGGGGTGAGATTGTGTGTGCCGCCTAGAGGGTTGCTAGTACTTGTAGGTTGAACCATAGGGGTTAGGCTGTGAGAGCTACACAAAGGGTTACACGTTTTATACTTGTTGTTTGTTGTTTACTTGTGCACTTTATATGATAGAAATGTGGATTGTAGCTATTGTATGCTTTTCTGTTTACTACTTCCTGCACTTTTACTTTCCTTGTATTCATTGAATGTTAGGCACATATCTTTGGGTGATTTCCTACTGGGATTGTATATCACACCATATTTCGGCCATGCTTTTGGGCCCAAGAAGACTTTGTTGTTGCAGGAATAGATAAGGGTAAGCGGCCTTCGACTTCCGGTACTTGATTGCTTAGAGAAAGAGATCATGGGACCGAGCATTGTCTTGCGATGCTAAGGAGCTGTTTTATTTTCATTTATAATTGTTTTGGTACTGTGTTGTTTTCAGCATTGTGACTTGTCTGTCTGTTTTCATAGAGTTGGATCTTGCATAATTTCATATATACTTATGTGCTCCAGTTTGTTGGTTTAGAATTCCACTGTTCATTATTGTTGGTTATTCACTGCTTCCACTATTTCATGTTTATCTATTTCCGCCGTGTACTCTGCCAATGAGGGCATAGTTTCCCCACTATCACACCCAATGCCCTCACTGCTAGTTAGAATCTTCTTGCATTTTGGGAAATGCGCTTGAGTCCATGTCAATAACAGGTTACGGGGCGCCTTTCGGTGGCTTCCAGAACAGGGACGTTACAAAGTGGTATCAGAGTCGTTCTTTTCTCTTGCTTTACTCTTTGGAGACTTTATCCAGGGATAGGATGGATTCAGTACTTTGTATTAAGATGTGCTCGGGAGTAGCTAACACATGTACATGGAAAATCCATAGTACCTCGTTAATTGCAGTTTGCTGGTTTTGATATTTTACGGTTGATATGATTTCACCTAGAGTGATTCATATGTCCTGTTGTTGTTGTTTTTCTATTGCAGTTCTATTTCTGTCGCAACCGGATGATATTAGGGTATTCCATTTCATGCATCATGTAGGCACTTTTTAGAAATCACATTCCATGCATTCTTGCCATGTCATTTAGGGTGCACTAGCAATTTCATGCTGTTGTGATATACCTTGTGTAGATTTTTCATGCTGTTGTGATAGATACTTGATAGAGTATTTTCATCCTTGTTAGTGGATTGTTTGTATTCTACCATGCATAAATGAATTCCAAGTTTTGATTCACTGGGAGTATGGGCCCTCACAAATCGGAATTTGGCACTTCTTTGACTTGTTTTATGTGTTTACTAGGCTTCAATGCAGTTTCTGAGCTACTGCCCAGAAAAACTCAGAATACACAGTGTGTAATTTTGACTACATGCCGTGCAGTTTTTAGACCGTGTCACTGACCGTGTGAGCAGGGACACGATTTTGTAGAATTAACATCAGGAACACGCTGTGTACAGTAGGTACACGTCGTGTAGTTCGGATCCATGTACCCGTCCATGTCACTAACAACACGGATCGGGGAAGCTCGAGTAGAACACACCGTGTTGTAAAGAAACATGTCGTGTAGTCTTGTCCAGGCGCCTGGCCGTGTCATGAAAAAAATGGGTCGGCGTTACCTTCTCATAGACACGCCTTGTTTTTTTTGGAACACGCCATGTAGTCTTGTTCAGGCACCTGGCCATGTCACGGACAACACGGGACGGTGTCACCTTCACCTATACACGCCGTGTTTGTTTCAAACACACCGTGTATGGTCCATCCATGTAGACGTCCGTGTATTTAACAACATGGGATGCTGAAGCCTTGTGTAGTACATGCCATGTTTCTTCGGAACTCACCATGTAGTCTTGGGTTACGTCAAATCATGTGGGTTATCCATGTCAAGAGACTCAGGCAGGGTAATAGTTTTCAAGTACACGTCGTGTGTGGGGTCAACACGCCGTGTATGTTGAGGTGTTACATGACATGTAAGGCAGGGTTACACGCCCATTTCAGTGGTTTATGAAGACACATCGTGTAGTTTTTATACACGCCATGAAGTCATGTTTTGTAATCTTCTGTGTCTTTCTTCTGATGTTCCCGTTTTGTACTCTTGTGTTGTCTGTCCTTGTTTTTAGGATCTAAGGTGGGATTTTGATCTTTCAGAGCTATGCCTCTGAGACATCCTCTGGTTGTACGTCTGTCATCAGGCAGTGATCAGACACCATATATGGATGATCAGGGACTCCATGCTGATCCTCCATTCGGGCCAGCCTTGGCACCGACTTTCATACTAGTTGCATCCGCTGATGCGTAGTTTAGGGAAGTTTTTATGAGGATGATATAGACCTTTCAGGGAGAACCACATCCTACCTCGATTATGGCAGACTTGACGCAGATTTTTCAGCAGCAGCACCCTCCCACATTCTCTGGGGATGGAGGACCTCATGCTGCAGAGTCCTGGCTGGGAGCCATGCTGACTATCTTCGAGCATCTGGAGATGCCTACAGAGAGGCAGGTCAATCACGCCACCTACATGCTTCGAGAATCTGCCAATAGGTTGTGGGACATGATCTCACAGGCGGATCATCAGCAGGTTATGGCTTGGGAGGAGTTCTAGCGCTTGTTCTATGACTACTTCTACCCAGAGACCCAGAGGGCCGACCGAGCCCGGGAGTTCATGAGCTTAGAGCAGGGTACTCTTTCTGTCATGGAGTATTCCTCTAGTTTCACTGAGTTGCATCATTTCACACCCCTCCAGGATGGGAGTGGGGGGTTCATAGAAAGGAATTTTGAGGATGGTATCAGGAGGGAGATCCTCTGACAGGTGAATCTCTTCCAGTTGACTTCCATCACTTCTATCGTCAACCAGGCGCTGATTGCCGAGAGCAATATGAGAGACTCCGGAGCTACTAGACATGGCAGTTATGCTTCCAGAGCTACTTTTCCTCCAAATCACAGCATGAAGCGTCATAGGGAGTCCACACGCGGTGACTCGAGGAAGCAAGATGCATCCTCTGACAGCCAGGTGGTATGCTACCAGTGTGGTCGGTTAGGGCACATGAGGCCGTAGTGCCAGAGATACCCCATGGAGTGATGATCTTACAGCAATATGGGTCACCTTCATCATTTCAGCCAGGTTTTCTCACCAGCAGTTGGTGACTGGGGTTCTTCCATGACTCCTCACTTAGAAGAAGCACCACCAGTTTCTCACCAGTCGGGAAACTAGAGTTCTTCTAGCCATTCGGGTCGAGGTGGAGGTCAAGGATGTGGCCGTTAGTCAATGGTCCTTTAGCGCCAATAGGGAGGTTCAGCTCAGAGTGGTCACACATGGTTACAGGGCCGCGGGGCAGGCCGTACTTTTGCGGTGGAGAAGACCTATCAGGAACAGGATCCCGGAACTTCTACAGTTTGAGGAACGATTTTAGTAGCCTCAGTTTTATCTTCAACTCTTTTCGATACTGGTGCTACACATAGATTTATCTCTGTTGCTGTTGTGGAGAGCCTTGGGCTCTGTGTCTTTTCTTCCGCCGACTCGTAGACACTAGACACACGTTTGGGGACGAGGACATCTAGTGTACGCTAGTTTATAGAGTGACCTCTCGAGGTTGCAAGGTATCATTTGTTATGGGATCCCAATGTCCTAGAGATGACATGGAATGATGTCATCCTCAGGATGGACTGGTTGGTTCCCTTCCAGGCAGTCGTCGACTGTTATCGCTGCAAGGTGAGTTTATTTCACCAGAGGGTGAATCTTTTCTTCATAGAGGCGAATGGGATGTTCAGGCGAGTCGAGCAGGACTCGAGCATCATGGGATAGGAATGGTGATGACACAGATTTCTAGTCTTTAGCTGGATGATCAGAGGACTTTGCAGTTGGACTTTCCTCCATTGGTGGATCGTTTCAGGAACATCTTTCCAGAGGACATTTCAGGTTTTCCACCGGAGCGTGAGGTAGAATTTTTTGTTGAGCTCATGCCAGAAGTAGCACCAGTGTCCATTACTCCTTATAGGATGGCCACACCTGAGTTGAAGGACCTCAAGAAGCAGTTGGAGGAGTTACAGGAAAAGGGTTTCATCAAACCCAGAACCTCTCCTTGGGGTTCGCCTGTCCTGTTTACGAAGAAGGCAGACGGTACCCTCCGGTTTTGTGTGGATTATCGGAAGCTGAACCAGTTGATGGTCAAGAACCAATATCCCTTACCGAGGATAGATGACCTCTTTGATAATCTTTGAGGAGACCAGGTGTTCTCGAAGATTGACTTGAGGTCTGGTTATCATCAATTGCGCGTTAGACCATCAGATATAACTTTGAAAGCCTTCATGAGCAGGTATGGTATATACGAGTATACAGTCATGTTGTTCAATCCCACGAACATGCCTGCAGTTTTCATAGAACTAATGAACCGAGTGTTCCATCCTTAATTGGACTCCTTCGTAGTGGTCTTCGTGGATGATATATTGGTGTACTCTCACACTCGACACAACCATTCTAACCATCTTGAGAATGTTCTTAGTACACTGAGAGAGCATCGACTTTATGCTAAATTCTCGAAGTGCCTATTCTGGATGGAGCAGATTCACTTCTTGGGTCACGTCATCTCAGAGGCAGAAGTATCTGTGGACTAAATTAAAGTGAGAGCTGTAGTTTCATGGGAGCATCCAAAGAACATTTTTTAGGTACATAGTTTCCTAGGGATGGCTGGATATTACAGACACTTCATTGAGGACTTCTCGCACCTAGAAGCACCTTTGACAGGTCTGACCAAGAAGGTGGTGAAGTTCTTATGGTCAATATTCTTGTGAGTCAGCCTTTCAGGAGTTGAAGGGAAGATTGACGTCGGCGTTGATACTAGTCTTTCCAGATCTAGGCAAGAGATATACTATCTATTGTGATTCTTTTGGTATCAGAATAGGCATTGTTCTTATTCAAGGAGATGGAGTCGTTGCATACGGGTCTCGGTAGTTGAGGCCACATGAGAGGAACTACCCGACACACGATCTGGAGTCAGAAGATTTTGTTCATGCCTTACGCTGTTGGAGACATTATCTTCTGGGAGAGCACTTTGTGGTCTTCACCAACCACAAGAGTCTCAAGTATATCTTCACTCAGCATGATCTGAATCTGATGCAGCGGAGGTGGGTCGAGTATCTTCAGTCTTTTGATTTCGCGATTTCCTATATACCGGGAAAAGGCAATGCAGTGGCAGATGCGTTGAGCAGGAGAAGCCAGATTCAGGTAGTTCAGGAGGCCAGCAGTGAGTGGCAGCTGATTGCTCTGTTCTCTGAGATGCATCTGGAGGTGCACAACAGACAGGGATAGACTTTCCTATCTTTTGTAGCTGTTACCTCTATGCTACCTGATTGGGTATGGATGAGGAAACTATTATACTCAGACGGCTTAGTCATGTCAGAGAGTATGTCAGGAGAGGATCCTCTTCTTGGATGGATAGTAGGCGAGGATGAGATCTTGTGTTTCCATGGATGCGTATGGGTGCCAGTAGACATACGCAAGGTGCTGATGTAGGATTTTCATTCCTCTGTTTGGGCAGCTAATCCTGGCATCATGAAGATGTATTAGGATCTTCATCACCAGTATTGGTGGCCAGGTATGTAGAAATATGTTCCTCGTTTTGTCATGAGATGTTCTACTTGTTATCAGGTGAATGTAGAGCATCAGCGACCAGCAGGGCTTTTGCAACAGTTACCAATTCTAGAGTGGAAGTGGAACGATGTTGGGATGGACTTAGTGACCAGGTTTCCGAGGTCGCCTCGGGGAAATGATGTTTATTGGGTTGTTGTCGACATGCCATCAAAGGTTTCTCATTTCTTGTTGATCAAGGGGACCTTCAGTGTCGATGATCTGGGATGACTGTACATCAGAGAGATCACTCGTCTACATGGAGTTCCACGCTTTATTGTTTCAGACAGGGATGCGCGCTTTACTTCTTGGATCTGGAAGGGACTAAAGAAGGCTTTGGGTACCCAGGTACATTTGAGTATAGCATACCATCCCCAGACTGATGGAAAGTCCGAGCGCACGATCTAGGTGCTTGAGGATATTCTCCGAGATTGCATCCTAGACTCTGGTGGTTCTTGGGAGAAGCATATTCCTCTCGTGGAGTTCTCCTACAACAACAGCTTTCAGGTGACCATTCAGATGGAACCATACGAGGCTTTGTACAGTAGGCCATGCCGATCAACCTTATCCTGGATGGAGGCAGGAGAGGAAGCTTTGCTGGGACCTCATCATATTCAGGAGACTTCAGAGTAGATAGAACTGATTTGGAAGAGGATGACTACGGCACAGTCTCGACATAAGTCATATACTGATCAGTGAAGACGACCTCTGGAGTTCTAGGTCAGGGATCAGGTTTTCTTGTGTGTCGCACCGAGGCTGGGACACAAGAGGATTCAGAGGCAGGGTAAGCTTTCACCGCGGTACATCGGGCTGTTTGAGGTTGTGGAGAGAGTTGGGCTAGTCACCTATCGGGTGCATCTACCCCAGAGGTACCGGGCCATTCACGACGTCTTCTATGTCTTCCAGCTCCGACGTTACTTTTCAGACCCGTCTCATGTCTCTCAGCCTGAGGAAGTTTAGCTAGAAGCAGAGTCATCATTTCAGGAGCATCCCATCTGGATTGTCGATCACATCACGAAGGTTCTCTGTGGGTTGTCTGTCCCACTTTGTACAGGTGCTATGGCTTCATGGGAGAGTACAAAACGTGACCTAGTGGAGGGAGGCCAATGTATGATCACAATGGCTATAGCTGTTCAGGGTTTCTCCTTCTACGCCTCGCTAGGGAAATTCAGGGACAAATTTCTTTAATGGGGGATGTTTTTAAGAACCCGGATCTTCTTTTCTTGTACGCCTTTCATTTTTCTATAGTTTTTAAGAAAAATATAGTTTCTCAAAAAAATTTAAGTACACGGAGTTTATTTTCTGAGTACACGTCGTGTACTATTTTCCCGCTCGAAGCCGTGTATTGGTCGTGTCCGGGCCACACACACGGTGTGTAGGGGTGACGTGGAGGCCATTTTTGGAGGAGTAAGGAAAAACCTAGTACAAGCCATGTACTCTAAAAGTACACACCATGTACTTTTCTTTTTTTCATTAAACAGACCAGGGTCGCACCTATCTAAGGAAAACGTCTTCTTCTCCAGCTTGTTCATCCGAGAGTGACCCATATGGAAAGATCTTCCCCATGCCCCCATGTCTCCGTCCGATCTCCGTTCCAGCCACCGTCGATTGCGTTGGGATCACCTCGGTAAGCTCTCTCTTCTTCATTAGCCTTGTTCCATGGTTCCTCCTCATTTTCATGTTATCGTGAGTTGAGAGTTTGGTGTGTTTTCTTAGATCTATGCCGTTCTGAGGAGAATCAGGCATCATGGTTCAAGTATATCGATCACCTAGCATCAAGGTAGGTGGTTTGTACCTTTCTATAGAAAGTCGATGAGTATTTTGTGCAAATTCCACCAATACCATTGAATGTGGTAGGGCGTGTTACTATTTTTCCCATGATGTATTGCCTGATTTTCTTGATTGCTAGAGTTGATGTTTTGCCTGTGATTATGGTAGTTTTACTGTACTCTGGATGTTTTTTATGCTTGTTATGCCTGTTTGCCGCTTTTCCAGTTGCCATTCCTAGTTGTAGGATAGTGGAACTGTTGCTTTGTTATGCTGTTGAGCATTAAATTGATAGCCAATTAGTTCTTGAGGTTTACTTGGGCGATACATGCGCGCTGATCATGTAATTTCACACAGGACTGTGAGAACCTAGTCTAGTAGACCATAGGGAGAATAGATGTAAGGGCTTCTCCAGAGTGTCCTTTAATACGATGTGAGACCACATGGGGAATTGACGATGAGTGCTTCCTCAAATACTCTGTAGTTCATCAGCGTGGGCCACAGGGGGAATGAGACGTTGAGTACTTCCCCAGAGATCATTTAGTATGATACGAGACTATAGGGGGAATTGACGGTGAGTGCTTCCTCAGAAAGTCTAATCTTAGCTGAACCAAAGGGGTGAGACTGTGTTTGCCTCCAAGAGGGTTGCGAGTACTTGTAGGTTGAACCATAGAGGTTAGGCTGTGGGAGCTACCCAGAGGGTTACCTATTTTCTACTTGTTGTTGGTTGTTTATTTGTCAACTTTATATGATAGAACTGTGGATTGTAGGTTCTGCATGCTTTTCTGTTTACTGCTTCCTTCACTTTTACTTGACTTGTATTCATTGACTGTTAGGAACAAATCTTTGGGTGATTGCCTACTAGGATTGTATCTCACACCCTATTTGGTCCATGATTTTGGGCCCAAGCAGACTTTGTTGTTGCAGGAATAGATAAGGGCAAGTAGCCTTCGACTTCCGGTACATGATTGCTTAGAGCAGAAGAACATGGGACCAAGCTTTGGCTTGCGATGCTAAGGAGCTGTTTACTTTTCATTTATAATTGTTTTGGTACTATGGTGTTTTCAGCATTGTGACATGTTTGGCTACTTTCTTAGAGTTTTATCTTGCATCATTTCATATATACCTATGTTCTCCATTTTGTTGGTTTAGCTTTCCACTATTCATTATTGTTGGTTATTCACTGCTTCTGCTATTTAATTTTTATCTATTTTCACCGTGTACTCATCCAATGAGGTCATAGTTTCCCCACTATCACACCCAAGGACCTCACTGCTAGTCGGCAGCCTGTGGCGATTGGGGAAATGCGCTTGAGGCCGTGTGATCAACCGGGTAAGGGGAGCCTCTGGGTGGCTTTTGGAACCGGGACGTTACATGAAACTAATAAGAAACTGTTCTATGTGGTTTTGGATATGAATTCCTTTTCACATGGTAGGTTAATGGTTAGGAACATTGTGTTTCCTAGACATAAATTTCGCCATTTTTTAAATTAAATGTTTTATTTATATTTTTTATTTTATTTAAATTATCATTGAATCATCTATCACTCCTCCACCCTACTTTCCATGACAAGACACACCAATGGGGTGGATATTCTCTCCGCCATGTGGAACCTAAGGACTCCCTCATATAATCATAAAATTTCTCCCACCACTCATCATACCTCTTGGATTATACTTTTAAGAATTTTCTTATCTGATTCTATATTGTATGACCTCCTATCTTCTTTTACACCCCGATATTACACCCTTACATGAACCTAAATCATTAGTATATCATAGATATCATGAAGTATGGTTCTAAAACTGTAATTAATATGTTTTTAGAGTTTAGTAGGAATCAGGGATGCATTTGGAAACCTTCACCATTAATGGAGACATGTTTTGGGTTACAACATATTTCCACCATGTTGATTAACAATGGTTTATGGAAGGGTTTCATTATCATAGAATTCTGTTAAATCTATTTAATTTGGTAATATTTTAAAATGATTTATATTTTATATTGTTTCAATGTTAATGAATCATGAGGGGCCAAGATAATTTAAAATTGTTTTATGAAATTGGATAAAGATGTAGATCCATGGGAAGGTTTTGTGAAAATGACATGATGAATTTTAAAAAAATATATGGGATTAAAAAAACTATGGAGAGCACCGAAATTATTTTTATAAAATTAATTATGGTATTTAATAATATTAAAACCAATATTGTGTGTTTTTTAAGTGTTTAAAAATAATTAAATCTGAGGTTTTGTTTTTAAGTGATGTGATAACAATTTTTTTCTTGTGAAAACACTTTTTATAAACATTAGTTAATTTTATATCAATGGTTTGATATTTTAAAATGAATTTTTTAATTTTAAATTGATGAATTGTTATATGTATATTATGTTTTGAAGCCCTTTAACCAAATTAAAAAAATTAAAATTATTTTAAAAGGATGTTAGGAATTATTAATGATTTCAATAGTGGTTATAATGAAATTAGTCTCAAGCAGAGATTGAGATGACTTTTGAAATTAATCAATTGAATTTCTAATCCAATCATTCTTTTTAAGAGATAAATGATTTGATATTTAATGGAAAATGAGTTTTCATAAATATGATGTGAGACACAATTTTTTTTCAAGTGAAAATTTTATTCCCATGGTGTCATGTGATCCCATTAGGTTATTTTTTTATTAATTCATTGTATATTTAATTAATATATGTTGACTATGGGTATAATTATAGGTGAGGCATAATGAGGTGAGGTGTGGATTATTTCAAAATGTTTTATATTTGATCCTTTGATTTATAATTAATAATATATTTGATTTACATAGGTTATGGGATCCCAGGTATCTATGTGAGTGTAACACCCCAAGCTTTCATGGTACGATTCCCTTTGAATAATATAATAGCACGTGTTTACGCAACTTTGAGTTCTAACACACCACAACCAATAAAACTAGCTGTTATGAATAGTAATACCCACTTTTTGAAATTTTATAAATTTTATCTTTCAAAATGGACATCATTTTTGGATTCGAAATATCGAAATTATCTTAGGTGAGTTTTTGGTATTTTTCTGAAAACTTTCAATTTTTTATGAATAGTAAAAAACACTAAGTTATAGTTTAAAACCGAATTTTTTATTTAAATAATTATTTATTTTATTTATAATTTATTTTATGTCAAAATAGATACATAATACCTATATACATTCAATTTAATTCATTTGGGCCAGTTTATAATAATTTTCTATATATAAAAATTTTATTGTACTTTTTACCGCATTTTACCCACTTCATAGGAGCATATTCAAATTTACATAAAAAATAATTTTACATCTTTTTTGAGTTGAATTTAAAAGATTATATAGACATGGTTGTTATCAATAAATAAAATTTGGTTCAATAAGATGAAAATAATTTTTGGTGAATAGTAACCTTTAAATTTTATTTACCACGATAAAAAGTAAATAGGGTGATTAAGGGTAAAAATCATATTATTATTACCCTAACACATGTCCTAACTCTATTGGATAAGTTTAATTCGACCAAAAACAACCTTAGGAATAAAATATTATCTTTTTGATCCACTTGTATTTGATTAGCAAATTTAATATTACTTAATTCAATGAAAAGTTTAAAGTGTTAAATTCAATGTTTGATAACTAAACCATTTTTGATATAGGGTTATACCTAAGATAAATTCGACTATAAATATTCCTTAGAAATATAAAAATATTTTATACATAATGGTATTTTATTTATATTTTTTAGACATTAAATAATTTATTATATTTATCACACAATTATGATGTAGTAATTAACAAATTAGTGAAATATTAAAATAATTGATATTATAAATATCCAAATAAAGGTAATTTGAGACTTTTTATGAATTAATATAATTTTATAGGTTAATATGACATTTTAGGGATTTTTAGATAATTTTTTTTCTAAAAAATAATGCTGTTATGAATTTAGCAAAAACTAAATTCCAAATAGTTTCAAAATTGACATAAAAGAGTTTTTAAAACAATTATTATATTATTAATTGATATTCTATTCTTAAAAATATATGGTTTGGCTAATGGTCTTAAATAATATTATATATGTCATTAATGAACCACTTTTGGTTATCTTGGATGTTTATAGAATGTCTATTAACTATATAATATAAAAATATAAAGAGACATGGTAAATGTCAAACTATTTAACTAAGAGTTAATTCTAAAAGATGAAGTTAATATAGTGACCCAAACCAGTCTAAAATCTAATGTTTGAGAGGTTTTAAACCCATAACCTCCTTACCCTTTAAATAATTCAATTTTAAATCATTATAAACCGAAAAAAAGTTTATTATAAAATAATATTTCTAGCTTTTCCTAAGGTGCCCCTCACCCCTCTTATAAAAGGGAACTAACAATTCTCTCTAATTCACTCTTTCAATGAAATTTTTCTCAGACATAACTGGACCAAATATCCTCTCAACTTTCCTCCCTTAATCATAGAGGCCTTTCTTTAATCAGAAATCCCACCTAAGGAGCCATTTGATCAAATTAAAAGGAAGAAACTAAAAAAGAGGTAAATATTCCATCACCTCTTTCAAGTTCCTTTCTTCTTCCATTTCCTATTTTTTTTCCATTATAAAATAACAACTCTAGTATCTTCTATATAATTTGATTTTATTATAAATATGGTACAACCATATTCATTATCCTATCCATCCTTTGAATGACATGGCACTATACGTGCGTAGGTACGACTTACCGTCTCCACGTCATGGTGTAATTATTATTCAATAAATTATTATTTGGGTGGGTATAATAATGATGTAGAATTGATATAAATAATAAATAATACATCATAATTATTATGTATATATGATATACCATCCAATTATATATTATTTTAATATCAAAAGAATGATATTGTCGCTCGTGCATATGTACAGATTACCATCTCTGCGAACACGATGAGATTCATTCCTCATAATAATCCATTCAATAAAAATATTCATTAGATGATAAAATTTATTTAAAGACATAATATCATTCTGAATATTAATAAGATACATCATATCCATAACAAACATTACTTACGTAACAAATCATATAAAGGAAATCGAGTTAGTTAACATTGGGAATGATGATTATACTAAGATATTATTAACAAAGCAATGTTAAAAGATAATATATGATATAAAATTAATGTATATGAATCTAGTATAATTTAATAAAAATTATTTCACCATTATACAGGAGTTTAACCTACCCTCGACCGATGAAAAGTACACGGTAAGGGTTAATTTCATAACCTCATTATTATTCGAGGTTGTTTTTAAGTATGTATCTATTAGTACCTCTTTATCATCCACATCCATGTTTCTTAAAATAATTTTCAAATTTTTTTAATATTTACTAAAAAATGGGGTAATGCCATTTATACCCTTATTTTACCTTATATGTTTTTAAAGGAATCTTTCTGTCGTTTTCCAAAGAAGGTAATTTATGACCTTCTCGACAAAAATAAGGTAAGAACGTTTTTCTTAATTTACATGGTGGGTGAATCTATTTTCTGCCATTATAACATCATCGAAGGTTCCCTTACAATATTATAGAATATTTTCAAAATAAATACTTTCTTTTATAATTATGTAACTTAAAATGATTTCAAAAAAAGAAAGAGATATTTCTCTAAAATAGTTTTGATTTAATATTTGTCAACAAACATTAAAGGATTTTAATCTTGTTTAAAGTTGATTTTTTATGATAAAAATAATCCATTTTGTATTAATTTTTTTGATATGTTTGAGTGTGGATATTTTATTTTTCTACCTTTCAGGGTTTATGGATAATGTATTGATATTTTTGATTCTAGTTTTAATATGAATAGTTATGTTATGTTTAAAACTTTTATATGAGGAATGCATTGGACTTTGTAATTTATGGGTAGAGCCCACTATAGCTTATCGATGCATCAGTAGTTCTCATGAGACAAACTAGTGTCTTGGCCCAAGGCCTTGACAAAATATTATTTATTGTCTTGGGACAAGGCCTTGACTATGTTATTATGAAAGTATGGCATTATCCATTGCATCATTATAAAAGTGGCTATTGATATTTCATGTGATTATTTGACTAGTATAATATCCATGTGAATAAGTAAATGAAATTATTTGATTTTATATTTGACATATAATAATGACGTTAAAGGTTAAAAAGAATTTTGTTTTAGTCTTATACATTTCCTTAAATGTTTATGCTTATTTATGAAAGTTTCCATTATATTGTTATCCTTACTGGGAATCTGAGCTCACCCCATTATATGTTTTATTTTTTCCAGGATGAGAAGAAGTATTTTTTGACTGACCAGCAGGGATAGTCTAAGGGGATATGAGTGTGGTATTTAGAAACAATGTTGTCTAGTTTTCCATTTTATTATGTTATGTAAACCTTTTGAATGTATATAGTACTTACAAGGCTACTAAACTAATCAGTATTTCACGACTTTATCTATTGTGATCATGCTGATGATATGTAATAATGAACATACTTTGGGATTCTGGGGTCAGGGCGTTACTGATGGTACATAGGAAGATTAGTAAAAACCTTGGAAAAACGATTTAGGTAAACTCTGATTTGAGAAGATATCCCAAAGATAGTCTTTGAGGATTAGTATAGAATAACTTCCTAGAATTTTGGTACTGTAGATATTTTGTGATTTTTCCAAGAATTACATCCATCTCTAGATACGAGAAGTTATAAGTGGCTCTAGTATATATGTACCTAAGGGTAAAACCCAAAAACACTGCACTGAGCTAGACTCGAACAGGAACTGTTGAACGAAAATGGGCCTTGCTACACTCTTGGTTATGATACTCTCGGGGGATATGCTTAGGATAATTCTCATTTTATGTACAAACTATTTTGAATGGTTTATGAGTATATTCTTCCTAAAAGTAAACATTTTTTATGATTATGGATTACATCCATAAACTGTTCAATTTATGTTAATTGTTTTACAAGTTTGGAATTATGTATTTTTATTCATAACCTAATATAGTTTATTCCATTGTTTAGAAATGGTGCCTAGTGTAAAGAATGGGAACTGTATCAATGCATGTAATCTATGTAGGAATTTCCCTCCTACTTCAGATAAATATTGTGGAGCTGGTGATGCAACTGGTGCTGATCAGCTTATCACCATACTAGGACAACTCACTCAGGTTACGAATAATAACCTTACCAGTATAGAGCGCCTTGATACACAACATAGAAGATCAATGTTAGATTTCTTAATGAGGAAACAACCAACAACATTACATGGGTGTAAAAATCCACTATTAGGTGAGAAATTGATAAATTCTTTAGAGAAAATATTCCATGCCTTGGGGAGTAGCGAAATGGAAAAAGTTGTCAAGGCTGTTTACTGCCTCACTAGAGATGATAATCAATGGTGTTCATTGATTAATAACAAAAAGGGAGATGAAGAAGTATCAAATATATAATGGAGGGAGTTTAATGAAATTTTCTTAGATAAATAAGTTCCTAATGACCATCGAGCAGATATAGAAAGGAAATTTCTAATTTTTAGGAAAAGGAGGATGATAATGCTCCAATGTGTGAGGATAACTTTACAAGGTTAGTGATGCAAGAATCAGATTAAATATTTAACCCAAGAAGTAAGATTGATCATTTCTTTGATGGGTTAAAAAAATTTCTCCGTTAAGAATTAGACTCACAATCCTTATCATCGTATTAAGATATTATCACATGTGCTATCAAGAATGAAAAACAATTCTCTAAGTCTAATGAGTTTAATGAAAATAATGAGAAGAATAGATTTGTTGAACACTCTAGAAATGGAAATAAGGGGATGAATGTAAAATTTGATTATCCAACCTACAACGAATATGGGAAGAATCACCCTGGTACTTGCCTAAAGGGTATGAGAGTCTGTTACAAGTGTGGTGAAAAAGGCCACCAAGATCATGATTGAAAGGGGAAGAAAGAGGTTGTCACTATTGAATGATACAATTGTAGAGAAATGGGGTATTATGTAAATGAATGTCCTTAGTGCCAAGGGAACATACCTCAGAAATGGCCAAGGGATCAAGCCCAAGTTTATACTATCACTATTGCTGAGGTTGAAGCTCTGAAAGATGTGGTGGAAGGTAATTTAATGGTTTCATCTAGTTTAGAAAATTCATTATTTGATTCTGGATCATCACACTGTTTCATATCTTCCCAGTTTTCTAAGAAAATTAGATATTTACAATTTGATTTAACAAGGGAGTTTTCAGTCGAAATTCCTAAGGGAAGTATCATTGCAACAAAGATTTCTGAATCAGTCCCCATTAGGGAATATAAATGTAATTTATCTACTAATACCATCATCATACCCATGAGTTAATTTGATATAATCCTTGGAATGGATTGGGTTTCAGACCATGATGCGAAAATTTATTGTACGAAGATGGAGATTACAATTTTTTATGATGATAAAGAGTACATAATCTTTAGATAAAAAACATCACCACCTAATTCTTATCTAGATCCAACCCCATTAGCTCAACTAAATTCAATTATTTGGGAGTTAGAGAATGAAATAACTATGGGTGAGGAAATTAATGTTCAAATAGATGATGCAATAATTGTACAAGAATATGTTGATGTTTTTCCAGAGGATTTACTTGGACATCCTCCAGAACGAGAAATGTAGTTTTCCATTGATTTAATTCTTTTTTCAAGGCCCATATCTAAGACACCTTATAGAATGACCACTATGAAATTAGAGGAACTAAAGAAACAACTATAGGAATTGAGTAATAATGTATTTTTTCACCCCAGTGTTTCTCTATAGAGAGCCACCACTACTAAAAAAATTGGTTTTTTCTCAGCGCTCAAAATGGGCTTTAACATCACTACAAAAGTGTTGGAAAGCTCAGCACTGATATGGGGGGGGATTTCTATCATTAATCCCAAAAGTGCTGAAAAAAAGGACCTTTATCAGTGCTTTTAAAAAGAGCTGATAAAAGTTAAAAAAAAAATATAATGCGGGGTGAGATTTTAACAGTTTGTGACCCCCCCTTATCAGCACTAGGCGGACCCCCCCACCCCCTTGCACTCTCTCGGGCGCTACCCTTCCCATGAATCCTCACACGCGTGCACCCCTTTCCTAGCACTCATACTCAAACCCCCAACCTCCCACCTTTCGTGGCTGCATAGTTACCACTATGTCATTTCATTTTTTTCTCTATTTAATGATATATATATATATATATATTTGTTTATATATATATAGTTATAGTTTTTCGTATATTGATATAGATTCATATTAGTATAAATATATTTATTCAAATATTAGTATATATATATATTTATATATTAATATATATATATATATATATATATATTTAGTTATAATTTTTTATCTGTATATTTATTTGTATATTAATATATACATATAAGAATAGTTTTAAATAAATTTACAAAAAAATATATTTTTTATGTGTGTTTATAAGTAAATATATAAATAGATACATATATATATAAAACAGACATAAACACAAATAGACACACAAACACATATATATTTACGAATAATTACATATATATGTTTCTTTGAAAATCCATAGAATGTTAAAAAGACCATAACGTATAATCTAGAAGCTCGTTTCAACTCCACAACTAGTCAAATAGAAGAAAATGAAACAATCTTCGATATGATATGTGGTACAGACCTAACAGACATCTGAATCAGAAGTTATACTTGTTTGAATCATAAAAAATCAGGGTATCCCGACAACAAACTCAGTTTTGGATGCCTTCTTGTATTTTTTGGGCCTTGAAAAATGTGACGAAAGGTTTTCTTAGGTCACTAGCAAGTAGAGTTGATGACATGCTTCGATTTGATATGATATAAAACTCAAACAGACACTCGGATCAAAATTTATGGCCGTTTGAAGTTTGAGTAACATTTTCAACTTGGATTAGATCTTTTCTTAATTTTTTTGATTTTATCTGTCTTCAAATATTTATTAAAATATTTTTAATCAAAAACAATTAGAAAATTATAATGTAATAATTTTTTTAATATTTCAAAGCCATTTCCACTAAATTTATTATATATTAATTTTAACAGTCTATTTATAATTTTCTAAAACATAATTAAAAAATATATATTATATTTATATCAATATTAATATACCTATATAATTTTTTTTTACAATTTCTTTTGAAACATAAAATTAATCACTGGTAGGAAAAGTACTAATAAATCTCTCCTTTATCAGTGATACTAAAAGAAGCACTGATAAAGGGGTCCCCTTTATCAGCACTAAAAAAAGAATTGATAAGGGGGGGGGGGCTTTATCAGCGCTAAAAAAAGTTCTCAAAAAGAGGGGCCTTTGACATCTCTTTTTTTTAGAGCTGTTAAAAGTTCTCCTTTATCAGCATTTTTTAGCACCGATAAAGGCCCCCTTTATCATCATTTTTTAGTGCTGATAAAAGGGTAGCGCTTCCCTTGCCCGTTTTGGTAGTAGTGCCCTTGAATTTTTTTTAAGAAAAACGACAGATCAATGAGGTTTTTCATTGAATAAGATTAGATCAGTACTATAATAATAAAGAACAAATATCCCCTACCTCAAATTTATGATTTATTCAAACAACATCAGGGAGATGAATACTTTTCAATGATTGACCTTCGATCTGGATATCATCAGTTGTGTGTGAAGAAGGAAGTCATTCCAAAAACAGCATTTCAAACTATATACGAGCATTATGAGTTTACAGTAATGCCTTTTGGATTGACTAATGCACCCTCTATATTCATGGATCTAATGAATAGAGTTTCCAAAGAATATCATGATGAATTTGTAGTGGTATTTATTGATGATATCTTGGTATACTCCAAAATCTATGAAGATCATGAAAATAACTTTCACATTATCCTAAAGACTCTTTGAAGAAATGAATTATATGGGAAGTTTAGAAACTGTGAATTTTGGCTTCAAGAGACTTCTTTTCTTGGCCATATCGTCTCTATAGATGGAATCTCTGTTGATACTTCTAAGACAATAGAAATCCATGAATGGCCAGCACCGACGAGTATATCTGAGGTACGCAATTTTACTGGTTTAGCAGGTTATTATCAGTGTTTCGTCCAAAATTTTTCCCGACTGGCTAACCCATTAATGAAGCTCACACGTAAAGGGGATAATTTTTTTGGAAAAAGGAGTGTGAAGAATGTTTTGACCAATTTAATAGAAGATTAGTCAATGCACCTATATTTACTCTACCATCAGATAATTATGGATTTTTTATTTATAGTGATGCATCGAAGAACATACTTGTTTGTGTCCTTATGCAGAATGATAGATTTATTACATATGCATCACGACAACTGATAATTCATGAGAAAAACTATCATAATCATGATCATGAGTTAACAGCTATAATATTTTCTTTTAAGATTTGGAGACACTATCTCTATGGTGAAAATGTGATATTTATACTGATCACAAGAGTTTGAAGTATATTTTCTCATAGAAATAACTCAACATGAGCCATATGAGATGGGTTTAATTAGTCAAGGATTAGGATGGCAAGATACCCTACGACCCGAGAAAACCAAATAAGGTGGCAGATGTTTTGAGAAAAAAAGATCATGGAGTTTTGAACCAGATGAGAGTTGAAAGGGATCATATTTTCAAGGATCTAGTAAATATGGATATGGGAATATGTATGGAAGGAGAAAAATTAAATATTATTCGAATGGTTACCAAACCATCTTTACTAGAATGGATAAAAAGTTCTTAGGTTGATGATGATGAGTTTCAAAAGAAGATTAAAGCTGTGTATAATGGGAGGTTGAGTGACTTTATATATGAAGATGGAATTTTGAAATTTGGGAAGAGGATTTGTGTTCCCAATATACATGATCTTAAAAGATAATTGTTGGATGATGCTCATATTTTGAATTTCCTTCTACACCTTGGGAGCACCAAAATGTATAGAGATTTGAAGGAACATTTTTGGAAGGACAACATGAAGAGGGAGATTACTAGTTTTGTGTCAAGATGTATGGTTTGTCAAAAAGTGATTGTAGGAAGGAAATATCCTAGAGGAGTCAACAAACCTCTTCCCATACCTAAGTGGAAATGGGATGACATCATGATGGAATTTTTCATCGGTCTACCAAAGACTCCTAGAAAGAACGATGCAATATGGGTCATTTTTGATCGTCTTACAAAGTCAGAACATTTTCTTTTCAATAAGAGAAGATTTACCACTTGAACGTCTAGCATGACTATATATTAATGATGTTGTGAGACTTCATGGAGTACCCCTATCTATTGTTTCTGATTGTGATCCCCATTTTACATCAAGATTCTGGAAAAGTCTTCAGAAATCCCTAGATACTGAACTTCATTTGAGCACTGCCTACCACACCCAAACTGATGGACAATCAGAACAGACTATTCAAAACATAGAATATTTCTTGATATCATGATCAATTTACTTTAAAGGTATGTGGGATTAATATTGACCTCTGGTATATTTTTCCTACAAAAATAGCTTCCATTCAAGTATTCAAATGGCACCATATGAAGCATTATACACAAAGAGATGCCGCACACCAACCTGTTGGGATGATGCTAGGGATAGAAAACTCGATGTCCTAGAACATGTTGAGGAAACGATGGAAAATATGAATGTAATACAAACCCACATCAAAGTAGCTCAATGTTGGAAAAAGAGCTATGCCGATAACCGAAGGAAGGATTTGAAATTTCAGGTAGGAGATCAGGTTTTCTTGATGGTATCTCCAAGGGTGTTATAAATTTAAGTAAGAAGGGAAAATTATGTCCTAGGTACATCAGACCATTCTAAATTATAGAATGAATTGGGGATGTAGCTTACCGTTTGGTAATTCCACAAAGTATCTCCAAAGTTCACAATGTATTCCATGTATCACTGTTGAGAAATTACATGTCGGAGCTAACACATGTACTTACCTATGAGGAATTAGAATTGGAACCTGATATTTCTTATTGGGAAGATTCTGTCAAGGTTCTTAAGAGAAGAGAACAAGTGTTGAGAAATTGGACGACTCGTCTGGTAAAAGTTTTATAGAGAAACAATAAGATGGAAGAGGCAACGTGGGAACCCGAGGAACTTATGAAGCAGAACCACCCAAGTATTTTTACGCCGTAATAATCTAGAAATTTTGAGGACACAATTATTTGAAATAGGGGAGAATCTAACACCACAATAATCCACAGTACGGTTCTCTCTGAATAATACAATAGCGTGTGTTGTACACAACTTCGAGTTCTAACACACCACAACCAATCAAACTAGCTGTTATGTATAGTAAAACCCACTTTTTTGAATTTTTTAAAATTTTACCATCCAAATGGAGTTCATTTTTGGATTTGGAATATCAAAATTAGCTTAGGGCGGATATTGGGTATTTTTCTAAAAACATTAATTTTTTTATGAATAGTGAAAAACACTGAGTTAAAGTTTTAAACATAGTTTTTTATTTAGATATTTATTTATTTAATTTAAATTTAGTTTCGGTCAAAATAGATACATAATACCTATATATGTTCAATGTAATTCATTGGATTCATTTTATAATAATTATAGATTTATAAAAATTATATTGAACTTTTTACCGTCAATTACCCATCTCATAGGAGCATTTTCAAATTTACATAAATCATAATTTTAAAAATTGTGTGAGATTAATTTCAAAAATTTTAGAGAAAATGTTGATATCAGTGTATAAATGTGGTTCAATAAGATGAAAATTATTTTTGGTGAATAGTAACTTTTTTACTTTTATTTACCACGGTTAACACTAAATCGGGTAATTAAGGGTAAAAACAATATTATTATTACCATAATTCAAGTCCAAAATCTATTGGATAAGTGTAATTAGATAAAAAACAACATTAGGGATAAAATATGATCCTTTAAGTCCACTTGGATTAGATTAGAACATATATTATTATTTAATTCAGGGAAGAGTTAAATGTGTTAAATTCAAATTTTAATAACTAATCCATTTTTAATAAGGGGATATACATAAGATAAATTCGACAATAAATATTAATTAAAAATATAAAAATATTTCCTATATAATGGTATATTATTTATATATTTTATACATTAAATAATTTAATTTATTTATGACACAATGATGATGCAGTAATTACCTAATCACTGAAATGCTAAAATAATTGATATTATAAATATACAATTTAATGAAATTTGATACTTTTTTTGGATTTAACTAATTTTATAGGTTAATATGACATGTTAGGGTTGGTTATATGAATTTTATTCGAATTAATAATGCTATTATGAATTTAGAAAAAACAAAATAACAAATAGTGTCAAAATTGACATAAAAGTGTTTTTAAAACAAATATTATATTATTAATTGATATTATATTACTAAAAATATATGGTTTGGCCAATGGTCTTACATACTATTATATATGTCATTAATGAACCACTTTAGGTTATCTTGGATGTTTATAGTATGTTTATTAAATATATAATATAAAAATACAAAGAGATATGGTAAATGTCAAACTATTTAACTAAGAGTTAAATCTAAAAGATAAAGTTAATATAGTGACCCAAACCTATCTAAAACCAATTTGATGAGTGGTGTTTGACCCAATAACACCGTATCCTTTAAATAATTTCTTTTTCATCCATTATAAACTTACAACTATTTTAATATAAAATAATATTTCTAGCTTTTCCTAAGGTGCCCCTCAACGCTATTATAAATGGGCACTCCACCTTCTCTCTAATTCACAACTTAAAAGCCATTTGGCTCTACCAAAACCTGACCAAATAACCTTTCAACTGTCCTAAATTTATCCTAGAGGCCTTAATTTAGTCATAAATCCATCATAATGATCCCCTTTGAACAAATCAATAGGAAGAACCCGAAAAAGAGGTAAATATTTCATCACGTCTTTCACGTTCCTTTCTTCTTCCACATTCCGTTTTTTTGTTCTTTCCATTCATAAATAACAACTCCATTATATTATATATAATTTGATGTTATTATAAATATGGTACAACCATATTAATCATTCTCTCCATCCTTTGAATGACATGTCACCATATGTGCATACGTACGACTTACCGTCTCTACGTTATTGTTTAATTGTTATTCAATACATTATTATTTGGATGTATATAATAATGATGTATAATTGATGTAAATAATAAATATAACATTATAATGATTCTATATATATATTATACCATCCAATTATATATATATTTAACATGAAAATAACGATATTATCACTCGTGTGTAGGTATGGATTACCGTCACCACGAACGCGATGCGATCCATTCTCCATCATAATCCATTCAAGAATAATTTTCATTAGATGATTGAAAACAGTGTTTAAAGACTTAATATCACTCGGAATATGAATAAGATACATCCAATCCATACAAACATTACTTATGTAACAAAGCATATAAAGGAAAACAAATCAGTTAACACCTGAAACAAAGATAATACTAAGATATTATTAATAAAGCAATGTTAGAAGATAATATATGATATCATATTATTGTAAATTATTCTATTATAAATTAATAAAAATTATTTCACCATTAATCATGGGTTTAACATACCCTCGACCAAGGAAAATTACAAGGTAAGGTTTTATTTCACAATCTCTTTATTATCCGAGGTTGTTTGTACGTAAGTATCTATAGGGACCTCTTTATCATTCACATCCATGTTTTTTTTAAAATCTTTTTAAAAACATTTTTACAATTTACTAGAAAATGGGGTAAATTCATTTATATGCTTATTTGACCTTATATGTTATTAAATGAATCTTTTGGTCATTTTCCAAACAAGTTACTTTATGACATTTTCAAAAAAAATTAAGGTAAGAACATTTTTTTTGACTTATACGGTGGGTGTGACTATTTTCCTCTATTATAACATTGTCGAAGCATCCCTTACAATCTTAAATGAATATTTTCAAAATTAATTTTTTCTTTTATAATTATGTAACTTTAAATGATTTCAAAAAACAGAATGAAATATTTTTCTCAAATGGTTTTTATTTCATCTATGTCCACATTCTTTAATGGATTTTAATCTTGTTTGAAGTTGATTTATTTTGATATAAATCATCAATTTTGTATTGATGTTTTTGTGATATGTTTGACCGTGGATGTGTTATTTTTCTACCATTAATGGTTTATGTATAAAGTATTGACATTTCATGTGCTAGTTTTAATACGAATATTTATGTTATGTTTAAAATGTTTCATATGAGGAATGCATTGGACTTAGTAAGTGACGGTTGGTGCCCGCTATAGCTCCTCGATTCATCGGCTGGTCTCATGAGACAAACTAGTGTCTTGGAACAAGGCCTTGACATAAGATTTTTTGTAGTCTTGGCACAATAACTTGACTATGTGGTTATGAAAGTCTGACATCATGCATTCCCTCATTATGAAAATCGATATTGTAAATGAATTTGATTATTTGACTAGTAGAACATCAATTTCAACAAGTAAATGGAATTATTTGATTTTATATTTTCCATATTATGATGAAGTTCAAGTTTAAAAATGTTTTTGTTTTAGTCTTATACATTTCCTTAAATTTTTATGCTTATTTCTGAATTTTTTTGCTATATTTTTATCCTTACTCAGCATCTAAGCTCACCGATTTCTATGTTTTATTTTTCCTAGGATGCGAAGAATTATTTTATAACTGACCTGAAGGGATAGTTTGAGGGGATATGAGTGTGGTCCATGGATACAATGTTGTAGTATTTTTCCATTTTATGATGCAATGTAAAACTTGTGAATGTATCTAGTACTTCATAGGCTACTAAACTAATCAGTATATTGAGACATAATCTTTTGTGATCATTACAATGGTATGTAATAATGCAGTGACATTGGGCTTCTCTATTCGGTGGGTTATAGTGGGAGTATATACTTATAATTCACTAGATAGATGCACACCACTAGAGTCTCTTCTAGCATGAAATAGGGGTGGACATGGTGCTTTATTCTAATGAGGGTTGATGTAAGCCAGTTTCTTACACCTATTTTATCTTAGTTAATGTTTCATGTTTTAGTTTAATGGATGATATTTATATTATTAAGCATTTTGATGACATTTTTTATTTTATTTCATTCATCTAGTTATTCCTATTACATGATTTTTGTAGGATGTAGCTGTAAATTCATAGATTGTATGGACATTTCCCTTTAAAAAAATTTTATTGGATAATTAGGATTATAATTTTTTATATTGAGGGAGGGTAACTATAGGAATTACTAGTTATTGAAATAGTATTAGGTGGATTTATTTTCCTTATTAGAGTTGGATAATGGGGTGTGACAGTTTTTTTGGGATCTGACATCGTATATTTTATGTTATGTTGTTAGTGTGTTGTTTCATAGTATTTTTTTGGTGTTGATGACTGAAAATTAGATAGTTCAATCTGATATTATCTTAATATTACCAATTTTCTTAATAATATATTTTGATTAAATATTTCCAAATTTTATACAATTGAATCTCACACCCTAGTTTCCTTCTTCTAGGGACCAGAACCACCATTTAGGCCAGCGGTGGGATGGCTCGAGTGGCCATTGGATGAATGAACTGAGTGGGATCATTAAAGATACAACACATCACATGTTATTGATTTTACTTTTTAAGAAAAGTGACAAGGTTTAAAAGATGGTTTAGAAATCTTACAAGTACAAAATATGTGAAAAAAGGGAAGATAATGGAAATTGTAAAATCGTGAAAGAAATAATAAAATTTAGTGGACTTCCTTAGTTTCCTATGATTCTTTAATAATGTTTTTACTATTTTTCAAGAACACCTAGTAAGTTGGGACGTATTATTTTATTATTAATTCTAGTCATAATTATCAAACCTCTACTTCATGCATTTACCTTGGATTGATCAGTTCCTACAAGGTTACTAATTAGAGGGGTGAATCAATGGTAATGAAATCCTTGTAAAAATTATTATTTAATAATTTTACCCCTATGAGAGGTAAATTCAAGGATTTAATATTTTAATATTATTTTCACCCATATATATATAATGTAATATATAAGAAAAAATAATATATTTTTACTTTGTTCGGAGATCTTGTTAGTTCCTAAACCATGATGTGTTTATCTATTATTGATCCTTGTATTTTATTATCACAATATAATTACATTGATAAAAAATTCATCAAAATTTAAAAATTAATTTAGTAGGAATTACCAACTTAAATTTTTATATTGGTATCATCATCTTCCGTAATTTTATGGTTTGATTTCAATTGGGAGCACATGTTCTTCAAAATTCTAATTATTCTCTAAAATTTGAATGAAATATTAAAATCATCATTGGAATAATTAACTTCAAATGATTGATATTATTCCAAAAATATATTTACTATTAGACCAATATAAATATAATATATTTACTTAGTGAACCCTAATCACTTGTTATTTAGAATAACCATCTCATTCACGATTAATTGCATATAAGGGATTATCTTTATCTTCCTCATCTATATGTTAATGAATTAGTAACAAAAGGAAAATATTTCCATGATCTGTTAAAATTGTTCCAAATTTAGTTTATATTGGTTACATAGATTCTCCCTTCCATTGATATATATTATTTTTTGAATGAAAGAGTATTAGATTCTATTTTAATATTCTCAATCATTAATATTTATGATCATTTCATACTTAAAAAATTATTAGATATTGCGGGGAATCATTTACCTGATTCTAATAAATTTTTTTTCGTAGCACCTGAAAATTAGTTATATTTCATGTAACTCTTGTAATTTTAATCAAATATTTTGACGAATCAAAAATTTAAGCTACACATATTATTTGAAAATCACATTTTTATCTTCAAAAAATTGAAAAATATTTAAAATCATTTATCTCTTACCTCATAAGCACTTGAATTTTCACCCAACACCTCAAAATATGACATATTAAATTGTGACATTGAACTGTATTATCATTATTGGAATATTCATTAGTTGGGATCAATATGATAACCTTTAATAACAAGATATGTAATCGTTTAAGAATAACACATGGGAATTATCTTATTTGAATATCTTTATAATATTTATTTTGGAATTAATTGTTGAAATACATTTTTCTGGTTAATCATAACTCATAATGATATTCCAAATCATATTATCTGAGTAGGGTTTATGGATCCCCATATTTTAGTGACTCTATTGCTTATATGCGTGCATGGATCTGTAAATGCATAATTGAATTACATGGTGGATATCATTACTATAAATTGGACCATTACCAAGATAATTATAATAGTGTTAAATAAATTATGAAAATATATATTACACATGTTTATAAAATGAAGGAGTATATTTTCCTTTTATTTTAAATAAGAATTAAAATAAATTGAATATAAAAGATGTGTTTTCTTTTAAAAAACTGTTTTTATTTCCACAATAGAATTTTATCATATTAAATTTTATTATTCACTATTATTTAAAGAAATAAATGATATATATTTCATATATTTAAATAAATATTTGTAAATTCATCAAATATGTTTGATAGTCTTAAAATAATAATAAAACTAAATTTTAGCATAAAATGATATATACTTGTTTTCAAAAGGTAGTTTTACCACCATTTAATAGAGGAACTATTTTCCATTAATGTTTCATACTTTTATATATTATATTTGAAAAAATAATAATCTTATTTTAATGAATGATATAAAAAATTATTTAGATGAATATTTTGTCATTTTAAGATAAGTTTTGTGTTTTGATGAACAATGATAAAATATTTCATTTTAATTGAAAAATTCTTTAAATATAAATAATTTATACTATTAAATTTTATTTTTAATTGGTTTTATAATATAGTTATATTATTTTTATATCTGGGAATATAATGTAGGTCAGTTGATTAAATTTTACTATGAATATGAATATAAACACAATAAAATCTATGGTATGTTTCACTTTAATAACCCATTTTCTCATTCAATCATCAAGATTATTTATAAATTAATTCCAATAAAACATAATTTTGGAATTTTGAAAAATATATTCCATATATACAATAAGTTGGAGAAAATTAATTATTTATGGTTCTTTTTTTATTATCATAAGAATAGTAAATTTAGTTATATTTTAATTATCCTTTTTATGGGTAAATATGATAATAATTGGTTAAAATAATATTACAATGATTATTATTTTCTCCTAACACATGTCCCAATTTCATTAAATGAGTTATTTTCTACCGACATAATATTTTTTTGTAAATTTATTACCTTTTGAAGAAATTAATATGATAGTATAACATTTATATTATTATGTTGAATGAAATGTCCATTTTGGAACACTTTTGTTTTTCCAAAGAACAATTCTTTTAATATGGGGGTATATAAAGGATATGTTGAAATATAAATAGTATTTGGAATGATAAAAGTGTTATCATTATCATTTTAATTATTTTATCTTTTATACAAAAATAATTACATCATTGGCATCCAAAACGATGATGTAGTAATTGTTTAGCTCAAGGAAATATCAAAGAAATGATATTAAAAATACGATATTAAAAATAATTTTAGATGATTAATGTCATAAAAAGATTTTTTATACTAATCTATCATTTTAGTTGTGTTTTTCATGTATTTGTTCTAATTTATCTAGTTTTTGTGATTTTTTGAAATTTTATGTGACGAATAGTGTCAAAATTAAAATTATTGATATTTTAAAATAAATAATATTGTATTAAATGAAATAAAATTCCAAAAAATATAAATTTCATCCAAATGTTTGGGATAAGTTTTAAAATTTCATTAATTACTCATTTAGTTTTATTTTTTAATTTTATTGTAACTATATTAAACATATGTTTTTAAAGTCATGTTGTCATGTTAAGAGTTAAAGGGTAATCTAAGGGTTAAATCAAAATGATAAGGGTAATAATGTGACCTAAATATGTCTAAAATATTTTTGTTGAGATTATTTTTACCCATAAAAATAATATATTCTAAATAAATATATTTTTAACCATTTTTTATTAGAAATTACTTTATATCAATTTAATATTTTATGAGTTTCCTAAAGTACCCCCACCTCAATTATAAATTGGAACCACCTCCCTCACATTATCACACCACATTAAGCATTCTATCATGATCAAACAATGACAATTTCACTTCATAACATCATTTTAAATGTTTTTAGGACCTATGATTCAATAAATACTATCTAGATCCCTTAAAAAGTGATCTAATGTAATTCCTTTAAAGAAAATATAATTGTTTTACCAACTCATTCAAGTTCATTTCTTCTTCAACTTCCTCTTCATTTTGGTTTTCATAAAAATGTTATATATTCAGTATCATCTATATTCCTAGGATTTATTATTATTATTTTACATTCATATTCAATGATTTATCCATCATATTAAATAAATCACCACATGTGTGTACGTACATTTTACAATCTCCACATCGTGGTGTAATCTTTTTTTCATTACCACATTACATGGATGAGTATAATGATGGATGCAATGGATTAATATTATAATTATGGCATGGTAATTATTTTTTATAATTAATATACCATCAACTTACATTAATTTAATTCATTACTGTAATGATATTGTCGCTCACACATATGTATGGCCTACCATCTCCACGACGTGATGTGATTCATTTTTAAAGTTAAAAAATCAATAATGACTATAAAAATATATATAACTCATAAATAAAATTTCTATTAATGTAATATAATTCTATATATAATATAAATATTTCATATTAATATGAAACATAACTGACACAATCAAACATCCATTAGAAAATGAAGTAGTTAATACCCAAAACAAGGGTAACAACGAAATAATATCAACAAAAGCGTGATCAACTAAAATAAGATAATCATATATTATATCATAAATATGATTAAGGTAATGATATAAATTAATATTTTCATTAAATAATTAGACATGATTTCTAATCATGTACAACTAAAAAATTTTGAGGTAATGTATTTCGTTATCACTTTTATTTCCCATGAGATACATGCAATGTTCACAATCTATTTCATATAGGTGGTTTATTTATTTCCAAAAATGAATTTTATGGTGGTTATTATAAATATAATTTTATTTTAATATCAATATAATTTTTTTTATTTCAATGGAAATACTATTATTATGATTTTATATTGGTATGGGGTTTTTTATAATTTCATCATTATTCAAGATTTTTTTTATTGAAGAATCCACTGAGAATATATCTCTTCAATGATAGTGTTTTCAAAATAAAATTCCAAAAGGTTTTTACTGTTCTCCAATGATATATTAAACCCATTTCCCCTTTTTTCTTTTTATGAAATTATATAAAAGGATTATTCCAGTCATTTTCCTAAACCTGTTACTTTATGACTTATTATACAAAACTAAATGGAATGTTTTTGTACTTATACAACATGAATGAAATTTTCCACCATCACGATGACATGATATTTTAACCCAACCACTAAATGATTACAAGCATAATTTTCAAGAATATATTTTTTCTTATAAATTTTCTGACTTTTAAATATACAATTACAATGTGGTTGGGATTTCATCTAACATTGATTTCATTCAGTCATATTGTAAAGTTATATTATTTTTTTATATGGTGTATATTCAACTTTTTTGCTTGTTAGATCATAAATATCCTAATATTCATGATATTATATGTTTACTATAATGATAATCCTTCATGTTAATTATTATTAGAATTTTTCAAACTGGTATAGGACACTTCAAAATGTAAAAATACTATTTTACATAAGAATATATTTAATAATACTTCAATAATATTTCCATTATTCGATGTCAAAAAACCATTTGGTTAATTATTATCCATAGAGAAAATACTAATATATCATTATTATTTATTGAGAAAAAATATTTTATAAGGAATTATATTTATTTTATTAAATGAAATTATCAATATGATGAATGAATTGGACAAGAATTGACGAGTAGGGCCCGAAAATTATATAACATATGATGCATCAAAAAATTTCAATGATAAAATTCAGTTGTAAATATTAAATATATTTCTACCTGTAGTTTTAAACTGTATTGTTTATGGTTATGATGGTATAGGTTTTCATGTTTCTCAGACATGTATTCCAATAATTAATCATTTAGTTCATAAATAATTCAATTATTGTTGTTATTTTCTATTGTATTTTATTATGATAAAGTCTATGGATTCATTTCAGTCACATTTTACTGATTACATGGAATGTTTTTAATTTACAAACATTTCCATATTGGTAATGCCTTATCTTGTTATTTGAATGGAATGTGTTATTAGTTATTTACCTTTCAATGATTATTTATTCTCATTAATAAAATGTTAATTCTGTTGTAATTTACTCTTATTGAATATTTTTGGTCTCCATAGTTATATTTATTTTCCAATGTATTCCATGAAGTGTGATATGAATGATATTCAAGGATACACAAGGTTCAATATATCCATTATAAAAAAATAGTTTTAAATTCATTTAATCATTATAAATACAATACTCATTTATATATATATAGTTTACAATGAATACAAAAATATCCAGTCCATTATGATTTGATGTTTGTATCTATTACAATGTAATAAAACAATTCGCTGGCTCCATGCTTCTTGGGTTGTGGAATTATGGTTCGTATCAGTGAAATATTTGTAGAAACATTTAAAAGTATGTTTACCAAACATATATTTGGGAAAATAATCCTAGGGAAAAATATTAGGATATGTTTGGAATAACATTTCAAAGCTTCAATTAGATAGTTATTATGTGGTTTTCCTAGAAATACATCTCTTTCTAGATACAGCTACTAGAAGTTGTTCTTGACCAAATTTACTTGGAGTAAAAAATCTGAAATAGAGTGTTGACCCAGAAATAATGTAACATGGTATAAGAAAATAGGCCTTGCTGTGCACCTATTTTCACACTAATCAAGGTTATTCTTAGATTAATTAACATTTTCAATACAAACTATTTCATGGAATTTGAAAAGATAATTAAAATGAAAAACTAAGGTTAATCCTGAGGTTACATAGATTGAAAATAATGTGTAATTATTTATACATATTAAAAAATATTGTATGGATTATCCAATATGTTAATTTATTCTCATACTATGTTTATTGGTTTTAGGAAATTATCCTTTCTATTAGAAAATTTCATTACTCAGGAAAGACCAATGAGTAAATAAATGGATAAAGTATTTCTGTATTTTGGTTTAATTGAGAACCATAGATAAAAGGATATTTATTGATTATATTTTTTTTCAAGGATTCCATAATAATTATATTTGAATTTAATTAAACATAATTTTAGAAAAAGTAAAACCCACAGGATCGGTGACAACCCATAACGTCTGGTAAGATCATGGGGTTTGAACCCATAACCCATAGGTGATAATGGTGTAATGCCTACCCCTAATCAACATGATGTTATGGTTTTCAGGAATTTTTTAGTTAATATATCTAATGGATCAAGGTTATTTCATCTTAAGGTATATTTGTTTTAGGAAATATATAACCATGGGATTGGAAGATGATTTGGTGATTAAGTGATACATGTTATTTCATAAAATTTCATCTATTTTTTGAATCCAATAAGATTAATGTAAATAGAATATTTTGAGGAATAAAAATTCAATTTAATTTAGTAATAAAATATGATTTTATCATGTACTTATAGTTATTTACAGTTTTTTGGAGATATCATCGAGATTATTTGGATTAGGAAATTAATTTTTTTGTATGAGACATTAAGAGTGATTGATGTTATTTGGAAGATTATTTCATCAAATACTTCTAATTTTTGGGTCTCAATATCATTATATAATATTTTATTATGAATAATATTTATTTTTTATATATCTATGTTGAGATATGTGTATTACTATTTAATTTTTTATATTGATGTTATTTTACATAATATTAAAGAATATTCTTTTTAAGGAATTATTTTTACTTATCTTACGAATTTTGGGTTTCTTTAATGTATAGAAATATGATTAATCTATATTGATAATTTTCTGGATTTTATTTTCCATATAATTTGATTCAAATTCATCAGGAATGTTTCCTTGAATACTCATCTTTTGTTGAAAAATATGAGTTGATCGTTGAAATTAATTAGAGAATAAAACTATATATGTCATGTTTGTATATTTAATTACATTGATACAAAATGAATTAAATTAATTTATTAACTTTATTAAAATTGTTATATAATAAAAAAATTTCATTTAATTATATTTTCAAAAATGAATGACCTATTTACCCCCTAAAATATTAACATTTTTCTGATGGTAGACATTCTGATGACCATATTTCTAACACTATTCATTAGAAATATATAGTTTAATTTTTCATCCATGTCCAAGGATTCACATCCAACAAATTATGTAAAATTTTAAAGCCTAATTTTTTGGGTAACCTTCTCATTTTCCTATCCCTCTTATTAAGGGGATGTTTTATTGAACATATTTCCGATGTGGTTTAATCACAATTGAATTTTCACATATTGATGTGAAATATAAAATTGGGTGGGAAAACGTTATTGAAGTTCTATGGAATGTAAAACCCCAATATTTTATGGTATTTATATTTTTAAATAAAATTACTATGATAGCTTGCATTGCACACAACACCGGGATTAAAGGAACCACAACACACTATTAGATGTTATTATTTTAACACTAGTCATTAAGTTAGTGGCTGTGAATTGTATTATCATAATTATGAAAATAATCATTACCCATGTTTTTAAAATTTATTCATTGATTACCAATTAATCAAAAATGAAAATAACAACCAATTGAAAATAATGGATGTTTTTTTATTTAAAAAATATTTTTATAACACAAGTGAATTTTATAAAAATAAATTAAATAAATAAGTTTTAGTTAAATGTATTCATTTAATATATATGATTTATATTTAAAAAATTATATAAATTCATAAAATAATATTGATTTTATTAATATAAAAATGAAAAAAAATTTAAGCATAAAGTGTAATTTTTTTAAAAGGAAGTTTTATAGCATTTTAATGGAGAACCTATTTTAATCCAATTTTTGAAACATTTATTTATTATATCTAAAAAATAATAATATTATTTTAAAATATGACATAAAAACATCTTTTGGTTCAATTTCTAGTATTTTTATGACAAGCTTCATGTTTTTAAGTATAGTGATGAACTGTTGCATTTTAAATAAAAACATCTTTTTAATTTAAATAATTTAAAGTGGTAAATTATATATCTAATTTCATTTAATGTATAGTATGATTAATTTTACATAATTTAATAAAAATTATTTCATCTGAAGAATTTTTACATTTATTTCCACTATAAACACATTACAATCTTTTGCACGTTTTTACATTAATGAACAATTTCATCATTCCATCAAATTGACTGATTGTAAATTAATTAATGAAACATATGTGTTTCTAGTTTTTAGAAAAAGATTCCAAATTTTAAATAAGTTTTTGAAAATTATGTAAATAGTTTTTTTTTATTTTTGGTTATATGAATATTAAATTTAGTGAAATTTATAATTACCACACCTAATGGTATGTCCGAAAACTATGGGTAAAATTAATATTACCGATTCTATAAAATTACCATAATAATTTTAATAAAATCATTGTATAATTTTTTTAATCCAAAATAATAATTGTTCTAAAATTATAATCATTGTAAGCTACTTGTATGAGTGTATGAAATTTATAATATTATATTCAAAGAAAAGTAATTTTTATCGCAATTTTGATATTACAAAGTGAAATATTTTTAGTACGAGATTATTTATGATATCTATTCGAATAAAATATTGGTCATAAAAATATAATGATTATAATTATCATTATAATTGTTTTAATTTTTTTTGGAAAATTTATTAAATTAAAGTATTACACAATGATGATACAATAATTGTTTAATTAAAGGAAATATCAAATAAATCGTATTAAATATACCAAAATAAATATAATATTTGATTATTAATGTCATCCATGAATTTTATTTATATTAATTTGACATTTTATTGCTGTTTTAGAATTATTTATTTTAATGTATCTTGTTTTTATGATATTTGAATAATTGAAGTAATTAATAGTGTCATAATTGACATTATTGATATTTTAAATTATATAATATTTAATTAAATAGTATAAAATTTATGAAAATTTTAATTTCAGATAAATTATTTAGATATGACTTGTAATGTAATAAATTACTCATTTATTGGTTTTTTGTAATTTTATAACAACCATATTAACCCTTAACGAGTAAAAATCAAACTTGTCACGATAAGAGTAAAAGGGTTTTCATAAGGGTAAAAGAAAAAGGATATTGATAAGAATGATACCCAATGATTTATAAATACAATTTTTTGAGTGTATTTATCAATATTATCATTATATATTTTCAATAACTCACTTTTTGGCCATTTGGAATTGAAAAATAATTTATAATACATTAACATATTAAGAGTTTTTAAGTGTCCCTCACCTCAATTATAAAAGAAAACAACCTCCCTTATTTATTCACACCACTTGAATCCTTATATATCTACCACCCCTATCTATGTATCCTAATGATATCTGAAATTGATGTTATAGAGTACATGGTCTTCCAAAATATCAACTCAATATCCCATAAGAAGTGATCTAAAGATAATTCACCAAAGAAGAGATAATTGGATTACCAACTCATTCAGGTTAATTTCTTCTTCTACATCATGTAATTTGTTAATTCCATAATAAATTAATCAATTAAGTATCATATATAAAGTAATATGTTTCTATTATTACTGGATAACTATATTCCCTGATTTTTCAATCATACAAAACAAAGAAAATCCTCACGTGTGTGTACGTACGGCTTACAGTTACCATGCCATGGTGTAATCTATTTTTCATAACCATTGTAAATAGATTGGTATAATGGTGGAAATAATGAATATATACTATAATTATAATATGATATTGATTATTTATAAATAATATATAATCTAATTCCTTACACTTTAATTATTATTGAAATGATGTCATTTCTCATGCGTACGTACAATCTATAATCTCCATGAGGCGATGTGATTAGTTTTCCAGGTTCAACATTCAAGAATGGATATTAAAATGTATATAATGTGTAAATATATAATTAATTAACTTAATATAATTATTTAAATGAATTATATATATCTTATTCATATGAAATTGGAAATACAATAAAAATCAAGCATATGAAAATTAAGTAGTTAACACCTGAAAGAATGGTGAAAATGAAATATTATCAACAAATGGGAGAACCAATAACATAAGAAGATCATATATGATATCATAAATATGAATAATGTTCAGTTATAAATTAATAATAAAAATTATATCATTATATTGTCTTCTAAAGAACTAAATTAATATTATGTGTGGTAATGTAATTTCCTCTCAAATTTATTTTTGTGAGATACAAGCCTTGTTCACCACATATTTCTTATATGTGGTGTGTTAAATTTCAATTAATAAATTTTAAGAATATTATTATAAATATTATTTTATTTCAATATCCATTTGATTTTTTTTCTCTCAAGTGGTATATTATTCTACTTATTATAAATTAGTAAGTGCTATTTCACAATCTCATCATTATTCGATTTGTTTTTGTACAAGTATCAATAAGGAATATTTCTTTTCAATTGTAATGTTTTTGTAAAATGTTTTGAATATTTTTTACTATTCTATAGTGAACATTAAAATTCATTTTTACCCCCTTTTTACTTTTTAAAAAATTTAATAAAATGAATCATGATGTCATTTTCCAAAACAAATTACTTTATGACTTTCATAGAAAAATAAAGGGAATTTATTTTTAACTTATATTGCATGAATGTAATTTTTACCATCACGAAACAATAATTTTTGTAATATTCCATTAAAATATTACATATTTCTAATCCAATAAAATATATCATTTTATAAATTTTAATACATTTAATTAAATGATTTCATTGTAGTATGAAATTTCACCAAAATTTGATTTCATTGATGAGTGTTGTAATGTTATAAACCTAGTTTCTTTTATACGCTGTAAATATTTCCATTTGACATTTTTTATAATAATTTTTATTATTTAAATGATATTATATGTTTCATTTAATGTTACTCACTCCTAGTAATTATGATTCAAATGCTTTAAAGTGGTATGAGAGATAATGAAATGTTTAAAAGTTATAATCCTTGAAAATTATTTTAATGATATTTCATTAATATTCCCATTTATCAATATCAACATCCCTTGTTATCAATAATTATCCAATGGGTAATTATTGATAAATCTATATTAATAATTCAATAAATATATATATTATAAGTAATTATATTTATTAATTTAATTGATTACTCAATATGAGGAATGATTTGGACAGGTAGTGATTGTTGGGGACCCAAATTTTTATATCCCCTCGATGCATCGACATGTTCTCATAAGAATAATTTGTTGATCATATTCAATAGATAACTACCTATAGTTCAAAAACAACTTATGAAAGGTCTTGAGGGTATATGATTTCATTTTCCTTTTAATTAACGTACTATAATTAAGTATTTCCTTAGTAGATATTTTAGTTATTATTTTCCTTATCTATGTGGTTTTTATAAGAAAAAAATTCATAGATTCATACCATTCTCTTTTTAATGACTAAATATCCAGTGTTTCATTTATTTTTATTTCCCTATTGATAATCCCTTATCTCGTTATTTTAATGGAATGTGTCATTGATTATTTACCATTACATGTTAATTTATTCTCATAAATAAACTATTTCTTCCATTGCACTTTTCAATTACTAAGAATTTGGTCTCACCCTTTTTTTCTTTCCCCAGTGTCCCCAGAAGTGTGATGAGGAATATATTCAAGGATAAACTAAATTGAATATATTTAATTAAAATGAAAATTACTTTTGTAATTTTGGTATTCATTTGAAATAGAAGACTCATGTATGTATCAAGTTTTCCAAGACTACTTAATTATTCATCCCAAGGGATTTGAAGCTTATATATGATAATTTAATTAAATAATGCACAATATCTGGCATTTTAGGGCCAGGTCCTTATAGCTCTACACTAAATCTTGGAATTCACCACATCAACAAAACCCCCCTTTTAACAATAACTGATTTCACTAAACAAAATGGATAGAAATTAAGTAATCTTGAATTAAAAACATTATTTAACTACATTTTTTTTGAACATACTTTTTTCCCTAGGGAATAAAAATTTGATGCTCATATAGGGGTCGAAATTTTTTTTAATGATTTTTGGGGTGGGATGAGCACCTATCTTTATGACCAATGGGTAAAATATATAATTAGTTAGTTTCATAGTTATGTTATCTTGTAGTTAAACATAGGATAAAATAAATTATAGATTTATGTGCTCACATTCTACAATATCTTTGATGAAATGAAATATGATATCAATATGCTCACCCAATGAGTGTTTAAATGAGTTTTTATAATTGTTTATAGCTCCTTGAATATGATAATTTATTTTTTAGAGATTTTCCAACTTGTCGAGAAATAAATTATAGAGTTTCTTTCATCCATGTAATTTATGTGGATAAACTATTAGTTTAGATATACTTTTACTCTATAGTTATTTATTTGATTGAGTCATATTTCATTCAATGAAAACTCAAACAACTGTATCATAATAAGAAAATTAAATTGAATGTTGAGATAATATCAATGAAATTTCCTTCAAAAATATTTTTTTTAAAAGATTATATATTCAATTTTTTTTCATTTTTACAGAAAATCTATATTATGTAGTTACTTAATTTTATTTATAATTCTTTTAGAAAATATGATATGTTACACTTTGAGGCCACTCTGAGATCTTTAACTTATGATCATAACATATAGAATATTTATCTTAGTTTTTATGAGATAAATCTTATTTCAATTCAATTTTAGGAAATAATTTTTATTTAAACAATTTCCTTCAATATATTTTGAAAATATTATCCCCACTTAAAGAGGTGTGTTTATTGATATAGATTCATCTTAGTCAAATTTCATTAATAAGTCCTAATAATAATTCACATGGGAAAGGAATAAATATTTATCCACATGAAAAACTTCTAAAAAAAGGATGTATTTCAACTCACCTGGTATAAACATCACAAATTGTAACTATATTTCATTTTAAAAGAAGTGATATATGTTTTTTCATCATTACTAGAGCCATGGAATGAGTTTCCCTAGGTAGTTTGATTGGGGGGTAGATTTATCCTTTTATCAATCACATGCTGCTATTTCACAATTTTTTTATACTTTCTATGAAACTACCAATAGTTCTCTTCTCCGTAGGTGGGTACATACAGTCATAACAATGATTGGTGATCATATTGGTTTTCAATCCCAACGAATTTTGGGTACTCACATTGGTTGAGAGGATGGGCGGTCATGCTCATTTTACCCTTTTAGGGGGAAGTATTCCCTATAATGGGACACTCTTATTTATATAAGATATGTTCACAAATCTGTTCCTCATCCTGATTCCAGACTGGTTACCCTAACAAAATTATTAATGGGATAATTCTATTTTTTATGAGTATAAGACTCGGGTCTCTATAGTGAATCCATATGTATGTATATGAGGCACTCAACCACTCACCAGTAATATTCAACCACATGTATGATGAAGCTATATAACCAAAAGATTCAGATTTTACTTCCTTGCAAGGATGTGATTAATATACTAAGGAGGGGATTGAGGGATTTTGAGGTGCCCTACATCTTCTAGTTATAGCTAGAATCAAAACCCATATTGTCCTTTGAATCCATGAAGTTTAACATGACGCAAAAAGACATATAAGAGTGATATGGGTGAACTAAATATTTAATCTCATAAACATAATGGACGTCCTATGTATCCCGATTATGGAAGGAATTAGAGTTTTGTAGTCATTTTTTTATTACAAATGGAGGTTTCCCTAGTCATTATATTGACTTATGATGAAAATAAAATTTTTATTTAAATTCCCTAAAACAGCATGAGTTGTGATCGGTGTGAGAAATATGGGGTCAGGGATGCTCATTTTGATTTCTCATTATGCGGGACTTATGTGTTGTGACTACTATAAGAGGAGTTATTTGAATGATCATGCCTTAGAATGTATTCTTATATATCATGGTTATTACAAGAATCCAATTCATCATAGTTTGGTTTATCTCTCATTCCACTGATGGATGATATAAAGTGATCAACGCATGGTAATAATTGCGACCCAATGGTTAGAATAGTTTTATTATAGGGATTATATTGAGTCAGAATTTTATTTTAGATTGGGCCTCAGGAACGAGTCCTATGTATTCTGGATATTGAATGAATTAGAGTTCATGTATTTGAGTTATCTCTGAACTTGCAGATAGGATACGGTGGATGATCACCCTCAGAAACATTATACCCATTCGTGAGGTTTTAGTAATCTTATGGACTTACTCTAATAGGAATTCCCTATTGATTGGGGACATGTTAAATAATGCAGGTAATTTTCAATTATACACTTATTCTTCCAAATTGGTCGAAACATACAATTTAAGCCTGCCATTGTAAAATTTGGGATTATGGAATGATAGACTTAATCAATCCAACACCCAAAGCTCACATGAGCTATTCCCATTGTGAGAAATAAGTAATGAAATGTTATTAATTTCATTTCAATAAAGACATAGCTTATGCATTGGTATTTCTTGAGATGAATAATATGGAACTAGGTCATTGTGGAGAGGTGAATTACATATCTAGAATATGGAATGAATTAGTGTTTCAATAGTTCCCTTGATTGAGAGATAATCTATGAGGATTTTCTATTGATCGGGGATTACCGACCAAGAATAAATGGTTATTTCAAGTTGTGGGAGTCCCTCAATACATGGTCCACTTTTCTAAATGGTGTCACATTACATAGTTTTCCTCTTCTAGGGACATTGAAAGACCTATAAGGTTTTTCCTAGAAGCTGTCACATGACACGGTGAGCCCATCCAGAGGGTGTCGCATGTGTTTACTGACATCCCAACATGGAATCAAAATTCTCAGTCAATATGGTCCAGGAGCAACCTGAGTCTCTAATAAATCACCTTAAGAGTCTTGTGAGTGATTTCTTATCATGCCTTGATACATCAATGATCCTTGGACGACATGATCTAACACCGTTATGTGAGTTAGGAGATGTGTATGAAGGATGTCGTGAGGAGGGGGTGACATGTATAGGGAGAATTTTCCAGACTAAGGTGACATGCATAGGGGGATCATCTAACATTATCCAACTTATATATATGATTTCGCATGACCTAAATAATATACTCATGAAGCAATAAAAAGAACTCGGGGACTTTTCATAGTGCTTTAGAACCTCCTTGATAGGGTTACACGAAGCGCATTAGGGCTAGTGGACATGTTTATGTCTATGTACTCAACATTTCGTCTCTATTTGAGCCCTTATACCACTAATTCCTCTGTTATATTTATTTTAAAATTATTTATAATCTCACACAATCCATCTGAAATATAAGATATTCATCGCATGCACTACTAGAAATCATCCATGTGATATATGGATGAACATATATAGTGCTTTTATGCATGGTTCATGATTGTCTTTGATTCCCAATGGTATATTTCGTGATGGAAAAAATTCTAATCATGATATCCACTTTATTTGAGATGTATAATCTAGCACTGGTGTGATACTCAAAGAGTTCTTCCATGTGTATTCATGGTATTCATGGTAGGTTTAGAGGGAATGAGTCTAACCTATTCTTTAAGGTTGGATTGGGGAATTTACAAGCATCACCACCCTAATTGTTCATCAATTTTCACAATATATATATATAATAGATCCATGATAGAGATAACGAAGAGGGATGATTCAATATAACTTTGTGTGTCTTTTTCATGGCTTGTTATGAGTGCACTGTGTAATTTTCAGCGGTCGCAATTCTCTTCCATCAATGCTCCATTTTTCATATTAATTAAGATTAATGAAGTCTTATATATTCAAGAATTCATTAAAATGTCTTATCATTTTCAAAAATGGACATTCCTAAAGGCCTCCACTGTTGCTCTATGCCTTTCATGGGACATTTTCTGAGGTGATGATGTCTTGTCGAGGCGCATTGTGGGATCTGGTTGAATTTTTAGGGGGCTATGTGAGGTCTTGATGTGGACCCTTCTAAAGTGTATAAAGGATTTTATGATTGTGATATCTCTTTCATAGATCCCTTTTAACCATTTCTTTTATTTTAAAATGCTCCGAGTGTATATGAGATTACTAAAGTAATGTCAATATAAATTACATGATGTTTTGATGATGCCTCGGGTGACCATTATGGTTCATATGGGGGTGTTTATTAATTTTGTGTAAAAATATATCCATTGGTCCATAGATTGACAGAGGGGAAGTTTGGAGTTTTTTTAATATACCCAAATACATTCAAGTGATGAGGTTTAAAAGATAATGGAATTTTGCAGGATGAGGCAAACATGTCACCGAGATTTCATAGCATCTTGGGAATAGCTTGATGTGTGTCACATGTCTTTTATGACCATGTTTACCTCTTTCCTCCTAAATTTATTTCTTATTTGTTTTATTTTATAAATGTTTTGGAGTCATGAAAATTTTCTTTGTTTCCATCATGTAAATTTATCCTTCCCAACGATGATATAGAGAATGTGCTTTACAACCACTAGAGGTGTCCACCGTTGGTTATCTTTATCCAATTTCAAAGGATTTTTGGATTGATTGTGAGGTTATCTCTAATGACATACTATGTGACCTATGTGAACATGTTCGTTCAATTCCCTGTGGTCATTAGTCTTCTAGATAGCCTTTGCAAGAGTAGGAATGAAATATTGAAGGGGGTTCAATGGGATCTGCTATAGGTTATATGCTTCTTGTAGGGACTTCAAAAGTCTTTATAATCATCACACAGTCACAAGTCCCTTTGCGGCTGGTACATTTTGTTGGAATCAGCTACCCTCTCATTCAATTCCATTCATGGTAATTAGTACTGATTTTAGTGTATTCCTTATATTGTGATTTCTATGATATTTATTTGGGGTAGGTCATGATATTGCACCCATGTGATTTATTTTTGAGTGGATAAGGTCTTGGTTATGTGGAATGTAAATTCAAGCGTGGGTATTTGGCAACGTCACGAATTAGTGTTTCAGGTGACATTGGGTCTCCCAAGAGAATTTTGGTATTCTTATAAATTATATATATATAGGGATTGGAGTGCAATTCATTCCACAAGTTAACTTAATCTCTAGTGCACTGATTCTATTACCTCTATAATGTACCTCCATCAAAACCTCATTCCACAAAACATCATCCTAAACCTTATTTATAATACATTTCCATGAGATCTAATCTATGAGACTAATATTACATATATTCATGGTTGAAGAATCCCCAAACCATGATTTGTTAACATCCTAAACCGCAACCTTGAGGATTGTGATTGTCTTTGAGGATTTTTAGGGACTTCCCAACATGATCATATGATTAACGATACTTGTGTGGGCATGTTTTGGTCACATGATTGAGAGTCTCCCACGAGTTCATATAGTTTTCGTGATGCCCTATGGGGGTATGAGTCCTGCAAGTACTTCAAAAATTGGGGTGTCACGAACACCTTATGCAGTTTGCGAACCCCTTGATAACTCATGAGATGTGCATTATGTAGTCCAGACCATTATGAATTTGTTTCTAACAATATTTATTTTATCTATCTAACACATGACATGTACTTATTTTCAGATGGCTTCTATATCACTTCACACTTCTGCTGTGGCCAATCAAAGGGAAATTATCTCTATAAATTTTAACTCTAACCTATGATACCTTGTGGATTCATATAATAAACTATTGAATAAGTTCCTCTCATATGAGATTTTGGATTTTCCCTTGTCATACTAACTACCACTATATGGTCTTAGTTTATTAGATGATTTTATAATTCCTACTCCATAATTAAATTTAATGTCTCCCTAGGTATCATCTACTCTTGAGTCCATCAAAATGACAATTTCCAAATATGGTCATCTAGTTACAGATCGAACCTAGTAATTTTCCAATCTATTTGAAAACACCCCTTCAGGTATGTATGGCCATTAATTCACTCAGAAACCTATATCCTGCAATTATTCAAGTATATTTTCTTCTTATCTTAATAATATAAGATGTATATGGTACTCGTAATGATATCTCTGTCTGATGAAAACTGTTCAGATGAATGGGAATTTCTATTCTGGGTGAGGAAATGTTGTATAGAGTTCGCTGATGATCTATACCGGGTTCACCTCTATGAATTCATACGGATCTATCAATTTACCATTTTTTTCATCCTTGTCTTCATTAAGAAATGATTATCCATTTTTGTCATGGGACCCACACATTCAATCTGCCGCCACAGGGAGGTAGGTATCAACATTTGGGATATCCTTCAATTCGGTGGTATCCCCACTCTTGGTGACATGTATGATGAACTGCTTCCCGGTGAGAATGTATTGGATGATCCCTTGAAGACCCCAGTATTGGAGATGTAAATTATTGTTTTTGTGAAGGAGAAATTGAACAATGTGATGATGAAATTTTCAATTTATTCTTTTTTGACTAGATCAATATTTTTCTCTACCACAACAGGGTGAGGACGACTACCACTGGACCTTATCGATGTCCCTACTTGTAGGTCAGTGATAGTGCTTGCTCATATTTGGCCATTTAGAATCTAGGGATTATAGATCATGGGGATACTAACTCAACCTTGATGTGTCATTGGATATTAGGTTTGTAGTATCTCTCAGAATTTTTCTGAATGGGTGGTTTTCCTGAGCCATGTATTTATGCATAGGGATTTGAGTTACCACCATGGTTATGGTGGCCCAACTTGCTGATGGGAAGTGCCTTATAATTGTACTACATGTCCATTAATTCATCTACCAAATAATGATCCATATTCACTAGGTAACAACCCTTCTAAGACTAGTGGTCCTACCTAGTTATTTTATATCTAGATAGAGGATATTTTCCATTATTATGATTTCTACAATGCTTCTTAGACCCCGAATAGCCTATATCATATTATTTTACTAAAAGAATTGGGGTTGGGCTTATGTATCTAAATTCTACTAATGATAAATATTTGATGCACCAACCTGATAGCTTGGACCATACAACCATTCATACATCGAATGGGATTATTTTTTAATGGATTTGACTCCCTTGATGAAAGGTCATATTTGATATATCTCTAATATGGGGATCTTATAGTAAGGATGAATGAGCTAGTTATCTATGAAACTTATACAACTTATAAATTATACCAATAGTTTTGTTGTATTAAAAGAGTCTCCCCAATTATATTGGTTAGTATTCGATTGTAATAACATTCTGGAGTTATTCACTGATTTTGGAAGATACTATTATGTAAAGATACTGAATCCGATATCATAATTATGCATATTAGTTATTCTATTTTCTTTACCCAATAATAGGCCCGGGCATGGGTGGCATCATATATCGGTGGTTTACATAGACAACTATTCCTTCATGTGTAATGACATATGCATCTCCAAATCCATTGTATCCAGTAGTGATATAATTAATTCAAAAATTGTGTGAGATATAATGGATGTGAACTCACTCCAATGATGGTTATCCTGAAAGTGGATCATATATTGTTGAATAGATCATCCATCCATCATAGCCTATAGATAATATACCTATTTAAGGGATGTCATTATGAAGCTTCTTCTCCAAATGTCTAAAATATATCATTAGTTATATTCAAAGTTATGTTATCTTCCATTTAATCAAAGGATAGAAGAAATTATAGATTTATGTTTGCACAGTCTACAATATCATTAATAAAATGATATATGATATCATTATGCTCTCTCAATGAGTTTTTCAATGTGTTTTATAATTTTTTATAGCTCCTTGAATATGACAACATATTTTTGACAGATTTTCCAACCTATCCTAAAAATCATTTAAATTCTCCTTCCTCCAAATAATTTGAGTGGATAAAAAAGTAGATTATATAAAATTTCACCCTATTGTTATCAATTTGACAGATTTATATTTTAGGCAATGAAAACTCACTCAACTCTCTCAGAATATGAATATTATCTTGAATGTTGAGATTATATCATCGAATATTCATTCTTAAATATTATGTTTAAAAGATTATATATTAAATTACTTTCACTTTTTATTGAATCATATATAATTTAGTTACTCTATTTTATTTATAAATCTTTTAGAACCCATGAAATGTGACACTTGGGGATACTCTGATATCTTTCTCTTAAGATCATAACATATAAAAAAAATTTCATAGAAGCTATGAGATAAATCTGATTACAATTTATTTTTATGAAATAGTATTTATTTAATCCCTTTCATTCAATATATTTTGAAACATTATCCCCACTTAAATAGGTGTATTTGTTGTTCTTGAGTCATATTTATTAAATTTCTTTAATAAGTCCTTATAATAATTCACTTGGGAAAGATGAAAATAATTATCAACAACCAAAAATTTTAAAAAGAGGATTTATTTCAACTCACCCAGTATAAACATCTCAAACTGTAAATATATTTTATTATAAAAAAAGTGTTATATATTTTTTCACTAGCACTGAAGGCATGGAATGGATTTCCCTAGGATTTTTGATTTCAGGGTGTAGTTTTATCCCTTTGTGGATCTCATGGACCAGGTTCAGCATTTTTTGTACTTTCTAAGAAACTACCAACATTTCCCTCATTTGTAGCTGGGTACATACCTGCATACCAAAGGCTGGTGGTCATCTAAGATTTCAGGCCCAACCACTTTTGGGGACTCTCATTTGTTGAAAGGATGGGCGGTCATGCTCATTATACCCTTTTAGGGGGAAGTATTTCCTACTTTAGGACACTCTTAGTTATTTAGTATATATTCACAAATCTCATCCTCATACTGATATAGTACAGGTTACCTTAACAAATTGATTCATGGGATAATTCTCTTTTTATATGTAGAAGACTACGGTCTGTTTTGTGAATTCATTTGTTCATATCTCAGGGTCTCCATCATAAAATAGTAATGGTCAACCACTTATATGATAAATCCATATAACCAAAGGCTTCTGAATGTGCTTCCATGCTAGGAGGTGGTTAATATACTGAATAGGGTATTGAGCCATTATGAGGGGTTCTTCAACTCTTATTTATATCCGGAATCAAACCCCATACTGTTTGTTGAACCCATGAAGTTTAAAGTTTTAACACCCTGAGATTTTATGAAAAATATTCCTTTTAATTTCATTAATGTCTTGTGTTGTACGATACACCAAAAGGATCTTTTACAACACGCATCTTTGACTTGCCTTGCATTACACGCAATCACGACCTTCCTCGATAGCGTGTGTAGTACGCAATACCGAGTTTCACTAAACAACGATATGCTATTAAAATATTTTTAAAACTATCCGTTATGAATAGTACTAACCACTTTTTTGAAATTTTGTAAATTTTATTTTTCAAAATGGACTTCATTTTTAGATTCGGAATATCGAAATTAGACTAGGGTGAAATTTTGGCACTTTTCGGATAACTTTCATTTTCTGATGAATAGTGAAAATTACTAAATTTTAATTAAAAACAACCTTTTTAATCGAAATAATTAATAGTGATAAATTATTATTTTGAGTGGTTTTAAAGTATATTTAGAATATATTTTTACAATTTAATACAATGTTGGTCATTGGATGTAATTTCACATTTAAACCAGACATACACAAGTGTCAATCTTTTGATAGTTATTATCTCTTAAGACCACGCTATTTGTTTTGACGACGAGAATTAATTTTTAAATTAATTAATGCAACTGATTTGTTTTGAATTTGGTAAAATAGATATCATTTTGATTTCATAATATCAAATATATCTTAGTCCTAATTTCGGGTATTTTTCTGGAAACTTTCATTTTTTGATGATTAGTGAAACCACTAAGTGGTAGTTAAAAAATTGATTTTTTCATAAAACTTAATTTTACCACTTCTGTGAGTGGAATTTAAAAAATCCGAGAGACACGGTTGATGCCAGTAAGTAAAATGTGGTTCAATGAGATGAAAATAATTTTTGGTGAATAATAACTTTTTACTTTTTTTTACCACAGTTAAAAGTAAATAGGGTAATTAAGGGTACAAATGATATTATTATTACCCTAAAATATGTCCTAATCCTATTGGATAAGTTTAATTCGACCAAAAACAACCTTAGGAATAAAATATGTCCATTTAGGCCCACATGGATTAGATTAGGACATTTATTATTAATTTATTTAAAGAAGGGTTAAAATAGTTAAAATCAAAGTTTAATAAGTAAATAATTTTTAATATAGGGTTATACATAAGGTAAATTCGAGTATAAATATTCATTAGAAAGATAAAAATATTTCCTACATAATTATATTTAATTTGTAATTTTTTGACATTAAATAATGTAATTTATTTATGACACAATGATGATGCATTAATTATTTTATTATCAAAATATTGACATAATTGATGTTATAAATACCCAAATAAATGTAATTTGAGACTTTTATGAATTCCAATAATTTTCTATGTTAATATGACATGTTAGAATTGATTTAATTTTCTTTATTTGAACTAATCATTCTGTTATGATTTTCACAAAAATAAATTACCAAATAGTATCAAAATTGACATAAAATAGTTTTTAAAACTAATATTATATTATTAATTGTTATTTTATTCCTAAAAATATAAGGTTCAGCCGAATGACTTAGATAAGGTTATATATATTAATAATAAACAACTTGGGGTTCGGTTGGCTTGTTATAGTAAGTTTATTAACCTTATAGTGTAAGAACACCAAAAGACACGATAAAAGTAAAATTATCTAACTTAAAGTTAAATATAAATGATAAAGTTAAAATAGGAACCTAAACTTGTCTAAAATCTATTGGATGAGAGGATTTAAACCTATACCCACCTTATCTTTGAAATAAATCAATTTGGAGCTATTTAAAACCGAATTTGGCATTATAATAAAATAATATTTTTAGTTTTCCAAAGGTGCCCCCTCTCCTCCCTTATAAAAGGGCACCTCCTCCCTCTCTTCCTCGCACCACTTTGAGCTTTCAAGATCAGCCAAACACTACCAAATTATATTCTCCACTTCTCTAGAAACATCCTAGAGGTCCTGGTATTCTTCAAAGACCAATTTTAGTGCCCTAAGTGGAGGTCTCAAAGAGGCGCTTCAAAGAAGAGGTAATGTCCGTTACCGATTCTTTCAACTTTATTTCTTCTTATACTTATTCTTCTTTAGTTGTTTCATTATAAAATAATAACATCATTATCAATCATATACTGATATGTTATTATAAGTATGAAACAACCCTATTTCACCATCTATCCATCCTACGGAAACTGAAATCACCGCGCGTGCGTACGTACGGAATACCGTCTCCACGCCGTGGTGTAATTTGTTTTTCCAACACCACCTTACTTGGACGGGTATAATGGTGTAAAGAATAACTATACATAGTTATTATAACATCATACCAATTATTATATATTGTATCATCCTATCCAATTCAATTCAATAATTATGGGAACGATATCATCGCTCGTGCGTACGTACGGACTACCGTCTCCACGACGCGATGAGATTCATTCTCCATGTTAACCATTTAAGAATGATTATAAAGTATATATAAGCAATAATAATGAAATATATGACATTAAAAAGATACTTGATTTATGTATATATATATTTATGTCATCTACTTAATTCCATTCCACTCAACAAGGAAACGAAAACAGCGTTCATGCGTACGTACGACCTACCGTCTCCATGAACGGTGTATTTCATTATATTTATCTATATACTATATATATGTATATTCTGAATATATATTATATATAAATCATGTTTTATATTCTGGAATTAATTAATCATGATCTAAGTAATCATATGAATAATTACAAGTCAAAACACGGACGACAAATGAAACGATTTTACCCAAAACACTCTTTAAAATAGAATTTACAAAATAACTAGTTATATAAAGTCATAAGTGAACCATATATGATATCATGACAATGATTATGATTCTGGAATAATTCAATGACATTATTTAAATCATTATAGAGGAGGTTCTAACATTTATGAATCAAATCGGACCTAAGGTAAGGGAAAATATCACAATCTCATTTTTATCCGAGATTGCTTATACTTTGGTATTCACTGGAGTGTATTTTATCATCCACATCCATGTTTCCTCAATATATAATATTGTTTCCATCCACCTACAATTGTTTAAATCCAATTTTACCCTTCGGAGAGTTTTTAGTAAATGATATGAAAGGAATCTTTTGTCGTTTTTCATACGAAGTACTTTCTGACTTTTCTAACAAAAGTACGAGAAGAATGTTTTTTAACTTATACGGCATGAAGGGATTTTTAAAACATTATTTCCAAGAAGCTTCCTTGACAAGTTTTCAAGTTTATTTTTAATAAAATTCGTTTAGTTTAGAATTTTATGACATGTTAGGAAAGGAAATGTGTTTTTGAAGTAGAAAAGATAATTTTCATCAAGAATGGAGTTCAAGTGTTTTATCAAAATTATTTTCCATCTATGATAATAAAGGGTTCTGTTTCAATCCCTATTATTACATTGATTTTATTATGTTGTGATGAAATTATTTTTATGAATTCCTTTATCTTATATGAATTGTTTTATGATGTCATGATTTTTATGAATCCGATTTTTATTACACGGGTTATGCTATGATGTATGGTTTATGATTTTGTGGCACACATAAGAATGGTATCATTATCAGATGGGTGGGACCTATATCTCACTCCAATGCATTGGGTAAAGATTTTATATCTCATGAGATAAACATGGCTAGAACGGCAGGTTAAACTGGTTCAGTGAAACATGACTGAAATGAGGAGTGAACTCGGTTCAGAAATGGAATTTGTCCACTAAGATAGTCTTGGAAATGAGTCTTGACTAATAAGAAATGATTCTCTATGATTATGTGTGTATGCCACAAAGGTTCATGTTTTAAGTTATGATTATTGGGATTGCATTTCACTACTATGATTTATCCCATGTTATTATATTATGATCTTTTTTGCAGGTTAAGATTTCCAAAATGTTATGTTCTTATGAATATGATGTGATTCATATTTCTTTTGTTTACCCTTACTGAGCATTTGAGCTCACCCATTTATGTTTTCTTTTCCCCAGGATATAAAGAAAGGTTTTAGGGAAAAAAACAATATCTTTATGGGAGATTTTGAAGATATTTCACCACGATTAGAAGATTTTATTTTGAGTTTCCAAAGACACGAAACTATTACGGTCCTTGTGTGTCTATTTTTGTTATGTATTAAGTATTCCACAAAAGTAATGTAATGACCATGTACGTCACGCTTCGGGTCGCTACAGTTGGTATCAGAGGAAAGGTTTAGTCAACCTTTGGAAACTAGGATGCGAGAACTTTATTGAGATCCCTAGATATATTTCTAAGGTATGTCTAGGGATGTCCCTAAGGTTAAGTATAAGTATAGGTTATAGTCCAAGAATTGTGCTAACGATCATAGAATTTAACCCAAGAAGTTAGATATTGAGGGTACTTCCCCTTTACTATGTTGTTTTCTCTAGTATGATTTTTGCCTCTCACAGAATTCTTTTTGTGTTTTAGTTAATGGAGGGAACCAGAAGGAATTCGGTTAACATTGAATCCAATGCACAAATTGGTGACTATAAGCAAAAAAATTGTGTAATTCCTAGAGAGAAAGGTATTGTGATTATGCCGAATCAGTCATCGTGATATATGATTAACAAGGTGAAATTTAGTGGTATTCCTAAATCATCAAAGAAGAGGAAGATAGACTATTATGCATGTTCGCATGTTGAGGAGAATAAATAAAGGAAGATTGAGATTTCTAAAGAAGGTAAGAAGAACCTTGAGGAATACCTCAAATGGAGGGACCAATGTTATCTATGTGGAGAAAAGGGTCATAGAGTGACAGACTGTTATGGAGTTCAATATATTATTTGTGGAGAACATGGGCATTACCCAACTCAATGCCCTGACCTAAAAAGATACTTCTAAATCAAGGAAGGACTTATTCCAGAACAATAATTGAAGAGGATGGATTGAAGTGTTTATGTATTGGTATTCAATAATAATGTTTTTGAGGAACTTTTACTGTGTATTAGAATATTTTTGTATTATTCCATTGTGGTTTTCAATAATTTTAAGGTACCAGTAACCATGAAAAGTGATTCAAATATTTTGGAAAGCAGATGACATGCGCATATTGAAGGGATAAGGAGAAAATGAAATGTTTGAAAGTATTCATGAGATTATGATTGATATAAGGACTAAGTGATATCATGGTTTGAGTATATATAATATTGAGGATTTTGGTATGTGGAAAGTGTTAACTTTTAATTGCATTCATGTTTTCACTATGGTTCAATTAATGGGTATTCATTCTTCAAGAGAATACATGATTAAGCTATTTACATGTTTGTAATTTGACCAACAAGATATATCTTATGACATATTGGGGACAAATGATGGCATTCATGTGATTGTTATATGACATTTCAAGTAATCATTTTCTTTATACTATGATCTTGGACCGAAGTATTTTAGTTAAGCCTAAAGATTGGAATGGATTATTTGGGAATAAGTTAGGATAGATCTTTTTTCGATATTATTTATGGGATGTTATAGTAATTTAGTTTTAGAAAAAGGACAACCTGCAGGATGGACGACATCCCATCGCGTCGGACAAGGCTGTGGGAATCGAACCCACAACCGAAGTGAGACTGGCCTTTATCGCCTACCACTAGCCTACAGGAAGTCCCTGTTTAGTAGAAACTAGTTTTATTATATTAAGCAGTATAATATAAGAAGTATAATTCCATTTTAGAAACCATATATTATTAATCTCACTATATATCGACTTATTTATATTTAATAACTTTTTCTAACCTTTTGTTTGAGACAGATGGAATGACTCGTCATTCTATCACATGATCTACTAACACTTCACGAATAACAATTTCAACTTCATTTATTTAAGAGATGTAGTGGAAATTGTTCAAGGCACGAAAAACAGTGAGATTGTACCAAAATAAAGTAAGTATTTATTGTAATTCAAATTCTTCAACTTTAGGGAAATGATCTTGAAAAACAAAAATGTTGTCCTAGTGCTCTTATATCTGATGAATTAGATGGTACCTTAGATCGTAACAAATTTATGGCTTTGTGATTGCTGGCTTTTCCATAGCCATGTTCTCTACCACTCTCCATCAGAACACGATGGTTATATTTCTCTTCCATATCCATATTTTCACCTATGTGGAAACCCAGTGATTAGTTTATTTGGGTAACCGTTACATTTCATACTTTTGTTTTTAAAGATTGGTTTTGGTATTCATTTTTATGATGTGGTTTTCTATTAAATAAACCTTCTAGTAGTAAACCATTTATAAACCCAAAGAATTTTGAGGGAGAAATTCATTTTAAGGGGGGTAGAATGTAACACCCCGAAATTTTATGAAAAATATTCTTTATAATTTCATTAATCTCTTGTGTTGTACGCTACACCAAAAGGATCTTGCACAACACACATCCTTGACTTGCCTTTCATTACATGCAATCATGACCTTCTTCGATAGCGTGTGTAGTATGCAATACCGAGTTTCACTAAACAAAGATATGCTATTAAAATATTATTAAAACTAGTCGTTATGAATAGTAATAACCACTTTTTGAAATTTTGTAAATTTTATTTTTCAAAATGGACTTCATTTTTGGATTCGGAATATCAAAATTAGATTAGGGTGAAATTTTGGTACTTTTTGGATAACTTTCATTTTCTGATGAATTGTGAAAATTACTAAATTTTAATTAAAAACAACCTTTTTAATCGAAATAATTAACAGTGATAAATTATTAATTTGAGTGGTTTTAAAGTATATTTAGAATATATTTTCACAATTTAATACAATTTTGGTCATTGGATGTAATTTCACATTTAAACCAGACATAAACAAGTGTCAATCTTTTGATAGTTATTATCTCTTAAGAACACGCTATTTTTTTGACGACGGGAATTAATTTTTAAATTAATTAATGAAACTGATATGATATTAATTTGGTAAAATAGAAATCATTTTTGAGTTCATAATATCAAATATATCTTAGGCCTAATTTCTGGTATTTTTCTGGAAACTTTCATTTTTTGATAAATAGTGAAACCACTAAGTGGTAGTTAAAAAAATGAATTTTTCATAAAACATAATTTTACCGCTTCTATGAGTGGAATTTCAAAAATCCGAGAGACACTGTTGCTGTCAGTAAATAAAATGTGGTTCAATGAGATGAAAATAATTTTTGGTGAATAGTAACTTTTTACTTTTTTTACCACGGTTAAAAGTAAATAGGGTAATTAAGGGTAAACATGATATTATTATTACCCTAAAACATGTCCTAATTCTATTGGTTAAGTGAAATTCGACCAAAAACAACCTTAGGAATAAAATATGACCATTTAGGCCAGCTTGGATTAGATTAGGAAATTTATTATTAATTTATTTAAAGAAGGGTTAAAATAATTAAAATCAATGTTTAATAAGTAAATAATTTTTAATATAGGATTATACATAAGATAAATTCGACTATATATATTCATTAGAAAGCTAAAAAGAGTTCCTACATGATGGTATTTAATTTGTAATTTTTAGACATCAAATAATTAAATTTATTTATGACATAATTTTGATGCAGTAATTATTTTATTAATGAAATATTGACATAATTGATGTTATAAATACCCAAATAAATTTAATTTTAGGCTTTTATGAATTACAATAATTTTCTATCTTAATATGACATGTTAGTATGGATTTAAATCACTTAGTTAGAACTAATCATTCTGTTATGAGTTTCACAAAAATCAATTACAAAATAGTATCAAAATTGACATAATATTGTTTTTAAAACAAATATTATATTATTAATTGTTATTTTATTCCTAAAAATCTAAGGCTCCGCCAAATGACTTATATAAGGTTATATATATTAATAATAAAAAACATGGGGTTCGTTTGGCTTGTTATAGTATGTTTATTAACCTTATAGTGTAAGAACACAAAAAGACACGGTAAGAGTAAAATTATGTAACTTAAAGTTAAATATACATGATAAGGTTAAAATAGGAACCGAAACTTGTCTAAATTCTATTGTATGAGAGGATTTCTACCCATCCCCACCTTAGATTAGAAATAAATCAATTTGGAGCTATTTAAAACCGAATTTGGCTTTATAATAAAATAATATTTTTAGTTTTCCAAAGGTGCCCCTCTCCTCCCTTATAAAAGGGAACCTCCTCCCTCTCTTCCTCACACCACTATGAGCCTCCATGCTCGTCCAACCTCTGTAAAATTCTCTTCTCCACTTCCCTAGAAACATACTAGAGGTCCTGGTCTTCTTCAAAGACCAAGTTTAGTGCCCTAAGTGGAGGTCTCAAAGAGGCGCTTCAAAGAAGAGGTAATGTCCGTTACCGATTCTTTCAACTTTATTTCTTCTTCTACTTCTTCTTAATTAGTTGTTTCATTATGAAATAATAACATCAGTATCACTCATATACTGATATGTTATTATAAGTATGAAACAACCCTATATCACCATCTATTCATTCTACAGAAAACGAAATCACCACGCGTGCATACGTACGAAATACCGTCTCCACGTCGTGGTGTAATTTGTTTTTCCAACACCACCTTACTTGGATGGGTATAATGGTGTAAAGAATAACTATACACAGTTATTATAACATCATACTAATTATTATAAATTGTATCATCCTATCCAATTCAATTCAATAATTATGGGAACGATATCATCGCTCGTGCGTACATACGGACTACCGTCTCCATGACGCGATGAGATTCATTCTCCATGTTAACCATTTAAGAATGATTATAAAGTATATATAAGAAATAATAACGAAATATATGAAATTAAAAAGCTACTGTATTTATGTATATATATATATGTATTTCATCTACTTAATTCCATTCAACTCAATAAGGAAACGAAAACAACGTTCATGCGTACGTACGACCTACCGTCTCCATGAACGGTGTATTTCTTTCCATTTATCGATCTACTATATATATGAATATTCTGAATATATATTATATATAAATCATGTTTTATATTCTGGATTTAAGTAATCATGATCTAAGTAATCATATTAATAATTACAAGTCAAAACACAGACGAAAAATGAAACGATTTTACCCAAAACTCTCTTTGACATTGAATTTACAAAAGAACGGGTAATATAAAGTAATAAGTGAACCATATATGATATCATAAAAATTAGTATGATTCTGGAATAATTAAATGACATTATTTAAATCATTATAGAGGAGGTTCAGACACTTATGAAGCAAATCAGACCTAAGGTAAGGGAAAATATCACAATCTCATTTTTATCCGAGATTGTTTATACTTTGGTATTCACTAGGGTGTATTTTATCATCCACATCCATGTTTCCTCAATATGTAATATTATTTCCATCCACCTACAATTGTTTAAATCCAATTTTACCCATCGTAGAGTTTTTAGTAAAAGATATGAAATGAATCTTTTGTCATTTTTTGTACGAAGTACTTTTTGACTTTTCCAACAAAAGTACGAGAAGAATGTTTTTTTAACTTATACGACATGAAGATATTTTTAAAACATTATTTCCAAGAAGCTTACTTTACAAGTTTTCATGTTTATTTTTAATCAACTTCTTTTAGTTTAGAATTGTATGACATGTTACGAAAGGAAAAGTGTTTTTGAAGTAGAAAAGATATTTTCCTCAAGAATGGAGTTCAAGTGTTTTATCAAAATTATTTTACATCTATGATGATAAATGGTTCTGTTTCTATCCCTATTATTACATTGATTTTATTATGTTGTGATGAAATTATTTTTATGAATTCCTTTATCTTATATGAATTGTTTTATGATGTCATGATGTTTAAGAATCCCATTTTTATTACATGGGTTATGCTATGATGTATGGTTTATGATTTTGTGGCACACATAATAATGGTATCATTTTGAGATGGGTGGGACCTATATCTCCCTCCAATGCAATGGGTAAAGATTTTATATCTCATGAGACAAACATGGCTGGAACGGCAGGTTCATCCGGTTCAGTGAAATAGGACTGAAACGAGGAGTGAACTCGGTTCAGAAATGGACGGTGTCCACTAAGATAGTCTTGGAAATGAGTCTTGACTAATAAGAAATGATTCTTTATGATTATGTGTGTATGACACAATGTTTCATGTTTTAAGTTATTATTATTGGGATTACATTTCACTACTATGATTTATCCCATGTTATGATATTACGATCTCTTTTGCAGGTTAAGATTTCCAAAATGTTATGTTCTTATGAATATGATGTGATCTATATTTTTTTTACCCTTACTGATCATTTGAGCTCATACCTTTATGTTTTCTTTTCCCCAGGATATAAAGAAAGGTTTTACGTAAAAAAAGAATATCTTTATGGGAGATGTTGAAGATCTTTCACTACGATTAGAATATTTTATTCAGAGTTTCCAAAGACACAAAACTATTACGGTCCTTGTGTGTCTATTTTTGTTATGTATTAAGTATTCCGCAAAATTAATGTAATGTCCATGTACGTCAAGCATCGGGTCGCTAAAAAAGTCATGCAGAAAAAACATATAAGTGTGATTTGGGGGAATTTTATGTTTAATCTGGAAACCCAAAGGGATGTCCTCTGAATCCCATTTATTGTAGGAACTAGAGTTATTGTAGTTAATTTTTTTGGGGTTACACTTTTAGGATTACCATTTAATTATATAGACTTATGATGGAGACAAAAATTTATTGAAATTATCTAAGCCCACATGAGTTATTCTCAGTGTTAGAAACATGGGATCACAGATGATTATTTTCATTTATCTTTATGTGGGGAATATGTGTTGGGAGTTCTATGAGACGAGTTATTTCAATGATCAAACCTTATAAATGATTCCTATATTTCATGGTTATTACATTAATTATATTCATTAAAGTTATGTATTTCTGTCATTCCACTAATGGATTAAATAATGTGAGCGACATATGGGGATGATTGGGTCCCAATATTTATAAAATTTTTATCATACGGATTATATCAAATCATAATTTTTTTTGAGTTCGGGACTTGGGAGCAAATCCTATGTATCCTAGTTATTTCCAGAATCAGAGTTCATGTATTATAGTTATCCCTTAACCAATTGATATGATAATTTGGATGATCACACTCAGAGAAATTGTGTCCGTTTAGGAGGTTTTAGAAATAATGTGCACATTTTATAATGTTGATGCACTATTGACTGGGAACATGTCACATTATGTCAGTGAACTGGGCTTATGCACTTATTCTTCCAAATTGGTCAAAACATACACTGTAAGGATGCCCTAGTAAACTGGTGGTTTAAGGCACAATATACTTAACCAATCCAACTCCCAAAGTCCACATGAGCTATGGTCATTTTGAGAAACAGGTGATGAAATATTATTAATTTAATTTCTTTAAAGATAGAGCTTATGTATTGGTATTTATTTTGATGATAAATATCGATCTAGAACCTCTGGGATAAATTACCTACATATATTTAATATGGAATGAATTTTTATTTCTGTAGTTCCCTTTGATTGATACTTACACTCTAAGACTTCCCTATTGATCTGGGATTACACACCCAGGATAGATGATGTTTTGAAGTCTTGAGAGTCCCTCATTACATAATTGGATTTTCTAAAGGGTGTCACATGACGTAGAATTCCTTTTAGATGGACATTGTAATACCAGAATTTTTATCCCTATAATTTGTCACATGACTTGGTTAGCCAATCCAGAGAGCATCGCATGTATTAACTGACTTCCCTACAGGGCATCATAATTCTCAGTCAATATGTCTCGTGACCATCATGGGTCTCAACTGACTCACCTGAAGGGTCTCAGGAGTGTTGATTTACTATGCCCTGATACATCAATGATACTTGGACAACATGATCTAACACAGTTATGTGTGTTAGGCGATGTGTATGAAGGATGTCGTGAGGAGGGGGTGACATGTCCTTGATGAATTTTCCAGACTATGGTGACATGCATAGGGGGACCATCTGATAGTCTCCAACTTATCCATATGATTTATCATGACCTAAATAAGATACTGAAGAAGCTTCAAAATATCTGTCTTACACGTCTCGGTGCTTTTGTGCCTCATTTATGGGGTCACAGGAAGAACATTAGAGTTATTGGGCATGTTTCTATCTGTATTCTCCACATTTAGTATCTGTTTGATCCCTTATACCACAAATTACATAGTACTATTTAGTTTAAACTTATTTAGAATGTGATACAATCCAATAGAAATGTAGGACACGCTTCGCATGCACTACCAGATGTCCTCCACGTGATCTATGAATGACCATGCATGATACTTTTATGCTTGGTGGATGATTGTCTTTGATTAACAATGGTATATTTCCTGATGAAAACATTCTTGTCATGATATCCAAATTATCTGAGAAATATTCTCTAGAACTAGTTTGATACTCCAAGAGTTCTTCCATGTGTGTTCATGTTATTCGTGGTAGGTTCAAAGGGTTGGATTCTAGAAATTTCTTTTTGGTTGGGTTTGGGAATTTATAGGGATTATCAACATGTTTGTTCATCGATTTTCAAAACATATATAAAATAAGTCCTTGATAGATTCAATGTAGAGGTATGGTCCCACATGACTTTGTGAGTCTTTTTACGAGGTTTTTATGAGTGTACTGTGTGATTTTCACCAGTCACATGTCTCTTCCATCAATGCTTAATTCTTTCCGATTAGTCCTAATTATTGATGTATTCTATATTTATATACAAATTTCAATTTATTATCATTTTGGAATAAGTACATGCATATGGTCCTCCACAGTAGCTTAATGCCTTTCAAGGGACATTTTTTTGAGGCGATGATGGCTAATCGAGGCACTTTGTGGATCTGGTCAACATTGGGGGGGGGGGGTCTTGAGAGTTCTTGATGTGGACATCCTTAACGCGTCACAAGTTATTTTATGACAATGATAACTCTATTCTATTTCCCTTTCCCCCCTTTATTTTATTTTACAATGTTCATAGAGAATGCGAGATTACATAGCTAATTGGATAGAAATTAGTCAATATTTTGATGATGCCTAGTATGAACATATTGGTTTATATGGGGGTGTTTGAGAATTTCATGGAAAAATACATACATTAGTCTATATAGTGACAAAAGAGAAGTTGTGATATTCATGGATATACCCAAATACATTCACATAGTGAGGTTGACAAGCTAAATGGATTTCACCAGACGAGGTGAGCATGTCACAGATGTCTCCTGGCATCTTGGGAATATCATGATGTGTCTATCGTGTCTTTTATGACTATGAGTACCTCTTACCTCCTCCATTTATTTCTTATTTGTTTTATATTGAAAAATATTGAGATTCATTAAAATTTTCATTCTTTACATCAAGTAAATTTATCATTCTCTATGATGATATAGCGCATGAGCTTTATAACCATAGGGTGTTTACAACTTTGGGATATCTTTCTCTGATTTCAAAGGATTTTCGGATGGTTTGTTTGGTTATTTCTAATGGAAAACTCTGTGACCTATGGGAACTCATTCGTTCATCTCCATATGGTCACCGGTTTTCCAGAGTGAATTCTCAAGAGTCGGAAGTCTTTCTGAAGGGGGTTTTGATGGATTTGTTGTAGGATTTGAGCTACTTATAGGGACTTCACATGAACTTATAATTGTTACATAGTCACGAGTCCCTTGTAGGCTCATAAAATTTGCATGAATCATCTAACAACTCATTCAATTAAATTTCATAGTAATTTGTTCTGATATTCATGTACTTTTTTCAATAATCTTTTTTTGATATTAATTTAGCGTATGATAATATATTACACCACTATGAGTGATGTTTGATGGGAAATGTTCTTGGTTATGTGAAATATAAATTCCCATTCCAGTCCTTGGTAGAATCACGAATTTTAATTTTAGGTGACATTCGGTCTCCCAGGAGAATTTATTTATTCTGCTAAAATCCATATATAAACGGGTTGGTGTGCCATTCATTACAATATTCACATTAATCACCAGAGAACTCTTTCTTTTACCTCCATCATGTAACTTCATCATAACCTCATTTTACAGACCTTCATCATGATCCTTATTCATGATACTTGTCCACGAGATCTAATCTATTAGACTACTCCTACTTAGATTCATGATCAATGTATCCCCAAACCATGTATTGGTAACATTTAAAACCACGGACTTGATGATTGTGATTGTCATTGGGAATTTTTCAGGATTTTACAACATGATCATATGATTAATGAAACTCTTGTGACTATTTTTAGGTCACACGACCGTGAGTCTCCAATGGGTTATTTTGGTTTATGTGATGCCCTATGGTGGTTATATAACCTTAAAGTCCTTAAAAATTTGAGAGTTCATGAATTCCTTATGGAGTTTGTAAACCTCTTGAAAACTCATGAGATGTGCATGATGCAGTCAGGACCTTTATTCCTTTGTTTCTAACAATATTTATTGTATCTGTTTAACGCATGACATGTACTTATTTTTAGATGGATTCTAGATCACTTTAGAATACTGTTGTTCTCAACCAAAGGGAAATGATCTCTAGAAATTTTAACTCTAACCTCTGATACCATGTGAATTCATATAGTGAATAATTGAATATGTTCCCTGCATCTGAGATCTAGGATTTTCCCCAATCATTCTGACTACCTCTATACAGGCTCAATTTATTGGAAGATTTTATAATTTCTACTCCATTCATCAACTTTTTGTATCCCTAGGTATCAACTTCTCTTGAGTTCATCCAAATGACAATTTCCATAGATGGTCAGTTGGTTACAGCTTGAATATAGCTTTTTCCCAATCTATTATAAATCTCACCTTTAAGTATGTATGGTCGTGACTTCTCTTTGAAACATTTAGCATAGTGTTATTCAGGTACATTTTCTTCTTATATGAATAATATTAGTTGTATATGGTTCTCGTAATGAGACCAATATCCCGAAGAAAACATTTATGATGAATTGAAATGTCCATTCCAAGTGAGGAAATGGTGTATAGTGTTTGCTGATGGTCTGTACCAGGTTCACATCTACAAATCCATATGGATATCTAAATTTATCAATTTTCGGTAGCCAAATATTCATTGGGAAATGATTATTCATTATTTTTTTAGGACCAACACATTCAATCTCCCCCCACAGGGAGGTAGTTATCAACTTTTGGGTTATCCATGAATTGGGTGGTATCCCACCTCTTAGTGAGATGTATGATGAATTGATTCCAAGTGAGTATGTATTGGTTGATCCCTTGATGACCCCAGTTTTGAAAAGGTATATTCATGTTTTTCTTAAGGATAAATTGAATAAAGAGCTGAATATATTCTAAATTTTTTATTTTGTGGACTAGATCAGTATGTTTCTCTACCAAAAGGGGCTCAGACTGGCTGCCATACACCCTTTTCGATGTCCCTGTCAGGAGGTTAGTGATAGTGGTCGCTCATATTAGGCCATTCTGGATTATAGGGGTTATAGATCTGGAAGATACTGACTGAACCTAGAGGTATCTTTGGAGATTAGGTTGGTAAGATCTCTAGCCATGTTTCTAAATGGGTTATTTTTTCCAGTCATGGATTCATTCTTATAAAACCATGTTAGCACCATGGGGATGGCGGCACAACATACTAATGGGTGGTTCTTTATCATTGATGTATAATTCCTTGCATGCATCTACCAAATACTAGGACATATTCAACTATGTAACAACCCTTACAAGACCAGTGGTCCTCCTTAGTTCTTGTCTCTCTAGATAGGGGATATTTTACATTATTATGTGAACTATAATACTTCTTGGAACTCAAATAGACAATCTCATCCTATGTTTCTAAACATCATTGGTGTCAGGCCTGTGTCCCTAATCCCTATGGAGGATAAAGATGAGTTGCACCAACCTGATTGCTTTTACCATACAACCGTTCATACATCAGATGGGTAGATTATTGATAATGGAAGAATCTCTCATGATGAATGGTAATATTTGATATCCCTCCGAGATGTGGCTCTTGCAACTCAGATGGATGATCTAGCTATATGTGAAACTAAAACACCTTATCAATTAGATCATTTGTTTGTTTGAATTCAAAGAGTCTCTCCAATTCCATTGGTAAATATTTGAGGGGAATTACTTCATCGAGTCATTCACCGATTATGGATGATACTATCATCTAATTATACTAAATCTGAGATCATACTTATGCATATTGGTGCTTCCATTTTCCTTACCCAAGAATATGCCCAGGCATGGGTGGCAGCATATATTGGTGGTTTTCTTTACCAACTACTCCTTCATATGTAACGACCTATCACATCACTAACTCTATTGTCTCCAGTGGTGGTCGAATTAAATCAAAAATTACGTGAGACATCATTGAAGTGAACACGATCCAATGATGGTTAACATGATAGTGGATTAGACGATGTCGAATAGATCATACCTTCATAATAGACTACAAATGATACACCAATTACGGGAAGTGATTATGGTGCTTCTTCTTCAAATTTATCATTGGATCATCTAGTTTCAGCTTCTTCCATGCCTACTCCTTCCACTGAAGAGGCTCATGCACAACTTAGGGTGACCGTGAAAAAGATTCATGCCTTGATCACTAAGAAACCCATGGAAGTATGTAGTGACCAAGGGGAATGTCTTCATAAATTATTTCATGTATTGGGGACGGGGATTTTGATTGAATGTGTCTATATTAAATTATGAAACAAATTATTTTGACACAATGATATGTGACCGCAAGAGAATGTGATCTGCAAGACCTTATGGATGAGTCTCCCTTTAATGGTAATATGATAGAGATTTCAGAGCAAAGGGATTAAGGACTTCATTCTATATCTAAAACACATGATGAAATTGACTCTTATAATGTGAAAATAATGATATGGAAGGAGATAATTACTCTTCTAAAGTCTGATGATTCGACATCCTCATCCTCATTGGATTCTACTCAAAAGAGGCTCAACGATTTGACTACATTGGTTGAGACTTCTCATCTCAGAGTATAAATAGAAGAGGTGGGGAATGCATCACTACAATGTTCAATTGATGCTTCATATTAGAATATTTCCAACATTTATGGTTCATTTGTTCATCTATTTTCATAGCTCGGCCTTTTGGAATACATTATATTCATCTGAAAGCTTCACAAAGACTCCAAAATCTTGATATTCCTCTAAAATTATTTCACAAAGAAAATGGACTCTCCAGAATTTTTTCGTTTCTATCCAATTTTTTTACATTAATGATATTCATAACATCTCATTGATTTGAAATTATGTGATTTTTCAATGATCCCCATAACATGTGTTATATCAAATAATCCTTATGTTCTGGTTTCAAATATTAAAATTCTGAAAAAATCCCTTTGATATATTATCATGAACTCCCACTAATATGATATCAATTATCAATAATCATTTTCAGCTATATTGGGATTACATGACTTGTAGAAGGACAATAGTGTGGGATATATGTCTTATAGGGAGGGTTATCTTCCATACTAAAGTTGATAGGCTTTGATATAGAAACTTGATTAAGCTATTGCCATGTAATTATCCTTACATTCTTTTTTATACTAAATTGTTGCCATGCATTATCATTGGGTATTTTAACTCAGACCAAATATTTCATTAAATTAGTGTATTTTAGATTGAAACTAATAACTATTAATTTTAGGGTCTTTTAGCTGAGTACAAATATCAATTTAGTTTAGGGTACTTTATCTCATACCTAATATCACTTTATTTTAGGGTCCTTTATCTCAAAACTAATATCAATTTAGTTTAATGTTTTTATATCAGACATAATATTACAGTAGATTATGTTCTTTTAGCTCAGTGCTAATATATGATCCAGATAAATGCTTCAAGCAATCAATTAATGACCTAAAACCCATTGATATGCTACATTCTAACATAGTGTTCTTAAGGCTCACAATGACCAGAAATACATTTTTGATGTGAAATATTTTGTTGATTAGTATAGGTGCATATGCAGAAGCCATGTACGAGTGTAAATATTCAAGAAAAGGTTCCTTGAAGCTGGGTATCTTTTCCATGGGTTATAAAAATTTATGGAGGTAATATCTGTCAAGGAGGAATACTAAGGTGCTAGGTACACCTGGATAGTTGGGATACAGTTGGTGTAAGTCATAACCCAATACGATGATTTTGTGAATATGATGTGGGTATTATATGATAGGATTATTTCCTTACATTATTATATTCCTGGTTCTACCGCGATGTTTCCTGGGATAAAAAATATTGGTGTTCCTTTCTTAAACAGGGGAGTTTCATTTAGTCATGGGGTCAGGGCCCATAGGTATCTATATAATGGAAAAGAAAAATCGGATATCCACTTCTTTCCAAGGGATATGAAATATTGATAAAGACTCAAATACCCAGATGACGATGATGGGTGTGAGAGGAAAGATATTCAGTAAGGGATCTGACACCCTATGTAAATTCATTTCTTGATGTGAAGCCCAATCCCAGTGCCCTCAGGCTTGGAAGCACAATGTGTGGGCCATAAAAGGATCAAGAATAGAGTGTCACATTCTATCCATTAAAAGGGGTAAAAACAATGATATAATGTTCAGAATGTTGATTATTCTGGGATTTTTTGGTACGAGGATAGTAAATCACGGTAAAAAGTACACTTAGTAGTATCATGATTATGGAAAATAATACAATGAGTAGTTCAGATAGGTTGATTTGTTGAGTATTGTTATGATAATATCAGGATCACAATGATTTGAATGTCCTTTTTATAGAGTGGAAAATTTTTTTGGTGGCCATAAGTTCCCATTCATTAGACACAGGCGGGCATTCATAGTCAAGAATATGGTCCCCTAAAGCAATATATCTTTTCCATGGGACCTAAAAGGATTATGGGGATCTGAGGAACCCAAATCATGAATTGTGATTTAATAAAATTGTAATATACATGAACTGTTAAAAAACAAAAAATGTTGTGTCACCACATAGAGAACATATTCTCAGGGTTCAGAAATGTGACTAAACATTTATCTAGCTTTTACATGAACAAGGTTGTATTCCCATCATAGCATTAATTTTACTAAGGCCCCAAATTTAGCTTTTACATGGACAAGGGTGAATTCCAATCATAGCAAAGATTTTACTAAGGCCGCAAATTTAACCATATAAGCTATATTCCCTATTTATTTTTTCACTACATTTTCCCTAAAATATGGATATGAAGAGTTCAAAGAGTGATGAACTGACATTTTTTCCCTAATTCCGTTTAATTTTTTCAACTTAACATGTCATGGTCTCTTTCACGTGACGTTTAATGTCATGGTATTTTTTTCATTATTGGATAGAGTTTAAGATCATACAACTTTGACCAAAATTCAAGCATTTTACGGTCTTAACTCTTGTTGTCATAATGTGGGAGATGTTACATGATGTCCTAATAAGGATATTTGGGGTCAAGATAACTATAAAATCATTCTAATAGGGGAATAAAAATATTATAAATCACAACTTTAGTCCCTGATATCATGAGAAATGATATTGGATATTCATAACAGCTATGTCTTGTCACACCCAATGATATTCGGTTCTACCTTGTCAATGTTGGGATTTAAAAAATAAGAAGGCCCTTTGTATTGGAGAAAAATGACTTTTGATAGTGGTTATAAATCGCTTCTATGTTAATTTCATTTCAAAATGATAGATTTATTTTTTCTTTTTATCAAGTGAAATGAATTATTTTTGTTAAACCAGTGTTCTCAATTCATGAATTGTTGTGTATTGAATGAGGTTCTCTAAAATATGACAAACGAACACCATATCATAGTTGTTCATGGTAAGTCTATTGTGGTATTTTGATAAGGAATTATTATGGGTGATCTGTTTCTTATTTTATCATCATTTTGTTGGGATGTTTTTTTGTGGAGTTTTAGAATCATTTTACGAAGAATTTTTTCATTGTAGATTAACAACATATGGTAAGAATGTATTCCTATGATGTTTATCGTCATATTGTAAGGAAGTGGGAACTGGTATGAAAGGATAAAAATGGTTATATTGGAACCAAGGGCGAATATCTGGGTGTCACATTGTATCTAATTAAAATGATAATCAAACTAGAAGTTAGATTGCTGAGCCATGCCGTTTAATGTCATGCGATAACTATGTCGATACCCCGACTTGAAATGGTGGTATTACAACTGGGAAAATGAATGGAATCCTAGGTGTCAGTACATATCCCATAGATATGAAGGTATATCCTTGTGTAGTTCTAATACGTACCCAAAGAGGTTTAATACTTATATTTATTTGTTGTGAATAGGCCCAGTTTTGGGAATCTGAGCATCGTTATGTATCCTATCTGCTATGTAATCAAGTCAAACGTAATATTTTGATGAGAAAATTCATCTTTATAGGTTTAGGATTTATTCTAATGCAGTTATTGTTTCTATTGATATTTATAGTCGGTCATAGGATTTGTGATACAAGTGTCACTATGTATCCTATTATGAAAGGAATCAAGCCATGCAATTTTTTTAAGGAACCATGAAGTTTAACCCCATGATACAAAGATAAATAAGAACCAACAAAAAAAGTGGTGTTGTTATGGGTGGGAAAAAATATGGATTCCTAGGCATCTCTACGTATCCCATGAAAGTGAGAGTCAAGCCACACATATTTCTTATGAATTGTGAAATTTTATTTCAAATGATAAGAAAATTTACCATATAGATTAATTTCATGCATCAAGGACTCATGGTTTTGTTTTTATTGTAATGCATTCTGGACCAGGCAGACCTATTGTGTATTCTAATTACATTATCATAATGGGAATCTTTTATTACAATTCTAAATGTCACGTGATCCATGATTGGTGTTAGAATGAATAAATAGGGAAGTATTCTATCATGATGCGGAGGCTACTAGGTGTACAACAATGGATTTTGGTATCATGTGGTGAAAAGACCATGATATAGGATCAAGGGGTCCCTATGTATCTCAAAAAAATTAGTCATTCCTTATATTGTTCTATAGGATCCATGTAGTTTAAGATCATGTGGTAAGGACATGGGTGACTCAACGTGAATGAATAAGGATGTTATATATCATTGTAGTTTTACATTTTTATGTAAGCTCATTCTCCTTGTAGTTTAATATCATGCAGTATGAACATTAGAATACATAACGTGAAAGGAATATAATCCCATGGCTGGGCCAAAGAAAAAATGGTAGGGAATTAATTTTTATCCTACGATATAAAAAATCATGACATATTTAGTTTTCAGTGAATTGTGTCGTTTGATGTAATGTTTTTAGGATGATGGATTACCCGATGTGAAAGGGGTGATAGGTTATGTATTAGTGTAGTTTTATCTCATATGGTGAGGACTTGTTATTCTATGTAGTTTGACATCTTTCTGATAGTAATTGTCTATATAGGTTATCATCATGTGGACGTGAGAAGCTTTGTACAATATAACTTCATGGGGACAAGATGAATAAAAGTTATTAATTTTATTTTGTTGCCCTCTTGGAGAAAATAATGCAAATTATTTATTTAGAAATCATGAATTGGTAGGGGGTGGGACATGCTCTCCTTCAATGGTGTCCAATGAATAAGATTTATTATGACTAACCTTATGTATGAAATGTGTCACTTCCCACTTGGTCTCTATTTTCAGGGGCTACATTCCTGGTATCATCATGGTTCTGAGATCTATCACAAGTTCTCCTTGAAGAAATGAACAAAAAAGATCCTTTTTATTGAAGGTCTATTATATTATATTCCTATGGACCTCCATGTTGTCTAATGTGTCCAATATATTCTCATATAGTAGTTCCAATTCATCTAGGCACATTTTTGATTGTTCATTATCTGAGAGATGTCCAGAAATGGATATTTAGAGTGATGGAAGCACGATGTCTCTGGGTAATACTGTCTCGATACTATATTCTATGGAGTACAACATCACCTATGTGGCGGTACCTGTGGGTGTATGATAGGCCCACAAATCATGGATGAAATCATCCAACCCAGAATTCTAATCAATTATCACCATATTATTGAGTATATTTCAAAGTTTTCAGTTGAATTCCTCAATCTATCCATTTGACTCTACATGATAACATGATGAGTGATTGTACTTGATATTGTACTCTTTGTATATTCTTTTTAACTATGTGGATAAAAATATGGTGTTGTTTTCCATCAATATTGTGTGGGGGACCATGAACATGATAAAGATATGAGACATCAACACGTTGATGATATTATTTGTCCCACTTCCTTGAGTGGTGTCCCCTCATCCCATTTTAAAAATTAGACAGTTGTAGTAAAGATGTACATGAACATCTTATCTGTGGAAGATGGTATGTCCCTGCAACATCGATTCCTCAAAAGGTAAATTTTCATAATTATATATCTGAATGTAGAAATTATTGTGGTGGATGGATGAAGTTTTCTTGAATCTAGAATGCATGATTTTTTTGGTTATTTTGGCAAATCCATATATCATAGTTTTCTAGTATAATATCCCAATCTCCTAATTTTATGGGAGAGTGTGGTTCCACACTAGTGGGAATCACAAGTACATTCAAGGAATTATTTCATGATGGTGATATTATCTTTATATGTTGTGTATCGAAGGAGGATTCCGACAAATCCTGCTTTTTATAGGGATTTCCTTTAATTTGGACCATCCGTTAGTGTGAAATTTTATACTCCATGATGAATCTGTTCCCATCCATATTAGTCTATTGAGAGGATACTATTTTTGAGGTAACCTATTATGGGATCCATCATCTAGGGGTGGTCATAGTTTTGTTACATTATGTGGCTGTGTTTACCATAATGATTTCATTCATAATACGTGCATTTATTGATGTGTTATTTCTTCCAAGAATGATACAAATTAATAATTCCTCAAAATTAAAAATGGATGGGCTGGTGTATTCATTATCCAATTCATCATTTCAATCGTTATGTTATTGGAGAACATGGTGAAATTTGTTCTCAAATGTTAACTCTAACATAATTCACCTGACATAGATAGTGAGGAGTTCCAATTCATCATTTCAGATTGTATATTTTCCATTGACATACTTTATCAGAAATTCTAAGTCCCCTTGGATATTCAGGTATGCTATGTGCCAGTATAGGGCTAGTTACAACCCTATGATAATGGATTTATTTTCTTCCTCATTATTTCACATCCTTTGATTAGTGAGAAAGAGTAGGGGGAAAAATATTTTTCTGGAGAAAAACGTACCATCCCCATACCCACTAAATTGAGTTTGGGGTTTTCCATACTTGTGTTGTCATGGCTCGAAGAGGCTTCATAAACATAACTCTCCCATGATTGGTCAGTATAATTGTTATAGAATAACTTTTAGTCTTGAATCTCAGTTTTATCTGGTGTATTTTTCGGTGTAGGATGTGTATTAAGGAAATCAACCAAGGATTTCACATTCACTGAATTCTCTAATACAATTTGTGTAACATATTACTAATTAATTACATCCCATCATGCCATGAACCATGTCAAAATATCATTTCCAAGGATGTACTTGAGAATATAGATATGAGAGTCTATATTGACTTCATGTTTCTTTAATTAATGCCTTAGCTTTTACATTGAAAATATGAGTCAAGTGCAGTTCTTCTTGACATCAGAGTATCTTCTCTCAATACCTAGAATTTTATACTGAGTTAATTTAGGCTATTATCACTTTCCACATCATTATTCTATGTTAGGAGGGTTTGTAATAAGTGTTCGATAGAGGCCACATATTAAACTAGTGGAAACCCTTCCACTAAAGGCATCAAAACTGGTGGATGCAACATATATTTTTTGATCCTTTCGAAGGATTTTTTCCATTCATAATCTCATTGATAGGGGATTAATGTCTTCATTAACCTAGTGAAAAGAAAATATTTATGATAAAATATTTCTATGAATCATCAAATTTAGTTGAGGTGCCCTTGATGCTCACTCGGTTCTTTGATATTTATTGGGGGTGACATTTATATAATATCAATATTCTTTTCAGGGTTAACATTGATATCGCGGTGGGGTACGATAAATCCAAGAAACATCAATATTGTCACCCTAAAATCCTATCATAATAGATTCACCTATATACTGTTCTATCATAGGTTTTTGAATATTTTTTGAAGATCTGTGAAATGATCACTTCACAGTCAAGATTTAACAAAAATATCATTAACATAAATATCATCTATCCTTCATGATAAGGGATTTATGTTATGATAAATGGTGAAAAAATATGTTGTTATAGAATTCTTTAACCCATAAAGGATACACTAGTAGTATAAGATCCACATATTGTCCATGAATATAGTGGATACATAATCATTTGGGGGACTCTTGATCTGATTGTACCTGAACACCCATCCCTAAGAGAAATATCATAGAATCCAATAGTTCTATCGATCAAAAGATCTATGATCGATAATGGAAATGTGTTATTTTTGAAATTAAGATTAAGGTATCGGAAATAAATGTTTACCCTAGTCTTCCCATTTGTTTTCATGACAGGGACGATGTTGTCTATCCATATTGCATATTGAACATCATGAAAAAAGTTTTCATTGATCAACTTGAGATATTCTACCTCTACATTGGTGGCATGAGAGGGGTGCATCCTACTAGCCACATTCATTATGCCTCAATTATCATTGCGTTGTCTAGGAAGGCGTATTTCCACATCTTGATTTTATTCAATAATTTCTATAAAATTCTAAACAAATACATAACTATGATGATATATAAAAGTAATGTACATCTCTTACTCATTGATGTTCATGCAGGAACTAATTATAGTAGGTCATAGGTCTTCTTCTATTCCCAATTTTTTTTATTTCTTCTATAGTGGTCAAAACACCTTCTGTATGCGTTGTAGTGGTGTTCCTAAGATAATACTTATTATCCACCAATTCTGATCCTATGGAGCCGCATTCAATGTAATACATCAATATGGGGGCTTCATCATCACTATTAGTTTGAGGAATGATATTAAAAGAGATATCATCATCATATACCTCTGGAGTCCTCATATAGGGATGCCATAGTGGACTAGTTTGTTACACTATCATTGAGGATAAGAGGGGCATAGACCTCTAGGACCAAGTCTGTTACATTAACCAAACTTTTTGGGGAGCACAGAACCACTATCGATAGTACTTGAGGGGTACATTGGGCCAGTCCCTATAAATTGGGATATGAAAACTATATATCATAATCCACCACTGGTAGTTCCCCCCTTATAGATATTTTCATTAGCATATGTGGCCCAAAAAGTCTCAACGGTGGTGTTGTCACCATGTAGCATACACAATTTTTAATTTATGGGGTTCATCATACATCGATGAAATATTGAAGGTACCTCCAAGTGGCTTTGGAGCCAGATCCTTCTAGTAAATACATTGTATTTAGTGTCTTCTTGGATAAAAATGAACATAGTATAACATGTGATCCCCTAAAATTACCCTTCAAGATTCATATTCTTAATAGTTATTTTATCATGCCTGCCATACCCTTCAATAGATAGCTTTGTGTGAGATATGTCCACTTAACCATATCCCAAATGTTGTAGGGTTTTCTACTGGTTGAGATTAATCCTGAAACCAATTTCAATGAGATCCCTTTTTATGGTAAAACAATTTAGTATTCTTGATAATTATAGGTATATAAGGTTCTCTTGGACGGTGTCTTATTGATCCTGGTCAGTGAATGAGACATAAGTATGTCATTCAGAGGAAATGGTCTCCACTCAATAGACGTTGGATGAATGGACTTATGTCTCAATCTCTTATGGGATCTATATTGCCTAAAAAAGTCTCTCCATTAGTTCATTTAGAAGTTTTAGTGCACTTTGGATTGAGATCATGGATGTGAAAACAACCAAATGTTTCAAAAATTCCATACTTTTGGGAGTAATGTTCGGTGATTCCCAATATGGGGGATCTCTAAAGCAAGGGTTCAAGAGAAAAGGAATTTGAAGTTGAGGGGTCTAGTTCTATTGTAAATTTGAATGCAATATATCTTTTCAATGGTTCATGTTATGCTGACCATCCCCATTTGATGGGTTGAATGGGATGGAACCATCATAGAGATCATGTAAGACAATTTCATGTGGGCGACTGCTGGAGGGTTCTAAAATACATAGGTTCCCTTGATGGGCTCACTGGAGCACTATCACATGAGTCTCAATTTAATATATATTTTTTGTGGAGGGGTGAACAAAATATTTGGTCCGACCATGGCAGAACATTCTTCTGTATCATTGTTTCCTGTCCATGCAGACTCCTGTTGTTCGGTTATACATGGGAAATTTATATTTAGGGTCTTTTTCGTCATCGTATAAGGTGTATGTTAACTGTACGATGTTGATAGAGACAAATATGTTCTTTTCATCTAATGATGATTAAATTTGGGGGTGCGGTACCCTTTCTATGGATATCGAAGGGATGAAATCCACAAGAGTAAGATCTTGTGTTAGGGGAGAATATGATTCTTCCTATTTTATTTGTTTCAACATGTAGGGGTCACACCCATAATAAGGTTGCACATTATATGTATTTTTATTAGAACTTGGAGCTATCATGGGTATGTGAAAATTTTCATTTAGGGTGGTATGACCACAATCATATTTTTTAAGAGTAATATAGTTATCAAAAAATTGTGAACACCTAGCTGGAACATTATAGGAATCATCTTCCTCTTTGAATCAGATAAAGGTTATGTAGTCCACCTTCTTTGGGGATTTATCTTTCTCTACCTATTCATAATTCAACATTTCATGAAGGATGAATTTGAAGAATCTGTAATAATGGATGTTGTGAGCAAGCCTTCTATAGTAAGGGGTGTAGTCAGGATGAACAGTGAGGCTATCCTCATCAGGCTTCCTAGGATATGGAAGCTTGAGACAATTATTTTCCATAGATCCCATGAATTAGAAGGGGATTTTTTAGATCATAAGATGTTTAATTATAACATCTATTCCAAAAAACATATGGAAAAATGATTTCATTGTACATGTTACCGAGAGAGATTAAATGGGTTTCACTGATCGAAATGAGGTTTGGGTGTTTTGGAGCCTACCAAGGTGCTTGTATGAGAACTGTTGGTTCCATGATATTTATATACACAACATCTAATTTGAATAGCCTTTTCCCCTGTGTTGAGGGCGTGAGTCGATTTTGTGATTGGGTTCTTTGAATAACCTCTTCAAGGAACTATAATATTTTAGGGAAGTAACGAGACATGCTTGGATAATTCATGGGGGAAGATGTGTCTGTAACTCATCTTGAATATCATTTTTCTTATAGTTTCTCATGTCGATGATTATCATTATACTCAATATTAATCTGAACTTATTGAGGAAATGAATATGTTTTTCTTCGCATCCTTTAATAGATCCCACCAGAGGACTACTTTACCGAACTAAATTTGGATCTATCACTGTCTCTATGAAACACCTCATATTTGTTGCCACATGTTGGTCTTGGGGGCCCATCATCATCCCGCATCAAGACAGTAAGTGTGTGTGATGTTGTCCAAGGATTCATGAGCCATCAATGATATAGAAGGTAAGATTGTCAATTTTGGGTAGAGGAGAAGTGTCATCTACCCAATTGGGATATAGCATCCTCTCATTATACACATGTGTGCATCTCCCTTCCCTAACATTCAGCCAAGTATCCAAGAACATGACAAAATTATGCAACTCTGGGGGGGACTACTGTTTCTATGTCTATATACTACAAGGAGAAAGATGTGGTCGATAAGGTGGCCCCATATTTATCTCCCACTTATTTTTGATTCATCAGAGACCTAAATAGTTGTCTTGGCACATGACATGATTTCATTGCAATGGAGGTAAGTCACCAAATGTTTCATCTTCCTTATGTATGTATACTTGGTATTAGGATTCCGAGTTAGTTTGATGCCCAGATACCAGTCTCAGTAGAATATTGGCCATGGGAGAGAGAATATTAACATCTTCTTGAAGATGATACCTAGAAGGAATATTTCCATTGTGTATCTCCTTATTGTGTTATAGAAGTATTATTATTTCACATTCATATTCGGAAACATTTTCTTATTGGGAAGGAATCATGTTTATTTTAGAAGCTGGTAGGGATTTTTTTTCAACCTTCCCTTTGGAAATATTCTCTCATAGAGGTGAACACTTTATATTTGGTGGTGTCATGTTTGGGAGCCTCCATTGGTTCCTAGTGTGTGTAGCCACATTTGGTGCATCCAAATCACCCTCTACCCAAGGTATGTTTTCCGTGTCACAAACCACTACATTTTCTCCCTGATCAAAAATATCCTCTATGTTAACAGTGAAAATATTCACAGAGGTATATCAAGAAAATGGTGGTTGTTCCCTATCATTTGAAACAATAGGATGATTCTTCACTACCATTCTTAGGGTGGTTATTTGAACTGTTGTCCATATTGGGTTGTTTTGGAATGTTATCCTTGAGGGGTCTAATAGCCTTTTTCATACACTCCTATCATCTTGGTCTACGAATAATGACCCTGAAGTATTTTTAGTTCTTTTTTTTCCAAAAGAGCCTTGAACTTTAGAGGCTTTTCTTGTAGTTTGAGGGATAGGTGGAATTGAGAAAATTGAATTTTTCATCCAATCATGGAGAATACTGATTCCCTCTATGGAGATGATGGTGATGAAAATTTCCCTAGCCCTCTTGGATGGGGGTTATCTGGGGCTGCAATGGGCAGTGATTGGTCATGTTGTTGAGGATACAATGGCTCTAGTGTGTGATTGGATGAATCCCATGACATGCATGAAGATATAAATGCATCTAGCCTAGTTGGATGTGGTTGATTTGGAATCAAATTTGATGTCATTAGGGTCTTTTTAGGGGATGATGAACCTAGACATGTTGATTGAGTTATAAATTCCCCTAGTCAATGAGCCAGGGGATTTTTTTTCAGAAACTTCTAATGTGTCCCAGACCCTCTCAAGGAGTTATGATATTAGGGGTGGAGGTAGTAGTAGATATTCATCTAGCCTGATGAGAGGTATGAACTACTAGATGACTGATATAGAAGCCACAACTATTCCCTATTTGATGTGGCACAATTGTGCTTATGTAGGAACTAGGTGTGATGAAAACACTTGATGAGAAACATTCTTTATGATATTGTTTCTATATTGTCACAAACTAGTTATCCATGTTTGATGTCAATTTTTTATTTCTTATAAGGTCTCATTTAGAGGTCATGTAGGCTATCATATCTGTTCTTTCATGAAGTCTGGGAATCATTGAAGGAGGGGCATTCAGTTGTAGTGACCAACTGGCATGAGTGTTACCCAGTCCATAGATTTTTATCAAAGGCTATAACATTAATGGATTCTTAATGCGAGGTATTCTTTTATTCCATGTGATAGGAATTGTGTAATGCTATATATTATACCCATCCTTGATTGTAGATGCATGATGTGGCTTCATAGATCATCTTTGGGAGAGTTTTGATTTAGTTCCAGAATGCGTGTTGCAGATTTATGTTTTGCTTTTCTGATTTTGGATCCCAGACCATGTAGATATTAGAAAAGACAACCTGACAACAAAAAATATTAATGGTTAAATGGTCATTTTAATACCCCTAAATTATAGAGTAATAATATTGTATTTTAGGCATTTTGACTTGTAAGACTATGCGTGTAATGGAATATAATATTTTCATAATTAAAAAATTAGTATTTGAAATCAATTAATTAAATTTTATATGTTTCAATGTACACAATAATGAGTTACCATATATTTCATTCAATATTGTGTTTCTTCAAAATTCATGCATTACACGCAAGACATAGTTTTATGGAATAATGATATATTATTAAATCATACATTGCTATAATAATATATAACCTAGACATTAAATTAGTCACTATTAAAAGTGTTAAAAATATCGTAAAATATATTGTTTATGAAATTATAAAATTATTTCTTTGGTTACAAAATAATTATATATGGATATGAGAACTGATTAAATATATACGGAAACATTATTATAATTTTTATGCTCAAAAAGTTGTTTTACCGTAATAAATTAAATTAATTACAATTAGCGAGTGATATTAATTTGATATATATATATATTATTCAACAAATTAATGATTATATTTAACCAATATTTTTTATATGCTTCTGTTAAAAATAAACCAACTTTTATGCTTAAAATACAATATTTGTGATAAGGCATTTTTATCAAATTTTATTTGTGAAACAATTTTAGGTCTAATTTTTGAAACTTTTATGGATCATATATGTCAAAATTATCTTAATAAATAATTTATAAATATTAAAATTAGGTTAGTGTAATTTGTTTATTTTTCTATGATGTTTCATTTGTAATGAATTGTGAAAAATACTAACTTTTAGATCAGAAATGATTTTTTATATAACTTATTTATAAGGTTATATTACATTTTGGATTTTATTAAAAGTTTAATTATATCATATTTTTGACAATTAATCGAATTTAGGTCATTAGAATAAATTTTACATTGAAATTGACTATAAAACCCTAACAATGTTTTGATCATTTTTACTTAAAACCATAAATTATCAACTTGTCTGTGGGATTAGATTTAAATTAAATTCTACCTCTTATGTTTTTCCAATTTGGAAATATATATTAATTATTTTTAATAATAATAATTTATAATTTATAATAATTTCAACATAGAATTCTACTATAATTATTAGTGAATGTAATTAAAATTAATTACAATTATTAAGGTAGAATTAAGCATAATAAGGGACTAAACCATAATCATAAGGGCCAAAATGATCTATAAAATTGAAGAAGAGACATTTGATTGACATATTTGGTCCCTATCATCAATTATATATATTTTTTATCCATTATTTAATCCACATTAAATTTTAAAAATGAGGGGGGAATTCCATTTCTAAAAATTTCAATGAGTGCCACTCCTGCACCACTATAAAAGGCCTCCTATCCTCCCACTTCCTAAAACTTACCACACCAGTTCTTCTCAACCATTATCCTCTAGTGTAGCTCCTAAAAATAAATTACCACTTTATAGAGGCCTTAATTGGTAAATAATCCATCCAAATAATCCCTTTGGTTCATACCAAAAGGAGTTACCCGATTAAGAGGTAACTTCTTTTCTCAAGTAATTTAGTTTCATTTCCATTATCCACCACCAAAGATATTCTTATTTATTGATTATATAAAAACACCAGTATCTTAAATATACTAAGATTTTTTTCTTATAATGGTTCTATATAAACCCATATATACCTCTATATAATTGGAAATGAATAAAATGTTTATGTGAACAGATAACTATCGCGTCACAATATGATAATTGTGCTTTCTTCAATTTTTACTAGTCAGAGTGTTCATTATGATATAAGAAAATTTATATATGTTATATATAATATTTATTATGTATTTATTCTCCTTAAATTATTTTATAATACAAAAACTTATAAATTACATTTTATTTAATTACAATAACATCATTTGAGTAAGTGTAGGCTACTTCCCCCTCAAAGCGACGTGACTATTTCACACAATACATGGAATATATAAAGGATGGTATTAATTAATGATTTTTATTATATATGACATATATATTATAATGGATTAATAATCTACATATATATCATTTACTTTTAAATCTATTAATACGATACATAAATGAATGTACTATTCATGCGTCCATACAACCTATCATCCCCACAAATAGTGCATTTCATTTTTTATCTCCCATCATTATAAATAATTATAAATAAATATGTAATGAATATATATGATAGTTAATTCAGTGTGTAAATTATGGATATGATCACATCATTTACAATTAAATATTAAAAAATAAATGAAAAATCAAAACATACTTTAGAGAACATGGAAATTAACACCTAAAATTGTAAAATTATTGAAGGTTTGCTAAGAAATGGCTAACGGGATATTATTGGAAGTTAATTTACTGAATTTTAAAAGTGATTATTTTTATGATATTAGTTAGTAACAAAAAATAAACTACTATATACAAGGATAAATTCCACACAACATAAAGTATGTATAAGGTACGCGATCCTATCTCATTTTACATTCCATTGAGACTTATTTTTATTATCCACCAAGTCAATTTTATAAGGTAGATATAAATTCCAATGATATGATATATCATGATTATACTTATTTTCATTTTATTATATGTTCATTTTATTCATGGGAAATTATGATTTAAATATGTCAAAGTTTTATGGGAGAACTTGGATGGTTGAGATACTTTTTTCGCTGAAGAATGTTTTAATGTCAACGACCATTATTTTTAATTTTCCTCCTCTGAGGTCTTATTGATAAATCTGTATTATTTATTAAATATGAATATTTTATAAGAAACATTACTTATTTTATATATGTGGAATTCCTTGGACCAGTACGACATAGTGGTGCTTGATTATCGGGAGCCCCTTAATGCATTTAAAGTCACAAGAGATGAATCATTTGGCCATTTCAGGTTTGTTTTTACTCGATATGTTGCAAAAAATCTTGTTACTATTAATTATGGTAAAGGTACCATTTACCTAGGAAAAATGGAATCTAATAATTAATAATTTCAATCATTTTTATTTATTTATTATTAATCCATGAGACTTTGGCTCAACATATCTATGGATTTAGTTAAATCTCACATTATTGATTTAGATGACATGCGATTCAGTTTCGTACCTTTCCATAATGATAGTGCATTGTCTATTTATTTTAATAGAATATTTTAGATGTTCTCTACCTTTCCATTTTAATTTATTCATATTATTTCATAATTTATTTAGCATTACTTTTTTAAACTATGAATGTTTGCTCACTCTTGTTATTTTTATTTTCCCCTAGTTATGAAAAGGAATCTGTTGAATGAGTTTCAAGGAATCAATTTATTTTATTTTATTGTGTAACATGTTTGTATTTTTTATTTACCAATTTTTTTGGGTATCAATAATGTAATATGCCTTTCCAATAATATTAAAATTATCGTTAAATTGGTATTTGAATCCTTTCAATCAATCCAATGTAATAAAACAATTCAACAGCTTCAAGTATCCATGTTCGGGGAGTTATAGTGACCCTCATATCCTAGATATGGGATATATCGATCCTTGAAGTGTGATGAGAATCCCACATATTTTGGTTTTGATAAGTCATGAACTCCTCTTCTAGATCATATGGTGTCAAATAGTTAGATGTGGAAATGGGAAAAAACATTATGGGGATAATGACTCTTGATAACTCTCTCCATATGTAATTTTTAGCCTCCACTAAATCGTACATAAATTCCTTCATCAGGTCAGACCATAGAAGATGGTTCTAATGGTCAACTATTGATGAGAGTGGAGTGATACTGGATGTTCTTGGGGAACTGTATACTATTAACCCTGACAATTTGAGCACCTCTCAATATGAATGTGTTAGAGTTTTGAATACCACTCTATACAGAGGTATCTGTGAAAGGGGGGGATTTCCATGTCCATAAAAGATATCACCTAGGGGATGTTGACCTTAATAGATATCAATAAGATATTTCCTGTGACCCATATCAATACTACCATGAGGATAAACATCATGGTAATGAACATCATCTACTTCATCATTGATAAAAGAATCGACAGACCCTTTTTGTGTGGATAATGTGTCTCAGATTACATCAAGGACACTTTCATTGAGAAGAATAGGATTATGTGCCATGTTTTGTGTCGTGTTCGGAATATTCCGACCTTACTATTGAAATTGTGCATGGTTATGAGCCTCTAGTATAACGGTTGACGAAACATGTATATAACCATCTAGTTCTGTAGGAATATACTCCCACTACACTAAAGTTCGTGGAATATACATATGGTCTATATGAATATTGGTAGGAATATGAGCCTATCCTAAGGCATATACCAATTTTTCATAGTGTGTCTTTGTCAAAAATGGAGTATGAGCCTAATCCCACATATTTGAGATTTGTAACTAGTCATTCACGGAAGGAGTATGATCCTTCCCTGAGGCATGTTCCATTCAAACATGTTGAGTCTTAATTGGTCCAGAAATATGGTCCTAGTTTAGATATGAATTTCCTTCAAGAATATATCTATGGACATCTAAAATGGGATAAGGGATATGAGACTCCTATTATACTTTGTTAGAGTGATTCTAGTGCAGTCATTCGATGAAGTAAGTGGGATTATGTTCCTAGATTCTCTGACTAGTAGGAATATGCTGGGAAGATTCACTGATAGGAGTATGAGCCTATCTTGAGGCTTGTTCCATTCTCACTGGATCGGCCTCGGATTAAATAGAGATATGATTACGATCCAAGGTCTTTGGAGTATGTCTATGGAAATCATTTTTAGGAATATAAGCATGTCCCCTGGCTTGTTCCCAACTCGCGTGGAGATCTGTGCCCAAATCAGGAATATTAACCTTATCTGGGGCCATTGGAATATATCATCGGACTTCTTCAATAGGCATATGACCATGTCTTGAGGAATGTTATTCTCTCACCTAGTGTTCCCGAGTTATAACCGGAGTATGATATTTGTATCATGCATTTACCTATATTAGGATATACCGATATCCTTCTGGGCTGGAGCAAGAATGTGTTCTCTCTCTGATACAACCCCTTGTTCGCAATTTTTAGAGTGTTGGGTTTCTTTTTCTATGAGGATAGGAGTATGTGATTATCCCGTTATCTTATGAAGTGCTAGAATATAGATGTAGGGTTCTTCAACCATTTATAAATATATTGGAATTTTAGTAAACTGCGTATATGAAAATAATCATGCACATTTTCCATCAAAATTAGGCACTGGTAGATGTATTTTATTGAAGTGGTAATATGCAGACACTTCATTCCTCCATGTTCAATTGGAATATAATGATGTTACTCATGCATGGGATTAAGAATATGAACCTACCCTTTGAATATTTTGGTAATATGACCACATTCATGTTCCGAGTTAGCAGATATATGATCCTCTTTAATGGGTTTTTTACAGTACACTGAAAGGAATCATTAGCATCAGTGCAGATATAAGCCCTCTCATGGATATCCATCCCCCACCTCTTTTGGGTCATCCTTGTCACCCATGGATGCGAATCAGTAGAATAAGTGTGTCATATGGTACCTTCAATTGGAGCCTGATGGGTACTAGAGGGTTGGTGTTGGTGATGGGTGTTGACTGGTTCCCTCCTCGGTGGAACATAAAATAGTAAGGATTAGTATTTGGCTTCCTGATCCTCCTTCATCAGATATTGATGGTGTCAGTTGTCACTATCAGGGGATAATATCAAGATATTGGTTGTAGAAATTAAGGATACTGGCTTAGCGATAGCCTTTCCCAGGTGATGAGGAATCACCATCTATAGTGATTGGAGAGCCTCATGGGAATCTTCAATGGTCATGATTTTACCTTTTTAGTGGTAATCCAAAACCATTGTCTTTTCTACCTACTACTGGCACTGTTGAGAAGTTGAGATAGCTTTTCGATCTTCGGGGGTTGAAACTGCATATGATTTTCTAGAGCGAGTTCATGATGATGAAGTCACAACCTCGAATAGGGATATTTTCAATATCTGTAATGATGTAGACAATAAGGAACAATGTCACCAATTAGTGAAATATCTTTGGAATAATGTGATCAATCATATATGCATCGTTATATAAATTGAATTGATAGTAATGATTCAGTCATTCCACTCCCTTGGACTTCTCAAAACTATGATGGACTTAGGAAAACCATGGTTACGAAGGATCATCTATAAAACCATGCCAGTCTTACTGATATTTTTGAATAGGGGTTCCAAAACAAAGTATCCTTAGAGATTCATGTCGGGATTGTCATTCCTATTTGTTTATGGGGTGAAATGGAAAATGGTCCGATGGATATTAATTGATATTTTTTTATAGATTACCCTTTGGATAACCATTTTTGTATGAATATAGTAGAAAAAAATTGTATGATGCATAATAAACCAATCGTTTTGTTATTAATGTGATTAACATTAGGTTTAGTATTTTGTTTTCATATAGTGGGGAAACAAAGTGGTAAAATGCATTAAAACCCAATAATTTGGATATTATAGATATTCAAATCATCTTCACCATTAAACCTTTCATATAGTGGGAAAAAATTGTCTAATTTAATATTACTCAAACATTAAATTATTACAATGATTCATGTCAGATTCACAATTTTTTTTAGGATTCAAGGTGTGGAATGGGTTTCACTCGACATTTTGGTCGATGGGGGTCTTAATGTCTTGGTCAATAAATCACATAAGGTTCTCCTTTGGTTGCATCATTCATGGGAACTACCAATGGTTCCCTCACCCATAGTTGGGTAAATAAATAAATTCCATAGGATGGTAGTAATCTGGTTATTTAGTCCTAGATACTCTTGGGGACATGCATTGGTTGAGAGGATGGGAGGTCAGGCTCATCACACCCATTTGGAGGGAATTTATTCCAACTCTAAGACACTATTATTGATTTATGATATTTTTGTGAATCTCTTCATAATCCCAATACTAGAATGGATACATTTAAAAAATTACTCCTATGTTAATTCTTGTTTTATGTGCAGAAAACTGGGGTTTCTTTAGTAAATACTACAATATATATATATATGAGGATCTTTGTTACTCTCTAGAAATGGTTTTTCACATACATATTGATGTCATATAACCAAATAATTCATAATGTTATGCCATTAGGGTAGTAATTTAAAAATTCTTGGATAATATTTGGCCATTTTATAGAATCCTACATATTCTGGAAATGGTAGGAATCAAACCCCATGTTCATCATTAAACCCATGTAGTTTAACATGATTCAGAAACAAAATATATGAGTGCTATGGGGATATTGTTGTTTATGTTCAAATCCCAAAGGGATGTCCATTTTATCCTGATTGTTGTAGGAACCATAAATTTCATGATTTAATTTTTCAGGGCTTACACACTAAGGTTTCCATTGTTATTAGAAAGACATATGATGTTGATTAATCGATTATTCAAATTCTCTAATCCCATGTAAGCTATAACTAGTATGAGAAAAAGAGATGGAAGATGATCATTTTAATTGAGCATGGTGTGGAAATTATGTGATATGGATTCCCTGAGGGGAGTTATATAAAATATCATGAATCAAAAATGTTTCACCTATATGATTGTTATAATTGGAATCAGATTCATCCAATTTATAGTTATCTCTTAGTCCACTGATGAATGAGATGTAGCGATTGGCCCATGGGAATGAATGGTTTCCAATTGATTGAATATTGTTTCTATACGTCTTACATCAAATTAGATTCTTATTTTAGCTCAGTACAAAGGAAGGAATCATACATATCATGGTTATTTCATGAATTAGATTTATTTTAGTTCATTTTTCTATTTACCCTCTAATAGTCTAAGGTGGTTGATCACATTCGAAAACACTATTTCCATTAAAACGTTTTTAGGAATGTTAATATCTTACACCAAGGTGGATTCTTTATAGATTAGGGAAATGTTACATTATGTTAGTAATCAAGGATTATTTGGCGAGGCTTTCTAATTTTTCGGGGCTTACAATCTAGGGCTACCCTTTTAATCTAGAGGTTTATATCACAAATGTCATAACTAATAAAAGTTCTTAAACTCATGTAGTCATTCCCGTTTTGGGAAGCTAGGGATGTAATGTGATTACAATAATTAATATGAAGACAGATCTTATATATTGGGATCTCCCTGTATGATCAATATAGAGCTCAAACCACAATGAGAGGTGGCCGACATATCAAGAATATGGTAGGAATTAGAATCATCCTAGTTCCCTTTAATTAGGTATTACACATTTATTTTTTTCGATTAATCAACTTTTACACACCCAATATGGATGAAATATTCATATCTTTGGAGGCCCTCCTAGCCTGGTTATTTTTTCTAAATGGTATTTGATGACCCCGTTGACCTATCTGGGGGTCATAAAAAGACCTAAATGGTTTGTCCTAGAAGACATCACATGGCTTGTTTTGCCTATCTAGATAGTTTCTCATGCCTTTATGGAAATACCTTGACGTCATCAAAAGTCCTAGCCGATATTTCCATGGAGAAACATGGGACATTGATGACCCACATGAACTGTATCGTGAGAACATTTTATCCATGATTTAATATTTCAGCAAAACATGAATGATATGATTCGATTTCATTATGTGAGTTAGGCGATGTGTCTGAAGGACATCATGAGGCTTTGGAGAAAATTCTATTGGGTTTCCCAGAGTCAAAGGTTACACACCTAGGTGAACCATGTGACTTACCCCTTTGTGTCTAGATGATTTTTCATGGCCCAAAAAAGGATGCTAAAGAAGCATCGTAAGATCTTCATGATATTTCTTAGTGCTATCGCACATCCTTCAGGGGGTCATGTGAAGTGCATGAGGGACAAAAAACATGTGTCCATTTAAGTCCTAAACATTTTTATTTTTTTCCATCCCTAATACCATGAATTAATTATTTCTATTCATGGTCATCTTTTATCTAATCTAATGTGATCTAGTAGACATGTGAGATATTCATTGCATTCCCTACCAAAAGACTTCCAGATTATTATAAATTTTCACACACTGGGATTTTATTCATGGAACATGATTTTAGCTTTATTTCACTAGTATATTACAATATTGAAAACATTTTAGTCATGAGATTCACATTCTATAGGAAATATATTCTTGCAACTCCACGAGACTCCAAGTGTTCTTTCATGTGTAGTAGTAGTATGTTTAGAGGGAAAGAGTACGAATAATTATTTGAGTTTAGGGTGGGAAATTTACTATCCTCACCACCTATAATTTTCAATGATTTTCATTTAATATTTATCTTATATCCAATAAGAGTTAGTAAAGAGGGCGTACAGAACACAGATTCACTGGTCATTGGCATGTGTAGTTCCGAATGCACAACCTGATTTTCAGCAACCACATGTCCCTGCAATCAATTATTCATTTATCAAATTATTTCTGATTAATGAAGAATTATTTGTTAACATAGTAAATTTAATGGACTTTCAATTTTTCATAAGGACATTCCAAAATGACTTATTGAGATCTTTATTCCCTATTTCATACATTTTTTGAGGTGATGATGTCTTATTGAGGCTTTCCGTGGGATCTGGTAAACTTCTAGGGGTCTTGTGAGGCCATGGTGTGTATTTCCTTAGAACATCTCAAGGGTTTTATGACCACAATATATCTCCCCTCCTTCCCTTTTATCCCTTATATTTTATATAGAGGTATGAGATTATACGAGAATACATAACTTATGTCAATGCCAATTAGTCTACTTATTTATGATTCCACACATGAACATTGTGGAAAATATGAGCATAGAATTTCATGTCATGTAAAAATATATATATATTTCCTTAGAGAATCAAAGGGGAATCAAAGAGATTCATTTAAATACCCAAGTACTTCCACTTGTGGAGGCTGATAAGCAAAAGGGATTTCATGAGATGAGGCAGACATGTCACAGGGGTCTCATGGCATCTTGCGAACTGATTGAGGAACATTGTGTGTCTTTTTACAACTATGAGTACCATCCAAGTCCCCCATTTGAATCTCCTTGACTTTATTTTAAAATGTATTAGGAGTCATGCATGTTTACATTGATTCCATCAAGCTAATTTATCCTTTCCTACGATGATATGACACATGAGATTTTTGTACAATTAGGGTTTCCACCTTTTGGGGATTATAAATTTTTTTTCACTTCGATATAATTATTGAAAATATGATAAAAGAAAATACACTTCTTATCGATTTATGTCTGATGTGTCAAAAAAATTATAGTGAAGGATTTCAATTGGTCACGTTCATAGTGCCCCTATTATGTTCTACTTCCATTTGTCAATTTCACCCTATTGACATGATGTAAAAAATTATTTCCTATCTAATCATAAAATTGGATGATATCTGATAGAATTTTAATTTATTTTTTTGGATCCTTTTAAATGATATTGATACATTTTCTAGGATATAGATTATATTCTTCCTCAGAATTAAGATAATAGAAATTACTAGGGTTTATAATCTAAAATAAATTCTTACTTGTTCATTCCCATGTTTTGAATATTATTCCATTTCAACTCTTTCAGGAAGATAATTGTTCCTCTATATGGTCAAATAATTACCCTTATAACATAGTCAATTAATAATTAATTGGTTTTTCTTGCTACTATCAATAAATTGGATCTCCTATAAGCCAATCATTTAAGGTTCAATTACATCATATCCAACTCCATTGATTTTTAATGAGAATTATTTTTAGAAACACATTACACGTCCATCATGTTCTATAATTAATTTCATGTCCCTATTAATTAATTTCACATGTAATGTGTAACCACAATTTAATATCCATGATCTACTCCACTTTACAACTATAAGTGATATATCATCAATTAATATATTTTCTATCTTACTCCTATTTTATGCATTTCGTTCATTTCAAATGTATTTTTTTACCTGTATAAAATATCATATATTCTTTAACAGAGTTTCCATGATTAAGACATCTTCCATTGACCTTATCAAGACTGTTACAGTAGTTTTGGACAGATACATACACTTCCATCTAAGAACAAGAACAGTTGTTCCTATTTTTTGAGAAGCCCGAGCTTAATTTTGAGTAGTCTTTGACATATGAGTGAGAGATATTTTGAAAAATATATAGCTCATTTAACCACCTAAAAGTAAGATTTATATATATATATATACTGACACATATAAACAAATACACATATATATTAACACACACACATATATATATATATAAACACACACCCACACACACTTTTTAGAAATATATATTTAACCATATATTTATTTATAAAAACATATATATATTTTAAATTTAGACACATTTTTATGAAAAAAAATCTATTTTAATGTCTATTTTATCGATGTTTCAAAATGTGGATAATTATATAGATAACTAAAATTATAATTTTATATATATGTATACATACACATATATATATTTATACACACACACATTGATATATATATATAATCACAAATATATATAAAAACACACCCAAAGAAATACATAATATAAACATATATATATACACTAATATTAACATATGAGACATATAAAATTATGATATATAATTTATATATAAAATCTAAACATATATGTATACGATATAAACATATATACAAACAAGAAATACAAAAAGGTAAAATATAACAATGTATATATATATAGAAAAATATAAATATATATATATGGACCCAAAATATAAACGTATATAAATAAAATAGAATCATATAAACATATAAATTTTTATAATGTAAATTTATATATGTAAATATATTAATATATGTTTATTAATAAATAAAATTATATATATATATATAATATTCATTTATCAAATACTGATTCATAAATACAAAAATTTATAAACATATAAACATATATGTAGATATAAATATATATATATTTTTTAATCAATGTCACATATTTAAACATATATATAATTATATATATGTTCATTTAATATGTATATATATAAGCACACACACAAGCATATATATCTATATATTAATTTATATAAAAAAATATATTTTTTAAATTTTGTCATGTTTGTATGAAAACATGACAATTTTAGTGGCATTTTTATCAGTGTTTTGGAATGTCGTGAATTATATATATGTATGTATAGGAAAATAGATATATATATATATAAATACAAACACACACAGACACACACATATATATGTTAACATAAACATATATAATAAATACAAAAATATAAATATAAATATATATAATATAAATATATAAATGAACATAATATATATAATATAAAAAATAAACATATATGTATAATATATATATACATATATATTAATAATAAACATTAATATAATATATATAACTATATATGTTTATAGATAAATATATAGTTCAAATGTATTTTTAATATTTTATATAATGAAACATATGTATGTATATAAATATAATAAAATAAAATAACAACATATAATTTTGTGAGTTGGTCTATTCTTCTACAATGTATTGAAAGTATACTTTCATCAAATCCCAAAAGATGGGAAATTTCCTCTCAGAAGCTGTGTTGTGCTCAACGACAGTCATGTGATGGATGAACAAGACAGACATGGGTGTGGGTAGAGGGATGAAAGAGTGGAGAAGAGGGGTAGGAACTTGAGGGAGGTTGGGAGAGGGTGGAATGGGAACCAAACAAATGAGGGTAATATCTTTATTTTAAATAAATGTTAAAAAACGTAATGTTAAAAAATATTGAAATGCTATAAATTATATTATTTAGAGACACCAGTACAGAAAAATTGTAATTTTTTTAAAAAAAATTGATCTCACTTAGAATGGTTACTATTTTTGTTTTTTAGACACAACATCACAATAAATTTCAAATTTTAAAATAGAGTTGATGTTTTTTACAAACATAAGTACATGATGTGTCGCTAAGTATAGATAATTTTAGAAATTTAAAAACATATTTAAAGTTGTGATATTTATTTACCAAATTTCTAAAAATCATCTACAAATGAGGTGTCTATAATTTTATGACATTTATAAACATCAATAATTTATCATTGTTTATAAAAGTCTCGAATGATTTTTTTTTTTAAAAATCACTAAATTATTGATGCATCATTTAATGATGTTTTTCAGAAACATTGGTAAATGAATTTTTATAGGTTAAAATCTCACAAATTCGACTGCATTGTTGATAAATAGTTTTTTGATTCACATATTTATTCTTCTCATGAGTTTTCTCAACAAAATTTTATCAATTTTGGAGCTTTGAACCTACACTATGTTAAGGACATTATTATAATTTTCATAAACTACAGGTTAAAATTTTTCATATGTAGATGAGAATAAATTATCAGTATACATTGATGAATCAATGATATCTTCATTATATTTTTTAAAGTCAATATCAATTTTTACAACGCTATTTTCTTACTTAAGAAACCATTATTAGATCAAGATATGTATTTATTATTAAGAATAAATATTATTCCCAAATTCAATCCAAACTATTTCAAAATGAGTAGAATTTTCATTGAGAAGTTTTATTTCATCAATATAACTTGTCTCAATATAATGAAATTTAGTTCATAAATATTTTATCTTTCTAATAACATTATTATGTGATTTGGCATAACTTCTTAGTTAATAATTTCAATAAAATCACACTTCATGTTCTTTCATGGTCATTCAAACTATATAGATTTTATCCTCTTCATATTCATTTTCACATCTATAGTATGAACCATTTAAATAATCATATTCCAAAAAATTTATGTCATTTAAATAACATTCTACCTCTGATTCACTACATTAAGAATTTTTATAATGCCCATAGATTTTAGAATGAAATATTTTTTCTTTTAATTAATATAATGTTCGACAGTTTTCTCCAAACACAAAACTGAACTGAAATGACCCATGAAATTGTTATTGATAAGAATGTTTCTGAATAATAAAACATTTCGTTAGAAATAAAATATTTATAAAAATTTAATGTCATTAAAAAATGGGATTGAGTGTACATAATGTATTAGTGAGAATTTTTTCAAAAGAAATAAATTATTTTCATTAAATATTTCATTTTTATATAGGATATAATTTCAAAATTTTATAAAATAATTTTAATGTATTATTTTATTTTTTGGATTATTCATTTCAATATTATCTTAGGATAATTTATAGATTTTTTTTAAATAAATGATTTTCTTATAAATAGTGATAAACAACTATTTGTCCAATATTTTCACATTTAATACATTATCATGATATAATAATGACATAAAATATGTTGGATCCTTGATCCTATAAAAATATATATTTTTGACAAAAAAATACAATTTATATCATTATGATGAATTTATGACATTTATGATTTTGATTTTGGCCGGTGAAGTTAAATTATATTTTAAAAAATATTTTTATTCCTTGTTATTAAAAATATATTTCTATACATTAGGAAACTTAGTCAAGAAACATATATTTCTTAATTTTGATCAAAAGTTCCGTATTATGTATCAAGGTAAAATGAATTTCCATGAATTTTTTTGATTACTATTCTAAAAGTAAATGACCCTAATAATGGAAAAAAGTTATTTTTAATTAAATTATTCATTAAAAATGTCGAAATTATCAGATAAAATATATTAATATCTTATAGAAACATTATTAAATAGTTACTAAATAATTATTAAATGGATATATAGACATATTATCACCCATTAAATTGATAATCAATAATAAACTCTATTAAGAACACTTAATTATGAACACATAATTTTTTATATAAAATAGTTTTTATAAAGATAAAATTATTTAATTTAAAATAATATTTCTAGTTATTCATAAAATTAATAATATTATATGATGATTAAATTGTTTATTTATAATTATCAAATTTGTTATGATCGGTTGGATTTTATTTTTATTAAAATATAATTTTCATATGTAAAAATAAGATACCAGGGTGGAATCCAAAATAGAAAAATGAAAATATCAAATACTTAAAGGATTGAAACATGTTTGAAAATTATTTTTTGGGTTCTTTATTTACTTTAAATGACCAAAAATTCCATAATTCCCAATTTTTTATCCATTTACACATGACATCTTTGAAGTGATTATTGAAATATTATTGGAAATAAAAAATTCATTTCCTTCACTATTAAAAGGGGAACACATCCACCACTTCATGCCATACCTATAACTTTGTGTTTATTCTTTAAAATATATAATCGGGATCATATGTGTAAAATATCATATTTCCATAACATTATTTTGTAAATTAGTTACCCTAATAGCATAATTTTATGGGATATTGAAGAGAAAGTTATATTCCACAATGTGAGTATTATAGAATTATTAATAGTTTATTCATAATATTTCACTTCAAATCCTATCCTAAACAATGTAATATAAATTATTTAGTCTAATTTGTATAATTATTATTTTTTATAGTAATATAATTATCATTATTTGTTTATTCCCCATTCTATTATAATAAATAACATTAAAAGTCCACTTATGCAGACTACGACCTCCACGATGTGACGTCTTTTTCTTTTCTCAAATTACTATCTTCACTATTTATAAGTATGGAATTAAATAATTAATTTTAAATATATAATATAATTTTTTTATTTACAGACTAATTATAATCCATTTTTTCGGATCATTCTTTAAGAAATGATAATGTTAATCATGCATTGTGCAGACTACCACCTCCATGATGTAATTTATCAAGATTATAATGTAGATTAATTATAATTTTTAAAATATTTTAATATAATATTCATTATATTAATTTTATATGACTTAGATAATAATTAATTTTTTAAAAATGTTATTATCTTTAAGGAAACCACCCTCATTACCATACTCATTCATAAAATTTGTGAGGTTCAGGTTTGGGTTGGTCTAACCTCCTACATGAACAATGCAATAAAATAATATCATCGATGGCCACTAGATCATACTTATATATTATATATGGAAAATAAATAAATAATTATTTTATATTTTTTTTATTTATTTTGAAATCAAATACTTTATTCATTAATTTATAATCCATAATTCCTTTGATAAAAATCAGTAAAAATATTTCTTAAAAAATTTATCAATATTAATCATAACTAAAAATCTAATAGAGTTAAATTATGACTTTATGAAATATAATAAAAAATCCAATAAATTATATTTAATGACTTTTGAATCAGTAAATTGGGGATAATATTGATGAACACAACTATAAAAAAACTCCTTCAAAATGATAAAGATATCTCACATGGGATTTTTAAAATAGATAATTACTAACAAATATACTTTCATAAAATAATTATAAATGATGTTTATAAATTGTTGAAATATAAATATATTTTTTAAATATGTTATTAATTTATTAATTTTTATATATATGATATTACATAACTAAAATGGATGTTAGAAATTATGGCCCTGGATTCTTTGTCTCTAATGTAATTCATTTTGACATATATCCTATTACACAACATGAATTCATTGATGTTCATTTGTTAACATTTAATCTATTTATTTCAAAATATATTATTGAAATTTATAGGGATTTAATTTTCATATCATGAGGGCTATTTTAATTAATTATAGTTCATAAGATTCCAATGTTGGAAGGGTCTTTGCTTACTCAAATACAATAGTTTAGTTAAAATTCATATTATTAAATATTATTATAATATGATTGGTTTTTTGAACCCTAATATTTTATTTAACGGTAATTTATATTTCTCTCTATGAAAAATTAATCATTCAATTAATATCATCATCTTATACAAATTTATTAACCATTAATGTATATCATTATTGGGAATAATTTCCTGCATTTTTAAAAATGGTTTCTACATGTCTATATTTATTCTTCTAGTTGATAACCTCTTTTATATTTGGAATCCTAATTCTTTTTTATGTCATGTGACCTTTATATTTCATTAATCAATAATTAATATTTCGATACAGTTTTTTCAAGGTGTGTTTTCATGAATTTTATTTCAAAATAATTTTTTATCTTTTCAAAATAAATTTTTGTATCATCAACTATGAATTTTTTTTTTCATTAAATTTATTTATTTTATAAGATTTATTATTGATATATATATTTTATAATTAGTATTTATTGAATTATAGAAATTTAAATTTTGATACCATTTGGCCTTTTTCATGGTCCTTTATTGATGATTATTTTCTGAATGATTTTTTTTTTAAAATTTCAACATTTCCTTTATTAAAAATTTATATATATTTTCAAGGATTTATAATAAATTTTCATTAGATAATATTTTTTTAAAATAATAATTTTCCAATTCCATGAAAATATCTATAACAAAAAAGTTTCTTTCATTGTGACTACAACATCACCTCATAAAGTATACATAAAAGGGTTTTATAAAAACATTACTAAAATTCATCTATGATTTCCTTATTTATCTCAAAGGTATATGTTTATTTGGAAAATATTTTCCATTATTCACCCCTTAAATTTTCATACAAAATATTATTATTGTGTGATTTTAATTTTTTTCTACTATTTACATTATTCATGTCAGTTTTGGTGATACCATTTTAAAATGTTCTGAAAACCAATTTTCATTCTATGGAATTTTAATGATGTGATAAATTATTGTTCTCAAGGGGAACACAAATATATGTATTATTGAGGTATGCAGTACAATATATCCATCAGATTCATTTGTTATATTTTTATATCTCATGAGATTTGAATTTTTAACGTGTACATGATCATATTATTCTCTGTTCACAATCTTTTCCGTGGACATAAAAACATATGACTTTGTTTAGATGATTGTTCCTAGAAATGATCATATATATAATGTTTTAGATTATTGTGATGGAAAAAGAATATATATATATATATATATATTTCACATCATTTCATATTGGCATGATCACGTAATGATTTGTTCACAAAATTGTCTAGGGAAATGTTCCCATTTTCTTTTTTCATAACTTCATGATTTATTGTACATATGAAATTTTTTTATTTCACTTGAAAGTAACTATATTGTATTGTTAAAGTTTATTATCTCACACTCCTATTATGTGGTTCATTAATTTTCATTTTTGATTGCATGTCATTCAATCATGACTTATAGAGAACTCATATAATTCAATTTAAAATTAATAAGATATTTTCCCCTACTCATGTTTTCCCATATTCTTGTCATCTATACCTTCATGTCATGTTGAAGAGTTTTTGATTTATAAAAATGGAATACTATTATTGTGGAAATAATTCATTTTTTGATATAAATCACATGGCTGATAATATTTAAATCCCATAAAATTTCCTTTCTAGGGATTGTGTGATTATTGTTGGATAAAATGTTTAATTTGTTGTAATATTTTTAAATTAATATATTTTTATAATTTGTTTCCATATATGATTTTATATTATATTTTAGTTATTATTTTTTATATGCTTATCTATATTTGTTATTAGGATAATATAATGTTAATGAAAAACCTAGGTATACATCTAAGGAATAAGTCAATGTATTTGATTAAATCCAATGTTTTGGTAAAGAAGATACAATATCATTATAATATAAATTATATCCTTATCCATATATTAGAAAGTGGCTGTAGCTATGGATCATATGAGCCTTGTGATAGTAAACTGGAAAACTTTGGTTGAGTTTTAACTCAATATTTACCCTGGTACACTATAAATGGGAATAATATTACACTCATGGATTGAGACTTGGTTGTGATTTTATTTTGTTAACTCAAAATACTTTTACAATGAATTTTGAAGTATTTATTTCCAAAATACGTTGGGTGAATATTTTTAGAATTATTAATAAAACTAACATAAATAATAATATGTTGATCTATATGTGATCCATATTAAATTAAAAAATATATAGACAAACCTTACAATGTTATAAGTTAGTACATATTATGACTCAATTTTCCAATTTTTATTTATGATAATTCTCTATTTATTTAATTATTGATCAATCAGGAATAACTATTTTGGTTTTTATTATTAATTAAGGAAGGGGGTCCTATATAACAATGGATGTGATGGAATATACTATAATTGACAAATTAAAAAACAAATTGCATTGAAACTAGTATAGAAAGTCTTGCAGTTATTCTAACCCAAATATATAGAGTCATGATTAACTAAATGGGTGTTTCCAATAATCCAAACACACCAAAATATTGAATTTGGGTATTTCATATAAAATTTTGTGATGGTGACGAGGATTGAAAGAATTCTGAAATTCCAACATATCAACAATGTGAAACACTAATGTATACCTTTATGTGTAGTAATTTTGTTATTGCTTTTTTAACTTGGGTTCATGGTGTTTTGATATAAAATATCTGATTGTTGGGGATTTTTCCAGTGGTGAATATAAATAGTGAATATTTTAGAAACTGTGATGTAGAAACAATGTTCCCTATGCAATAGTGGTTTTAGGGGGATGCACTGTTTGTTTATGAATTAGAGAAATGTGTAACATTACCATGTGAATTGTAGTTTGTGAGGCATTTTAATATGTGTGGTCTATGTATGGTTTGGAAATCCTTACAAGGCAACCTTGTGGTTTACCAATTTCAAGATTTCTTAATTTTCACCTCATTTTTAAGTGGTCTTCCACCCATGACTCCCCCATTCAAACCCAACGACCAAATCTCCATCCAATGGGATATCCGTCATTTATCAAGATTCTAAAATACAATTGGAGTTGTTTTTGGTGGTTCATCATCTAGATAAAGTGTAATAATCTCATCTTCAATCATTCTCTTGAATTTTTACATTATTCTATTTGTACATCAAACCCTAGTGGGTACGGTGGATGATTTTATTGGATACAGATGGTGGAAATTAGTTCTTTTGGTTTGAAATGGTTTTGACCCATCTTAAGAGTTTTATTTTGATGGATTTCATTGATGGTGACATGAATTCACAACATGAAGTAATTGTTTACATTTCATTGTAATTTATTTAATAATTAAATTGTTGAATATTTTTCTAAATTAATTTATAACAATTATAATTGTTTTTTAGGTCATATATGAATGATTTTTAATGTCATTCATTATGTTAATTAGTATATTCAATGTGAAAATGTATAGAATTTTATATTTTTAAATGGTGAATTTTTGTAAACTGGGTTTACGTGATTTCAAAATTTTTAATTAAATGAATATGTTAATTTTCTATTATAAAAAAATTAATTTCTTTTTAAAGATAAATGTGACATTAAATGGGGGTATTCCCTCATGTTAAAATGGGAATCCATATTTGAAAAGTGTGTGTGGTCTTTTGTAATCATATGGTAATCACATCAATTTTTTTGGTGTTTATTGGGTATTTATTGTGGTTCCCCTTGGTTTAATGGATGGATTCCAAATGGTTTTTATAGAAATTTCTAATTATATATGTTATATTATGTAAGGGGAACTCTTGAATCGACACTAGTGTAGTGATATTTATCAATTGTTTTTTCATACTTCATTGTACACCCTTTATTTTTTATATTTACATTATGTTTCCATTTGATGAATGTTTGATATGTGATTTATATATTTATAATGTATTAGGGATCTTTCGACAAAAATTATGTGAGGTGGGAATGAATTGATTGTTATGTTAGACCTTTTAGATTAATTATTATTATGTGATGAATTTTTTTTCATCTCACTCAACCTTTTTATATTCTTAGAGGAACCTTAGGAAAATTAGTATGAATTTGGGACATCCATGTAGGGTAATTGGAATTATGCACTGGGAATTCCCAGTTACATGTATGGAACACATGGCCAGTGGGATGGTCACTGTGGTTTTAGGTTAGGTTTCTTCTATTGATCTATGTGTGACTGTTAACCAACCAATAGTATATCTACATTGAAAGTATTGTGGTATCTAATTAATTTATATGGTGTTTACACATTCTCTGTATCATATATTATAAATTTTGGTATGATTTTCCATGTGAGAAGATTATTGTTTGGAGATTCCTTTTTTTTGTTTCCCCATCCCTTTTAGACATGATGTCGAATTGATTAGTTCAATTATTTAATATAATTATGTATGAATATTTATGGTTATCTTTCACTATGGTTTCTTTTGTTTCCTTTGTTAATGTTTTTATTTGTGTGTATAAATTATTTATGAAAAGTGGGTGATTTTCTTTTGAAACATTACTTTTTGAACGACAAGATTATGAAAACATTAAAATCATCAAATTGGTTTTGTTTTAAAATTGAGGATTTCAAAATAAATGATTTTGTTTGGAAATTATATTATTTTTGAAATAAATAATTTTGGAAATTTTTAGTAATGTTCTTATTTGAGAAAGTGAATGTTCCCTGTTTGGTTTTCTTCTAATCCATATAAAATATAAATGAATGGATATTTTATTACCTTATTTTCAGACAAAGAAAAAATGTTTTCCATTATAAAAGGAAATAATTGGAAACAATGTGTTATCTTATTATATTTAGATCACACCCAATATACTCATGTTTGCGGGGATGTAGTACTCTTGTATTGTTTAGGTGTCCATTTACTATAGGATTTCAAGTTGGATCTAGTGTCTTGTGACTTTGGATATGGATAGTTCTTCAGATTATCATGATGCCTTTTGTGTCACATGGATTAAATGACCAAAACATTGGTTTCATAGAACCAGATGGATCATGTTTTACTTTATTCTCTTTGGCCTCTTTTTATTCTTAATTTAATTTTTTTTTTTGATCCATAGCCCTGTAATATATCATTATCTATTGATATGATATTGTTATCCCTTGTTTTGGAATCTTATTCATTATTTGATGTTTGGGGTTTTTAGTAGGTTTCTTAAGTGGGATATCATTAACAACATTAATGATGCTACCTGAGATGAATGTTGTCAATATGATGTGATTGGGGATGCTCTTCTGGTATGTGGGGGCTAGTTCGAGATCATGTTTGGGTAGCTTCATAGGATGGTTCATTATAAATGGTATTAAATCAACTAGGTTTTTGAGTCTCAACATCATTTTATTTGGGGGTTTTCGGTAAAATAGAGATGGGGGTCATGAGGATTCATTTAGTAGTTCTAGAGATTTTTTTTTCTAGTTCTTCCTCATGTCAAATATTCAATTTCAATTTGTGGTGTATAGTCTTCTTTTAAACTTTTTGACTTAGGGTGGCATTTGTTTGGAATATTTTGATGTGGATTTTTATCTCTATATGTTATAGGGATATTTTAATAGACATAACTAAAGTTTGATTATCATCGAGTGGAATTATAGGGGTTTTAGAGGGTTCAATGTTAAAGAACATTCATTCTCCAACCATGTATAAGCCATACAAATTCTTTTATATGTCTACTAGTGGAAATCACATCGTTTCTGCATGCCCCAAAAAACAATGTGGTGAAACCATAAAAAGTGTATATTGTTTGGAATTTTATTATATTTTCATATTTTATTTTTTTTCATTCATTTATAATTCATTGTTATTGTTATGAGTCTTTGAGTGTAATTTCATTAATAGTGATGTTTTATTTCCAGGGTTTTAAAAATTATTATCTTATGATTTGTAATTTTTTTATAGATTATTAAAATGTATTTTTCAAAATTTGAGGTGTTTTTTAAAATAGTGTGAATCTTGATACCAGTGATTTGAAAATATTAATTCATTTTTAGGTTTTATAATTTTTATAATGATTTTACGGTGTCGTGTGTAATATTTCAAGGAATTTTGGATAAACTATTGGAAATTTTTTTATGTTCGTGATTTTATTCATTGAGTTTTTCCTTCTATTATGTGGAATTTAGATGTGTTTTTGTAATTGTGATTTTTTTAGTTTTTCGTAATTTTATTTATGTTGAAATTTGAATATGAATGAATGAGTATTTTATCTTCTACTGATTTAGATTGAGTCATCTACGAATAAATAAGAGTTCTAATAAGGGAATGTAGATAGTAGTTTTCCTAGTGATATTGAAATGGTAATTCTTTTATTTTCTCTATGTAAACTCTCAATGTTGTAGTAGAGCCATGTTATCCCATATTTTGTATCATTTAGATGTTTTTTTGGAACCATCATAATTCATTATTCTATGGTGATTGATCTTCACCTGAGGTGATTGTGTGTCCTGTTAAGGTCTATGTTATTTTTATCAAGGTATAAACTCATGAAGTGTATAGAGTGAGGTGAATCATTCCATTATTTGATGTATTGGGAATAAAGGGGAGGAATATCCCTATTCACTCCCTACCATTTTAGGATCCCTCTTTGGTAAATTTTAAGGAATCCTTTATTCGATTGTTTTTTCAAAAATAAGTAAGAGTTGAGATGACATTGATTTCCATAGGTGTACTGTGGGCTGATAATTTACTGAAAGATTGTGTTGAATGTATTTCTATTTTGGTTAATTACACTCTAGAGTTGGATACTAATAATTTATAGATAGAATAGTTATAAGATAGGTGGTTGAATCTATAAAAAATTTATCAATTCTTTAGTCTAGAATGACTATCTATCTAGAATCACTTCTTGGGGACATCATCATTGACAATATAATCAAAGAAAAATCTATGACCGAACATCCATTAATTCCCATTAGATCCAACATGGATGGTCTGTCTACAGATAGGAGAAATAATGAAGTGGTTAGAATGAGAATCATTCTTTATGTTCAATTGTTACCTTCTCAATGAAGAAGATTATATTGGTGTGATTTCAATGTGGGTTGTCTAGATATGAAAATTCCTCTTGTTGATGAACATTGATAAAATGGGATTAATATGGATATGTTGGCCAGATTTAGCAGTTTTATGAGATGGATGGGAATCAGAAGAAAAAATATTTGACTTGTCTGAAATATAGTTTTTATTTATCTAAGCACACCCATTTGAGAGTTGGAAGCTGAGAGTTATTTTTTTAATATCCTATTTTGTATTCAATAAATTTGGTTAGGGAATTTCACTATATTTTATATACATAGTTCTTTTGTATTATAATTGAATTTACTTGTGAAATATTTTTTAAAATATTCTAAATATTTGCGACTTATAAATTATTTATTATTTTAGTACTCTTTTCATGGTGTGGATCATTTGTTGAAATTATTTGGATGTATTGCCTGGGTATTCCTTGGGTGCATGATATGGTAACTGTGATAAGTTGTTGGATTCCAATTAGGTTGTGAAAGATAACAATTCAATGTATTATTAATGATATTGATAAATGTTCTTCAATATGATCTTTCATTAGTTATACTAGGTTTAGTTTCATGACCCACGTTTTGAACCATGCCATGATATGTTATGAATATAATTCTTGTGGGTTCCCTATTATTCCATGGAGTTCCATTTCATTGGTATTGGGTCATGTGACCTCATGATTGTTCATGACGATATTATCTCCTTCAATATTTTGAGTTGGTTTTCGTGGTTAGAGGAATCTATTATCTTTGGTGGTGATCACCCTTTATGTGGTTCCTATTAGAAATCTCACCATTATAGGGAAATTAAAATTGTTGTGGAGTCCAAATCTAGGACTCCAATTTTTATCATCGAATTCTTTTAAAAATATCCTTGGGGTTACATTGGTTGATATGTTATTTCATTCATATATGGTGACCATAGATTTTCTTGATGTAGTTTATATATTTCATTCTATGATATGGCTTACAGTTTAAGATTCTATCAGAAAAAGTTGTGGAAATATTGATATTTCTAATTTTAGGGATGATCCTACTGTTGTCAATCCTAACATATTCTACTTCTTCAACTTCACATTCATTTTGTGATCCATATACATATAAATTTTCCTTGTAAGTTATATATTAGATAATCCTGAATCAGATAGTAGTGTTTATTTCATGTAATCGGTCATTAGGGATTCATGTTCTTGGATTGAAGTTCTAGGATGTTTTCTTTAAATTGAGACCTCAATAAAGGTAATGTATACTTAGATTTCACACTTTTCCTAAGATTCATAAGACATTATGGGAGTTGGAAGTGACACGGTGGAGAGTATATTACACCCCATGTAGTCAATTTATTTTTCGTAATATTTGTTGTTATTCTCCATATTATGTTCCTCATGATTTGACCTAATTTTCATTGTCTGTAAATTGTGTAATGTAAACTATGTTCCATTTTCAGTAGTGGATTATGGGTAAAACATTGTTTGGAAAGCAATTAATGAATGTCCTGTGGCTATAGGGTGTGAGGTTGTAAAATTAAATGATTTTTAAATGGTTTGGAATACTATCTAAAATAACCATGAGACCGTCGCATTTTTGGGAACATTTGTCTTTTTTACCTCATTCTAAAATTGGGCTTCCAACCCCATTCTCCACCATTTAAATCCCACGTCCAATAAAAAAAGGTATCTCCATCCATCATTTTCCTTATCTAAGGGTATTTAGAGTGGTTATTAATACATATAAAGTTGTATGAGATCCTATTCTCTCATTCTAATTCATTGACTATTTTACATCCATGTACTTACAAACCATATAGATGTAGTGGATAATTATTATTTTTGTTTCTGTTTGTGAAAAATATGTATTTTTTTAATTCTTTTTATGAATCCTAGGAATTCCAATATGATGGATTTCATTGAAGGATACAATAATTCACCACACGAGGTAGTTGTTTCTATTATTTTTTCATTTATTTAAGAGTTACATTGGTGATAAGTTATAAATATTAATTTCAAAATAATATAATTATAGGATTTTTTATCTAGTTTTTATTTGACAATTATATTTCATAGACTCATTGGTGTTTGATATGGAAAATTATTTGGATGTTATAATTAAAAAGGGTTAATTAATGAAAACATGTTTTAATAGATTAATAAATGCTTCTGGAAATAAATAATATGATATCTTAAGGAAAGAAAACTTTTTCATCTTCTAGTGAAAGATATTTCATTCAAAGGGAGATTTAATACAGCATAAATTGGTTTAATTTTCAGAAAGTTTGTTGTTGTCTTGTGAAATGAGATAGTTATTCCATTAAATTAATTTGGGTGAGATATAACATTAATTGTTACTCGTTTTGGTTTTATGTTTGGATTCCAATTGTTTTTCCAAATAAAATAAAAAATGTATATTTTATATGTGTCATTATGATGGCATGGTTCCCAACTTCTGTATTGATCTTTTTTCTTTTCTTTTTTGACATTTGTCACCCACTTTCATTATGTTTCTAATTTTTTATATCTGTGTTATTTACTTTTGATATTTTATTTATATTTTTCATACATTATGTGAATTTTTACAAGTGATGTATGTGAGGTAGGAATGACCTGATTTTGGTGTTTGGCCTTGGGAAATTGTTATTTTCTTGTGTTTTAATTTTTCTTGTTCTTAGACCACCTAATTTAGTCATTACATTAGGAACACTACGTTAACATGTGGAATGTGATGGTATATTTCATTTATACTTGATATTATTCACTAGATGGTCCCCATTATTATATTTAGAATATAGCTGGTGATATTGTCACTAAGGATACTAGTTTCGTTGATTTAATTGATGGATGCGTAACTATTATCCTTCCAACAGTATGTGCACAATTGATTTCATATTTTGTCATGTTAATCGTTGGGGTTTTCCATCATTTTATTTATCCGATGTTACAAATTTTTTATGAATTGGTATGTGATATTATTATTTCTCGGATGGAATTGATTTTTCAATTTCAACTCACGTTTTACTAGGGATGTTTCCAAGATTCTTCCTTCTGTGTATTAAAACAATTTACGGATTCTTATGGTATTGATTTCATTATAGTTTTCCTATTATTAAATTCTTTCCACTCTATGGGTGTGTAAAATATTTTGAAGTAAATTTGGATAAATTTTTGTCAAGGTGGAATACATGGATGGCATTCCTTAGAAATTATTAAAATAATGGGAGGGTTTTTTTAGAAAATAATGATGATGTAATATAAATAGATTAGGTTGTCAATGAAATTGTTTTTGTGAAGAATCATGGGAGAATTATTTAAAAATGTTTTTTATAAGATAGTTGATTTCTTTCTTTTTTTATTCTATATCATGTAAAATACAAAATAAAACTTATTTTATTACATAATTTTTAATCTAGAAATCTTGGTTTCATTAATAAAAGGAATTAATTAATTTAATGGTGGTGTCATACTAGGTTTATATCACCCTATAAATAATCACTTTTTTGGAAATATATATATATTTTCATGTGATGATTTTCTCCTGGTCATTGATTTCAGGTTGTAGTGGGTGCCATCCTTCATGGGTAGTAAAAGGTTTTTGGGATATTAGTAATGGATCTTGAGTCAATATTAGAGGTGATTGGACCATTGGTTTCATGGAACTATATTTCTTGAGTTATATTTCAACCCCTTTTTCATTTTTTCTTTTATAACCTTATATTAAATTGAAATTTTTTGAGGATTTGTTAATCGTCCTTCTTTTTTCCAATTAAGTATGCCTTGATTGGATGTGTTTTTTGGTTTCATTAGTGTGGAAACATCCTCAATTTCTATGATAATACACTATATTCTTATTTTAGGCTATAGAGGATCAGTGCTTCCCATTGGGTACGAGGTGGGATTGTTTGAGTGATGGGTTAGGTGGAAACAGATGGGGTTTAATTTAATAAAATATTAAAATAAACACCCAATGAAATGAATTAGAGAAATAATAACATATTTCAATTTTTAAATTATTTTACACTATGCATGTAATTGTAAATCTAAGGAGAAAATGGATATCAATGAAATGAGGATAATGAATTCATAATGCATCCAATTTCAGGATTTTAGGCATTGTGTGAAATGATGAACTAACCCAACGGCTAAAAATGTTAAGAAACATCATGGACCTCAAAAACCCTGGAAACTGAAAAAAAAACATTGTTATACTTACTACGAAAAGAAGTTCATGAAATTTAAGAGTTTAAATTTCAATCACCATATAATCCAAATTTATGGATAACCAATTAAAATCTAGTTATAGACACCCTAGCAGGTGTATGATTTTTTAGGATCATAAAATATAGACCATAATAAATTAATATTATCATTGAAAGACATCAATTATTATTGTTTCCAATGTTAGGGATTAGGTAATATAGTTCATTAATATCTTATTATCCCTACATTAGGTGAATTTGATTTTATTATAGAAATGTATTGGATATATACACATATAATCCATTATAATAGAGAAAATATGGAAATCAAAGTATGGATTTAAAACCAACCAGTGATCATCTATCAATGAAATATTGAATATAAAATCTCATTGAAAAAATGACTATATTATTGGAGTTGTTGTAATAAATTATGAGGGATGTTCAGCTCAAATTAAAAGAGAACAAATCATTGTTATGACTGAACTATTCAGAGGAACAAAGACATATTTTAAATGTTTATTGATATCACTAGAGAAAATATATCATTAGTTGTACCTATATCTTAGATAACCATAGTTAGTTTGTGATAATTTAAATTTCAAAGATTCAATTTATTTATGGGGGAGAACATAATTCCCCAAGAATATAAATTATTAATATTCCATATATTAATACTATGTTTCATATATTTCTGTACAAATAACCCTTAACTATGAGGATCCATTCAATATTTATTATTAAATTTTTAATAAAAATAAAATAATAAAACAAATACTGTAATCAATTATAAAATAAATTTAAAAGAGGATTATGAAATCATCATATATGACACAATAATTCCTTCAGTAATTATAGATTTTATTTATATTGATTATTTTAATTTAAATATAATTTTATATGTTTTATATCAAGAATTTGAAAAAAAATAAAATTTTGAATGAATATTGTAAATATTAGATTTTAATATAAATTTGTGATTTGTCAAAAACATTTTATTTTTAGGTGAATATATTAAAACATAGATATGTCTCATAACATGAACATTGGGACATTATAATAATAAAATGACTAATTAAATGTTTTTAAAATACCTTTTTTTATAATTATGTTTGTTTTTATGTTAAAATATATAAAATGAACAATATATTTTGAATTTATCGAACCTTTCTTTAGTGTTTTGGAAGAATTGTTCACAGTTTTTTAAAAAAATATACATTGATATTATAAAAAAGGGTTTCAACGCTTGAAAATTATTAATTTAACAAAATTGACTTCATATTCAGGATCAACGTGTTCTTAATATTTAGTTTTTTAATATTCTTTTTATTTATGTAATTTGTGTTTCAAATATTAATGTTAATGACATTGGTAATGAGAAACCATTTATTTTCGAATTTATCTTTAGTTAATATAATATATTTTTCATCTTTTGAAATTATGTAGTATCATCAAAATATTGTTTTAATATAAATTTAAAACCCATTTATTAATATATTATTACTCTTTTAATTTATAATCAAAACTAAATAATAATAATAGATCTTATTGATGAAAATAATAATTTTTATAAAAATATATTTTCATAATATTAAATTTGTTGGTTTAAAAGAAAATTTAATATTATATACAAATATAATTAGATTATGTTGGGATTAAATTTTTTTTTCATCAATCACAACTATTATAATATGGGTACCTTATATTTTTATTAAAATATAAATTAATTTTGTGAAAACTAGTTACCATAGAGTAATCCAAAATTAGAAAATTTAAAAATAATGTGGAAAAAACTTGAAACAAGTTTTAAATATTTGATAATGATTGGAAAAGAAATTATTGTTCTTATATCACCATGAAATACATTATTTACTTCATTTGGATCCATTTAATAATACATAGTATCTTCCCAATGTTGAGAACTAATGGATATTCACCAAAACCCATTCACTTAACTTATAAAAAGTGAACAATTTAACCACAAGTAATTTTCTTTGAAACAACTATACCATATAATATAAACATAAAAATATTCCAATTTGACTCTAATATAAACATATCTCATTTTCATAGGCCTTCGGTATTAACTAGTTATCATATGACATTTATTTCTCTCGATTCATTCAAGAGAATGTTCATGTTCCAAATGGGATTAATAATTAATCATCAAAATTTTATTATTAATATATTATCATCAAATGATATCCATACCATAGTAATATATTTTCCATATTTCAATTTTTATTTATATAAATTATTATATTAATTAAATGATGACTATTTTTTTCTTCCAATACATTTTGAAAAACAAATAAATGTTGGTTATGTGTTTGTGTAGACTACCACCTAAATAAAATGATTTCTTAAATTTTCACAACCTATTGTATTTATTTTTCTTGGTTAGAATTAATAAATAAAATTGAAATATAAAATATAAATGTAATTATTATGATAACCTTTATAATTTTTCTTCCTCCCCTCTCATTCATTTAGAAATGAAAATGTTAACCATGCGTTATGCTGTATAACACCTCCCCATAGTATTATATGTCCATTTTTCATCTAGATAATTTATTATTTACAAAAACCTATTAAAATTATATTCACCACCTTCAAAATATATAAATAACATAATTTTTATTGTATTATAATTTTTTTCTTTTTAAATGAAACAACACTATCACCATTTTCTTTCATTAATTACTGTATATCCTTATTTGATCTGATCATACCATATTCTTGAATATTGAAAAAAAATTATACCGTTGTTGAATATTATAACTTAATTATATATTATATATGATATAGATAATTAAGTAATTAATTTTTTTTGTTCTTAAATAGTATCTTTATTATTAAAATATTTAATGAACATTCAAACATTAGTTTTAAAATAAATAAATAAATAATTATAGACACCGATTTATTCAACATGAATTTTAAGTAAAAACCAAATAAAATGAAATTATAAATTTTTAAACCATAATATAAAATATATTCCAGTAACTTGTATGTTATTGTTATGATGAAAACTTTTATAATAATAAAGATCAGCCACTCTATTACAATACTAGTTCAAAATGATTAATATAACTCACCCATGATATTGATAATGTATAATAAATAACTTTTAAACGTATATATAATAAGAATTATTGATATATATAAAATAATATTAATATGAATATGGAAATTAAATTGGTGATGGAGATATTTATTTTTTCTATATAGGAGATTCAAAAACAGGAGTAGAAGTCTATAATTAAGTTACGAGGGTTATTATCTCAAAATTAATTCCCTAAGACCCATTTATTATTACATATCATGGTATCTATGTTTTAATATTATTACTAAAGAATAATATATTTTATAGATATTCTTGAAATTTATAGGGGTTTAAAATCCATATCATTTTCTTTCATTAAATGGGTTTCAATAATAATGGCTATTTTTTGGTTTTTCATAACTATACTCCCTCATTAAGTTATAATTAATATTCATCATATTCTTTCATCAATTTTTTTTCTAGCCTAAAATTTTATTTCATGGTAAATTTGATTTCTGTTTTGGAAAATTTCTCATTTTATTAAAATTTATTTCCTTAAATAATTTCCTCCCCAAAAAATAATATCATTTTTTGAAATATTTCCATCATATATAACAACGATTTCCCCTAATTTTACATATCTTTTACTAAGTCCATTATTATATATTAAATTTAGAAACCAAATTATTTTTCATATCATGAGAACTGTAAACATCCCCTCTCTTATTTCAATATAGCAGTTTTGTTATTGTTTTTATAATGTATGTTTTCAACGAATTTATTTCAAATTATTTTCCATCATTTAAAAAGAAAATTTTAAATTATTTACTCCAAATATTTTTTGATTTTATTAATATCCTTTCAATGACATACAATGACATTTATTTCATAAAAAATAATTTTTTTAAAAATATTCTACTTCTCATTTTGATATAATTATTTGTTTTACAATGCACCATTATCTAATTTTTTTTTTCAACTATATAATTTTTCAAATTGTTTTCACATGGACATTTTTAAACCCTCGTGTAATTTAATAGATTAAATATATATTTAATTACATATATTCATTTTTAGAATTATTTATCTTCACTTTATAAATATACATACTCCAAAATATTAATGTGAATCCATATTTTACACCAATTATAATACAATATTTTTAAAACATGTTTATGATTTTCTACCATTATACAATTTTTCAACAATGACTAATTTTTCTTAAAAATAGTTTTTCATGAATCATTCTCCAATTTTTGTAATAAAATATAACATAATGTAATTTTATTTTGATTATCAATCATCTATATTATTGTGTTCTATTATGATTATACCATATTAAAATTTTGTGACATCCATTTTTCATTTCATGTGTTCTTTAGGATTTAATAAATTAGTTTTTTAGGTGGAACACATCTCTATTGATGTTTAGTGGATGCTTTTATATGTTTCCCTCTAATTTATTTGATATTATTGTATATCTCATGAGATATGAATGTTTTTTTTCTACAAGATCATTTTTTTATTTTTTCAAAAGGATAGTAATTGACATAATTGCATATGAATTTTCTCACAATATTACATATGAAAGTGATGACATATTTATTTTATAATGTTAATGGTCATAGAAAAGATAAAATTTATGTTTTTATACATGATGGTGAACGTAGACGATCATATATATATATTTATTCATTGTATTTTTTGTAGACATGGTCACATTTTTCTTTATTCATGTTGTAATTATTTACTAACATTATACCACATTTATATGTAATATTTAAATGAATAAGATACATGGTTAATATTTTTTATCTCACACTCTTATTTCATTGATGTTATTTTTCATTATATATTACATATCCATCTATCATGGGTTATAGATAACTCTTGTTGTTTCTTTTTCTTTAAATAATTTATTTCCCCCCTTCCCATGTTTCCACATGATTATGGTCATACCCATGATGATATGATGTTGGGTTTTTCCATTAATAAGAATTTGAGCTCACCACGTTATTTATTTAAAATTCCCTCAGAAATTATTTAGAAGAATATATTTAGAATGAAGTATTTTGATGATTCCATTTGTGGGATATACTGACTGCATGAAAAGTATATATTAGTATATTATAATGAATATTCTTATGGATAAGTAATGGGAGGTAATACTCAAAGAATTTGAACAATAAATTTTTATGATTATGTGATCTTTATGTTATTTAATGTTTATCATATAATTATTTCTTGAAATATATATTTTCTTATCTGATGTATCTCGAAGGTATATCATAATTGTATCTAATTAGTATGATATTTTTAACATGTTCTTTGTGCTTTGTAAATATTTCTTAGCTCTGTTACATTATATTTTAAATTCATCATTATCCTCTTTATCCTCAGATTTATTATTTTTCTTTTTTCATTTTGTAATCTATAATACATAATCTAATTCCCCCACATATAAAAAATTAAGAGGATTTTTCCTTCGTATTTTCCATTTCATTATGGATATTTTTTATGAGTTCTGTGGGTTAATTTTCTATTTATTCAATCCACTAATATGAATGTTATTCTAATAATGGATCACCTTCATTCTGTATGAAATTTAAATAATTTATAGAATAAAAATCCATATCCTCTTTACGTTTATCCTGGAATGGTTGTGATTTTCTTATATAAAATATCAAAAGAAATTTTTATTGATCTTATAGGAATGATATCCCCCATCATTAATAATATCATTATGTTGATCAAATTTGTTGGGGAGATATTTGTCAAAAACAATTATGACATATAATTTCATCCGACATATACCTACAACCATTGATGTGAATGAATAACTCATTCTCAGTGGTGATGTAATCATTTACATTATCATCTTCACCAATTATGATATCTTTATATTTATTATTTTCATCCTTAAAAATTGCATTTCTTTCATTCATGGTCCACGTTCTGGCTCATTCCTCTTTAAATATCTTAAATTATGCAACTATTGTTTATACACATTCTATCAATTGAATATAATATTCCATTTCCTTCCATTCAATAAATCTTAAAATTCCCTTTATTATAATGTATCATAGAAATTCCTTTTTAAATTTAAGAATATCCCCCAATAAAAATATCTATCAATTGTTATCCTTGTTTTATTATATATGGTAAAATTAGATTATTCCCACCATAAAAATAAATTTACATACAAAAAAGTGAGTTCTTATTATTTTAGAAAAACTAGGATTTATTATAATTAACCTCAAAGAGTATAATATTAAAGGAATGAGGTTTGTTTAGACACTATTTGGAGAACCTAGTTCATAAAGGGCTAACACTACGGGTGATTTTGTGGTTCAAAATTTTATTTTACAATTTATTTATTCAAAATATATCCATGTGACATGTGAATTTCCAGATTTTTTTCTCCAAATACTTTTTCCCACATTTACGTATGAAATTGGATTTAGATTCCACCCACATAAAATATTTACAAGGATCTCTGTAAATGTGAATTCATAATCAATTACATGCTCAGTTATTTTTATTACATGTATTTTTATTATCATTATATAGTTGAATTGATTGAAAATTACAACAATTGAAACATAGTGTTTGGGAAACAATTATTTAATTATTTTTATTATTTGTTATCACCCAATTACCCTTGTAATGGAACTGTATTATTTTAAAATAATAATATATTCTAAAAAATTATACCACTCTAGAATTTGAATCAGATCCTCAAATCATCATTGGATTTGTCATCGTCAATGGATATATCATCATTAAAAAATAATTTACCTGTAATTTCTATAAGAAAATATTATAAGAACTTAGTTTACCCTCCACATTTCATCAAAATAATTATCAAATTCATGAGATCCTACAATATGGTATGATCTTATTCCTCTTCAAGAACAATTTGATGAATATTTACCCATGGAATTTCTTACCAAGCCCTCTTAAAAATAACATAGTTGTAGATATGATTGATATCATCATGTTCTCTATTATATTGATAAATAATATATTTTTATAAAAAATGTATTGAAATATTCTTCAAAAAATATACACATTTACATTTATAAACAATTTTTTAATATTATCATATACATCAAAAAATCATTTCCTTGAATTTTTATAATTTAATAATAGATTGTACCCATCCTTTTGTTTTAATTTCTATTACTCTATATAAGTTATTAAAATATCATGAAGACTTGGAAATGCAAAATAAAAAAGAAAATTTATTATTTAAGTTGTATCATTCCTGAAATAAAAAAATTTTAAACTCATTTATCATCGTTCAAAAAATCATATTAATTTTCATGAAACATTATGTGGAATGAGATAGAATACTACAATGTAGATATACTCTTTCTTAATTTTAATTATCCTTAAATAGATTGTATATACTCATTGGGGATCATAAATATTGGTGATACTTGATCGATGAAGAATAATATATGGGAATCATATGATTCATATTTATTTATAATATTTTGTTAGGAATTTGATTCATGGAACCCTTTATGTGGTCACCATTAAAATGAACCACAATTATAGGTACTCTTGCGTGAGTACATTATAAAAATCCCCATACATACTGACATAGTTTTACACCCTCTAATATATATTTTGAAATAAAAAATATTATTACATGGTGGATTCCCCTACATGCTGAACCAGTTTTTGGAGACCATGCTGAAAATATTCTTGCACAATAGAAATGCTTACATGGACTTACACATACATGGCTTTTATTTTATTCATTTTTTATAATTTCCCCTATAGATTTTTCGATATTATCTATTGGTATAATCAATAACTTATAAACACATCAACAATATCACTCTATATGATGTTTGAATGAATATATAACATTATTCTATGCATCATCATATTCCTTAATAGTTTCCCAATGAGACAAGACTTTTAAACCACACAGCCACACCAAATCCAACATATAATATTTTGGGAAATACTCTCATCTAATAGCTCTACTCCTCTACTTGATAATTAGTTAATCAATCATCATATATGTTTAACATAAATAGATTACAATAATGGAAAAATATTTTATAATTCCAGGTAAAATTCAATCATAATTGTTAGATCATCCATTTTTTTGAGATATTTTTTGTTTCCATGTTTTCAATAACATTTACGATTATTCCAAAAGTATTATGTATCCCCATCTTGGTCTATGTATAAATTAAATATAATTTTTGGTTAACATGTTGGAGTTTTTTAAGAGATACCCTAAAATTCCATTGATCCTTATTAAAGAACATTAGATATCAAAATATTTATTTTTATAGAGTATAATGAATATTCACCAAAAGACATCAAATATTTGGAAATCATAAATTAAATATTGATAATAAATCCTTAGTTAAAATAAATTATTTTACTATAATAATATCACGAACTACATCCAGTACACAAAAATATCAAAAATAATTGGTCATGGTAGAAATATAAATTTTGAGAGACTATCATTTCCATAGGTGGAGATTTAATCTATCCAAAACACACCTCCATTAGTGGGGGAGTGATTCTCTCCACCTTGATCTGGGGATCAACCTTAAAATTTAATTCCATTCTCTATTCCAAACAATCTTCCTTCTTTCCCAAGTCAAACTCCCAACCATAGAGTCCATGAGCTGTTTGGTCTAGTTCCTCAACTCTCAATCTTGACTTCAGAGGTCATTGAAGATTCACCAATTATGAAATTTACTTTGGATCCACACATTAGGAATCTAAATCCTTAGGATGATTCATAAAACATGTTAATTCTTGGATTTTTGGCTATTGGAATGGTTGACACTTGGACTTTTGGATAGATAACACATCATATTCAATTTCATGTTAGATTTTAGCTACATTTAGGCTTCTTTTGGTGATCCCCAAGATGAAACTGATCTACTTTCTACCTTTATGAATGTATTATTATTTTCACAAGAAGCGTGACAGTCAGACCATGGAAATATGGGTTAAATTTTCAGAACACCTTATTTCCTTCCAAAATCCTTCTATAATGATAATTCTAGGAAATATGGTTTTCTTAATAATATGTTATGTAAGTATAAATAGTTTTATTTTTTGAACTATCTAACCATGAATTTATTTTTAAAATTGATATATCAAACCTGACAATGTATTTTTTTTGGATTCTGGTTAGGGAAGAGATCTGCTTTAAGAAACTGGATGCTTTCAGGAATTTGGAGGATATTTTTTATTCTTGTTAAGGTCTTGGGAACATGATGGTAGTGTAATGACATGTAAAAGGACCCATCATGGGGTATCATATTCCCTACTCCCCTAAACTATTGATGATGTAATGAATTTTAGATTCTTTTTGATTCTTGGATGGATCCTAATTCAAATATAGGCATGGAGGATCAACACTTGATTGAGGGATTGTCATCTAGGTTAAGAAGGCTTGTAGGGATGTTGAATAGAGGATTTTCCATCCCAAATACTTCATTTTATATTAATAAATTATAAATGGAAGTTAAATGTTACACAAGAAGCAGTTAAAGGTTAAAAATGAGGGGGGGCATAATATCCCCAGGTAGAATGCATGTCTTGCTACTAATAATCTTGTTTCCAAAGAACCAACCATTTTGAATTCAATTCAAGAAAATAATATTCATAGTGACATTGATCAATTTTTAATGAATATATTTTCCATTCTTAGGAATAAATTATTTGAATCCATGTTTATTGAGAAGGTCTAGATAGTTTCTTGACAGATCCCCCCTATAGTATCTCGTTCTATTGCAAATATGGTTAAAGAAAGATGTACTAATAGTAGATATTATCTCTTGAAGTTTATAATATGAGGGAGATTCTAAAACCCAACCTAATAAGAAGAATAATTCTTTAATAAAGGATTTTTTGGTCTTAATGACTCTTGGACTCCATGATGGGGGTCACCAGATCGATAAGGCTCGTCAATAGAGAATCATCTTTGAAATAATTTCTCAACATTCAATAGAAATGAAAAGAATTTGGATACTCAAGGATTTAAAACATAAATTTCAAGGTGGAAATAAATGATGTTCGGGTCTAGTTCTTGTGAGGGGAATGAGTAGAGTGGAAATTAAGCAGACCGTCAACAAATGATGGATGAAGAGAAATTCCACCAAAATATTATTACAAATGTGGAGTAGGACACCCTAGGGTCCTTCATGGTTGGGTGTATAATGATGAAGTGTAAAAATGTAAATCACTTTTAGGAAGGTTATAGATCACAATGTGTGGATGAAATTATAGTTTAAAACTGATAACACAAATTTAACAATAGATACTGTAAACAGATCTATGGGTAAGAGAAAACATGGGGTAGAAACAAGACTGTGTTTCTCAACATTTTTTGAAAGAGTAAACCAGCTGTTAAGTAATATGGGTAAGAATGTTTTAATGAGGTCAGAAATGTTCCAGAAGGTGATGTGACTATGTGGTACCATGAATCAGTACCTTCTAAAAGCATTAACATAATGGAATAACTGGTGTAAGAGAAAAATGAAAATTTGTGGTGCTCATTCACTACACTAAAGAAGAAAAATTAGAATAATCTCTTTGGCTCAATTCATGGTAGAATTTTTTTGATAAAATATATGATAAACCGATTCATGATGCTATTAATGAGAATCAAGTCATTTGTATCATCAAAAAATATTTCATTTCAACCTATTTTTTCAAGAAAGGTAAGATCAATTTGGAGGAATATATCATGACATGGTATATGATGGATAATAACATTGATTAACATATCAAGGAATATTTATTTATAAAACTAAGTAAATTTCAATTGGTGTAATTTTGGTCGGTTTATTCCAATATTAATAGCAATGTTTTCAATAATTTTTTGAGTTTTTTCAGGTTTAATGCACATTTTTTCTGATTTTATTTTATTCCATCATTTTTCTTAAAACTTAATTAGAGGTATAAAATTAATTTTTAGGTAGATTGTAACACCCCGACCCCAGAATCCCATAGTCGGTGTATTATTACGTATCATTGGCATGATCATAAATGATCAAGTACCCGAAAGGACGATTAGTTTATTAGCCTTGAAAGTACTAGATACATTTATATGGTTTAGATTACATCATAAAATGGAAAACTACAATAACATTGTTTCCATAGTCCAAATTGAGATACCATAAACTATCCCTGCAGGTCAGTCATAATATACTTTTTTGCATCCTGGGAAAAATAAAAAATAGAAAGGGGTGAGGACAGATGCTCAGTAAGGATAACATTATAGTGGAGACTTTCATAACTAAGCGTAAACATTTAAGGCAATGTGTAAGACTAAAACAAAATCATTTTAAACGTGAACATCAGCATAATATGGAAAAGATAAAATCAAATAATTTCATTTAATTTTTCACATGGATATTATACTAGTCGAATAATCACATGAAATTTCTATAACCAATTTCATAATGATGGAATGCATAATGACATACTTTCATAACCACTTAGTCAAGGCCTTGTGCCAAGACTACAAATAAGATTTTTTCAAGACCTTATGCCAAGAAACTATTTTGTCTCATGAGACCTACTGATGCATCGAGGAGTTATAGAGGGCTTTACCTGTCACTTACTAGGTATAATGCATTCTTTATATGAATTTTTTGTAACATAACATAAACATTCGTATTAAAACTATCATACAGAATTTCAATACTTTATCCACAAACCATGATTGGTATAAAAATAGCACATCCAGAGTCAAACATAACATATTCTGTACAATATGGAAGATTATATTGTAACAGATTAACCTAAATCGATAATAATTAAGGATATTGGCATAGATGAAAATAATCATCAAAACTATTTGAGAGAAATATCCCACATTTTTTTAAAACACATAAAGTTTCACTATTTTTCAAGAAGCTATTTAAAAATATATTTTTTGAATAAAAGTCTCCCATAACACTTTGAACCATTTAAAAGTAATTTTAATTTCAAAACATAAATGTCCATATAAATAGATCCTTAAAACCATTTTTAAAACATGGACATTAATGAGAAAAATTTAGAATAATAAATCTTTAAATGATTTTAAAAAGATATTTTAGTTAAAGTTCCAAACCAAACGGGAGATAATTGAATACAAATAATTTAGGTAATCAAAACCTTTTAATATCATTGGAATAAAGGGATTCTTGATATACTATGTCAATGTACATTATATACACCATATAAAAGTGATTTCGTGTATAACAACAAAAAAATCTCAATGGAATGTAAATTGAGATAAAATATATTATAAAAAACATATACTTAGGTTAAGGATAAATCAACGACATAATTATCTATGAAAAATATAAATATACTAAATATTATTGGATATTTAGTGTAAATAATTCAGAGGACAGTCACACATATTATTGTAAAAACAACACCAATGAATTGTATATTTACCTCAATAAATGGAGATTGAGTTAAAATTACTCTTATCAAATTCATATCGATGACTTGAGTATTTATCAATGGAGTAATTATGTGTATCAAAAGTATCTCCATATAAAGGGGAGTGGAAATTATGACATAATAAAATGAATAGTGATTCCACACATAATATTGGAGTAAAATAATCAATGAAGTATGCGTAAAGCAGAATGAGTGGAAATTGAAATTTGTATTCCCTTACCAATTTGTAACTTACAAAACATACATCTAATTAAGTATGGATCATATAATTATGATGTAAATATCCATAAATTAATGTATATTATACAATGAATGAAATCATGGCCAGTACACACACCACATGCAATAAATAAGTGGTGAACAATGGAAATCACAAAGAATTCAAAGTGAGATAAGAAACCCCTTACTTTTTACTGATTCCATGGTCAAGGTTAGGTTAACCTCCTTTATAATAGTGAAATAATTGTTATTAAATTATACATGAATCATATACATTAATATGATATCATATATGTTCTTTTAACATTAATTTTTTTATAATAACTTAGTATTATCATCGTTTCGGGTGTTAACAGATTCATTTTCCTTTATAATCTTTGTTATGTGAGTTACATTTTTTATGGATGGGATGTATCTAATTTATATCCAGAATGATATCAGCTCTCTATACATTATTTTTAATCATCAAATAAAATTTAGTCTTGAATGGATTCGATGGAGAATGAATCTCATCGCGTTTGTGGAGACGGTAATCCGTACGTTAGCACGAGCGACAATAATATTCTTTTGATATTAAAATAATATATAATTGGATGTTATATAATATATGCAGAATCATTATCATGTTATATTTATTATTTACATCAATTATACATCTTTATTAATCCCATCTAAATAATAATGTACTGAATAACAATTACACTACGACGTGGAGACGGTAAGCCGTACGTACACACGTATGGTGACATGTCATTCAAAGGATGGATAGAATAATGAATATGGTTTTAAAATATTGTTAATAACATCACAATAAATATAAGATACTAGAATTATTATCTTATAATGTAAACAGTAAAGAAAGAGGAAGTGGAAGAAGAAAGGAACTTGAAAGAGGTGATTAGACATTTACCTCTTCTTTGGATTCTTCCTTTTGATTTGATAAAAGGGCTCCATAGGTTGGATTTTTAACTAAAGGAGGGACTCTAGGTTGAAGTGAGGATAGTTGAGATGGTATTTGGGCCGATTTTGGCCGAGAAAAAAGTATTTGAATGTGTCAATTTGTGGAAAGGGGGAGTGCCCTTTTATAAGAGGGGTGAGGGGAACCTTAAGAAAAATTAGAAATATTATTTTATAATAAAAATTCCGGTTTCTAATGTCTCGAAAAATTATTATTTAAAGGATAAGGTGGTTATGGGTCTAAAACCACTCAATCAATATGTTTTAAATAGGTTTTACTCACTATATTAACTTTATCGTTTAGATTTAACTCTTAGTTAAATAGTTTGACATTTACCATGTTTCTTTATATTTTTATATTATATGGTTAATAAACGTACTATATAATTCCAATAGAACCTAAAGTGGTTTATTAATGATACACTTATCATTATATTAGTCTTTTGTCATATCCTTAGTTCTTTAGGGATAGAATATCAATTAATAATATAATATTTGTATTAAAAACTCTTTTATGTCAATTTTGACACTATTTGGTATTTTATTATAAATTCATAACAGCAGTATTTCTTTGAAAACAATTCATCTAACCAACCATAATATGTCATATTAACATATAATATTATTTTAATTCATAAAAAGTCTCAAATTGCATTTATTTAGATATTTATCGTATCAATTAGTTTAATATTTCTTTAATTAGGTAATTACTGCATCATCATCGTGTCATTAATAAATTAAATTATTTAATGTCTAAAAAATATAAATAAAATAAAATTCTATAGGAAATCATTCTATATTTCTAATTAATATTTATATTTGAATTTATCAAATGTTTATCCCAATATAAAAAAATGTTTTAGTTATTAAACATTGATTTTAACTCTTTTAACTGTTCTTTGAATTAAATAATAATAAATGTTCTATTCTAATCCAAGTGGACCCTAGTGGTTCATATTTTATTCCTAAGGTTTATTTTGGTCGAATTATACTTATCCAATAGAATAAGTACATGTGTTAGGGTAATAATAATATCATTTTTACCCTTAATTACCCTAATTACTTTTAATCGTGGTAAATAAAAATAAAAAGTTACAATTTACCATAAATTATTTTCATCTTATTGAACCACATTTTACATATTGATATCAACCGTGTCTCTTGGATTTCGGGAATTCCATTTACAGAAGTAGTAAAATTAATTTTTATGTGAATTTGCACATTCTCCTAGGATGTGGGTAAAAGACGGTGAAAAGTTCAATAAAATTTTTATATATCTAAAAATATTATAAACCGACTCTAAATAATTAAATTGAAATTATATAGGTTTTATAAATCTATTTGGACCTAAAATAAATTTAAATAAAATAAATAATTATTTAAATAAAAATTCTTTTTTAAACTATAACTCAGTGTTTTTCACTATTAATAAAAAATTAAATGTTTTCAGAAACATACCAAAAAATCACCCTAAAATAATTTTGATATTCTGATTTCAAAAATGAAGTCTATTTTAAAAAATTTAAAACATATAAATTTCATTTATTAGTTTAAAATTAAATCTTGTCACCAAAACCAAAAATCGTATTTTTATAAAATAACAACTACCAAAAGATTTACATTTGTTTATGTCCAATTTCAAAGTGAAATTACTTCCAATGACCAAAATTGAATTAAATGGTAAAAATATAATCTAATTATACATCTATACCATTAATATTTATAGTTTAACACTATAAATTGTTTATATTAAAAACGTTTTTTCACTTAAAATATATTATTTCCCACTATTCACCCAAATATGAAAGTTATCAGAAAAACACCAAAAATTTATTTAAAATAAATTCTTATGTTCTGATCCCAAAGAAAAAGTTTATTATGTCAAATTGACTATATTAAAGTTTCATATGTTGGATTTAAAAAGGGACCACCATTAAAAGGCGGTAAAATTTCATTTTTTGAAAAATACTTCTTTTATCTAAAGAAAATGAATTTGTCCCATAATTATGTCTAAGAAAATCATAATATAGATTATAAAATTATAAGGGTTATATAAATTTTAAAATTCGGTTAATACTATTCATATCCACTTTTGAACGGCTAGTTTGGTATGTCGTGGTGTGCTTGAACTAGATGTTGCGTGTTGTGTATGTTATTGAATTACTTTGAAGAACTAAAGTACTACGAAATCCAGGGGTGATACATTCTTCCCTATTTCAATTAATTTCATCCTCTCAATTTTTAAAATTGGGCTTGAGAATCTAATGGAAGGTCCCACGTCGGAAAAAAAGTCCATAAAACTATCACTCTAAAAGAATGACAGATAATTACAAAGGTCACCCAAGATAACTCATACTAGGATTAAATGTAGGAAAACATGTATATGGAAGATAAACTAAGTGTCATATTCTTATAGAGAGGGATAGAAAACATGATTAGGAAAAATTTAACAACAAGAAAACCACAAACTTGTGATAGGACAAATGGTCACTAGTTTCCCAGTAGGAAAATTAAACGGACCACATTTTTTTTGTTTTATGTTACATTTCATGAAGATGAGGAATTTATTTATGAGATTGACTAAGAACATAAAGATATATAATTAATTTTTAAGTAGAGTTTCATTCTTTAATAAATTTCTACCACTAACTCATTTTCTCTAAACGATGAGTATTCTAGAAGATTTGGTAACACTGGAAGAGAAGGAATAAACCTTTAGAGAAACACATGATACATAGAGGGTAAACTATATATTTACATTGTCTTTAGAGATTATTCAAAACCAAAATTGTTTGTACATGATCTGATGATCCCCCAAAAGGATATTCTTTTAGAGAATGAAACCCTAATATTATTTTCTAAAATTAAACCAACAATACTCCAAAGTTATATAAATAACAATAAATAATAAATTGTCGTTAAAATCCTTCAACATAATCCAAACTAATATTGAAACCCAAAACATTGAAGAATTTTGTTATGTAGTCTTCCATGTTAATTTGTATCTCCAAATGACATAAACTACTATTAATTTCACACACATAAAATTAATTAACCTAATCACATATTCTCTATTATAGGTGAATCATTTCCATAAATAAAACAAAAATAATTATAAATACACAATAAAAACTTATAAAAAATCCACCATTACTTCTCAAATGAAATCCCATAGTATTCTATTTTCGTTGGGAAAATAGTGTTCCCAACAAAGAGAACGTCTTCCAAAATAAAATTTATCACTTCATCACCATATCATTTTCTTCTACTAAGGCTATTCATTTGATAAAACATAAGATCACAAATCAACTTATTATTGATCAATATAATTATTTAACTAAAAAAATTAGTCACACTAACTAGGTACGTCACGTCATTCAGTGGTAGGAGGTAAATCCCAATCACACTCTGGTTGTGGGTTCGATTTCCACAGCTTTGTCTGACGCGACGGGTTGTCACACAGTCTGTGTGTTGTCCTTTTTAAAAAACTATATTTTATAGCATTACCAAAATGAGTTAAATTACTCAAAATAACTATAACATAACTTAACCACAAATGTTTTCTCATGACTTTCATTTTCCTCCCAAAATATAATAACATGTAATTTCCTCAAACCCAATGATCTTATAAAACGAAATAGTTATTTATAACTATATCCACAAGAGAAAAGATAATCCTTCCTCAAATATCATTTTTACATGACAAACTGCAGGGTTTTAAATACAAGAGAAAATTACTCCAATGTAATCCCATCAACAAGGAGCACAGATACTTTTAATCATTTCCCAACCATTTATTTCCATATAGATTCTTCTTTGACCAAGAAAATATCCTATTGAATAGTGAATTCTCTTGGGTAATGGCCAGGCCCCCTGCATTTACGTAAAATGACTGTGAATGGATTATTGGGACCGTTTTTATTTTCTTCCATAGTATACTTCATTTATAATCTCCAATTCATCACTTTATGTTCTTCTTGCCCACACGTAATGCATTTCTTTATTCCATTGAGACACTTTCCTAGGTGTCTCCTTCCATATTTCAACATGATGGAAATTGAGGATTCTTTTCTCCATGGTCTCCACTGCTGGAGCTCTTATCATTCATCTCCTTTCTCTTCTTTGATGAGTCCGAGAATTGGTTAACATATATGTTGTTGATCATATTTATGGAAAACTGATTTCGCATGAACTAGATATCTTTTACACCTATCAACAATCCATTTTGTAGCTCATTTCTACCACTATTCCCACCTTGTACAACATTCTCAAAGATACTATTAATTCCTTGGAATCCATCCATTGACTAAAACTAGAAAGCATTGTGTGAGTAACAATAGTATTAAAATCATTTATAGAAAATCATGACACCATATTCTCAATTTGAAACACTCTAGGATAAACCAAGGTCATTTATTATAATCTTATATTAAAATACTTTAAATTGGTTTGTAAATAAAATATAAATTATCCTAAGAATATCACATGGGAGTCTCCTAACCAAGAGTGCATCAATTCCCTTTGTCGTGGACTAGTTTCCGTTCGAGTCTAGCTCAAAGTGGTGTTTTCAGGTTTTACCCCTATGTACATCTGTTCCAGAGCCGCCTCTACCAGATCGTATCCATATTGGAATGTATTTCTTGGAAAACTCACAAAATCATTACAATACCAAAAAAATAAGTATGTTCTTCTATTTTAATCCTCAAAGTCTATCTTAGAGCTATGTTCTCTAATCGGAATTTATCTAAATCTAGATTCCAATGATTGTACTAAACTTCCTCTGATACCAACTATAACAACCTGACCCCAGAAGCCCGGATTTGGTGCATTATTATGTATCATTGGCTTGATTATAAATGATCATGTCTCGAATGTCTGATTAGTTTATTAGCCTTGTAAGTACTAGATACAATCATACAGTTTACATTACATCATAAAATGGAAAACTACAACAACATTGTTTCCATAGACAATAATGATATCCGATAGACTATCCCTAGAGTTCAGTCATAATAAACATCTTTGAATCTTGGAAAAAATAGATCATAGAAAGGTGTGAGCTCAGATGCTTAGAAAGGATAACATTATAGGAGAAACATTCATAAATAAGCGTAAACATTTAAGGTGGTGTATAAGTATAAAACAAAAGCCTTTTAATCTTGAACATCAGCATAATATGAGAAATATATAATCAAATAATGCCATTTACTTATTCTCATGGATATTATACTAGTCAAATAATCACATGCAATATCAATAGCCACTTCCATAATGATGGAATGCATAATTCCAGACTTTCATAACCACGTAGTCAAGGCCTTGTGCCAACAATACAAATAATATTGTGTCAAGGCCTTTTTCCAAGACACTAGTTTGTCTCATAAGACCTACCGATGAAAAGAGGAGCTATTTCGGGCTCCACCCATCACTTAGTAAGTCCAATGCATTCCTCATATGAAATGATTGAAACATAACATAAACATTCATATTACAACTAGCATACGAAATGACAATACATAATCCATAAACAATGAATGGTATAAAAATAGCACATCCACAGTCAAACATTACTAATTCAATAAAAGCTGGAAGATTGTATAGTAACATATTAACCTTAATTGAGAATAATGAAGGATATTGATTTAGATGAAAGAAATCATCAAAACAATTTGAGAGTAATATCCCCCTTTTTCTTGAAACCATTTAAAAGTCACACTATTTTTCAAGAAGCCATTTAAAAATATTTTTTTTGAATCAAAGATTACCATACCACTTTGAAACATTTAAAAGGTATTTTAATTTCATAACATTAATGTCCATATAAAAAAAATCCTTAAAACAATTTTTAAAACATGAAAATTAATGAGAATGATTTAGAATAATAAATCTTTAAAACATTTTAAAATGATTTTTATTTAGAGTTTTGAGCCAAAAGAGAGACACATCAATAAAAATAATTGAGTAAATAAAAACATTTTATTATCAGGATAATAATGATATTCGTGATATACTTTGTCAAAGTACATTATATACATCATATAAAAGTGATTTGGTGTATAACAACAAAGAAGTCACAATGGAATGTAAATTGAGATGAAATCTCTTATAAAGACAATATAATTAGGTTAAGGATAATTAAAAGACATAATTACTTGTGAAGAATATATGCACACTCAATATGATAGGTTATTCAGTGTAAATCAATTAGATGACATTCACACATATTCTTGTAAAAACAACACCAATACATTTGATATTTAACTCAACAAATGGAGATTGAGTTATAATTAATCTTATCAAGTACATATCAATGACTTGAGAATTTATCAATGGAGTTATTATGTGTATCAAAAGTATATGAACAGAAAGGGGAGTGTATGTTAAGACATAAGAACATGAATAGTTACTCCACAGATAATCAGGGAGTATAATAATCAATGATGTATGTGTAAAGCCGAATGAGTGGAAATTGAAATTTGTAATTACCTTACCAATTTGGTAACATAAGAAAAATAAATCCCATGAACGATTTATCACACAATGATGATGTAAATATCCATAAATTAAGGTATATTACACAGAAAATACAATCATGGCCAGTACACACACCATATTTAATAAATAAGTGGTGAACATTGGAAATCTCACGGAATTAAAAGTGAGATAAGAAACCTCTTACTTTGTACTTTTTCATTGGTCAAGGGTAGGATAACTTCCTATATAATGGTGAAATAATTGTTATTATATTTTACAAGAATCATATACATTAATATGATATCATATATGATTTTTAACATTGCTTTGTTGATAATATCTTAGTATTATCGTCGTTTTGGGTGTTAACAGGTTCGTTTTCATTTATATTATTTGTTATGTGAGTCATATTTTTTATGAATGGGATGTCTCTTATTCATATCCAGAATGATATCTTGTTTCTAAACTTTATTTTTTTTCATCAAATGAAATTTAGTCTTGAATGGATACGGCAGGGAATGAATCTCACCGCGTTCGTGGAGACGGTAATCTATACGTACGCACGAGCAAAAATATCATTATTTTGATATAAAAATAATATATAATTGGATGGTATATCATATATGCAGAATCATTATCATGTTATATTTATTATTTACTTAAATTACACATCATTATTATACTCATACAAATAATAATGTATTGAATAATAATTACACCACGACGTGGAGACAGTAAGCCGTACGTACGCGGGTATGATGACATGTCATTCAAGGGATGGATAGAATAATGAATGTGGTTGTACCATATTCATAATAACATCACAGTATATAGAAGATACTGGATTTATTATTTTAAAATGGAAACAAAAAATAAAGAGTAAGTGGATGAAGAAAGTAACTTGAAAGAGGTGATGAGACATTTACCTCTTCTTTGGGTTCTTTTTTTTGATTTGATTAAAAGGGATCCTTATGTTAGATTTATGACGAAATTAGGTCCCCTAGGATGATGGGAGGAAAGTTTAGAGGGTATTTGGGTAGATTATGGCAGATCCAAAAGGCTTTGAAGAGGTGAATTTGAGGCAAGGGCGAGTGCCCTATAATAAGAGGGGTGAGGGGCACCTTTGAGAAAACTAAAAATATTATTTTATAATAAAATAAATTTATATTTCTAATTGATCCGAAATGAATTATTTAAAGGCTATGATGGGTATCAGTAGAAAAACACTCAACCAATTGGTTTTAGACAGGTTTGGGTCAATATATTAACATTATCATTTAGATTTATCTATTTGTTAAATAGTTTGACATTTACCATGTCTCTTTATATTTTTATATTATATAGTTAATAAAAATACTATATACTTCCAATAGAACCCCATTTGATTCCTTAATGATACACCTATCATTATACACGTCTTTTTTCTAATCCATAGATTTTTAGGGATAGAATATCAATTATAATATAATATTTTTATTAAAAAAAAGTTTATGTAAATTTTGACAAAATTTGGTATTTTGTTTTTACTAAATTCATAACAGCATTATTACTTCAAAAAAACTTCATCTAACCAACCCTAATATGTCATATTAATATATAAAATTAGTGGAATCCAAAAAAAAGTCCGAAATTACATTTATTTGGATATTTATATTATCAATTAGTTTAATATTTTATTAATTATGTAATTACCGCATCATCATTGTGTCATTAATAAATTAAATTATTTAGTGTATAAAAAATATAAATAAAATAACATTTCTTATGAAATCATTTTAAATTTATAATTAATATTTGTAGTTAAATTTATCTTATGTGTATCCCTATATTAAAAATTTTTTAGTTATTAAACATTGATTTTAACTCTTTTAACTCTTCTTTGAATTAAATAATAATAAATGTCTTCATCTAATCCATGTGGACCAAAGGGGTTCATATTTTATTCCTAAGGTTGTTTTTGGTTGAATTATACTTATCCAATAGAATTAGGACATGTGTTAGGGTAATACTAATATCTTTTTTACCCTTAATTACCCTATTTACTATTAAAAGTGGTAAATAAAAGTAAAAAAGTTATTATTGACCAAAAATTATTTTCACCTTATTGAACCGCATTTTACATACTGATATTAACCATGTTTCTTGGATTTTTGAAATTCCATTCACAGAATCTGTAAAATTATGATTTACGGGAATTTTCAAATTCTCCTAGGAGGTGGGTAAAAGACGGTGAAAATTTCAATAAAATTTTTATATATCTAATATTTTTATAAACTGACTCCAATGAATTACATTTACCTATATAGGTATTATGTATCTATTTTTTCCAAAAATAAATATAAATAATATAAATAATTATTTAAATAAAAATCCGGTTTTAAATTATATCTTAGTGTTTTTCACTATTCATCAAAAATTAATAGTTTGTAGAAACATACAAAAAATTCACCCTAAGCTAATTTTGACATTATGAATTCAAAAATGAAGTCTATCTTACCATATTCATAAAATAGAAATTTCATTTAGTAGTTTAAAATTAATTCCCGTTGTCAAAACCAAAAAGCGTATTTTTATAAAATAATAACTACCAAAAAATTGACATTTGATTATTTCCAATTTCAAAGTGAAATTACTTCCAATGAAAAAAATTTCAATTAAATGTAAAAATATAATCTAATTATACATCCAAACCATTCACATGTATAGTTTAACACTATAAATTATTTTGATTAAAAATGTTTTTTCAGTTGAAATATATTATTTTTCACAATTCACCCAAATATGAATGTTATTAGAAATAAACAAAAAATTTATTGAAACTAAATTCTTATGTCATGATCCCTAAAAAGATGTTTATTTTGTCAAATTGAATATATAAAAGTTTAAGATATTGGATTTAAAATGTGTTCACCATTAAAAGGCGGTAAAATTGCATTTATTGAAAAATACTGATTTTATCTCAAAAGATGAATATGTCCTTACATTATGTCCAAGAAAATCCTAATATGGATTCTAAAATTATAAGGGTTATAGAATGTTCAAAATTCTGTTAATATTATTCATAACCTCTTTTGAACGACTAGTTTCGTAAGTCGTAGTGCGCTTGAAGTGGTGTTGTGTGTAGTGTAAGTTATTGGATTACTTGAAAAAACTAACGTACAATGAAATATTGGGGTTTTACTTAGATGATAACATAATAAATTATATTATATTAATTTGTAGAAAAATAATAATATCACCGTGATGAAAAAATTTAAAAGTATGACATGAATAATTAATTTTAAACTCAAAAGGTTATAATAAATTTCTATGAAATAATCCCTCTGGAATAATTTTCTGGACATCAATATAAAACATGATATTAGGTAATGAAATTATCCTAGTAATTCCTAGAAGTTTTGTCATATAAAATCCATGAACGCACTATAAAAATAAAATGAAACTATGGAGTAATGATGTTGTAATAGTGAAGCTATAATTTATTTGATTATCAAGTTCAAGATCATCGTGAATTAATAAAACTGTAACCGATATCTTTTTTGGTGTGGTTTTAATATTTATGGGACAAACGTAAAATTTAACTACAGTTTAAATTATTTTCCTTATTCTATGACATTTTCCAATTCATTTTCCATGATTTTTCTCAATTATAATACTCTAATGTTTTTTATTTTTTCATTAGAATCCATTATTATCTAATCTACAACATGATATGATTGTATAAACTCATAATTGACACATATCACATTACAAAAATATATGTATCCTTAATAGTTCATATATTAAACAATAAAAATATACATGAATATGATACATTTTACAAACTGAAAATCTATTCACTATAGTAAAGTTCCATATCAAACAAATATAATTGTTTTATATGACCAAATTAATATTGTAGACCATGTATGTGATGAGTATTTATCCCTCAGTGAGTAAAAAATCACAATTCCAATTAAAAATAATTTCGTAATTGAATGAAGTGACAAAATCCTTCATGATATTGAAACTCTATGTTAAACTCCAATCAAGGAGTTTTTATTTTACATGACCCATTTGAGTATATGATTTCCTTGTTTTACATCTTTATATATTTTTAAAACTCTTTCCAGGTCTATCTTCTGTATCGTGATAGAAAACTAGAAATGATTTTACAAAAATTAATATTTTCAACTCATAATGGTTTATATTATTATTGAGTTTTATTATTATTCTTCATTAGGGAATCAATGTCCCTAATATTCCATAAATAAAACCGTCATGTGTATTTGAGAATAAATCCAACACATTATAATAAATTTCACCATATTATACATAAAATGATGCAGTCTTCATATTCGTGACATTAATTTTCACATCAAACATAAACAACCATTTTGATGTAATGATTAATTATATATGAACCTACACTTTAACAATGACCCTAATTCCAATACACCATCCCTTTATATGTTATTCATAGTAACTAATTGTTTTATTAAAAACCCCAAACTCATGTGGGGAGAAAGTGAGGAAGACATAGGGAATCACCCTTCACAAGGGTGTTACGAATGTTCAGTAAGGACCCCGTAATAAAATATATAACATCAATATCATTTAGAATCTCTTTAATAAAAAATGAATTAGCTAAAAAATTATCCAACATATTTGTGTTACAAATATAAATACCCTTGTTATTGAACATCCATTTTTTCCAAATGCAATATTCTAATTCCCATGTTTAGATTCCCTTTCCACAGTGAAAAAACTAACATTATAGATTATGATACTACATTCGAGATGTTAATGTTGTATATCATGAATAGCATGATCACAATTCAAATTACCCTTACCACTACCCCAATATAATTACCTTAATAATAATTGTGGCTGAAACCAATGATCACTAAACTATTTCTTTGCTTAATATGTATATCCACTCTCATTTCCCTGAGAATAAAAGATTTATCATCATTCATCATGAAACAAAAACATTTTCATCTCTATTTTATCAACCTACAATAATTACAATGACATTTTCCCACTCTATTTATGGTTATCCATAGAATAATATCTAATATAAAATATAAAGACTCCCACAAGTAGAGAGGTGTCCATGTTCTACCGTTAATGAATTTCTACCATCCTGAATAAATAAATGATATTATCATATTCATTCTCTCATATTATTTCAATCATCCCAAAGAACCCAACAAGATACAATGAAGGTAAATATATTGATTCTAACCTCACGAACATGTTGTTAGGACCCTGGATCAATGATTTAATAAAATCCAAAATGAATCCCCCATGTCAATAAATTTCCAGACATATCCCAATATAGTTTTGTATACCAAAAAAAATTTCCTATCTATAAAAAAAGGGACACTACTTTTTATCTCAATGGTGCTCAAACTTTTCCACCAAATTCCATTAAAAAACCATTCTTGTATAAATTACCATTTGAGTTTAATATTTGAATCCTAAAATTCCACAAAAGAGAAATCCCAATTTTCAGGAACCAAATACACCATATATTTAACATTGTATAATATATGTCATTTATTGTATTCATAATCACATGAAACTCCCAACCATAGAATATTTTATAAAATAATTTATGAAAATCCATATGTAACTATTATTAATCATGATTATATTCACCTATTTTTTTTGTTTTTAATCGAGTTTCATGTTGATATCATTAGGGAATATAAAGGCTTCCACAAAATACTCACCAAACACTAGTAACACTATTAAGAACAGTGTTTCACCAAATTAATTCTTTTTCTTAAGGATGACATCTACACTAAACACTACCAAACGAAATTTCTCAATGAGGACATCTATTTTCTCAATTATACACCATGTAATGCTGAAAGATATCTTATTTAGATTCGGAAAATCCTCAAATATTTTTCAAAAATTTTATTTATAAATATCTTCCATAATAAAAATCATTCAATAATATATTATGTGATCTTCTCTGGAATTCCCAATGTAGCTTGATATATGCTTCATAAATTTGTTCCACCTTCTTCAATCGACTTCTCCATTCTCTTGGAAGACACCCAATGGCATATTCCACAATATATGGAAACTAAGAAAATGTTTTTCTTGATTTTATGTAGAATTTAGATAGACCCCTTAAGAAATATGATGATATAATGACATTTCATTATCATATATGTTAGCCCACTATTTACTAGCTTAATCCATCATCAAAATAAATGAAAATGACTCATCCATTTGTAGATGTACCTAGTTATCTGACTAATTAGTAATTAAAATAAAACCATCTTAATATTTCCTCAAAAAATGGGGGCTCTATGTTACACCATTTTAATATTAATCCTCTACATGCCTAACTTATCATTAATTTTTCTAAGGCAGCTATTCAAGAATTGTTTTGGAATGAAAACATTCTTTTTACCATTATTGATTAGTTGGATACTCCAATTTTCTTAGTTTAACATGATCTTGTTGTACCTATTTAAAAACCTTATATTATCATTAATGTACAATAAAATATTGTCATTAAAAATAATATGAGTCACAATTCAATCCCATAAGAATTTCTTGAATGGAAGGATCTTACCCTCTTATAGATCAGGATTTATGTTCCTTATGAGAGCCTCCTGAGTTAGGATAATGTGGTTAGTTGAAAGAGGGTCCCCATTCATAATCCATTATTTTTTTATGAAGTAGACACCCCTCCCTGTGATACAGATAGTAATCAATAAGTATATATATGATATGAATAATATATTACTTATCAAATCCTTGATCCCAAATTCCCTCATGACCCATCAACTAATTCTCTATTATAACTTGACATCTACATTTTTCAAATCGAAATTGATTTTGAAATTAGATCCTAGATACTTTTTATTAATATCTCAAACCATCTCTTTATCTATACCAATTTCCCCTTATATTCTAATAAATTTAATAAAAACATGAATCTCCTCTGAGACCGGACTTAAAAAAACATAAAATATGCTTTTATTAATAAGAAAGTCATGGATCTTATTATAATTGTTGCAAATGAAAATTATTTGGTATTAGTTAAGCCTAGTGGGTTCCTTAACTATCGAAATTTGAACCACCATGGAAGAACACACTACATTATTAAGAACCCTACAAAAAAATAATGTCACACTTCTTATTTAACATTTCCCTCTATAATATCCCATGCAGCCACTTAAAATGAAATGTTGAACACAATAGGGAATTTGAATCATTCCATACTCATATTATACACCATACCATTGATCCCCTTATCATTTATCATAGTAACAAAATATTTTTTATATTATCATCAAATAGTATAGAAATGATGTGCATAATGTTATCCTCCCCATTCAGCCAAGTTGGCCATCCCCACTTGAATATATATGATTATTCTAGTTGGAGCTCAATATGCTATTGTTTCGGCTACCCTTCAACATCTACAACACCTATATAGAAAGCAACATCTTGATTAATGTTGATCATATTGGTTAGAATATTTTTATTTATACAATCATAATAATAGGAATCTTTACTAACCCCTACCTAATCTAATGAACCCTTGGCCATTCACTAAACACCCATTTACTCTCAGATAATATTTCTTCAAATACATTCTTTTATCAAACAATTATATGAATGTTTTATCATAGTAATTATCTGGAAGCATATATTATAGTCCCCCAATTTCCAATTTGATCCCCTCCATATGGGTTTCATTTTTTCTAGAATTTCACTACTGAATATCCATCATGAAAATTTGAACAATGTGTGTTAACCCCACCCATAATGCACCAAACTCTGATTTATCCCATTATCACTTTACAATTTTTTAAAAAAACTGTTGACCCAAATTCTATAATTCTAACAAAAAAATAGTTTTTAAACACATAATATCATAAATACCTTGTCACCTAATGTGGGAAAAACTATCACATGACTCCTCTTACTCATGGATTGATTAATGCATTCCAAAATTATCATCTCTTGAAACGTTCCTAAATAAATATAGTATATGTATGAATATATTTATAATCATATGTTTATTATTATTGAATGCATAATATATTCCTCCAATAACTATTCTCGTATCAATTGAACAACCATAATAATATTTCAGTGGGTGAAAAATAAATAGCTAATAATTTATACGTGATATTAATGTAAAATAGAAACATAAGGACGATTCTTCCATAGGTCCACTACCACACCATCTCCATCGTCATGATGACCACACATCAACAATGACATCTCCTTATTCATACCACTAATGATGAAATTATTTTGACCATATAAAATACCAAATTCTTCTTATGAGGTTTATATATTAATAACAAAAATATCTATATTATGGTAAATTTATATCAAAAATTTATTCACTGGTGAAGGGAATACCTTTTCCCATCATATCATTAACATTATAAGGTAAAAAATTCCTCACATCATAACAAAAACTAGGAAAACCACATTCATATATCACTGAAGACATATAAACATGTTAAAAACATTATCACAATTCACCTCATAAACTTTAACATTTGACAAATGGAAATATTAATAAACAAAATCATTTAATCACTTTGTACAAGAAATTGAAATTCAGAACATGATAACTCTTACACCGTGGCTTCAAGATTATCATGACCATTCCTAGCTATGATCCCTCAATGGATTGATGATTAAACTAAATATAAGTAAAAAAATCCTACCTTCGATAGTCTATATACGATGAATTATGATGATGATATTATTCAAATAAATGTGATACATTTCTCTTTTTATTAAAAAAATGGAGACTATAAAATTTATATGAAAACACCACTCGAAAAAAAATATCCATAACTAATATAAAAATTATTTAAAATGAATGAATTTTAGGAAATATAGCAATGAACTACTATTCCAAAATAATATGGATAAAAAAAATTAATTTAGAAACCAAACACAAAATGTACCACATTAGTAAATGGTAGGAGATAAAAAATATGAACTCAAATGAGGAAAACCCATTAGTTGATTTTACATTGGTATGATCTATCACAAAATCAATATTGAAATAATTTTTATTAATTTAATGGTGACTATATCCAAATAATATACATGTAAACCCTCTAACATTTGAACAATATAATCAAATAATTCATGAATAATAAAAAATTAAATCAAAATGTAGAATGAGAAATTTAAATCTAGAAATTTTTTACATATATTAAATCACAAGGATTAATCTCAACATGTTTATCTCTCATCCTATGTGATGATATTGAATGTTTATTATTTATATCATATAATTATCTTATATTTTTCACACAAAAACCATATTCCAAAAGATGTATTTATATATAATATAACACAAACTATGACAGTGTTTTAAAGCCTCGAAAAACTAACTCACATTAGATTGTATACAAAATTTAGCATATAACATCTTATAATATACCCAATTTCATAAAAATCCATGACCAAATCTATTTTCAATTTTGAACCACAATATATCCAATCAATATCTAAATCACAATGATTCCAAAGTAACCAATGGTGTGAGAAAGGATATTGTGGTTCATATATATTATTGATTTACAAAATAATCATGATGTTCATTTTAAATTTATGAAACTATATTATATTTATTTTTAATATAAAAAGGTCTCCCATAATAAAATAACCTAATAAATTTAATAAAAAGATTTTATATATTCCCAGAATCATAGAAGTGACATTGAAATTTTATCCTAACATATAATCTACCCATCTATCATGTTCATAAGGCAATGGTGGTATTCTGATCATGCTCATAGATTAATTTGAATATGGTTAATCCATATTATTTTATTATAATATATTCATAACACCACATTTGGGTGATAAATAATAGGAGGAAATTTACATCAAATTATTTAAATCGACCTAGGAAACCAATGCAAAGGAGATGTAGTATCATAGGAGGAATAACTACATGGAAATGTATCTTTATGAATACCGAACACAATATTTGCTTATCATATCTTGTGTTGGAAGATAGAGTTGACAATATTATATTACAACATATCCCATTTCAGAGAAATATATCTAAAACTATATATACTAAAAGTATTTTTCTAAATGAAAACATTAATCAACCTCATCAACATGTATCATCACAATCAAAATATCATCATCGAAATTTCACCATAATAATGAACTTTATAATAATTCCACATATATTGTAACCATTGAAAATATTATTGAGATGCAAAAAATATAAAATCAATTCAAATTATTCTTTTATATATTTGTTCCATGTTGGGGATCCAAATCCCAAAAACAAAGGTAACCATTAGAATCCACTCATGAAAATAAGTATTAGGTAATCAAAAAATTATTCTATCTTAATTCATAGATAAAAATGTAATCTTATAATTTTAATTTATAACGATGCTTCAAAAAATTTCATTGTTTTATTTGAAATTATCATTTTTATGGTCTACTATAAAAATAAAGAAAATTTGATTATTTAATTATTGTATTTTTATAGAATAGAGGAATATATTTAATTTCTTATATTATGTGTATATAAATATGTGGGAATATGAAATAATAATAATAATAATAATAATAATAATAATAATAATAATAATAATAATCACAACAATAAAATTAATACTACTATAACTAATACTAACCACATTAATTATAATTTCAAGGACAATATAATATATTTTAAATTAATATGTTCTAAATTTAATTTATCCATTTTCCATATTCTATAAAATATATTCCTAGGAAAACACAGACACAAAAACCTACCATGAAATCTACACACACACACGCATCTATAAATATATTCATTTATTTATGTATGGATGTGTGTATATATTTATGTATGTATGTTTTCATGACATAATAAAAAAATGGGAAGTGGGTAAGGGATACAGAAAAATACAATGGGGTCAGCCAAACAATTTCCACACTGGATACATATAGTGTTCCCACCCACCACCCATATGATGTCATTCTTGAATTTTATTTTATTTTTATATTTCATGAAGTCTTAATTAGAGATATAAGATGCTGAAACAACGTATATAGAAATATGAAATTTATGAAAATTGATAACATTTGACATGGTAAAATTGGTAAAAATATATTTCATGAGCCATTTATCCCATGTACATATTTACATCTTCAAAATTGTTAAGAAATTATATAATTTTGGTTACTACTACAAATTATTTCCTCACCATTGGTGATGAAGTCTACTTTTTTTAGTATTGTTTCATATGTAAAATATAATTTGTTGTTACTATTCAGGGTATCAGATTCTCCTACTATGCATATTTTCACTAGATTTCAACATTCATGATTTAACACTAGCATTTTGAGGACATGTATTATAAAAGAGGAATTAAAATTCATTTTTAATGTAATTTTTGAAGAATTAATTTTTTAATTGGAAATAATATCTATATTAGCATTTCTTTTTTGATGTGAAACTATTAATATTTGTAATAGTTTTTATAATTTAATAATGTATATCTATCCTTATAATATAATTTCTAATTGGGATTATTTTGTGTTATATAGGATAATTCCCTTATTATGATTAAAATATCCGTATAATTTCATGTGTAATATTATTATGTAATTTCATAGTGTGAAATAATTAATTTTTTTGTGAACATTCGAGTAGAATCATTCAATGGGAATCGAATAAAAAATTACATAGAACATTAAAAGTGTAAAATTAAACTAGATATATAGTTGAATTTCCCACATTAATCATCATTGAAATATTCCATTGTAATAAACAATGAAATGTTAGATTAAAATATATAATGAAACATTTCATTTAATGAAAAGAAGAATATTTAGTGTAAATGTCCAATATACAGTCCTATAGAATTGAAGACTACAGTCTATAGTGGGAATTTTTTAGCATACATAGTGTAAATACTTTGCAAGCAATGTAGAATTTTCCATAAGATATTCCAGTGTATTGAAAATATAAATATGATTCTCCAAGTTATCTTTAATTCTAAATTTAGTGATTTTTTATAATTTTTTATATTAATGTTAAAAAAATTTAAAAATTATTTTATTACTTTTTTGTTTTATATTTTTTCCCTCAAAACACTATGTTGGAACCATGTATAGTATTAGAATATAAAAGATCTCAGAAATAGTTTTCTAAAAAATACTGAATTGTGATGATTCATTAAATAATGTCAAACTCTCACTTGGAATATTGTAAATTAAGATAAAAATTATTTTTAAATTAAATTAGAATTGATAAATAGATTCAATACTTACCATCCTTATGATATTAAATGGAAATATTACAGTCCAGTTACATCTTCAGGTGAATTCACATGTCTAAAGGACTGTGTTTTTTATTGTCATCAAATGTTGGGGACGTTTGAATTTTTTATCTCGAGTGGTGGTTATTCAATGAATTGAGACATGTATTATAATTATGGGTGGTTAAACATATTTATGAATGTATTTTGGACATTTAATTTGTTCTAAAACGTTATTTGTGTGATAATGTACATGTTGGAGTGAGTCATGGAATACCAACTATCAATTATTCATCATGTTCTCCACTACATAGAGCATCATGGTGCACTGATCGCAATGGTCGAGGGGAGTACAACATCGAGTGTTTTTTTATAGATAATATTCTATAGGTTCAATTCTTTTTAAACCCCATCACTCTTTACGCTCCTAATATTGGGTATTTGGGTGTTTTTTTAATTTTTAATTCTATCATAGAAATGATGATGGAAAAATTTTTAGGTTGGACATTTTGAAATCCACATTGGGTGGGAGGATTCCCCTATGGGAAACGATGGTATGTGACAGGAAAATATGAATTCCATGGTGGGTGGCAAAATTAATAGGGGTATAAGAATTCATCGAGGTAGATATTGTGTTGAGGGTCCTCATGGGGCAGCATGTAGGTACACCCTAGCATTGTGTATTATGTGGCTAATAACTTGGAGAAAAATGTAGTATCTATGTTGGGTAATGTTTTTCATATTTTCACCATTAAATAATCATGACCCCCTATATCTTATGCTTCATGTAAGGATTGATTGAGTTAGAGAGAATTAAATATCTCATTTCCACTCCCATCAATCAACCTTGGAAATAAATTCGGTTTGTGCCAATTTCTCATGAATTTTAAGAATGTTTTCCTATACTCCCTATATTCAACATCTCTTGTATTGATGGTTTATTTTGTTTCTTTAGCTATTTTTTCTTGATTATTTCCTCTGGATGAAGGTTTAAATCATTATATATGATAAATCATATGATTTATGAGGCTATTGGGAATCACAAGAATATGATCACATTGCATTTAAATGAAGGAACATTGCCATGTAAATTTAAGGATGATTATTCAAAAATAAGATATAATTAAATATGTAATTGAATATGTTTGTTAATGATTTATTTTTTTCTTTAGGTCTAGTAGCTTGTTTAGTTTTGATCGCACCCTATCACCTGAGGTATTAGTGAGAGATTGTTGCTCAATGTAATTGTAGGTGTAATCCATATTGAAATAAAATTCTTAAACTAATAATAATTTTTCTTAATAAGTTATAAGTAATTATAATTAATTTAATTGGATGTCAACACATGAGTTAGGAATTTTGGTTGTGGAATAAGGATTTAAAAATCATCGATGGTGGAAAAATATATTTTAATGAAATGGATTTGAATAAGGTTTTTGATCCCCTAATAAAATATTATTTGGTTTATGCATTTGATATGGTAGGTGGTAAGTGGTCGAACATTATGGTTGGTTGAAACTTTTTGACATAAATCAATTTTTTATTTTAAAAATAATAATAATTATTGAATGGATGATGTGCGAATGGTTTTGAAATGCCCATATGCCATAGTTTTATTCCTCATCTTCCAATATAAATGGAATTTATTGTGAATGTGTACGATTATATGTATATACACTGAGGGGTATGAATAACATAAATTAAAATGACACCAATATAGTTTGACTAATGATAGGTACCTTTAAAGATCTCATGTTAAATGTGAGTTACGAATTAAGATGCATGTGTGAGAGATTAGCAGTATGTGACCTTAAGATACATTCTAGTCATTGGATTGTCGTTCATGAAATATGAAGATTGATTCATTTCCTATAATATGTGAGTACCTTAGTGGTATAACCTTCATTGATCAACGATATGTTAGGTGTGTAACCAACAACATCGGAATGAAATTCAGTGACATAAATGCATCATGTCATCTCTTCGGATTGATGTCAATGGGGATTTCTAATAAGGATAGTGGGACCATGTATTGCTCTAAGTGAAACTGATGGGTGTTATTCCCTTTTTCTTAAGAGTTGTCCAAATTAATGGGTTTGATAATAAGGAGACCATTAAAAGTGATCTAGGGATGGTGTGACATAAGTGACCTTATTGTGTACCACTGTTACATGTTGATCCCAAGGGAAAAAAAGTCTAGAATGGATTCTATGATTTTCTGGGGTTAGGAACCTAAAATTCCACCATATAAAATGTCTACAATGATTGGATGGGAAGCTCACCGTTATAGTATGGGGAGGAACCCGTAAGGACCTGAGTAAATGTTGATCGGGACACTGATCTTTGGTCTTAGGCTTGGTTGATTGTTCAATGTGATATCTTAGTACTACTTGAATAAAATCATAAATTATATCACAGTTTTTTTTTATTTTGATTTTAAATTTTTTGTGATTAAATAAATTTGATATTAGAATGTGTAAGGGGGTGTGATGTAACTTGTACTGGCACACCACAAACATATTTATTGATTGAAAAAAAATGTTACTTGGATATGGTATTTTTGTTCTTATTGTTTACTGTTACAATTGACTGGTTTTTTAAATATGATGTGTTTACTTGAGATGGTATTATGGGTTTTTATCATGTCATATTAGAAAAAAAGATAGTTTCCATGCATCATATTTAAAATTTAACACTCATAATTCAATCATGTTATGTTTTAAATAGATATTCTTAATAGTTGGGGTAACTCTATTTAATTTTCAACACATAATGATTTGGTGTTTCCATAAATAACTTTTTTGGTACATTCTACAATGTTAGACTAAAATATATATTCTATATTGATAGTTCATATTAATTATAAGGTTGGATGGTCTTCAATGGCTATAATACTAACCCATAGGTTAAGGGTCATATAGTGAGCCTTAGTGGATTAATATAGTAATTTTTATTCCATGATATTTGTTCCAAAAAAATAGGATTATTTTATAAATTCATAATGAAAAACCTCTATGTAGTTTTATCATTGATCGATTTGGTGATATTATACATAAAAGAACTGTATGATTATAGTGTACTTGAAATGGGTCATCCAAGGATGATGACTATATATATAAATATATGAATGAGACATTATCCTCTAGATTGGTAGTCTAGTATACGGATCCCCAAGGTTGATTGTTACCTATGAAGTGTAGGTGGTTCGACATGGGATGTGGTTTAATTATATGTGAGAAACCAAGAGTGGGTGTGATAGAATGTAAGATTGTATGAGATAATTGATATATGAGAATATTGGATTCCCATGATCTAATATGTGGTTTATTGGATATATGTAAGAGCCTAGTTATGTTGAGATAACATTGGGATATTTGTGAGACTGGTATTATAGTTGACATGAGCTATGATATATGGGAGGGAAAATTAGCAGAGTGGTTATTAAGTGTTTGTTAGTTCACATAAAGAGAGGAACTTTGGAAAGATGATTTTGGATATGAATTCTGGGATTTGGAGGTGTTACAATGTATTTCTTATACACTTTTGTGATTCCTTTTTATTTTTGTGGAATAACTAATTATGGTGATATTTGTTTCATTCCTAGTTTCATAGGGAATGATCAATTGTATACTTGACCATACTAATATAAGTTTTAGTTATTGATATGATAAAATATAATAATCATATATTGTTATTCTTAGGATGTATTAAACATCGTTGAAATATCCGGATTTAGATATGACACTAATTTTTAGGTGATCTTATGATGATCTTAGAATGGGTGAAACTAATTAATTTTAACGAGGTGAACTAGGGGTTCTTCTAGATAAAATATAATAATATGTAGTTGTAATGGTATGTTATTTATATTTTTAAAAAATCCTATTATTAGTTTCATGATACAAAATATATAATAGGTTAATTTATATTATTGAGAGGTATGAGTGGGTACAAAAACTGAGTTTATATGAGACTTCAATTTTCTAATATATTCACACATAAAGCATATAGAATTTTAATTCAATGAGAAATAATGAATAGGGAATGTAATGATAGTTTTCTTGAGTTTAATTTTCGATTGGAATCAAATGGGTTTGATGGAAATGAGATGTATTCTTCTGAGGTGAGTGGTGACACTGATGTCTAATTGTAGTTCGATGGTTTGGTCAACCTGAGTGTTGGATTTGATATTTATTTTCAATGAGGCATGATGATAAAACCTATTAATGTTGCGTTGAAGGAGAAATATTTTAAAATAAATATGGTGGAGAGTACACAATGGGTTTTTGTAGAATGTAGACTTCATTATAGATGAATTTGGGATATTCTATTTTATGATGTTCTTTGTGTATCGATGTTTGTGGAATATTTTGACTTGGTAATAAATTCTCATAGCACAATATCTGTTATCCTTTTATAAATAAATGGGATGACATTATCCTGAATATATATATTTGATAGGTTGGGAAATTATTGTAGCGATTACTATGGGTTCTCTTGGTTGAGAAGTGCTATGGTGGGGATATTGTAAATACATTTTTTCCGGATGTACAATTGATGGTAAGTGATAATTTTCAGTCCTAATTTATGAAAGGATTCTTAAGTTTGAACTTAGATCAATGTTACATGTTTTTGGACATATTATTTAGATATCTTCTAATGGGGGTCATGTCATGTGAGGTGATTCAGGTTATTGGGAGGATGATGGAGCTAGGTTGGGTGGACTTTCAACTAGTTTGGTAGATGTTTCTCTACTACAGAGAACATGATGTTGTATAAATGGTTTTGGAGGAAGGTTCCACATGAATTTTGGTGTGGTGATCATATTTTTCTACTGTGAACGAGTTTAGGAGAACCTAACAATTCAATAATTCTATATAATTAGGTTTTTTCTATGGGGGTTACCCTGTGCGAATCGGTGATAGTAGGAAACCCCATGATTGGTGTTCCACCAAGAATATCAACCAAGATGTTCCTATATTGGAAATGGTGGGTACCACCACGTAATAGTGGATCATTTTTTATGTTCTAAAAAGTTGAGGGCTGTGTGGCTTCAACATGGTGGCTATAATATAATGGAACATTGTAGGACATGTATATGTAAACCATAACATAATTCATGTTGTGGTGCATTCCATGATACAACACAAAAAAACAATTATAAATGTTGTATTTATAATGTTCCCTCAACTAATTTTTAAAAAACACATCGCCACTATATTAGAACTCATATGTGGTCATACTAGGGGAGTTCAAGTGAGATCCCTATTCTTCCTCTTCCTTTAATACTCCTTGGAAATGGTGTTGTTTTGTGGTGATTTCATTAGAATATGAGGTCATCCATCCAATCCAAACTACATTTACATTATCTTGAATCGATTGCTGATTTCAATTTTATAGCTATAGTTTTTTGATAATTTACACTATATAATGGTCGAAATCATTTTATATGACGGGATTAAGCTCATCATGGATATAGGACATGATAAGAGGGTCATTAAATGATGTTTCTATAAAGGAACATTGTCCATTGAATTATCATATGTTTGTTTCATACTATTTTTATAATCATATAAATAATCAATTTCATATATTACGTATTTCTTGTGGATTATGTCCACATGCATATTGAGAGTGGAACAAACCCCATTTCATGGGGATTCGACAAGTGGTAGTTTCATAGTGATTTTTTATACTTCATGATATTTAAATTCAATTTGAAATAAATCAACTGTTTAACTACTTTTACATATTTATAGTTATATTAAATTGATGTTTTCTCATGAGCTTAGACATTAGTTGGTGGTGTGTGGACTGTTTGAGAATGTGTGGTGGATGTGTTTGTGTCAATGAAATTTATTCATTTGAGGTTGTTAGTCCAATAAAAATTTCTATTTTAGTTTATGTATTTGGTCTGGTATGTGGAATTTGGTCTCACCACTAAGGGTGATTCACCATTTTGAATTTAAATAATTTAATTTTATTAGAAATATATAAATATATAAATGATCTTAAGGATTTTCATCATCCCGGATTGATTGTTAAGAACATAGTTACTAACTATGTAATTCATTAATAAAGATTTAAATATAATTTTATTCCACAATATATTTATAAAATGATGGTTATTAGTCAAAAAAAGTTAAATGAATGAGATTTAACTACCCTATACATTTGTTCTCCTACCAACCTTTAGGTAGAGGTGAGTAAAGAATTGAGATAGATGACATTGATATTTTCCATGTGGTATCCCAGAAATATCTGATAGTTATTAAGATTGTTTTTAGTTATTGGGGATAATATCCATTTCCATTAATCATGGTTGTACCTCTGTGGGTATTCCCTTGGAAGGAATGGTATTGGTCGAGATTGTGATTACTAACATGGAGTTTCTTTTAGATAATATATGGGGATTATTCCATCTATCCAGAGTGATGTTAGTGGTGTTATCCTACAATCATGTTTAGGATGTGTTATGTTGTTAGGGATGTTGAGGGGCATTTTTTACCATGAGTAATAGGCACTTCTAGAGGGATGAGTTGGGAATGAGGATCCCATGTAGGGAGGCCTACCTACATTGTGATATAGGGTAGGTTCTTTCTGTAATGAATGTATTTGGAAGTCTTAAGAGTGATATATGGAATGAAACTTACATGTGGTTTGTGATATTGGTTAGAGGAAATAGGATGGGGTCACCAAGGTCCTAAGCTGTCGTAACATGGTATAGTCTCTACAAGGCGGACTAAGGTGTGACATAAGGAAGTGGATAGTTTTGGTGTTTAGTCCAACATAGAGTACAAACATTCACTAACATAGGACATGAAATATATCCCTATTCCTATGTTTATTTGGATTTTCTTATGTTACCAAAAGGCCTCTTATCTGATGATGTTCGTAGAATGTGTGTTACCCTGGATTGATTTGATTAGACAGAGAGAATATTTTTTTGAACTATGATCTCAGGAGAGATTCATCCACTTATGATCTATCTCAGAGCACACTCAGATTGATTCCTCTTCTCTAAAACTTTTTTGAGAATCTAAACTTGGATTCCCTTCCAAACATGCAGTCCTAGATGATTCATATAGGGATTCCCTATCAGTAATATTATTTCGAGGGACCCAAGATGGATGATTATCTCTATGTATTGATTCTGAGGACCCTAAGTGGGAAGCCACTACTATTTTATAGACATGAATGATTCAATGAAAGATACATTTACTTACGTATGGACCTATATGATATTGAATAAGATTAATCCCATATTTATCAACTTAGTGGATCCCACTGGGAACCTTGGTGGTATAACAAAACTATGAATGTGAATTATGAGATACAATATTGATGGTAGTGGGATTCAAATTTGAATCCATAACTAACAAGTAGGCCTGAGGGGTTGTTGAATTAGTGATTTTCTTATAATTTATCAGGAATCACTCTTTTACACATTCACATACCCATTTACTTTTGATTCATCTATTACTAATACATGTGATTATTGCAATTTATTCAATTTTCATGATAAGCTAATATGGGATGATGTTGAAGACCATATGGACATCTTTGAACCTAGATTATGAGATAGATTTGGTTGAATTATTCCTTATCGTAATTTCTAGTGTCTTTTGGATTCTTCCCTATAAAATATTAATATATGAAGCTTCTAATTCTGATTTGGATTCCCCCATTGTTTGTTTAACTCAAAGGATACCAAGATATCTTGGATATAGGTGAGTTCCAAGGATTGTAGGTTGAAAATTATCCCTAAGCACTTGATACAAGGTGCATGTGTAAGGATTGATGATGTTATTCTCAATAGATTATTGAGAATATCCCAATGATTATATGGATGCACAATTATCGTGTTTCCTTGGGCTATTAAGGATTGGGTTATTATTAAAATTATTGATTGGATGTTCAGTTATTTTTTTGGATAAAAATATTATTCCTTACATATCACCTAAGTGTCATCTCACATATGAATGTTTAATATTTCCAAGATCATTATCATCTACAGACCAATAATTTTGAATGAATCATCAAAGTATATTGGGGAAAATAAGATGTATTATGTACTCCACTATGTACTGATTTTAGGATTCCTATTCTTAGGATTCCTAGACTATATATCCCTACATTTCATATAGTATGACCATTTAATACATATAATCCTACATTATATATTAGAGGTGTGTATGGGTGATCCCTGAGAAAGGATTTGTATCCCATTATGGTGATGCAGCTAGATCATTGACATTTATGGCACTGGTCAAAGTATGTATGGTAAATCAAGATCATGGACCCAATGATATATGGTGAATTTATTTTATATATTAAATTATAATTCTAACTTGGCATGGCTGGTTATATTCCATGAGCATGAAATTATGACAACGGGTTATAGGTTTATAGTTAGGGGTGGTCTGCTATGTTTTATTTATAACCCCTGTAAATGAACCATGATGTTTGTGAATACATTATGTATGATTTTTGGATGCAAAAATATTCACATTATAAAAGTAAAGTACCATGGATTCATGATCATGGAGATTCGATCAGGTAAATTCTTATGATCTAGGTCTTGTAGCTCAATATGGTTGTTAGTGACTGAGTATTTGGATTTTCATGGAGTAAAAGCGGATCATTGGGTTTTTATTTTAAATATTATGGTATATGTGATTTTCCCATTTGGATATATTTTTTGTATACATGACATATCTGTTTAGACCTTTAAAATATTTCATTTTTATAGACCTTATTATATTCATTGATTGTTCATTATGATTTTTCACTAAGCGGGATGATTTTTTGTTTCTTCTTCTTTTTTTATTACACTTATAAGCGGGAAGAATATCTCCATCGACACACAAAAGTCCCCTTCTGTATGTTAGAATCATTTAGATTATGGGTAGGTGCGCTTGAGGCCATGTCCTAAACCTATTTTGCTGTTATTCATAGAGTGATCCATAAAAGGATGAGACTTTAAACACACCAGTTGTATGACATTTTTAATGGTTCTCAATGAGTTATGGATCGATGTATATATGGATCTATTTTGGGATGACCCTTTGGGTGTATGGTAGTTCTAGGAGAGATATGACCCAATGTAGATTATGTTTTATAGTTTCTTATATTTTCTCTAGATGGATATATATATTTTATGAATGGTTATACTATTATTATGTTACTACTTATGATCAAAGAGACTATATTACTAGCCTAATTAGTTATAGTCAATATTTGATTTCATGTTAGAATCAATAAATTGAAATTTTTTATTATTTTTTAAATGGTTTTTACAGTATTCATTCTGATCATATCACTTAAGCATTCACTATATTGTATGGTCATACTTGGAACCAAGTTAGTGTTTATCTATTGAGTTTTACCCAATCCATTATTGGAATTTCATAACACATAGGTAACATAGAATTCATCAGTTATTATAGGTCTATGTTTGGAGAAGGGTATAAGTAGCATGATTGATAAGGGCATCCTTGGTGGTGTTAAATATATTGATGAGATGAATATTTGGGAATTTTTTTAATCCTTACTCATATTATTTTATTTTATTGAAAATATATATGGGATAATCCAATTGGGTGATCAATTAATGCATTATTTGATGATAGTGAGTCGATATGAGTTTACACTTCCTAATGATATATGTTATGGAATTTTTTTCTTTATGATTATGTGCACTCATCTTATTATTATGGATTGTTTTTTATATTTCTATTTTTCATTAATAAGATATGGGGGTAAAATATACCAATGTTAAAAAATTGGACCCTCTATTATAGTGTAAAACACTAGTTTATTGGGAGGCATTACTCAGGAAACTTGGATATAGAAGTCACAAAACTTAGTAGTGGCCATCAAAAAATGGGATGTTATAACTTATAGCATAGAAGGATATAATATGATGTCTAAGGATGATTCTTTGGTGAAATATCCTCTTACGGAGTAATGTAGGGGTTCCTCAATAGGTATGGGATAATTTTATTTTCTGGTTGTTTTTATATATATAATATATTTTTTAATTGGGATAGAGATATATTAAATAGTCATATTTCTACCCATATAATTTGATACAAAATGAATATTATATGGGTATGATGCATATTTGGGATGTAAATGATTTAGTATGAATTAAAGCAATGAACAAAATTCTTTATTAATGAAAATTGTTACTGTAGGTGAAGATGTTGTAATGTATGTCCATATTGATTAATTAAAATTTTCTACAGTCCAATCATCAAATAATATTAATTCATGAGGATAAAACACCCACTATAAATTAATTGAAATTAATTTTTATTGAAAATATTATGTTTTTAATGTTCAATTTCATATGTTTGAATACATTTAAAATAGATATTTAGATCATATAAAATTAAGACCATACAATGAGAGGTTTAATGAGGTTGATATCTTTTATATGGACATTAATTCTAATTAAGAGTGTAAACCTACAGGTGTTATTTATTATCTTAAATTATAATAATGAGATCATGGTGGTTGATGATAAATTATAGGATGGTGAAATAAAGTGTTCATTACAATATTGCTTTGGAAATATTCTCAAGTTCATTAAATGAAGGGACCAAAAACAATATTTATTATTAATGATTATACTATAGAAAAATATTAATTTGGTGTTATTACTCATACTCAATCTTACCATGGTATGATGCATTTGATCGAAAATAGATTTAAAAATTTCAAATAATATCTGAAAGGCGGAGCTTAGTTTTTAAAATAGGGTAATAAGTATTAGCCTTAATATTATGATTTAAATTTTTTAAGAAGAAACAGAGATAATTATATGAATGAAGAGATGAAAAATATTTTTGGTTCAATGATTTTTATGTTATTCATTATAAATGAAGTCATTTTTAAGGAATATTCCTTCACATTATGGATTTAGAAAACTTAATTAATTGAATTTATCAATAGACTTTTAAAATCTATTGTTAATATGTTATTATATTTTATATAAATATTAAATAATATTAGGTTGGTATTGGAATGAAAGATATGGGAAAACAAAGGATTATTTTTAAATGAAAGATAAATTTCCATTATATGTTTTCTAATTCCATGCATTCATGTGTTAGGATACTAAAAAGAAATAAACCAATGATTTTTTATATCCGTCAACATGAGTATAAATTGGATTGTACTTCTTATATAATATCATTTCATGAACTGATGATTCAAATTCTAATATCTATTTTTATTAAGGGGTGCATAGATGACTTTATCATTATATATTACCCTATAAAGCATACAAATAATTGTTAATATGATAAATATTAGTACATTGGTTACTTATATATATTCATGTTTTAAATATTTTGATCAACTAGATGTTTCATTTATTCAAGAAATAATCTATTTTAATATTTGTAAATGAAACAAATATATGTGGTATGATGATCCTAAATAAAATGATTAATTTTTAGTTTCAAATGTTTTCCGTATGATTGTTTGATAGAATTTCAATGTGTGTTATTCTAAATTTTGGGGATGTGATAGTTCCCAACAATAGAAAATAAATAATAGAGGTGTTTCTCCCATTAAAATATATTTGATAATCATTTATTAGATAAAATATAATATGGATATTATGTAACATAACACATTATACATGGAACATTTTACTTATGATGTTTTTATAGAAGTTTTTAGGATGAATAAATATGATGATGACCGTGTGATGTACATTTTTTACATAATGAGAAAAGAATTTTATTTTGTAATTAAGAGATGATAGATATTTATTAACACCTTTCTTGATTTGAAAGTATGAATTATAATTTCAAGTAATATAGAAAAAATTTATAATGTTGAATTCAAATTATAATTATATGATGGTATGAATTTTAAAAGTAAAAATATTATGATACATCATTCATGTATGGGATAATGATTATGTATGAGTGTTTTCTTGGAAGAATATTGAGAATTATTTTTGTGTGTTTTATTTCTCAAAAAATACATCCACCACAATAGTTATTTTGATAAATATATAGTGGTATGTTAAAAAATAAAGATCATTTGACTATGGGGGAAAATAGATTAAAGAAGAAGCAACACATAGTGTGCAGATAGGCACAGCATGTTCCTGGATGTGTACATATGAGATAATTTATGGTTATAAAGTCTTGTCATAGGGTTAGTCCGATCATCCATTGAGACCCACTATGGACATTTTGATTTCAATATATTGTATTTGATAATAAAATCTTATTAATAATCACAGTTTTATATTGAAAATTGATGTACAATTCGACCCCCATGTATTATTCATTTTAATTGTGTGCTGGGATATTATTTAAAGGATACCACCTAATTGGGATTTTAAAATCTCCACTTGATGAATTGAAAAACCTCAAAATATTGTAATCTTCAATGATATTCCACAATAGTTTTTCATTAATTTATGGTGTTATAGTGTTGCACTCTGATGATCATGTGGAAATCTAGAAATAGATGTGATTCATGGGTATTAGAAGAAAGCTTCAAATATGAGGATAATTTCCCTATATAATAGATTCATTTTTCTACAAAAATATATGTTCATTAGAGATTCAATAAAATAGATAGTAAGTGTCATCTTTTTTACATTAAATTGTTGAATTCATGTTTTTAGGTTGTGACTATGTAGTAGAGGATTTTGAAATAGATTGTGAAGGATATTTAATTTTTGATATGTTGAAGCAGATTTACTACCAACTATGATGTTAAATAGTATTCATAGTTGTGATGGTTTGATGAAAATTATGTTAGTTTATCGAATAGTCAAAAATTAATGGTAAATTATGTTTTTGAATCATAAGTATCACAATATGTTTATTAAAATGTGTGATAGTGGAACCTCATGTATAAATTTTTCTCGAACATTGTACTTAAAAATTATAAACTTCACCTTAGGGGTGAGAGTTTTTTAATTAGAAGAGAATATTTTTGTAGAACGAATGAGAGTTCTCTATTCTCATAAGGAAATCATGTAAATTTCCTTTCAAAAATAATCCTAGTATATTCAGTTTATATTATTATTATTGTATGTGAACCTGTTGAGGTTTAATATAGTGTTATAATATTTACAATAGATTCTTTCCATGAACTATAAGTAGTACAAAGATGAATATGATCTATCTACACTCAATCACATGGCAGAGAAGAATATATTATCATGAAAATCAACTCATATGAAGATTTAATATTGATTGTGAGTATCACACAATTATTGAATAAAAAATCAATAATTTAATATAATGAATACTTATATCTGGAGTAGGGTTTATTACTGTAGGTATGTTCATGCAAAGAAATTGAAATTTTCTTATGAACATTTTAAGTTCTAAATGAATATAAACTTTATGTATACCATGCATGAGACATTATGTGCATTAAAATGGAACCTAAAGTAATGAAAAATATAATTAAAATAGTGTGAGAATTATTTTGAAGGGATATAATTTAGCAAAGTAATAAATAAAAAAGCATGTAACAAATTCATGACCTTTTAGTTGATAATTATGATATTTAATTTAGTTAAAGTATTATTGTTTTCTTATCCTCATTAAAGAATATTTTTTGTTAGACTTACATATATTATTGCTGACTATTTTTAGTTTCACTAAATTACCAATAATGAACTGGTGAGATGCCAGTATAAATAGTAATTTAGGAGATGAATCTAATAACTAATAGTTTTTAAATTATATTTTCTATTGAAATATTCAGTTTTTTATATAGTATATATTATTATAATCATATGTCACATAAATTTTGTGACAATAATTTATTTCAATAATAAATACTACTACAATGCAGTGAATCTAAATAAATAATAATTCAAAAAATTATAATGGGAGAAAAAATAAATGTTGGAAAATGTAAAATGTGACAATATATATGACGACATTCATCTAAAATCATCATCCCCATGGCCCGAACCATAGAAAAGTGATAAAATATTTACAAACCAATTGATATTTATTGAAAATATAAATGTGGAAACATGAAAGGGATTGGAGTTCATAGTTATTTTCATAACTAATAATTTTTTATTGGTTGAAATTTTACTATTCTAATAGTAATGTGATTATTGGATTTGTCATCTGAATATTGGGAATAGGAACATACTGTTGGAAATAGTAACGTGGCAGTTGGGAATAGTAACCTATCCTCAAGAATATTACTTTTAAATAAATATAATAAAATTTTATGTAAATAATATTTATAATTTTTCATCTAGGTAAATATAAATATTAAAATTCCAAAATGTGAATATTATGATTTAAAAATCCCAAAACAAATATGTGAATTTTTTAATAAACTGTATATTTAATTATTTTATTAAAATCATAAATTTTATTTTAAAATTTAAAATTAACTATGTTATAAAATTAATCTCATAAATTTATTATTATTTCTGAAATCATCAAGTCAAAATTTTCCAAAGGTTATATTTATACAATTTTCTAAAATATATCAATTTTTAGATGAATAATAATCATATTTTTTCTTATAACTAATGTATCATAAAGTACATTATTCATGATGAAATAATGAACTAATGGTTTCTTTGACAATATTTTCAACCAAAAAGTTTAATATTTGAAAAAAATTTCATTAAAATATAGAATAATTGAATTTTAAATCCTTATAAGTACATTCAAAATTCTAAAATTTAGGGTATTACATTAAAATAACATGTCTCATTTCATCCAACATCATTTTAATTAAGCTCACGAATTCTATGTATAATGTTATTAAACATCTAAATGTAAATTTATTTAATTAAAATAAGGTTTATAATGTTATAAATACCAATATTTAATGGTTCTCCATAGATATATTATTTTATTATATATTTTAATATAAATATACTCCTCTCCTAAAGTATAAATTACACCTCTCCTTACCCATGGAAAACCACTCCTCATAATCATTAAAACGAAAAATATCTACCCAATACTCTCCCTTGAGCATATTAGTATACCCAAGGACTCTATAGATCAAGATAATTCTAATAATCAATTTTATTTAGTGTCGTAGAGAAGAATATACACTAGGAAGATGGTATGTTCTCATGAATTCTCCCTCTCATTCTCCTCTCATCAATATATTTTCCACCAGCACTTAAATACCCAAATCATATAACGATAAATAATTATTTGGTTACAATTATATTATTTATTTTAAATATCTTAAATTAATTTAATTACATAGTATTAAATTTCCATATATCCCATTCCCACTTATTTTTTTACATCACATTAGTGATTCGTTAACCGCAAATAAAGATGTTTTTGATTATTTCATTATTACCAACCCCATAGAAGGTTATTATAATTTATTTATGATATATTTTTGTTTAAATATATTTATATTATTTTTATTTAATTTATTATTATAATGTATAAATTTAATTCAATTACATAGTGAAATACAATAAAATGTGGACATTTTTATGGAAAAAATGATATCAAAATTCTTTCCCTTTAACAATCAATGTTAATAAATTTTATTAAATGACTATAATTAATTTTTTTTGATAAGAATTAATATAAGTCCTTCTGGATAAATTTTATAATAACCATATGTTTACTTATTTTGATCTAGAAAAGAGATGAAACAATGCGGGATTTATGTTAAATAGATTCTAGAACACAACCCCAATTATTTTTTTATCCATGTTTCAAAAACAATTATATAATTGTATTCTTATAAAAATATTTAAATATCATTTCAAAATTATTCAATTTTATTTTGGGGATGTACATGTTTCTACCTTGAATTGTATGCTGAATACAATGATTTTTGAAAATGATTCCCTTTCCAAAACACTTCTTTTACATCACTTGAGTTATTTCTTCATTATTTTAGAATTTTTTTAATTCCAAAATAGTTTTAAATAATTCATTTGGGAAAATAATATTTTTTTATTAAATTGATATTTATTAAATCCATATGAAACCATTTCTTTTAATGGTATATTTCATGACTACGATATTTATACATTTTTGTTGCATGAAATATTAAGAAATTATTAAGAAGAGAGAGATGAATCTCGAATTATATAGCCCTCCAATGCATAAGTTAATGTTATATATCACAAGATATTATTTTAATTATCTGTTAACATGATGAAATATAAGTTCACAATGATGATGCGATTATTTATTGGCATATGTTATGTTTGGCCATGATGATATATTTTCTCGCAACTAGGTGGGGTATTTGAACACTATGACATGATGATTAATTTTTTTGAATTACCATCTTCCATTAAATAATCAATTGTAATGCTCACATTATTGATAATTATATGATAATTTTGATTGGATTATGTATATTATTCCCACCCATTTAATACAGATTCATGGAACTTATTTCTTCTATGTTATCCTTCCCCTGACATGGCATTTAGCTCACCCGTTTCATTGATTTATCTCTTCATATAACTAAATGTAAAAATGAGAACATGGGAGATTCTAATTGGTTAAATAATAAGTATTTTAATAATGTTTTTATTTTATTATTAAATTTTTTTTGTTGTCTTATTTTTCTAAATATATAAAAAATTCTATCTTTGAATGAATAATTGTTCAGTTGTTTATTAATTAAAATAATTTAACAATCATTTAATAAAAATAAGTGTTGCTATATTTTTTGTTATAAGTATGACGTATTTAATTTTGGAATTTAGATTAAATGTTTTTTGAACAATCTGTAATTTCATGACTATGTATTGGTAATGATTGTTTAGGATTTTTTAAAATTACTATAGATAATTGTATCCCATAATAAATGATTTTAGACTTGATTTAATGAGGAAATAAATTTTATGTTCATTCATTGTATAGATAATGTTTTTTAAATATTCCTATTTTAGAAATAATTTGGAACCTGGAGAAACAAGGATATCATACCATATGAGGGAAAATTCCACGACTATCCAAATAACATCCCTAATTTAATGTATGATTGAGTTTAAAAAAATATGGTGATGCTTACCTAGGTATCTAATTCTATGAACAATATTATAAACCATGTATAATTTCATCCTTTACCCAAGAAGGATATATTATACATTATATCCTTCATAAGCCAATGAATAATGACATTTTAAAGATTATCTAATCCAATTTTCACAGAATAGTGGGTTAAATAAGAGGTGAATATGTTTTATTTTCTCAAGTTTTATGAGATGTAGAAGGTGACTCTGGCCATATATCATTTATATAGATATGATGATCAATAGGGGTGTTTATAAATAAATCCATATTGAAGGCTCAAATGTTTATTATTGACTAAGAAGAATATTTTATAATATATCACAATAAGTAATTACATAAATCTCATTGAATACTGGTGGATAGAGAAATCATATAACATAAGAATAAGGAAGGAAAATATGTCCTCGTGTACAAAAAAACATAACAAGGATTGAATTTTATTCCTTGGATATTGTTATTAGAATTGATAGAAACATGTAGAGGTTCTATAAGGGATTAAAACCACACTATTTAAATTCTATAGAAATATGAGACATTGGGAGTTACAAAGAAGTTTTTTTATTCTATCAATTTTTAGATGAATTTTGGATTTCAGTCTGATGGTTATGAATATATGATGATAATAATGGAGTTTCATGATAGTGGAAAAAATGATAATATGTGATAGAGGATCCAACTACCCATAAGTATATTTTTTTAATAATAATCATCATAATTTCCTTAATTGAATGGGGAAATAATTCATGTTTGAGTGAGAAGGCCCCAATGATCATGAATTTTAAAGAGATAGGAAACATATTAGCCGCATGATATAGTAAAGGAAGGAACCAACTAATGAACCAACCATCGTTCAGTGATTCAAATATAGGGGGAAGGGGCACCATGCAATCTATTTCACTAAACCATAGGTCGTTGAAGTAATCAACGTTATCAACCACTAGATCCAAAAGATAAAGTAGTATAGAATTCTATTACTACTAAAAATGTGGAGCATGAAAATAATATTTTACACGGTACAAATATTTTTACTCAATAATAGAAATATTATTATTTAATTATTTTCCTACGCATTCCCTTATATCCTAAATGTTTACTACAGCTCTTGAATAAAATCCATAAAACCATGAAGTAGAGATATTGGTAAAAATACCTAATGGTGAAATCATTGTGACCCATGTTTTCTAGTATTCTCTTATTAGGGTACATGAGAATATTATAATAGAAAATCATGTAATTATTTCTCTAGTTTAATTTAATTCTTTACTATTCATGGATTGAATCTAATATATACAGAGAACACATAAAATGTTCAGAAAATGGAATCTCATTTTATATTCCAAACCAAATCATACTAATCTTAAAATTAAAAGAATATCAAAAATCTCCTTGGGAAAATCAATCAACAATGTGGGTTCTAGTTCCATAAGAATAAGAATACCTTTCCTAAATCTTATAGTAAAAGGTATATATCATCCTTGATGAAATTCCCATAATGAGTGAATACAATGATGTATTTACGGAATTGATACCCCATATTACCCTTAATAATGATGTATAGTAATCAATAGACCTTATACCTAGAGACAATTCCTCATCCGAATTAACCTATAGGATAGAACTGATTTAGTTGAAGGAGCTAATGAATCAAATGTAATAGAATTTGGATAAAGGATTTATACACCCTAGTGCATCACCTTGGGCTGATCCACTTCTCTTTAAAATGAAATTGAGGGATAAATGTTGGTATATATCTATTATCAAGAGATAAATAGGATCCCCATAATGAAAATTTATCTTTGGCCAATGATTGATGAATTTTGTTTATCAATTATGGGATGATAAATAATTCTCATAGGTGGATCTACATTTTTAGAATCATTAGTTGATAGTGAACAAGGAAGATATTAATAAGAGATGCTTCTATAAAAGGAATTTAAACTATGATTTCATAGTTACTCTGATTATACATACTAATTCCCCGATAATATTCATGGATTTGATGAATATATCCTTTATAAAAAACCTAAATAAATTTGAGGTAGTTTTTATTGATGATATTCTCATTTAATATATGTGAAATGAAGTGCATGAAGTGAATTTAATGATTTTTATTATAATATTACTATAACACCCCGAAATTTAATGAGAAATATTATTTTTTAATTACTTTGATGTCTTGTGTTGTACGCTACACCAAGATTAGATTTCACTATACGAAACACTGTATTAGCTTACAATATACGCAAACACTATTCTAGGCTTGTGTTGCACACCAGAGCAACCTTCCATGATAGCGTGTATCGTACGCAAAACAGAGTTTCACTAAACAGCGATATATTGTTATAATATTATGAACTAGCCGTTATGAATAGTATTAAATACATTTTGAATGTTATAACATTATTATTCATCTTACAAATTTTCTATAACACCGTATTAGAATAAAAAAAATTCGAGTAAAATTAGTATTTTTTAAAAAATGCAGTTTTGCAACCTTTTGATGGCGCATCCACTTTAAATCTAGTTTCTGACATGTTTATAAGTTCAATTTGAAAAAATCAAATTATTCTTTCGAATCAGGATAAAAAAATTTACTTTGGATAATTTTTTCATATTATTCTGATAACTTTCTTATTTTAATGAATAGTAAAAACACATTGTATTTTAATTAAATAAACTATTTTCATCATAATAATTTATATGGATAAATTATAATATTAAATTTTTTAATGTATACATAGAATATAATTTTACTATTTTATATAAATCATGTAATTATCATTGATTTTACCTTTAATTCATAGGTAAAATCATTTCATTCTTTTGCAATGTTTTAACATTTAAAACTCATTTTCTTAACAATGGGATTGATTTTAAATTAATTTCTGAAACTTTTGTGATTTTAATTTGGAAAAATTGATTCCATATTTGGAATTAGTAGGTCCAAATTATTCTAATAATTTACTTTTTATTTTTAGTCATTATGAATAGTAACTACTGTAAATTTTATTTACCATAGTTAAAGGTAAATCGGGTAATTAAGGGTAAATATAATATTATAAAATTACCCTAACACTTGTACTCGTATAATTGGATGATTATATTTTACTCTAAATCATACTTGGGTCGAAATGGAATCTAATGGAACCCACTTTTATAGGATTAAGACCTTTTATTTATTTAATTTAAAGGAATGTGAAATGTCTCACTCAAACTTTAATAATTAGATTATTTCAAATATAAGGTTATATAGAATATAAATTCGATTATAAATACTCATTTTAAATCTAAATTGTTTTTATTTATCATGGATATTTATTTTAAATGATTAATAAATATTTATTTACCTTAATATCTTATACATTAATGATGAAGAAATTATTTATTTAGTGACAAATCAATAATACATTTTTTATTAAAATAACAATAACTATAAAAATGACCAAAAACATTCCCAAAAATTATTGGTTGAGTATATCTATACCCTAATCATCCAAGGATAGATTTGTGGACCATTTTGAGACTCGGAAAACCGATTAGGACATTTATATAATTTTACTTTAAATGATGTCAAAGATGTCACCTTCACAATTTAATAAAAACAACAATTTAAATGTAGTTATTTTAAGATGAAAAATACATGTAGAAGTTTTATTATAAAATATATTAGATTTATCTTCATCATATGATTTTATTTATAATTTCTACGAAACAAATATGTATATTAAATAATTATACAAAAATTTTGTTCTAGTTATTTTATGAAGAGATATACCAAATAAATGGATTTAAAAATATTAAAATAAATATTATATGAACTATTTAATGTGCCCGACTAATTTAATAGATACATATTACATGTTATGAAGCTATTAAATCTTTTTTAGAACATATCTTATATTTGGATTTTATTTAAATTCAAATAAATGAATAGTGTCAAAATTGACACTATTGTTATTTTATAAAAATAACATAATATGAAATTGTTTAAAAATCACAAAAATATTTAACAATTACAAATTAAAATTTATATGTTAATTTTTTTATAAAAAATTAAATTACGGACAATTCATAAAATATAAGTAATTATTTATAACAGTTTCAAATTTAGAATCTTATTACCTCAAATAAAATTAAATAGATTAAATAATGACAAATCATGTTGATAATGTTTAAAATAAATTCCCAAATTGTATAAATTTTATTGGTAGAAGAGATTACAACCCTATATAATCTAATTTTTTGATTTGTGTCATTTTTGGAGGTTTTTCAGTGAGTTTGAATTTATTATAAATAAATATTTCTTATGTTAACAAAGGTGCCCCTCTCCGCCCTTATAAAAAAGGCACCACTTCCGTCTTCTCTTCACACCCTTTTGAGCCTTGAATCTGGGCCAACCCCTGCCAATTCCTCTTATAAAACCCTCTAGTTATATTATAGAGTTTACAATATTCTCTAAATACCAACTCTAGTTCCCTAAGAAGAATTTTAAAGGAGGTGCGTTGAGGAAGAGGTAATCTCTTTTACCGATTCATTCAAGTTTTCTATCTTCTTCAACATCCTATTATTTAGTTGTTTAATTATAAATAAATAACAAAATTATTAAATATATACTGATATGTTATTATAAATTTGAAACAACCCCATTTCACCTTCTATCCATCCTACGGAAAACGAAATCACCGCTCGTGCTTACGTACGAAATACCGTCTCCACGCCGTGGTGTAATCTGTTTTTTCACCACCACCTTACATGGATGGGAATAATGGTATAAATAATAACTATATATGGTAATTATAAAATCATACTAATTCTGAGATTTTATATCATCCACTCCAATTCCATTCAATAATTATGGGAACGATATCATTGCTCGTGCGTACGTACGGATTACCGTCTCCACGATGCGATGAGAATCAATCTCCATGTTAACCATTCAAGAATGATTATAATGTTTATATAATGAATAATAATGAAATATATGACATAATTAATTTACTGTATATATGTATATATATATATATATGTCATCTACTTACTTCCATTCAAGTCAATAAAGAAAGGAAAACATCATTCATGCGTACGTACGGCCTACCGTCTCTATGAACGGTGTATTTCATTTCATTCATCTATCTATTATATATATATATACTAAATATATATGATATATATATCATTATTTACATTATTTATGTATGTAAATCATGATATAAGTAATAATAATATCAATAACAACAATTCCAAACTCATACGATAAATAAAACGATTTTACCCAAAATGATGCTTTAACATGGAATTTACAAAAGAACGAGTAATATAAAGTCATAAGTGAACCATATATGATATCATAACAATGAATATAATTATTTAATAAGTAAATTACATTATTTAAATCATTATACAGGAGGTTTGGATACGTACGAAGCATATCAGACCTAAGGTAAGGGATAACTATTCCAATCTTGTTCTTATCTAAGATGGTTAATTCGAATGTATTTACTGGGGATATATTTATCATCCATGTCCCTGTTTTCTAAAAATGTTTTAATGTATTTTTAATGTCCTTTTTTCCCATTTTTGACTTTTACTACCTGGTATTTAAGGAAACTTTCTTTTTTTACCAAATGATGAACTTTTTGACTTTTCCGGAAAAAGTACGAAGAGAATGGTTTTTTAACATATTTAGAATGAATGGATTTTTTCAGTTTCTTAACAACATATTTTCAAGAATATTACTCTAAAATATTTCAGGACAATTTTAAAAAAATCATTTTCTTTTAAAATTTCATGTCATTTTCTGAAAAGAAAATAATTTTGAAGAAGGAATGATATTTTCCTCAAGAATTCATTTCTTGTGTTTTATGAAAACCATTTTCCATCTAAGATGACATTATTTCATATGTGTATGTTTCATGTATAATTTCTCAATGATGTACATGGAATTTAATTTCTTATGATGAAATGATATCCATTTGTTTTATATATATTATTTTATGATGGGATGATGTTTATGAAACCCATTTTATTCTTTGGGTTAAGATGAATGATTTATTTTTATGTTGTGGAAAATGTAAGAATAATTTCATTATGAAATGGGTGGGACTGATATCTCCCTCCAAGGAATTGGTTAAATATTTATATCTCATGAAATTTACATGGCTGGAATGGTAAGTTAATTCGGTTTAGTGTTACAGAACTGGAATGAGGAGTAAACTCGATTCAGAAAGGGACTTTGTCCACTAAGATGGTCTTGGCAGGAATGCCTTGGAAAATATGGAAATAAAATCATGTGGTTAATGGTTTTACACAATTACATGTTTTATTCCCATGATATTTTATCATGAATTATGATCCCTTATGATTTATTCCTTACGTACTGCCATGTTTTATGTCATTGTACAAGATTTTGATGTTTAACTATTATGTTCATGTTTTGAAGTTCAAATGTATATGGTTTGTCTTATTTTCCCCATCCTTACCCTTAATTTGCATTTGAGCTCACCCTTTATATGTTTTATTTTCTCCTGGATATAAAGAAAAGTTTTAGGTAAGAAAAAAAATGGAAGATCATTATGGGAGATGTTGAAGATCTTTCACCATGATTATAAGATTATGTTCCACGTTTACAAAGTCACTAAACTATTACGGTCCTTTGTTGTTTGATTTTGTTATATATTAAGTATTCTGAATAATTAATCTAATGTCTATGTACGTCAAGCTTTGGGTCTCTACATTTGGTATCAGAGGAAAGGTTTAGTTAACCGTTGGAAACTAGGATGTGAAAACTTTAGTGAAATTACTAGAGATATTTCTAAGGTATGTCTAGGGATGTCCCTAAGGTTTAGTATAAATATATGTTATAGTCCTAGAATTATACTGACAACCTAGGGTGAACATAAGATGTCATGTATTAAAGAATGTGTGATAAGTTAGACATCCCATAAGTGACTTTTTATGATTATGTGGTTCCTCAGTATCTTATCTGTTTCTTAAACAGTGGTTTTTGGTTTTATTCAATGGAGAGAACTAGAAGGAATTGGGTCAACATTGAATCCGATGAAAAAATTGGTGATTATGAGCAACGAAAATGCGTAAGGACTAGAAATAGAGATATTATGATTATGTCGAATCAGTCATCACGATATATGATTAACAAGGTGAACTATTTTAGTATTCCTAATTTATCAAATAATAGGTAGATGAAATTTTATTCATGTTTGCATGGTGAGGAGAATAGAGAAAGGAAGATTGAGATTTCTAAAGAAGGTAAGAATAAAATTGATGAATACATCAAATGGAGGGGAATATGTAATCTGTGTGGGAAGAAGGGTCATAGAGTGACAGACTGTTATGAAGTTCAATGTATTATCTATGGAGAACATGGAAATTACCCAACTCAATGCCCTGACCAAAGAGGATACTTATAAATAAAGGGAGGACTTATTCCATGAAAATCATTGAAGAGGATGGATTGAATTTTTATGTATTGGTAATCAAGAATAATGTTGTTGAGCTACTTTTATGGTATATTGGAATATATATGAATTGTTCCATTATGGTTTTCATAAGAATACAATACCATTAAACATGAAAAGTGATTAAAAAGTTTTTTTAAATAAGATGATATGCGCGTAATGAAGGGATAATGAAAAAATGAAATGAGCTCATGACTGATATAAGGAAAAAGATATATCATGATTTGACTATATAGAAATTTTGGGATTTCGAAATGTGGAAAGTGTTAAATTTTTACATCATTCATGTTTTCACAAAGGTTCCATGGGTATTCATTTTTCAATAGATTACAAGATTATGGTATTCACATTTTTAGAATGTGATCAACAAGATATGTCGGGGGGATAAATGATGGTATTCACGTTCTTGTTATATGATCTTTTTAGTAATCGTTCTCTTTATACTATGAGTTTGGAAAGAAGTATTTTGGATAATCCTAAAGATGGAAACATATTATGTTGAACATAAATTATTATTGTTTAAGGATACAAATTTTTACGATATTATTGATGGAATGTTATAATAGTGTAGTTTGAAAAAAAGGGACAACCTGCAGAACGGGCGACAACCCATCACGTCAGACGAGGCTGTGGGAATCAAACCCAAAACCAAAGTGTGACATGCCTTTCTCGCCTACCACTGGCCTACAGGAAGTACTTGGTTCGTAGAAACTAGTTTTATTTTATTAATAGGTATGATAGATGAAGTATAAGTCCATTTTTGAAACCATATATGATTAATCTCACCATAATATGGACTTATGTATATAACTTTTTCTAATCCTATGTTTGAGACAGATGGAATGCCCTATCATTTTATCACATGATCTGCTGACACTTCAATAATGACAAATTAAAATTCATTTCATAAATAGTTTATGTGTAAATTGTTCAAGGAACGCGCAACGGTGAGATTGAGTAATTATTTCTTCTAATTCAGATTCTTCAACTTTAGGGAAATGATCTTGAAAACCAAAAACTTTGTCCTAGTGTCATTATATCCGATGAATCATATGGTACCTTAGATCATCCCAAATTAATGGTTTTGTGATTCATGGCTTTTTCATAGCACTGTACTCTACCAATCTCCATCAAAACATGATTGTAATATTTCTCTTCCATATCCATATTTTCACCTATGATCTCCTATTTGGAAATCCAGTGATTAGTTAATTTAGGTAACTGTTACATTTCATAATTTAGTTTTTAAAGTTATGTTCTAGTATTCCATTTTACGAAGTGGGTTTCGTTGAAAGAAAATTTCAAGTATTATACCATTTATAACCCTAACGAATTTCGAGGGTGAAATTCATTTTAAGAGGGGTAAAATGTAGCACCCTGAAATTTAATGAGAAATATTATTTTTTAATTACTTTGATATCTTGTGTTGTACGCTACACCATGATTATCTTTCACTGTACACAACACTGTATTAGCTTACAATATACGCAATCACTAATCTAGGCTTGTGTTGCACGCCAGAGCATCCTTCCTCGATAGCGTTTGTTATACGCAATACCAAGTTTCACTAAACAACGATATATTGTTATAATATTATGAACTAGCCGTTATGAATGATTTTAACTATATTTTGAATGTTATAACATTATTATTCATCTTAAACATTTTCTAGAACATCGTTTGAGAAAAAAATAAATTTTTTGAGTAAAATTATTATTTTTAAAAAAATGCAGTTTTGCTTCCTTTTGATGGTGCACCCACTTTAAATCCAGTTTGTGACATGTTTATAAGTTCAATTTGATAAAATAAAATTCTTATTTGGAATCAAAATATAAAAATTTACTTTGGAAAAAGTTTTCATATTATTCTGATAACTTTCATATTTTAATGAATAGTAAAACACTCTATATTTTAATTAAAAACAAATTTTTTCATCGTAATAATATATATGGTTAAATTATAAAATTAAATGGTTTTAAAGTATAAATAGAATATATTTTTACTATTTAATATAATTTCTGTCATTTTCATTTATTTTACATTGAATTCATAGGTAAAATCATTTCAATCTTTTGCAATGTTTTAACTTTTAAAACACATTTTCTTAACAATGAGATTAATTTTAAATTAATTTCTCCAACTTTTGTGATTTGAATTTGGAAAAACAGATTCCATATTTGGAACCAGTAATTTCAAATTATGTTAATAATTTACTTTTTATTTTTAGTCATTATGAATAGTAACTACGGTAAATTTTATTACCATAGTTAAAGGTAAATCGGGTAATTGAGGGTAAATATAATATTATAAAATTACCATAACAGTTGTCTTGATATAATTGGATGAATATATTTTACCTTAAATCATACTTGGGTCGAAATGGAATCTAATGGAACCCATTTGTATTGGATTAAGACCTTTTATTTATTTTATTTAAAGGAAAGTGAAATGTCTCACTCAAAGTTTAATAATTAGATTATATTTAATATAAGGTTATACAGAATATAAATTCGATTATAAATACTCATTTTAAAGCTAAAATGTTTTTTATCTTGGTAATTTATTTTAAATTTTTAATAAATATTTAATTACCTTAATATATTATACATTAATGATGAAGAAATTATTTATTTTGTGAAAAATAAGTAATATAGTTTTTATTAAAATAAAAATACCTATCAAAAGGACCAAAAACATGACCAAACATTATTGGCCGAGTATATATATACCCTGAGCATCCAAGGGTAGATTTTTTGACCATTTGGATCCTTATAAAACCAATTAATACATTAATATTATTTTAATTTAAATGATGTCAATGATATCAACTTCTTAATTTAATAAATATAAAAATTTAACAGTTGGTATTTTTAGATGATAAAATTGATTAAACGAATTATTATAAAAGATATGAGATGTATCTTTATCATAGGATTTAATTTTAAATTTTTATAAAACGAATAAATATATTATAAAATTATACAAAAATGTTGGACAAATTATTTTAATAAGATATATACCAAAAAATGGTTTTAAAAATTTTAAAAGATATATTATATGAACTATTTAACATGATACACTAATTTTATACATAAATATTACATGTTATTAATCTATTAAATCTTTTAGTTCGAATATATCTTCTTTGGTGATTTTATTTAAATTCAAAAAAATGAATAGTGTCAAAATTGACACTATTGTTTTTTTATAAAAATAACATAATATAAAATTGTTTAAAAATCAAAAAAATATTTAAAAATTATAAATTAAAATTAATATGGTCGCAACATGTCATAAATAATCCAATTATGGAAAATTCACAACACATATGTAATTATTTATAACAATTTAAAAATTAGAATCTTATAACCACAAATAAAATTAAATAGATAAAATAAGGATAAATCATGTTGATAATGTTTAAAATAAATTCCCAACACGTCTAAATTTTCTTTTTGGATGATATTACAACACTATATCATCTAATATTAGGATTTGAGTCATTTTTGGGTGTTTTTAAGTGAGTTTGAATTTATTATAAATTAATATTTCTTAAGTTACCAAAGGTGCCCCTCTCCTCCCTTATAAAAAGGGCACGCCTTCCCTCTACACTTGACACGATTTTGAGCCTTGAAGATCATCCAAACCCTAAAATTCCTCTTCTATACCTCTATATTTATATCATAGAGGTTCTGGTATTTTCAAAAGACCATCTCTAGTGCCTTATGAAGAAGTTTAAAGGAGTTGCGTTGAGAAAGAGGTAATCTCTTTTACCGATTCTTTCATGTTTTCTTTTTTCTTCAACATCCTCTTATTTAGTTGTTTCAATATAAAGTAATATCTTCAGTACTACTTATATATAGATATGTTATTATTAATATAAAAAACCCCATTTCACCTTCTATCCATCCTAGTGAAAACAAAATCAACACGCGTGCATACGTACGGAATACCGTCTCCACGCCGTGGTGTAATTTGTTTTCCCACCACCACCTTACATGGATTGGTATAATGGTGTAAAGAATAACTATATATTGTTATTATAACATCATACTGATTATGAGATATTATATCATCCCCTCCAATTCCATTCTATAATTATGGGAACGATATCATAACTCGTGTGTACGTACAGATTACCGTCTCCACGACGTGATGAGATTCATTCTCCATGTTAACCATTAAAGAATGATTATAAAGTATATATAATGAATAATAATGAAATATATGACATAATGAAGCTACTGGATTTATGTATGTATATATATATATATCATCTTCTTACTTCCATTAAAGTCAATAAGTAATGGAAAACATCGTTCATGCTTACGTACGACCTACCGTTTCCATGAACGATGTATTTCATTTCATTCATTTATATTATATATATATATACTGAATATATATGATATATACATCATGATTTAAATTATTGAAGAAATTAAATCTTGATATAAGTAATAACAATCTCATGAACAACAAGTCCAAACACGTATGATAAAAAAATGATTTTACACAAAATGATGCTTTAAATGGAATTTACAAAAGAACGGGTAATATAAAGTCATAAGTAAACCATATATGATATCATAAAAATGAATATAATTCTGTAATAATTAAATGAAATTATTTAAATCATTATACAAGTGGTTCAGATATGTACGATTCATATCAGACCTAATGTAGGGGATAACTATTCCAATCTTGTTCTTATCCGAGATTGTTTATTCCTAAGTATTTATTGGGATTATATTTTTCATCAATGACCCTGTTTTATAAAAATGGTTTCATGTATATTTAAATTCATTTTAACCAATTTTTTACTTTTACTAAATGGTATGTAAATAATATTTATTTTTTTTACCATAGTTAGAACATTTTGACTTTTCCAGCAAAAGTACGAGGAGAATGGTTTTTAACTTATACAGAACGAATAGATCTTTACGGTTTCCTAATGCTATATTTTCAGGAATATTAATCTACAAGATTACATGACTATTTCCAAAAAAATCCTCTTCTTTTAAAATTTATTTTCATTTTTTGAAATGAAAATTAATTTGAAGAAGAAAGGATATTTTCCTCAAGAATTCATTTCAAATGTTTTATCAAAACCATTATCCATCTAAGATGACATTATTTCATATGTGTATGTTTCAAGTATAATGTCTATATGATTTACATAGTTTCACTTTTTGTACGATGAAATTATATCCATTTGTTTTATATGGATTATTTTTTGATGGGATGATGTTCATGAAACCCATTTTATTCTTTGGTTTATGATGAATGATTTATGTTTATGTTTTGGCACATGTAAAAATGATTTCATTATGAGATGGGTGGGACCAATATCTCCATCCAATGCATAGGGTATAGATTTATATCTCATGAGACTGACATGGCTGGAATGGTAAGTTAATCTGGTTCAGTGTTATAGGACTGCAATGAGGAGTGAACTCGATTTAGAAAGGGACTTTGTCCAGTATAATGGTCTTGGAAGCAATGCCTTGGCTACTATGGAAATCATATAATGTTCTTAATGGATTTCCCCAATTACATGTTTTATTCCCATTCTATTTTACAAGGATTAATGATCCATTATGATCCACACCTTAGGTACTTCCATGTTTTATGTCATTGCACAAGATTTTGATGTTTAAATATTTTGTTCATGTTTTGATGTTCAAATGTATATGGTTTTTTTTATTTTCTCCATGCTTACCATTGTTGAGCATTTGAGCTCACCCTTTATGTGTTATATTTTCCCCAGGATATGAAGAAATTTTTTAGGTAAGAAAAAATGGAAGATCTTTATGGGAGATTTTGAAGATCTTTCACCAAGATTAGAAGATTATGTTCCATGTTTCGAAGACACTAATCTATTACGGTCCTCTAGTGTCAGTTTTTGTTATCTATTAAGTATTCTGCAAAAGTAATGTAATTTCTATATACGTCAAGCTTTGGGTCTCTACAATTACTGAAGGAGAAAATGTATTAGATGTTTATATAATATGACTTTTGGATGTAAGAAGTCACATTCATGTGGAACATGATCAATTATGACAGAATTTCATTAGAACCATCATAGAATAATGAAATTGAGCAATGGCCTACACCAAAAAGTGTAATGAAAATCCTCAGTTTTATTGTCTTAGTAGGCTATTATTAATGTTTTGTAAGAAATTTAATATGAATTATTAGTTCTCTATCTAGGATAACACAGAAATGGGTATACCATTTCTTGAAAAATGAATTTGAAGAAAGCTTCATGGAGAATAAAATGAGGTTAATCACAAGAAATATTCTTAAAATATATAGAAGTGGAGAAAATTTTATGATTATACATGGATTCGTTAGAGAATGTATGGGGTTGTGTAATATTGATGAATGATAAATTAATATCCTATTACTCATTACCATTATCGATTTGTGAGGAAACTACCTAATACATGAAATGGAGTTAGATGTTGTGGTCATTTCCACGAAAATATGGTTGAACAACATCCTTGTTGATAAGTTTCACATAAACACCTATCAAAATAGTCTGAAGTATATATTATCATAGAAGGTTCTCAACATGAATCAAAGAAGATGGTTTGAGAAAATCAAGGACATAAATTACAATATTTACTACTATCTGGAAATGGAGAACAATGTAGCTTATACACTTAGAATTAAAGATCCTACTACACTATCCATAATGCAGATTGAGATATAGACTATATTCATGTATGCAAAAAAGGATGGATCTAGAAATCATAATATAAGGGAATACACCCAAACATTCCCATAATATTTACCAAACATATATCTAACAACTGTTAAAGTAGGAACACAAGAATGATCTGGATATTCCATAGAAGGTGAAACCAATACATGAATGGATGATAAATTATTTCCACTTCGATGAGTATGGTTTAATTTAATTTTCAATTAGTTCTACATATTACATTGGATTTTTCTCAGGTATTCAAATGGTTCAATATGAATCCATGTATGGGAAGCGATGTATAAGTATATCTTTTTATAGGATTAGTTATCGAATTTTTTTTACTTGATCATGATCTTATATAAAATATTATATAGATTCATCAATCTGTCACCAACATATTATGGCCACTCAGACATGGAAAATGTGACATTCTAACAACCATTGAAGGGATCTTGTTTTTCATGATAGAGATGAATTTTTTACTTCAAATATCACCATGGAAGTGATTCATGAAATTTATAAATAAAAGGAGTAAAATTATAGGGGTCATTACAACCTTTTATATTCATAATTGTGTAGGAGATGTGTACATTAATCAAGAACATAAACTGGAGATATCTCATCTTCAGGTTGGGTTCTATGTTTCTCTTCTATGGAGGATAATACTTGATCCCTCACATGTAATGAATTCAAATGAGGTATAATTGGATAATGACATCTCATATGAATTGTAACCGGTTAAGACCTTGGATCATACATACAACGTTCTACGTGAGAACACAACTCACATTCTGAAAATTTTGCGGGGGAACCATATGTGTGGAAATGTTACATGGAATCAAGAAGAAGGAATCAATCAGAAGTTCCATCACCTATACTCAATCAAGAATATGAATTTAATTTTTGGGGATAAAATTTCTAATTAGGAGATAAGGTTATAGTCAATATTTTAAAAATGATATTTGTATATTGAAGTAAATTTTGTTATATTATTTATATAGTGTTAAACACACACTACAAAAAAATATATGATTAATAATTTAATCGATTAATAAATTATATTATATTAATTGGAAACTAATCAATTAAAATTCTATAAATTACAACGGAGAAAAATATATAAATTAATAAAAGTAGAATCGGAAAACCTGGATCACCCTAATCTTCTAGAATCATCAACACCAAGGATAATATAATAGAAAATAAAAATTATATTAATAAACCAATCCACATTAAAGAAAATGGAAAAATAAATCCTTGGGAGAAATTTATTTGGATAATGAATTATTATTTATAGGGTGAAATGTTTCCATTTGAATAGTAATGTGACCATTGGAATAGCAATATGACATTTAGGAAAAGAAATCTGACTATTTGGAATAGAAACCTGAAGTTTGTTAATAATAATCTAACCATTAGAATATATAGTTAATCCAAAATTTTTAAAATAATATAAAAAATATATTTTTCATTGGTGATTTATGTATATGAAAATATTATAATTCCCATAAATATTTTTTAGGATTAATAAAGTTGATGAAAATAAATGGAAATTTTTAATAGACAATATTTCAATATACATCATAAAAATTATAATATAGGAATTAAAAGTAACCATTTTATAAAAATATATTTATAAATTTAATATGATTTCTGAAATCATCACCCCAATATTTCCTTCAAGGGTTAATTTTTTGGAATTTTCCAAAATACATCTACTTTCAAGGGAATAGTAAAAATACAATTTTTCTTCTAACTGATGTTTCATAAATCACATCATAAAATATGTAATAATTAGGGAATAATTTATAGAATAATAGTTTATGAAAATAAATAAATAATTTTAAAATGGATTCATTAAAATTAAATAGACTTTATTTCCATAGTTAAAAATTGCATTCCAATGTCCAGAATTTAGTGAATTTCAATAAAATAATAATTTCTCATTTTTCAGCCTTCCACTTAAATAAATTTAATAATTAGAATTATCATGTTATTTAATTTCCTAAAATAAATATATTTCATTATTATATTGTTTATAATGTCAGAAATTCCACTACAACATGGTTTATAAAAGATTTATTATTTTATTCACAATTTTAATTTATAATACACCCTACCTCATGTAAAAATAACACTTCTCCATCCCATTCAAAAAACAATCATCAAAAACATTAAAAATAAAAATATCATCCAAAATAATCTCTATTAAGGCTCTTAATATATTTAGGGACATTCAAGATACATATAACTCCAATCATCTATGGAGTTTAGTGCCGTAGAGAAGAATCAACATCGATAAGAGGGTATATTCTAATCAATTATCCCTTTCATCTCCTCTCATCATTCAATATTACTCCACCCCTTTAATGCCCAAATATTATAAGGATAAATAATTTATATTTAAACTTATCTTAATTATTTTAACGAAATTTAATTATTATATTTACATCATATTAATGTTTTATATTTTACATTGCCACTATTTTGACAATGTCTCGTTAAATGTCAGTTAAGTGAAAACAGTGACGTTACCAATTATTTTTTTATTACTATCCTAAGGTATGGTTATTTTATATTATTTATGATAAATAAATAAATAAATATATTTATATTAATCATATATAATTAATTCTACTATTCTATAAATTTTATTGTCACATAATTGAAATAGAAGAGAAACAAGAAATGTTTAATGAAAACATGATATCAAAATGTTTCCCTTTAGCCAAGGAATTTAAAATTAGATTAAAAAACCGATAATTGATATATTATGGTAAAAATGACAATAAATCAACTATGGATCAATTTTTTAATAATTTTTTTTATTATTCGTGAGGTAGAAAGACGAGAAAATAAAGATGGATTTAATATAAGGAGATTCTCAAACAAAACTCCTTTTATTTGGTTTATCCCTCTATCATTTCATTTTCATGATATGTATTCCTCTAATATAAGTTAAATATACTTCCATTATTATTTACTTTTCATTTCTGTATATAAATTCTTCCTCCTTGACTTATCATCTTAATTCAATGATTCTCCAAAAAACGACCTTTCGTTCACAAAGACATCTTTTACTAAACATGAGTTGTTTCTTCTTTACTAAATAATGAATTTTCTTTCCATATATGTCTTTATTTTTAATTTGGTAACCCCATTTTTAGTAAATAAATCATTAATTAAGAAATTCATATATAACCCATTCCATTCCATGGGTTATTTCTTAATTACAGTTCTTATGTGTTCTTAGTGGAAAGCATGATTATGTAAGTTTCATAATGTGATGGGTGGGAATAGTAATATATAGTGCTAAAATGTATTCATTATTCATATGTGTGTCATGAGATTATATGTATTATGGATGGGTGCGATGAAATATTTGTTCACAATGCTAGTTTCATGATTTATACAGATATTCTTTGCATGTATAAGATGCTATCTTCGTTCTCAAATATATATTGTATTTGACCACTATGACACAATTTCTAGTTTTCATGAATTTACACATTCCACAAAATTTATAAATTTCTTCATTGTATTATTAATTACGACTCTATACATATGACATTATTATGACTATTATTCTCCCCACTGTAATATTATTTAATGTCTCTATTTTTTAAAATTTATCCTTCCCCACAATAGAATTTTATATCACTGCTTTATTTGATGTATATCCCTTGGAGAATACCTAAACTGATGAGAATGTGATATATTTTAGGTCGAAAAAGATGAATTATTTTAATATTTATTTACTTTTTTATTAATATGTTATTTACGATTCATTTTTTCCCAAGAAACTAAACATTTTAATACATGAACGTATTACAATTATATTGTTTTTATTTAAAATGATGTAATATTCTTGTTAAAAAAAATCATTATCTCTATAATTACTACTACATTAATTAGTGATCATGAATTACTTGAGTTTTTCTATTAGGTATTTCAATTTGTTTTCTGTATTTGTAATCACATTTATTACTAGTGGTAACTTTTTATATTAGATTATAATTAGAATAATAAGAACATAGTCTCCCACATTGGGGTTGAATTTTGTAAAAATACCATGTTTTTTCCTTCATTATATTTATATCCTACATGTGTTGTGATTGTTCCTATTCAGAAAAGATGCATTGATCTGAAAAGCTATATAGTTTTGAATGTAAAAAGGGGTAAATAATTAAAATATAAATGATTTCAAAAAATAGTGTGTAAATTAATTATCCACTTATTAGTGTACATGCATGTTCTAATGAGAATATCAATTGGTATTAGAGCATAAAGTTCCGTATATTATTGTTTTTACATTATGTTATATATATTTACCAGCCCAAAAAGAAATTTTTGTTTTAATTACATAAAGATTCAGAGTTTCTTTTGATGAACTATATAGTTACCATATTATTCAGTTCTAACATGCAACATTCTACTAAAGTCTTATAGATCATAAAGATGAAATGGGATAAGAAATCGAAGAGAAATTTTATGAATATATATAATACTAAAAGATATATTTATACTTTTATAGTTTATTTTTATGAGATATATTTGTTAAATTAGTTGATAGTGATCCTCATGATGATTCTTGTTAAATTTATTAGAACAGTAGGTTTATAGAATCATATAGTTTTTTTATTTATAATAAATTTATTAAATAAATAACGTTACTATTAAGGATGTGACATATATTATTTCATTTATCAAAAGAATAAATGATGAAAAATATGAACTGGAAGATGAAATTGAGGCCATAGAGAATTTTTTACCATGATACTATAAAGATGATAAATTATCATAAAGCATGTTGAATCCAAAAATGAATGTATATCACATAGATTTTAAAACATATCCAATTATGAAGATTAATTTCTACTATGAATGTCAATAATTCTCATAAAGAAATCAATATCAAAAGGATAATGAACATTAAAATTATTCATCATAAATTAGTATATTCTATGACAGTAAGATTTATAAGATGAAGATTCAATGGGTGGAAAAATGAAATAATTTAGAGATGTTAAGATTTCTCTCAAAATAATGTGTATTTAATTAGATGTCAAACCATCACATTTAGAAGTGAAAAAAGTTGAGACCTCTTGAGTTAATATTAATTGAATTCCATTGGTTCATATTTATGATAATAAAATTACATATTAATGGAAATATTTCTATACTGATAATGTTATGAAATCATCTTAAAATAAGTATTGTATAAAAAATTGAAAAAGGTAACACTTTATCCTTATTAATATTTTTTAACTAATTATTTCTCAATTGGTTTTCCTTGTTACCAATAAATTTCGTTGAAAAAATTGTTCAATATTTTTTTTTAAAATCCATGATATCCTCACAGGTGAATTAAAAGTGAGATAAGTATGTATAAATCCAGAATGAGATCATAAATTAAGAAAAATGTTTTCTAAAATAACCATGGATACAAAGAAAGCCAAAATGTTTCATATAATAATTAATTCATAATTTTTTTTTGTTAATTTTAGTGTTAATAGATGTTCTAAATACAAACCCCTGAATATTGGAATACTTTTTGAATTAATGATAATTACATAATCAAGTTGTATGTTAGAGTAATTTTTTGTGAAAAAAAAATCTTATATTACTAATGAAAAATACCTAGAATAAGAAAAATGTATTTATCAAGAAACAATTTGAGTATATAAGACAATATTGTGATTATTAAGACATTATTAGTAATATTTATGATGAGTTATGAAATGTATCCATTATATACTATGCAGATATTAATATGGGGTAACATATTAAAAAATTATAAATGTAAAAATGTGAATAACAATATGTATTACTTAGGGTAAAAAATGGTGAATATTTTAGATAAATCCATTAAAAAGACTCTATATAATTTTTTAATGAAACATGAATAGTATGTCAAACCTAAGAAAAAGATATGCTTGTATTTTAGTAGAATGATCCAAATCATAGAACCTTACAAAGAGTTAATTCTCATAATTTTCAGTGTAATTGGGAGAAAATATGAACATGATTTAATCCTAGATAGAAATATAATGGTTTATTTAATTCAATACTTCGATATGAAATATTTGAATATGATAAGAGTTTTTTCTAAAAGGGTTGAATCCAATGTATTTGGAATGTATTTTTAAGTTAAATATTTCATCGAAATGATTCTCAAAGATTCATAACATGGATTTATGAACATAGATAACTCTTTAATATTGAAGGAAAATAACTAGTTACATATTGTTCTAAACAAATTGATGAAAGAAAAAAACAAGATTTATTTTATTGATATAGTTATTGAATGATTAGATACATGACCAGAATAGATCAAAATATATTATAATATAGAGCTAGATAAAAATAAACTAATTTAAATACGAATTCTATTATAATCAATTGATTTGTCCTAAAATTATCAATTGGTAGTACTATTGATATCATGTTCATTTCAAGAACACTTTAACAAGTATAGTTGATGCAACGGGATTTTCGTAAAAGATGCATCAACCATGATGTAGTCTAATAAAGATAATCCCTTGAGGGAGAGAATATATGATGAAAATGATCCAATATATTTCACATCTAATGATAATATAGTATTCTAGACAACACATAATGATGTTAAATGTATTTTATATGTCAAATTATTTATAAATGGTGAGTTGAATATATTTTAAAATACTTTTGTAAATACTAATTTTTGAAATTTGTGGGGGGGATATTATAAAATGAATAAATTGATTGAAATGGGGGACGTAATTCTATCACATGAATGTTTTTAATCAATTTATTAGGATGAATATAGTATTATAGATGAAAATATATTGAATATTCCTTGAAATATGATTTTGGTGTTGGTATCACATAATAAAAATTAATAGACATAATTATTTTTGAGATTGATCACTCTTGTGTATTACCACGGGATATAAAAATAATACAATGAGTTTAATAATTAATTACTCACTGCATTATGAGTTGTAAAGACCTTGTATCCATCAGAAAAAAATTTATTTCCATCAAGTGTCATTTCATTGAAAATGACTGAAGATGAGGATATCACTTTTGTAATTAATAGTAGATTATAGCCTTCCCATATGATTATTTTATATAATATACTCTTTTTAAGGGGAGGGAAATAACATTGAATTTGGAGTTGAATTTTCTATGGAATAAAATACAAAGGGAGAGATTGAATAAATCAAATGTATTAATGAATTTATTGTGGTATTTGTTACAAATATCATTTGATTTTGGAACTCCAAAGTGAGATGTGATAAATTTTGTTGATGTGGATGTAACTAGTACTTAATGATAAAGTATATAAGATTTTCTGCCACTTTTTAATATTTGATAACAATTTCTTTTGGGAAAAAATTATAATTTTTTTTATTAATGTAAAAGAAATTTTACATTTACTGATTATAGAGATGGTGTTAATGTTGAATACCTATAATAATGAGTCTTGTGATCACATTTTTATATAATGAGAATCCAAAAGGTTTCGGTTACTTGTTAATAAATAATATTTAATGTGGGATATAATATTTTTTGAAATGATGAATAATTTTTTTACTAAATTTTAATGAATTTGAGATCAGTTATATCCATAATGAATTAATTTATGGTGGAAATAATATGTAAATAAAAATTCATATCCATATATCATATTATTTCTTATGATTTTATAGTGATTTATTTGAAAAATTTAATGAAATTAATTATTTCAAGGGGGTTTTTTCAAAAAATATCGGGATACTTTTTAAGCTATCTTGACAAACCAATAGATCTAATGGAAAATATGAAGTTAATGTTGTCACAGGGGTACACATGATAAAGAGGTAGCACCACAAAGTGTACACTTAGCTGGGTAAAGTGCATATATTATCACCCAAACGAAACGAGAATCTTAGTTAGTATTATCATAGGTTTTGGTATGAGGATAGTATGTATCTACATTGTCCAGTTAGATTTCAATATGTATTAATTGAATTGTAGTAGGTTATTGTAAAGTTACTTCCCATGTTGGAAATTTATGTGGTGTTGAATGCCTACCCCCATTAACTTTTGAAGTTAATTATGTGGTGGAATATGTTTTATGTTATGTTTCATGAATGGTATTTTAATATCAACACCTGATAATTGATACAATGTCATGATCACATCATATTGAACCTGGGTCCACTGTTGGGTCTTTGGATAGGATGAGGTATTATGACTTACTTCATTGATCATGCCAATCCATAGAATGTTTTTTTCAAGGATATAGGAAGAATAATAAGAATATAATGGGACTAAGTTGAAATTGTTAAGGATTTTTCCTATTAAAATGACTTCTTTTCATGAGGTCCATGAAAAATAAGATTCTAAATGCCTTTTTTACACCACCTGATGAATTAAAATCTATTAGTCTACAACTATGTTGATGAATAACATGAAATAGATTATATAATAAATTTCATTTTTATATATGGGTGATGATTTTTTATAAAAGTAATATTTATTACTTGAAACTAAAAATAAGGTTTGAGTTAGAATAAATCGTTTGATCAAATGTCCAATAATAAATAATGATGTATGTTGCCAGATTGAATAGTTCAATATGTTTTTCGAATTAGAAAAGATAGTGCAATGTCATCTATAAATACTTCAAGAGTGTATAATTCTATTTTTATTGAAAATATCTAGAGAATGATAGATCATAAAATATTTTAGAGTGTGTTTAGAGATTGAAAGTTAATTCCCCATTCACATACATAAATCTAAAATAATTCCATGAAAAAATAATGTATTTTCATTATATTTTCATGGTGATTTATGTAAGAAAAAATTATTAGGTTGAATAAAGTGGCCAAATACTTTAATAAGGCCATTTCCATATAATTTATGTAAATCTATGATGATTTTGGTTTCATATACACTTTATCTTGTTTCACGGAATAATATTTTATCTCGATATTCTATATACAAATATCATTCACTCTGAATTCTATTAATGAAAATATGTAACATTTTAAATAAATAGTGATATTTTAAGAATCCATTCAACTAAATTACTACTCATTAAGTTAAGAAAATTTATGAAGGGATGCTTTTATTTGAAAAAAAGATAATAAGTTGTGAAAGATTAATGAGTATATAGATACAATTCATGATTATTTATTTTCATCAAAATGGAAACAAAATTTATGTATGATATAAAATAATATTATGCTAATTGTTTTGAATTGATAACTTTTAATTTTGTGAATTTTATTTATTTCATTTATTTATTCTTATATTATATTGAGTTAACATAGAAGTTTTATTTTATACTCATTCCACAAGAGTACGGGTAGAACAAGTATACGGTACTACTGATTATATTTAGTGGAAGTCAATGAAATACATTAAAAGTGATAACATCCATAATTTTTCATGTACATTAGATTATGAGATCATTAATTGGAAAAAATACAATTTACAAATACATCATATGTATGATGTAGTTGAATTCCTATTCAAATACAATTGGGAAGAAAAATGAAGAAATGTTTTGATTCAATTATATACAAACAAAATGTTTATGGAGATTTTGTTACCAGTTTTATTCAAGTGTAAACAAATTTGATCATTTTGTGAGATAGTTGAAGTGGTGGGATTCTAGTATTAATATTCTTTTAGAAGGAAAGCATTGTATTCATTAGTGGTCAAGCATTATCGGACACATTTTGTTATGACTTTTTCATTAGTTTATTTTATTTTTAATCACATTAGTTATTAGTAAGGAATATATGTCTCTAATCACCCTGAATACAGTAAGGATACAGTCACCTACAATAGGGGCGGACCTTATAAAAATAAAATTAATTGTTATTTTTTTAATTTATGTATATTCATGTGGCATGATTGCATTTTATAATGTAAGATCATTTTATCCTAATTGGTGAGTAGGACCAAATATATAATATAGTAAAATGTAAAAAGAAAAAAATCCCTTAAAACAACTATACACTATTTCACCCCCCAACTATAATTGTGCATTAATGATCCATTGATCATATCCTGCTTCATGTTCAAAATGGTATTTGACATGAACATTGTGAAATTGTGATACTGAAATGTTAAAATAAATTAAATTGAATGGGAATAATTTTTATAGTAATTGTAAGTGAGATAGAATTTTTGTTATTAAATTACATTGTAAAATATAATTAATTTTTCTAAACATATCATCCACTTTAAAAAAATGAAAATAAAAATTTTCTATAATGTCAACCACATAGTTGTTAGATATGTAACACTTACAAAAAACATAGTAAATAAGGGATAAATATTTAAATATATTTGATAGAATTGGATCCATTAAATAAAATAGATATATTTTAAAACTATTAATGAATCTTTAGTTATGCATGTTTGAATTCTAAATAAGAAAATTAATAATACAAATTCTATATCAAAACATGGAAACATGATACTCCTAATTACTTAACGGAATGAACATTTGTTTAATTGATATTCAATTATTTAATGATCAAACTCATGAGATTATTTTTTAGTATTACATTTTATTATACTACTTGTCACATATCATCCTAGTCAATAATAATATTTACAAGTCCATTATAGTAATGATATGTTAATCTCTAACCTCATTTAAGATTTTTTAAAAATTATTTTCAATTTTTATATACCCCATTAGGTATTTTGATATCTCAATGCTATAGAACACATAAACCACATCCAATACACAATAATTTACTAACATCAGTGTTTGATAACTTAATTTGTGATTTGTTGTGCATCTAAATATTGATATATTATATTAATAAGATATTTTTTAATAAATATAATTTAACCCCACCCATTCTAGAGGTGTATTTATATTTTTATTATAATGATGATATTTTATGGTTTGTCAATTTCTCTATTACTCTACAAATGATAGCCTTTCATGTTTGGGTCTCCTAGTATGGAGTAATTGTCTAAATACTTTTTACCATAAATAAAATATCATAATTTTAATGGTTGATGAGTATCTAAAAATGTGGAATTTATTTTTGATACGTGAATGAAATAAATCTTCGAATTATATTTTAAAATGATTGTTTATTGTACTATAGGTCACACCTCCTACTAATCCAGAAGCTTATTTAACAGTATTCCGTAATATTGATAATTTATGGTTTATCCACATAATAGTTTTTTTAATTACAAATATTTTATTATTTTGGGTTATGTAATTGGTAATGAATTTTCATCATTTTACTATAGAAATTCTTAAACACCGTAGTATTCCTAGTTTACTAGCATCAGTACAACTATGGATTGTCAAGAAATTTAATCCTTCACCATCTTGTTATTGAATCACTTATATATAGAGTTTTAATTAAATAATTTAGAATAAATATTTATAGGTACTTAAAATTATTAGCTCCATATAATTATTTTATAGGCCTGATTAATTCATAAAATAAAACAATCAGAACCATATAGTTCTAAATAAAAATTAATTTTAAAACCCTCAATCAAATAAATGATAAAAAAATTTTAAAACTTTTTTGATTGTTATATTGACCATCTATTCCGAGAAAATACCTTAATAAATTATTAAAATGGAATTTTATTAATGTTGTATTGAAAAAAAGATATTCTAATAGAGCATATTTGATTTATAAATGGAAATGACCTTAACCTAGAGTTAAGTTCTTTATAATAATGGATTAATGATGAAATTATTTTTCACTATATCGTTTTCAGAAAAAAAATTCTTATATAAATAATTAGATCACAATATATATTATAAAATATGAAAATTAATATAACCTATTAAATATAAAAGTAATATAAAAAAGAGTTAGTCTTGACCAAAATAGAAATATATAATAGTGAAAATTTACACACAATTCTCTCTCTATAATTTTTTTAATGACATGTGAATACAATTTGATAACCACAATTAATTTAAAGTGGGGAAAAAATACATTATCTCACATGTGTTAGTGGTCTATTGATATCCAATAAAATAAAAAATATTACAAATCATTGTTATTGATATAATTCCATGTTTATTATAATCAATATAACTAATGGTATAAAACATATTTTTTTGTATCTTAATCCCACTCCAAGTGCTGGAAACCAAATACATGGTTACTATAAATAAACATTAATCTAAAATGATAAAAAACATGCATGTTAGGTTATGAAAAAATGATCTTTTACCGAAGAGTTAAACATTTTTAGTTGAACTAGAAATTTTTCATGAGAGAAATTGGTATAGTAAAACACATAGTTTGGGAACTATACACTTAACTTTTATGAGAACAAATAAAAATTTAGTTTCATATTTATTATGATTTATTTATTTGGGATTCCAATTTTTCATTACTGATGTTATTAGAGTAATTTTTAACATGACCAACTTAATCTTTCTTGGAGGAATCCATAATTAATTATTATAAATTGTAGACCAATATTATGGAATTTAATTCTACTTTTGATTCCATGTTTCTAATATAGATTACCTAAACCTCCACTTTAGAATGTCATATCCCAATTGTTCCATGATCATTTTCCTACAAAGAAAATTGCATCTATTTAGGGATGAATCCCTACCACCTCTATCTATAAACAGTATTCCCAACATGAATATACTCATGCATTTTCATTCTAGAATATTTAAATTAATTTCAATTTGGGATTTTTATATAACATTTTCTTACATTCCATTTTTTACTTCAAGAGGATTAATTTTAGGCTTTTGGATATCATATTGTTGAATATAATGTTCTTATATATGATTGCATCTAATACCACAAATTATGAATCCACTATCATTCTTGTACTCAACCTCCTCATGGGGAATTTAAAAAGGGTAATATTAAGTTGGGACACTTAAACAATTCAATATATAAGAATCTGGTTATCAAATATGGTTATGGAAAACATGTTGGAATACATAGAAAAAAGAACATGTCAACACTAATGTGTTTGGATAATATGTAATATTCATCTTAATTTCAACATCCAATTCTATAAGTACCCATTTATAAAATGTCACAACCAAACTTTCTTTCATACCATCTATAGTAAAACATATATCATAGTAAAAATAACTTAGTGACGATGTAGTTAGATAATAATCATTTCATATCACAAAAATACAAGATTATCTATTTCAGAATCATATGAGAAGTTTAATTATATTCCCTCAAACATTAATAACATTCTTTTGATGTGGCCTCATAGAATAGATAATCTTCTAATATACAACCTAAGTCTAATAAAAAAAACCCATATACTTGAAACTATAAAAATGAAATAAATTCCGGAAAAAATTATACAATATTATTGCATAATGAATCATATAATTATACAAACAAAAAAAATTTCATTTTCATTTTATTTATCTCATAATTAACATCACGTATAAAAGTATTTATCACTTTTTTTTCAAATTTATTAATATAATTATAAATGTTATTTTAAAAACATGTTCTTATATGGGATTTTTGTGTTATGAAAATACCATTTCAATTTCCAACTTTATTATAAAAAAATTATTCTAATATAATTTTCAGAAATTTTATCTTCCATATCACAAAAAAAAATTCATCACTGAATTAATTATTCAAATTGAGAGTATAAATAACAATGTAGTTTGTTTTCATAAAATCCAATGGTGAAACGAAATTATTATTATGGAATTAAATTAATCACAATATGATGTATCTCTCACTGTTCAATTTAGAATATATTTTATATTTTATATGATTTATTATAAAATTAATGTAATAATATTCATTTATATAATATGGATTGGGACCACTAGTAATATTGTTGAGAAATTAATCACAATGAAAAAAATTATAATACGGAAAAAATATAGTTTTTCATGTCTATTTCTGAAAAGTAACAAAAAATGGGATTTCACTAGTAAATTATTACATATTTCTATTGATTTTTTCATTGGATGATATTATGGAAGTATATAAAGAGAGGTATTTTTGAAACAAAATAATACTAATAAGATTTATTTTCACTATGATATTATCCCAGCGATTCCTCCTAATATTTTTAATTTAATTTTCCACTAAATAAATTTCTCATCAATGGGAATGGTTTCAAAAAAAATTTCTTCTACATTATAATTGATGTGTAATTTTTTTCAGTAGCCATATTTTAGTAGAAATTTTTAATAGCTGGTATTAAATATAATTTTCCACTCATATGGTTATTTATGAATTATCAACTATGTAGTGTCTAGAAGATTCAGCTGGAAGGCCTCAGTGGAATTTTTTACTTGCTTAATCTATAGAACTTCTCACTGAGAGGGTATAGTGGTTTTTTTGGTTGGTTCTAGAGACACTCTCCACTAGAAGGTCCTGGATAAACTTTTCATTCTAAGGTTCAAGATTAATTTCCCCAATAACATTTTATGTAATTTTACCCTTACTAGTGTAGTGAAAATCATCACTATAAGGGTTTTAATGGATTTTAATATTTAGATAATTATAATGGATTTTTCCAATGGGATAGTTTTAATAGAAGTTTCCACCTCATGTGATAATATACAAATATTGGATTAGTTGGAATCATTCACTAAAATGTTTCACTAACCAATTCTAGAAATGGATGTTTTTAGTGCACATGCTTTGTGGAAGCTTCCACAAAATATTTTTTATTGGGGGTTATCAATAGTTGGGATTTTATTATTATGTTTATGTCAGATCAATCTCAACTAAAACATTTAACAAGGTATATCCAATGGAATATTCAAGTAAATTAGATTTACTGTAATTTCCCATTAGAGTGTCTTTAGGGAAATATTCCACTAGAGAGGATCCAATTGATGCTTACACAAGATATGTTTCAGTGCCAAAACATACTCCATAATCATTTTATTCTCATATTCCATTGAGTCTCCTATATTAAAATATTATCAAATTTTGATATTTCTTATAAATTTATAGTATGTTATTTTTTTGAAAAACAACTACATTGAAAATGTAAAATTACCACCTACCAATAGAACATTTTTTGTATTTTAATGTAAAATAAATTCTGGAGATAATTTTAAAAGATTGAAAACACTATAATATTTGAATATATGGTTCCATTCAAAAAAAGTTTATTTTTTTAGGAAAATATATCTATTTATTGTTTAAACTGATTAATCTAATATCCATAAACATTTAATCATAATATTATCTTCTATGACTCAAATAATTGATGTGCTAAAGATCCTGGTAAACCAACATTAATTGAATAAAATTAAACTAATAAGATGAATATTAATTTGAAAATATTCTACAATTTTTAGCATAATAAATAGTCAAAAAGTATCGTCAATATGAAATTTGAGTTTTCTCTATCATATTATACGTATATTAATTCACTATATGGGAAGATAAAAATTATCTTACCATATGTAATATAAACAACCACTATATCATTCTCTTTATCACAAATTGACAGTAAAAAAATTGTATAGAAAAATTTTATAATCCTATAAATTATTGTAATGTTATATATTTTAGTCGTATGTCATATTAATGTATTACATAGAGTGTGTTCACCATTAGTTCATTTATAATTGTGATTTATTTTCCATATTTCATGAATTTGGATACATATTATGTTTTAGGAGGGATTTACCACTGACTATAATTGACAATGAACATTCTATTCATCTAATATGAAATGTAATCATACAACCACAACAATTTTACATTAAAAAAGGTCCATTCTCAAAATCTATTTTAAATTTTTCGTAATTAATATAAATTACATAAGGGATTAATAAAAAATTAAAATTTAATTATAAATCCCAACAATGGGGATATACTATTTAGTCTAGTTCATTAATTTAACTCATTCTGTATGAAATATTATGTAATCATCTGAATCATGACATATTGGGTTTAATTAATGTTTTAATGATGAATACAACCATCGGGGTGGGGCCAATCCCATTATGAGATTATAACACTATAATATATAACAGTAAATACCATGGAATATTAGTAAATTTATTTATCTATTTATGTTATATATTTCAAAATATCTTATTTTTTTTGAAAATTGAAATGAATGTTTGGGGAATTTAGTTAATTACATAACAAAATATTAAAATAATTGTATCTTAAAGCCACTAAAATTCACTGAAAACATTAACCAAACATAGAAAAAAATACATTATAGACAAAATAAAAAATTAAGTTTCTTTTCAAATTTGTTTTTTAGATTCTATTATCAGTTTATCAATCAAGTGAAAAAATTTCCAAAATGCCAATTAAAATTTATGAAGTACACATTAGTAATGTCACGAACCATCCTCGGGGGCCTTTGCCGTGACTACCCGACCTTCCATAGGCTAAGGGTTAGAGACTAGAACCAATATTCATACTCCCTAAAATGGGAAGGAATTGCGTTTAATCCTGAACAAACACATGGTCCAAGAACACAACAAGAAGCAATTGTGAAATAAACAGCTCTAGTAAAAGAGTGGTGAATGTAAAAGGGGCTGTAATACAAGCCCAAATGTAAGAGTACGAGTACAACTGAGATAACAACACAACAGAAAAAGGAAAAACAGCCTATGGGTCATCCTTTAAGGATCCTACAACAAGGGTAGTGACAATTTTCCTCCTCTTCACTCCTCATCTGTCTATCTCCTCCACGTCACGTCACACCAAATCGTCCACCTTCAAGCACCATCCAATCCTGGATCCCTCAACCTCGATCAATTTTGTTCTTCGTATACACTAAAAAAACAAGGTTTAGGTGAAACCCGTGAAGGGATGAGTATATCAATAGTTAGTAGGGACCCCGAGACCCTGTAAGTGTCCTAAAGTTCTACAATGGAGAACCAAAAATAATGAAATCAACTCTACTTAGGTATATGCTTATACATACACCTATGTTATCAAGATATAAACATCTCATACATGAGGGGAGAATACCCCAAGGATAACACCATGATGGTAACACCACGAAGGTAAAAGTACCACACATGTCACACCGTGAAGGTCAAACCACGAATGTAAAAGTACCACAGAGGTATGACCATGAAGATAATACCACGAAGGTAAAAGTATTAGTTCAAATAGGGTCTCAGCTCAAACATGGTTTTCAGTGAAGTGTAGAAGTACATATGATTAGTCACGAAGCTAGATCGTCATATTCTATCAAAGGTACTAATGCAAATTATACGGAGTCTGACCCACACATGATTGATAGGTACTAACCCCAACAGTGGCCCACCCATTTTATGACCCACACAAGATCGGTATGCGCTGACCCACACAGGATCACTAAGTGCTGACCTAAATAGGATCTGAACCACACAGGATAGGTATGCACTGAACCACACAGGATCACTGAGCATTGATCCACACAGTATCTAACCGACACATGATCGCTATGAATGTTGATAGCCAGCCACGAGTTTCTCTAGGGATAATAAAAAAGTAACATTCCAAATCACCACGTCAAATACATTGGATACTGGAGAACATCACCTCTAATGAGTATAGTGGGACTGCCATGTCACACAGAGGCGCTTCCCAATAACATTGTACTTCTGAGGTACTCCTCCTATCAATTATTGTGGGTCTACCTCATCACACAGAGGTGCTCCGCACCATGGGTCCGCCGCCTCACATAGAGACTCTCCCCCTCGTGTCCTACTGAAGTACATCTCCTGTCGAGTACTGTGGGTATGCCACATAACATAGAGGTGATATCCATTGTGGGAATGCTATGTCCAATATCGGTGCTCCCCAATGGGACTGTCTAGTCACTCTGAGTCGAAATGGTCAGCAGTCGTCAAGTCTCAGCCAGTTGTACGGTTTCATATGTTGTGCACTTTGGAGAACCACTCTCCAAGTCATAAGTCATAAATCAAACACCCCTAAATCCCACAATTAAGTATCCTGAAGGTTTTCCACATCCAAAGGGACCTAACACAATAGACAACACGTCAATCTGAGGCACGTTCTATAAGTTATTGGTGTTTTTTATCTGAGGGTCTTTTTGGATTCTGGGTTCGATCAAATGATGACGTAATCAAACTTTATCCAAACTCAAGTGGAGTATAACAATAAAACCTCTTCAATACAAAGATTTTGGTTCCATATACATTTTTTCAAATGGACGCCCGATTCTCATTTTACGACCAAAAAGGCCAAATTGGGTATGGATGGGCCCGAGTCCTTTCTGACCCAACCTGGTTCTAGTCGACTTGGCCCGAACCGGGTCCGGCCTATATGACCTGGGCTTTGTAGGGCCTGGCCTAGCACGCGCTGGGTTCCGCATGCCAGGGTGGCCCGCTGACGCGGCCCAGTGGCCTGGCCTGGTGGCGCGGCCCGCAGGATGCGACCCAGCAACGCGGCTCGTAGGGCACAGTCTGGTGGTGCGGTCTGTACGATTCGGTGTCGAAGGAGGAGTATACCCCCTTTCATTCGGATTTCCAAAAGGAAGAACCTTGGGCGCTTCCATGAAACCCGCAAGACCTGAGCGGGTCCCTCCATCCCGCAACATCCAGTCCTCCTCCGAGCGGCGTGGTCTCGCAGCGTAGTTCCACCACGGCCGGCATGGGTGGCCGATCTTCGACCTCCACTGTGGAAAAGAGGTTGTGGCCTCCTGCTCCTATGGGGGAGCAAACACTTGACGCTACTCCACCACGCGGTCGACCAGATGTCGACTGACATCCTGCCCCGCCGCAGTAGATGGACCACATCTTCCTCATCATCCGACGGTACAAACCTGCACCACCATTCCTTTCTCATGGCCATCCATGTGCCGACCACCGTCTTCTTCAGCAATCCATTGTGTCATCATTCAAAGCCCAAAAAATAAAAAATTGTGTATTCGTGATCCTTGGGTTGAGGTCTCCGAGTCCATATGTCTCGCTCAAAAAAAATAATGTGTTTCCAGCGTCTTTAAATATTTGTTTTTGAACAATGCATGACGAATGCCCAGAAAATACGAAGATAAGAGGCAAGGTATATGCACGAGATAATGAACATGGTACTTTGGCCGTCATCATTGTGAAACCAGAATATGAATAATTGGAAAATAAATTCCATAATATTAAAAGAAAACCCTTAAATGTTCTTTAGTTGGGGACTGCGCGAGGAAGAAGACGAAGACGGTGAAGGGGACTTCAGCATTCATTTCTCCCACATGATGCTTCTGATTTCGGCTCGTGCATCATCCTCATTCATCATTGGGGGTGGATCTTCGTTGGAAGAAGATCCTCCGAAAGATCTCCCAAAAAATCTTCTCTTTTTCCAACACAAATTCCCCCACAAAAAATTCGGAGGAAACATAATATGTTATGTATATTAATTAAAGTTTGGTTTATTAATTAAGTTTACGTTTGCACAATAAATTGGGAGAAGTCCATGGGTTAAATCTATATTAAAGAGGGGTTCCAAGGGGTCTGGTGATACCCACATCTAAATTCAAATGGGGGTTTTCACAATGAAAAATAAAATAAAGATTTTTAATTTTATTTTCATTATTTTAACACACCCACAGAAAGTCCAACAAACAAACTTTCACCCTCGACCAACTGTAGTCGAGGATAAGGTCTCTTGAAGAGAATATCAGCACTAAAAGTTCAACAGTGTCCTCATATATCAATTTTGAGCACCGGTTCAAAAGTTACAAAACGCCACTCGTGCATTTACTGAACGTACCTAAAAAAAAGTTTGAAAAAATATTAACAGTCACCCTTGACCAAATATGGTCAATTATAGGCTATGTCTTAGTGAAAACACCAAAACGAACCCAAAAATACTCTCGGATTTACAATCCAAGTAACCATTTATCAGTTATGGATTTTACAATAAAATAATCATCAATTAATTATTTTATTTACGTCCAAAAAATAACTTTAACTGGTGTCCCATGCAAGCTAATGTTATTATCTTCCTAAACAAAGAATAACCACATGAGTTTAGTGGTGGTATCATATTTCTAATCTGAGTTAACATTTATGATTTATAAGAATTTAAAAATTAAAATAACTTTATTTATTAATTTTATTTTTGGTTATGCCATTTTCAGGTTCTCTCACAAGAGGCCCGCACTGACTAATCTTACCTCGCATCTAGGGTAACCCAGCCATCAAGAGCTCAACGGTGACCTCAGATTTCTAATATGAGTAACCGTTTAAGAGAGATTGAACTATTTCAGTAAAAATTTGTACAAAAACTGATTAAACATTAAACAAAACAACGACGGACCTTTCTGGTCACTCTGGGCCTCGAAATCATGTGCCGTCAAATTTCACGGTCTCAAAATAAATCCATAAAATAAAAAAAAATATAGAATTTCTGGGACATTACATTCTCCCCACCATAGAGATTTACATCCCCAAAATCCACAACATAGACAAAGGAAACAAATGGGGGTATAGAGCACAGATTTGGGCCTCCCGCTCCCTTGTGCTCTCCTAGAGGTTCCTATGTTGCCAGTGAATACGCACCAGCAGTATCGACCTCCCACAAAGGACCCACTCCTGTCATCCCTCAATATCTATTAGAACCTCCGTAAACGTTTCCCCATTGTCTAAGTCTACCTCTCCATGTTCGATGACTTGAGAAGGGTCATGCATGTATCTCTTCAACTGGGATGCATGGAAGAAGTTGTGCACCCACTCTAACTGTGGTGGTAGTGACAAGCGGTATTCCACCATGCCAATCATCGAAATTATTAGAAATGGTTCGATAATACTTGGTGATAGCATACTGCCTCGACTAAATCTCAGAAAACCTCATCAAGGTGAGACCTGTAGGAAGACATTGTCTCCCTCCTACTGTCGACATAAGACTTCTGTCGGCTCTGTGCAGTTTTAACTTGCAAGTCGAACCTCACAGTCAATGTCCCCAAGATGCATCTCCTAGGCTCACTAAATGATTGGGGGAGTGATAGTCCTATACTAGAGGCAATCTTCTCCATATTTATCCATGAACGATATCTATAGCATGACTTACTACTCTGATGCCTCACTCAGCAGCTGTAGTCTAAACCTCATGATGAGTGCGTCTTCTACCATGTTCCCCTTCCCAAGGGTACATACAATCTCAAGGTCATAGTCCTGGATGAACCCTAGCCATCATCGATATCTCGGGTTCAGTTACTTATAAGATAAGATTTACTTGATAATATTTTTATCATAGTAGACTTTAATACTTCTTCCCATATAGTAAATCTGCCACATCTTTAGTGCAAAGACCAATACTGCTAACTCCAGGTCATGGGCAGCGTAGTTTTTCTTTTCAGTCTCTGTCTCTGATTTTGAATGCTCTTCTGAAGCTTCTCTATCCACAGGGAATGTTCCCCCTTATTTATCAAAGATGACAATGGTGTCTCTACCCTGGAGAACTCTGGTTCAAAATAATGGTAGTACCCAGTATAAACAGATGTCCCTCTACCATTGGGATGGTAAAACTCGAAACATCTTTTAAATGGATTCCCCAAACTCTACAACTTCTGCTTAAAAATCAAAACTCTTACTGCCATGAGGTTAAGGCTGGCCGAATAAGGAGTTATCTGCCACACCCTCCCATACATGAGTTTATCATGTGCTTCTTGGGATTCGTTTTTCACCAACGATGGAAAATTCAATTTCAATGTAGTAGGTAAACCGCATAATTTTTTCCCATATAAAATCAATCTGAGAAGGAACATAGGATGTATAGTCCATACACAAACAATGATTGTAAGGCCTTGATGCTGCCACCAAGAGGTTCCTACCAAAACTCTCACCTCAAGGGTCAGATCACACTTTCATCGTAAGTGTGATTATCGAGTCTCCTCCGAAAGGAATCTTCAAACGTGAGGGTCATGTCAACGACATAATCGGAAAATCTTAGTCTTGAACATGATCCGTGGTAAGCAGAAATGATTAGTTTCTATGTACGTCAATATGAAAGCTAGTAGTAGACACATATTGTACCTCTAACCATTCCTAGAGCCCTTGGGTTACACTCCATGATCATATACAACTACTCTCTTCCCTTTTCCTCCAACTCCCTGAGCTTGGTGGGGACCATAAAGGGGGGTGGTTTTAACATGTCAAAATGTACACCACTACATACTGCTCTCCAAGATCTTCTTCCACTTTTGTTTCCCAAAAAATTCATCTGTCCCTAAAACTTCTTATTCCTAAAACATTTTTACACACCCATTTCTCTGAGAGTAGCGCTAGTTTCTTGCTTTCCCACTATATACATTCACAGGCTGTATCCGCTCATCCAAATAACATTCAACCACAAAGGCCTTTTCTAGCTACCTAACATAAGTAGGAACACATGGAAGAATAGTGCGGCCTCGAATGTCCGTAAACACACCACACTCAGTGATCGGATCCATGAAGCACTGATCGTATCGTATTCATCGAGTATCAGGAATGGTCAGTATGCCTTTAGGAAATGTCATCCGACCGAAGTTGTAGAAGCTCTTGGGATCTCTTAGCCAGCTCCTCAAGCAAGTACTTAGAAGCTTTTGAGTCGGGCATTCCTCGGAACCTAAGAGGTATCTGATGCTGAAACACATGGAAGGCACTAAGCCTACATGTGTCCTCTACCGATACGTCTGGTTGTAACTGCTGGCTAATGGGAAATGATATAGCTGTCACACTACCCAATGGTACCATCTTGGTCAATGGTCCACGTACCAAAGCCTCATAACTCTCTGCTCTACTGGTGTCTGAATTGGATGGAAAATACAAACCACAGCCTCCAGCCAGTCGTCAACTGCCTGGGAATCTGACTCGCCTTGAAACCTCAGAGGCCTCTACTGTTGGAACTCGTGCAATGCGCTCAGTCTGCATGCACTGTTTTCCAGTGCGATTGGTGGTAAATTTTCCCCAATGGGTGGTGGTGATGCAGATACAACTCCCGAAGGTGCCAAAATAGTAATAGGGCCCTACACTGGAGCCTCGTTGCTCAGTGGGCCATCATCCTGTACTCTCTCAGGAATCCTAGAAGTATGTCTACATGGCGGCTTCCAAATAAGGAACAGGTGCACCATGTTCATTAGGTTATACCTGGTGAACTGACTCCAAAAAAATGAAAAGAAAAACATTTCAAAAAACACACGCAATCAGTTATTTCATGCTCTATATCAGAAATCCGAATTCCGGGTACTGGTGTATGGATACTTTAGCCGCCACACCAATACTGGACTCCCATAATTTAAAACCACACTCACATCACATAACACTATTACTTCATAGAAAAGATCAGAGTCCTAGTTCTTCAGTAGAACTGAACACCTCTAATAACACTTTGTCATTACCGGTCACTAGGGGCCTTTTCCGTGACTACCCCAACCCTAATTCCTTAGGCTAGAAAATGTTGACTATAACTGAAATGAATACTCCCTAAAATGGGAAGGAATTATCTTCAATTCGAAACAAACACATGGTCCAAGAACACAATAAAAAGCAACTCTGAAATAAACTGTTGTTGTAAAAGAGTGCTGAAAGTAAAAGGGTTCGGAATACCGACCCAACTGTAAGAGTACGAGTACAACTAAAAGAACAATACAACTAAAAACGGAATCAAATAATGGGTCATCCTACAATGATCCTACCTAAAGAGTAGGAACAATTCACCTGCTCAGTACTCCTCATCCGTCTTTCTCCTCCATGTCACCTCATGTCAAATGGTCAACCTCAGAGCACCTTCTAGTCATTGATCCCTCAGCCTATATAATGCCTTGAAACCCTGAATCCTAGAGTCAGTGAATTATTACGTATCATTGGTATGATCACAAAATATCATTTCTCGAATGAATTTTTAGTTTAGTATCCTTGGAAGTACTAGATACAATGATAAGGTTTATATTACATCCTAAAATGGAAAAGTACAACAACATTGTTTCCATAGAAAACACTGAGATCCCATAGATTATCCCAATAGGTTAGTCATAATATGCTTCTTTGCATCCTGGAAAAAATAAAACATAGAATGGGGTGAGCTCCGATTCTTAGTAAGGATAACAATATAGCTGGAACTTTTATAAAAAAGCATAAACATTTAAGGCAATGTATAAGACTAAAACAACACCCTTTTATACTTGAACGTCAACATAATAGGGAAAATATAAAATCAAATAATTCCATTTACTTATTCACATGGATATTCTACTAGTCGAATAATCACATGAAATAACAATAGCCACTTTCATAATGATGGAATCCATAATTCCTGACATCATAACCACATAGTCAAGGCCTTGTGCCAAGACTACAAATAAGATTTTGTCAAGGCTTTGTGCCAAGACACTAGTTTGTCACAAGAGACCTACCAATGCCTCGAGGTGCTATAACAGGATCCACTCATCAATTACAATGTCAAATGCATTCCTCATATGAAATTTTTGAAACATAACATAAACATTATTATTAAAACTGGCATACGAAATGTCAAGACTTTATCCACAAACCATGAATGGTATATAAATAGAACATCCACAGTCAAACATAACTCATTCAATACAATATGGGATATTGTATTGTAATAGATTAACCTCAATCAGGATCAATGAAGGATATTGACATAGATTGAAATAATCATCAAAACCATTTTAGAGAAATATCGACCTTTTTCTTGAAAACATTTAAAAGTCACACTATTTGTAAAGAAGCCATTTAAAAATAGATTTTTGAATCAAAGTTTCCCATACCACTTTGAAACATTTAAATGGAATTTTAATTTTAAAACATTAATGTCCATATAAATAAATCCTTCAAACCATTTTTAAAACAAGGACATTAATGATAATGATTTAGAAACATAAATTTTTAAAACATTAAAATGTAATTTTAGTGAGAGTTACTATCAAAATAAGAGATGCTTGAATAAAAAAAATTGAGGTAATGAAAACGTTATAATACCATGAGAATAAAGGAGTTCATTATATACTATTTCAAAGGATAGTATATACACCATATAAAAGTGAATTGGTGCATAACAACAAAGAAGTCTCAAAGGAATGTAAATTGAGATGGATCCATTATAAAGATAGTATCCTTAGGTAAAGGATAAATAAATGACATAATTATGTGTGAAAATATAAATAAAATCAATATGATTTGATATTCAGTGTAACTAAATCAGAGTAAATTCAGACATATTCTTGTAAAAACAACACCAATGATTGGGATGCTAAACTCAATGAATGGAAATTGAGTTAAGATCATGTTTATATCAATGACTTGAGAAATTATCAATGGAGTTACTATGTGTATCAAAAGTATATCCACACAAAGGGGACTATAAATTAAATAATAAATAGTTATTCCATAGATAATATTGGAGTAAAATAATCATTATTGTATGTGTGAAGCACACTGAGTGGAAATTGAAATTTGAAATTTCTTTACCGATTAGGTATCTTATGAAACATACAAACCATGAAAAAAGGGTCATACATTGAATATTTAAATACTCATAAATTAAATTATATTATACAAATAATATAATCATGTAAAATACATACACCACACAAAAGGAAATAGTGGCCAATATAGCATGAATCTCATGGGAATAAAAAGTGAGATGAAAAACCCTTAATTCGTTGTAATCAATCAAGTCGTATGAACAAAATTTAATAACTACCAAATGAATCACAGATTACCATGAATATAAAGTGAATCTTGATAATATATATCAAATTGTAGTATAAAATACACCACATGCAATAAATAAGTGGAGAACAATGGAAATCTCGTGGAATTAAATGTGAGATAAGAAACCCCCTTACCTTGTACTTTTCCTTGGTCAAGGGTAGTTTAAACTCATATATAATGGTGAAAAAAATATTATTAAATTTTAGAAGAATCATATACATTAATATTATATCATATATTATATTTCAATATTTCCTTGTTAATAATATTTCAGTATTATTGTCGTTTCAGGTGTTATGTGATTCGTTTTACTTTATATGATTTTTTATGTAAGTAATGATTTTTATGGATAGGATGTATCTTATTCATATTCATAATGATATTATGTCTTTAAAAATTATTTTTAATCATCTAGTGAAAATTATTCTTGAATGGATACGATGGGCAATGAATCTCATCGTGTTCACGAAGACGGTAATCTGTACGTACGTACAAGAGACAATATCAATCTTTTGATCTTAAAATAATATATAATTGGATTGTATATCATATATAAAGAATGATTATAATGTTATTTTTATTATTTACATCAATTATACATCATTATTATACCCATAGAAATAATAAAGTATTGAATAACAATTACACCACGACGTGGAGACAGTAAGCTGTACGTACAAACACATGGTGAAATTTCATTCAATGGTTGGATAGAATAATGAATATTGTTGTACCATATTCATAATAACATCACAGTATAAATAATATACTAGAGTTATTATTTTATAATTGAAACGACAATGAATTAGGGAGTGTAAGAAGAAAGGAACTTGAACTAGGTGATGAAATATTTACCTCTTCTTTGGGTTCTTTTTTTGATTTGATCAAAAGGAATATTTAATTTGGCATTATAACTAAATGAAGGCCTCTAAGATGAATATAGGAAATTTGAGAGGGTGTTTGGGCTGGAGTTGGATGTGGAAAATGGCTTTTAAGGTGTTAATTATAGAGAATGGGATGTACCTTTTTATAAGAGGGGTGAAGGGAACCTTATGAAAAGCTAGAAATATTATTTTATAATAAAATCATTTTCGGTTTCTAATGGCACCAAAATGAAATTTCTAAAGGATAAGGTGGGGATGGGTCGAAATCCACTCAACCTATTGGTTTAGATAGGTTTTTTTTACTAAATTAACTTTATCTTCTAAATTTAACAATTAGTTAAATAGTTTGCCATTTATCATATCTCTTTGTATTTTTATATTATATTCTCAATAAACTTACTATAAACATCTAGGAGAACCTAAAGTGTTTCATTAATGATATATATAATATTATTTAACACCTTTGGACGAACCTTATATTTTTATGAATATAATATCTATTAATAATATAATATTTGTTTTAAAAAATCTTATATTTAAATTTTGACACTATTTGGTATTTTGTTTTTTTCTAAATATATAACAGAATTATTACATCAAATGAAATTCACTTAACCAACCCTAACATGTAATATTATGATAGAAAATTAGTGAAATTTATAAAAAGTCTCATATTATATTTATTTGGATATTTATAATATCGATTATTTTAATATATCAATAATTAGGTAATTACTTCATCATCATTGTGTCATTAATAAATTATATTATTTAATATCTAAAAAACATAAATAAAATACCATTATGTAGGAAATAATTTTATATTTCTAATTAATATGTATAGTCGAATTTATCTTATCAAAAACCCTATATTAAAAATGAATTAGTTATGAAACTTTGATTTTAACTGTTTTAACTATTCTTTAAATAAAATAATAATAAATGTACTAATCTAATCTAAGTGAACCTAAACGATAATATTTTATTCCTAATGTTGATTTTGGTATAATTACACTTATCTTGGCGAATTAGGACATGTGTTAGGGTAATAATAATATCATTTTTACCCTTAATTACCATCTTTACTTTTAACCGTGGTAAATAAAAGTAATAAGTTAGCATTCACCAAAAATTATTTTCATCTTATTGAAACAAATTTTACTTACTGATATCAACCGTGTCTCTTGTATTTTTTAAATTCAACACATAAGAGCTGTAAAATTATGTTTTTTGTAAATTTTCAAATGCTCCTTTGAGGAGGGTAAAATAGTGTAAAAAGTTCAATAAAATTTTATACATCTAATATTATTATAAAATGACATCAATTAATTACAATAAACTTATATAGGTATTATACATATATTTTTATTAAAAATAAATCTTGATAATGTAAATAATTTTTTAAATAAGAACATGGTTTTAAACTATAACATAGTTTTTTTCAAAATTCATCAAAAATTGAATGTTTTGTGAAAAATAACAAAAATTCACTCTAATCTAATTTTGATATTCTGAATTCAAAAATGAATTCTATTTTACCATATTCAAAAGATAGAAGTTTATTTAATTAATTTAAAATTAATTCCTGTTGTCAAAACAGAAAAGTGGGTTTTTAAAAAGTAAAAACTATCAAAAGATTGACATGTGTTTATGTCAAATTTAAATGTGAAATTACTTATTATAACCTAAATTGTATTAAATGATAAAATTATTATCTAATTATACTTATAGACAATTAAAATACATAATTTGACACTAAATAATATTGATTAAAAAAGATTTTTTCAATGAAAATTTAGTATTTTACATTATTCATCAAAATATAAAAGTAATTAGAAAAATACCAAAAAATTGTCCAAAATAAATTTTTATGTCCCGATTCTAAAAGAGAATATAATTTCATTAAATTTAATATATAAAAGTGACAATTTTTTGTTTTTAAAATGGATTTCCAATAAAGGTTGTAAAATTGTATTTTCCTGAAAACTACTTCTTTTATGTGAAAAAATGAATTTGTTCTTATATTATGTCTAAGAAACACATAATATGGATTATAAAATTATATGGAGTATATAAAATTCATAATTCAGTTATATTATTCATAACCTCTTAAGAACAGCTTGTTTGGTAAGTCATGATGCGCTCGATCTTGGTGTTGCATGTAGCACAAGCTATTTAATTACTTTAAAGAAAATAACTTACAATGAAATCTTGGGGTGTTACATTCTTCCCCCATTTGGAAATTTCGTCCTCGCAATTTTAAAATTGTGCTTGGGAAATTCATTTAATGTCCCACCTTGGAAAAAGAGTCAATATAACTATTTATTTAAAAGAAAGAAAGATAAGTACAAAGGTCACCCGATATAACCCACACTAGGATTCCATGATGGAAAACATGGATATGGAAGATAAAATAATTTTCATGTTCTGGTGGAGAGTGATAAAAAACATGATTCAGAAAAAGTTAACAATAGATAAACCCCAATCTTTTGATGAGATAAAAATTCATTAGTTTCCTAGTAGAAAAATAAAACTAATAACATTTTTTTTGTTTTAAGATCAATTTCTTAAAGTTGTGGAATTTATTTATGAGATTGAAATAGAACATAAAGAGATATAATTAGTTTTTAAGTAGATTTTCATCATTTAAAAAATTTCTACCAGTAACTCATATTTTTTTCAATAGATGAGTATTCAAGATGACCTAGTCACAATAGAAGCATTAGAATCATCATCAAGAGAATCACATAATCCATAAAGGATAAACTTTATATATTTAAATTGACTTTAGATATTAACCAAAACCAAAATGGTTTGAACAAGATCAGGTGATCCATAAAAAGGATAATCCTTTTGAGAAAAAATACTGATCTTAATTTCTAAAATTAAACCAAAAACACCCAAAGATCGATAAATACCACTCAAAAAACAATATTCTTTTAAATCCATCAATATAATCCAAACTAATATTGAAACCCAAAACATTGAAGAATTTGACTCAAAGTCTTCCACGTTAAATTGTATTTCAAAATAACATCGACTACTTTTAAAGTCACATACTCAACATTAATTAAACCAATCACATATTATCTATGATAGGTTAACCATTTCCATAAGTAACCAAAATCTCTATAAATCCACAATAAAAACATAGATAAAATTCACCATTAATCCTCTATTGAATTCCCATACTATTCTATTTTCCTTAGGCATATAATATTACCAAAAGAGCAAATGTCTTCAAAAATAACATTTTTCACTTAATCCTCAAATTATTTTCTTATATTAAGGATATCCATTTGATAAGACATAAGATCCCAAATAAAAATATTATTGATCAATAAAATCTTTTATCTAAAAAGAATTAGTCTAACTAACCAGGGACTTCACATAGTCTAGTGGTAGAAAATAAATCTCAATCACACTATAGTTGTGGGTTCCATTCCTGTAGCTTTGTCAAAAATGACGAGTTGTCACACGGTCTGCGTGTAGTCCTCTTTCAAAAACTATATTTTATAACATTCCCAAAATGGTATAAATTCCTCAAAAATAACTATAACATAATTTCACCACAAATTTTATCTCATACCTCGCATTTTCATCCAAATATTTAATAACATGTAATTACATCAAATTCAAGGATCATATAATCCTAAATGTTTATATATTACAATATCAACAATAAAAAACACAATTCTTCATAAAATAGAATTTTCACAGAATAAAATGTAGGGTTACACATAAGAGAAAAGTAATCTAAAGTAATCCCATCAATGAAAGAGCACTAATACTTTTAAACATTTCACCATCCATTTATTTATATATAGGTTTTTCATTGACCAAGGGGTCATCATGTAGAATAGGGAATTTACTCAGGTAATTCCCAGGTCCCCTACATTTATGGAAATTGACTGTAGATGGATTCCTGGTATCATTTTTATTTTCTTCCATAGTACTCCTCATTTTTCCTCGGTGATTCTTTACATTATTTCCATCTTTCCCACACATAAATAAATTCTTTATTCCATTGATACAATTACCTGGGTATCTCCTTCCACATTTCCTGCATGATGGAAATTGAGCATTAATTTCTCCAAGGTCTCCACTACAGGATCTCTTATCATTCACCTCCTTTCTCTTCTTTGTTGAGTCCGGGAGTTGGTTAATATATTTGTTGTTGATCATATTTTTGGAAAACTGATTTGGCATGAACACGATATCTTTTACACCTGTCAACCTTCCATTTCATTTTCCATTTCTTATGTCATTTTCTCCTTGAAAATCATGTTAAATGTTACTATGAATTTCATGGAATCCATCCATTGACTAACAAAAGAACGCATAGTGTGAGTCATAAAATCATTTAGAAAATGTCATAACACCTAATTTTCAATCTGAAAAACCTTAGGATTAATGACGGTTATTTATTCTCATCTTATATTAATATCATTCAAATCATTTTTTAATGAAAATTATAATTATCCTAATCATATCCCCTGGGAGTGTCGTAACCAAGAGTGCAGCAAGGCCGATTGTCATGAACCAGTTCCCATTCGGGTCTAGCTCAAAGCGGTGTGTTTGGGTTTTACCCCTAGGTACATCTGTACTAGAACCACCTATACCTGCTCGTATCCATACAGGGATGTATTGTTTGGGAATCTTCCAAAATCTCTACAATACCATTATTATAGGATGTTCTTCTATACTAATCCTTATAGTCTATCTTATGGCTATGTTCTCTAATTAGAGTTTATCTTAATCTAGTTTCCAAGGTTTCTACTAAACTTCATCTGATACCAACTGTAGTGCTCCGATATCAAAAGCCTAGAGTCAGTGCATTATTATGTATCATTGGATGGATCACAAAAGACCATGTCTCGAAAGAACGATTAGTTTTACTAGCATTGGAAGTACTAGATACATTCATAATGATTACATTACATCATAAAATAGAAATATGAACAACATTGATTCCATAGAAAACACTGAGATCCCATAGACTATCCCTGTAGGTCCGTAATAATATACTTCATCGCATCCTGGGAAAAAAATAGAAATGGATCATCTCATATTCTCAGTAAGGATAACAATATAGCTGAAGTTTTCATAAATATTCATAATCATTTAAGGATATGTACACGACTAAAACAAAAGCCTTTTAAAATTGAACTTCAGCATTATATGAAAAAGATAAAATCAAATAATTCCTTTTTATTATTCACATCGATATTCTACTAGTCAAATAATCACATGCAATGTCAATAGCCACATTAATAATGATGGAATGAAAAATTCCAGAATTAATAACCACATCGTCAAGGCCTTGTTCCAAGACATCAAATAAGATTTTATCAAGGCCTTGTTCGAAGAATATAGTTTGTCGCATGAGACCTACTGATGTATCAACATGATATAGCAGGCTCCACCCATCACTTACTAAGTCCAATTCATTCTTCATATGAAATGTTTGATACATAAGAGAAACATTCATATTAAATCTAGAATACAAAATGTGAATACTTTATCCACAAACCATGAATGGTATAAAAATAAAACATCCATAGTCAAATATAACTCATGAAATACAATATAAAATATTATATTGTAACATATTAACCTCAATAGAGAATAATAAAGGATATTGACATAGATATAAATAATCATTCAATGTATTTGAAAAATATATCTCTATTTTTCTTGAGAACATCTAAAAGTCAAAATATTTGTCAAGAAGCCGTTTAAAAATAGATTTTTGAATCAAAGTTTTCTATACCATATTTAAAATTTTAAAAGGAATTTTAATTTTAAAACATTAATTTTCATATAAATAACACCTTAAATCCATTTTTAAAACATGGACATTGATGAGAAATATTTAGAAGAATAAAATTTTAAGACATTTAAGATAGAATTTTAGTTGGAGTTACTATCCAAATGAGAGACGCTTGAATAAAAACAATTGATGTAATAAAAACATTATAAAAACATTATAATAAATGATTTCAATATATACTCTGTCAAAGGACAGTATATACACAATATAGAAGTGAATTGGTGCATAACAACAAAGAAGTATCAAAGGAAAGTAAATTGGGATGAAATCCCTTAGAAAGAAAGTATCCTTAGGTAAAGGATAAATAAATGACATAATTATGTGTGAAAAATATAAATACAATCAATAATATTTGATATTTAGTGTAAATCAATTAGAGGAAATTATCACATATTCTTCTAAAAACAACACTAAAGACTTGGATGCTTAACTCAATGAATGGAAATTGATTTAAGATAATGTTTATATAAATGACTTGATAAATTATCAATTGAGTGATTTTGTGTGTCAAAAGTATATCCCAAAAATGGGGAGTGATGATTAAATAATAAATACTGATTCCACACATAATCCTGGAGTAAAATAATCAATGAAGTATGTGTAAATCCCACTGAGTGGAAATTGAAATTTGAAATTCTCCTACCGATTTAATAACATATGAAACATAAAAACCATGAAAGAAGGATCATACAATGAAGATGTAAATACTCATAAATGAAATTATATTACACCATGAATATAATCATTGACAGTACATACGCCACACAGAACAAAATAGTGGCCAATATAGCATGAATCTCAAGGGAATAAAAAGTGATATGAAAACCCTTACTTCATTGTAATCAATCTAGTCATATGACCAAATGTTAATAAACACCAAATTAATTACAGAATAATATGAATATAAATAGAATCATGAAAATATATATCAAATGGCAGTACACAATACAACACATGCAATAAATAAGTGGTGAACAATTGAAATCTCACAGAATTAAATGTGTGATAAGAAACCCCCTTACCTTGTACTTTTATTTGGTCGAGGGTAGGTTAATTTATAGTATAATGTTGAAATAATTGTTATTAAATTATAAAAGAATCATATATATTAATATGATATCATATATGATCTTTCCATATTTCATTGTTAATAATATTTTTGTATTATCGTTGGTTCGGGTGTTAACTGATTCATTTTCCTTTGTATGATTTGATATGTAAGTAATTTTTTTATGGATAGGATGTAACTTATTAATATTAAGAATGATATAATGTCTTAAAAAATATTTTTAATTATCTAATGAAAGTTATTCTTGAATGGATACGATGGAGAATGAATGTCATCGCGTTCATAGAGGCGGTAATCCGTATGTATGGACGATCGACAATATCATTATTTTGATATTAAAATAATATATAATTGGATTTTTTATCATATATAAAGAATAATTATCATATTATATTTATTATTTACATCAATTATACATCATTGTTAAACCCATCCAAATAATACTGTATTGAATGACAATTACACCATGACGTGGAGACGGTGAGCCATACATACGCATATATGGTGACATGTCAATCAAAGGATAGATAGAATAATTAATATGGTTGTACCATATTTATAAAAACCTCACAATATATAAGATATACCAGATTAATTATTTTATAATTGAAACAAATAATAAATAGGAAGTGGAAGAAGAATGGAACTCGAAAGAGGTAATGAAATATTTACCTCTTCTTCTGGTTCTTCCTTTTGATTTGATCAAAAGGGCTCCTTATGTTGGATTTATGACTAAAAAATGTCCCCTAGATAAATGGAGGAAATTTGAGAGGGTATTTTGGTAGGGGTTGGCTGAGCCAAATTTCTATGATGGTGTGAATTAGAGAGAAAAGGAAGTTCCTTTTTATAAGAGGGGTGAGGGGATCCTTAAGAAAATCTAGAAATATTATTTTACAATAAAATCATATTCGATTTCTAATGGCTCAAAAATAAATTATTTATAGGATAAGGTAGGTATGGGTCTAAAACCACTCATAATATTTTTAGACAGGTTTGGGTTACTATATTAACATTATCTTTTAGATTTAACTCTTAGTTAAATAGTTTGACATTTACCATGTCTCTTTGTGTTTTTATATTATATGGTTAATAAAATTACTATAAATTTCCAAGAGAACCTCAAGTGGTCCATTAAGGACATATATAATATTATATAAGACCTCTGGCTGAACCTTAGATTTTTAGAAATATAATATCAATTTTAATATAATATTTGTTTTAAAAACTCTTTTATGACAATTTTGACACTATTTGGTATTTTGTTTTTTCTAAATTTATAACAGCATTATTATTTCGAAAAATATTTATCTACCCTACCCTAAAATGACCTATTATCCTTTCAAATTAGTGTAATTCATAAAAAGTCTCAAATTACATTTATTTGGATATTTATAATATCAATTATTTTAATATTTTATTAATTAGGTAATTATAACATCATCATTGTGTCATAAATAAATTAAAATATTTAATGTTTAAAAAATATAAATAAAATATCTCTATGTTGGAAATAAATTTATATTTATATTTAATGTTTAATGTCGAATTTATCTTATGTATAACCTTATATTAAAAATGATGAAGTTATTAAACATCGATTTTAACTCTTTTAACTCCTCTTTAAATAAAAGAATAATAAATGTCCTAATATATTAAAAGTGGACCTAAAGGATCATATTTTATTCTTATAGTTTTTTCGGTCGAATTAACCTTATCTAATAGAATTAGGACATGTGTTAGGTTAATAATAATATAATTTTTACCCTTAATTTTCCTATATAATTTTAGAAGTGGTAAATAAAAGTAAAAAGTTACTATTCACCAAAACTTATTTTGTTGAACAACATTTTACTTACTGATATCAATCCTTTCTTTAGGATTTTTGAAATTCAACTCAAAAAAGTGGTAAAATTATGTTTTATTTAATTTGCAAATGATCCTAGGAGGTGGGTAAAAGACAGTAAAAAGATCAATAAAAATTTCTACATCTAATTTTATTATAAAATTAAACCAATGAATTAAATTAAACTTATAGACATATTATAAATCGATTTTTACTTAAAATAAATTTAAATTAAATAAATATTTATTTAAAAAAAATGTCAGTTTTAAACTATAATGTAGTTTTTTTCACTATTCATCAAAAATTGAATGTTTTCAAAAAAATACCAAAAATTTACCCTATGATAATTTTGATATTCCATGTTCAGAAATGAATTATATTTTACAAAATTCAAAACATAGTTGTTTCATTAATTAATTTCAAATTAATTGCAGTTATCAAAACCGAAAAGCAGGTTTTTAAAAAGTAAAAATTATCAAATCATTCACATGTGATTATGTCAAATTTAAATGTTAAATTACTTAAAATCACCTAATTTTTTTAAATGATAAAATTATAATCTAATTATACTTAAAAAACATTCAATTACATAATTTAACAGTATAAATTATTTAGATTAAAAATGTTGTTTTCAACTAAAATTTAGTATTTTTCAGAATTCATCAAAATATAAAATTAATTACAAATGTACCAAAAATTTATCAAACTTTTTTTTATGTCTTGGTTCTAAAGAATAATTTAATTTCATTAAATTGAATATATAAAAGTGTGAAATATTGGTTTTAAAAAGGGTTTTCCATTAAAAGGTGGTAAAATTTAATTTTTTTTGAAAAATACTTCTTTTATCTAAAAAAATGAATTTGTTCTTATATTATGTCTAAAAACACATTATATGGATTGTTAAATTTTATGGAATATATAAAATTAAAAATTCAGTTAATACTATTCATAACCGCTTTTGAATTGCTAGTTTGGTAAGTCGTGGTGCGCTTGAACTCAGTGTTGCGTGTAGCGCAAGCTGCAAAATTAAATTAAAGAAAGTAACTTACTATGAAATCTTGGTGTGCTACAGCCTCTATCAAAGTTGTCTATCGTCTGGACAATACACAACTAGGTGTGGGAAAATCTTGGGCAGGGATGAGTATAACAATACTCAGTAGGGACCCCGAGACCCTAAAGGCCTCATAAAGTTCCACAATGGAATACCAAAAATCAAGACATCATTTATACTTAGGTATATTCCCATACATAAACCTATGTTATCAAGATATAAAAAATATCATAAATGAGGGAAGAATACCACAAAGATAACATCACGAAGGTAGTACCACGATGGTAAAAGTACCACACAGGTGAAACCACGAAGGTAAAAGTACCACACAGGTGACACCAAGAAGGTTACAACACAAATGTAAAAGTTCCACATATGTATCACCACGAAGATAGTACCACAACGGTTAATGTCATAGTTCAAACATAGTCTCAGCTCAAACCAGTTTTTCAGTGAAGTATACAAGTACAGATGATTAGTCACGAAGCTAGATCATATTACTCTATCAAGAGGCACTACATCTGTTTATATGGAGTCTTCCCCAAACAAGATCGATAGGTATTGACCCCCGCAATGTCCCACAAAAGATATGACCCACACATGATCAGTATGAGCTGACCCACATAGGATCGCTGAGCGCTGACCCAAAAAGGATGTAACCCACATAGAATCGGTTCCCGCTGACCCACACAGGATCGTTGAGCACTGACCCACATATGATCTGACCAATACAGGATCGCTATGAATACTGATTGTCATCCATGATATTCTATAGGGATAATAACAATTAACATTTCTAGTCACCACGCTGAACACCTCGGATTCTATAGAACTCTTCCTCTAACAAGTACAGTGGGCCTGCCACGTCACATAGAGGCGCTTCCCACTAACCTTAGAAAACTGTGGTACTCTTCATGTTGAGTAATGTGGGTCTGCCGTGTTACACATAGGTGCTCCCACTCATGGCCTACTAAGGTACTCATCATGTTTATTACCATGAGTTTGTCATGTCACATAGAGGCTCTCCCCAACATGGGTCTACCACATCACATATAGGCGCTCCCCACTGGTCCTGTTGAGTCACTCCGATTTGAAATGGTCATTATTCATCAAGTCTCAGTCAGTTGCAGGGTTCCGTACATAGAGCGTTTGGGAGAACCACCCGCCAAATAATCGGTCATACTCTACCTCCCCGAAGACCTAGGAAGAATTATCACAATGGTCTGTCACGTCACAAGGGACCAAATTCTATAGCAGGCGCGTCAATCAGACGCCCAATAATTAGTTTATTAGTGTTTCTACTCCGAGGGCCCAATTGGATTTGGGGTTCAATCCAACTCAGTTGTACTCCAACTTTATCCAAACTCATGTGAAGTATAAAAATAGGATCATCTTGATCCAAGAATTATGGTTCTATAGACGGTTCGTCAGATAGAGGCCTGATTCTAATGTTACGGCCAAAAAGGTGAAACTGGGTCCGGTCCGACAGAGTCGGACTGACCCCACCCAGTTATGGATGACTCAACCCAACCTGGGTCTAGTTATAATATCCGGGGTTTTTGTCCGGTGTGGCCCGCACTTGGCACCACCCACTGACACTGCCCTGCGGAGCGGAGCGACTCAGTTGTGCGGTTCGTTGGCGTGGCCCGCTGGGTGCGGCCCAGTGGCAAGGGATACCCAAGATGGCACCAAAGGAGGAGAAGACCCCATTCCAGTGGGATTAAAAAAGTTTTGTGCCTTAGGCACTCCCATGACACCAGTGGGACCTGAGAAAGTCCTGCCATCCTGCAACAACTGTCCGGTGTTCAGGCAAGTCCTCCTCCCAGTAGCGCGATCGCTTGCTGCTGCTCCACCATGGCGGCACGATCGAACGCTCTATGGCCTCCATCGTGGCGTAGTGGCCGAAGCTATAATTCACTAACCCTAGATACCCATATTCAGTGTATTATTACAAAACATTTGCAAGATCGCAAAAGATCATGTTTTTAATGACCGATTAGTTTAGTGGACTTGGATGTGTTATATACAGTCATATGTTTTACATTACATTATAATATGAAAAACTACAAAAACATAGTCTTCATAGGACACAATAATATACCAATACTATCCTTGCAGGTTAGTCATAATATATTTCGTCGCATCCTGGTAATAATAAACCATAGAAAGGGGTGATCTCAGATGCTCAGTAAGGATAACAAAATAGTAGAAATATTCATAAATAAGAAGAAAAATTTGCGGAAATGTAAGAATATAACAAAATCCATTTAGAATAGAACATCAGAATAATATGGAAAAGATAAAATAAAATAATTTCATTTATTTATTCAAAAGAATATTCTACTAGTCGAAAAATCACATGAAATATCAATAGGCACTTTCATAATGATGGACGACATAATGCCAGACCTCATAACCACATTGTGAAGGCCTTCTTCCAAGACTAGAAATTATATTTTTTCAAAGCCTTGTTCCAAGACACTAGTTTGTCTCATGAATCCTACTGATTCATCTAGGAGCTATAGCAGCCTCCACCCGTCACTTAATAAGTCAAATGCATTCCCCATATGAAAAGGTCCAAACATAACATAAACATTCAAATTAAAATTAGCATATGAAATGTAAATACTTTCTCCATAAAGAATGAATAGTGTAAAAATAACTCATCCATAGTCAAACGTATCACAAACCTTCAATACAATATAGAAGTTGTGTATCAAAATAAATCAACTTCAATTATGCTTAAAATCCATCAATGGATGTTGACATAGATGAAATCAATTTTTTTTAAAGAGGTATCTCTTTCTATTTTGAAATCATTTAAAAGTCATATAGTTATAAATGAAAACATTTATCTTGAAAATATTCTTACAAGATTGTAAATGAATCTTATATGATGTTATAATGGCAGAAAATAGCCGCACATGCCGTATAAGTTTAAAAATCACTCTTTCCTTAAATTTGTAGAAAAGGTCCTAGGGTACCTTGTTTTGAAAACAACGGAATGATTCCTTTCAAAACATATTATAATAACTCAAAAAATAGTATAAATGAGATTAACCCATATTCTAATAAATACTAAAAATTTGGTGGAATACATTTTTAAGAAACATGGAAGTGGGTGATAAAGAGGACCCAATAGATACTTACGTAAAAACAACCTCAGATTATAAAGTGATTGTGAAAATAACCCTTACCTTATACTGTTCTTTGGTAGACGGTATGTTAACCACCTCTAAAATAGTTAAATCAATGACATTAAATTATACAAGAACTATATATATAAATATGATATCATATACGATCTTTTAATATTTCATTGTTTATGATATTTCAGTAGTATCATCGTTTCGGGTGTTACTGATTTGTTTTCCTTTATATGATTTTTTATGTAAGTAATGTTTAATATGGATAAGATGTATCTTATTAATATTCCAAATGATATTAAGTCATTAAACAATATTTTTAATCATCAAATTAAAATTATTTTTGAATGTATACGATGGGGAATGAATTTCATCGCGTTCGTGGATACTGTAATTCGTAGGTACACACGAGTGACGATATCATTCATTTGATATTAAAATAATATATAATTGGATATTATATCATATATACTGAATAATTATAATATTATATTTATTATTTACATCATTTATTCTCATTATTATACCCATCAAAATGACGAAGTGTTTGAATAACAAACTACACCATGATGTGGAGACGGTAATCCGTACGTACACATGTATGGTGACTTTTTCATTTATATTATGGGTTGAATAATGATTTTGTTTGTTCCATTTTTATAATAACATAACAGTATATAGAATATACTGTAGTTATTATTTTATAATGGAAATCACAAAGAAAGAGGAAGTGGAGGAAGAAAAGAATTTGAAAGAGGTGATGAAATATTTACCTCTTCTTCAGGTTCTTCTTTCTGATTTGATCCAAAAGGCTCTATAGGTTTTATTTATGAGTAAAGGGAGGACTCTAGGATGAAGGGAGGACTGTTGGTAGGATATTTGGGAAAGGTTTGGCTGTGGAAAATGGCTACGAAGCTGTGAATTTGAGGGAAGGGGAAGTTCCCTTTTATAAGAGGGGTGAGGGGAACCTTAGGAAAAGATTTAAATATTACTTTATAATAAAATAATTTGCTTTTTTTAATGGCTCCAAAATGAATTATTTAAATTCTAAGGTAGGTATGGGTTTAAAAACCCTCAACCTATAGGTTTTAGATAGGTTTGGTTCAATATATTAACCTTATCTTTTAGATTTAACTCTTAAATAGTTTGACATTACCATGTCTCTTTGTATTTCTATATTATATGGTAAATAAACATACTATAAACTTTTAATAAAACCCAAAATGTTTAATTAATGATACAAATATAATTACATAAGTCTTTTTTCCTGTCCTAATATTTTTTTGATTATTATATATACCAACAAGACTGCATTTGCTTTAAAAACATATTTATGTAAATTTTGACATTATTTAATAATTGATTTTATAGAGTCCTAACAACTTTATTACGTCGAACTAAATAAATTTAATCTACCCTAACATGTCATATTGACCTATAAAATTATTTAAATTCATTAAAAGTCTCAAATTTTATTTATTTGGATATTTATAATGCCAATTATTTTAATCATTCATTAATATGGTAATTACTGCATCATCATTTTTTCATAAATAAATTTAATTATTTATTCTCTAAAAATTATATATAAAATACCATTACATAGGAAATTTTCTTATCTTTACAATTAATATTTATATTTGAATTTATATAGTGTGTAACATTATATTAAAAATGGTATAGTTATTAAACTTTGAATTTATCTCTTTTAACTCTTATAAATAAAATAATAATAAATGTCCTAATCTAATCCATGTGGACCCAAGAGGATCAAATTTTATTCCTAAGTTTTTTCTGCTCGAATTGCTATTATCCAATAGAATTAGGACATGTGTTAGGGTAATAATAATATAATTTTTACCATTAATTACCCTATTTACCTATAAACGTTGTAATGAAAAGAAAAAAGTTACTACTGGCCAAAAAAATTCATCTTATTGAACAATATTTTATATACAGATATCAACCGTGTCCCTCAGATTTTTTAAATTCAACTCACATAAGTGGTAAAATTATGTTTTATAAAAATTTGGAAATGCTATTAGGAGGTGGGTAAAAGGCGGTAAAAAGTTCGATAAAATTTAATTTATCTAAACTCATTAAAAAACGACTCTAATGAATTACATTAAACTTATATGTGGATAATGTATCTATATTGATCAAAAATATACTTAACTAAAATAAATAATTATTTGAATAGAAATTCGGTTTAAAACTATAACTCAGTATTTTTCACTATTAATCAAAAATTAAAATTTTTCACAAAAATACCAAAATTTTACCCTAAGATAATTTTGATATTCTGAATCCACAAATGAAGTCCATTTTGAATGATAAAATATATAAAATTTCAAAATGTGGGTATTACTATTTATAATGGCTAGTTTTATTGGTCGTGGTGTGTTTGAATCTTGAAGTTACGTATAATGCAAGCTATTGAATTAATCAAAGGGATATGTGTCATTGAAGCTTAGGGTGTTACATTATTCCTACCTTCAAATAATTTTGTACATGAAATTTCTAGAATATTACTTCATAAAATGATTCGGGTGGTTCTTCATCATTTGTTCCTTGGGTTCCCACGTTTCCTCTTCCATATTAAGTTTTCTCCATAGAACATTTACCAGACAAGTCATATGGTTTCTTAGTACTTGTTCTCTGATATCAAGAATTTTGACAGGCTCTTCACAATAAGACAGATCAGGTTCTAGTTCAATTTTCCTCATAGATGAGTACATGTGTTGGGTTAGGCATGTATTTTCTAAATAGTGATATGTGGTTCAAATCGAGAACTTTGGAGAGACTTCACGACATTTCCAGCTGGTACGCTAAATCCCCAATTTGTTCACGAATTTCAAAAGGTCTGATGTACTTGAGACATAGTTTACCCTTCTTACTAATTCATATAACTCCCTTCCATGGATATGCCTTCAATAAAACATGATCTCTTACTTGAAATTCCAAAATCTTCCTTTGGTTATTTCCATAGCTCTTATACCTACTTTGTACTATTTTTATGTGGGTTTGGATAACCTTCAACTTTTCAATTGTTTCCGCAACATGTTCTGGGCCTACGAGTTTTCCATCACCAACATCATCTCAACAAGTTGGTGTGTGATATCTCCTGCCATATAATGCTTCATATGGTGCCATCTGAATACTTGAATGGAAACTATTGTTATAGGAAAATTCTAACAAAGGTCAATATTGATCCCACATACCCTGAATGTCAAGTGACAAAGATCTCAACATGTCCTCTAAGGTTTGAATAGTACATTTTGATTGTCCATCAGGTGAGGGTAGTAGGAAGTTCTCAAATAAAGTTCAGTATCTGGAGCCATCTAAAGACTTTTCCTGAATCATGATGTAAAATGGGGATCACAATCAGAAACAATCAATAGGGGTACACCATCGAGTCTTAAAATGTCATTAATATATAGTCTTGCTAAACATTCAAGTGGTAAATCACCCCTTATAGCTTGAAAGTGTGCTGACTTGGTAAGTTGATCAACAATGACTCATATTGCATCATTACTTCTATGTGTCTTTGGTAGCCCCAAGACAAAGTCCTTCATAATATTATATTATTTCTACTCTAGTATGGGAAGAGGTTGCATGACTCATTCATGTTGTTGCCTTCCATATTTCACTTGTTGAAAAACTAGACATCATGAAACAAATTCAGCAATCTCCCTCTTCATTTTGTCCCAAAAAAATGTTTCATCATGTCTATATACATCTTAGTGCTACAATTGTGTATAGAAAAATTGGATCTATGAGCATCATACAAAAAATCCCTTTTTATATCATCTATCTTAGGAACACAAATTCTCTCCCCAAATTTCAAATTTCCTTCTTCATATATGAAGTCACTCAATCTCCGATCATTCACAGCATTAATTTTCTTTTGAAACTCTTCATCATAAGCCATTGAACTTTTTATCCTTTCTAGTAAAGATGGTATTTAAACCATTTGAAAAAGTTTTGATGTTTCACCTTCCATGATTAATTCCATATTCATTTTCACTAGAACTATGAAAATAGGAACCCTTTCAACACTCATCTTGTTCAAAACTCCATGATCCTTTCTGATCAATGAATCTACCACCTTACTTGCCTTTCTCAGGTGGTAGTGTATTGTGCAATAATAAGCCTTCAGTAGTTCAAGAAATATCCTTTGCCTCATGTTGAGTTCTTTCTATGAGAAAATATACTTCAAACTCTCGTGATCAGTATATATCTCAAAATTACCACCATAGAGATAATGTATCCATATCATCAATGAAAATATTATAACTTGTAACTCAAGATCATGAGTAGGATATTTTTTCTCATCAGTTTTTAGAATCCATGATACATAGTCAATAACTCTATCAGTTTACATAAGGACACAACCAAGTCCCTTCTTTGAAGCATCATTATAAATAACAAACCTATAATTCCCCGATGGTAGATTTAGGATAAGAACATTGACTAATATTATCATGATTTGTTCAAAACATTCTTTACACTGTTTTGTTCTATAAAATTTAACCCATTTACAAGTGATCTTTGTTAATGGGTTAGCCAACTGGGAAAAATTCTGGACGAAACGTCGATAATAACCTACTAAACCAATAAAACTGCATACCTCAGTTATACTCATCAGTGCTGACCATTCTTGTATTGCCTTGGACTTTGAAGGATCAATAGATATTCCTTCCTAAGAGACAATATGGCTATGAAAATAAATCCCCTAAAGCCAAAATTCACACATTCCAAATTTCCCATATAATTCATTTCATCTAAGAGTCTTTAGAATAATGCACAATTTATTTTAATGATCTTTTTAGCTTTGGAGTATAACATGATATCATAAATAAATACCACAACATCAAGATATTCCTTGAAAACTCAATTACTTAGATCGATGAAGACAGAGGGTGTATTAGTCAATCCAGAAGGAATTACGGTAAACTCGTAATGCCCATACTTGGTTTGAAATGCTGTTTTTGGAATGTCTTCCTTTTTCATACACAACTGGTGATTTCTTGATTAAATCTCAATCTTTGAAAAATATTAAGGTCCATGAAGTTGGTCAGGTAAATCATCAATACGAGGTAGGGGATACTTGTTCTTTATTGGTATAGCATTGATCTCTCTACATAAAATGCACAACCTCATAGATCAATCTTTTTTTCTTAACTAAAAGAACAGGGGATCCCCATCGAGAAACAATAGGTTGAATAAATCCCTTATTACTCAACTCCTCTAATTGCTTCATTAGTTACACTAATTCCACATTGTACATTCAATATGGGGTCATCGATATTGGCCTTGAACCATGAATTAAATCATTAGAAAATAAATTTATTATTCTGGTGGATTTCGAGTTAAATCTTATGGAAACACATCAACATATTTTTACACAATAGGTACCTCCTCTATTTTAACATTCTTTTCCTTAGCCACCATTATTTCATTCTCTTCCTACCCAATAATTGAATTTATTTCATCTAATGGGGGTGGATCTAGATAATAATTTTGTGGTGACATTTTTGCTATAAAGATAAGGTACTCCTTATCATCATTTAGAATTGTAACCTTCTTCTTCTTAAAATAAATTTTCGCATCATGGTATGGAAGTTAATCCATAACAAGGATTATATGAAATTAAATCATTTGTATGATGATGAGACCAGAAGATAAAAAACATTTATATGCCCTAATGGGAACTAATTCAAAAAACTTTGTTGCAATGATACAACCCTTAGGTGTTTTGACTCAAAACTCCCTTGTTAAGTCTAATTGAAAATATCTCATTTTCATAGCAAACAAGGAAGACTTGAAACAATGTGATGATCTAGAATAAAATAATTCATTTTTTAAACTTGATGAAACCATTAAGATACCTTCCACCACATCTTTCATAACTTCATCCTACGTAGTAGTGATACAATAATCTTGGCCTTGAACCCTTGTCCATTTCTGAGGTATGCTTTCTTGGTTCTTAGGAAATTTATTTTCATAATTCCTTCTTTCTCTACAATTGTAGAATTCAACATTGACAACCTCTTTCTTCTTCTTGAAATCACGATCGTGGAGGAATTTTTCACCACACTTGTAATAGACTCTCATTCCCTTCATCCAAGTACAAAGGTGTTTTCCCCATATTTACTGCAGGATAGATATTCAACGTTTCCCTTATTCACCATATTTTCATATCTAGAGTGTTCAAAAGATCTATTCTTCTCTTACTTTGCTTCAATGTCGTAAGACATAGTGAATTCCTTTTCTATCTTGGTAGCACATGAGACAAAATAATCGTATAAAAAGAAGGGTTGTGAGACTAATGCTTGCTTGAGAAATGGTTTTAACCCATCAAATAGTAGATCAATCATACTAATTCTGTTACGTATATAATCAAATTCATTCCTTGCTAACCTTGTATGGTTACCCTCATACTTTGTGACATTCTCATCCTCATTTTTCCTCAGACTCAGAAATTTCCCTTCCATATCTGCTCGATGGTCATGAGGAATTTATTTTCCATGAAAAAATCTTTAAAATCCCTCCATTACATGTTTGATTATTCATAATCTTCCTTTTTGTTTAGAATCAATGACCACCATTGATCAGCATATCCCATGAGGTGATAAACTGCTGTGACAACTTTTTCTCTTTTGCTACTCCCCAAAGCGTAAAATATTTTCTCTATGGAACTTTTCCATAGCTTAGCTACTAATGGAATTTTACTCCTATTGAATGTAGGTGGTTTTTTCCTCATGTAGCTGTCTAACATTTATCCTCCCCATTGGGGATCAGGGTGCTCCATTCGGGTAATGTTATTATTCATAACCTATGTTAGTTGTCCTAGTATGGTGATAAGATAATCATCACCAATTGTTTCACCAGATCCACTATTTTTATCTTGACTAGGGGGGAAATCCCTACATGGATTATGTTAATTGATATAGTTTCCATTCCTTCCACTAGGCACCATTTCTAAACAATGGCATGCACTAGATTAATTTACGAATCACAATACATATTTCCAAACATTTCAAACAGTTAACATAAATTGAACAATTTATTGATATAATCCATAATCAAAAAAATGTTTTCATTGAGGAAATATATACTCATAAACCCTTAATAATGTTTTGTAAATAATATGAGAATTATCCTAAGCATATCTATCAAGAGTTTCGTAACCAAGAGTGCAACAAGGCCAGTTGTCATGCACCAGTTCTCATTCGATTCTAGTTCAAAGCGGTGCTTTCATATTTTACCTCTAGTTACATTTTTTCCAGAGCCACCTCTACCTACTCATATCCATATAGGGAATTATTTCTTGGAAAATTCACAAAATATCTTCAATAAAAACATTCTAGGAAGTTCTTTTATACTAATCCTCAAAATCTATCTTAGGATAATGTGCTCTAATCAGAGTTTTTGTAAATCTAGCTTCCAAGGATTGTACTAAACACCCTCTGATACCATGTGTAACACCCAGACCCTAGTTTCCGAGAGTCGGTGCATTATTACATAACATTTTCATGATCACAAAAGATCAAGTCTCTAAATACCAATTAGTTTAGTAGCCTTAAAAATAATAGATACATTCATAAGTTTTACATTACATTAAAAAATCAAAAACTACAACAACATAGTCTACAAAGGCCACACTCATATCCCTTACACTATCTCTACAGGTCATTCATAATATATATCTTCACATCCTGGGTAAAATAAAACATAGAAAGGGGTGACCATAGATTCATAGTAAAGATAACAATAAAGTAAAAAATTTAATAAATAAGCATAAACATTTAAGGCAATGTTAGACTGGAACAAAATCCATTTAAACAATAACTTTAGGATAATATGGGAAAATTTAAAATCAAAAAATTCCATTTACATATTCCCATGGATATTATACTAGTAGAATAATCACATGAAATATCAATAGCCACTTTCATAATGACTGAATGCGTAATTCCAGACATCATAACCACATAGTCAAGGCCTTGTTCCAAGACTAAAAATAATATTCTGGAAAGGTCTAGTGCCAAGACACTAGTTTGTCTAATGAGTCATACTGATGCATTGAAGAGCAATAGCAGGATCCACCCATCACTTACTAAGTCCAATGCATTCCTCATATGGAAAGGTTCAAACATAACATAAACAATCATATTAAAACTGGCATATGCAATTTCTATACTTTCTCCATAAAACATGAATTGTGTGAATATAAGACATCCATAGTCAAACATATCACAAAACCTTCAATAAAATATGGATTTTTTTATCATAATAATTCCACTTCAATTAATCGTAAAATCCATCAAAGGATGTTGACATAGATGAAATCAAATCATTTTTTAGGGAAATATATCTTCCTATTTTGAAATCATTTAAAATGAATATAATTATAAACGAAAACATTTATTTGTAAAATATATTTATAATATTTTAAGGGAATATTTGACGATGTTATAATGTTAGAAAATTGCCTCGCCTGCCGTATAATTTAAAAAAACACTTTAACTAAATTTTGTCGAAAATGTCATTAGGTACCTTGTCTGGAAAAATAGAAAAAGATCCCTTTAAAACCATTTTATAAAAATTAAAAAAGGGTAAAAATGACTTTAACCCATATTATAGTAAATATTAAAAATGTTTTGGAATTATTTTTTAAGAAACATGGATGTGGATGATAAATAGGTCCCAGTAGATACATACGTAAAAACAACCTTGGATAATAAAGAGATTGTGAAATTAACCCTTAAATTTTACTTTTCCTTGGACGAGGGTTTGTTAACCTCCTATGTAATAGTTGTATCATTGTTATTAAATTATAAACAAAATATAAAAATAATTATGATATCATATATGATCATATCATTTTTCTTTGTTAATGATATTTTAGTAGTATCATCGTTTCTAGTGTTAACTGATTTGTTTTACTTTATATGATTTGTTATGTTAGTAATGTTTGTTTTGGATAGAACGTATATTATGCATATTAATAATGATATTAAGTCTTTAAACATAATTTTTAAACATGAAATAAATATTATTCTTGAATGGATATGTTGGGGAATGAATTTTGATGCGTTTGTGGAGAAGGTAATCTATACGTACGCACAAGCGACAATATCAATATTTTGATATTAAAATCAAATATAATTGGATGTTATATCATATATAAATAATAATTATAATATTATATTTATTATTGACATCATTTATACTAATTATTACACCTATCCGAACGATGAAGTGTTAGAATAACATACTAAACCACGATGTGGAGATGGTAATCAGTACGTACGCATGTATAGTGACTTTATCATATATAGGATGGATAGAATAATTAATATGGATGTAACATTTTTATAATAACAACATAGTATATACAAGATACTGGATATATTATTTTTGAATGGATACAACAATGAAAGAGGATGTGGAAGAAGAAAGGAACTTGGAAGAGGTGATGACATATTTACCTCTTCTTAGGGTTCTTCCATTTGATTGGATCAAATGGGATCTATAAAATGGCTTTATGACTAAAGGAAGGCCTCTTGATGAAGGTATGATAGTTGGGAGAATATTTTGGCTAGGGTGGGCCGATCCAAATTTCATTGATGGTGTAAATTTGAGAGAAGGGGAAGTGCCCTTTTATAAGAGATGTGAGGGGCACCTTAGGAAAAGATTGAAATATTATTTTATAATAAAACCGTTTTCATTTTATAATGGCAGAAAAATAAATTATTTAGTGGATAAGGTTGTTATGGGTAAAAAAACTCTCAAAAAATAGGTTTTAGACAGAATTGGGTCACAATATTAACCTTATCTTTTAGATTTAACTCTTAGTTAAATAGTTTGACATTTACCATGTCTTTCTTATTTTTATATTATATGGTTAATAAAATTACTATAAACTATCAATTGAACCCCAAGTAGTTCATTAATGAGACACCTATAATTATATATATATTTTTGGCCTATCCTTAGATTTTTAGGATTATTATATCAACCAATAATATTGTATTTTTTCTAAAAACTCATTTATGTCAATTTTGGCATTATTTAATAATTGATTTTTTTAAGGTCCGAAAAACTATATTAATTCAAAATGAATACATTTAATCAAACCTAACATGTCATATTAACCATGAAATTTATTTTAATTCATTAATAGTCTAAAATTAGATTTATTTGGATATTTATAATATAAATTATTTTCATCCTTCAGTAATATGGTAATTACTACATCATCATTGTTTCAAAAACAAATTTATTTATTTAATGTTTAAAAATTATAAATAAAATACAATTATGTAGGAAATTATTTTATCATTGTAATGAATATTTATAGTCAAATTTATATTTTGTCTAACCCTATATTAAAAATTGTTTAGTTATTAAACATTGAATTTAACACTTTTAACTCTTCTTTAAATAATAATAATAATATATGTCCTAATCGAATCCAAGTGGACCAATGTGGTTAATATTTTTTTCCTAAAATTTTTTTGGTCGAATAATACTTATAAAATAGAGTTAGGACATGTGTTAGGGTAATAATAATATCATTTTTACTATTATTTACCCTATTTACTTTTAACTATGGTAAATAAAAGTAAAAATATATTATTCACCAAAAAATATTTTAATCTTATTGAACCACATTTTACATACTGATATCAACCGTGTCTCGTGGAGTTTTGAAATTAAACTCATAGAAGTGGTAAAATTAGGTTTTATACAAATTTTTAAATGCTCCTAGGAGGAGGGTAAAAGATTGTAAAAAGTTCGATAAAATTTTAGATATATAAACTCATTATAAAAAAGAATCAAATAAATTACATTGAACATATATAGGTATTATGTATCTATTTTGACATAATATAAATTTATATGAAGTAGATAATTATTTAAATAAAAAGTTGGTTTTAAACAATAACTCACTGTTTTTCATAATTCATCAAAAATTGAATGTTTTCAGAAAAATACCAAAAATTCACCCTAGGCTAATTTTGATATTCAAAATCCAAAAATGATGTCCATTATTAAATATAAAATTTATAAAATTTATAATAGTGGGTATTAATATTCATAATGCCCAGTTTTATTGGTCGAGGTGTGTTAGAATCTCAAATTTTCTTACAATGCAAGCTATTGTATTATTAAAAGGGAAACATACCCTGAATGCTTGGGGTAAAACAACATCATCCTGCTCCTCCGGAGGTGTAGATGTGCATCGCCGCTCCGCCAAATAGCCAGCTAGATGCCTGCCGCCTCGCTACCCCGCCGCGGCCGACGGGCTGTGACTTCCACATCATCCAGTGGCATGGACGTGCACCACCCTTCCTTCCTCATGGCCAGCTGGGTGTTGGCCGTAGACTTCTTACACGAGCCATTGAGGCTTCATGCCAAGACCAAAAAATAAAATGATCACATATTCTCAATCCTTGGGTTGAGCGCTCCGCGTCCATATGTCGCGATCAACAAAATATCATTTTTCTAGCATCATTAAATATTTGGCGTTGAAGAACACTCGATGAACGCAAGGAGATTCAAATGATAAGAGGAAAGGTATATGCATGGGATGATGGCCATGTTATCATTGTTGTGAAAAAATAATACGATGAATCAATTAATAAATTCAATCATATTAAAAACAAACCCCTACATGTTTTCTCATTGGGGAAGACGTGAGGAAGAAGACAAAGTTAGTGAAGGGGATGTCGGTGTTCGTCGCTTGTGCAAGATACTTCTTATTCGGGATCTTGCGTCATCCTTGTTCTGCATTGGGGGTGGTTCTTCATTGGATGACGATCCCCCAAAAGCTCTCCCCAAAACACTTCTCCTTTTCCAACACAAATTCCCCTAGAAAAAATGAGGAGGAAACATAATATGTTAATTATATTAATTAAAGTCTGGATAATTAATTTATATGAAGTTGGTACAATAAATTAGGTGGAGTCCAAGGATTACCTCTACAATATAATGGTATTTCAAGGGGTTGGTTGGTCTGCACTACTAAATTCAACTGAGAGGTTTCACAAATAAAAATAAAATAAATTTTTTTTATTTTATTTCTATTCTTTTAACACACCCATGAAAAGTCCAAAAAACAAAATTTCAACCTCGACCTACTACGGTCGAGATGAAGGTCTCCTTAAGAAAATATTGGAGTTACAAGTTGAACTGTGTCCTCAAATTTCAATTCCGATCACCGGTTAAAATGTTACAAAACTCCGCTCATACATTTATAGATCGTACCCGAAAAAACATTCAGAAAATTATTAAGAGTCACCCTCGAGCTGCGCCAGTCAAGTTTAGGCTTTTCTTAAGTGAAAAACGCCCCAACTAACCCAACGGTACTCTCGTATTTCCAATCTGAGGTACCGTTTTAATGTTATGAATTTGATAATAAAATAATTGTCACTTAACTATTTTATTTATGGACAAAAACTATCATTCACTGGTAGCCCACGCCGATCAATGTTAACATCTATCGAATGAAATCATACCATAAATAGTTTAACGGTGGTCTCATATTTTGAATCCTATTTACCATTTGTTAGTTATAAGCATTTGAAAAATAAAATAACTATATTTAATTATTTTTTTGTAGTTATTCTATTTTCATGTTTCCTCATAGGAGGCCCGCACCGACTAAACGTATGTTGCGCCTTGGGTAAACCTTGCATCCTGAGTGCAACAGTTCCCTAAGATTTCTGATCCGAGTATCTTGTTTAATATTTATTCCACTTTTTCAGGAAAACTGCTTACACACACTATCAAACCTTAAAAAAACATTGACGGATCATTTTGGGCACTCTGTGCCTCGGAATCGCACGCCCTCAGATTTAATGGACTCTAAATAAATCCATATAATTAAAAAATAATTATACGAAATTTCTGAGACAATAAAAGTAATTATGAATACATTGTAATGGATATAGCTTTAATTATTTTTTAATCATATAAAGAAAATTCATAGATAGTAAAGATAATTTGATTTATTAAATATTATACTCCCAAACATTAATATAAGATATACAATTAAAAAGTGTAATACAATATTTTAAGGAAGATAAAAACAACTTCATTCCATACAGCTAATTCTAAGACTCATTTCAATCTCTTTTCACATAAATATATAGAATGATTTATAAAAAATATTTAGCTATTATGGCCTTAGTACGGAATACCTTTCCTCAATACTCTCTTATATAAATCAATTCTTCTAGCACTCTCTAACCAAGGGAGTGGTATGTCTTTGTAGAACTAACACTTGATTCTTCTTTTACTCACCAGATGATTATCAAACTTCATGTCCTCAATTAGATATAGCTCTCCCTAATCAATCACATGACTGATAGATGTGTAACATAGCACAAGGGGAGGAATGTTTTTAAAAACCATGTGAGGTTTCCTTGAAAACACGCAGGGATGGTCCATATCCATTAACATGGATTCTTCATTGTTTTGGAATTTGTGTGGCTGGCCTAGGAGAGAGTGTGATAAGTGACTTTCTGTAGATAGCGAAAATAATTGTTTATAACTTTGTTTTTAATGTATTGCAGATAAACCATCTCTCTCCTTATAATTGATCAATTTATTAATTTATCCTCATAAAAATTATACATTTTCACTCTTATTTATCCTTAATTCCTATCCTCGTATCCAAGGGTGAGAATCATGCTCTCCCTTCTCTTCCAATGATGGTTCTAATATTATTTTGTGAAGTTTAAGTTCTTTTTCAGGAAACATGAATCCCCAATTGACTTTACAACTCCATTTCCTTATATTTCATAGATGATTCACATCATTTATGACCATTTTATTTGAATTCACATCAACCATATTTATAGAGAGTTGTCTTCAATTGTTATTAGATCTTTTCTAGCATGAATAAAATAGCAATGTTGGGTGAGTGGATTTTTATAAGACCATGGTAGATGGTATATTTTCTATTTTACAATATCTTTCTACTAATAATATATATGGGGTTTGTACCATTATTCTCCCATGTTTCACATTATTTTACTCGATTTTGAAACATGTTCTATGAATTTATTTCATGTGTTATACGATTTATAAATCATGTTTTTTTATAGATAACAAAATGACTTGATGCATGTCCAACCTTTAGGTGTGTCAATTCCTTGAAAATGTAAAAAGGGGGATGTAAATAGTTGAAAGATGGTTTTATGATTAGAAACTCATAAAACATATTTATTGTCTTGTTTGAATGGCATAAGTAACTGTTTGGATTAATTTGAGAATTAATTGTTTACAACATGTTAAAAGGGAGAAATCAAAAATTGTTGAAGGGGAATGATTAATTTACTTTTTATAAGAAAAATAATAGTTTTGCTAAATGTTTGGACTATGAAATGGTTTAATTGTGAATATCAGTTGATGATGGGAAATATAATTTACCATGTATGAATATTTATATTGAATCACTGAACTATTATTATCATAATATGTAACGAGTCCATGAAGGAAAATACATGGAAATTGGTTTCTGATGAAATGGTGAATGATTGTGGGAATTGTGCTCTACCCAAATGGGTATGGATGTTTGAAATTATTATCAACACTCCTTAGTTTAGTTTGGATGGACATTAACCTCCATATTCCTTGGTTAAGGATGGTTAGACATGATACTCCACACGATTTATTGGTAATATCAGATGTGGGCATCCAAACACCTAGTCTGGGTCTCTAATGATGATTCATGGTACTTATACATTAAATGATTAATGAATTATCCTATATAATTAATCTGTTCAACCCAAATGATAGATGATTCAGATGACCAACACATGATTAGGTAGTTTTAGTTCACTCGAGTTTTATTTTTTAACATGTGGGAAAGAGATCAAATGAGAAATGTTTATTTTAAAAAAATCATATATTTTATTTTATTTTATAAATTTCACATGTTATGATAAAATTATTTAGAGTATATAATTTTTAAACACCATTGGTATTGGCCTACAGACTTTTACTCACACCATACTCAGGCTATTATTGGTATACGAGTGGTTTTCATTGTTGTAGGATTGGATAAGGGAAATGAATCTATTATAGATGGATAATTGAGAAATTAGATGGATCATATATGTGGGGAAACGACTTTTCTACTCATTTTAGGAGTTTTCATTGGTTTCATTCTTTTGGGTTTTTTAATCAAGATATTATCATTACATGGCATGTATACATTATTGTATTGTGGAAACTTACTGAGTTTTGGGAACTTTATATGTGATGAGGGGTTATGTTATAGTTTTTTATTTTTATTATTCATTATTATGTATAATTTTTTACTCATTTAAATAGTTTATAGTATCCCAATTTTTATCGTTACACCATTGATACAATTTTATATCTTTTAGAAGTTGGGGACGTTCACATGAAGTCAGCCGATAAACTGATTTGGTTACAAGTAAGAGTGACCCAAGTTAGTTGATTAGAAATTAGTATCAAGATATCATATATTTTGTATTGTTTTATTATATATTAAATTTATATGAGAGTAAGTGACTCTTCAAGTGGTAAATATGAAATATTAAAAGAGAGAAGATATCTAATGTGGGGGGACCACCATTTTCAGGGGTGGGATTGTGGTTCTTGATGTTCACATGTTATTGTTGAAATGATAATCCACCTTCAGGGATACTCTAATTTTTTTATGTTAATATTTTTTGATATATTTCTTAATGGATTTTCATTATTATGATTGTTTATGAATGAATAATTTTAGGCACTCAGGGAATTATATAAGGAACTAACCATAAAAAATTACTTAATCTTGAGTTTAATTATGAATCCACATCGAGGATCTATTTAAGTTTACAGTTACGGAAAATTAGGGAACAACTATTACATTACATCTCAAATATTACAAAGTAGACACTTCAAATATAACAAATTTTTTCACTGCAATAAAACTCATTAAATAAAAAAACAATTATTTTCTTGATAAAAATATTGTTGAATTATTCATTTATTTTAACCTTATTTTTAGACTGTGATTTTTTTTTAAAAAACATGGGATGAGCATAAAAAGATTAGTAAGGGATGTAAAACAAAGAAAGAAAGAATTATTCCATCTATACATACTAATCAATGATATCATAAATTTTGATCATAAAACACAATCTCTTTAACATACCTCCTGAAATCATAATATTTATTAAAAACAAATAGAAATCATAAATTGTAAAGTTATATTTTGGAATCCATAGAATACATACATTTTAGCTTCTACAACTACATAGGGAGTTACATTTGAAATACCCATCACATTATATTCCATAAATCTCTTAGGATAAACATTTACCTCCTTCATGTTACCTAATGCATTGGAGTTCTATCTTGGGGTCACCCACCATCGTTTTATCACAGAACCATCCGTATACATAAACAATGTCCAAGAACCCTAACATAATCAGAACACATAAAAAAGAATAATGGAAATACAATATTTCCACATTGCAATAACAATTCATCAGTTCAAGATGTTTACAAAATCAATCCATTATCAAATCCATTTTCAATACAAAAAAAACCTAAAATGTTTATATCATTTTTATTTTACTTTTAAAAACATTGAAATATGTTAAAGAATCCAAATATCCAATAATTCATGCAGCGATGGAAAGGACGTTGTCACCGCATACGTTAAAAAGAAACATTCCTTTTGTCATTTAGTAAAGCACATCATAGAACACAATTCCCATTTAATGAAATGAAAATAAAAATGTTATTATACTCCATATAAAAGAATGTTGTGTATAAATCAAAATATGCCTCAACAAAAGGAGATTGAGGCGAAGTCCCTTACCTTGAATCCGACTCATGACGTATGATCCTTATTCATCCTGAATAATAAACATAACATAATTTATACTTTCTTTATAACACTTTTAATGTTTATTATACCTTGTATAATAGTTATTACCATATTATAAACATTACATAATTATTTAAGTTAATATCGGTCATTTTTACTCTATTTTTTACTTGAGTCAGGAATGAACATGTTATAATTAGAAATTGTCTATGTGGTCAAAAATTCACTAACTCCATAAATATATTAATTATTTAGATATCATATATATATCATATATTTCAAGTATATCTATTTATTTATAATAGAACATAACATTTCAAGATAAGAAATGAAATGCACCGTTCATGGAGACGGTAAGCCGAACGTAATCATGAACACTACGTTCATTTCATTTTAATTTTTAAGGTAATGAAAACTAAATAATAAATAGTTATATTATAATTGTAGTATAATATCTTATTTTATAGTATATACTTATATTCATTAACTTCATCCTTTATACGTTCCATTTATGGCATAAATGGGTCATATCGCTATAAGGGGGTGGAAGTCTGCGCTCCCTCAAATGAAATTATCGTATTTACCCATTATGGAAACAATAATAGTATTATATAAATGAAAAATAAAAAAGAATGGAGACAATCAAAACATAATATATATCACATATAAATACACTTTTATCATATTTCCCACCATGAGAGGTGGTCAGACATAATTAAACAATCACCATTTCGTGATGCAGTAGTTTTCCGTCCACAGAAAATGTATGTTCTAAAACCATTAGATGGAGGTGTGTGTGAGTGATAGTTGAATAAATGGAAAAAATATACTACTATTTCTAGGATACTGGTTTTTTTATTTAATAAATTAATAAGAATAAAATTTGGAGTGCAGAAGAAAAATTAAAGAAAAGAACATGAGAAAAGACGTTACCTCAAAATCAGGCAACTCCTTTTAATTTATGCTAAAAGGCTATCTTGAGATTATTTCTGAATAATGAATTGCTTCTAGGAGGAAAATAGGGATATTGGGAGATGATTTGGGAAGACTTTGGAAGATAAAAGGGGATTTATATGTGTGATTAAGGGTTAGAGGTGATTCCCTTTTATAAGAGGAAGGAGGGGCACTTTAGGAATGTCTTGAAATATTATATTATTATAAAGTGAGGTTAGAATTTAAAAGGAAAAAAACTAATTTATTTATAATTAATGATGACGATAATTCTAAATCCTTTCAACCAATAGGTTTTATAATAGTTTTAGGTCCCAATTTTATCCTTATATATTAGTTCTAACCATCAGTTACATAATTTTACTCTTTCTATGTCATCTTGTATGTTCATACTATATTGTTAATATAGTTACAATGAAATGATAATTGAACATAAATTTTTTCATCAATGACATATTAAACATTATATAAGTCATTTTACAGAATCTTTTATTTTTAGGGCGGTTATATAATTTAATAAAAAAGTACTTTTTTTATACACATTTATGTTATTTTTATACTATTCATACCTTGACTATTTAAAAACCCATAAAAACATGATTATTTAGAAAAAAACATCATTAATTTAAAGATAAAAAGTTATACACCTCCCTATAATTCTTGGATGGAATAAAAATTTTGAAAAAAAATTTCTTTTAATTTCTTTAATCTCATTTATTTAAATCATTCATTAATATGCTACTCACTACATCATCAATGTATCATAAATAAACTTTTTTATTTGATGTGTAAAAATTATAAATAAAATAACATGATGGGGGAAATATTTTTATATTTTTAATTACAATTTATAGTATAAGATATCACTTATATAACCCCATATAAATTTATTCAGTAAAAGATACATGTTTTGGTTATATTTTCCATAAATTTAAATTAAAAGTAATAAAATGTAGTTTTCACACACAGGTGGCTCCATGGGGTTCCAAAATCCAAAAAAGATCCAAAATGTCTAAAATATATCATCTAATCGGATAATGACATGTTTTATGTTAGTTTAATATTATTGTGATATTATTTATTTAACCTTATTTACCAGATTTACCTTTAAACCATGGTTAATAAAATATTTACAGAAGTTACTATCCATAATGTCTAAAAATAAAAGATACACATTTTTACACCATTTGGACCACCTGATTCCAAATTTTGAATCCATTTTATAAATTCAAACAAATTAATTTGTAGAAAATAATTTAAAATTAATTCCCATTGTCAAGACAAAACAAACGTGTTTATAAAAAGTAAAAACTAGCATAATATTTCCAGGTGTTTATGTCTAATTTCAATGTTAAATTGCATCCAATAACCAAAATTGAATTAAATGATAAAAATATAATTTAATTAAACTTTAAATACAATTTAAGTTACAATATTAATATATAAATATATTATATGAAAAGATAGTTTTGAATTAAAATGCAGTATCTTTCACTATTCCTTAATAAAATGAACTTTATCCAAAAAAATGAAAATTTCATCAAATATAAATTTTGATATCCCACATATAAAAAATGATTTTATTTTTTAAAAAATAACATATAAATGTTTTAGAAACCTGATTTAAAAATGGTTCTCCATCAAAATGTGGTAAAACGACATTTAAATATTTTATGTTTTTTATTCTTAAAATCAGATTCATTTTTATTTTAAGCCTATAATATTCATTTGACAAATTTTAAAAAATATAATAAATATGTAAAATAATAATATACTAAGTTATGTTCATTCCCAAAATTACAACATATAAGTGTTAACTACGATTTAAGATAATAATAATATTATATTATTTTTCGGTATAACTCAATGTTTTGTGAAACATATGTTTTCAAAGAAACCTGTTGTTTCATATTTTGAATGTTGTCATAGAAATTGGCATCTATAACATATAATTAATATTCTATTAAAAAATATTAATAGATATTATAATATATTATTCTATAAATATTGGGGTCGTTACATCCTTCCCCCCATTTAGAAATTTCTTCCTCACAATTTTAAAATTGGGCTCAGAAACATCATTGAAATTCCCATATCGGTAAAATTATCAACAAAACTATAACATTAAATGAAATTAAGGGATGTGAAAAGGTCCCCTGAGAAAACACATACAAGGATTCTGTGTAAGAAAACATGGATTTGGAAGATAATCTTACGATCAAGATCTGATGGAGAGTGGTAGAAAACATTATCAGGAGAAAGTTATCCCCCCGAAAATTAAAAACTTTTCATAAGTTAATCTGTCTTTCATTTCCTGGTTTGAAAAGTAACACAAAAATGTTTTTTTGTATAATGTTCATTTTCATAAAGTTTCATAATTTATCAATGAGATTGATTTTGAACATAAGGAAATATACTTAATTTTCAAGTAGTGTTTCATCCTTTAATAAATTTCTACAAAAAAACTCATCTTTTCTCCAAAGGATGATTATTGAACATGACATGGTCACACATGAGGCACTAGAATGAACTTATAGTGAATTACATAATCCACAGAAGAAGAAAATTATATTTCCTCAATCATTACACATTAACCAATAAAAAATGGTTCATACAAGATTAGATAATCCATAAAAGGATAATACTTTATTAAAAAATTACTACTATTAACCTCCAAAATTGGACAAACAACACCAAAAGTTCAACAAAGACAATTAAATATGAACTTTTCTGTAAAATTGTTCAAAAAATACAAGTAAGATTTAATCCAAAAATTTAGAAGGATTTGATCACATAGACATCCATGATAAATATTAACATTTATCTCCAAATAACATTAAATACACTAAAAGTCTCATAATGAAAAGTAACTATCTTAAATAGATATTCTATATTATAGGTTAATCATTTTCATAAATAACCGAAATAGACATATTTCCACAATAAAACATAGATTCTTTCAAAATAATATTTCAACCATTACTCCACAAATAAAATCACTTAGTATTCTATTTCGCTTAGCCATATATTGTTTCCAAAAGGGAGAACGTCCTCCAAAATAACATTAATCAGTTAATCACCAAATCATTTTCCTATATTTAGAATATCCATTTTATAAAACATAAGTTCCAAAATCAAATTATTCTCGGTTCATAAAATAATTTAACTATAATAAATAAGTCATACTAACAATTTAAATCATGTAGGATAATGGTAGGAGATGCACCCTTGTTTCCCTTCAGTTGTGGGTTCAATTATTGTGGCCTTGTCGTGGGACAGGTTCTCAACCATCCTATGGGTTTTACTTTTTCTAAAACCATACCATTCTTATAACATTATAAATAATAAGATAATTTCCTAAAAAAATTATCATAACCTGATTTATCTTTAATGGTTATCTAATACATTTCATTTTGCATCCCAAAATGCAATTACCCTTAATCACCTCTAAAAAATATGTCATATGAAAACCTAAGGTTATCCATTATGTTCTCAAATGAAATGGTAAATATTCCATGAATAACATTTTCACATATCAAATATCATTGTTAAAAATATTAGAAAAAGGATTCCCAATGTAGTCCCATCATCAAAATATCATTATTACTTTTAAACATTTCATCATCCTACAACTGACCAGAACTCTTGAATCCCTTATTTGTAGACTTCTTACTCATTCAGCCCTCTGCATAATCCATTAAAAATGCATTTAAAATTTAATTATTAATACATTATTACAATAGATTGAATATCCTCATCATTTATAAATGTGAATCCAAAGACGATTCATTCTTTATAGATATGAAAATAAATCACAACTTCAATCCAGATATCATGATATTCAAGATGTTCCCTTTCTCTTTTTTCATGTGGTCATACATTCAAAAAGAAAACATTCTCTCCACATATTTAATTTCACTTTTCAATAGAATTAGAAAATATGTGATGTTGAAATCATATAAAAAAGATACCATGACCCGTAAAATTATTTTATAAATGAGTTGCTATTTGAAATCTCAAACAATTTCTTGTAGGTGATTTGAATAATCAAGAATATCTAAAAATCATTCAAAAATTAATTTTCTATAATAGTGATGATCAAATTGTATGGGAGGGATAACAAGGTTTTGATGGATCTCTTTCCATCCATCTTGACAAATGATCCTCAATCTTCTGAAATAAATCAACACATAAACATGAAACGAAATATTATAATTTAAAACGAATCCTATATAGGTTAAATATAACATAAAAACATTATATTACTCTAATACATAAACCTCTTTATATCTCCATTGTTCTAGTTTTTATCCAAACACCATATTCTAACATAATCCTCCAAAATTTTTCATATGATAATTACTCTCTTGGTTATATAGGATCCTTTACCTATAGCCAGATAATACCCTAACCTCTATAGTTATCTAAACTCTCCTCACATACCAAGTATAAGGCCCCACCATAAAAATGTACATACTGATGAGTTAAATCATGAATTTACATTGAGTATCTTTTCATGATTATAGTTTTAGATAATTAGTCCATAACTGTTTTATTAAATGTCAAATACTACAAACAAGACACTTTTACTCTAACTAATTTTTTCCCAACAATAAAACTCTTTAATTAAAAAAAATATTTTCCTGATAAATGTTTCATTAATTATTTTTTTATGTTACCCTTTCTTAAACCCTATGAAAAACATTTCATAAACATGGGATGAGCATAAAAAGATCAGTAAAGGATATAAAACAAGGAATTAAAACATTAGACCCTCAATACATACAAATGAATGAAATCATACTTCTCAATCATAAAACATAATCTCTTTAACATACCTCATGCTATCATAAGATTTATGAATAAAAGTAGAAATCATTAATCATAAAGTTAACTTTTGGAATCTATAACATACTTACATTGTATCTTTCATAGCTACATAGGAAGTTACATTTGGGATACCCATCACAGTATATTCTCGAAATCTCTTAGAAAAAACAATAACGTTTACCTACAACAAATTCCAAATGCATTGGATAGCTATCTCGGGATCATCCACCCTCAGTTTATCATGGAACCGCCCATATATGTAGACAATTACCAAAAACCATAACCTAATCATATCACATGAACAAGCATAGAAGAATGACAACAATTCCAAATTGTAATCACAAGACATTAGTTCAAGATATTGAAATAATAAATCTATAATCAAAACAATTTTAAATAAAAAATACATAAAAATATTATATGGTATTCATTTTTCGTTTAAAAACACTACTCCTTGTTATGGAATCCAAATATCAAATAATACTCACAGCGACAGAAAGGTCGTTTTCATCGTGTATGTTAAAAAAATATTAATTTTGTCATTTAGTAAAACACATATAAAAATATTCCATTTCAATGGAATGAAATTTCAAAACTATTTATAAACCCATTAAATGGAGGTCATGTATAAATCCAAACATGCCTCAATGAAAGGAGATTGGGATGAAGTCCTTTACCTTGAATCCGACACGTCACGAATGTTCATTATTCTCCCTGAATAATAAAGTTATGTTAATTTATTATTGACTCATAACATTTTTCAATTTTATTATTCCTTTTATATCACATATTACCAGGTAATAAACATTAAATATTTATATAAGTTTATATGAGTCGTTTGTTTATATTTGGTACATGAGTCCAAAATGAACTTGTTAGACATTGAAATTGTCTATGTAGTCAAAAATCCATTATCTATAGAATGATATTAATTATTTAGATATAATATATATAATATATATCCATGGGACCAGGCATTCGGCCTGGGCCTGCATCTTTCTGGTTATATATAATATATATCCATTATATATTTTTATTTATAATAGTACAAAAAATTTGGATATACGAAATGAAATGCACTAGTCATGGAGACGGGAAGTCGTACGTATGCATGAACACTACATTCATTTTTATCTTATTTAAAAGAATTAAAACTAAATGATACATAGGTATATTAAAATTATAATATAATATCATATTTTATATATGATACATATGTTTACTAACACTGTCCTTTATATGTTCCATGTATGTCATGAATGAGTCATTTAACTTTGACTGTGTGGTAGTCTGCATTTTCTCAAATGAAATTATCATATTTACCCATCATGGATACCATAAAAATGTTATATAAATGAAAAATAAATAATAATAGAAAAATTATAAATATAATATATATCACATATAAATACATTTCCATCATAATTACCACCATGATAGGTAGTTGGAGATAATTGAATGATCATCGTTTAATGAGGTAGTAGTTCATTCTACATAGATTAATTTTGTTTTAAATTCATTGGATAGATGTGTGTGTTACTCTAGGTCATATAAGTTGAATAAATACAGCATAGTATATGGAAGATACTATTTTATTATTTAATCAATTAAAAAGACTAATACCAGGGGTGGAGAAATAAAATAAAATAAAAGAACATAAGAGAAGATGATACCTCTAAATCAGGGAACTCCTATAAATTTAATCTAAAAGGGATTATTGAATTGAATTATGCCTATGTTAAGGATTCGAAGAGGAATTGATGGATATTTGGATTTATTTCGGTAGATTTTGGATTATCCAATGGTCTGGAGAGGTGTGAATAAGGGTTGGAGGTGATGCCCTTTTGTAAGAGGAAGAAGGGGCACTTTAGGAATGTCTTCATTGATTATTTTATTATAAACTGAGTTTCTATTTCAATAAGTCCACAACTAATTTAATTTTAAGATAATATGATTATTTTTCTAAATCCTTTAATATTATAGGTTTTAGATAACTTTTTGTCCCAAATTTATCCTTATATTTTAACTTTATCCCTTTGTTAAGTAGTTTACCTCCTACCACGCCTTCTTCTCTATTCCTAATCTATAGTTATTATAATTACTACAATATGGAAATATGACCTCAATTGGTAAAATAATTACATTTTCAACAATATATAATTCATTTGGAAAATTCCTAGATTTTATTGACTGTTATATCATTTTAAAAATAGTATATTTTATAAACTAAATTATGTAAATTTTTATACAATTAATATCATGACATTTTAGAAATCTATCCCCAATTGACTATTTCAAAAAAAATTAATTAAAATAAAAAAAAATTAATTTTCATACCTAAAATTCGTGGCTGGCATAATATATTTCAAAATAAATTTATTATAATTTTTATAATCTGATTTATTTTAATCATTCCTTAATAAGGTAATCAGTACATCATCATTTTGTAAAGAATATATTTATTTATTTGATGTCTAATAATTATAAATAAAATCACATGAAGTATTAAATAGTTTTAGTTTCCTAATGACTATTTATAGTGGAATATATCACTTATATTACCCCATATAAAAATTATGTTAGTAAAAGATACATGTTTAGGTTATTTTTCCTCAACATTAAATTAAAATTAATTAAATGTCATTTTCACAAACTAGTAATTCCATGGATTCCCAAAATAGTCCTAAGGATTCCCAAAGAGGAAAATATATCATATAGTTGGATTAGACCATGTGTTAGGGTAGTTTAATATTATTATAGTATTATTTTTTTAACCTTATTTACCAGATTTACCCTTTAAACATGGTAAATAAAATATTTAATGAAATTACAATTCATAATGTCTAAAAATAAAAGATACCAATTTAAAAATTTTTTACCAACTAATTCTGAATATGGAAACCATTTTTCCAATATCAAAACATAGAAATTGTAGAAATTAATTTATTATTAATTCTCATTGTCAAAACCAAAAAGTGTGTTTTTAAGAAGTAAAAACAACAAGAATATTGAAATGTGTTTATTTCTAATTTAAAAATGAAATTAAATCCAATGGAAAAAAATTGATTAAATGATAAAACTATAAATAAAATATATCATAAAAAAAATTAATAGTAAAATCTTGTAATATTAAAAAATTAGAACAAAAGGTACTTTGGAAATAAGATGCAGTATTTTACACTATTCGTTATAAAAAATTAACATTAGGAAAAAAATAAAAAAATTCATCCAAATAAAATTTTTATCTCCCAAATCTAAATACGTATTTTATGTTTTCAAATTGGAAAAATAAATTTACAAATATTAGACTTAAAAAGGGCTCTCCATCAAACTATGGTAAAACGTCCTTTTAAAAAAATTAGTGTTTTCATGCTTAAAATCAGATTCATTATTAGTTTAGGTCTATTATATTAATTGGATAAATGTACAAACATTTAATTAATATTTAAAATCATAATATAGTTATTTATGTTCATTCATGAAAATAAAATAGCTATGTGTCAACTACCATTTAAAATAATAAAATTATTATATTATTTTTCGTTATAACTCATTGTTGTGTGCAATGTAAGAATTCAAAGAAGCCTATTGTTGCGTGTTGGGTAGACTATCAGAAAAAGTGTATTCTTTAACATATAATTAATATCATATTCATAAATAGTAATAGATATGAAGATGTGTTATTCTATAAATACCTGGGTCATTATAATTTATGTCACATGCGTCATATTATGCTGACGTGGAAAATCCCATTATTTACGGTTGATATCAAATAGAAAATTTGGATTGTAGATAAAAATATTAACTTCGGTTTATTATAGGGTTTTAAATGAATACAACTTAATAAGGAGGATGAAGAAATTAAGATATTTGAATATTATAAATAGATTTATTTTTAATATTGATATATAATATGAAGATTGAACTTGAGGAAATTAATTATCCCAAAATTTATGCACTAGACATTATAGGGATTGTAAGGGGGTATGGATATCATTGAATTTTTATTGGAATACTATATATAGATTATATTATTAATTTATTGTTTTGTTTCCTCATTTTTGTGACCACTTCTGTTTTATTTTATTTAACCTGAAAACATTTTTGGAATTGAATATGGATTCCTCCATGATGAAATTTAATCAGAGGGAAACATGAAGAAATTATTTAGAATTAACCTCAAGTAGAGATACTAAAGCCTCATGTAATACTAGGGTATATGGTATAATAGAATTTATATGAGAATATCAATTGATTTATGAATTTTATAGAGATAACCCCAAGGTGGGACCCACCATGTATGTTTGACCTAACTTGAGTGTTCTATTTGCAACATCCACGGATCTTCCAGGAAGGGAGTTGTTCTAAAGTTTTTGAGTTTTGGATTGAATTTTTCTACATAATAGTTATCCACTTGTTGAATCCTCTTTAAAGGATAGATAAGTTGGAGGCCCATATTTTTTTGGGACAAGTGAGGTTTTGTAGTGATATTTACATTCAGGATGAGAATATATACAATATATATTGGAACGGTTTCTAAGATATATTGTGGAAAAAAATTTACCCATACAAATAAATATAAAAAATGATCCAAGATTCTATGAGTTTTATTTAAAAAAATATGAATCAGATAGATTATGATGGCCACTTAACTAACATATAGTTTCTAGTTCAATTTTTGGTAGGATATAAGTAGTAAAATGTGAAAAAAATTAGGATGTACATTGATGTGACATCACGTACGTGGTAAATAACAAACATTTTAAGAACATAAAAAAGATGGTGAATCAGTCTCCCATTTGTAAGGGGAAACAGTTTGAAGTATCTAGTGGTTGTATTATGCTTTCATATGGGCAATTTGGTTGTATGACCTCATATTCAAGGGAGTTCCCTTATAATATTATCTTCAAGGGTGTTGCTAGAAAGTATAGTCGGGGGAGAGGATCAACCTATAAGGGATGCTGTCATGTTGTATTCCATCAATGTGGAAAGTTATGTAAAAATTTAGGATATCTTCCACAACCTATAATGGAGTTTCGAGAAATTGGAAAGATGGGGAAGATAAAATGGTTCAAAAACAACTCTTTATAGATGGAAGTTGATGGATGAACTTAATGTGTACAGTTCACTGATAAGTGATCTTCTACCCTATGTTTGTCATTTTTCTGCAATTTTACTAACCATACAAGTTAGGTTTGAGGATGTGATATAATATGATTTGAGTTTCCATATGATAAGAGTTTTCTAATGAATGATATGCAGACATAATCTTATGGTACATGGATAGGATAGTTGCATAAAGTTCATCCATCATCCCTCGATAGCGATGATGGGTTATTGACAATATAAAGACCTATAATTAAAGAATAAATTCATTCTATTACATTATATAATATAATATATTCTATTTTTTATATATCTACATATATGATAAATTTTTTGGGCCTGAATATGGAGCTCTTGTATGGGGATATCTTGATTGAAATTCTAATAGGGGTTAGTTTGGAGGGTATACATTGTTTTTGGAGGTATTACCTTAAAATTGGTGGGTGTAGTATCCTTTGGGAATTTTTTATTATTGATATTATATGGTGTGATATGATATAATAGATTTACTAGTTGATTTCATAATGGGATCATATTGAGCACTAAAATAGATAGTTAATATTCACATTTTCTATCAATGAAAACTATGATCATTGTAGAGAAAGGGATATTAATTTAGGCTACGTGAGTCTAGTTCATCAATAGTTGTGTTATATTAATAAGATAGTTGTCAGTATTAGTCAAAATGATATGGGAGAATATAAGGATTCCATCATTCCTATATTGGATCAGTTTTATGACATGATTTCTAAGGAATTTATAGGTTCTCCACCATAGAGAGTGATTGGGTTCCATATTTAGATATTTATGAAGGAAGATCCTATTTTTATTACACATTATAGAATGAAGGGATTGGATCATCAAGAGTTTATGATGACACTTGATGTGTTATAAGAAAAATGATTCATATTTATATGTACATCACATTGGCGATCTCTAGTTCTATTGTTTTAAAGGGATGATAACACATTCCACTTACGTGTCCTTTACTTGAAGTAGAATAGTATAATAATTAAAATTATTTTTTCCATTCCATGTATTTAGTATCATTTGGACTAGATGATGGGTGAATATTTATTCTATATAATTTATTTGAGACTAGAGTATCATTAGATATTGGTGAGACCGTCTGATATATAAGAGATTTATTTTATAAGAAGTTATTTTTTATCTGATTTTTTTTATTCTGTTTGGAAAAAAAATTCTTTGATAGTGTGTATACCCATTACGTACCAAATAATTCACCTATATTTGGATCATATTGTTTTTATATTTGTTCATAACATTTTCATCAACTTCATGACTGGTAATATTCATGAAAACCATCATCAAATCATCATGAGTACAATGTGATAGAATTGGATATAATTCATGCAATCTGGGGGTAATTTATTGATTAGTATGGATCATTTAAAGGGTCAAATCATCTTGGAATTTTTTCTTAATAGTCCTCAAGAGGTTCCAAGTAATTGTTTCTTGGGTGATTCCCATGGATATTTTTTTGGCATTTGATGTGTTTTGGATTAGAGTGATACTGTTGAAGGTTATCCATGGAATATTCATTCATGAAGGTGATGTTCTCTATCCTAAACAATATGGAGAAAACATATTGAGTGGTGGAGAGTATGTTATAATAAATTGTATATTCTATTGAGTAATTTAACAACAACCTTTATTCTGAATTTATTTGAACCAGATACCGGGTATACTCTATATTATAATGTATCTGAAATTAGACATTTTGGAGTGTTGATGTAGGGAGATAAAATCATGGAATTTGAATCATGTCAATTTAGAACAAATAAAAAAACAATCCTACACATGACATCAAATTAATTCATGTTTGTTACACAATAAATTATTATAATTATTATCTCATGGGTGACAAGTTTACTAATTATACTGATAATAAGTGAATTTAATAAATATTTTCACAATGTGGTTAAAATAAAAAATAACAGAGATAAATTTTAACATGAAATCATTCAATTTTTATATAGGTTATATAATGTGAAAATAAAATAGTTTTACTGATCCATTATTCCTTTAGACACCTACTCAAGCAGTTTAAGAGATCAGTTCGAAGTGGATGTTGATGACCATTTTCACTAACATACATATATTCATTCAATATGAGTGGGAATTGATGATCCTATCATATTTTCCAATTATATCCTCAATACTATGTCCGCCCATGAGAAGGGACTTTGATAGTCTTGGGTTCCCAGTGATGAAGGATAACATTTAGGGTAAGGAGATACCCCTGGTTGGACATTGGATGGTGATGATATGATCCATGTGAATAGATAAGTTTTTTCATTTACTCATACGAGGGAGAAGTTGATGTTTGGGAATCATGCCTCACTATAAGAGTTACATCTTAGTTTGACCATAATATATCAGGATCATCAGATAAAATATTGTTTCCTATGAATAGATAATGAGTTTAATGGTTTTATAACATAATGAAACAATTTTCAATTGATAATGGTTGAGCATCTATGTTCTTGTGGTAATTTAAATCTATCCTTCTTTTTTGAATCTAATTGGGATGAAATTGTCCTGTATTTCATAATGTTATTACAATGGACTCCCCAGAAGAGTGATGTGATATGTGTGATTGTGGATCAGTAGAAAACGATATCCCATTTCATACCATTTAGGCTAATTTTAGCCTCAATTAGATGGTTGAAATATATTTTTGGGACGCAATACATTTTCTCTGGGTCCCTTCATGTATGATTTCAATTAGATATCATTTTTTTAAATTTTTCATATATAAAGATTATAGATCGAAATTTGTAATTAGTTGTTTTTAGTACAACCTATTACCCACATACACAAAACATCATTATTGTACTATCTTGATGTGTGGGGGAATTCATAGAGTATATTTCCATGATTTTAGAGGATAATTAGTGAATCATCATGAACTTTTTTAGTTCACTTGTGAAAATATGTATTAGGTGGATATTCATATGAAATCATATGAAGTAGTATATGATAGTCCATGATGATCTCCATTATGTGGGATGGAGTTGTGATAAAAAGAGTTATTGGGGATGAGTTTTATATATCATAAATCAGAGATTATATAGTTGATACCTAATTGTGTTGATATATACTACAGTATATAGAAGTCATATTTTATTAGGTGGAATTGGCCTATTGAGTTTTCCGTGGGTGAACATGTGTTCCACCACATGTTCTTTTCAATTTGGTCACCATAAAATTCAAACACTGGGTACGCTAAGAGAAATATATGCTTATCCATTCAATATTACAGAGAGTATTAGTCTGGTGAAATATAAATTAGATCAACCACATTGGTATAGTGATATGCATGATGTATTTTATGTGTCATAGATTCATAAATATCACCCCCACATTTCACATGTGATTGATTTTGATAATGTTTACAATTAGGACGATGCATATATTGAGGAGATTTCTATTCTAATTGAGGATCACTATGATAAAACTATTCAGGGTAAGACCAGGTTTTTTTCATGACGTTTGTGGAAGTATAACCATGTTTAGAAAGAAGATTGGTTGAGGGAAGATGATATGTAGGCCCAATGGCCTGCCTTTTTTCATAAGAGGCTTAGAGTTTCTACGGAGTACAACATGAGGATGAGTTATTTTATAACGAGGATGTTATTTGATCTTGATCCTTTTATGATTATTTTTCTTTTTTTTCAACAAAACATAAAATTGTTTATTTAATTATTTTTTGGATTATGGATGCTCTAGGGGTTTCTCAGTGAGTCCAATAAAAGATGTAGCTAAAAAATGGGATTACATTAAATGGTATAATTTTTTCACTAACCATTCACATCAACTATGTGGTATGGATTTATAAACCATATGATATGGGATCAAAAACTTGTGGGATTGGTCTAGATCAATTCTCAGAGATTTCAAATGGTTTTCTAAATAGCGTATGTTTCCATGGAGGACGTTCAACATGCAGTTTCTCTTATTGAGTGGGAACACATTATTGGAATTCGGTCTGTCCTACCATGTGTTTAAACCATGTGCCTTATTAAAAGAAAATAATTCACAGCTTCACTTTGGGAATTTATTGTATTTCACCGAAATACATCCCATATTTTACTCCCAACAACCTATTCTATGAACCATTATCTCCATTAACATATAAGTATGGTCCCCCTAACATTATTCGGTTTTTAACATTAATTATAAAAAGATTACCTAAGTAGCTATATGAGTCAATTTCCTTCTCTTTTCTTGATGATTAATATATTTTATATCCTTATTCGTAAAAGTCATATGAGCTATATTTCTAGTCAGTTGTCTTTATTTTTTCATGCGACCATTTTATCTTGAATCAATGTCTATTGAAATATCAGTTGTTTTTTGTGAACATAAGGTAGGAGGTATAAGTGATATTTCATATAGTTTATTATATTTCATATGTATGTGTTATGTGACACTATTCCACTATGCTTGTAATTATTTTCATTCACTAACAAAATTGGTTTGGAAATTTAATTAATTTGTCATAACATTCTTGGATCTCATTGGGTTGATCGATGACTATCAATCAAAAACCTATTTCCACCTATTGGGTGGAACAATTCTTCAAAAAATGGTAATATGTTGTTGTAAATGGTGTTTTCTGTGGATTAAGAGTTTATCTAGGTTTTTCTTATTGTATGGCATGTTATCTTGTAATATAGTGTTATGTGGATTAATCTCGTAATTAATGGTTTATGTCATGACTAAAGGATGATATGGAAATGGTTTAGGATGGAATTATTAGGGTTTTAAATGGTTTTCAATAATATTAATTTTTTTATGATTGAATTGTGAAATGGTTTAATTATGGAATTTGGATCGAGGGTTTTTATATACTAGACTGTGGAAAATAATTTTTTTTGAAAAGGTAAAAAGTTGTTATCATAGTTTTTTAAAAGGCCAAGTATTTAGGACCATGTGATTTTTTGTGGATAGAATGGTTGAAGAGATTTTAAAAGGAGCTCCATTCCCATGGGATTTAATGTTGGATGTGATTCTCAAAACATTATGTTTTAATGGTTTTAATTGATTCTACACAATCTGTGGCTTAGGATGGTTGGACATGACATTCTAAATCTTTTTTATAGATTTTTGAAATGGAACCTCATATACCTTTTTTGGTGAGAAACGATGTGTATTAGTTCATATATATGTATTGATTAATGAACTAACCTATTTACAAAATATGTTAAACCCCTTTGTGAGATGGTTTCTAATAATAGAATGGGTCGAGGCATGTCTAATTTGTTCATGTTTAATTTTTAAACCCCTATTACAATAATGATAATTGTGTGTTTTTTAATTTAAATTTATATTATAATTTATTCTGATTTATTAGATTCATTATAAAACATATTTCAATGTTTTTTATTGTAGATATTAATTTAGAAAGTAGTAGTGATGGCCAACTATGTTGTAATCACACCCCTCTCAGGAGACCATTGGTGCCCGAGAGGATTTCATGGTTCTTGGTTGGGATCAGTACAATGGATGTGTTATATATATCTAATTCAAACATGGGATGAGTCATTGATGAGGAGATCATTCTTGATTTATTGAATTGTTTTTGGATATTTATGTTGCTTTTTTGTGATTCCTTTTTGGAACATGGCACTATCAGGACTTAGCATGTTTACTTCATTATCTTCTAGAAAATTTCACAATTTGGGGAATTTGATATGTGATGGTTGGTAACCATTTGGATATTAATTGTTACTATTATTTATTATTTATTTTGTTTCATACTTGGATAATATGGTATAGTATCCATACATAAATCATCTGACCCTCACAACTAGTTAATAGCATCTGTCATACATGGTGGTGCACCTAATGTCATATAATAAACTCATTTGACTACATGTCATAGTGATCCAGGCTAGGATGTTACATATAAGTGACATGAATGTTTCTATAAACTCAATATAAAATCTAAAATAGTTCTACATGATAATAAACATCACAGATTTTATCTAGCACTTATACAGGATCAATAAATATAATGGGGCAGTTAACTATTGTAAAAGAGTGTGACCCAGAACCATATTGATTATTACAAATGGATTAACATATTAAATACATATAGAGTTTGGAGTGATGTTTTATTAGAATAAATTTTTTATTAATTATGCATATGTTATTTAAAAAGTATTATCCTGGGATTAAATTTTGTATTAAAATGATATAGAAGTTCCCAACTATTATGAGACCTCACGATATTATGAAATTATTCATTATCTTATAAATTTTTATCCAGAAACATCATAGTAATGAATCATAAATGATGTTTTTATATTATTTTTTAGTGGATAATATTCATTGAGATATGTTATAATGATTTTCACATATTCTGATCTCGAGTAGTGGAGGTTATGATGACTTCCCTACTAATAAGAACATTTAATGTTTTTGATTTAATTAAATGTTAATATCATTAATAATGTATACTAGTAATTTTTCTTGTGAAAATTATCAAAGTGTATCAACTAATAATTTACTTGGATACATGATGAAAACCAAAAAAATTAAATATTTGTGATGATGTACCATCCATCAAATGAGTCATTGACAGTATATAATTAGTTGAATTATCAAGAAAGGATTTATTTATTCTTATTATAGAAGGAAGATATCATTTTATTTGGAGGGTTGTTTGGAATTTTATATTGTAGAAAATGGTGGGGGATGTTAGTTTTTGTTTTCAATGTCAATGAAGATATAATTAATGAAAAAGATAAATAAAATTTTGGATGGTTATCAAATTTATGTAATAGAGTATGAATTGTCATTAAACAATATCTAACATTACTAGTTGATTCTTCCCCTATTAAAAACATCTGAGTCCCTATGTAAAGTGGAGGTTTCCACCATTATGACCCATTCCAGGTAGAATAGGTTAACGATTATGCATTAAAATATTTAATAAAATATTCTCTAGTTTTTATGTGGTTTATTCCAACACATTCACTCTATAGTGGGGCTACCACGGATCGACTCAACATTATGTCATGTAACCTGACATGGGAAGGGATGAGGTGGGCCAAACATAACCCACCAGTCCCAATTATCTGCAATATCTACCTAGTCCAATTTATGGGGTTTGATCATGGTTCAAACATTCCTGAACAATTATAAAAATATCATAAAATCCAATACAAATATAAATAATTTAATTAGACCTTTTAGGAGTTATGAAAAATATCAATAAATATTTAAAAGTATTTTAATATAATATTAATTCATTATAATATTCGTCGAGAAGGATTTGAGATGGTTAGAATTTTTTTTGAAATGTTCTTCTGTTTTCACATACCATGAGATGATATTGGGCCCATTCATAAATATATAATAATTTATTTAGTTTAATATTTTATATTATGTTTCACCATGATTTTTTTATTAAATATTGATTTCACAAATTTAATTAATCATCCTTCTATATAGAAATATATAAGTGTTTTTTCATCTATAATTGAGTGAAAATAAATTATTAACCAATCTTGAGTTCCTCTCACCTTCTTATGATTATATTCAATAAATATTGGTTGATTTTATGAATGTTTGGTTTGAATTAATAAATAAAAATGAATCCAAACAATTAAATCGTATGACGAATCATGAAAAATAAAATTTATGTTGGGATATGTGTAAGGACCCAACCATAAAATGTATAAATTCTTTTTTGGGGAATGGAATTTAGTTTCTTTAAATTTATAATATCATTTGGTTTTATTGTTTTATTGAATTAATACAAACACTTATAATGTAAACTCATACATTAATAGTCGTTACATACACTCAATATCTATTTTCCATAAACAACAAAACATTTTAACACAAGAAATTGTTTATTTTCCTGATAAGTATTCAAAATTTTTATTGTGACCCTATCCTTGAACCTGGTCAACCTTAATCCCTCTGAATGTTTTTTTAAAACTATATTATGATACAAAAAATCTTAGTAAGGGTCATAAAAAGAAAAAACAACTAATCGAGTGAAATAAATGTAAATCCAAAATGTACATACCTTTATCATAGTATTATATGATTATATGAATTTAATCACTTATATATTATAAAATAAAATAATCAATGAATAATTTTAAAGATCATAACAATCATAGATAAAAAATCTTGTAAATTTGTTCTAACATTAGAGTAACCCCCATAATTTCTAATTGAAAACCATAAATTTAAAATTTAAAATTTTAACATAGAGTAATAAAAACTTCTACTCATGATTAACTATCATAGTTAATCATGGAATAAAAATAATAGTATATTCCAATTATCTCTTATGAGAAAACTAATCTGTTAACTCCATCTCATATATGTAATCACGATATAGTATACATCCATCTATAGAGTATCCACTACAATGGAGGCTATAACATAACAACCCTTATATAGTTTATATCAGAATAACTTATCATCATAACAGTTACCATGTACCCAAACGTAATCAAAAATATTTAATTCATGAATTATAAAATCATTTTAAATTAAAAACCTAATTTATTTTAAAATCACATATTTTTAGACGTGATATTATTAGGGAAATGTAATATTACCATATAAACATATAAATGAATCAATAAAATATTATGGTGTCATGGTGGTGGATATTTCCAACCAATACATATAAGATAAAAGAGTCACATCTTTATTTTTATCATAAAATACTCATATTACCTCATTTGGAAAATGATACAAATTATATTCAAAAAATATTAATGAAATTTAAAACCAGTTTAAGAAAAAACAATAATACATATATGGATAATAAAAAAGTAAATTAAATAATTTTTTTAAAAAAATAATATCGATTTGGAAGTAAAATAATTTTTTAAGGGAATGGTTAAAATTAATAAATTTTAAAAGAAATAGTACCTCACATGTGCATTCACACAACACTATAAATCAACTCTTATCTTCAAAAGGGATTTATATTTTAAAAAGTTAATAAAGAACATAAATTAAAAATATGTTAGAATAACAAGATAGTGGTAGATTATATTTATAATGTTAGGTAACCTTCTTAGAAATCATAATCATATTAGAAAACATATATGGAAAGGAAAAGGAATGAAAAATTATTTTGGCCATAGATAAATAAAATACATGAATTAACTTTCATTTGAAATAAGAAAAAGTAATAATTAATATAGGAATATGAGAATTGAAATAGTGAATGTCAACATAAAATAAAAAATTTCAACCATGAAAAAATAAAATTATGGTTACAAATAATGAATTCTATCTGAAAAAGATATCAAGTTTTATAACAATGGCTTCTGGTTTTTAATAGTTCCTAGTGAATTCATGGGATATAGACTATCAACGTATGACCTTGTAAGTAAAATCCCACCAATGGTGGTGTGTGTAGTTGCAATGGTGGATCCAGAATCCTAGTTGTTGGGTTCATAGTGTTATAGAACCTTGAAGTATAAAATATAAGTGACAAAAAATTCTGGGAAATATGTTATATATAATAGTTGAATCGTAAAATATCTCCATCATTGTGTCATCATTTGAATCAAATGAACTACCATGAAAAGCATCATCATATGAGTGAGTGTATCATTGAAAAAAGATAGTGAAATAATTTATGTACATACATGGACCGTGAATGTTTTAGCTTATGAGGAAAATAGGTGGAAGGGAGGGGTAATATTATCCAATGGTGGGTATATCAAATTCTCCATCAATTCCCATTATACACCCCCTCCCCTATCATGAATTTATTTATAGTGGTACAAAAAAATGAAAATAATTCAAAACCCAAACCTAGCATACAACCAAACTACAAATGACCATCATGGAAATAAAATAGATAGTCATCTTAGTGAAAGAATTGGCATCAACATGATTAACATGTTAAAAACGAATTATATTTGCGATTAATGTTGGTTGTAGTGTTTTGGTGCCAATAAGAATGCACATTAGAGTTATTGTGTAACACCCCGAGCTTCCACGATACGCTTCTCATTCAATAATGCAATAGCTTGCACTGTATGCAACTTCGAGTTCTAAAACACCGCGACTAATCAAAGTAGCCGTTATGAATAGTAATAACCACTTTTTAAAATTATAGAAATTTTATATTTCAAAATGGACTTCATTTTTGGATTCGGAATATCGAAATTAGCCTATGTTGAATTTTTGGTATTTTTCTGAGAACTTCTAATTTTTATGAATAGTGAAAAATACTTTAAAACAACTTTTTTAATCAAAATAATTTATTGTGATAAATTATACTATTTAGTGGTTTTAAAGTATAATTAGAATATATTTTTACCATTTTATCCAAAGGTGGTCATTAGAATTAATTTAACATTGAAATTGGACATAAACAATTGCCAATCTTTTGATATAAATTGTTTCTTAAAAACACGCTATTTGTTGTAACAGCGAGAATTAATTATAAAATTAATTAATGAAACTTATATGTTTGGAATTTTGTAAAATATACATCATTTTTGAATTCGGAACATCAATTATAGCTTAGGGTAAAATTTTGGCCTTGTTCTGAAAAACTTCAATTTTTGATGAATAGTGAAACCACTAAGTGGTAGTTAAATAACTGATTTTTCGTTTAAATGAAATATTACCACTTCTGTGATTTGATTTTCAAAAATCCGACATACATGGTTGTCGTTAAGAATTAAAATGTGGTTCAATGAGATTAAAATAATTTTTGGTGAATAGTAACTTTTAAGTTCTTAATCGCGATTAGAGGTAATTAGTGTAGTTTAAGGTAAGAATAATGTTTTAATAATATAATATGAGCATGAAACTTGTCCTACTCCTATTGGATGAGTCATGGACGACCAAGAAAACCCATGGGTCAACTTGGGGACCCCATGGAGCCACTTTAGTTGGAAAATTCCATTAATATATATTTATTTAATGTTAAAATTAATTTGACACAAACATGAGTTGTTTTACTAAAACAGTTTTTAAGTGGGGTTACACAAGTCCAAATTTTGATTATAAATATTCATTAGAAAGATAAAAAGATTTCCTACATCATAGTATTTTTTTTTTAATTTTTATACATTAAATAAATTAAATTATTTATGACATCATGATGATGCAGTGATGACCTCATTATTTAACGATTTAAATAAAATGAGAAGATAATGAAAAATCCAAGGCATAAACTTGTCCAAAGCCTATTGGATGAGGATATTTCGAAACCTTATCACTTTAGACTCGAATTATATAAGTGTGGGACCTTTAGAATCCGAAAATCATTGTGAAATAATATAACATTTCAATCATTCCAAAAGTGCCCCTCCTCTCCACTTATAAAAGGCCCCCACCTCTCCCACCTCATTTACACTTTAAATCCATTTGGCTCGGCCAAACTCTGCCCAAATACTCTCCCAACTTCCCCCTCTTACTCTTAGAAGCCTTAATTTGGGCAGAACTCTTCCCAAGGAAGCCTTTGGCTCAAATCAATAAGAGTTACCCGATTTTGAGGTAATGTCTTTTCTAATGTTGTTTTGTTTTATTTTTTCTTCTCCAACCCCCTAAACTCTTTTTATTCATTTCTTTTGTAACAACACCAGTATACTCAATATACAAGGATGTTGTTATAAGAAGTATTCGAGCTACACTTACACACACCTACATCTAATGGTTAAAGAACATACGGTTTCTGTGGATGGCGAATTTCTGCCTCACGAAACGATGATTGTTCAACACTCATATAACACCTTCAAAGGTGGCCATTAAGATGTCAATATTTTTATATTTGATATATAATATGTTTATGTTTTACTTATGCTTCTGTATTTCTCATTTATGGCATACTTTATGATTTCCATTATGGGTAAAACGCGATAATTTCATTTTAGGAAGTGCGGACTACCTCCCCCTCAAAGTGATTTGAATCGTTAATGCCATATGTGGGATGTATAAAGGATGGAGTAAATGGTATTATACACTATATTATACTGGAATTATATTATACATTTATATAATTATGATTTTGTTCCATTAAATATGAAATTGAAATGGAAGTAGCGTTCATGCGTACGTACGGCTTACCGTCTCCATTAACGGTGCATTTCATTTCTTACCTCTAAATGTTACGTAATATTATAAATGAATGTATATACTGGATATATAAGATATATATGACATCTAAATCATGAATTTAATTCTGAATATAATGGATATTCTACCACATGAACAACTTGTAATTATAAGAAGTTTATTGTTGACTCAAGTACCAAAGATCGACAAAACGACCGTTATTAACTTAAATAATTACATAATATTCATAACATTGTAATAAGTGATATAAAAAGAATAATGAAATTGAAAATGGTTCTTAATAAGGTAGATATTAACTCTAGTTTATTATTCATGAGGTTAAAGAACGGTTGAGTCAAGTCGGACACAAGGTAAGGGAATTTCTTAACCCAATATTCATTCTTTGGGTTAATCTCCTACTTTCAAATTATTTCATGATATTATTATGTCCTATATTGTATTTGTACATTATTTATGTGTACATATAGTGAATACACATTATAGATGTACTTTATTTAAAAAAATGATCTTTTTAAGGACTTCGTCTCAATCCCCTTTCATTGAGGCATATTTGGTTTTATACACAAATTTCTTTTATACGGTGTATAAACCCCTTTGACTTTTATGTTTATTCAAAAGGAATTTTTTTTATATGAAGAGTTTTACTAAAAGACAAAAAGGGAATGTTTTTCTTTCCGTACTTATGCGGCGACAATGACTTCTCCACCGCCGTGACCATTATTTGAGTTTCGACTTCCTCTACAAGCCATCATTTTTTTAATGAAAAATAAATACAAAGTTTTAACTTTCTTTTATTTTGGTATTGAAAATGGTTTTGAAAGTGTTTTTATTATATCAATGTGTTGTATTGATATCTTGTGATTGAAATGTGGAAATGTTATGTTTCCTTTATGCATGTTTTATGTGATACGATTATGTTATGGATTATGATATGTTTAAACCTATTCATATGAGGATTGTATTAGACTTAATAAGTGACGGGTGGAGCCCGCTATAGCTCCTCGATGCATCGGCAGGTCTCATGAGACAAACTAGTGTCTTGGCACGAGGCCTTGACAAAATCTTATTTGTGGTCTTGGCACGAGGCCTTGACTACGTGGTTATGATAGTCTGGCATTATGCATTCCATCATTATGAAAGTGGTTATTGATATTGCATGTGATTATTCGACCAGTAGAATATCCATGTGAAGAAGTAAATGGCATTATCTCATTTTACTTTTGCCATATTATGTTGAAGTTCAAGTTTAAAAGGCTTTTGTTTTAGTTATACATTTCCATAAATGTTAATGTTTATTTATGAAAGCTTCCGCTATATTGTTAACCTTACTGAGCATCTGAGCTCACCCCTTTCAATGTTTTAATATTTTTCCAGGATGTGAAGAAGTATTTTATGAATGACCTAAAGGGGTAGTCAGAAAGGGATATGATTGTGGACTATGAAGACCATGTTATTGTAGTTTGTTTACTTTTTGATGTAATGAAAGACTTATGAATGTATCTAGTGTTTCCAAGGCTACTAAACTAATCGGTCTTTCGAGACTTGATCTTTTGTGATCATGCCAATGTTACGAAGTAACGCACCGGCTCTGGGTAGCTGGGGTCGGGGCGTTACAGTTGGTATCAAAGGCAGTTTAGTACTAACCTTGGAAGCTATATTTAGATAAACTCTGATTAGAGCACATAGCCCAAAGATAGACTTTGAGGATTAGTATAGAAGAACTTTTTAGAATTTTGTTATTGTAGAGATTTTATGAGTTTTCCGAGAAATACATCCCTGTCTGGATATGAGCAGGTAGAGGCGGCTCTGGCACAGATGTACCTAGGGGTAAAACCCAAAAACACCACTTTGAGCTAGACTCGAATGGGAACTGGTGCACGACAACGGGCCTTGCTGCACTCTTGGTTACGACACTCCCGGGGGATATGCTTAGGATAATTCTCATTTTATTTACAAACCACTATAAAGGGTTATGAGTACATACTTCCTCAAAGGAAACATTTCTTTTTATGATTATGGATTATATCCATAAATAGTTCAATTTATGTAAAGTGTTTAACAAGTATGGAATTATGTATTTTGATTCATAAACTAATCTAGTTTATGCCATTGTTTAGAAATGGCACCTAGTGGAAGGAATGGAAACCGTATCAATGCACGAACTCTGTGTAGGGATTTCCCTCCTGCTCAAGATAATTATTGTGGATCTGGAGATACAACTGGTGCTGATCAGCTTCTCACCGTACTGGGACAACTCACGCAGGTTATGAATAATAACCTTACTCGTATGGAGCACCCTGATCCGCATCGTGGAGGATCAATGCTAGACCGTTTCATGAGGCAACAACCACCAACCTTCAATGGGAGTACAAATCCTATAGTAGCTGAGCAATGGATAAATTTCTTAGAGAAAATATTCCATGCCTTGGGGGGTAGTGAAAGGGAGAAAGTTGTCATGGCAGTTTACCGCCTCACTGGAGATGCCGATCAGTGGTGGTCGCTGATTCAAAACACAAAGGAAGATGATGACGTATCGAATATGGAATGGAGGGAGTTCAAAGAGCTTTTCTTAGAAAAATACTTTCCTCGTGACCATCGAGCAGATATGGAAAGGCAATTTCTGAGTCTGAGGCAGAAGGAGGATGAGAATGTCGCAAAGTATGAGGCTAACTTTACAAGGTTAGCGAGGCATGATGCCGATTATATACGTAACCCAAGGAGTAAGATTGATTGTTTCTTTGATGGGTTAAGACCATTTCTCCGTCGAGCTTTAGTATCACAATACTTCTCATCATATGAAGATATTGTCTCGTGTGCTATCAAGACAGAAAAGGAATTATCTAAGTCTTATGACAACAAAGTAAAGCAAGAGAAGAAGAGAACGGTGGAACAAGAGACAGATAAAGGGAAAAGGGGAAAGAAGGATTTTCCATTATGTGATAATTGTGGGAAGAATCACCCTGGTACTTGCCTAAAAGGAATGGGAGTTTGTTATAAATGTGGAGAAAAAGGTCACCAGGCGCGTGATTGCAAGGGAAAGAAAGAGGCTATCAATATTGAATGCTACAATTGTAGAGAAATGGGTCATTATGCAAATGAATGTCCTAAGCGTCAGGGAAACTTATCTCAGAAAAGGCCAAGGGATCAAGTCCAATCTTATGCTGTGACTACAGTTGAAGGGGAATAATTAATGTATTGGTGCTTTTGGACTCAAGGATTATATTCTGGTTATAAGAATAATGTGATATATATATGGATTTTACTACAGTACTTGTTGATTTCAGTAAGGTTTTAATATGATTAAGGTAATCATATTTTTAGTATGTGACAATAAGAGAAACTTTTCTTTGTTTGGGGAATCTGATGTTACAATTGATTTTGGAATTTAGAGACCTTTTAGAGAAAGTCTGGACGGAGGTATTTTGGATAACTATTAAGGTTGGAATGGATTAAGTAGAACCATGGATAGTATTGTTTAAGGTTAAAGAATTCTTGAAGATTATTTTTGGAATATTATAATACTATAGTTTTAGGAAAAGGACAACCTGCAGGGTGGGGAATAACCCGTCGCGTTGGACAAAGCTGCAGGAATCGAACCCACAACCATAGTGCGACAATCCTTTATTTCCTACCACTAGCCTAAAGGAAGTCCCTGGTTATTACAAAATAGTTTTACTAATCTAAATGGTATGTGTTAACATTTTGAACCTTATACAATTAGGATAAATAGAATATTTTTGAGTTCCGTTACCATTTGGAGTAAAAGTTGGGTTTGTGGTAAAAATTTATTAACAAATGAAAGTATACATAACAAGTATGTATATTCCCTTACGTTCTTAGTAAATCTCCTAAATAAATTCCTCAACATTATAAAAGGTAACTTAAAACAAAAATGTTGTCGGTTAACTTTTCCAACTGGGGATTCAATGACCGTTTAACCAATCACAAGTTTGTGATTTTCTTGTGGTTAAACTTTCTCCCAATCCTGTTTTCTATAACTCTCCATCAGACCTTGATGGTTTGTTTCTCCTCCATATCCATATTTTCATATAATCCTAGAATGGGCTATATCGGGTGACATTTGTAATTATCCTGCTTTCTTTTAATGTTATATATTTATTAACCTTATTTCCGATGTGGGTTTTCCTCAAAGGTAATTTCTCTTTTCAACCTTTTATTTTCAAAGAAAATTTTCAAATTGCGAGGACACAATTTATTGAAGGAGGGGCGAATGTAACACCCCGAGCCTCCACGATACGCTTCTCATTCAATAATGCAATAGCTTGCATTGTACGCAACTTCAAGTTCTAAAACACCGCGACTAATCAAAGTAGCCGTTATGAATAGTAATAACCACTTTTTAAAATTATAGAAATTTTATATTTCAAAATGGACTTCATTTTTTGATTCGGAATATCGAAATTATCCTATGTTGAATTTTTGGTATTTTTCTGAGAACTTCTAATTTTTATGAATAGTGAAAAATACTTTAAAACAACTTTTTTAATCAAAATAATTTATTGTGATAAATTATACTATTTAGTGGTTTTAAAGTATAATTAGAATATATTTTTACCATTTTATCCAAAGGTGGTCATTAGAATTAATTTAACATTGAAATTGGACATAAACAATTGCCAATCTTTTGATATAAATTGTTTCTTAAAAACACGCTATTTGTTGTAACAGCGGGAATTAATTATAAAATTAATTAATGCAACTTATATGTTTGGAATTTTGTAAAATAGACATCATTTTTGAATTCGGAATATCAATTATAGCTTAGGGTGAAATTTTGGCCTTGTTCTGAAAAACTTCAATTTTTGATGAATAGTGAAACCACTAAGTGGTAGTTAAATAACTGATTTTTCGTTTAAATGAAATATTACCACTTCTGTGATTTGATTTTCAAAAATCCGACATACATGGTTGTCATTAAGAAGTAAAATATGGTTCAATGAGATTAAAATAATTTTTGGTGAATAGTAACTTTTAAGTTCTTAATCGCGATTAGAGGTAATTATTGTAGTTTAAGGTAAAAATAATGTTTTAATAATATAAGATGAGCATGAAACTTGTCCTACTCCTATTGGATGAGTCATGGCCGACCAAGAAAACCCATGGGTCAACTTGGGGACCCCATGGAGCCACTTTAGTTGGAAAATTCCATTAATATATATTTATTTAATGTTAAAATTAATTTGACACAAACATGAGTTGTTTTACTAAAACAGTTTTTAAGTGGGGTTACACAAGTCCAAATTTTGATTATAAATATTCATTAGAAAGATAAAAAGATTTCATACATCATAGTATTTTTTATAATTTTTAGACATTAAATAAATTAAATTATTTATGACATCATGATGATGCAGCGATGACCTCATTATTTAACGATTTAAATAAAATGAGAAGATAATGAAAAATCCAAGGCATAAACTTGTCCAAAGCCTATTGGATGAGGATATTTCGAAACCTTATCACCTTAGCCTCGAATTATATAAGTGTGGGACCTTTAGAATCCGAAAATCATTGTGAAATAATATAACATTTCAATCTTTCCAAAAGTGCCCCTCCTCTCCACTTATAAAAGGCCCCCACCTCTCCCACCTGATTTACACTTTCAATCCATTTGGCTCGGCCAAAATCTGCCCAAATACTCTCCCAACTTCCCCCTATTACTCCTAGAAGCCTTAATTTGGGCAGAACTCTTCCCAAGGAAGCCTTTGGCTCAAATCAATAAGAGTTACCCGATTTTGAGGTAATGTCTTTTCTAATGTTGTTTTGTTTTATTTTTTCTTCTCCAACCCCCTAAACTCTTTTTATTCATTTCTTTTGTAACAACACCAGTATACTCAATATACTAGGATGTTTTTATAAGAATTATTCGAGCTACACTTACACACACCTACATCTAATGGTTAAAGAACATACGGTTTCTGTGGATGGCGAATTTCTGCCTCACGAAACGATGATTGTTCAACACTCATATAACACCTTCAAAGGTGGCCATTAAGATGTCAATATTTTTATATTTGATATATAATATGTTTATGTTTTACTTATGCTTCTGTATTTCTCATTTATGGCATACTTTATGATTTCCATTATGGGTAAAACGCGATAATTTCATTTTAGGAAGTGCGGACTACCGCCCCCTCAAAGTGATTTGAATCGTTAATGCCATATGTGGGATGTATAAAGGATGGAGTAAATGGTATTATACACTATATTATACTAGAATTATATTATACATTTATATAATTATGATTTTGTTCCATTAAATATGAAATTGAAATGGAAGTAGCGTTCATGCGTACGTACGGCTTACCGTCTCCATGAACGGTGCATTTCATTTCTTACCTCTAAATGTTACGTAATATTATAAATAAATGTATATACTAGATATATAAGATATATATGACATCTAAATCATGAATATAATTCTGTATATAATGGATATTCTACCACATGAACAACTTGTAATTATAAGAAGTTTATTGTTGACTCAAGTACCAAAGATCGACAAAACGACCGTTATTAACTTAAATAATTACATAATATTCATAACATTGTAATAAGTGATATAAAAAGAATAATGAAATTGAAAATGGTTCTTAATAAGGTAGATATTAACTCTAGTTTATTATTCCGGAGGTTAAAGAACGGTTGAGTCAAGTCGGACACAAGGTAATGGAATTTCTTAACCCAATTTTCATTCTTTGGGTTAATCTCCTACTTTAAAATTATTTCATGATATTATTATGTCCTATATTGTATTTGTACATTATTTATGTGTACTTATAGTGAATACACATTATAGATGTACTTTATTTAAAAAAATGATCTTTTTAAGGACTTCGTCTTAATCCCCTTTCATTGAGGCATATTTGGTTTTATACACAAATTTCTTTTATACGGTGTATAAACCCCTTTGACTTTTATGTTTATTCAAAAGGAATTTTTTTTTATATGAAGCGTTTTACTAAAAGACAAAAAGGGAATGTTTTTCTTTCTGTACTTATGCGGCGACAACGACTTCTCCACCGCCGTGACCATTATTTGAGTTTCGGCTTCCTCTACAAGCCATCATTTTTTTAATGAAAAATAAATACAAAGTTTTAACTTTCTTTTATTTTGGTATTGAAAATGGTTTTGAAAGCGTTTTTATTATATCAATGTGTTGTATTGATATCTTGTGATTGAAAAGTGGAAATGTTATGTTTCCTTTATGCATGTTTTATGTGATACGATTATGTTATGGATTATGATATGTTTAAACCTATTCATATGAGGAATGCATTGGACTTAATAAGTGACGGGTGGAGCCCGCTATAGCTCCTCGATGCATCGGCAGGTCTCATGAGACAAACTAGTGTCTTGGCACGAGGACTTGACAAAATCTTATTTGTGGTCTTGGAACGAGGCCTTGACTACGTGGTTATGATAGTCTGGCATTATGCATTCCATCATTATGAAAGTGGTTATTGATATTGCATGTGATTATTCGACCAGTAGAATATCCATGTGAATATGTAAATGGCATTATCTCATTTTACTTTTTCCATATTATGTTGAAGTTCAAGTTTAAAAGGCTTTTGTTTTAGTTATACATTTCCTTAAATGTTAATGTTTATTTATGAAAGCTTCCACTATATTGTTAACCTTACTGAGCATCTGAGCTCACCCCTTTCAATGTTATAATATTTTTCCAGGATGTGAAGAAGTATTTTATGAATGACCTAAAGGGGTAGTCAGAAAGGGATATGATTGTGGACTATGAATACCATGTTATTGTAGTTTGTTTACTTTTTGATGTAATGAAAGACTTATGAATGTATCTAGTGTTTCCAAGGCTACTAAACTAATCGGTCTTTCGAGACTTGATCTTTTGTGATCATGCCAATGTTACGAAGTAACGCACCGGCTCTGGGTAGCTGGGGTCGGGGCGTTACATATTGTATATTGCATATTGGTTTTAACTTACCTCCATCCACAATTTTTGTGAGAAACTATCATGTTAGTACTCTTAGTTATCAAAAAAACATTAGAACATTATCAATCAAATGGATCACACCAAATAATGTAGATTATAATTCATAATGATCAATGATTTTTAATTAAAATATTCAGGATAAATCTCAATTCATCATGAAAACCTAAATAATTATCTGTGGATAACGTTCAAATATGTTACATCAAATTGATGACATTCCCTTATTTGATACCCATGACCACATTTCATACCAACATCGAGATAATATAAATAGGTTGACGAAATTTCATAGAACATAAATAATTAAAATCTAATAATATTTGTTCAAAAAATCATTATAAACATAAAGAACTAATGTGGAATAGAGAATAAAAAATATTGAATAGAAAATAAATATAATTTGTATTAGAATTTTTTGTAGATACAGTAAAACTGAGAAAAGTTTTGATTCATTCAATATATCTACATAACTCTTTAATGTTATTATGACTAATAATGAGTAATTAAATGGGTGAATAATAGTCTTATAAATGCACCATTGTATTCATTGTAGCAAAGAAACATTATATTTAAAATTCAATATAACATATATTTGAAATAAAGAAAAATCATAATGAACATGTGAAAATTATAATTGGAATGTCAACATAATAGATATTTTCATGAATCCATGAAAACATACAAAAATATTTTCCATGAAGGAATTGATTTTTAAAATAAGGGTGAGTGACGTAAAGTAAATCTACAACTCTGTAATAACATTTTATGTGAGTTGTTGTTGTTGCAAAAGATCCCCAATTCTGTTGATCGATTGATAGTACTGTCTATCCCTATAGTAGTAAGTTTTGGTGAGGAAAAAGAAATAGAGGAATTGTTTTACTATACTGGATATAGGCATCATAAATAGAAAATTTGTAAATTAAACATCTTGATACAATTTTTTAGTATACCTTAATGAAAGTTTTGTTAATAGTGGAAAAAATAATGTAAATATTTTTTTTTAAATAATAGAATAAAAATTATTTTTCCAATACCATGGAATTGCGTCATAGATTTCAGTAAATATTTTCAGCCTTTTGGTTTATGTTTTCCTTTATATAGGGATTCCCTTCATTAGTTTTTTTCATAAAGTCCCAAGAAATTTTAATACTCCATTGTAACAAATCATCATCATCAAACTCAGTCTCCTGATTTTTTTACATGATGAATTTAATTTAATAAATAAGTAGCAAAAAATACCAACAATTGTAATAAATGAAGCAGAAATATGATATTAAATAATTTTCAATTGAGAAGGACAAATAAAGTGTTTTACAATCATAAAAAACCTAAAAATGAGATTAAAAAATAGTATTCTATACTATAATACTATAATGAAAATAATATACAATGAAGATAATAAAAATCTACCTCAATTTATGATGTATTTGTACTTATAAAAAATCCAATGTCGGTGTTGCAACTAACTCCAAAAGATCTAGTGATTTGATGTTCCTTTAAAACAAATGTTATATGGAAATTAAAATAATGTGGTCTATGTGATTAAATAAATTAGAATATAAAAAGTAAAACTATTAGTACCTGGTAATGTTCAATGGTAATACTTGTGAATATTCCCTTCATTGATGATCATATATTAGAAGGATAAAAATAATTTTATTATATGAACTTCATATGGTTATTAATGCAATTTATGATATTTTAATCTCCATTTACATATTTTTCATTAAATAGTTGATGAAAATTGATGATTTTTTTAATAATATTATAAAATTAGCATTGGAAGAGGGATGGGATCATGGGATTGGAAAGGAAGGGAGAAAATAAAGAAAAAAAATTTATTAAAAATTAATCAAGTCTTGAACTTGCAGGATTATTTATGTACCAGCCACTATAGGATTTTTTCTAGAACAAAATAGTTTTACCCTTTGATTGGGGAAAACATAACATAGTGGAAACAATTACATTTGTTAATATATACTCACATAAAAACATAAGACACAACCCAATAGGAAAGACATTTATCATTACATTTAACTGAAATTGAATACCATTATACATAATATAATATAATTGGTAATGTAAGATATAAATTTAATTATGCTGGTACTTAAACACATTTATACAAATAAGTAATCATGAGTACATACAATCTACATGAGAGAAAAATAAATTTTTGCATACTTAAGCTTCTACTCATTTTGAATTGGTGGAATAGAGCGTGAACCATGAAAAAATGAGTAGATGAATAAATAATTTTTTACAGAATGAAATGGTTTTTGAATTGGATGTATTGGAAGAACAGATGTATTATTATGACCTAAGAAAAAACCATGGGAAAATAGAAGTAGTAAAAATGATTAGAAGATATAAATTAACAAAATATTATATACAAATGTTTTTCTCAGTTTATATAATTATGAATGATGATAATAATAAAGAGACCATATTAAATTTAAATCAAAAATACCAAACAATAGGTTTTGTTAAATCATTAAAGCTACAATAAAACTTAAATGAACTCTTGTATCATGAAAAAAATCTATGAAACATGATTAAAAAGAAAATACAATTATTATTGTTTACCAGAAATCAAAAAAAATTGAAGAAAATCAATTAACTAATATGATAGGGGTATGGAAGTTAGTTATCATTTTATTGGAATAATTAATGGAAGAAAAACCAATATAAATCATATAGAAATAAATAAAATTTAATTTAAATGTAGAAAATAAAAAAATCAATGATATAAATGATTTTCAACTGTATATATTTAATAATGATGATAATAAAAGAGATATAATAATAAAATAGTTTTTCATAAATCATTAAACTTATTATAAAAATTACATGAACCATTTGATCCACTGAAATATTGTCTTCTAAACATGATTACACAAATAAACTGATGACCCCTATAACTAGGGATCAAAAAACTATATAGAATAAATGGAATATGATTATTGAATACTAGATGAATGTAATAATTCATTTGAAAAAATTTATGGAAGTAGATAATATTTGAGTAGACACCATAGATTAATTTTAATAGAAAACATAAATTACATTACACATGTAATTCAACACAATTATTGAAATCATTAATTAGTAGTATATATAATATGTAGGAGAGGATAAAATATATTTTCCTATATAAAAGCCTATGAATATATTAATAAAAGAATACCTAAACTGCAACGTGTTCTGATATTCTTGAACAAAAAGTGTGAACCATGAAACAAATAATATATGACTGAATATTCTGACAGACTGAAATAGTTCTTGTAATTGATGAATTCGATGAAAAGTTTTACTATAATGACATAAGAAAAATTGTTAAGAAAATTTAGGTACTAAAAATTTAACATAAGTGATAAAAAACCTATGTATTTTTGTTATGATGAAAATACATTATGCCGAGGAATGGTGATAGAGAGAAGGGCTATAATTGTAGGGAGAGATCCGAAGGGTGGTGAACAATGGTTGGGGGCAGGAGTGCTGGAGGAGGGAGCAGTGAACGGAGTGTTAAGATGATGAGAATGATTTCTGGATAAGGGGATATGGATTTCTATGAACATACACACAGACAAGGAGATGATGAGGCAAGGAGATGAAAATATTAGGAGATCTTGAGATAGGGCATAGGTGGAGACAGAGATGCGGATCTAGGAGTGCAAGAGACGGGGTGGTGAAGGGAGGTGTCTGGAGACAGAGTTCTAGAGGCGGGAGCGGAGACGTGGCAGAATTCCAAGGATAGAGAGAGGCAAATTGTGAATGGGAGAGGATAGATATCGAGGGAGTGAAATTGTGTGGATATGTAAAATTTTAGAGAATCACGGAGAAGGTGACATGTGCCCTAGAATATTTCAACCTTATATATATATATGTCCTATAACATGAGTTAGATTAATCATGTATATCATTTATCTTCTTGAATAATAAAAATATATAAATTTTATTATTTCATAATATGTTTTTTTCTTTATTACCTTGACATCAAATATTAATATTTAATATTTAATTGTGTAATTATTTGAGTTCATATTCGGCATTTTGATGATATTAAGTACTCAATTATGAAATTTATTTGATATGATGACTATGAACTAAGTGGTAATCATTACATTATATTTCTATATCATGAAATAATAATAATTTTTTCATCAATTATACATTTGAGTTCAACAATTATATATCCTTGTGAAAAATTGACAACATTATAATCATGGATATGGTAGGCTGTATATAAACATGAGTAATGTTTTCTAATTTATCCACATTCATTATGGAATGAAGGTAAATATTATTTTAAATTTTAAGAATGATCATTATATCATATATATCATATTAATTCATTAAATATATATATATATCATCCATGTGATGTAATTATGAAAAATGAATCGCAACGCTTCACAGAGGTGGTAGTCCACACATACACACATACACATGTACAACATTATCATTATTCTATTAATGGAATGGTATGAAAATAAGAGATATATTATTAGTTTATAATGTTAAATATTTCATTTAGTTCATATATATAAACATTAATTCCATCAATTTAAATAGTTTTGAGAGGTAGTGATAGAAAACCAATTACATCAATTCTTGAGGCAGATGTCTTCCATACACACATATAATGATTTCTTTTCCCACCTGATTGAAGTGGAGATAAATATTGGTGATAAAAAAAATAAGAACATACATTTATATATAAGATAGTTTATTTCTTATCTTGTCATGGTTTAGGACGATTTTATGAAGGTGATATAAGAAATGAAACTAAAACGTGTAGTTAGAAACAATACTTCTTATCTAGAAAACATCCAATGATTAACACATTAAGGAATAAAAGAACAACATTTTTCAAAAAAATTACCTATATAGAGTTAGGATGTAATCAAGGGAGAATTATGGGAAGGTATTATCCATAAAAATATTTTTTACGTATGTTGAAATGAAAGGAATATATTCACCTTTTAAAAGAGAGGGGAGTGGAACTCTTCAATCTTCTCAAAATAAGAAATTAATATAATATAATATTTAAAATGAAAAGACTCCATACATATTGATTTAGAATAAAATATAGATCTGGGAAAAATATACTATTCCAATAAAAAGAAGATAATTTTTTACTATATTTATACCCATATCTTATGGTTTTAACAATGATTTTACCCCATTAACTCTTATATTGATAACATGGATTTTTAGAATTTCAGGGTAAATATAGTTACAATAAAATGAGAAAATAGACCAAGGATGTTATTTTCATCTTTTCCTAGTCACTTTACTAGAATTATTTTTTTATTTCTCTACCATTTAATACAATATTATTTATAATAAAATATCTACAATACTTATTTTTATCACTATTCCTTATATTGAAATTAATTATTAGAACATAATACATATAATTAATTTTTTTTAACTAAATACCTATCATGTAATAGTCATCTATAAAATTCATTTATAACATTAATTATCTAATATTTTATATATTTTAATATATTTAAGATCATTTATTTTATTTTCCAATTATCCAAATAATTATTACATCAGTGTTTAGAAATGAATTAAAGTAATTATTTATTTACTAAAAATAAAAAATAAATTTCCTTGAATATTTATATTCAATATCTAAAAAATAAATTTATTATCAATAATATCCTTTTGAAAACACCATATAAAAAATATTAAAATTTTGAAAAACATATGTGTGACATGTTTGAAATTTAATTGTATAAAATGAAATAAAGGTTATAATCATAGTAAACTAACACCTAAAGGCCATAAATTTGTCCCATGTATGATTATCATTGAGATACACTCATCCAAAATAATTCAATAATTATTTATGCTAATTATATAGTATGCTTCATATTATTTTGAAGTTTTATGTACCCAATTTAACCTTTACCGTGGGAACCAAAATTACAAAATAATCTATTTATATAGGGAAAAAATAAAAGTAACCTATTTAATAAATTTTTACCCACTTTTTCTAAATATATATTAAAATTTTTATGATTCAAAACATATATGTTTTTTAATTTTTTATGAAATTAAACTTTGAGAATACAAAGAATATATTTTTTTAAAAATGGTTGTCTTAAATATTTATTGTAATTGCGAATAATTAAAGTATAAATTCTATTTAAAAATCATAATTGGATTATCATAAATCAAAATATTATAATAATTTTTTGAAAATATTCAAAAACATAATTTTACTGTGTTAAGACCATAAAATAATAGACAGTTTTCAATAGAAATCAAAATTTCTCACTACTCATTAAAAAATTAATTTTTTTCAGTAAATTATAAAAAATATAAAACTGAGATGAATTTGAAATTATGAATTCAAAAATGAAATTTATTTTTTAATATAATATTTTATAAATTTTCATAACCTATTTATAATAATAAATCAAAAAAAATTAAAATTATTTGTGAATAAAACATATTTTTTTAAAGAAATATTAGTTTTCTGAAGAAAAATGTGTTATTAATAAAAATGTTGTATTTTAAAAAAAATCATTAACTAATATATTATGATTTAATATGACCATTATATATTTCATAAAATGGTTAATAATATTCATTCACACCAATTTATTAGCTAATTATAACATTCCAATTTATGTAATTAGATTTTGTAGCTCATTTAACCTCGGTTGTAACATCACAACATGGATACCACAAAACCTTCCTTCTAATATGGGTTATCATGTAGACTCAATCACTCCTCTCTACATATTGAAGACAGTAAACTTGAAGTGAGGGAATATGAAGTGATATATAAGGGACTATTCCCTCATATAAATGTAAAAAATAAATTAAATAACTTGAAAACATGGAAGAAGTAACAAATAGAGTGCAGAGGAAATATATAGTGTGAAATAGTACATGTTTTTATAATACCAGAAATTATAGAAAATCCCAAATAACAATTTCAAACATAAAACACAGGTAACCTAATGGGATGTCAGTAAAAGTATGGGTGCATAAACAAAATAAAAATAAATCTACAAGGATACACTATTACCTCTAAGCAAGACTACATACCCAGTTTATAGACACTTTAAAACTGCATAAAAACAATCAAAAGAACCGAGATGACTATCTCCAATTGATAATTCCACTTTAGGCCTCATCCCTAATAACCATGCATCAGTTCTCAAACAAATAATCATACATAAGGTCTACACATACAACATGTTGTATGTACACCAGTGAAAATATAATCTTAATAGGCCACCACATTGATGACCCTATAAATCTACTATCGTAACTTCATACTATTTAAATATACCCATCCATGCTAATAAAAATGAAAAAGATAAAGCAATCAATATAAACAATGGAAACAAGTCCATAGATGATTCATGGGTTTGTGGCCACAATCGTCTGGATACAACATCGTCGTATATGAGTATATATATTCATGTATATATAAATATAAAACGTCATATATATATATATTAATTAATGTGATCATATACATACTTATTTATGGGAGGAATAAAATAAAAAACAATTTAATCCATGGTAGCAACATGGACACATGATAAATTTACTAGACATCCTGTGACAAGGGATCTAAGGTCGATGTCATGCCACCAAAGACGTGTATCATCATGTCGATATTAGGGATCGTAATATGAATATAAAATACATGATATATCAAAAATTTGAAATGTACCTGAGAAAGATACAATACCACATGGGGATACTCATCCAATCTCCGAGCTAACCGATACTCACCCCCAATTACTAAAATCACAGATACCATATACCGATGGAAAATCCAGTTATTTTTTACTATGATATAATTCATTCCTCTCATTCCATGTAAATACAATCTGATTTTTTATTCTTGGGACTTGGTCTATAGTCGGTCACAATACTGTGACTCAGATAATCTCTAAGGGGATCACCCTTAGGCTATTTTTAAGGATTGATCCTCAAATCTAAGTAAATTCTCAAAAATCCATTCATATATTAATAGGTCAATAACCCAATCAGATGTAGTTTCATGGGGAAAAGTATTCACGTTTCATCTACAAATTCCTAGAGTGTATCCAATGAATATCTCAAGGTGTGCATAACCAACCATTGAGTATATAAAAAGTTCATTCCTAGTATTTCAACCATGAACTAATATATGGGAATCCATGTGGCACTCAAGATTAATATAAAACATTTGGAATATTATTCTGTATGGGGAATCCATCTAAAGGGAATTTTAGTGTCACACATGGAATATAATCTATGTTAAATCAATGGAGTATAAATATCTAAGACATCCTTCTTAGCCTATGATGTATAATAAATTTCATAACTGAATGGGAAAGATCCCAGTAGTAGAAATTTCCAAGGCATCCAATCATGTATGGTTCAAAGGGTGGATCTTTGAAATTACATCTAGGAATCCACCAAAATTAAACAGTAAAACATACAGGCTCAAAATATGGATCCAAAGAAAAAACATATATATCCTAAAAGGAGAATGTTTAACCATGATATACTCAAAAAATATTGAGTATGTAGTAGCTTTGGTAATCTTCACTGCATCAATAGTCAATCGGTAGAATCCTAAAAGTATAGAAAGGGTGGCTTAACACCCAAAGCCACCACTACTACTATATCCCCCATTCGATTATATGTTTGTAATGGGTTCTAAGGTGACCCAAAAACCATATCTATCCAAACCCAATATACTAACATTGGTTCAGTCAATCATTGGGGAACCATTAGGTCCCCTAGATCATTCCCCAATAGGGAAATCATACTCTAGATCTATGAATGTTACAAAGGAAAAGGAATCTCTCATGGGATCCTCAGAAGAAAATATTGAGTTGGTTAATCCTACATGGGACCATGTATGTGAAACAATAAGTGAGTGAATCCTACTTAGGATCTTCAATTCAAAAAACCATTAGAGGCATCCTATTTGGAATCCATGAAAACAACTAATCTCACAACCACTTAGGCCATTTGTGTACATCTCAAAAGGGATACATCCTATAGTTAATAGCTAAAATATCATCGTTCCAGAGAACTGGATCCTAGATAATATGAGAGCATGGGTCACACTATCTAGAGATAAATTGATTCAATTACCTATGAATAACCTCTATGTTAAACTAATACAACTCAAAATTCTTCCTTATATTCATTACAATACCCCATGGGTTTCAGCATCAATATCAAAATATAAATATAGTCAAAATGGTCTCATTTATTGAATAATTCAGACTACAAGTCATAAAATAGGAAACACCCTTAAATGATATAAATGGAAGATTACACAGTCTGTGTACCCTATTACATGATGTGTACCCTCAATGCCATAATAAGGTGACCCCTATAGATTTACATGGAATTTTTAAGCCTATGAACTTGGTGTCATTATCATATAAATTTTTTGTAACCTACACATGGTAGCAACCCATGTAAAACACATGGCCTAGAAATATAAAAATCCTTAATATGTATGTCTAAAAAACATGCAAACCCCACGAGGTTTAGTTGGGTACTCTATATAACCTCACACCCCTTAACATGTTGAATGTATGGCTACCCGACTACTACATTGGGGACTGGTACACACTGTTTATACCCCATACATTCTGTTTAATTCTAAAAGGTCATCTTCCCCAAACATGAATAACACATGCTGTAACGCCCCAACCCCCGTTACCCAGAGTCGGTGCATTATTACATAACATTGGCATGATCACAAGAAAGATCAAATCTCGAAAGACCAATTGGTTTAGTAGCCTTGGAAAAACTAGATATATTCATAAAGTTTTACATTACATCATGAAGTGAAAAACAACTACAACAACATATTGTCTCCATAATCCACATTATTATCCCCTCATAATATCCATGCAGGTCATTCATAATTTATTTCTTCACTTCCTTGAAAAAATAAAACATTGAAAATGGGTGAGATTAAATTCCTAGTAAGGATAACAATATAGCATAAACTTTCATAAATAAGAATAAACATTTAAGGAAATGTATAACTAAAACAAAATCCTTTTAAAATTGAACTTCAACATAGTATGGCAAAAATAAAATGAAATAATTCCATTTACTTATTCACATGGATATTTTACTAATTGAATAATTACATGAAATATCAATAACCACTTTCATAATGATGGAATGCATAATGCCAGACTATCATAACCACATAGCCATGGCCTCATGCCAAGACTACAAATAATATTTTTCCAAGGCCTTGTGCCAAGACACTAGTTTGTCTCATGAGACCTACCGATTCATCGAGGAGCTATAGCGGGCTCCACCCGTCACATATTAAGTCCAATGCATTCCCATATGAAAAGGTTTAAACATAACATAAACATTCGTATTAAAACTAGCATACAAAATGTCAATACTTTCACCATAAACTATGAATGGTATAAAAATAGCACATACAATGTCAAACATATCACAAAACCTTCAATACAATATAGAATTTTTGTATCATAATAAATCAACTTCAAATAAGCGTAAAATCCATCAAAGGATGTTGACATAGATAAAATCAAAACTCTTTTTAGAGAAATATCTCTTTATATTTTTGAAATCATTTAAGAGTCATATATTTATAAAATAAAACATTTTCTTTGAAAATATTCTTATAAGCTTGTAAGGGAATCTTCGACGATTTTATAACGGCGGAAAATAACTGCACCCACCGTATAAGTTAAAAAAAACATTCTTACCTTAATTCTGTCGAAAAGGTTAAAAGAACCTTGTTTGGAAAACGACGGAAAGATTCCTTTATACACCTCTTATAAAAAGTCAAAAAAGGGTATAAATGACTTCAATCCATATTATTTTAAATAGTAAAAACTTTTTGAAATACATTTCGAAGAAACATGGATGTGGATGATAAATAAATCCCAGTAGATTATTACGTATAAACATCATCGAATAATGATGAGATTGTGAAATAACCCTTACCTTGTACTTTTCCTTGGTTGGGGTAGGTTAACCTCCTGTATAATGGTGAAATAATTGTTATTAAATTATACAAGAATCATATACATTAATATGATATCATATATGTTCTTTTAACATTTATTTGTTAATAATATCTTAGTATTATCGTTGTTTCGGGTGTTAGTTTACTCATTTTCTTTTATATGTTTTGTTACGTAAGACATGTTTGTACTAGATAGGTTGTATATTATTCATATCCAGAATGATATCAAGTCCTTAAAAATCATTCTTAAATCATCAAATGATAATTATACTTGAATGGTTACGATGGAGAATGAATCTCATCGCGTTCTTGGAGACGGTAGTCCGTACGTACGCACGAGCGACAATATCAATCTTTTGATATTAAAATAATATATAAATGGATGGTATATAATATATATAAAATAATTAACATGTTATATTTATTATTTACATGAGTTAAACATCATTATTATACCCATCCAAATAATAATATATTGAATAAAAATTACACCACGACGTGGAGACGGTAAGCCATACGTACGCATGTATAGTGACATGTTATTCAAAGGGTGGATAGAATACTGAATATGATTGTACCATATTTATAATAACATAATAGTATATATATGATACTGGAGTTATTATTTTAGAATGGTAACAAAAAAAGAATAAGAAGTGGAAGAAGAAAGGAACTTGGAAAAGGGTGGTGAAATCATTACCTCTTCTTCGGGTTCTTCCTTTTGATTTTATCAAAAGGGCTCCTTAGGTTGGCTTTCTGATCAAACTAAGGCCTATAGGTTGTAGTGAGGGACGTTGGGAGAGTATTTGGGCAGATTTTGGCCGAATCAAAAGGCTTTTAAGGTGTTATGAAATGAGAAGTAGGAGTTCCCTTTTATAAGAGGGGTGAGGGGCACCTTTGGAAAAGGTAGAAATATTAATTTATAATAAATTCATATTCGGTTTCTAATGGCTCCAAAGTTGATTATTCAAAGTTTAAGGTGGGGATAGGTCTCAAAACTCTCACCAAATAGAATTTAGACAGGTTTGGGTACTTATAATAACCTTATCTTTAAGTATTAACTCTAAGTTAATTACTTTCACTTTTACAATGTCTCTTTGTGTTTTTATATTATATGGTTAATAAACTTACTATATACATCCAAGAGACCCCCAAGTGGTCCATTAATGATACACCTATTATTATATAAGTCTCTTGGCCGATCCTTAGATTTTTATTAATTTAATATCAATTACTAATATAATATTTGTTTTAAAAACTCTTTTATGTCAATTTTGACACTATTCAATAGTTTATTTTTTTGAAACTCATAACAGAGTGATTACTTCAAAAAAAGTTAATTAAATAAATTCTAATATGTCATATTATCCTAGAAAATAATTGTAATTCATTAAAAGTCTCAAATTATATTTATTTGGGTATTTATAATATCAATTATTTTAAATTTTCTCTATTATGGTAATTACTACATCATCATTGTGTCATAAATAAATTAACTTATGTAATCTCTAAAAATTATAAATAAACTATAATTATGTAGGAAATCGTTTTAGATTTCTAATGAATATTTATAGTCGAAATTCCAACATATATAACCCTATGTAAAAATTCTTTTTCTAAAAGATATATGCTTGTGTCATTTTTGTATTCATTTTAACTTAATTAAAATCAAGTGTCCCTATCACCTACAAGTGGCTCCATGGGGTCCCAAAATCGACCCAAAGATGCCTATGGTCGAACATGTATCAACTAATAAGTGTTGGACATGTTTTAGGGTAATTTAGTATTATTATAATATTATTTTTTAACCCTTATTTACCGGATTTACCCTTAACCATTGTAAATAAAATATTTACCGAAGTAATTGTTCCAAATATCTAAAAATAAAAGTTACCTATTTACACAATTTGAACATCCTGATTCCTAATATGGAATCCATTTTTCCAAATTCAAAACACAGAAGTGGCAGAAATTAATTTAAAATTAATTCCTATTGTTAAAACAAAAAGCGTGTTTTTAAGAGATAATAACTATCAAAAGATTGACGCTTGTTTATGTCGGGTTTAATTGTAAAATTATGTCCAATGCCCAAAATTATATTATATGGTAAAAATATATTCTAAATATAATTTAAAACCACTCAAATGAATAATTTATCACTATTAATTATTTGATTAAAAATGTTGTTTTTAATTAAAATTTAGTAATTTTCATTATTCATCAAAATTTTAAAGTTATCTGAAAAGTACCAAAATCTCACCATAGGCTAAATTTGATATTCCGAATCCAAAAATGAAGTCCATTTTGAAATATAAAATATATATATAATTTCAAAAAGTAGGTATTACTATTCATAACGGCTAGTTTGATGTGGTTATGGTGTGTTAGAACTCGGTGTTGCGTACAACACACGCTATCACATTATTCAAAGAGAAGCGTACCGTAGAATCTTGGGGTGTTAAATTCTCCCCTCCTTCAAATAATTTCATCCTATAAATTTCTAGAATACTTATCACATTAATAGACTCGGGTGGTTCTTTATCATAAGTTCCTCGGGTTCCCATGTTGCCTCTTTCATCATATGGTTTCTCCAAAAAACTTTTACCAAACGCGTCATCCGGTTTCTCAGTACTTGTTCTCTCGTATCAAGAATCCTGACGGGATCTTCACAATAAGACAGATCGGGTTCCAGTTCTAACTCCTCATAGGTGAGTACATGCGTTGGGTCAGGCATGTATTTCCTCAACAGAGATACGTGGAACACATCGTGAACTTTGGAGAGACTTGGAGGCATTGCAAATTGGTAAGCTACATCCCCAATTTGTTCTAGAATTTCGAAAGGTCTGATGTACCTGGGACTAAATTTACCTTTCTTACCAAAACGTATGACTCCCTTCCATGGAGATACCTTCAAGAAAACATGATCACCGACTTGAAATTCCAAATCTTTCCTTTGATTATCGGCATAGCTCTTCTGCCTACTTTGAGCTACTTTGATGTGATTTTGGATTACCTTCACCTTTTCTATCGTTTCCACCACCAGTTCTAGACCTACAAGTTTTCTTTCACCAACGTCATCCCAACAGGTTGGTGTGCGACATCTCTTTCCATATAACGCTTCATATGGTGCCATCTGAATACTCAAATGGAAGCTATTGTTATAGGAAAATTCTACCAGAGGTAAATACTGATCCCACATACCCTAAAAGTCAAGTGAGCAGGATATCAACATGTGTTTTAAGGTTTGAATAGTCTGTTCTGATTGTCCATCTGTCTGAGGGTGGTAGGCAGTGCTCAAATGAAGTTTAGTATCCAGGGATTTCTGAAGACTCTTCCAGAATCTTGAAGTAAAACGGGGATCACGATCAGAAACAATCGATAGGGGTACTCCATGAAGTCTCACAACTTCATTAATATATAGTCTTACTAGATGTTCCAGTGGTAGATCTTATCTTATAGCAAGAAAATGTGATGACTTGGTAAGACGATCAACAATAACCCATATTTCATCATTCTTTCTAGGAGTCTTTGGTAGCCCCATGACAAAGTCCATCGTAATATTGTCCCATTTCCACTCCGGTATGGGAAGAGGTTGCATGACTCCTCCAGGGTGTTGCCTTCCAGCTTTCACTTGTTGACAAACCATACATCTTAACACAAAATCAGTAATCTCCCTCTTCATATTGTCCCACAAAAAATGTTCCTTCAAATATCTATACATTTTGGTGCTCCAAGGGTGTATAGAGAAATTGGAACTATGAGCATCATCCAACAATTTCCTTTTTATATCAGGTATATCAGGAACACAAAGCCTCTTCCCAAATTTCAAAATTCCATTTTCATACACAAAATCTCTCAATCTCCCATCATTCACAGCTTTAATCTTATTTTGAAATTCTCCATCATTAGTCTGAGAACTCTTAATCCTTTCTAGTAAAGATGGTTTGGAAACCATTTGAAAAAGCATTGATGTTTCTCCTTCCCTGGTTATTCCCATGTCCATCTTCACTAGATCCATGAAAATTGGATCCCTTTCAATTCTCATATTGTTCAAAACTCCATGATATTTTTTTCTCAAAGCATCTGCCACCTTGTTTTCCTTCCCCGGGTGGTAGTGTATCGTACAATCATAATCATTGAGCAATTAAAGCCATCTACTTTGCCTCATGTTGAGTTCTTTTTGTGAGAAAATATACTTCAAACTCTTTTGATCAGTATAAATCTCACATTTTCTCCATAGAGGTAGTGTCTCGATATCTTCAATGAAAAAATCACAGCTGCTAACTCAAGATCATGAGTAGGATAGTTTTGTTCATGAATTTTCAACTGTCGTGATGCAGAGGCAATAACTCTATCATTCTGTATAAGGACACAACCAAGTCCTTTCTTCGATTCATCACTATAAATAACGAACCCATCATTCCCCGATGGTAGAGTCAATATAGGAGCATTGACAAATCTTCTCTTCAGTTCTTAAAAACATTCTTCACATTCTTTTGTCCAAATAAATTTAACCCCTTTACTTGTGAGCTTCGTTAATGGGTTAGCCAATCGGGCAACATTCTGGATGAAACGTCGATAATAACCTGCCAAACCAATAAAACTACGTACCTCAGTCATACTCGTAGGTTCTGGCCATTCTTGGATTTCCTTGGTCTTAAAAGGATCAACAGAGATTCCATATTTAGAGACAATATGGCCAAGCAAAGAAATCTCCTGAACCCAGAGTTAACACTTGCTAAACTTCCCATATAATTCATGCCTTCTCATAGTCTTCAAGATAATGCGCAAGTGATTTTCATGATCTTAGTATCTTTTGGAGTATATGAAGATATCATCAATAAATACCACCACAAATTCATCGAGATACTCCTTAAAAACTCTATTCATTAGATCAATGAATACAGAGGGTGCATTAGTCAATCCAAAAGGCATTAATGTAAACTCGTAATGCCCGTACCTGGTTCGAAATGCTGTCTTCGGAATGTATTCCTTCTTCACACAAAACTGATGGTATCCAGATCGAAGGTCAATCTTTGAAAAGTATTGAGCTCCATGCAGTTGTTCAAATAAATCATCAATGTGTGGTAGGGGATGCTTTTTCTTTATTGTTATAGCATTGATCTCCCTGTAGTCAATACATAATCTCATAGATCTGTCTTTCTTTTTATAAAAAAGAACAGGGGCTCCCCATGGAGAAACACTAGGGAGAATAAATCCTATATTACTCAATTACTCTAGTTGTTTCTTTAGTTCAACTAATTCTATAGTGGAAATTCTATAAGGGGTCTTTGATATAGGCCTTGATCCAGGAATTAAATCAATGGAAAACTCAACTTCACGTTCTGGAGGATATACAGGTAAATCTTCCAGAAATACATCTACAAATTCTTTCACAAAGGGTACATATTATATTGGAACATTACTTTCCTCACCCCCAGTTATTTCATTATCTTCCTCCCCAATAATTGAATTTAGTTGAGCTACTGGGGGTGGATCTAGATAAGAATTAGGTGGTGACGATTCTGCTCTAAAGATAAGGTGTTCCTTATCATCATCATCCAGAATCGTAACCTCTTTCTTCTTACAATAAATCTTCGTATCATAGTCCAAAATCCAGTCCATACCGAGGAATATATCAAACTCAATCATAGGTATGCCGATGAGATCAGCAGATAAAGAACATTTATGTGCTCTAATGGGGACTGATTCACAAAACTTTGTTGTAATGATAATTCCCTTAGGAGTTTTAACTAACAACTCCCCTATTAAATCAAATTGGAAATATCTAATTATCTTAGAAAACTGGGAAGATATGAAACAATGCGATGATCCAGAATCAAATAATGCATTTGCTAAACTTGAGGAAAACATTAAATTACCTGCCACCACGTCTTTCGGAGCTTCTACCTCAGCAGTAGTGATAGCATAAGCTTGGCCTTGATCCCTTGGCCTTTTCTGAGGTAAGTTCTCCTGACGCTTAGGACATTCATTTTCATAATTCCCCATCTCCCTGCAATTGTAGCACAGAACATTGGTAGCTTCCTTCTTCCCCTTGCAATCACATGCTTGGTGGCCTTTTTCACCACACTTGTAACAGACTCCTGTTCCCTTCAAGCAAGTACCGGGGTGTTTCTTCCCACATTTACAACAGGATGGATATTCAACCATTCCCTTATTCCCCTTATTTCCATTCCCAGATTGATCAGAAAGTCTCTTCTTCTCTTTCTTTTATTTAAAGTTATAAGACTTAGTGAATTCCATTTCGGTCTTGACAGCACATGAGACAATGTCTTCGTACGATGAAAAGGATTGTGAGACTAATTCTCAACGGAGAAATGGTTTTAACCCATCAAAGAAACGATGAATATTACTTCTTGGGTTACGTATATAATCTCCAGCATACCTTGATAACTTTGTAAAGTTAGCCTCATACTTTGTGACATTCTCATCTTCCTTTTGTCTGAGACTCAGAAACTACCTTTCCATATCTGCTCGATGGTCATGAGGAAAGTATTTTTCTAAAAAAAGATCTCTGAACTCCATCCATTCCATATTTGATACTTAATCATCTTCCTTCATATTTTGAATCAATGACCACCATTGATCAGCATCTCCAGTGAGGCGGTAAACTGCCATGATAAATTTTTCCCTTTCACTACTCCCCAAAGCCTAAAATATTTTCTCTAGGGAAAATATCCATTGCTCAACTACTAATGTATTTGTACTCCCATTGAACGTTGGTGGTTGTTGCCTCATGAATCGATATAACATTGATCCTCCACGTTGCGGATCAGGGTGCTCCATACGGGTAAGGTTATTATTCATAACCTGAGTGAGTTGTCCTAGTATGGTGACTAGCTGATCGGCACCAGTTGCATCACCAGCTCCATTATAATTATCTTGAGCATGAGGGAAATCCCTACATGGAGTGCGTGCATTGATACCGATTCCATATCTTCCACTAGGCGCCATTTCTAAACAATGGCATAAACAAGATCAGTTTGTGAATCAAAATACATAATCCCATACTTATAAAACACTTAACATAAATTGAACTATTTATGGATATAATCCACAATCATAAGAATGTTTTCATTGAGGAAGTATATACTCAGAAACCATTCATAATGATTTGTAAAGAAAATGAGAGTTATCCTAAGCATATCCCCTGAGAGTGTCGTAACCAAGAGTGCAGCAAGACCCGTTGTCGTGCACCAGTTCCCGTTCGAGTCTAGATCAAAGCGGTGTTTTCGTGTTTTACCCCAAGGTACATCTGTGCCAGAGCCGCCTCTACCTGCTCGTATCCAGACAGGGATGTATTGCTCGGAAAACTCACAAAATCTGTACAATACCAAAATTCTAGGAAGTTCTTCTATACTAATCCTCAAAGTCCATCTTAAATCTATGTGTTCTAATCATAGTTTATCTAAATCTAGATTCCAAGGTTTATACTAAACTTCCTCTAATACCAACTATAATTCCCCGATCCCCAGTTACCCAGAGATGGTGAATTATTACATAACATTGGCATGATCACATGAAATATCAAATCTCGAAAGACCGCTTGGTTTAGTAGCCTTGGAAACACTAGATATATTCATAAAGTTTTACATTACATCATTAAGTGAAAAACTACAACAACAACATATTGTCTCCATAATCCACATTATTATCCCATCATAATATCCCTGCAGGTCATTCATAATTTACTTCTTCACTTCCTGGGAAAAATAAAACATAGAAAAGGGGTGACCTCAAATGCCCAGTAAGGATAACAATATAGACGAAACATTCATAAATAAGAATAAACATTTAAGGCAATGTATAAATAAAACAAAAGCCTTTTAAACATGAACTTCAACATAGTATGGCAAAAATAAAATGAAATAATTCCATTTACTTATTCACATGGATATTCTACTAATCAAATAATCACATGCAATATCAATAACCACTTTCATAATGATGGAATGCATAATTCCAGACTATCATAACCACATAGCCAAGGCCTCGTTCCAAGAATACAAATAAGATTTTGCCAAGGCCTTCTGCGAAGACACTAGTTTGTCTCATGAGACCTACCGATGCATCGAGGAGCTATAGCGGGCTCCACCCGTCAAATATTAAGTCCAATGCATTCCCATATGAAAAGGTTTAAACATAACATAAACATTCGTATTAAAACTAGCATACAAAATGTCAATACTTTCACCATAAACTATGAATGGTATAAAAATAGCACATCCACAGTCAAACATATCACAAAACCTTCAATACAATATTAATGTTTTGTATCATAATAAATCAACTTCAAATAAGCGTAAAAACCATCAAAGGATGTTGACATAGATGAAATCCAAACTTTTTTTAGAGAAATATCTCTTTCTATTTTTGAAATCATTTAAGAGTCATATATTTATAAAATAAAACATTTTCTTTGAAAATATTCTTATAAGCTTGTAAGGGAAGCTTCGACGATTTTATAATGGCGGAAAATAATCGCACCCGCCGTATAAGTTAAAAAAACATTCTTACCTTAATTCTGTTGAAAAGGATAAAAGCACCCTGTTTGGAAAACGAAGGAAGGATTCCTTTATAAACCTCTTATAAAAAGTCAAAAAAGGGTATAAATGAATTTAACCCATATTATTTTAAATATTAAAATCTTTTTGAAATACATTTCTAAGAAACATGGATGTGGATGATAAAGAAATCCCAGTAGATTATTACGTATAAACAACCTCGGATAATGAAGAGATTGTGAAATAACCCTTACCTTATAATTTTCCTTGGTTGGGGTAGGTTAACCAACTGTATAATGGTGAAATAATTGTTATTAAATTATACAAGAATAATATACATTAATATGATATCATATATGATCTTTTAACATTGATTTGTTAATAACATCTTAGTATTATCATTGTTTCGGGTGTTAGCTTACTCGTTTTCATTTATATGTTTTGTTACGTAAGACGTGTTTGTAATAGATAGGTTTTATATTATTCATATCCAGAATGATATAAAGTCCTTAAACATAATTTTTAAATCATCAAATGATAATTATACTTGAATAGATACGATGGAGAATGAATCTCATCGCGTTCGTGGAGACGGTAGTCCGTACGTACGCACAAGCGACAATATCATTCTTTTGATATTAAAATAATATATAAATGGATCATATATCATATATACATAATAATTAACATGTTATATTTATTATTTACATGAGTTACACATCATTATTATACCCATCAAAATAATAATATATTGAATAACAATTACACCACGACGTGGAGATGGTATGCCGTACGTAGGCACGTATGGTGACATGTTATTAAAAAGGTGGATAGAATACTGAATATGGTTGTACCATATTTATAAAAACATCACAGTATATATATGATACTGGAGTTATTATTTTAGAATGGTAATAACAAAGGAAGAAGAAGTGGAAGAAGAAAGGAACTTGGAAAAGGGTGGTGAAATCATTACCTCTTCTTCAGGTTCTTCCTTTTGATTTGATCAAAAGGGCTCCTTAGGATGGCTTTCTGATCAAACTAAAGCCTCTAGGTTGTATATAGGGATGTTGGGAGAGTATTTGGGCAGAGTTAGGCTGAACCAAAAGGATTTTAAGGTGTGAGTAAATGAGAAGGAGGAGTTCCCTTTTATAAGAGGGGTGAGGGGCACCTTTTGAAAAGCTAGAAATATTATTTTATAATAAATTCATATTCGGTTTATAATGGCTCCAAAGTATATTATTCAAAAGTTAAGGTTGGTATAGGTCGAAAACCACTCAACCAATAGAATTTAGATAGGTTTGGGTACTTATAATAACATATCATTAAGTATTAACTCTAAGTTAATTAGTTTCACTTTTACAATGTCTCTTTGTGTTTTTATATTATATGGTTAATAAACATACTATATACATCCAAAAGACCCCCAAGTGGACATTAATGATACACATATTATTATATAAGTCTCTTGGCCGAACCTTAGATTTTTAGGAATTTAATATCAATTAATAATATAATATTTTCTTTAAAAACTCTTTTATGTCAATTTTTACACTATTCAACAGTTGATTTTTGTGAAACTCATAAAAGAATTATTACTTCAAAAAAAGTTAATTAAAGAAATTATAATATTTTATATTATCCTAGAAAATTATTTTAATTCATTAAAAGTTTCAAATTATATTTTTTTGGGTATTTATAATATCAATTATTTTAAATTTTCACTATTATGGTAATTACTGCATCATCATTGTGTCATAAATAAATTAACTTATATAATCTCTAAAAATTATAAATAAAAAATCCTTATGTAGGAAATCATTTTATCTTTCTAATGAATATTTATAGTCGAAAATCCAACATATATAACCCTATGTAAAAATTTTGTTTCAAAAAGATATATGCTTGTGTCATTTTTGTATTCATTTTAACGTAATTAAAATTAAGTGTCCCTATCACCTAAACGTGGCTCCATGGGTTCCCAAAATCGTCCCAAAGTTGCCTATGGTCGAAAATATATCAACCAATAATTCTAGGACACGTTTTAGGGTAATTAATTATTATTATAATATTATTTTTAACCCTTATTTATCGGATTTACCCTTAACCATGGTAAATAAAATATTTACCGAAGTAATTATTCAAAATGTATAAAAATAAAAGATACCTATTTACACAATTTGAACATACCGATTCCAAATATGGAATCCATTTTCCCAAATTCAAAACATATAAGTGGCAGAAATTAATTTAAAATTAATTCCCGTTGTTAAAACAAAAAACGTGTTTTTAAGAGATAATAACTATCAAAAGATTGACACTTGTTTATGTCCGGTTTAATTGTAAAATTATGTCCAATGACCAAAATTATATTAAATGGTAAAAATAAATTCTAAATATATTTTAAAACCACTCAAATTGATAATTTATCACTATTAATTATTTTGATTAAAAAAGTTGTTTTTAATTAAAATTTAGTAATTTTCACTATTCATGAAAATATTAAAGTTATCCGAAAAGTACCAAAATCTCACCTTAGGTTAAATTCGATATTCCGAATCGAAAAATAAAGTCCATTTTGAAATATTAAATATATATATAATTTCAAAAAGTAGGTATTACTATTCATAACGGCTATTTTGATGTGGTTATGGTGTGTTAGAACTCAGTGTTGCATACAACACACACTATCACATTATTCAAAGAGAAGCGTACCATAGAAGCTTGGGGTGTTACACATACTATGTTCTCCTGAACTACATTCCTTGGGATTAGGATTTATGATTGGTAAACCCATGAAATCTCATGAATCCCATGTTTTCCCACCATAAATAATAGATCGACCTTAAAGGGTTCATAAGGTTTCATATAAGTGTTAAAAAATTAATCTATGTGTATTTAAAGAAAAAAAATTAAAACATCCAAATGTTATGTGGAATATGTCGATGGTTCACACATTTCCATGCCTAATGGACACAACACGATGATTCAGCTCATCCCACGCTCTAATAAGTTACCTCTATTTCTCCCTCCCTATGTTTATTTCTCCCCCACCAATTTCTCTCTTGGTCATAATAATAAGGAAAAAATTGGGGGTAATAAGTGAGAAACTAAGGGATAAAGAATAAATGAAAAAGGAAAAAATATAACAAAAAAACATAAAAAAGAAAGAAAACAAGGTTTTGGCAAGATCTTGTTCCCAACACCAGTCAATTCCCCACCTATGAAAAAACACTGCATCCCAAACTCATCGGTGGAGAAAAAATCTAAATACAATGTGTCATAATATATATGGATGAATGAAAGAACATGAATAAATTAATTATTACTGAATAATTATTAATTATTCCGCAAAGGTTTAGACATATAATATTTTCACCAAACTTCATTCCAAGGGAAATAACATATTCCTGGACCAATAGAGTGGTAAAAAATTATCTAAGGACATATTATAGGGGACAATGTATATTGTAATCCTTATAAGAACATAATAGGAAAAATATCATATTTTGGCACAAAATATCCAGTCTCGAAAAACACGAGTCATACAAAATCCCCAGCATTAACGATGTTGTCCCTGAGATAAAATTAGGGTAAACAATAACCTTTATATTATAATAGGCATATACAAAACCACAGTATCATGACAATATAATGACGAGTATCATAACAATAAAAACTATTCCATCAATGAATACATATAAATGGGACTGCTCAGGTACCCCCATCATAAGAGTACCCTTAATGTCATCTAACAACAAATCATCAAGATCAAAAGCCTAGGGAAAACATCATGATTCAATTGGAAATTGGGATCAACACCCTCAAATGACCAATAATGTGCTCTCCACTTCATGTCTTACATCTTACCTTTCCTTGATCAAAACATCAATAGGTTCATTTATCATTCTCATATACATATTTTAAATAATTGAATATTAGAATAGTGAATATGATCCCTGAAAATACATGTTATGATATCAAGATTGACCGTGATCACATCTAACTAGGAGTACAATAAGATTAGATAACAATACATTCATAACTCTATCTCTGCCACACACATATCAAAATATACTATATCTTACTTAACCCATTTCCAAACACCATGTCTCCCTATAACACATGTTTAGGTCGAAAAATGAGTCAATATTTACAGAGAACTCTATCCATTTATCAATGTATCCTTTACCATGTGTAACATTCACCATTTTAACCACAACTTATGTGAACCTATTCCCCTAATATTGTGTTGAATACATTGGTCATGTACTCCGACATGGATAACTGGTAAATTTGAATTAATATTTTACCACTTGAAAACAGTGTTAACCTTTATCACCAAACTCGTACTCCGATGTGTCATCCATTAAAAAAAATATGATGACCATTCTACATATAACATTAGTATTGTTAACATGGAAGCATCCATGAGACACATCTCAACTACTGGTCACTACACCTATGACAAGATTTCTTCCATGTTCTCCAATCACCAAAAATCATTCTAGTCATGCACTTTTATACACACATTAAATAAAATTGAAAATTTGAAACACTATTCTATAGTACCACGACCCAAAATATTCTAAACTAATTAATCTTTAATTTAAATGCATTCACCCTGGGTGCTTTATCAAAAGCCAAAGGCATCGACATTCCAATATATAAAACAAGGGGATTAATAGTGAAATGGTCTCAAATGAGCATATAACCTTCAAACCCACCTATAAATAAATCCATAACCGCCAATTACAATACTCATAGGGATCCCTCAAACTAATGAACATTGGAATGATGTTTCGGATCAATAAATAAGGGCATCTACATCTCCCATAGAGCCCTACTGATCGTGTCTCAGAACTGGGTCACAAGGTGTAACCACCATGGCCAAAAGATCAAACCACTTTGAGGAACGTAAATATCACAACAACCTACAAGGGTCAAAACCATTAGTAACATCCTATAGGGGCTTAATCCTATCCATGAATCTAAATAGGGGAATAGTCAAGAGAGGTTATGATCTCAATGAAAAGAGATAAGGAACAAACCCTAAATGGGAATTTTATTACGCTAATACCCACTCCAGTTCAATCTCATAAACAACGTCTTCGTACCTATCCACATAATACATTGAAATAAGACTATATAACGAAAAAATATTTTTATTAAAGTATTATTTAATAATTATATATTTAGGAAAACACTGTAGATATTTTTATTGACACTTTAAATAATTTAATTAAGCGAAAACACCCTACAAGGGGAATAAAAGAGTTGCATCATTTTCCATATCAAACTCTTTGTTTAGCATCACCTCCCTTGCATGAGGACTAGTCATCATATTCACCACCAAATGTACCATCATTGATCAATATAACAAACTATCATAAGGAAATAAAAATGAAATTCATCACAAATTATTAGTGTTTAAAAAAAAAATATAGTAAAACACCATATTGGTTATTTTAAAAAATTTTATAATTGGACTCTATCATTAGTGAAATCACAAGATTCCAATCCTATAACATTTGAACCCTTTGTGAGAAATATGTTTTAAAAGGCAGTTATCTACATTTCCAAACAACGGTCAAAATCAATCGTTGGCCTCCTGATATCGTTCAAGATTCAGAAATACCTAATAAATCATAACATACACATGACATGTACATCACTCAATGAAAAATTCATTCATATATGTATAATTAATGGTATTAATTGTAATCAGATATCCAATGAAATTAAGAAATATTATTGGAAAATGTGTTCTCAAAGCACCAGTCTTATATCCATTAGAAATTCTAAAAGACTCCTTATAATCTTAAAAACTATATCGCCAAATAGTAATACCAAATGAATAGAATGGCTCTGATTCCACTTTATAATGTTATAACCCATAATCCACTAAACCAATTTTTTATGTGTTTTATTATGAGGCCTAACGCACAAATATCCATAATCAATAGGATTTTGACTAGAATTGATGGACTAGGGTGTGTCTGTGAATAGACTATGACCAATATCATAGCAAACAATAGTGAAAATAAGCTTATAACATCCAAAAAGTAATAAACATAGTAAAGATGGAAAAAAATACCTAAATAAAACATTATATAATAATAAGTGAAATTATATAAAATACTAAATAACAAAGTCATATATAAAACAAAGGTAAACCACAAGCTACTCCATACATGTAGGAGTAAAAAAAATATATAGAAATAAAATTGCCAGGATATACTAATAATTCATAAAAAGACCATGTACTATGTATCTAAACACATTAGAATTGTAATATCCCTATCATAATGATCCAATCGAGTTTCTCCACTCAATCATGCACCACTAGGCCCTAGCCTTAACCACCATGCATCTGTGCTCAACCTAAAAGGCATAAATAAGGTCTATACAAATATCATTTCTCATATAAAAGATTCATAATATGATCTCAATCGGCAACCCCGTTGATTAATGTATTAATATACTATCATAAATTCATGCTCATGAAATATGCGTATCATTTCTGAGATAATTGTAAAAGACCAAACTATAGATATAAATAATTGAATGAATTCCCTAACAGATTCCTGGGTCTTTGACCACTTTCATCTGTTACAACTCCATATTATATCAGTATATCTATATATATCCACAAATATATATAAATATATATATATATATATATTCTTTTTTAAATACTTATATAATAATGGAATAAAATCACAAAAAACTCAATCCACAATAGATCCTAGTACCCCTGATCCAATCAACTAGATATCCTTTAACTATGGATATGAGCTAAATGTCACACTACACATGATGCGTATTTTCAAGTTGATTTTTGGGTCCATAATCCCAATAGAGAATAACTTCTTCTAAAAACTCCTGAAATGTCTCTAAACGAACTATATCACCATAGGGGAAACTAATCATAAAACTAGAATCAACTATAATCACATCCAATCAATATAATCAAGGTCACCATATTGAAAAAAATCATCCTATAAATTATCAATATGTAGGTTTTCATTCCACTTATTATATGTAAATCCAATCGAATGTCACATCCTAGGGTCTCGGTGTATAGTCGGACCCGACATTAGGACCCCAATAATCCCTATCGGGCACACCCTATGTATATTTGTTAGGAAAGCACTCCAAATCCAAATATATGATCAAAATCCTTTCATATATAACCATATTTATATCCCCATCCCAAGATGTTCTTCTTTGTAATGTTGTCATGGTGAATCCACCCAATCCTAGGTATCTTCCTCAGAATCACATAATGAGATCATAATCATCCATTGAGTATATAAAAATATCCATCCTATGATTCCATCAAAGTAATTCCTACAATGGAATCCTTGTATCACTCATGACATCTATAAAATATCTTTCCTATGAGTCCATGTTAGGAAATCTACAACAAGAATCCATGTATCACTAAAGGAGTATAATTTATGTCATGTCAGAGGAGTACAAATCTCCATGGAATCCACAATGACCTATGTCATGTAATCTAGTGTTGAACCATTAGTGTCTAGATCCATGGAGTAGAAATTTCCAAGGCATTCTATCTTGAATGAATCGAAATACTAATCCAACATGGCACCTTTATGCATCCTTGATAACACAATAGTCATACATGATTTCTCAATATCCAGATCAAATGAATAAAATATTGTCATCCTAAATAGATATGGTCACATCATGAAAGGATCAGTTGCCTTGTACTTGGTAGCATATCTGTTAATCATCGTTGAATCAATAGTAAATAGATTAATAAATAAATTAACATTGATGGTGTCTGAATTCAAAATGCTACCACTATAGTCACATCCCCATGGATATATATGTTCATCATGGGTTCTATGATTACACATTCTACCATCTCTACCCAAACCTGATGTACTAGATCAGGGTTGGTTAAAAATGAGGGCACCTATCGGGTCCTATATATTATTCCTTAAGAGATTATTACTAATTAGGATAATTTTGGTCTAAATAGTAAAAGAAATAATTCATGAGATCCTAAAAATAAATGAGATATAGGGTGAATCCTACAAGGTATCTCCTAGTCCAGATCGTAAGTGAAGGAATCCTACATGGGGACCTTAGGTCAAAATTCAAGAAGAGGAATCCTACGTGGGATCCCTAGAAAAAAACTAACCCCATATCCAGTTAGGCTAGAAGGTCACATCTATCAATGGATAAATCCACATGGGATGATATAAAATATCATTTCTTAAGATAGATAACTCGTGGGACTTTTCATATTAATGGTTATAACTCTCATGATATTAATGTATTTAATTACTAGAGAAATCCCCTATCAATTAAACAAAAAATCCTTAAAACAGATCATCAGAGTCCCCTAGAAACCCCAAGGGTTCCACTATCATGATCCAAGCAGAACAAAACCCAAAATAATCATCTATTATGTTTAATCCTGCTTATATTTATAGAAAAGGAAAAAACTTCAAGGAGTAGTAAAGGAGGATTACACGATGTGTGTACCCTAGTACACAACGTGTACCCTAAAGGACCCACTAGGAAATGTACTAAAAAAGGACAATGCATGTTAATTACCATGTACATGATGTGTTAATCCCATTAAAACATATATCCTACACAGGATAACTTCCAATGTACCTAAAATGGATTTTATATTTACCTCTCATAGCCATGTACCTCTACATAATGTGCAACGCCATGGGGTCTGTCCATATACTCTACAAGGCTATGTACGCTTACATGGGCTATCTGTTTAGGTACTAAGTTATATTCCTGAGTACTAGTACACAAAATGTATACCCCATACACTGAGTTCACATATGAAGATCATATTCCATAAACCAGAATAACACACAACATGTGTAGAACTATACACTCTGGGATTGTGATTTTCGAATGTGAAACACCTACAATAACATGGAATCCACATTCCCCCCCCAAAAAAGAAATAATTTCACCCAAAATGCTTCATAAGGAATCAGTTAAAGGGATTAATATATAAATATTGTAAATATAAATGGATTTTAAAAAACAAAAAAATATCAAAAAACTGGGTGGAATCTACCAATGCTTCACTAATTTCCATGCTCCATGGGTACTACTCGATGATCCATCTCCTTCAAATCTAGGTCGAATTACCTCATTTTCTACCACACTCTCTCTCTATCTCTTCCCAAAATTTTCACTCTATATGTAATTATAAAGGATTACCATAATAGTGGTGGGAGGGGGTACGTATGAAACCACGGGAAAAAGATGAAATGAAAAGTTTAATGTAAAATATCAACAATGAAATGAAATTGAAGAAGTAGACATGGTTGTCCCTGGAGCCCAACTTGATTTTATGCACCACCTAGAAAATAATATCAATTATGGATGTAATGGAGGCGACAAAATCTATATGTGAATCTCTATTAAACTTTATATGGATGAATGAACATGTTCCAAAAAATTAATATTATATTAATTAATTATTAATTATTAATTATTATTTATTATACTAATATTTCAATGAAATTGAATTCCATAAAAATATTATCTGAGCGAAAAAATTTCTTCTTATAAATTTAATGGAGTGGTCTAAATAATTCTTTGAGAAAAAATGATATGGGAAGAAACCAATTACAACTTACAATCTTCTGATAGAAACAAATCATATTTTTTCACAAAATTTTGTCTTTGAAAAAAGGTGGTTCCTAACAACAACAGTGAATATATTGTAAGTTATCTAACATAATGTACCCATATAAAATATTATAATGTTATAATATTAAGAAATAAATTACATTCAAAACTAGGTTTATCCATCATCTTCTTGATGAATCATCCCATAGAAAATATTCCATGATCATGCTTTTGGTTTATAATAATTCCATGAAATGATAATTATTCATATATTTATGGATGATTTGTGATCGAATTTCATAGTTTACTAACATGAATAAGTAAATTAAATGAACTTGTGTGACCAATGAATAATATTTAGTCATGTTTTATTTTGTAATAATGATTTCATTTTAAAAATTCTCACAAAATGAAATCAAATTCCAGTTATAAAAGAAAAAAAATACCCCTAAAAAAATATTAAGTCATAAACACATTACACAAACCCAGTCTGAATGAAACTATAGTTCATGGAACTCATCAGACATTTTAATTGGTTCCCCCTTCTTTCGTGAAATTTTATGCTAGATGATGAGATGAAAAAAAAGAGAATCAATGTAATAAATAAATCTCGATTGTAACAATTTTAAATGAAACTATTGAAAGGATCGATGTTTAGGATTCATAGAAGATGATATTCAACTAAATTGACAAATGAGGAAATAGTAAATAATATTTTTAATTTAAATACCTACCTTAGACTCTCAGAGTAGTGATAACAAGGGATATGAATAGTGGTTTTTATATCAATTCCTACAATGATACTTAAACAGATTAGTATTTAAAATCATGTAGTTTTGGGTAATAAAGACCAGAAAAAAATAACTAAAGACACATCAGATAAATAAATATAATGTATAATAATTGGTAATGAAGATAAAGTATTAATATAATGTGTTTTATTTTTTGAAGAGTATAATGTTATCCTACCGAACCACCTTGATATATAATGAACAGAATATGTAAAAACCAATTAAAATTTATAAGATATATTAAGGGACTTCTTCATAATAATGAAACATGAAGAGAAATAGTATGTTATGGAATCCTAATTACCAGATGAGCTGCCTCAGGATGCATGTGAGGGGGAAAATATTAAAACTATTGAAATATGGATAATGAATACAATTCATTTTCTAAAAATTAAATATTTAATGTAGATTAAAATTATAGAAAATATTTGTTACATGAAGGTTACATAATGATGTGTCCTCTACCATATGATTACATGGATATAATGTAGCAACAATGAAATTTAAGTGTTTCTACATTCCTGAATTTGTATTACCATATGACCACTTTAATAATTAGTGGGAGCCACGTTTAGGAAAATAACAATATACTTGATACCACCTATACATAAAACAAGTCCCGTGATTGTACATATGATAGAAATATATATATAACACATGTTGAAACATCCCATGTGGCCGAGTACCAAATTAAATTCAACAATTGATATATCTGATTCTTATAGACCAATACATACAATATAATTTCTCGATACATAATTAAAAAATTTTCTTGGTGATTATCATCAATGTGACTACCTACGAATTCCAAAACCTCAAAACAATATATAACAGAGAACTCAGTTACTTGTAACACATTATAGGTGAATCCTTGTTAATGATAAAACCATATACAAATAACATCATTGGGATTCCATGTATTTTTTTCCCAATCCACTTTAGTGAGATCATTTTATCAATGAAGAATTAGAAATTTCAAATATTTTATGAGTTACGTACCAGTGAGTATACCAATCATCTCATATAATATCTTCAACCATTTAGTGAAGAGGGTTGGATATGAATGTGTACTTTGAATATTTTTTTATAGAGATAAATTATTAATTTATCCTAGATGAGTTTGTGGAAAAATACTTATGATATTTTGGTTTTGAATGAGGATGAAATTATATTAGCGAATTTTAGGTATAATATTTTATTGAATGATCTAAGTTTCACATTCGGAGTTATTATTGAAGATTTAGATATTAATATTTTTTGAGTGTTTATTCATGTATGGAGTTATATTATATTGGGATAACCATTTTTTGGTTAGTATCTAAATATAGTAGTAATAAAAATTGATTTTTTTTGAATTATTTGATATTTTGTAAGTAGATCTCAATGTTTCAAGAAATAAATGTAATCCTTTTGTTCAATTCATTTAGAGATTAAGATTATATTTTTGTGTAAATTTATTTTATGAAAAAATTATACATTTCATGTATGTATATTTCTCGATGTTCTTAAAATAGATGAAAAATAAATTATTAAAATATTGTAAAATTGATCTTGAAATGTATATTCATTCATTTAAAATTTCTTTTTGAGAAAACAATGGCCATTTAAACCTTTAAAAATTTATGGTTCTCTGATTTTTAACATTCCCATAAGCATGATACATAACACTCTCTATCATTTATCACACATTATTTGTATTCTTCCTTGTCACATTCTTCACATCCCACAAATGTTATGCAACATTGAATCATAGATATGTTTAGTTACATATAATCATAATACATTAATTCCTTTTTTTCTAATGGATATTTTATTACCCTTTTTTGGTGTTGGATTCCATAAAATTTATTTTGTAATGACAAACCATTGGTATCCAGGACTATGTTAAAATTGTGAGGAAATAGTTTATAATGGGGGGGGATATAACACTCCCAAATAAACAAGGGTTATAGGAATAAATTATATAACACATGTCCAAAGGAGAACCTTTATTATCAAGAGCCTACCTGATTATAATTCCATATCTATGCATGCCTATCCTAGTTTTGTGATTTAGATGGGTGGAAATCTTGGATCTTTCTTACAGTGTCTTTGACTGAGGGGAAATAATATTGGAAACAACATGTGTTGGAAAGTGGGTATATTCATGTGTATGATAAGCAATTCGAGCATGTGGGTGTGCCCCGAAGAAGGGACCATGTTAATTCATGGAAATTGGTGGAACACGGGGGTCTAGGATTGAAAATACTTATTGAGATAGGTGTCCTTACTACTAGAGGGTTGGAGTTGTTACATTGGTATCAGCAAAGGAAAATATCCTTAAGTGTTTTGGCACTATCTCTGTTGAGATTTACTGTCTAAAAAGAGTAAATATTTTAGAAGGGGGTTAATGTAAAACTCTATAATCATAAAGAGATAAATTAATAAATGAAATGACTCATTTCAATAAGGTTAACCTTTAGTTTCAATATCATGTTGGATTATTACTCCATTGTTTAGCATGATTGGACTGGAGTATTGTTCATGATGGTGACCTTGTAAGAAATTTCCAATGGTTTGTACGTGTGACAATAATTATCATTAGAAATAATATGTTTTGACCTATGGGAACAAATATAAGTATAAAGACTTGTTTTGGCTTGTGGGTTGGCCATAAATAGGGGAACATGTGTCTTCGGAGTGACAAGTGGTATCTACCAGGCATGGACCTGACAACAATTTTAAGGTGGGGGTGTCTATGATATCAAAGTGGCCTAGTTGTTATAGATAATTTTTTATCCTTATAATGATAAATAAGTAAATTATGTTCAAAAATGGGTACAACACACAACACCAATCTTGAACAAACCTTAAAATTTTATTATTTTAATATGACCATTATAACCTATCTGTTATATTAAAAGATAAAAATATAATAAAATACACATTATAATATTTAAATAACTATTATAATAAATTAAAATTTATATCTTCATTCTTATGAAATATGGAATGTAATTTTAGTAAAACAATTTTATTATGTAAATCAATATTTTTATCAAAAGTTATTTTTTCTTGATTATTGTTAGATAATAGTATAATTGAAGTATATAAAGAATTAAAAAAAATCATAAAATAAATACCATTTTTTAAATTAATATATCGATATCATCCTATAATAAAATATTAATGTTTTTTGAAACTACCGATTTATCTGTAAATCGTGAAAAATAAAATTTTTAATCAAAAGTATTATTTTCTTTTAAAATTATAACAAAGTTAAAATGAATTGTAGATTAGATTAAAAGCTCCATTAGTTATTTTTTTTTATTTTGAAACAACTTTTTTACAGTTTTGTATATAATCTATATACTTCAATTTGGTATCAAAACATATTATATTTTAAAGGGGATTCTCCTATAAAATGGGTTTTCATCTTATTTTATTAGGTTAGTTAAAAATTAAATTGACTAACTTATATGTTTTAAATATTTAAAAATAGAAGTCATATTTGGGATCATGAGGTCCCAAATTGGTATATAAGTTTATTTTTGGCTAACATGAATAGAAACCATAGTATTTTTTACTATATTAATTGTTGATTGGGGTAAATATGCATTACCAATAATACATAATGGGATATAAAATGATCATAACACTGTCTAAAAATTCCTTGGGTGATTCCCTCTCATATGTAATAATCATAGAATCAGTTATATGACCTTTGTTCATGTGTAATTAATTATGACATTTGTAATATTTTTCATAACAAAAAATAATAAATGTCACACTCTTGTTTTTAATAACAATTATATTTATAGAAAATGTATTTAAATAAGAAATTTTTTGTTATAAGAATTTATTTCAAATCTAAATTATTTTTTATCATCATGATATTTTAATATTAATTTTTTTGAATACATGATTACATTGAACGCCTAGCCAATGTGGGAACATTAATTATTAAATTAATGGAAGAAATATAAAATGATTTTAAAAATACTAAATTTAATAATATCTGGTATAATTAATATGATCCATGAGTTATATAGATGAACATAATTGGCTAAGGTTGTTTTATTATATTTAATGTTTTCCCTATATGTTATTAATGTAAATTTAATGAATAGTTCGAAAATATAACATTAAGGATATTTTATAATTTTTAATATTTTATTAATTCATATAAAATTTATAATAATATAAGATTATCCTATTTAATTGTTATATGGTTGATAAATGCTCCATTAGTTATTTTTTTAATTTGGAATTAATTTTGTAATAGTTTTTTATATAAATTATATACATGAATTTGGTATCAAAACATTTTATATTTTAAAAGTGAATCGTCTAGAAAACGGGTTTTCATCTTGTTTTCTTTGGTTGGTTATAAATTAAATTGGGTAAGTTATTTGTTTTAAATATTTAAAAATATAAGTCATATTTGGGATCCTGAGGTCCCAAATTGGTATATAAGTTTATCATTGGTCCTTATGAATAGAAACCATAGTATATTTTACTACAGTTTTGGGTGATTGGGGTAAATATGCATTAACAATAATACATTAAGGGTATAAAATGATCATAACACCATCAAAAAATTTATTGGGTGATTTCATCTCTTTTATAATGATCATAGAATAAGTTATATGGACTTTGTTCATTTGTAATTGATTATGACCACTATAATATTTTTCATAATGAAAATTCTTAAATGCTACACTCTTATTTTTAATAACAATAATATTTATAGATCATATATTGAAATATGATATTTTTGGTTATAAAACTTTATTTAAAATATAAATGATTAATTATCATCATGATAATTAAATTTTAATTTCTATTGAATACATGATTACATTTACCACATAACCATTGCTAGAATAGTAAATATTCAATTAATGGAAAAATTAAAAAATTATATTAAAAAAACTAAAATAAATAAAATATGGGATAATTAATATGATACATGAGTTATATAGAAGAACATAATAGGTTAAAGAAGGTTTTATTATATTCAATTTTTTTCCTATATGTTATTAATGTAAATTTATTAAATAGTTCTAAAATATAACATTAAAGATATTTTATAATATAAAATATTTTATTAAATCATATAAAATTTATAATAATATTATACTATCCTATATAATTGTTATATGGATGATAATATAAAAAATAGTACATTTATTAGTGTTTTTTTCTATTCATATAATATAAGAAGACCATAAAAATGTCAAAAAAACTAATCATTATGGTAGGTGTTAAAATAGGTTACTTGGGGTTAAACTCAATTGATATGGGTAAAAACATAGTCAAAAAATGTAAAAATATAATTAGGCAAGACTATTTATTCTAATAGTCATGTTTTATGTGAATATTATAAATTAATGTTCACTTTTAAATAAAAATATGTTTATATAAATCAAATATTTTATGAAATTACAAGAGTTATTATTCCTCAATCATGTAATGTATAAGACAGGGTCCCCACAGTTGGTGTAAGAGAAAGGTTCGGACAAAATTTGTGATCTGTATGTTTTGATGATAGATTATTTTAAGATTTATCGATACCATTATTTCGTTTTGTGATTAATCTTGAACATATCATCAAAGTATTAGACACTACTTTTAAGGATTTAATTTATGGTATTTTATGTTGATTCTAAGATTTTGGGAGATGTTTAATTGGGTTGAATTATATGTAATCATTAGGCATATCATGAAGGATCATTTTTTTATTAATCATGATAAATTTTTTCATATGAATATATAGATTTACGATTTAACCTTGGTGGTTAAACATTTTATTAATGTTGAAAATAATATGATTATTTTTTGGATTTATGGTCAATATAATATATAATTTATATGGGTATTTCCTTTTTATGTATAATTTTATTTTATTTTTAACAAATAATTCAATTCATGTTTTAATGATGTTATTATACATTGATTAAAAAAATTTATACAATAAAATGAAAAATTATCTCAAAAAAACTTATTATCCCTTTAATATGATTTAATCATCACTTTAAAGAAAATAGATAAATAAAATGTTTATTTAATTCTTCCAGAACATCCAATCATCTTCAATAGACTATTTGTTATATCAAACACCATTTAATTTCTCTGAAACTTCTATACATAACGGGATCTATTTTATTTTATATCCAATTTAAACTCATATATCTCATCTACACATGGAAATATCACAAAGGAATTGAATATTTTTTTTATAGAGATATATACTTCTTGAAGGAAGATAAAAGGAATACTAATAACATAAATGAATTATTTAATGTCTAGATCTAAGGTGAAGATTATATTATTTTGATCTATGTGTGAATATTTATTTAGTTGACACTGATGAATCATAAGTATATATCATTTAATAAGATGACAATTCATGGTTAATGGGTGAAGAAAGAAGTTGAATAGATGACTTATTTATAAATGATATTTTGATATATTCTAAATTTTATGATAATAATGAATCAGTTAATGATTATCATATATTATATTTTTTTAATTTGAAACAATATTTTATATAGAATAGATACCTCTCTAATCATTTCTAACAAAAGTGAAATTTTTGGGAGATAGTCATTTAAGGATATGTGATTGTTGGATAAAATGTGCTTGATGTTAAGGAAATGATTCTCAATTAATATTATTTTATTTTTATGAAAATAATTTCTCTATTGATATCCATTGATGATAACATGTAATTTGATTACTAATGATATTTTTTATGATTGTTTTTTTATTTTTTTAATCATAATTGTTTTTGAAAATGGAATACTTATATGTTGAGCAACCACCTATCACATTCAGCGAGGGAGTGGGGAGAAAAGACACAACCCGTGGGAGAAAAGGGTGCATATTTGATAGCTAAATTATTTGATGTTATAGAAATTATGACATTAAAATTAATGACTTATGTTATTATTCAATTTAGTATGTTATCATATAGATAATCATGGTGTTGAACTTTTATTTAGTGATTAATTGAATTCAGGAATAAATTCAATATTTTGGTATCCATATTTCATTAAGGTATATAGAATCACTTGGAATTTTATATGAGTTATAAATGAAAAATTATCTTTCTTAATGAATATAATATATCTTTATACTGATTCAGGTTATCTATGAATATAATTAACATATCATTGTGATTATATGATTAGGGTTTATATATATTTAATGAGTATTAAAGTTTAAAATATGTTGTTTAGTGATAAATTTTAAATTTCTTTTTTGGATTAATAAGGGATTAAATCATTCATATATAGAGGTTTCAATCCTAGTTGTAAAAAATTTGAATAATTTTATGAATAGTTATTTATATAATTATTTTCGTTGAACTTAAGTTATTAATATTAAATTTTTGATATTAATATATTATTTTTTTTCAAATTATAGTCTATTCATTTGGGGAGTAAACTATTCATTTTGTAAATATTTTGTTTTTGGTTAAATTCTATACTATCGAGTAATAGATTTTCAACATTCTTTGGTAGTATTGGTTCTATTGTTACTTCATTTTAATTCTTTACACACAAAAAATTCATCGTGAATAAATATAGTTTGAAGAGAAATATTACCTTTTCGTCGTAATTGTTTAAAGGATGAAATTTTTGATATTTAGTAAGTATATTTTAGTATGATTTTATTATATACTCTAATGTAATTAATAAAATATAGGGAATGGGATATTGAATCAAAAAATTATATCCTCTTACTTTCTTTTCTAATGAATTTATGGTCTCTTCAATCATTATAAATTTATGATTTTGTAGTCATTAACATTCTCCATAAAATGTTCACTATAACTCCACATAACTTCATAATTTTTAATTTTCCCTATCATTAAAATATTTTGAACTGCCACCAGTGTTTTCCTACTTGGAATCCAATTTTTGTGTTATTCATGGAGACCATCATACTTCCATTTCACTCTTATCAAGATGATGTCTTCTTACACATTTTTTAGGATCTGCAATTTAAACAAAGGTATTTTCAGATGGAAAATTTTGATTACCAAGGTAATTTTCAAATTTAAATGCTGAAATTTAGGGGTTGGGAGAGAATGCAACACCAATAAATTTTTAAGGGACATTATATTCGATATCATATATGACATGAAATGCTTAGATTAAAAACCGTGAAACATTATTGTCTCAATATAGTCTTTATAACCATGACAATGAATTAAATGGAATTAATAGTATAATAACAATTATTATATATATATATATATATATGTGTGTCCAATTCAAAAATAAATTATTGATTAATTATTCATAAATATGTTCTTAATTTCTAGAAAATTCATTTTTGATCCGATAATATAAATTACTCTAAAAGGCTATCAATTATTTTGTGTGAGTAAATATTATAATAAAGTAATAGAAATTTAATAATTTTTTTAGGATAAAACGAACATAATTTTTGTAATCACCATAACAGAATTATATTATAGTGAAATTTTATCTTTTTAATGAAATGGTTAATTTTTCAACAAATAGTATGAAATACTAATTTTTTTTTGAAAACTGGGTTTTCATTATGCATTTATAAAGTTAAATTAAATTTTGGATTGGTTTAATAATTTCAATAGTTATTTTTTATTTAATGTAATCAAATTTTGTGTTTTGAAATTATTTTTATATAAATACATTTTAATAAAACAGGGAAGTTATCTAAATATCTGTTTTTATTTTTTCTATCAATGTAATTTTAAATTTTATTATATTATGTATGTGAATTTATATTGAATTTTATTACATACATCGAACTAGGTGGTCCAAATATAATAAATAGTTCTCATTTATTTTATATCATTATGAATAGTGATATTAGTAATTTCTAATACTATAGGAAAGGGTAAATTAGATATTTAAACTTCCAAATAAAATGATATAGTACAAAAAATAATTATAAAACTAGAATAAGTATTATTTTCTAATTATATATTTTTTATAGTCATCCAAAAATGAAATATATATTTTATTTTTTGCAATTTGGACATGATTTTCACCTTCATAATATTTAAGTTAATGTAAAGAGAATTTTTTCACAATATTACTTATAATAACGATAATATTTTTCAAATAGGGATAAGATGAAGATATTTTTAAATATAAATAATCATTTAGATAAAAAATATTTGATTTCATAGTATTTTTAAAATTAATTAATAATAACATAGAATGATTATATAAATATTATACGGTAATTATTCAACTAGTATAAAAAATATATGATTTTATAAATGTTATAAATGAAATTATTTGACTAATTCATTATGTTCCATGATTATTATAGATTTAAATGAAATAGGGGATAAGTTTGGATACATTTTGTTTGAATTCATCATTAAAATTATGTTATTAATGTTGCAGTAAATTTGTAGTTCCAAAATTGACAATAATGATATTTGATAATATATAATATTTTATTTACTGATTTAATATTTTTAAAAATATTAATATGACCAATATGAATGGGATATGGTTTATGAATTTTTATTGGGCCCATTTAGGGCCCATTTATCATTTTTTTATATTAACCCCTTAAGAGTAAGAAACTTCAGTATCAACATGATTTTCAAATAGGTTAATGAAGGGTTAAAAAAAGATAACGATAGAAATTTGATCCATACATGTCCAAATTTTATTTTATGTGATTACATCAACCAATAATCATTTAATTATTCTATTTTATGAATTTTTATACAAATTTTAGTCAATATTAATTTATTTTAATTATATAAATTAAGAAATTCCAAGAATTCCCATACCCTCACATATAAAAAACCCAATGTGGACATTTATTCACACAAAAAACCTACATTTCATCCCAAACATACAAAATCCAATTTATTTCATCAATATACACATCCTAGAGGTCATATTTAGGGGATAATAACATCTTTAGAGGTTCTAAAAGGTAAAATAATGGTTGTTGACAAAGGAAGTGGTATAGTTAATAGTTAATAGTTTTTGTTTTATTTTTTCTTCAAAATAATTAATATATTATTAATACATGATGAAATAATAACAGAAGATTCTTACATATAAAGATTCATTGTTTTGATAAAAAAAATATATCTATCTCTACTTCCAAAAGATGTGAAACAAAAGCATCATTTGTTTTTGTGGTGGACTACTGCCATAAAAATGATGTAATTCATTTTCAATCACTATCAATCATGGATGTTTATAAAAAAGGATTAAATTTATATATAAGATATTAAAAACTTATTTATCATTAACAGAAGATACATAAGAATTTATATTCACTGAAAAAAGATAATGTCTTCCCTATGTACGTGTGGACTACCTCATTTACAAAGTACAGGGATCCATTTTTTATCACCAAATAACATGAATGATACAGATAGTTATATTTATTTATATAACATGGTATGTTTTATATGTTGATCTTTATTTATTGATAAATTAATACATAACATCTTTTAATAATTTCGTTGGAAAATTTAAACATTATTCATGAATACGTTCAAACTACTATCTCTATGACTGCAACATAGTTCATCATTCATAACCATATATTATTATTTATTTTAAAAATGTTATTTATGTATAAAAATTATAATTAAGTCATGAATATTATTCTTGATATTATTGAATAACAACCACTTTTACCATAGTCATCCTAATAATGTCTTCAGGTACATTGGATCCAAATATTTTCAAAACAATGGATGTGAACATAAATGATTCTGTAATTGAAAATTAAATTATAATATGTGAACTAAAAGGTATAATAAAATTGAAAACTATTATCGAGATGAAAATTATTTTCAAAATTTTATTATTCATGATAATATATAAATCACTTGAATTTTTGGGCTTGAGGTAACAGACTTTTTAAAACAATACCCATTTAATGAATTCCTTACGATTCTTCTTATTTAGTAAAAATATTTTTAATATTTTTTGAATTTTTATATATGTAAATATATAATTATTAATAAATTTTTTATATATCCTTTGTAAATAATTAAAAATGTATTCATGTGGAATCTATTAATGCAACACTAAGTCATTCATTACCAAAGACAGAAGGAATGTTCTATTTTTACATATATGGTGAAAATATCATTTCTTTTTTAAAATTTCAATTACATTGTAATATTTTTTTCCTCAAATGAAAAAATATTTCACATCGTTTTTTGAATTTTCGTATTAAATATTCCATTTTAAAATAAAATGAAATTTGGATATCTGAAATTTATTTTTATATAGGTTTAATGTGTTATGATGAAAATGTTCAAGAATAAATTTTTTATTCAATATATGGTACTTGAAAATTATATATGGAAAATGAGTGAGCTTAGTATAATATATATGATGGATATTGAACTATTATTGTGCCTGAAAAGCTGGTTATCCCAATATAGACTACACCAATGGTGATACCCATTACATATCCTCAATGTAATGAGTGTATTACTTAGTGTCAAATATAATATTGGTGAAGCTATTGAAGAATTTTATCATTTTAATTTTTCTGGGTTATTTTTATTTATTAAATTAGTTTATAATAGGTTATAAGTATCATGATCTATGCTACCTAAAAAATTTGTTATATTTTTGTTATGGGTGTTAATATACTTTTTTTTAAAAAGGATTGTTTTTTATATTGGAATAATTTATTTCATAGTCTGTAATAATATGGTAATAATGATATGTAAAATTAGGGTATTCATTTTTACACTTGAATACTATATTTAATTTTTTTTTGTTCCTTTATGATCATTTTGTACTCATTCCATGTTTTTAATTGTTTCACTAGTTTTTTAAGGATGATTAAAGACAAAGATAACGTCAATATAAAAATTGTTAGGAGGTTTCATGAGAAGAAATCATTTTCTACCTGATTATGGTCAACATAAAAAAATGTGTAGGATGAATATTTAAAAACATTGAGAAAAAATATTTTAAATATAATAATATGATTCTAGTGGGTTTTTTGATTATGGAGGAATCCATTTTACATTGCGGACTAACCTTCATACATTGAGGGGTGAACCCTGTACATTGTTGTGCCTATTTTGAATCTATATTTGGTTGTTCATAAATAAATACCAAATAATAAATACTATATAATTGAACCCCTCACCTATCTATTGTAGAGGTTAAATAAACAAGATATATATTTTAATGATAAATTTTGAATTAAAATGGACCAACATTGTTTCACCACCTCCTAATGTGGTTTGTATCCCAATCGGACCCCAAATGATACAATAAATATAGAATTGTTTAAATAATGATAAAATATTGTATTTTGATAAATTGGAAGTACTATTTACCCACGTGGTCAATTATCATGGGGTTAGTGATCCCTTTATTTCTAAAATAGAGATGTTTGTGAGAGATAATTTCTTTAAAATAGTTTGAATTATGGCATGCTTTGTCTATGATTTACTGTAACAATTATTTTTTGTGAAATATGTATATTTTTTTTATTTGTATACCTAATTTTACATTAATTGAGGATTTTTTCATGAATATTATATTTGTTTATTTTTTTCAAATACATGGGTTGTGTTTGGATTTATTATTGATATTCAGTTGAGTTATGTTACTCAACTGCAACGTAAATACATTTGACTGTCTATATATTATTTTAAAAGTTATATAACTATATAAAATACAATAATATTTATTAGTTAATGGCTAGTGACTTATATGAGTGATAGAAAATGGCTGGAGTTATTGAGAATTAGTGGGACCTCACAGAGTTCTATGGATAAAATGTAATCATTTGATTATTTCATAATATTTTATACCGTTTTAGTTCTTTTACCAACATTTTATTATATGTTATACAAAATATTCCCAATAATTGGAATTCAATTTTATTTATTTATATTTAATAATATTTAATGTCATTCATGAAACACAAAACAATGAAATACAAAAATGATCACTATGATATAGTCTTTAATCTCTCTACGTGTTGGCCTGTCTAATTTACGGATACATCATCCCAAAATTTTCATATAGTCATGTAATAATGAGGGTGTGTTTATTGGATTAAAATTATGAATTAATAGTATTTTATCTAAAACTAAAATGTTATTACAATCTAATGGTTTTTATAAGGAAAAAACTATGTTCTACTAACATTTTGAATTGTATTGAGTAAAGATAGTGGCTTCGACTTGGGAAATATTTTTATAATAGTTTTAATCTCTATTAAACATGTGATTTTCATATTTTTCATTAATGTTTTTGACTACAATTATAGATATTTTTTCCACTCACCATCAATATTATTTTTGTTTATTGTTTACTTTTTTTTATAGATATATGGAATGTATATTCTTTAATTAATTTATTTTACTATTATATAGTAAAATAGTTTCTATTAAAATTTACATAAGGTAAAAAATATATATTTAATTATTGAAACTTATATATTAGTATCTTGGATGTTGTAATGATTTAATTTCAATTCATATAGAATGAACATGGATATTATTTATAAAAGTGGGTTAGTTTGTCTGTGATCACTTTTTATTAATATACATTATTTTAATTATTATAATCATAATATACTTCAAAATTATTGACTATAATGAAATGGTTGAGAAGATAGTAATTAATAAAATAAATGGGAGAAAAATAGTTGTATTGGGGGTGATAAATTATCAATATAACCCAAATATCAATTTTTTTTATATAAACATGTATATTAGTAAAATTATGGAACACTAATCCTAAAAAATTTAATGGTATCATTAATAGAATTATAGAACAATGTCATAATAAGTTTTAATTCCATTATAAATATTTGACGATGGGTTTCATGGGTAATTGTTGTTATTCTTCTTTAATAGTATATAATATTGATTCTATATTTTCTAGATTCCACATATATCTCAAACACTTTTAATATAATAAATAGCTACTAATAATACTATAGAGTGAGTAATTAGATGAAAAACAATAATATAAATTTTTAATTTTTAATTAATAATAATATCTAAATCATATTTTGAAATGATAATGATCTCATTATAAATTTTTATACCAATACATACATCCTAACCCACATACATGGTCTAATATCTCACTTTATATTTATGTTTAACCAAAACAATAGATAAGATATATGTAAATGTAATAATAAATTATAAATAAGACATTTTGTAAATGGAGGTGAATATTTTACAACATAAATTATTCTAATTGAATCTATTTTCATAAAAATTATCATAGTTTAACTCTAGTATGATCCAAGCATAGTAAAACATAAAAATCTCATTTCTAGTGAAAAAATAGAATTTTCAATATTTTGAGGGATATAATTTTGATGAATATCAAATAATTTACTATTAAGATTTCATTTAATTAAATAAATTATTTAATAGTGAAATGAAATTTTCATTTATATTGTTATAGATGATAATGATGCTAATCCTTTGGAAAACTACTTCAACCATATAAAACATGATTTCTATAAAAATTCTAATGGTGTTAGAATATAGGTTTTTTAGGTATCAAATATATCAAAAAATTTATACATGTCATAAAAAATAATAATCTACTTGATAGTTTTAGGATAAATAAAATAAAGTAAAAATAAATTTTAACACTTCCTGTACCCTCTTTCAATATACCTAATTTTTTTGATGATGAAGAAAATAATCTATCCCTAGTAGGACCCAATCAATGTATATGACATGATTATAAGTTTTACCCCTATTCTACCATGAATCGTATATTGGTAGATGAAAATACTTTGAGGATATTTAAAACTTATATGGGTTTTATTTTCAAACTAAAACATTAATATAATGGAAAAAATCCAAAAAATGACAAATTAAATATTGGAATGAAATAATACATGCATTTCATGCTAGTCAAAAAAATTCTATCATCATAATATAATAATATTTAATGTAAATAAATGACCATATGTAATGAGAATTAATATAAATAAATTTCATGTTTATTTTTCATTATCCATATAATGAACTAATAATTCATAAAAACATTCATCGATTACTTCATGACAACAACGACATCTACAATTACATAAAAGATAAAAATTTTATAAAGAATTATTTTGTCACTCTAAACATTAATATATATTGGTGAGTATAAAAATAGATAGTATTAAATTTTATGTATCGAAATATACCCATTTATAACTATTGAAATTCAAAAAATTTATGTGATTAATATTATTAAGGTTACCCTATACAATAGAAGTTTTACAAAATATTAATCATAATAAAATAACTTATATCGAATCTAGAACCCATAACCATACATAATATACAAATAATACCGAAACAAAATATGTATTTATATTTATAACATAATTATAAAAGCATCATTTTATTTTTTAGTTACAATTTTTTCTTATTACCTGCTTTTTCAAGGGGAAAACATTAATATAGAAGAATTATACTACCCAATTTTGGTTATGGTTATAAATGTAATTTTAATTATTTTAAATTTACACATGTTAATTTCTAAAGTGTATAAGGACTTATTTTAATCATGGAATGAATTTTTTGATGGTTTTGGAGTGCTCTATTACTTTGGTAGTGAAATTGGGATCAAATATTTTTTTTTTAATTTTAAGCGTAATGAATTATTGGTGAATTGTGAACCTAAATAATTATTTTATAGAAATGTTATACTATAAATAATGAACATATTATTCATGATTTAGTGGAATATTTTCATGGATCATTAATTTTTTTGATAAATATACTATAAAATATTTTACCTCAAAAATATGGACTTTCACCACCATCATTCCCCTCTTATGTTATATTATTAATGAGAGTTCAACATTTGGTTATTTTAGTGGTTCCATTAATTTTTAATAATTTATATATTTCATCTTATTGTGTTATTATGTATGATTAATATTTTTATCATTACCTGTTTTTATTTTCTTTATATTCTTATACCAATCTCAATAATGTATTCTAAATATAAAGAAGTTATATATGGGTTCTTATCAATGAATATATAACCTCTTATAAATGTAATATTTTTTTGTGATTGTTCATAGAGTCCATAGTTGTTTTTTATTTTATACCATTGGATGTTAATCTCATATAGGATTATTATGTGGTGATGAATTTCCAATTTCATGTTAATTATGGATTCCAAGAATTTAGTTGTATATAAAAATTTGGAATTTTTTATGATTTTATCAAATGTTTTTTTGAGAAAAAATATAGAAAAATAAAGGTTTATATATTCAGTATAATGTTCATGTCTTCTTTTTCTTTAAAGTTATTTATGCATCCTCGGGGTCTATGAATAAGAATCTATGGTAAGAATGAAATGTGAATATCCACATATGTGGTCATTCCTTATATGATCTCAACTAGGCTCATATTAAAAATCAGAATCATGGTACGTTAAATTTGGGATAATTATAATTAGGGTTTGTATTGGTGGTGACAGATTTGTGTGTTTTTTTCTCTGAAAGGTATGGGTCTCAATTATTAGTTAGGGTGTTCAAGAAGGAGACTTCATGAAACAAATAGGCCCTACTGATAGTACTAACACCCCACCATAACATGGTTATCTAGTCTGAGCCCGATAAGTACAACTAGTTTCCCTGCAGAGACATGGTCTCTTAATTGCGGCCCACCCACGTTCTAGAACTCCTCATATGACCATTGGCTATACCCATAGGACATCACACGGTTTTTTATTATGCATTGTGTTCACCTGGAAAACTCCTAGGAAACCTCCCAAAACGTCACTCATCCTGATCACTACTCTAGGATACGAATGCATATCTAGGGAGTTCAAATCAGGAATGATCCTGAAATGAAAGGTGTAACTTTTTCACATGAGTCATATCTTCTAGTATTTCAAACGTTTTTCATTCTATGGAGTTATAGTCACCCCACCCCCAATACAGAAAAACGTCATAATTGTGGAATATGTTCCTCACCCGTGAAGTTACACCACACATAAGGATAGTGTCATAATCTCATAAAATGTAACAACTAGGACACACTGAGTACACAGACACCCAACCTTTATGTGGTAGTCCAATACTAGCCCACTAGTCACCACCAGTTTCCCCACAGACATGTGGACCTTCCTGGGAGCACACCCACGTGCCTTAACGAGTCATATGACTAATGAATGTCCCTATATGACACCACATAACCATTCTAGTGTGATTTTTCTTCAATCTCACACATTCTATGAAACTTATCAGAAGGTGTCCCATTAGATCACTACTCTAGGCCAATATCTCTTATATATGGAGTTCTAATAAGGTAGGGTCCCAAAAAGAAAGGTGTATCTTTTTAAGAATATTCATTTCATTTAATATTTTAACCATATATCATTATGGGGTGGTACGATTGGTTTTGTATTGTATTGGAGTGTTTAATGGAATGAATGGAAACATATGTGGGGCTTTGTTATTATTTAGATTACTGTTATAAATTTTATCTTATTTTATATAAAATACAAATTATTGTGTTCTTTCATGGATGGGAATCATTACATGAACATGTATACTTGTATTTTAAGCCCTAATATACCCATAAATAAAACTTTTTTAGGGTTATTTAGGTAAATACAGTCGAATTATTATACTCACCTCCACCATGTTTATCTCATAAAAAATGATAATTAAATATTTTTGTGTGTTTAAAGTCCTAAGGTGAGGTAATGGCCATAATAACCATAATTTTTTCTTCATCTAGTTGACATTAGAGAAAATGTTAGTGGTCATTTGACATATTTTAATTTTCAAATGATTATTATTTTATATTTTTTCTCTGTGATATATCCATAATTTTGTATTTCATATATATGCGTTATAGATTTTTAATTTCACTAATTTTCATATTTTATTCATTGTGGTTTTGTTTGAGTAATGTGGGTAAAATGTCATTCAATGTCATTACTTATTGATATTTGAACACAAATTTTAATATTTTGATTTATATATGAAATTATATAATACATCTAATAATATATATTGATTTCAAGGGAATTTCTAAGCAGTTGTGTTAGAAGTTGCAATATCATTTTAAAATTTTACATCGTATTGGACAATAAAATTAAGCACTCCTCAATTAGGTCGATTTAGATGTTTAGAACATATTAATATAGTTCATGAAAATTATTATTGGTATTTCATCATAATGTGTAATAATAAAGAAATAAAAAGTTGTTTCATGATTTCCCTTGTATTTTATTTTTAAAAAAACAGACACCAATATAAATTATATTACTAGTTTATAGTTTTTCCAACTACTAATATGAAATTTGTATTGTTGGAAACATTATTTTTCCTTCCATTGGGTATAATAATATTTATTAATGTATAAGACTACCTTAAGTGTATATTAAATTTTAATGTGGGGGTTGATGTGATATTTTTCATATAATTTTGCTCGAAACCGACATTGATGGACATTGAGAATTTCAAATTTTATAATTTTTACAAAGAAAATCTTTCCTATAATAAATGTGCATATCAAGGTTTTTATGTCAAGTTAAAATTATATTGTGGATAATTTCAATAATTTTTTATTATAGAAATTTATTTTTAATGTGGAACTAGATTAGGAATGGTGGACTTTAATATTCTATTTTAAATGAATTAAATAATTTTTTTTATTTTGAAAATATTATAATTAATTTTATTTTTTCTATTTTTTTGATTATCAATAATAAAAAATATGATTTGTTAATGAGATTATAAAGTGAAATGATGTTTATGGTATTTTGAAAACATTTTTTCCTTAAACTATATCATTATTCAAGCATGTAATGAGTTTCTTTAATTTATTTCTAGAATGTAGCATGAGTGTTTTATAATTCTACAGTGTTTACTCATAATTAGGGAAAATTATTTGTTAAATGTGATATATTTATGGTAGAGAGAAACTAAAAATGGGAGATTTTAAATATACAATTTCCTATATGGGTTTGTGGAGTGATGTTTTAGAACAATAATGTCTCAGTGTCACAAAGGGGATTAATGCGTCCTTTTTGAAACCATGATGATGAGTGAGACTGATAGTTCATATTATATATCTATTGGATTCTATGTGGTATCAAGACAGTGTAGAACAAGTTGATGATTGTAGAAAATCCACAACAGAATTATCATTATTACCTATGACCTGGATTTTTTGGGATGAAAAAAGAGACGGGGAGGACAATTATAGTATATAACTGTAATTTTTTATTTAAAGAGATATATAATAATTTTTTTTATAATTATTAAATTATTTAATTATGTTATTTTTTAATGACACTCCATATGTTTCTATGGATTTTATTTAGAATATTTTTCATTAATGAGGGATAATTCATGATCTTTAGAAGTTTTAGTTTAAAACATGATGAATTTTTTGACTCTCCCCTTGCACTCTATTTGTATGAACCATATAGGGGAAACAATGATGTTACCCTCACATGTTTTCCATTTCTGTTTATTTTTGTTAATGAAAATTTTTTCATGAATAGGGAGCACATGGATTGGTCCAAACCATTCATATCCCATTGTAAAACATGAATCAAATTAGTCCATATGGATACATGTTCATAACTTGCACACGTCTAGGTAAACTATGACACAATCATAAAAATTGTTATATAATTTTATTAATACATTTAGAATGGTAGAAATATGGTTATTAAAATAGTGCAGAGTCCCCAAGGGCAACCATGAGAGGTGGTTTGGCCACAACATTATCTCTTGAAGGGCTACTGCATATTTTGGAAAACAATAAAGCAAATCCATTATCCCATACATTGTTTATTAATAATGTAAACCTCATATTTTACATCACCAATTATAATCCCAACTCTAACATTTCATATAACCCTTATTCATTTGGGGTTGTGGTTCCTTCCATGGGATCTTCCTATATTCCACCTAATCGGTATGATGATGATTTTCATCTGATTTAAGTGGGTTTCATGAAATTAATCCCTTATTATTTTCATTCCCTTATCCATTCATATTTATCTATTTTTAAGTTTTCCATATATCCATTGTATCCTAGGGGTTAAAAAATTAGGGTTATGGGGAATCTAATGTGGGATAGATTTGTTTGTTAGTGCTTTAAAAGAACCGCTTGTTTCATGTATTGTTGTTTGATATCAAATGTTACACCTTCAAACTCATTTCTCCTTGTTTCTATTCATTATAGGTTGCTGTTTCTTTTCTATATATTTATATTGTTTAAATTAGGTTCATGGGATATCTAAAATTGTTTTATTTCCAATTCTAATCGATATATTTATCCCATTATAGATAAATTTTTATTTATTATTGGTATTAGACAATGCGATGGAAATAATATCTATCCATTTTTTTTTGTAGAAGTGTGAATGAGGCCTTTTAGTATTGTATAAATATATTAATTTGGCCGTGGACATTAGTTTTCTATTATATGTATATTACACAGTAAATTGATTCTAACAAATTTAATCCCGGATCTCAAATGGGTTTCTTTATTTTGAAAAGGTGTTTTTTTCTTTTGTGATTTAATATTTGAAAAGAATTGACAACATTGTATGTCTCAAGGGATATTTCAATGTGAGTGTGAGGTTAAAAATTTATTCCATGGAAATGTTTTATTAACAAATAACCAAGAATTGATTTAAATGATATTATTAAAGGGGTGTGAGTCGGCTTGTTCTACCATGATTATTTTAATTTTATTTTATTTGGAACCTCTTACACAACTATTTTCATGAATGTTTTTCCACAAACATTATATCCTGTGTAATCGTTTACATTAATAGGTGGTGATTTTTGAATACGAATACTAGTTTATGGTTATAATGGAGTGTTTCATGTGATGTTGTTGGAGGTGAGGATAGATTTATCTATAATGTTTTGAATAGATACATGAATTGATTATGTGGTTTATTTCATGTTATGATTTTTTAATTCCATGGGAATACTATAAAAATAAAGGGATTCTAATATATTTGAAAGATGTAGTGTAGTGTGAGTTTAATATTATAAATCTCTGACCAGATTATGTGAGATAAAGTAATGGTTTCTATGGCCCCTGTAAATATTGAAAGGGCCTAGGGATTTCTTTTGATAATCCTGATCATGATGGATCTTATTCAGTTATATAATACTATTAGGTCATGAGAAATTCAATAATGTGGGACAAGGTTCCTCATCACTAGTTAATGTCTTTATTACTATAGTACGAGGGGATTTACCTTTGGGATGCCATTATATTCAGTATTTCATAGGATATTTCATTATTTTGGTGTCTTATCCCCTCTACTGATTGTATTATTTTATATAACCTATTATTTTTTAGTTTTTTTCAATGTCTCATTATATTGATATCATGAGGTATATATTTTTTCATCCATTAATACCAGTATTTTTTCTTATATTTATTTTTTTTGAAATGTATTTTCATGAATTAATTTTTTATGGAAGATAAACGTGTAGTTTTTGTTTATTTTCATTATATTATTTTCATGGGGTTGAAAGGTGTGTTTTAATTAATTTTTTATGTATTGCGGAAAAATATAGGAAATATTATATATTTAAAAACATTTAAATCATTACTTTAATTTATAATTTATATAATATATAATCCTCAATCAAATGTATTTGATATATTATATATTGATTTTGGACAAATGGGTTGTTTTTGTCATTGATTGGTATTTCCCTTTATTTATGGAAAGAAATTATAACTAAATGTTACTTATAACATTTTGGGAGTTCATGTGGAAAAAATATTTTTTATTAATATTCTATCTATAATATGAGGAATTTGATATAATAGTTGTTACATTGATCTAGTGGGTGGTGACCTACAAGTAATTATTACTAGCACATATTTTTTATAGGTTCTTAGTCTTTGATAGAATGGTATCATGTCCCTTTTAATTTCAAGACAATTAATGGTGAGAGGGGTATACAGAGACAGTGTGTGTCCATAGTTGTCATGGGGTTATATTCATCAGTTTTATGTGACATTCATTTATTATTGGGGATTTTTTGTATTGTCAGACATGAACTATTGAATTTACATATGTCATTTTTTATATGATTCCTCTATTTAATTATTAATGGATCATTTGGTTCATCAATTTTTGATGATTAATTATTCACATTAATAGATACTTATTTCATTTATTTATAAAACATATTTTTAATATTATGTGATGGATAAATCAATGTCAATATTTTTTTGATGATTACCAATCTCTGGATGTTATATCTTAGGGCTCATGATTTCCCTTCTAGAATCCTAGGGGGATTGTGTACAATTTTTGATGTCATCTTAGTCTAGTTATTTATAAATTATATCAAAAATTAGGTTATTAGTGGGGGCTAGGTAATGTGAGTCCTCTCTTATTATTTGTAGAGTTGGATGATTGATAATGTGTATTTAGATACTCAACTAGTGGTTTTGGGAGATGTTCCAAAATCTCTTCTGCATTTATTTTCAAACACTTCCATTTATATTTATTATTTTATATTGGATTAAATATATCTATTTAATGGGATAATTATATTGTGAATTTATACTTATATTTATGATCATTGATCCTCATTTTCTAAAAAAATAGTTTCCTTGGAGATAATATTTGTTGTCTTCGGATCAAAACATTATAAAAATCCTTTGCTAATGATGGCTTATAATGAATTAAAATCCACGAGGTAAAAAAATCATTTTTAACCCATATTAAGGGATATTTATTTATAAGAATTTATCATTCAATCATGTCACAAACTCTATCATATTTCATCATCTCATTTTGTTTTTCAATTTAGTTTTCATAATTCATGGATTTCATAGTGTTGTTAAAGAAATTAGAAAACGTTATTTGTGGGTCTTGTGATTTCTTGATTCGAGTGGATTGAATTTTCCATAGTATTTAAGGAATATTTGATATATTTATTTCTATAAAAAAATATTTGTGTGTCAAAATATTTTTTGAAGATAGAAATGTTTTTAGTATAAAATGAGGCCTTAAGGATTGATCAAAAATAATAATTCATTTTTTGAAACTCTTTTGATGTGGTTGATATTATTTTGAAATGTGGAAGGTTCTTTTAATCAAGAAATCCTTATGAGTTTTAAATTTTTTAGTAAGTAAATTTGAGGGTTTTTTATTTTAAATTAATGGGAAATGATAAATAATGGAAATGGGTTTTCAATTAGATATGTATTTAGAGTACATAAATATGTAATATATAACAAATAGTGTTTTAAAAACATCAATTTTTTAATTTTTTTAAACTGAAAGGGTCCTATGATTTTTCATTGTTTTATAATGAATTGTTTTTGTTTTGATATAATTAATTTTTAAGGAGTAGTGATTTTTTTTTCTTAATTTTAAAAATGTGATTATGAATTTTAGATGGTAGGATTTAACATTTTTATTTAAGGCGATGAATTTCCTAAAAGTAATTTTGTGACTTTTTGAATATTTTCATTTTTTTATTATTTTAAAAAATAGTAGTATGTGATTTCCAAAAAATATGGATTATTTGAAATGTATAATTAAACCTTATTTTTTGAATTGGAGTCAAAAATTGTTTCCGCTTTTGTGGGTTCGTGATAGGATTGGCCTATATGTTTTGGGATTATTTATAAAGTGGCCATATGGTTTTAATATAGTAATAATGGTAAGTCTTATTTATATTTATAAATTGTGTGATTTATGAGGCATAAATATTCTGAGTTCAAGAATTGTTTTTATTTTGTGTATGCCACGGGGAAATGTCATTATTAAATGTATAATGGTTGATGTGTGGTGGGGAGGGGTTATCCTAATATTTTTAACATGGACCATGAACCAAATAGAGTGACATGTGTTGAAATATATTATTAGTGGTGAGTATATGAATTATCAATGATCGTGTATTTCTATTGGCTCTGTTTGGGGAAATTATATGTAAACTGGTTATGGTCATCAGTGTAGGATTTTTAGTTGGATTGGTGATTATTGGTTTTGATAAACACATAGATATGGGCTATAGTTCAGGTTGATTAATGTTTTGGATGTTTTTCCTTCAAAATTGGAAATTTTGAGACTTATAGACTATACATTATTTTATTTTTCATTATAATCCATTATTTTTCTCTTTTAATAGTAGTTTCTAATTAGATGAAGATATGTTTTTGGAGTGGTTATTGGGGTATTTTTCATAAGAATGTACTGAATAAATCCTTACCCATTATAATTCTTGTGTTTCTTATCAATGTTCATGGTGACTGGTGGCTATTTTGGGATGTATTTTTCCTCATTTTATTACGTGTCTCATTAGTTTTTGATCATGTTATACAAAGTGTTTTTGGGTTTTCAGTTTATGGCTTAAAGATATGGAATCCTAGGATTTGTTGATGGGTAAGAGGGACGATGGTTTATTTAAAGTACCCATTCAAACCATGATTTATTTAATCCCTCCTCCATCTATTTGAATAAACCGCAATAAATTGTGGAAAAGGGTCATTCCAAGGGATATTCGACCCTTCCACTATCTTAATTTCATAGTATTTTTAAATTTATTCATCTGGGTTTCAGATTACTATACATATGTATTTCTCTAAAATTTGTGCATCCCTATTACTCATTTATTTTAGTTTTCCCCAAAATCATGGGGATTGAAATTAGTGAAATTATAACATTATGATAATAATTATTTTTATTTTCAGGGCATATAATTATCATATAGTGTCTTTATATGGAATTCACAAGTGGATGTGATAACCTAAATCTTCTATGTTCTCATCTATATTGGGTTGAGATTGATGATCTTTTTTTTCATTTTATGATATTACATTGGGTTCTTGAGTATTTTTAAAAAGTTTTCATTTCAAAATTTTAATATTAATATTTCCCAAAGGTAATCAATATTCATTACTAATTTTTTTTAATCCATAGAATTGAATGTGTTTAGTGGAATGTGTTCGTACCAGTGAAAGACATTCATTTCAATGTTTTTATATATTATAATGGGTTGATGGAAACTAGTTTTGAATTTAAAGTTTTATTAATACCAAATTCATTCAAATAATTTTTCTTCCTTTTATGATCATGTTTCTTATTCATAAAAAATATTGGGTTTCTTATGTGAATTTGTTTTTGAAACCTGATAATAACATTTGATATCCTAGATGTGATTTTAATGTGAGTGTGGATATCAAAATGGATATCAAAAAAGTTTTATATTTGTTTTCCTAGATTTTATTGAAATAGGATTTGGATAGTGGTCTGAGTAATCATTGAATACTAATATTACGATACAAATCCCCATTTATAACTATTTGAGAAATATAATTTCAAGAATTATGGAGACCCACTTTGTGCCCCTTATTATTATTCCATTTAATGAGTTATTATATTTGAATATATTGACTGGGTGATGGATCTAAGAGTATTTTTGGTGTCAGGGTGTTATAGGTTATGGGATTTAATCAATATTTATTTAAATAGACTCAGGAAAGGATCATGGGTATATAATGTTGCAGAAATCCATTATTTGATGCCCTATAAAACATTTTATGCTAGTAAGTGACCTGGATTAGTGACATACATAATGTAGAGTGTGATTTCTATGTAAATGATATTTATAGACTTGGTTAGCTGTAAAATATTTTCTTTGGACCTATAAAATATTTTCATGACCCAAGGATTATATTTTAGAACCCTAATCATGTTGGATCCCAGTTAGTTTTAAAGCACTACCAGTTCAGCAAATGTTCAATTATTTCAACCTATGTTCCTCAACACTAGTTCATATCATTATATTAGATTCTAATAGATTTTTTAATGAGGTTAAGAACATATTTATGATCACATAAAGGATGTATTTATTTGAAATTATTGTATATTAAACATATTATGTGATGTCTTGATTCTTATGTTTTGATTGATTTTTTATCCATGTTTGGTGACATTAATATCGCGATACCTATCTATGATTATAACATAATAAATTTATTATATATTACATGTAAATTGTATTGAAAAAAAATTTTGTGAATTTTTTAATGGACATAAAAAAATGTGTGGTTTTTGTTTTCCATAAAAGTATTTTGTCATGGGTTTAAAATTTGTTTTATTTTAAATATTAATTATTATATCCTATTATATTTTAGTGTGTTTTGATATGAAATAAAAAAAATTTCTATAAAATTATGATTATTTTATTAATTTTAAAATGAATTTAATTGAAATTATGTAAACAAATATGTGGTTTTATAATGTCTTTATTTGGTAAAAATCGGTGTGGATAATTTTAAAACATGTGTTTCAATTGTTTTTTGAAATAATGTTGAACCAACATATATTTATTCCCTTATAGATTTTTTTTTAAAAAAAACATGTTTTTAATTTTTGGTCATCTAAGAATTTATAAAATGTGGTTTAAATTTTATTTATACCGATTCACTAGGTGGAGACCTACTAAGCTATACAAGTCATTCAAATATTTTAATGTTACATATATTCTATATACTAGGGTCTTTTCCCCTTATGCTTACAAATGATGTTGTTTGATGTCATAGTTTTTTAGGATATTTTTTGTTTCCATGAGCCTTAAGGGTATGTGTTTTTGGAATTAGTGATACATTCATTTTACTTGTGTGGATATTTTATAACATCTCAAAAATGGAACTCATGGACTCTATGATAAAATCATTGACATTTCATTTCTTTGTGTCATAAAATTTTAACCATAAAAATATATAAAAATTATATTGATCTTTTTGATCGCTTATATTCCAAATTACCTTTTAGGTTTTGAGTTTTATATAATTTGGGGAAACTCGTAAATAACAACATTTATTAATGAACAACTGGTTAAAAATGATCTAAATTATATCTATCTATTTTTTTTAATATCTAGTTACCCTATTAATTAAAAAATATTTTGAACCATTTTTTAGAACATGGGGAAGATGATAAATAATAATGGTGAGATTAAATACTATATTAGGGTCAACACAAGATTTAAAAATTCAATTTTACATGTGAGCATAATATTATCATAATAGTGTGAATACATAATAAAAATACATGATAATATTATAAGATTATTCTTAATTATAAAAATATCGTTCATAATCCATGAAACATGGAATAATTATTTAATATAATAAAATAGTTATTTAATAAAAAATTATCATGAATTATGTGATATTAATCATGATAAATAGACATATTTTAAATTTCATTACAATAATAGTTCAATATTGTTTGTAACTTAGAACATTAACTTTATATATCCCTTATAATAATCCTTACATGTCTAATAACCAATATGATAATATTTTAAATATAATTTCTTGGAAATCAAAGTCACTAAACAATTAATTATAGGGATATAATGTAGCCACTAATCGTGGGTATATAGAGTAACATCTAGTTCATGGTTTATGATGGAAAAAGACTTACCTAGTTTATAATGAACCGTCCACTATCCTAACAAAATTACAAAACTTGTTACATTAATAATGTATATAGAGCATTCATTTCATCAAAAAACTCATGGAAACAACCATTATTCATTTCAAATATCATTAACCCTTGTAAAATAAATTGGATCCATAGAAATAATTATAAAATATTCATAACCCATTCAAATAAAAAAAATATATAGTATAATTAAAAAATATATTCAGTTTCCAAAAGATAAAATAATGGTTGTTTTCATTGATGAATATAAATTGCATAAATGGAACATTACAATCATTCTTCAGAAAAATAAAATTTTCACCTATAAAAATTTATTTTTGGAACACAAAAATTTGAAAAAATCTCATTAGAATACCTTTACATAAAAATGTACTAAAAATATATAAATTAATCTTGAAATTATCTAATGGTCATGATGGTAGGAAAATATAATCAAGATATATGGAATGAAAATAAATCTTATTTTCATTTATTTGGTAAAGAGACTGAATTATGATTAATATGAAAAATATCAATAAATTCCCATTTAATACATTTTAATGGGATGATTATTATTATGTAAAGAAAAGTTATTAAATATATTTTTTTATATAAAATAACATTTCTGATATCATTTTTAGTTGATGTGTATATTAAAAACTCTTGAATATAATGAAGATACAATAATGGTATCACTAATAAAAAAAATATTGATCTCTGATTAAAAAATGAAGGTGGATATTTAAAATGTAAACCACATCCATAATTATAGGATAAGATAAGATAAGTGGTTATAGATTATAATAATATTTATTTCCATAATAGGAACATTTAATATAAACAATCTAAAAAAGAATGGGGCTAAAATCATAAATTCATTACCAATTTGGTAATTTTAAAATAAAAAATAATTGAATGAATATTAATGATTACAATTTGAACATTCTGTGAATTAAGGAAGTAAATGTTGAAACACAATCATGGTGAACAAAATTCACAATTCAATTAAATCATTGTTCATGACATGAAACATGTATTACAAAAATTAAAATGAAAACCAGAAAACTCCTTACAAAATTCATACCATTTGAAGAGACTATTAATCAATGATGTTATTATTTATACATATGTAAATATGTATAAAATATTTAAAAAAAATGTTGTTATCAATTCACAAGTAAACATGGAATAAAAAAGGACAAAAAATAAAACTTATAACCAAATTAATGGGAATTTTGTTAAGAAACTCATTACCGATTAGGAACATTAAATTTAAAATCTCTTCTAATGACTATATTTTAATTATAACACAAAATACCATGATGTATATAGGATTAATTATGTAACATAATTTTTTTCATTTATATATTACATATAAAATAAGTATTTGTATAATAGTAAAATATTCCCCAATTAATGAAAATTGATATGAAATCCCTTATAAAGATCATGTCAATAATGTGTGATTTAATAAATTAATTGATTGTATGTTCAAACAATATGTACAAAAAAAATAAATAAAAAATAAAAAAATCTATGGAATTTCACATATAATAATGTAATAATATAGTCAATGTAGTTTTTTATAACCCAATGAAATGATAATGATTTAAGATGACACCTACAATGAGTCCATACTTGTTATTCAAATCAATTAACACAGATATACTAAACATATATCAAATTATTATTTTTTATAAACCTTTTTTATTTATAAAATATACTTATTAAACCATTTATTATATTAACTATAAATGATAAGGTATGTTACATAATCTATTATATCAATTTTGCGTGTTTTCAGGATATTATTTTGATAATCCAAAAATAGCTTATGTGTGTCGAACAAGTTCAAAGGGTTCATTTTTTAATCTAATTGAATATAATAATAATTATATTATTATCCATTTTATATTTATATTTTAACACATCCATGAAATATTTTTATGGAAAAAGAACTATGTTTCAATCAAGAAGATGGTCGGTGTTACGTACTCAATGAGAAACTTTTCCATTTTTCAGGGATCAATATGAAAATGAATGTCTGTACAATTTTATGAATACACATAAACAATTACATAATAAAAACAAAATATTTATATAAATATAATTATATATATATCATCCATGTAATGCGATGATGAAAAGAAAATCACATCACTTTTTGGAGGTGGCATTCCACATATATGGGTGAAAAATGTTATAATTTTTCAAAGCATGGAATTATAAAAAACTATATTATATATTATCTATTAAGAATTATTATTATGTAATTAATATCATATATATTCATTAAATCCATCCTTCTACCATGTTTTTAAAGGGTTTTACGGGAAATTAATGTTTTCGGTGTGGGATGTTATAGTCCACCACACACAATAAGAATGTTTTTTATCATTAAATGGGTAAAGATATAGATAAATGTTATTTAATTTAAATAAAGACACATCATTATTATAAGTCCCCAGCCTTAAACCTTACTTAATCTTGAGTTATTACAAGATTACACATTGAGGATCTTTTCGGGTTTAGAGTTTTGGAGATTTAGATCATAAAACTTGAATTACATTTCACATATAAACAAAGTGGTTACATGAAGATAGTATTATTCTTTCCCATCAATGGAAACATATTTAAAATAAAACATGGATTCTTTCTTGACACTTCCTTGAAACTATCATCATATCATGTACCTTTCCCTTGACCTCTGAAAAACATTTCAAAAAAACTTGGCATGAGCATAAAAAGCTCAATAAGGGATATAAAAATATGGAAAGGAAACATGGGTATATATATACATAAGAATGAAATCATACTTTACCCATATAACATAAGCACTTTAACATACCTCATCAAATCATGAATAAATCATAGAAATCATAAGATATAAAGGTAACTTGAGGCATTCAGAACTTTCTTACGTAGGGAGTAACCCTCTTGGTTACATTTGGAATACCCATCACAGTATATTCCCTAAATGAATTCAGAGAAACCTTAAAGTTTCACTCCTTCGCGTTACCCAATGCATTGGAGAGCTATATCGGGATCACCCGCCCTTAGTCTATCACGGAACCACCCGTCTTCATTATAATGCCCAAGAAACTCAACATAATCGTATCACATAAAAAATGCATAAAGGAAAAATATCATTTCTCTCTTTCAATCACAAGATATCAATACAACACATTTATATAAAAACATTATGAAAACAATTTTCAATACCAAAATAAAAGAAAAGTAAAACATGGTATTTATTTTTCTTTTTTAAAAAAAGGTATGGCTTGTAGAGGAAGCCGAAACTCAAATAATCATCACGGCGGTAGAGAAGTCGTTGTCGCCATATACGTACGACAAAAACATTCCATTTGTCCTTTAGTAAAATTCTACGTATAAAAAATATTCCTTTTGAATAAACGTAAAAGTCAAAGGGGTTTATACACCCTATAAAAGAAGGTTTTGTATAAAACAAAATATGCATCAATGAAAGGAGATTGAGACGAAGTCTCATACCTCGGGTCCGACTTGACTCGGTCGTTCTTTAATGTCCTGAATAATAAACTTGAGTTAATTTCTACTTGCTTAAGAACCTTTTTCAAGTTCATTATTTCTTTTATATCACTTATTTCCATGTCATGAACACTATGCAATTATTTAAGTTAATAACAGTCATTTTAACGATCATTGGTACTTGAGTAAAAAATAAGCTCTTTATAATTACATGTTGTTCATGTATCCATTATATCCAGAATTATAATCATGATATATATATCATATATATCCAGTATATACATGCATTTATAATATTACATAATCTTTTAGAGGTAAGAAATGAAATGCACCGTTCATGGAGACAGTAAGCCGTACGTACGCATGAACGCTACTTTCATTTCTATTTTGTATTTTATAGAATGGAATCATAATGATATAAAGGTATATTATAATTCCAGTATAATATCATATATAATATCATAGTTCCATCATTTATAAGTCTCACATATGGTATTTAATGAATCAAATCACTTTGAGGGGGCGGTAGTCAGCACTTCCTTAAATGAAGATATCGCGTTTACCCATAATGGAAACCATAAAAGTATGCCCAAAATGAAAAATACAGAATCTTAAGGAAAATATAAACATATTATATATCATATATAAATATAGTGACATCTTAATGGCCACCTTTGAAGGTGTTAAAAGAATGTTGAACAATCATCGTTTCGGGAGGCATAAATTCACCATCCACGGAAACAGTATGTCCTTTAACCATTAGATGTAGGTGTGTGTAAGTGTAGCTCGAATCCTTCTTATAAACACATAATAGTATTTTGAAGATACTGAAGTTGTTACAAAAGAAATGAATAAAAATAGTTTAGGGGGTTGTAGAAGAAAAATAAAACAAAAGGACTCAAGTGAAGACATTACCTTAAAATCGGGTAACTCCCTTTGGTTTGAGCTCAAAGGCTTACTTGAGAAGACTTCTGCACAATTTTATGCTTCAAGGAGTAATATAGGGATTTGAAGAGACATAATGGGTAGGGGTTGGCTGAGACAAAGGCTTTGGGAGTGTGGGTATGGAGGTAGAGGTGGGGGCCTTTTATAAGAGGAGAGGAGGGGCACTTTTGAAAAGTAAAGAAAAGTCACTTTATTTTAAAATGTTATTCGGATTTAAGAGGTCCCACATTGATATAATTAGAGGATAAGGTGATATGGGTTATAAATCCACTCATCCAATAGGTTTTGGATATGTGTAGGTCTTATATATTTCATTATCTTTCCATTTTATTTAAATCGTTAAATAATGAGGTCATCGCTGCATCATCATGATGTCATAAATAATTTAATTTATTTAACGTCTAAAAATTTTAAAAATATACTATGATGTACGAAATCTTTTTATCTTTCCAATGACTATTTATAGTAAAAAATATGACTTGTATAACCCCATGTAAAAATTGATTTAGTAAAACATTTCTTGTTTGTGTCATTTTTACTTTAACATTAAATAAAAAGTTATTTATGTCATTTCCCAACCAAAGTGGCTCCATGGGGTCCCCAAGTTCACCCATGGATGTTCGTGGTCGTCCATGACACATCCAAAGAGGTTAGGACATGTTTCAAGCTCATATCATATTATTAAAACATTATTTTTACCTTAAACCACACTAATTACCTCTAATCGCGATTAAGAACTTAAAAGTTACTATTTTCCGAAAAATTATTTTAATCTCATTGAACCACATTTTACTTCTTAATGAAAACCATGTATGTCGGATTTTTGAAAATCAAATCACATAAGTGGCAATGTTTCATTTAAACAAAAAATCAGTTTCTTTAACTACCACTTAGTGGTTTCACTATTCATCAAAAATTGAAGTTTTTCAGAAAGATACCAAAACTTCACCCTAAGCTATATTTGATATTCTGAATTCAAAAATGATTTCTATTTTACAAAATTCAAAACATATAATATGCATTAATTAATTTAATAATTAATTCCCGCTATCATGACAAATAACGTGTTTTTATGAAATAATAAGTATCAAAAGATTGACACTAGTTTAAGTCCAATTTCAAAGTGAAATTGATTCCAATGACCACCATTGGACAAAATGGTAAAAATATATTCTAATTTCACTTCAAAACAAATTAAAAAGATAATCTAATCATATAAATAAATTATATTAAAAATAGGTTTTGAATTAAAATACAACATTTTTCACTATTCATTAAAAAATTATCTTTATCGGAAAAATACAAAAAATTCACACAAAGTAAATTTTGATGTCCCAATCATAAATAATAAGTTTATTTTGAAATACATAGCTTATAAAATTGTCAAAAAAAGGGTTTTCCATCAAAAGGCAGTAAAACAAACTTTTAAAAATATTAGTGTATTCCATGCATAAGATTGTATTTATTTTCATTTTAAGCCTCTAAAACACTATCTTAATCATTAATAGACATAGATAAAAATATCTATTATTCATTACTTACTTGGGATGTTACAATTATATAATAAATACTTGTTTCATTATTTAATGATTATTTAATAATATTATATGGAGGTATAATAATAAATAAAACGAGAACATTCAATAATGTGCTATAGCATTTCTATAGACATCCACTATTGAGGGAAAACTTAATCACTCTATGATTTGAAACATACCAAAAAAAAGAACTATATAATTTTATTAGTTATTTTAGGGTGGATATTCAAATGGTAATAATCGAAAATATGTATTATGGAGTGTTTATAGGAGAGTACTAGAGGTTTAATTTTATAATGAGGGGATTTCTATTATTGTAATTTATTAGAGTACTAGATTAATATAAATTAAATTCTTAGTATAAATGGATAAAGAATATATAATTTTATTTTAATAAAATTATGAGTGAAAATAATATCTTTGAATAAAATATTGGTCATTTTTATATGGTTTTTATACATTTTTCTTTTTATAACACACTCTTCTCCAATCTTACGATTACTATGATAACAATGTTTTTACACTTTAAAGGTAGATATAGTGACAATAAAAGGAAAATGGGCACATAAATAGTACATGTTTGATAATTTAAATCTTATCCCAAATAGTGGTCAAAATAGGATTTTGAAGAATTTTAATCCAATAAAAAATATTTATTATAAAATATATGTATTTTTATTTTTGGAACTATAAATTGACCATGTCATTAAAAACAATAGGACAATAAAATAATTTTAATATAATACGTTGACCATTCATTATCATGTCATAGTTATCGAAAAATTTCATGTAACATAATAATTAATTATAATTATACCCCTTATAGTATTTTTAGTATAAATTATTTTATTCTTAAATTAATTTAATAAATATTCTGTTAGTGTTGTGTAGGCATTTAAGGTAGATAAATCATTACAAATAATTATAAAAGATTTACCATGAAATAATAATTATTTATGTCTGAAATCACTAATTACAAATGGAAAGAGATTTTTTCATCACTATCGGAAAATATTATCTTTATTAATATTTAGAATGTGGAATTTTTGACTTTATCATTAAATAATATAAAGGAAAAACTCACCTCCAAATGGAAAAAAGGTCATATATTGAAATATTTAATTCTTATATATGAAATATATTCAAAAAATAATATAATCTAATGTGTTAGGTTAATTTTTTTAGCCCAAATCATATCATTTTTAACCTTAAATATATAATTTACCCTTATTTGGGTGACAATAATTTACAATAGTTGACATTAAACATGACCAAAAAATAAAAGGGATGTGTTCTGAAATTTTTTCCTCCAGATTAAGAATATGTTATACAATTTGATGATTCAAATCAAATAAATTATATAATTTAATTTAAATTTAATCATACAAAACGCAATGAAATAATGTTTTATAGAAAAATCTATTTTATCTATAAATGAGGATTTTTAACAAATTCATCCATACAATTAATTCTAAATACCATAATTGGATTTTTTATTAAATTGAACTATTTATATTTCAATGATAATTGAACACTAAATTTTATATATTTAAAAATATATTACATTTTTTAAATTCCAATCAGTAATTTTAATTATTTATTGAACAATAAATCTATGTAGAATGTTCTAAAAAAAATAATCCCATCATAATTTGGACATTTTGAATTCAAAAAAATAATTTCCTTAAAAAAATTAATTTATATAGTCTCTAAAAATTATTTATAATAATATTTCATAAAAATTAATAAAATCCATTTTCAAAGATAAAATATTTTATATGTTAAACATCACTTAAAAAAATTAAGAGATCATTACATAAAAATTAAAAAATAAGTTTTTCTCTATTGTAACATTTATACGTTTTTTATAATCTCGTTAGACCTATTTATTCCATTAAATTCAATAACTATGTTATAATGTTCTTATTTAATTATTAATATTTTGTTCATTGTTTATTCTTGGAGTTTCATATATTGTATGCTACAAAATTTAGGATTTCAAAAAATATCACATGATATTGCATATTTTATATCAAAAACAGTGTAATATTATATTTACTAATTTCTTTTTATTGTTTCATCTTCAACTATTTCATTATGTATGTATTCATTGGTACGACTATAGTGGATGTTTATTTATTTTCATGCTTGTCTAGTTACCTTATTAATTCAAATTAAATAATTATTTAGTTACGAGAGGTTGAATAATTTGATTTTTTGTTGATTTATATGAATTACTTCCCAAACCTTGTGGATTAGTTATACCTTTTAATATAGTGATTGGTTGGGTCAGCGATCCGTTTAGATGGATGTCTTAGAATATTTTAATAGGTTTTATATTGTATTTTTGGTTGAATTTTGATCCTTAAATTTGGCGATATTGAATCATTGTTAGATTGTGTGTGACCATTGTATGGTATTTTTTAGTATATTAATGTGGTTTGGAATGGTGGTGGAGTGAATTATAATGTTTTAGGTGAATTTGTATAAAAATTGAATTTATTAATGTACGAGTCATGAATATTTCATTCAAAGGCATCTGAAACATGTTATTTAGGATATATGGTTGGCTAATTTATTCATCAGTGCAACTTGATATGGTTAGTTAGTTGTTCTTGGTTATCATGTAAATTTATTATTTCAATGTTTTGTTTTTTTTCTTACCTTTAATTAATGAATTTCATTCATAATGTTTCATATTAAAATTCAGAATTATTTTTAAGATGGTAATACTTGGTGTTTTCAATGAACAATATGAATAATGAATAACGTATAGATGTGACATTAGGAAATATATCCCACTGGAAGTCTAATTTTGTATGAAATATTTGTTTCATGGGTTAGTTATCTAAAATAAATACGATCTGTGAGTTCTGGGATGTTCTGGTATTTATGATAGGATTTTACATTTGTTGGTTTTGAGAACTAGGAATACCATGTTGTTCTATTGAGTTTTATTGTAAAATCAGATAGATGTGTGTAACTCCCTAATATTTTTATGATATATTGTTATTCAAATAAAATTTATCTCATTGATATCTTTATTTACATGAAACATAGATTTTAAAATTAACGCAATTTACTTTTAAAATATTAGTATTCGATGTATTTTTTGTTTCATATAAGTTGTATTAGTGGGAATGAATATAAAAAACAAATTATAAAAAATTATTTTTGACACATGTATAAATTGAGTGAATTTTATATCAATTTTTTAAAAATATAATTAAATCATTTGAATGAAAAAATTGTTTTATTTTTGAAATTTTATTTATGCAAAAACATTGATTCTATTATAATAAATAAAATTAATAACAATTTATGAATGAGTTTTATGATGTAATTTCAATATATATTCAATAAAATAGTCTAACATTGATCTAATGGTTTATTAAAGTTTTGAATAATAATAAATCAATGTTTCTGTTTAAAATGAATTTTTCTAAAAAATGATTTTCTTCTATTTTACACACATGTTTTAAAATTAACCTCTCCAAACTATAGAATGAAAAAATGTAAAAAATATTTTCTATTTAGAATTTGATTAATTAATATTATTTAATTATGTGAAATTTATCTTTGTTCATTATGAATAGAAAATAAAAAAATATCATCACCAGATTAAATGCTAAAAGGGGTAAATGAGGGGTTAAACTAATGTGTTAAGAGTCAAAATGATATGTAATTTTATCTAAATACTATTTTTAAGGAATTTAAATATATCTCTTGCAATATTGTATATTTATCAAATTTAGATCCACTTTCCCATAAAGATGACATTATTATATTTTAGTATTCTTAATAATTATATGTGTTCCACTTCCCTCACTTATAAATGGGAACATCCACTCCACTCTCCACAATACCATTTGATCCTTTTATCTTGACCAAAATATTACTAAATACAATCCGAATATCCTTATATAGTACCTTTAACTGTATATATTCCAGAAATACACATCCAATAATCCATATGGTTCTCCTAAAAGAAAAATGCCTGAATAAGTAAAGATTATTACCAATAACTTTCATGATTATTTCTACATAATACTCCTCTAATATTTTTAAATTCCTATTAATATGATCGAATCATTATATTAACTTCAATTTTTTGTTTTTATGTAAATGTTATTTTAATTTTTTCTTTTTCTTATAACTACCGTGACTCTAGTATCCCAGATCTTGTGTCTATTATATTTTCAAAAGATATAAAGGAGCATATCACCAGTGATAAACTAGTTTACTAGTCTTGTAGAAATAAATACATATACAATAACTATTTTATATTGAAAATGAACATTCAAATAATAGTAACGAAAATATTCAACAACCTTGAACTATTTAAATAAATTAATATTCATATCCCTTTGAAAATAAACAAGATAAGAGTAATCTCAAACACTCTTTAAGGTTTATGTACAATAGAATCTACAAAAAAATCAATAATACAGAATCAATATTATAAGGTAAATAATTGAATGCACATTTCTTTTAACTAGTAAAATACGAATTAAATGAATCTTGAGATTATATAAATGTTAAAATGTCACCTAAATTAATAACATAATTCTGAATGATCAAAAATCATAATTATTAGACTTCAAAATCTCATCCATCATCATAACTATATTATCAAATCTCCTTACAAGATAGTTTAAATATATTAAAAAACATGTTAATTATAGTTTACTCATTCACCTATGAAAAAATGGATGCATATGTGAGAAGTATAATTTGGGTCCCCACCTATCACTACATGTCCAAATCAATCATCACATATCTTATAATCGATTTATTTCATGATTAAATTACTTTTCATCAAATAATCATATTGTGTAAAGAATATGGATGTATCATCATTTACCCTATTAATTAAATAACATTAAATTTAATCTCAATATGTTCAAATTGAATATGGTTTAGGAAATATTCTTATATAATAAACAAAGAATATGGAAATTTAAGTGAATTAATAGATCTTGAGAAGGATAAATGATAATATTACGTCTATAAGAGAGACAAAAATCTCATAAGAATGGAAGACTGTAAATTAAATTCTTACCTATTTTATGTCATTTTAATCGTACCACAAGATAGAATGAACATGAATTGTTAAATTATCCATCATTAATAAATATATATTAATATTAAAAAGTATATAGTGTATTATATGCACCACATAAAAGTAAAATGGCTGATACTAAAAAAATCAATGAATCGAATATTGATATGAAATCCCTTACCTTACATTTCCATTTAGTTGAATGTGATATAACATTATATATATTTGTTTTTAATGTAATTAATTTATATAAAAACCATATTAAAATTTATAATTTTATATATTATCCTCTATAAAAATTTAAAACATATTTTCTATAATATTTTATTATTTTCATTTTTTGGATGTTAGTTTCATTTTATTCTCATGTGTGTTTTTTATGAATGGTCCACCTAATTTGTATAGTATATAGATAAATCATATCCAGAATGGTATTAATGTGATAAATATAATAAATACTCATTTTATACATTTATATAATAATTCTATAATGTTTTACAAGGAAAATGGATTGCATCTCTTCGTGTAGATGGTTGGTACTACACACCCATGATATACTATATCATTCCACTAACAAGAAAAAGGGTAAATATATTGGTGATAAATTACTTGTACTAAATCAATATCATAAGACAAATATCACATATATTTATTAAATTCATCCTTATTACTTTCCTTTTAATGTGAATTTGAACAATGAATCACATTGCTTCGCGAGACGGTACTATACCATATACACGAGTGACCATTTCGTATTTCAAAATACATGGAATGTAAGAAGGTATATATAATATAATAATTATATAATTATAATAGTATAGAGATATTATATATATACATGGAATCAATCCTTATATATAATCATGATATTTTATTACGATAAACAAGTTATATCGGTTTGTGAGGCAGTAGTCCTCTGTACACATGATCGAAAATTTGACTTCCCATTCCATAAAAGATGAGATGGATAATATTATTCCCTAAACCAAATAACATATTAGTTTATTGGATATATTATGATTAATATATTGTTTTTCATAATACATAATAGATGGTTTAAAAAGATAAAGTAAATTTAAAGAGAATTATTAAGTCAATTACATTTTCCCAAGAGAAGCCTCATTTGGATATCCTCTTAAAGTCTTTAGCGGTCGTATATTTGGTAGACCGGTAGTTTAATAATTGTTATTCTAAAGCAATGAGAGGAAACACCAATTTATCTTTGAGGTAGAGGAAACACTTGAATTTTATTAAAACAAAAAGGAATATCCAAATTTTTCAAAAGATACACGACTTTAAAATAAACCAACACCAAACCATGGATAAGGTAGGGCTGAATTATTTTGATAATTTAATAATTTTAAATGTTTTAGTTCATTATTTTCAGTATATTATTAGTTTATTCCCCTGTAAAATCTTTTTCCCCATAACTACAGTAAATATTTATTTTTTTCACTATTAATTAAAATAAAATGTTATTTTAACCATATTAAATATTTTGTATAATTATTATAAAAAATATTAATTTGATTTTTCATAATTAAAATGATGTATATGGTAAACTAAAAATTAAAAATGGGCCTGATTATGGGGAAAATAAATTTGTTTTTGATGTTAAAACATTGACAAGTTTAAAAAGTTTTTATATTAAAATTCAATATTAGACTGATTGTAATGAACTAATTTTGATTAATAATCAAAAAATTGAACTATTTGTACTATTAATATGATATTAAAATAATATGGTGTTTGTATGTTCTTTAAATGATAAGGTTTTTTTAGAAAAGAACAATATTTTTTAATATTTAATGAAAAATAAAACATTTTAGAAAAATAAAAAATACCCACCCTAAGTGTATTTTTGATTGATGATTTGAAAATATTAATTAATTTTTTAAAATAAATATTAGTAATTTCCTATAATTAAATTATATATTCATTATGAAATATCACGAATAAATCATCTTTCCAAAAAATTTACGTTCTCAAAAAAATAATTTTTTTGGTTAGTATTATTTCTTGACTATATATAAATATTTATTTAATTTTATAATTACATAAGTAAATAAAACATCCCTTATTTATTGATTCGATAAAGGTTAGGTGATAAAAAATTACAATTGAGTACTATTTTTAGTGTTGTATATATCACATGTTATTAAAAAATTGAATTATTTCTCAATGGAATATATTTTTATGTATTATTTGGTTACATTACACCATCCTAAAAAACATTATCCCTTGATATTTTATAAATTTTAACATGTAAAAAATAGGGTATTTCTTATTCATATCATCCTTCGGTTCCCACATTGTGTCCACCGATTTATGTTCTATATATAGTACATTAACCAATCTAGTCATCTTATTCCGTAATTATTTATATATAGTATAATGAATCTATATTTATTTGTCATTGTAAGATAGAACATTTTCCAATTATATCTCTTCATAGGTGTTGATATAAGTTGGATTTGTAATGTATTCTTTAATAATGATATTTGAAACACATAATGTACTTTATAGAGTCTCAATATCATTTCCAAACAATAAGCCATAGCTCTAATCATTTCCATAATTTAAAAAGGGTTCAATGTACCTAGGGTTCACTTTATCCTTCTTATCGAACCTTATGACACCCATCAATGGAAATAATTTCAAGAAAACATGATATCCAACATTTAATTCCAAATCTATCCATTGATTGTTGGCTTAGATATTTATCTTTTATTGTGATGCTTTTATAGGACCATGATTATTATTTACTTTTTTATCTATTAAAAAGATACAGGAATACAATTTTCATGTCCCCAACTTCTTCCCAATATAAAAGACTAAAAAATTTATTTTCATATTATGATTTATGTGGTCCCATTTGAATAATTGAATGTAAATTATAATTACAATAAATCAATTCCGAAGGTAAATATTGATATCTCATACCATTAATATCACTTCACAAGAATTATAATGTTTGAATATTGTTCTGGACTATCCATCAACATGAGGATGGTAGTCAGTTCCTAAATGAGTGTCAGTATCAAGAGAGATCTGAATAATATTACATAATTTTTATGTAAAATATGGTTCATGATATAAAACAATCAAAATTGCTAAACCATGTGGTCTTAAAACATCATTAATATAGATCCCTTCAAGGATACAAAGTTGTAAATCTTCTCTTACATCATGGAAATGGAAATATTTGGTTAGTAAATCAACAATAAAAAATATTGAATCATTCATCCTATGAGCTTTGGTATCTTATGAAAATGTATATAGTAATTCCATAATATTAATTCAAATTAATACTAAGAGGATGAATAAAACCATTAGGGTTTTATCTTTCAACATTTTCTGGTTGAAAAAAACATCTTGAGACGTAACCATCCATTTCTATAATAATTTTAACACAATAAAAATTTTCCTCAAAACATTATCTATCATAGTGCTTCCAGGAAGAATAATGAAATTTTCACTATGAGAAACTTCTAGTAAAATAATTTTATGCTCATGTATAGATGGAATACATAATATATATCCAAATTTCTGGATTCCATATTCATAAGGGATATATTTAAACTTCCCATTTTTCATAGATTTAATTTTCATCTGATAATTCTCCACATCAGATTGAGATAATTTTATGTTTTCTAATAATTTTGTTTTCATTATCATTTGAATTTTTTTTGATGTCTCACATTCCTCAATAATTACAATATAAATACGTACTATATCCAAATTTATAGCATCCATATTAATAATAATTTTGGTTAAAATTCCATTATTAGTTCTAATTAATGCAGGTGACACCTTATTTGGCTTCCAATGAGGGTAGTGAATGGATCAATCATATTCCAAGAGAATCGAAGACATTTTCTATACTACATGAGGAAATAATTTCGTGAAAAAATTTATTTCTATATTTTATAGTCCATGTATACCTCAAATAATTCACTGTAAAGATATCGTGGCATTATCTTTAATGAATAGATTATAGTAATTAACTGATGACCATGGTTTGGATAGTTCTATTCATGATTCTTAAAATGCAAGGATTAATTTTCAAAAACATTATACATTTTCATATAGGCACATACATTTCCTTTCTTAGATACATCAATTTAGATCTGAAACTGATCATTTCTTATTGGTTGATTAAATGTTGGAGAGTTTACCAATATCCACTTGAATTCATCAGAACATTATTGAAATTCCATTTTCCATATAAACATAATCCTTGACGTGTAAGCCTGAGTAAAGGGTTATACAATGTGGAAAATCATAAATTAATTTTTGATAATATCATTCCAAGACAATTAAACTATGTACCATAGTTTTGATTATTTTTGTAATCCATTAAATGACTACCTTTTCATTTTTAGGAATAAAACAATTTCAAACTTGGATATAATATGGCCTATAAAAAACATTTTAATTCTATATATCAGACTTTTTATACATCCCATATATCAAGTGTTATCTTACTGTATCATGAATGATCATTAAGTGTTTCTTATGGTGTTCATACCTATTATGAAACAATAAGATATCATCAATCAATACAATAAAAATATCATCATGATATTCCATGAATACTCTATTATTTATATCCCAAAAAATAGAGTATAAATTATTAAATCCAAATTGAAATATATTAAATTCCTAATTTCCATACCTAGTTCATAATGATATCATCATAATGACTTCATTCTTTACTCATAATTTATGATACCATGAACAAGACCATTATTTGAAAAATATTGAGATTCATGAAGATGACCGAATAAGTAATCAGTGGGATGTAGAGGATATATGTTCATTATTTTAATGAAATTTACTTAACTATAATTAATTTATAGAATCATGAATCTATATTTATACTTAACAAAAAAATCTAGGATCACATTGTAAAAAAACGTAAATAAATCCCATACCACAAAACTCTTATAGTTATTCTTCTAAGTCCACCAATTTCGTAGTGTCCATTCATTAGGAAGTATTTGATATTGGTCTTTCATTACTGATTAAACCAATGGAAAAAACAATATCTTGCTTTGGTGGATTTCTATGTAATTCCTCAGGAAATACAAAAATATATTCATACAAAACTGTTAATTCATCAATTTTAAAATTATATTCTCCATCCTCAAATTGTGTATCTTCTTTTTCTCCATGAATATATTCAAAAGTGCTATTGGTGGTGGATCAAAAAATGATTCAAATGATAATGTATCGAGTATAATGATAGGGAGGTTAATATCTTCATCAAAATTCATATTATCCTCCTCTTTAAGAAATCATTGGATCATAATTTGAATTATAGTCTAAACTATGAATATTTCGACCGTAAGAATGAATCTAATGTCAGCTAATAGTGTCTGTTTATGTGCCCTAATGAGGAATTCCTAATATATCCATGATCCATTGAGACGTCCACTAGAAGTTTTCCTTGATAGAGCCTTTCTAATTTTTATATTGAATTTTCAAATTCTCTTACAAAACCATGAATATATAATAGGGTGTGATGGTCTCGAAATAGGTATTTGATTAACAAAATTTGAAGGTATAATTAAATTACAATACACCAATTCAATGGTTCCTTCATCCTCACATATTTATATAGCATAAGAATGGACTTCTCCCCTTATACTATATTAATGTACATTTCTCTTACTATTGGGGAATTTATTTGAATATTGCATCCATTTCATTACGGTTTAGTAATAGTTTATTATTATTTTGATTCTTCCCATTTAATTCATGTGCCAAATGATCCTTATCACATCACTTGAAATAAAATCTAGATCCTTTCAATAACCATATCAGATTATTATATGCATACATTTGAAAATATGGAAATTTCATTGTTCGCTTCTTCTAATCTGATGTATTTCCATATTTATGGTACTTAGTCGAGAAACAATTTTTGTATTTCCCTTGAACATGTATTATCTATGAAATTCCATAAATATGGCATATTAAACTATTTCTATATATAGTGAATTTTGTTAGAGACTATATCCCTTAAGAGACATGAATTAATCCCTTTAATGAATTGACCAATCAAGAATTTATTATTTCATATTTAATTGATACCATACTGGGAAAATCTTGCAGGGGTGGATTTATAGTCAAGAACTGTTTATTCTTAATCATTCATTAATCTATAGAAATTTCTCCACATTTTATTTCACTAATCACGAGAGAAATATTGGTCACATATTGTTCCCTTAAAATCTCTAAATTATATATATTCTATTTCTTCTTCCTCCATATTATTCAAGATCACTTTCCACCATAGATCAAAATTTCTTATGAGAAAGTATACTTCTAGTATAAAAATTTCAATTTCAACACAACACAAAACCATATATCACTATTCATGGGACTCAATCCATTTATCATGTTTAGGTAGAGTTTTAGTGACACTAAATACTGAATTATTCTATATCATGATGTGATATATCATAATATAATAGTACATTATTATAATATGATCTCTATTTTGGGAAAGGTTATTTTTCATAACCATGTAAATCTACCAAAAAATCTACCCAATATACTTAGTTTTTATACGATCTATTTTATATTACTCATGAGGGAATCTCTATATTGTTCCTAGGTATTGATAACATCATTATTATAAGATCCATTATATAAAAAATTTAATATATTGGATTCACTCATAAAATAAAAAATTTTAAATTATAATACTTAATTTTAAATCATTTGTTGAACATGACGTTAATAAAAAATGAATGCAACATTTTTTATAGTATCTAAAATTTGGTATACATTGGAACATAATTAATTTCAAATCCTTAGTAATGGTTTGTGAATAAAATTTGAATTAACCTAATAATATCCCATAGGGATTTCAAACCAGGTGTGTATTAAGGTTTTTTGTTTTGTACCTAGTAATGATCATGTAAAAATTGATGAACATATTTTAATTTATTACCTCCCTGCTAGAATCATGTCCACATGGAGTATCCATATAGGGATATGTTTCCAATAAAAAACACATAATTTATACACTATAAAAATTTCTATGTTTTTATATACATATCCACAAAATCAATCTTACGTTTATATTCTTTAATCATTGTTTTCTTTACCCTTGTTCCAATGGATTTTATTAAACAACATTTGATACCATTTATAATTACCCTAAAACATGTATACAAGACTAGATGTCTACATTATTACATTTTCATAATATAAAATTGATCACATCACCATGGGTTGATCTGTATAGTAGTCTTAGAGAACCAAATACATACATGATACAATTTTTACATTTGGAATAAAAATACAAATCATAACAATAGAAAATATTTGGAATCCTTAAACTCATTCAATGAATTCATCTACATATCACGTGGGAAATAAAAAAAATGGTGATTTAAAATTCATGTTATGGGTTACATGGAGTATACTCTATCATGAATCAATAATACATTCATATTGGACAGTTATATAGTATAAGACACATGGAATTTAATTTATAAATTGAAAATGAAATACTATTAAAGATAATATCTATGGGAGAATAAAATGGAATAATAATAAAAACTAAATTAACAATGATTTAAATTCCTAATTATTGTAATTCTTTATATCATGAATAATTATACAACTATATTCAATAACACTCCCACAACAATTCCAAATTATGTTTAAAAACAAAATTTAAAACTGTCTGACTGGTTTCCCTTATGAGAATACAGATGCAATGAGGGGATAAATTATTTTGGGCTCCAAACATCACTAAAAATCATGATAATTCTTCATATATATAATAATATATTTAATTAATTATTAAATTCCTTATTATAAAATATATTCTTTGAATAGTGAATACAGATTTACTAATATTTCCCCTCTTAATTAAAGAGATTTCAATATAAACCCGATATGTAAAAATGGTATATGGGAATGAAAATAATCATTTAAAAAACAAACATAATATATAAATTTAATAAAAATAATTCATTTTTTAATAATAAAGAATAATATTCTTTCAATAATAGGAAAAAATCCCAAAAGAACAAGAGATTTAAAAAATATATTCTTACCACTACATTAACTTCTAAATTTTAACCCATGGAAAAATAAAATTGAATTAATAAATTACCAATCATGAATAATTATTAATTAATTATATATTCATCCATGGTGATGTATATACACCTCATAGAATAATATATGTATATTAACACATTTCTCTCAATAATATGTATATTGGACTGATATCCCATTCTTTAGGATTAATTATGGTTGAAGATTATATAAACTCTTATATAGTGGTTTTGTGAATTTTATTAATTTATAAATTATCCATATTCAAATTTACAATGTCATAAAGGATCCTATAAAAAAATTTATCACCATTTTGTTTACAATATTTCATTATTTTCATTGTTTTAGGTGATCGATATATCGTTTTCTATGTGTTTTTTCATGAATGTTCTGATTATTTTGTATATGATACAGATAAATAATTTCTAAAATGATATTAATGCAGTAGATATAATATTTACTCAATGAATTTATTTTTAAAATCATTCAAAATTATTGTATAGGGGGAATTAATCGCATCGCTTCATGGAGATGGTATGTCGTACTTACGCACGAGCGACAATATCTATCGATTAACAAGTGAAAGGATTAATAATTGGATGCTATATTAATTCAAAATATTTAATTTATTTTTATCTATATAAAATATATTCATTAAATTTATCCTTCTTACTTTTCAGGTAATGTTTAACTAAAAATGAATCACATCACATTTTTAAGTGGTTGTTCTCCATACATATGTGCGACATTATCATATTTTAAATGACTTGGAATATAATAATGTATATATGATATTATAATTCATGAATAATAAAAATATAAAATATTATATATATATATATATATATATTTAACATATCATTGTATACAATCATGAGGTATGATGATGGGAAATGAGACACATCTGGTCAAGAGGTGCTAGTTTGTTGTACCGAAGATTAATGATTTTGTTTCTCATTTTATGGGGAGGATATGGATAAATTTAATCAACTAAAATTATCCCATATTAATATATGGTAGTTAATTTTAATTATGTTTTATGTTTTAAGACATAATTTCATGAATTAAATGAAAAAATAAAAAGAAAGTGCTTCTTTGGACATTTAACATCTCTAAGAAAAACATACCTTGGATCACCTCTCAAGGACCATATAGATAGTCATTTGGGAGGAACATAAGCTATTTAATGTTTCTAATGAAGTTGGGGACATATTTTATAGGGGGTTTCAATAAAAAAATTCTTCATATGTGTGGAGATGTGGAAGGATGATGATCCCTTTTATAATTGAGGAGGATGACACGCTTGGAATTTTTAATATTGAGAAGTGATACCAACATGTTTCACCTTCCAAAAAGATCCAAAATTCTCTATTATCTAACCATGGCTATTATAGTGTTTAACTGTGTCCATCCAATATATATTTAAAAACATTTGGGTAATATTTAACCCTTATATTTTATTTTAACCACATAGTAAACTTGTTTTCACATTAACTATGGAAATTAATTTTAACCATTTTAACTATTCATTATGTCAAGAAATTAATTTCACCATATTAGATAATATAAATCATGAAAATTTGAAATATGGAATCAATTTTTCCAAAATAAATTTTCAGAAGTGGAAGAATTAAATTTCAAATTGTGCTCACATATGTAATGACAAACTGTATTCTAGAAGTGAAAACATTCACTAGTTTAAAAAGTAATTATTAAAAAATTAAATTTGGAATTTATACTCATTAACCTATTATTATTAATATACATATAGTTTTATTAATTTCACTTTTAATCCATATTGAAATAAACATGGGCTTCATAATATAATAAAAATTTAATTTTAAAAAAAATATGTATTTTTTTACTATTCATTGAAAATTTAATATTTTCATGAAAATTCATAAAAATAATCCCAAAAAATTTTGATATTATTATTTATAATATTAATCATATTTTATAAAATGAATTATATAACTATGGTTGAAATTAAATTTAAATTTTGTTTGATAAACCATTATTAGACTACCTTGTATGAAAAAAAATCATAAAATATTTATTTATCTAAAAAATGGTTTCTATTAAATTTAAAATAAGTAGAATGTAATTTAATTTATTATTTAAACTTTATTTCCATATATTTTTCCTTATCATGTTATTAATTTATTGTTATGTAATAACTTTCGTTATTAAATAATAATTCATCAATAGAGTATTTTTTTTCTTTTAAACCTACTCTTTTGTATATCACAATCTATAGATGAAATTAAATTTAATGAAAATGGAATTTATATTAATGTGTTTGGGTGGTACACTTCAAATCTATTGTAAATTTATATTTTTCTTGTTCATATATGTGGACTACCACCTCCATGAAGTGATTTGATTTGTTTTTCATTTCCCCATTACATGGATGGCCATAAGGATTAATTTAAATAATATTTATTTATATGATACATATAATATATTTATGATTCTATACTGGTGAATTGAAATATCATGTTCTTTTGTTCTATTTGTAAAAAAGATAAAAACTGGCCCAATCCTATATATGGACTTTTACCTCTATCAAATGATTCAATTAATTTTTATCACCCCTTAGATGAATGGTAATAAAATTGTATATAATTAAAAAATATTATTCTTATTGAATGATTAATATTTTTTATAATATGATGCCTTGAATGAGGTTCATGGACCATACCTATTAAATCAAATAAAGGATGAAACCCAAAACGTATTTATCCGAATGATCATTTTAAGGAATAATTTCTGATAAAAGGACAATAAGAAATTATAATTGATGGAAGAATTTATTTTTTTTATAAATATGGTTTTTGAGTTGATATATAAATAATATATATTTATTATATAATATTTTTGAACATGTAATAAGAAATATTGTGCTTTTTAATTGTTTTTGTTATAATCCTATTGCATTTGGGATTGTCTATGTCAAATTTCAATTAAGGAAAATTATAGTGATATTATACTTTAATATGAATATTTTTTTACATTGGTTATTTGTGAAATTTTCATGTAATCATACCATTTTATATCTTTAGTTAATTAAACAATAAATAATTTTTGGGAGAAAGATAGACCATATTTCTACTTATATTGGTAACAGTTTTATTATATATCCATGTTATTTAATATATTTGGAAGAATGATATTTTATGGGACCCAATTATTTTTTTAATTTAATAATTATTATTATTTATTATTTTCAATTGTTTAAAAAGGTATTTTAATAACGTTTTCCAATGATTTTATTTATTAATTTTTATACAAAGTGTGAAGAGAATCATTGTTTTATCATTTGAAACAGAAATTGATTTTTCTCTCATCATGTTGATTATTTTATTTGCAGATTAATTTTTTTTATGATTATATTTTAAGAATATATCATAATACTGTGGTTATTTTTATTTTTTACAAATATAAATGAAAAATGGTATTTTCCCTATTTTAAATATATTGAAAATTTCACTTCTAAAGTTATTTCTCATCTATGTAAACATGATTTAATGATTTATATGCCTAACTAGTTATATTATCTTGTAATACCATCCATTTTTTTCTTTGGATGGATATTTATGGTGATGATTTTATGATAATTCTATGAAATCCATTTCTTTTCCAGGAGTTGTTTAAGTTATGATGAAACCATTATAGAATCTATATATTTTATATAGGTAATGCTATGATGAAATGATAGAGTTTTTAAGAAACATGTTTCCTTTTCAAGAGTTACCATATGATAAATTTTTTAATATTTCTTGAAGTTACGACAAAAATATGGGTGATTTTTATTATAAGATTTTAACTACAAAAATTGTATATACTATGTATCAACATAAAAATATATTTCATGTAGATGAAATATTTAAATTGGAATTTTGTTATCTCATTAATCATTTGTTAATTATCATTTCATATGGTTTTTCCTCATGATTATGAATTTCTTATAGTAAATAAATTGAAATTATTTCCTACTTTTTAGGGCAGGTTTTGGATGATTAGTTTACCTCTAGAATAGACATGGTATTGTTCTTGGAAAATCTACATGGGATCCAATGGCTATTAGATGAGGGCCAATAGTAAGTTGTTTTATGGTTAGTAGTATGGTCTTCTAATATAAATTCCATTAGATATCTGGTTGAAATATAAAAGTTTTTTACTCCTACTAAAACCCCACCGGACCACCAATATGAGTTCATCATCTAACAGGTGGGACATAAAGTGGCCCAAATTTTTTTCCAAGTTGTAGTAGATAAATGGTGTAAGTAAATGACTAGTCGAAGACACTTTACAAGGAGATGAACTTCAGGGCAATATCATTAATTTTTTTCTTTTAATTTCTATTTTAATTATAAAACATCTCCCATAGTTCTAATCTTACCCTGATCCCTTTAGAGTCTATCTAGAGGTTAATTTGTCCCTTCCATCCATGATTCATCATATATTTAATAAAATTTTGAGGTGTTGGATCTATTATAGAGTTTTTATTCTAGATATCCTTATTAATTCTTATTTACATCATGTTATCCTTTGATATGAAAATTTCAATCATTGGATATCTTTGTTTATTCAGATTTGATATATTAATTTTGATTTAAGGATCCCTTCATGATCATTCTAGATTTTTAATATCATTTGGTGGATCCCTTGTGAGGTGTATATTGATAAATATAGAAGCATGTGTCTATATACATGTGTTTTAAACAATAAATTATAAAATTTTCTTATAAATATCCTTGGTTTTGTTTTTGAAATAAATTAATTTTATATAAATGATTAATTGTTTTATGAAACAAAACTTTGGTGGAATAAATTTTTTTTTCTTTCAAACTAAATTTATTCACATCTTTTTCTTGATAAAATTACTAAAAAGGAATATGAATCTAAAATATTTTTATTAGAATGGAATAATTATTTCATCAAACTGGGAAATTAAAAATGAAATTACAAACATGGAGTATTTAATTGTTTTGGAAAACATAGAAGCATAGTTACCTATAATGAATCTCGTAATGGTTATATGAAACCATAATATTTGTTGAACCATAATGTTTTATTGTTATGAAATAATAATAATGTAGAAGAATCTAATCGATATTAATCATGGTAATCTATGCTTACTGTTTTATTTCATATGTTATGAAATTTTATTACAGTAAAGGCTCACTCATTATTGGTCTTATAAAAGATAGTATTATTTTGTGTTTGATTTCTAATATTTTGAAGTATTTTTATTTCCATCAATAATTTTTATGGATTTATATCATATTTCTTATACATTTCATTATGTTTATGAAGAGTATTTTTAAAATAAGAAAAATGGTGTTTTAAAAATTGCTTTTTAAATTCATTTATAAGATTGGTTTGTTTTATATCTATAACTAATTGTTTCATGTTGATATGAACAATATATATTCCTAGTTGTATCCTAATGAAAATTTTCATCACACCCTTCATATGAATTTCGGTGTATACATACAATATTTTCTAGAAAATAGGTAAGTCCAATGGTTTCATGTTGCATTTTGGGTTCTATTGGTTATTTCATCTTTTTTGTGTATTAATATGGGTGGTGACTGATGGTGTCATAGAGACTTTGTGTTCAATTTTACTTGTTTTTATTTTGTGGGTTTACCTTCTTTTTTATTAAAAATTTATGGATCATTGTATTGTAATATATTATTTAGCATTATAATTTTTATTTTCCCCTTTTTTGATTACTAGAGAAATGAATTTAAGCATTATGATTAATTTAATCCTTAATGAATGTAATCATGGGTGACATGTCTTATCGACCTATGTTAGTTCATTAAAAATTTTATTAAATCCACGACCAAGGCATTTGTGTTATGAAGAAACTATGGTTCGATTCAGGTTTTTTTGTTGTTAAGAGTTGTTATATTTATAATTCTTGTAGTAAGTGAGGAAGGGTTCCTCGCCTACATACTTCCATGATTGAATGTGATTTACCATGGGGGGTCTGGTATTTTTATCATGGATAAGATTCATTATTGAGGTTATTTAAATGAAACAAATTTATAGTTCATGTATCTAAACATATAGTTTGGTAATATTATCGTCTCTCATTTGCAAAATCAATTTTCATTTTCAATTATCATTAATTGTTTTCAATAGAATGTAATCATTAAATTGAACTTTTGATCCAATATTTTTTTATATGATAATTGTATATTACCTTTTTTGTTTATTATTTTTTTCTTATTATGGGATGTGATCTAATTCTATGATGGAATGTAGCAAGAAAATATTTGTAGGTCAATCCTCCAATATACCCTTAATTCTATTTAGTTGATATACGCACACCATAGACTATGGTTCAGGTGGTAATTGGAAACCAAGGATGAATTATGGATCTTGGATCAACATTTACTAGGAAAAATAAATGTATCATCCTTGGTAATAGGGGAATCTAGGTGTAACACCTGGTAACGTTTATAATGTATTCCTAAACCCCCTATTTTTACCAATATTTTGGTGTGTTTCATTTGTGGTTGATTCAGATTGAATTATTAAGAGGTTTTAAAATTCTAGATTAGTTTATGGTTGGCACACAGTTTTCTAAAACGATGGTACCTATTATGGAAAACCTTGAAAAACCATGTGGTGAGGTTTTTCAAGGTTGGTTGACGAATTTTCAAACTATATGCTTATTTTGGATAACTGTACCATCCATTTAATGTGGTGAATTGTTAGGGTGTGCATTTTTTTCTAACCATACGACACTACATCGAGGACCATGCCCAACTTCTAATTAATCTAAAATTATTATTTTAAAATATTAAAACCACTTATTCCGGTGGCCGATAGACCAAGAGTAACCCCTATATTTTTTTTATTCATCGGGAGAACCCTATGAGGTGATGTTTTCCACCCAACACCCTCCTAAAATTGGATCTATGGTTTCTAAAAACTATTCAATCTTCACATTCTAGGTTTCCTTCAATCACTCTATATGCTCACTCTCCCTCTGTTTATCTTAAGGGTTTTATGGATCTCCATGTAGGTTGGATAACTTAATCCAATTTTTGGGATCTTAAACCACTGTTTGATCCATAGATTCTATTTTTATCATTCATAAATGATAAATCCTCATTAAGTTTAGGTGTTTTGAGATCCTGTGATCTTGATGTTGGTTAATTCCTCATGATTCTAGAAATTTCACTAACCCTAAATGGCTTGTTTGTTTATTTTAATTTATTTAATTTTATAAACGTAATTTTCTCTAATTTCCTGATTAAAATTACAATTCCATTGAATTGGGGTTTATGGAAATATAATTTTTTCTTCAAATGGAGATAATCTGCAATTCCTTTAAATTAGTTGTTTGAATGTGAAATTCAGGGAAAATTGATGAGATTTAAATTATTTATTTCATATTATTAATGTTTTTGAAATTAATTTATTTAAAATGTTGAATTTAAATATGTGAATTTAATTATGAAATTAAATTTTTATTTGATTTAATATTTTTTTCAATTCATTTAAAAATTATTTAATAAAAACCATTAGTTTTTATCTTGGGAAAAAGAATGTTTGAATTAAAAACAACTTTTAATTTTAAATGGAAAAATTTAAATTTTTTAAATGGAAAAATACTATTTTATTTTAGTTTATATAGTATTAAAAATAATTTTCCATCATTTGTTTGTAATTGAGAGCATATAAACTGAGGTAGTCACTGAGTTATTTGGGACAAACATGCAATGATGGGAATTCCCTATCCCTATAATTTCACAATAAAACATTATGAAAACACATTTTAATACATATAATACCAAAGTGATACGTAGATGAGTGCACTCTTTCCAATTTTATGGGATATGAGTACATATTACAGTTTATCAAATGAGTTTGTGAGGATCCCATAACCTCAAACTGTCGTATCTCATGGAAGATGACCATGTTTCTCACTTGTTTATATTAAAGATATACATGTATTTTAATGTTTTAAACTATTTTACATTTCTTAATATTTATATAAACAATTTTATATAATTCGTTATGTAATAAATTTGTTTAAAAGTATTTCACTCGTTTTAAATGTATTCCATAGTGTGAAATGTAATGAATTATTGGTTAAATTTTCTTTAAAAATAAATCGTTGTTTATTTTTAACTAAAATCTGATTGTTTTTTAATAAAATGTTGGAAGTTTATTGTGGAATCCATGGTGAGAGCCTACTATGATTTTAGGTAACACCCTACCTTTTCCTTTGGATTTTTTATATTATTAGCTTTCATGTTCGATTTGGGATAATGCACCAATTGGATGAGTTTATAGATGTTGGTCCATTTCCTTGGATAGTTGCATCCTTTGGAACATGTTATGTTTACCTTAACGTCATTCTAGTGCCCGACTATAGTTATTTGAATTGTTTATACATCTTTGACTTCTGGTACACTTATCCTAGTGATGTTTTTTGCATACATATTTATTTATCATCTTTCTCCCTCAACGATTGTAGAGAAATCATTCCAACATTATTTTTTCACAATTCAAGGTGCTAGTCACCAACCGATGGGGATAAAGAATTCCCTTTATACCATGATAAGAATGGCTGGGTTATTACTTTATAGGGTTATGGGGTTGGTTCTTATAAAATGTGGTATTAGAACTAGGTAAGCTTCTTGTCTAGAAATTTTTAGTCATTTATTTAATAGTTCCTAGACTTAGGAGATAGCAACAAATGAGTAACTCGATAGATCTCAATTTAACAGACCATTTTTCACTTGGGGTGGTTTTGGAATGTTGTATTGAGGATTAGATCTAATATTTTCCCTGATAATGATTTAGATATATTGGAAATCAATTTATGTTTCCTATCTATTGGGAATAATTTTCCCCTGATGCTTCATTTGTGTTTTAATTTGATGTGTTCCTTATTGACTAATTAACTATCCAATAACAAGCATTCGGATGATTCTTGAATTAGATCTCGGAAGAAACTGATGTTGAATCTCAGTGAGAAAATCTTTTTGTGGATCTGAATCTAATTGAGGTGATTGTGCTTGCTATCAAATCTTTTGGACAGGCACCTGAACTGGTTCCCATTCAGGCACTAGCTATGGACTATCTAATAGATTATATCTGAAATCGTTATAAGGAATTAATTCACTATAAGATAGTACCATTGAAATGGTCAAATCATCCTCAATATATTGAGGAATGTTTGAGAATAATGTAAATATTTTTTGGGTTCGTGGAAACAATTAAATCAATCAAGGTGATGTGTTCCACCTTCATGATGGAAGGACCTTGATGTACATGGTGGAACACTATGGTGGTAGCGATGAAGCCTGGGGTATAGAGTGTAAGTACTTCAAATTTATTTTCATTGACAATTCCTATCTTGAATCGATGATATTGGCCATGTCTATAGAGTTTTTCAAACTTGACAAGGCCGACGGTAATGTGATAGAGTATGTCGAACATTTTGTTGAGATCGTGCATTTAACACATTAGAACTTATTACATGAGAAGACAATGGATCAATAGTTTTATATAGGAAATTTATCATATATTTTTTCCCTTTTTTGATACAACTTCCTTATTATTATTATGAGCTGGATAGAGTAATGATAGTCATGATTTCCCTCGCTAACAAATCTGGGTTATTGGGAGTTTCTTTCATTCCCAATGAAATCAAAAATTACATAAAAGTATAAAATAAGAATTTTTATTCTCATATTATTTCTTGATAAAATGGTAATTCTAGTATTCTTGTAGTACTGGGGGAGCTCATTCGATTTCCTACAACTGAGGAAATACTTTAAATTTTATGATGGTTTTCACTAAGGCATCCAAGATTTTGATTCGTGTGGAAAATCAAGAGAATTAAATAAATTCTTTAAAGTCTATTCCACTCTACAGAGTGGCATGGGATCATCATATCATTTTACAATTATTGGGAAATTAGATTCATTAAGGATAAAAGGGTTCCATCCATGGGCATCTGGAATAAAGCTTCAGCACATAGTATAAGAGTTTCAAGATAAAGGAGATATGGGTCGAGAGACCTTGAGAGGTACCATCACTATAGAATCATAATTAGTGAAATATTTATTTGATACTACTGCTTCTCATTCATCTATATCAACAAATATTTTTAATTTACAAAATCTCCACATGGAGATTTTTTATATGACTTGTATATTACTACAACAAATGGAATTAAGAGACAACATGATCTTTGTAGTCCCACTTTTGTTTTCTAAATTTAATATTTCAAGATATCTTGGTGTTTTCTATTTATCAACATTATTCCACTTGACATAAAATTCGAGATAGACTGGATCATTGTGAAAAAAGGTCATATTGATGGGTATCTTTGACGAGTATCCATTACTACAACCAATGGTGTGGGACATGTCATTCAAAGAGTATGGACCCAAGGTTGAGCTATGATGGACCATGTTATCTAGAGTTTGGGAATGTAATATTAATTTTTTCTTTTCATCTTTTGTTGTAATCTTTGATTAGTAATCTCCCTCCATTTTTCATCAATTTTCCCAATATTTTTCCTTCTGACTTCTCTGGATTTCCATGGGTATGGGGGGTCGGATTCACAATTGAATTATTTCCTGGTAATCAACCAGTTTTTACTCATACTTACCACATGGAACCAGATGAAATGAAATAGGTGAATACTATGTTGGAGTATTATCATTATAATGGAATTATACGCTCAAGCATACCCCCTTGGGCAGTTCCCATTCTCGTTGCTAAGAAAGATTAATCTTCAATTCACCTATGATTTGATTACCTAATGATCAACCATGTGATAGTGAAGAGTAAATATACTTTCATTTTTATTTATTTTTATTATTTTTAAAGAGTAAAATATTTTGTCAAAGATTAATCTTTGATATGGTTACCAATAATTGAGGAAAAATGAATCTGACAATCCAAAAATAGAATTTCTGAGTAGTTACAAACATTATTAGTACCTTGTCCTGCCTTTGGTCTAAAAATTTCTCCTACATTATTTATCGAAGTATTGAATAGGAAATTCCATGACTATATAGCTACATTATTTTAGCCTTTTTGGATTAAATTATTATTTACTCTATGATTGAAGAGGATTATGTGTGTACGGTGAGATCAGTTCCAGAATTATTTAGAAATCACCATAATTAATCCCACATTTAAAAATGTAATTTCTGTATTTTGGATGTGATGTTCATTAGAAATGTGTTTCTGAATCATTGTATATAATTTAATCTAGAATATGTGAAATCAGTTATGTTATGTTGAAATATATAGAATTTTTTTCAATATTCATAGCTTCTCTAGCCTAACATAACATTATAGTTCATTCAGTAAGGACTTATCAATGTTTACTTATATGATTTTGTTATCTAACTGTGAATGAATTATTTTAGTCCTATTATGATAAATATCAAAATTATGTTTTGGATCAGAAATTATTTTTGACTATGGTACCAATGATGTCTCTTTTAGAGGACGAGAAACTCTATGTGGTGTTCTATAATTAATCGGGTTCAGGTGTGGGATTATTTTTTATACAAGGTGACCATGATGTTTCCTATGGTTCTCATAAGCTTAAGCCACATATGAAGAATTATCCGACCCGAGGCATTGAACATGTATATGAAATGAACGCACTTAACAGTTATCAACACTAATTTGATAGAGAAGGGTTCACCCAGATTTTAGATCACAAGATCACGAGTTATATATTCTCTCAAAACGATTGAATCTCCCCCAGATGCATCGTATGGAATACTTATAATATTTCATCTTTGAAATTTACTATTAATTGGGGGAAATGGAATTTCATATCAGATACATTTAGTATGAAACATCTTTCTTAGGCTAGGAATGAATATTTGGAAGAGTGCAACATGGTGGATATCATTGCGTAGTGGCATGCAGGTGTCTAGGAATTAGTGTTTGAGGTAACATTGTGAAGTGTTCATTTCATATCTACTCTTCTCAATTTGATCCTTTTGGAAAATTACTCGATGATGTGTTCTGTAATATTATAGACTCGTTTTTTGTGGAGATAAGTTTTCTTATTACTTCATATCCAAATATGAAATTTTATGTTATTAGGATCTCTTTGTTGAGACACTATCAGTACAAAAATAGTTGATGAGGGTTTTCCAAAATTCACAATTGGGTGGGAACCATGGAACCATAAAGATGTTATATGACATATAACAAAAATTCAGTTGGCCAGGTATGGGATAGGAATTGATAAATTTGTTGCACATTATTATATGTTTCAACAGGTTAAGTCTGAGCGACAGAAACCAACATGTTCTCTTCATCCACATCCAATCACAACATGGTATTTGGATGATATATCTAAGTAATTTTTTGTCACATTGTATTTTACCCAATGAAATAATAATTTTTTATGGGTTTAGATCGATCGATTGACCAAATGAGCTTAAATTAAACCAATTTTATTATAAAACCAAAGTTGAGGTGTTAGGAAATATCTACATGAAATAGTTAGGTCATTTTCACAGAGTTAAATCAACTAGATTCTTTTATAGGGATCCTTTATTCTCCTCTCATTTTTAGAGTGTCTATTAGGAGGCATTGGGATGCCACAACAATTTGAGTATGGCATTCCATACAATGTCGAATGTCCAGACATAAATAGTTATATATATTCTTAATAACCTGCTCTGCACTAGTGTCATAAAATTTAGTGGGCCTTTGTATGATCATTTGAGTATGGTTCTGTTTTATTATAGTATAATTTACCATCCCACAATCAGAATGGCACCTTTTGTGTCCTTGTATGGACATGCTTGTAGATCTCTGATGTGTTCGTTGGATATTGGTTAATATTAATTGGTTAAACAATTTTTTGTGTAAGATTCAACATTAAATATTTAATTGAATTTTCAGAGAATGTTGATATAAGAGAGCTGGTATATGTCACATGATGATATTCATCATAGTCTGTTGTAGATTTTAGTTGGAGGCCAGGTGTTTTGGAATGTTTTTCCCCATTTGGTTCATCGATATCATGGAAGGAAAGGGAAACATGCTCCTCATTTGATGGGACCTTTTGAGTTTTTTGCATTGGAGGGGAATATTTCGTGTATTTTAATAGGTCTATTGTAGCTGATTTTCATATATAACTTGTTCCGTGTATGTTAACTATAATAGTATCTTTATGATCCATCACATGTGTCAAGGTGGAGTGATCATGATTTTGAAATTTATATATCTCTGACTGAATGGTTGGTAAAGATAGTTGATTCTGAAACCACATTTATATGTGGGAGAAAAAATCCTTTGGTACTACTGTTATGGTAGATTGTTCAGATAATCCTGTGAAATTGGCTATGGAGGCAATAATGAGAGAGTAGTGGCCTCATTTTTTTTTGGAATTGAAGCTTTTATGTAGTCTTTTTGGAGATATAAAGTTTCCATGGTGGTGAGGTTGTAACATCATGTTGTTATTATCAGGTATTCTTGAAACCCTTCTTTTTACCATGTTTTATATGGGTTTTATGTTTGTGTTTACTCAAGTAAAAAAAATAAGTTTTTTTGAAAATTTCAGTGCATGAGCATGGTTGGCAGACAATTTTTCCCAAACTGTGCACCCTCTAAAGGAAAACAATGAATTCCTAAGAAGTAGGGGTTTTCATTGCTAGTGCATGGTTTTTTTAAAACTATTCACCCAGTGTAACAGCCTGAGATTTTATGAAAAATATTATTTTTAATTTCATTAATGTCTTGTGTTGTACGCAATACCACGTTTCCCTAAATGAGATATTATTATAATATTATTATGAACTAGCCATTATGAATAGTAATACCCACTTTTTGAAATTTTATAAATTTTATCTTTCAAAATGGACTTCATTTTTGGATTTGGAATATCGAAATTAGCTTAGGGTGAAATTCTGGTATTTTTCGGATAACATTCATATTCTGATGAATAGTGAAAATTACTAAATTTTAATTAAAAAAAACTTTTTTAATCGAAATAATTAAGAGTGATAAATTGTTAAATTTAGTTGTTTTAAAGTATATTTAGAATATATTTTTACCATTTAATAAAATTTTGGTCATTGGATGTAATTTCACATTTAAACCAGACATAAACAAGTGTAAATCTTTTGATAGTTATTATCTCTTAAAAACAAGCTATTTGTTTTGACGATGAGAATTAATTTTTAAATTAATTAATGCAACTACTATGTTTTAAATTTGGTAAAATAGAAATAATTTTTGAATTCACAATATCAAATATATCTTAGGCATAATTTTTTGTTTTCTTCTGAAAACATTCATTTTTTTGATGAATAGTGAAACCACTAAGTGGTAGTTAAAAACTGAATTTTTCATAAAACATAATTTTACCGCTTCTGTGAGTGGAATTTATAAAATCTGAGAGACATGATTAATATCAAGGAATATAATGTGGTCAGTGAGATGAAAATATTTTTTGGTGAATAGTAACTTTTTAAATTTATTTACCACGGTTAAAAGTAAATTGTATAATTAAGGGTAAAAATGATATTATTATTACACTAAAACATGTCCTAATTCTATTGGATAAGTGTAATTCGACCAAAAAAAACCTTAGGAACAAAATATTACCATTTAGGCCCACATGGATTAGATTAGAACATTTAATAATAATTTATTTAAAGAAGGGTTAAAATAGTTAAAATCAAAGATTAATAAGTAAATAATTTTTAATATAGGGTTATACATAATTTAATTCGACTATAAATAGTCATTAGAATGATAAAACTATTTTATACATAATTTTAGTTTATTTATAATTTTTAGACATTAAATAATTTAATTTATTTTTGACACAAAGATGATGCAGTAATTATCTTATTAATGAAATATTGACATAATTGATGTTATAAATACCCAAATAAATGTAATTTTATACTTTTTATGATTTTGACTAATTTTTTAGGTTAATAAGACATATTAGTATTGATTTAGTCAACGTTTTGTGAACTAATCATTCTTTTATGATTTTCACAAAAAATCAACTACCAAATAGTGTCAAAATTGACATAAAATAGTTTTTAAAACAAATATTATATTATTAATTTTTATTTTATTCCTAAAAAATATAAGCTTCGGAAAAATGACAAAGATAATTTTATATATATTAATAATAAAAAACGTGGGGTTCGTTTGGCTTGTTATAGTAATTTTATTAACCTTATAGTGTAAGAAAACAAGAAGAAACGGTAAAAGTAAAATTATTTAACTTAAGGTTAAATCTAAATGATATGGTTGAAATATAAACCTAAACTTGTCTAAATTCTATTCGATGAGAGGATTTCGACACTTACCCACCTTAGCTGTAAAATAACTCAATTTGTAGCTATTAAAAACCGAATATGACTTTATAATAAAATAATAGTTTTAGTTTTTCCAAAGGTGCCCCTCTCCTCTCTTATAAAAGGGCACCTCCTCCCTCTCTTCCTCACACAACTTTGAGCCTTCAAGCTCATCCAACCATTGAAAAATTCTCTTCTCCACATCCATAGAAACATCCTAGAGGTTCTAGTGTTCTTCAAATACCAATTTTAGTTCCCTAAGAGGAGGTATCAAAGAGGCGCTTCAAAGAAGAGGTAATGTCTGTTACCGATTCTTTCAACTTTATTTCTTCTTCCACTTCTTCTTTAGTTGTTTCATTATGAAGTAATAACATCATTTTCACTCATATACTTATATGTTATTATAAGTATGAAACAACCCTATTTAACCATCTATCCATCCTACGAAAAATGAAATCACCGTGCGTGCGTACGTATGGAATATCGTCTCCACGCCGTGGTGTAATCTATTTTCCACCACCACCTTACTTGGATGGGTATAATGGTGTAAATAATGACTATATATGATTATTGTAATGTGATACTGATTCTTAAATAGTATACATATACTCCAATACAATTCCATGATCATGGGAATGATATCATCGCTCGTGCGTACGTACGGACTACCGTCTCCACGAACGCGATGAGATTCATTTTCCATGATTAACCATTCAAGAATAATTATAAAGTATATATAATGTATAATAATGAAATATATGAAATAATAATCCTAATTTATATATATATATATATTTATGTCATCTATTTAATTTCATTCAATTCAACAACGAAACGAAAACAGTGTTCATGCGTACGTACGGCCTACCGTCTCCATGAACGGTGTATTTAATTCCTTTTATAGTTCTATAATATATATGTATATGATGAATATATATTATATATAAATCATGTTTTACATTATGGAATTATGTAAATCAGTATATAAGTAATAATATCAAGAACGACAAGTCGAAACACATACGATAAATGAAATGATTTTACCCAAACTGCTTCTTTTACATTGAATTTAAAAAAGAATGGGTAATATAAAGTCATAAGTGAAACATATATGATATCATAAAAATGAATATGATTATTAATAAGTAAATGGAATTATTTAAATCATTATACAGGATGATCAGATCCATACGAAGCATATCGGACCTAAGGTAAGGGATAATTATTACAATCTCATTCTTATCGGAGATTGTTTATTCGTAAGTATTTACTGGGGTTATTGTTGTCATCCATATCCATGTTTCCTAAAAATGGTTTCATGTATGTTTAATGTCCTTTTTCACCATTTTTGACTTTTACTACATGGTATGTATGGAATCGTTCTTTTACGAGGTATTTTTGACTTTTCCGGCAAAAGTACGAGAAGAATGTTTTTTTTAACTTATATGGAACGAACGGATTTTTACGGTTTTATAAAGCCTTATTTTCATGAAGAGTCCTCCAAAATATTTCATGACTATTTTCAACAAAATCCTTTTCTTTTAAAATTGCATGACATATTGTGAAAAGAGAATGATTTTGAAGAAGAAAGGATATTTTCCTCAAGAATTCATTTCAAGTGTTTTATCAAAACCATTTTTCATCTAAGATGACATTATTTCATATGTGTATGTTTCAAGTATCATGTCTCTATGATTTACATGGTTTCACTTTTCTTATTATGAAATGATATCCATTTATTTATATGGATTATGTGATGATGGGATGATGTTTATGAAACCTATTTTATTTATTTGGTTATGTATATTTATTTTGTGGCACAAGTAAGAATGATTTAATTATGAGATGGGTGGGACCTATATCTCCCTCCAATGCATTGGGTAAATATTTATATCTCATGAGATAGACATGGCTGGAACGGTAAGTTAATCTGGTTCAGTGTTACAGGACTGGAACGAGGAGTGAACTCGATTCAGAAAGGGACTTTATCTACTATGATGGTCTTGGCAGCAATGCCTTGGCTACTATGGAAATAATATCATGTGCATAATGGTTGCCACAATTACATGTTTTATTCCCATGCTATTTTATCACGGTTGATGATCCTTTATGATCTATGGCTTACGTACTTCAATGTTTTATGTCATTGCTCAATATTTTTATGTTTAAACATTATGTTCTTGTTTTTATGTTCCAATGTATATGATTTGTTTTATTTTATCAATGCTTAACCTTAGTGAGAATTTGAGATCACCCTCTTTATGTTTTATTTTCCCCATGATATAAGTAAAGGTTTAGGTAAGAAAAAAGAGATGATATTTATGGGAGATGTTGAGGATATTTCACCAAGATTAGAAGATTATGTTCCATGATTCCAAAGGCACTAAAATATTACGGTCCTTTGGTGTTAGTTTTTGTTATGCAATAAGTATTCTGCAAAAGTAATTTAATGTCCATGTACGTCAAGCTTCGGGTCTCTACAGTTGGTATCAGAGGAAAGGGTTAGTCAACCTTTGGAAACTTGGATGTGAAAACGTTTGTGAGATCCCTAGAGATATTTATATTGTATGTCTAGGGATTTCCCTAAGGATAAGTATACGTATAGGATATAGTCCTAGAACTACGGTAACGATCTTAGAATTTAACCTAATATTTAGATATTGAGGGTACTCCTCCTTTACTATGCTGTTTTCCCTAGCATGATTTTTGCCTCTCAGGCTATTCTTTTTGGGTTTTAGAAAATGGCTGGAAACAGGAAGATTCATGATAATGGAGGATATGATGGACAATGGAATGATATTCTTCATGGGAATCCAAATGAAATAGGATTTGGATGTCCAACCATCATTATTATTTAGAATCATCAATCTCATAATATGATCAATAAACTCAAATTTGGTATGTTTCCTGACGTGACAAATAAGAGAATGATGGAGTTGCATGATGATCATAGTGTAAAGAAAGTTCAATTTCCCCTATGTAAATCATGTGGGATGATGAATCAAGGAGATTGTTTCAAAGGAACTAGAAGATGCTTTGGGTGTGGAAAAGAAGGACATAATGCCAGTAAGTGCAATGGAAAAGGTTCAGTTAACACCATGGATGTGGATACTGGTATTGCTACGACATCAACAATGGTTAAATGTTTTAAATGTAGAATGTACGAGGATTATGGAAAACAATGCCCTAAGGGAATGTCTGATGAAGAGAATCAGTATGGTTATATGATAAATATTTATGTTGATGATGATGAGGAGACTACAAATGATATGTGAGATGAAAGAATTGTTGAAGCTCATTCAATGGATTAAGAAGGTAGTGGAACAATTAAATGTTTATCAAATGTAATGTTGTATAACTAATCTCATGGTTCTATGGAATAAAGAGACATATAAGGATTGTTAGACTATTGACTTTCCTTATGTTTTGAAAGTGTGTGATGAATGGTACCATTATTTTTGGAATGTAGATGATATGCGCATAATGAAGGGATATGGAGAAAATTAAATGTCTGATAATATTCGTGAGCTCATGACTAATATAAGGAGAAGGTTATATCATGGTTTGAGTATATATAATTTTTGAAATTTGGTATGTGGAAAGAGTTAACTTTTGACAGCATTCATCTTTTCACTAAGGTTTAATGGGTATTCCTTTTTCAAGAGAATACATGATTACATTATTCACATGATTAGAATGTGACCAACAAGATAATGGGGGATAAATGATGGTAGGTTGATGACATTTCAAGTAATCGTTTTCTTTATACTATGAGCTTGGACCGAAGTATTTTAGATAAAGATTGGAATTGATTATTTTGGACATAAGATAGTATTCTTTAAGGATAGATATTTTTTCGATATTATTGATGGGATGTTATAGTAATGTAGTTTTAGAAAAAGGACAACCTGCAAGACAGACGACAACCCATCGTGTCGGACAAGGCTATATGAATTGAACCCACAACCGAAGTGTGGCTGGCCTTTATCGCCTACCACTGGCCTACAAGAAGTCCCTGTTTCGTAGAAACTAGTTTTATTATATTAAGAAGTATGATATATGAAGTATAAGTATATTTTAGGAACCATATATGATTAATATCTCTATATATCAACATATGTATATTTAATAACTTTTGATAACCTTTTGTTTGAGAGAGATGGAATGACCCATCATTCTATCACATGATCTGCTGACACTTCACGAATAACAAATTCAACTTCATTTCTTTCAGAGATGAAGTGGAAATTGATCAAGGCACGAACAACAGTGAATTTGTACCAAAATAAAGTAAGAATTTTTTCTAATTCAAATTCATCAACATTGGAGAAATGATCTTGAAAACCAAAAATGTTCTCTGAGTGCCCTTATATCCGTTGAATCCGATGGTACCCTAGATCATCAAAAATTTATGGCATTGTGATTGTTGGATTTTTCATAGCCATGTTCTCTACCACTCTCCATAAGAACATGATTGTTAGATTTTTCATCCATATCCATATTTTCACCTATGTTCTCCTACATGAAAACCCAGTGATGAGTTAATTTAGGTAACCGTTACATTTCATACTTTAGTTTTTAAAGCCATGTTTTGGTATTCCTTTTTACGATGTGGGTTTCGATTAAAGAAATTTTCGAGTAGTAAACCATTTATAACCCCGATTAATTTTGAGGGCAAAAATCATTTTAATGGGGGTAGAATGTAACACACCGAAATTTTATGACAAATATTCTTTTTAATTTCATTAATGTATTGTGTTGTACGCAATACCGAGTTTCACTAAACGAGATATTATTATAATATTATTATGAACTAGCCTATAGGAATAGTAATACCCACTTTTTGAAATTTTATAAATTTTTTCATTCAAAATGTACTTCATTTTTGGATTTGGAATATATAAATTAGCTTAGTGTGATATTTTGGTACTTTTCGGGTAACTTTCATATTCTGATGAATAGTGAAAATTACTAAATTTTAATTTAAAAAACTTTTTTAATCGAAATAATTAATAGTGATAAATTATAAATTTGAGTGGTTTTAATTTATATTTAGAATATATTTTTACCATTTAATACAATTTTGGTCATTGGATGTAATTTCACATTTAAACCAGACATAAACAAGTGTCAATCTTTTGATAGTTATTATATCTTAAAAACACGCTATTTGTTTTGACGACGAGAATTAATTTTAAAATTAATTAATGCAACTGATATGTTTTGAATTTGGTAAAATAGACATCATTTTTGAATTCATAATATCATATATAGCTTAGGCCTAATTTTTGGTATTTTTCTGGAAACTTTCATTTTTTGATGAATAGTGAAACCACTAATTGGTAGTTAAAAAACTGAATTTTTCATAAAACATAATTTTACCACTTCTGTGAGTGGAATTTCGAAAATCCAAGAGACACGGTTAATATCATAGACTAAAATCTGGTTCAATGAGATGAAAATATTTTTTTTGGTGAATAGTAACTTTTTACTTTTATTTACCACGGTTAAAAGTAAATAAGATAATTAAGGGTAAAAATGATATTATTATTACCCTAACACATGTTCTAATTCTATTGGATAAATTTAATTCGACCACAAACAAAATTAGGAATAAAATATGACCATTTAGGCCCACATGGATTAGATTAGGACATCTAATATTAATTTATTTAAAGAAGGGTTAAAATAGTTAAAATTAATGTTTAATAAGTAAATAATTTTTAATATAGGGTCATACATAAGATAAATTCTACTATAAATATTCATTAGAAAGATAAAACTATTTCCTACATAATGGTATTTTATTTATAATTTTTAGACATTAAATAGATTAATTTATTTTTGACACAATGATGATGCAGTAATTATCTTATTAATGAAATATTGACATAATTGATGTAAACAATAGCCAAATAAATGTAATTTTAGACTTTTTAGGCATTACACTAATTTTATAGGTTAATATAACCTGTTAGTATTTATTTAGTTAACTTTGTTCGAACTAATAATTCTGTTAGGATTTTCACAAAAATCAATTACCAAATAGTGTCAAAATTTACATAAAATAGTTTTTTAAAAAATATTATATTATTTATTGTTATTTTATTCATAAAAACATAAGGATTGAAAAAATGACATATATAATGATATATATAATAGTAATAAACAACTTGGGGTTCGTTTGTCTTTTTATAGTAAGTTTATTAACCTTATAGTGTAAGAAAACAAGAAGACACCGTAAAAGTAAAATTATTTAAATTAAGGTTAAATCTAAATGATAAGGTTAAAATTGAAACCTAAACTTGTCTAAATTCTATTGGATGAGATTATTTAGACCCATACACACCTTATATTTGAAATAATTCAATTTGGAGCTATTAAAAACCGAATATGACTTTATAATAAAATAATGTTTTTTGTTTTTCCCAAGGTGTCCCTCTCCTCCCATATAAAAGGGCACCTCCTCCCTCTCTCCCTCACACCACATTTAGCCTTCAAGATCGTCCATACCCTGAAAAATTCTCTTATCCACTTCCATAGAAACATCCTAGAGGTTATGGTATTCTTCAATGTCCCATTTTAGTGCCCTAATAGGAGGTCTCAAAGAGGCGCTTCAAAGAAGATGTAATGTACGTTACCGATTATTTCAACTTTATTTATTCTTCCACTTCTTCTTTAGTTCTATAATTATGAAGTAATAACATCAGTATCACTGATATACTGATATGTTATTATAAGTATGAAATAACCCTATTTCACCATCTATCCATCCAACGGAAAATAAAATCACCGCGCGTGCATACGTACGAAATACTGTCTCCACGCCGTGGTGTAATCTATTTTACACAACAACCTTACTTGGATGGGTATAATGGTGTAAATAATGAATATATATGATTATTTTAAAGTTATATTGATTCTTAAATAATATACATACACTCCAATACAATTACATGATCACGGGAATGATATCATTGCTCGTGCGTACGTAGGGACTATAGTCTCCACGAACGCGATGAGATTCATTTTCCATGATTAACCATTCAAGAATGATTATAAAGTATATATAATGCATAATAATGAAATATATGACATAATAATTCTATTGTATATATATATATATTTCATCTATTTAATTTAATTAAATTCAATAGGGAAACGAAAACAGTGTTCATGCGTACGTACGGCCTACCGTCTCCATGAACGGTGTCTTTCATTCCTTTTATTGTTCTATACTATATATGTATATGATGAATATATATTACATATAAATAATGTTTTACATTATGGAATTATGTAAATCAGGATATAATTATTAATATCAAGAACGACAAGTCCAAACACATACGATAAATGAAATGATTTTACCAAAAATAGTGCTTTTACATTGAATTTACAAAAGAACGGGGAATATAAAGTCATAAGTGAAACATATATGATTTCATAAAAATGAATATGATATTAATAAGTCAATGAAATTATTTAAATCATTATACAAGATGTTTGGATCCATACGAAGCATATCAGACCTAAGGTAAGGGATAATTATTCCAATCTCATTCTTATCCGAGATTGTTTATTCGAAAGTATTTACTGGGGTTATTGTTCTCATCCATGTCCATGTTTCCTAAAAATGGTTTCATGTATGTTTAATGTCCTTTTTACACATTTTTTACTTTTAATACATGGTAAGTATGGAATATTTCTTTTACGAGGTATTTTTGAATTTTCCGGCAAAAGTACGAGAATAATGTTTTTTTAACTTATATGGCAAGAACTGATTTTTAAGGTTTTATAAATCCTTATATTCATGAAGATTCCTCCAAAATATTTCATGACTATTTTCAAAAAAATCATTTTCTTTTAAAATTGCATGACATTTTGTGAAAATAGAATGATTTTGAAGAAGAAAGGATATTTTCCTCAAGAATTCATTTCAAGTGTTTTATGAAAACCATTTTTCATCTAAGATGACATTATTTCATATTGTATGTTTCAAGTATCACGTCTCTATGATTTACATGTTTTCACTTTTCTTATTATGAAATGATATCCATTTATTTTATTTGGATTATGTGATGATGGGATGATGTTTATGAAACCTATTTTATTTATTTGGTTATGTATGTTTATTTTGTGGCACAAGTAAGAATGATTTCATTTTGAGATGGGTGGGACCTATATCTCCCTACAATGCATTGGGTAAAGATTTATATCTCATGATATAGACATGGCTGGAACGATAAGTTAATCCGATTCAGTGTTACAGGATAGGAACAAGGAGTGAACTCGATTCAGAACGGGACTTTTTCCACTACGATGGTCTTAGAAGCAATGCCTTGGCTACTATGGAAATCATATCATGTGCGTAATGGTTTCCCCAATTACATGTTTTATTCCCATGCTATTTTATCATGGTTGATGTTCTTTTATGATCTATTCCTTACATACTTCCATGTTTTATGTCATTGCTCAAGATTTTGATTTTTAAACATTATGCTCATGTTTTTATGTTCAAATGTATATGATTTTTATTAATTTATCCATGCTTACCCATAATGAGCATTTGAGATCACCCTCTTTATGTTTTCGTTTCCCCAGGATATAAGGAAAGGTTTTAGGTAAGAAAAAAAAATGGAAGATCATTATGGGAGATGTTGAGGATCTTTCACCAAGATTAGAAGATTATGTTCCAAGTTTCCAAAGGAACTAAACTATTACAGTCCTTTGGGTGTCTGTTTTTGTTATATAATAAGTATTCCACAAAAGTAATTTAATGTCCATGTACATCAAGCTTAGGGTCTCTACAGTTGGTATTAGAGGAAATTGTTAGTCAACCTTTGGAAACTAGGATGCGAAAACGTTTGTGAGATCCCTAGAGATATTTGTAAGGTATGTCTAGGGTTGTCCCTAAGGATAAGTATACGTATAGGATATACTCCTAGAACTACAGTAACGATCATAGAATTTAACCTATGATGTTAGATATTGAGGGTACTCCCCATTTACTATGTTGTTTTCCCTAGCATGATTTTTGCTTATCACACTACTCTTTCTCCGTTTTAGAAAATGGCTGGAAAAAGGAAGATTCACGATAATGGAGGATATGATGGACAATGGAATGATATTCTTCATGAGTAACCAAATGAAATGGGATTTGGAAGTCCAAACATCATTATTATGCCGAATTAGAAATCTCATTATGTGATCAATAAACTCCAATTTGGTAAGTTTCCTGACGCAGCTAATAAGAGAAAGATGGAGTTTCATGAAGATCATAGTGGAAAGAATGTTCAATTTCTCCTATGTAAATCATGTGGGAAGAGGCATCAAGGAGAATGTTTCAAAGGAATTGGAAGATTATTTGGGTGTGGAAAAGTAGGACATAAAGCCAGTAAGGGTAAAGGAAAAGGTTCAGTTAACACCATGGATGAGGATAATGGAATTTCTACGACATCAACAATAGTTAAATGTTTTAAATGTGGAATGTACAAGCATTATGAAAACCAATTCCCTAAGGGAAAGTATCATGAAGAGAATCTGTATGGTCGTATGGGTAATATTTCTGTTGATGATAATGAAGAGACTACAAATGATATGTGAGATGAAAGAATTGTTGAAGCTCGGTGAATGGATTAAGAAGGTAGTGGAATGATTACATGTTTATCAAGTGTAATGTCGTATAAGTAATCTCATGGTACTATGGAATAAGGATACATCTAAGGATTGTTACATTGTTGTCTTTCCTTAAGTTTTGAAAGTGTGTGATGAATGGTACCATTATTTTTGGAAAGTAGATGATATGCGAATAATGAAGGGATAATGAGAAAATTAAATGTTTGATAGTATTCATGAGCTCATGACTGATATAAGGAGAAGGTTATAACATGGTATGAGTATATAGAATTTTTGGATTTTGGTATGTGGAAAGAGTTAACTTTTTACAGCATTCATGTTTTCACTAAGGTTTAATGGGTATTCCTTTTTCAAGAGAATACATGATTAAGGTATTAACATGATTGGAATGTGACCAACAAGATAATGGGGGATAAATGATGGTTGGTTGATAACATTTCAAGTAATCATTTTCTTTATACTATGAGCTTGGACCGAAGTATTTTAGATAAAGATTGGAATGGATTATGTTGGACATAAGATAGTATTGTTTAAGGATAGAGCTTTTGTCGATATTATTGATGGGATGTTATAGTAATGTAGTTTTAGAAAAAGGACAACCTGCAAGACGGACGAAAACCCATTGCGTCGGACAAGGTTGTGGGAATCGAACCCACAACTGACGTGCGACTAGCCTTTATCGCCTACCACTAGCCTACAAGAAGTCCCTGTTTAGTAAAAACTAGTTTTATTATATTAAGCATTATGATATATGAAGTATAAGTCCATTTTAGGAACCATATATTATTAATCTCTCTATATATCGACATATGTATATTTAATAACTTTTCTTACCTTTTGTTTGAGACAGATGGAATGACCCACCATTCTATCACATGATCTGCTAACACTTCATGAATAACAAATTCAACTTCATTTCTTTAAGAGATGATGTGGAAATTGTTCAAGGCATGAACAACAGTGAGATTGTACCTAAATAAAGTAAGTATTTATTCTAATTTAAATTCATCAACATTAGAGAAATGATCTTGAAAACCAAAAATGATGTCCTAGTGCCCTTATATCTGATGAATCAGAAGGTACCCTAGATCATCACAAATTTATGGCTTTGTGATTGTTGGATTTTTCATAGCCATGTTCTCTACCACTCTCCATTAGAACATGATTGTTATATTTTTTTTCAATATCCATATTTTCACCTATGTTCTCCTATGTGAAAACCCAGTGATGAGTTAATTTGGGTAACCGTTACATTTCATACTTTAGTTTTTTAAGCCATGTTTTGGTATTCCTTTTTATGATGTGGGTTTCTATTAAAGAAACTTTGGAGTGGTAAACCATTTATAACCCCGACGAATTTCGAGGGTGAAATTAATTTTAGGGGGGGTAGAATGTAACACCTCAAGATTTTATGAAAAATATTCTTTTTAATTTCATTAATGTCTTGTGTTGTACGCAATACCGAGTTTCACTAAACGAGCTATTATTATAATATTATTATGAACTAGCCGTTATGAATAGTAATACCCACTTTTTGAAAATTTATAAATTTTATCTTTCAAAATGGACTTCATTTTTGGATTCGGAATATCAAAATTAGCTTAGTGTGAGATTTTGGTACTTTTCAAATAACATTCATATTCTGATTAATAGTGAAAATTAGTAAATTTTAATTAAAGAATTTTTTTTAATCGAAATAATTAATAGTGATAAATTATAAATTTGAGTGGTTTTAATGTATATTTAGAATATATTTTTACCATTTAATACAGTTTTGGTCATTGGATGTAATTTCACATTTAAACCAGACATAAACAAGTGTCAATCGTTTGATAGTTATTATCTCTTAGAAACACACTATTTGTTTTGACGACGAGAATTAATTTTTAAATTAATTAATTCAACTGATATGTTTTTAATTTGGTAAAATAGACATCATTTTTGAATTCATAATATCAAATATACCTTAGGCCTAATTTTTGGTATTTTTCTGGAAACTTTCATTTTTTGATGAATAGTGAAACCACTAAGTGGTAGTTAAAAAACTGAATTTTTCATAAAACATAATTTTACCGCTTCTATAAGTGGAATTTCGTAAATCCAAGAGACACAGTTAATATCATAGACTAAAATGTGGTTCAATGAGTTGAAAATATTTTTTGGTGAATAGTAACTTTTTACTTTTATTTACTATGGTTAAAAGTAAATAGTATAATTAAGGGTAAAAATGAAATTATTATTACCCTAACACATGTCCTAATTATATTGGATAAGTTTAATTCGACCAAAAACAACCTTATGAATAAAATATGACCATTTAGGCCCACTTGGATTAGATTAGGACATTTAATATTAATTTATTTAAAGAAGGGTTAAAATAGTTAAAATCAATGTTTAATAAGTAAATCATTTTTAATATAGGGTCATAGATAAGATAAATTCTACTATAAATATTCATTAGAAAGATAAAACTATTTCCTACATAATGGCAGTTTATTTATAATTTTTAGACATTAGATAGATTAATTTATTTATGACACAAAGATGATGCCGTAATTATCTTATTAATTAAATATTGACATAATTGATGTTACAAATACCCAAATAAATGTAATTTGAGACTTTTTATGAATTCTACTAATTTTATAGGTTATTATAACATGTTAGTATTGATTTATTTAACGTTTTTCGAACTAATCATTCTGTTATGATTTTCACAAAAATCAATTACCAAAGTGTCAAAATTGACATAAAATAGTTTTTAAAACAAATATTATATTATTTATTGTTATTTTATTCCTAAAAATATAAGGATTAGACAAATGACTTAGATAATGTTATATATATTAATAATAAACATCTTGGGGTTCTTTTTTTTCTTTATAGGAAGTTTATTAACCTTATAGTGTAAGAAAACAAGAAGACACGGTAAAAGTAAAATTATTTAAATTAACGTTAAATATTAATGATAAGGTTAAAATTGAAACCTAAACTTGTCTAAATTCTATTGGATGAAATTATTTAGACCCATACTCACCTTATATTTGAAATAACTCAATTTTTTGCCTTTAAAAACTGAATATGACTTTATAATAAAATAATATTTTTTGTTTTTCCAAAGGCGCCCCTCTCCTCCCATATAAAAGGGCACCTCCTCCCTCTCTTCCTGACACCACATTGAGCCTTCAAGCTAATCCAAACACTGCCAAATTATCTTATCCATTTCTATAGAAACATACTAGAGGTTCGGGTATTCTTCAAAGACCAAATTTAGTGCCCTAAGAGGAGGTCTCAAAGAGGAGCTTTAAAGAAGATGTAATGTCTGTTACCGATTCTTTCAACTTTATTTCTTCTTACACTCCTTCTTTAGTTCTTTCATTATGAAGTAATAACATCAGTATCAATGATATACGGATATGTTATTATAAGTATGAAACAACCCTATTTTACCATCTATCCATCCTACGGAAAATGAAATCACCGCGCGTGCGTACGTACGGAATATCGTCTCCACGCCGTGGTGTAATCTATTTTCCACCACCACCTTACATGGATGGGTATAATGTGGTAAATAATGAATATATATGATTATTTTAAAGTGATATTGATTCTTAAATAGTATACATACACTCAAATACAATTCCATGATCATGGGAATGATATCATCGCTCGTGCGTACGTACGGACTACTATCTCCATGAACGCGATGAGAATCATTTTCCATGATTAACCATTCAAGAATTATTATAAAGTATATATAATGTATAATAATGAAATATATGACATAATAATTTTACTGTATTTATATATATATATTTATCTCATCTATTTAATTTCATCCAATTCAACAAGGAAAGGAAAACAATGTTCATGCGTACGTACGACCTACCGTCTCCATGAACGGTGTCTTTCATTCCTTTTATCGTTATATAATATATAAGTATATGATGAATATATATTTTATATAAATCATGTTTTACATTATGGAATTATGTAAATCAGGATATAAGTAATAATATCAATAAAGACAAGTCGAAACACATACGATAAATGAAATGATTTTACCCAAAATGCTGTTTTTACATTGAATTTACAAAAGAATGGGTAATATAAAGTCAGAAGTTAAACATATATGATATCATAACAATGAATATGATTATTAATAAGTCAATGAAATTCTTTAAATCATTATACAGGATGTTCGGATCCATACGAAGCATATCGGACCTAAGGTAAGGGATAATTATTCCAATCTCATTCTTATCCGAGATTGTTTATTCGTAAGTTTTTACTGGGGTTATTGTTCTCATCCATGTCGATGTTTCCTAAAAATGGTTTCATGTATGTTTAATGTCATTTTTACCCATTTTTTACTCTTACTACATGGTATGTATGGAATCTTTCTTTTACGAGGTATTTTTTACTTTTCTGGCAAAAGTACGAGAAGAATGTTTTTTTAACTTATACGGCACGAACGGATTTTTAAGGTTTTATAAAGCCTTATTTTATATGCTTCCTCCAAAAGATTTCATGACTATTTTCAACAAAATATTTTCTTTTAAAATTGCATGACATTTTGTGAAAACAGAATGATTTTGAAGAAGAAAGGATATTTTCTTCAAGAATTCATTTCAAGTGTTTTATCAAAACCATTTTTCATCGAAGATGACATTATTTCATATGTGTATGTTTCAAGTATCATGTCTCTATGATTTACATGGTTTCACTTTTCTTATTATTAAATGATAACCATATTTTATATGGATTATGTGATGATGGGATGATGTTTATGAAACCTATTTTATTTATTGGGTTATGAATGTTTATTTTGTGGCACAAGTAAGAACGATTTCAATATAGGATGGGTGGGACCTATATCTCCCTCCAATGAATTTGGTAAAGATTTATATCTCATGAGATAGACATGGCGGGAACAGTATGTTAATCTAGTTTAGTGTTACAGGACTAGAATGAGGAGTGAACTCGATTCATAAAAGGACTTTGTCCACTAAGATGGTCTTGGAAACAATGCCTTGGCTACTATGAAAATCATATCATGTGCTTAATGGTTGCCACAATTACATGTTTTATTCCCATGCTATTTTATCATGATTGATGTTCCTTTATGATCTATTCCTTACGTACTTCCATGTTTTATGTCATTGCTCAATCTTTTGATGTTTAAACTTTATGTTCATGTTTTTAAGTTCAAATGTATATGATTTGTTTTATTTTATCCATGGTTACCCTTACTGAGCATTTGAGCTCACCCTTTTTATGTTTTCTTTTCCCCATGATTTAAGGAAAGGTTTTAGGTAAGAAAAAAGGGAAGATATTTATGGGAGATGTTGAGGATCTTTCACCAAGATTAGAATATTATGTTCCATGTTTCCAAATTCCCTAAACTATTACTGTCCTTTTGTGTATGTTTTTGTTATGTAATAAGTATTCCACAAAAGTAATGTAATGTACATGTACGTCAAGCTTCGGTTCTCTACACCCAGAGTGGTGGAATGATAAGTCACATTTAAATGAGTGGATTACCAAGGAACATGGTTTGGTCTAACCATATGAATCTAATTTGGAAACCATCTGTGTCTTTTAAATAAGCTGGAAAACTTATATTAAAATCATAAAACCTACCATTTATATACCTGAGGAATCTAAAACGACAAACTATAGTTTATCAATCTATTTAAACATCCATGAGGTTATTTTGGACCCACAATACCCTCTCGTAAGTGGATCAAAGCTTTAAGAACACAATTATATATTCACTCCATATGTTTCCTCCTCCTGCCCTAAATTTACGTATTTCTCTTTTATTCTCCCTAGTGTTTTATGGATATCTAGGATAGTTGGTGGATATAATCCCCTTTTGGGATCATAAAACTATACTTTATCCAAAGATCCCATTGTTATCATTATTCATCAAAAAATATTGATTAGGTTTTTGTGATTCGAGATCTCATGATCCCAAGGTAGGTGCTTCTATCTTGATGCCCAAATTTTGTTAACTCATAATTTCTTAAGTTTTGATTTAAATTTATTTCTTATTCTAAAGATAATTTATTTTGAATTTTTTATTAAAAATACAAATCAAATGGAATTTAGTTCCTTTGGAATATAAATTTTTTTGAAATTAAGAAAACCCACAACACTATTGTATTCAGGTGTGATTCTGAAATTGATGGATGTTTGAGGAGATTTATATTGATGAATTTAAATTGTGAATGTGATGGAAATTGACTCACTAAAGTTTTTTATTTTCATTATGGGAATTTAATTGTGAAATTTATTTGAGATTTGATTTAAAATTAATATTTTTTAAATTTTCTTAATAACGGTTTTGATAGAAACTATAGTTTTTTCTTTGGAAAATATTTTCATTTATAAAAAATCCATTTTGGTTTTTAGATGTGACATTGGAATTTCTGAAATAGAAGAATTGGATTTATTTATATTTGAAGAAATATTGAAATAAATATCCAAACATTGATTTATATTAGAGAACAAGCAATCCTCATTATATTTTATGTTATTTAGGACAAACAAACTAGGATGTGAATGTCTTATCATCAAATTCACATTTCAGAACACACAAACAATATTATTTATCACATATTACTCCATAGTGGGGTATAGATGAGTCCTCTATTTCTAGTGTTTATGGACGTGTGTACTCATTTTGGTTCATCAAATGAGTGTTTGAGGATCCCATAAATTGTAAATATTTCACCTCATGGTAGATGATCATTTTTCTTGCCTTTTTATATATGAGATATAAATGTATACCAATGTGGTGAACTTTTTAACATGTCATCTGATTTATATAGACTATTTTGTATATAATTTTGTATTTAATCTATTTTTTAAGTATTTCCATCATTTGAAATGTATTCCGTCATTTGATATTTAATGAAATATGATCTGAATATTCTGTTAAATTCTATACCTATTTATTGGAAATTGAAATCACATTATTTAGGTAACTAAATATAGGCATATTATTAGTGAATCCTTGGTGAGACCCAACTAGGATTTTATCTCACACACTATATATTCCATCAGATGTTTGGAGATTATCTCCTCCCATATTCGAGCTAGGGTAAAGCACAACTTGGATTTGGTTCTATATATTTATATGTAGACATGGGGAACTGCATGCTTTGCGACATATGCATTTTACCAAATTGTTTTCTCTGGTGCTTTTCCATATTACATTGGGGTTTATATACCTTATTGACATCTAGTACTCTACTCTTAGTGGAGTATGATTTTTTACACATAATTATTTTTTGTTTTTCCTCCACAATTTTTGTGGAATACTTATTCCCACATTATTTTTGTACGATGCCCGGTGCTAGTCACCAACCCATAAGGATCCAAAATTCACTTCAAACCATTTCATCACAATATCAGTTATCGGATTACTAGGTTGGTTCATGACACTAGAAATCCATAGATTTTATTGAGTGAATTGAAAATAATATTCCCTTTTATAAAATGAAATATGAATCTAAATTGTACTTATTTAAATATATCCCTGATTGGATTCGATGAAAAATGTGAGACTCTGTCACATAAGAACAATTATATGTTAATCCTAAATGTACTTCAATAACGAGTATATTCAAAATAAATTAACCTATAATTTTTATAGTGAACGATAATAATAAATTATAGACCATAGAGAATTTATAAAATTTAGTAATTATTTTTTGAAAATTGTTTTTCTAATTTGGATTACATATCAAATTAGCTTAATAAAAACAAATACCTTAAATATAAAGTGTTTATATTGATATGGATTCTAATATTTAGTGGATATTGAACCTAATAGAATCCAATATTTGCAATGGTTGTGCATAATGATGTTATGGCTAAAAAAGTAATAACTACAAATGTGGGTTTTTTTGGAGCTTATGTTATTGTATGAGATATCCAGGGTTTATCGACTGGCCAGAAAAGAAACCGAATGGGTACTCATTTTTCCTCGAGACCAGTTTCAAGGGATTCGATGAGACAAAATGTTGTAGTATTATATCAGTGAGGGAGGTATAAAAATACCAATACTTACTCAATGGTGTCGCAGATGAACTTTAATCATTGTTGAAAATCATGTCACCTTAATCATATTTACGGAAGGATGTCACAAGGAAGTTGATATGGTTGAACACAAAACAAATGATCTCATTATCTTTCTGGTAATGGAAATGGTGTTAGGCCTAAATATCATGCCAGGGTGATAATCAAGAAGTAAATAAACCTAAGTAATGATAATAAATATGATGTATGTTTGTACAGTAGTATGCAATTGAGGAATCTGATTTAATTCTAAATACTATCAGATATAAAATATTTATTTCATCTTCTTTTGATATATATTTTTTTGATATAGGCGAACCATATTATTTTATACCATCTGATATTATTAATGTGATAGGAATATGATTGGATAATATTATGATCATACTGGATTGTTCCATTCCATTGGTAAAGTTGACAGTATAATGTTTTAAATGTCCCAGGTGTTAGGTGACAATTATCAACATCAATATTATATAGGATTTCAATGTTCTTGATATTGATATCTTCATCCTAAAAATTTTAATGGATTTTATGGCCATTATAAATGCATATATTGAATGTTAAAATCCTTGAATTTTGTTTCTATCTCAAGATGGAGTTTCTCATGTCTGTTATTGTTAATAGGATTCCAGATCAGGGAGGGTAGGGATATTATTCCTTACGATATAATGGTATCATGCTTGTTTTCGGAGATGTATCTTGATGCCAATGATAAATGGTTGAGTAATACACCTCCAATAATGGATAAATACTACCCTGGGTATTTAATAAATATTTTTTTTGGACCCATTGAGTTTATTATTTTTTTCCTTTGATAAAAAATCCATCTCTTCGATTTCCTGCGATGTATGCAACACCAATATTAAAAAACACTATATTAAAATATAATTTAATCAGGACCATTATAACATACCCAATATGTTGGAAACTGGAATATTACTAACTATATTATGATTATTATATAGCTTATACATGTATATGATAAATTAAACACTCTTGTCTATTGCTGATAAATAAATTAATAATCTTTTCAATTAAAAATAAATGTTCTCTAAAAATGGTGTTTTTTATAAATGTTGTTTTAGTATCAATTTACACCTATAAATTAATTATAATGTTAACTAATTTTATAAAAATTTAATTTATAAATAAATTTATTTTTTATATCATCATTTAGAAATTATCTTATGGTTTATTTTTTTTATTATTCAAAAAATATTAATTTTTCAATAAATATATAAACATACTAATTTTTATTAAAAATTTCCATTTCTAGTAAATAATTTACAATTTACAATTATAAATTATTTTAGATTTAATATTAAAATATTTCAATTATATTAAAATTTAATTAATTTAGGTCATCAGGATAAATTTTATGTTTCAATTAAATATGTAAACATTCCATTTTTTGATAATTTTCCCTTTGGAAACATGCATTTCTTTGGGTGTGCAGGTATAATATGGAGTTGTAAATTTTCACATCAACTAATTGAATTTAGAAAAAGAGAATTGATAATTTTAATAATAATATTTTATTTTATCCATTGAGTTAGAAATAAATTTTAACAATTATGAATAGTAAATGCAGTAACAAATGAATTCTATGGACAAGTTAAAAATAGATTTACAGATGTGCTAAACTAAGAAGATAAGGAAAAAATGACCTACCAACTTCTACAAAACCCATTGTGTATAACTAATTTGACCTTAAATAATATAATGCTATATAATGGGCCTTTATGGGGGCTTTTGAAATGATTATAACATGGGTTTAATTGATTCTGTTTAAAAATTACATGTGTGTTCTCTCCCCCATATATAAAAGGCCACCCATCTCTTCCCATATTAACACGCACAAAGAATAATTTTTATCCCAATTTCTACCCAAATAATATACCACATACACTAAAATCATCCCATATCCCTTTTTTACCACAAATCTAACCTAGTAATTATATTTGTAGAACCTAAAGTGGTCATTTGAAAAATATGTATTGTTATAACTCAATAATTTTTATTTTATATCTTCTTCCACCACTATAAAATCACTACCAGAAAAACAGTTTTTTGCAGCGCCCCCCCTTTATCAGCGCTTTTGTTAGCACTGATAAAGGGCCCCCCTTTATCAGCGCTTGTTTAGTAGCACTGATAAACGGTCGGATTCAAAAAAAATTAAAAATATATTAATATATTAATATATAAATATATTTATATTGTTATATTAATATATAAATATAGTTATATTGTTATATAAATATAATATTTAATATTTAAATATATTTTAGATAAGTATAAATGTACATCTACACTTATTATACTTAATATATAAGATATTTATTGAAAATGGCTTCTTAAACAATTAAAAAAATATTTTTAATTAATAATTTGATAATAATTATGGAGTAATAGTCATTTAATAACAATTTGAGGAATAAAAAATTTAAAAAAATTAAAAAAAGATCCAAAATATGTTGAAAACGTAACTCAAACTTCAAACGGCCATAACTTTTGATCCGGGTGTCCGTTTGAGCTCTACCACATATCAAATCGAAGCATGCGATGAGCTCTACATTTCTGTGGCACGGGAGGACACTGGTCAAGCATTTTTCGAGGCCATAAGATTCCCTGAAGGCCTCCAAAACTGAGTTTTTTTTCGGGGTACCCATATTTTTTAACATTTTGTGAATTTTCAAAATCGTTTAAGGGGGTATTATTGGCTTTTTTTGCGGGGACTGAATTTATTCCAAGGTATTACATTCATATTGATATTATGCCTTTGAAATTTCGTCCTTTTTTATAATGCACTGCTATTTATAATCAAATATATAACTATATGTACATATTTTTTATATATTCGCACCTAAAAATTAAATTTTTTACATAAATAATTAAACATATTTACATATAAAATATATTAACTTTATCTAAAAAATAACTAATATCCATTTTATTTAAAATACCAATATATGAATATTTATATACCTATATATTAATCTAACTATATATATATATTAATCTAACTATATATATATATATTAATCTAATTATATATATATATATTAATCTAATAACTATATATATATTAATATAACTACATATATATATATTAGTATTACTATAAATATATATATTAGTATCACTATATATATATTAATATAACAATATGTATTCATATAACTATATATATGTTAATATAACTATATATATATATATAGATATATATTAATATCACTATATATATATTAATATTACTATATATATATTAATATAACTATATATATATTATAATATAACTATATATATATATATTATAATATAACTATATATATATATTATAATATAACTATATTTATATATATTATAATCTAATAACTATATATATATTAATATAAATATATATTACTATACGAATAAATATAACTATATATATATATATATATATATATATCATGAATTGGAAGACAAATCAAAATAGAGTAGTGGTAAAGGCTTAGGCGTGCAGGGGGGAGGTCTCGAGTTCAAATCCTGTGGGAGGCACGGGCGCGCGTGCATGGGGGAATATAGCAGCAAGCGCTGTTAAAGGGTGAAGGGGGTGCGTGGGGTGCTGTAAAATGGGGGGGGGGGGGGGGGCTCAAGCGCTATAAAATCCCACCCGATTCACAGTATTTTTTAATTTTTTTTAATTTTTTTTAATTTTTTTTAATTTCTTTAACTTTTATCAGCAATTTTTTAAAAGAGCTGATAAAATGGACCTTTATCAGCGCTAAAACGAAAGCGCTGATAAAGGAAGCGCTGATATAGGACCCCATTATCAGCCCTAAAAAAAGCGCTGATAAAGGGGTCCTATATCAGCGCTTTGCGGAGCGCTGATAAAGGGACCCCCCCCCCCCTTAATCTACGCTGGATTTATCAGCACTTTTTCTAGCGCTGATAAAGGCCATTTTTAGCGCTGATAAAGGCCGTATTTATAGTAGTGAATTATATTAAATCATCATAGAATAATGAGAAGATTTTCAAAAATATAATTATATTTCATTATTTTAATGTCATATCCAATATCCATATCCACTTTCATCTAATTTTAACTAAAAATTTCAATTGTGTGTTTGGAGGATAGTCGCTTCACAAACCGATGTACCTCATATTCAATAAACACCTTTCACGGTCAGATATAATGAAGGATATTAAATTTATATAAATAATTTATAATATATTTATAATTTTGGAATTATAATATCACATATATCCTCAAACATTACACACCATTTTAAATACAATAACATCGCTCATGTTTAAGGCAGACTTGCTCCTCGTAAAGCGATTTTATTATTTTGACACATATTCATTACATGAATGTAAAAAAAATTATGATTATATGTGATATTATGAAATGATATAAATTTTGTAGATTTTATATAATACAAAAACTCTTACACTTGTTTATGTTTAGGGAATGACATCTTCAGTCATCCATACCTATAGCAAACCATATCAATGAAGAGATGCAACTCATTTTCAGAGACCAACAATAGATAATGGTTTAAAATTATTTTAAATCTGTTAATAGAATATTTATAAAATTAATATAATCCTTTATATGATTTTTTTAAATATTATGTACATTAAAAGGATCTTTTAAGACACAACACACTTTGTAAAACAAACCAATTAACAGTCCAGAATGATTATCATAATTAAATATTATTATCTAAATGTAAGTTAAATGTAACAAGAAGATCATATATTAATTTATAAATATATTTATTGTGAGTTTATAAATTAATTACATTCATAAATCCATTATACACGAGTTTAATTCATGATCAACCAAATTGAAGCTGAAGGATAGGGACTTCATGTCAATTTACCTTCATCTAAGAATATTGTAATTTTATGCACCAAATTTATTTTATATGGTGTATATAATCAAATTTTACTTCTGATATAATTATTCATTAAGAATAAATGATATTTTATGTTTTAGTGTTTATTATTTCATCCAATGTTATTTGACATGAAAATTTTTGACTTGAAAATAATTTCATAACTAAAATACATTTCATTGGATTATACTACTTCTTAAATTTAATTGACATTATAAGATTATGTTTTTAATGAATTTTTTCTATATATTGTTATATATAAGAATTATTTATTTGTAGTTAAATTTTATACTCATAATTGATTCATTAAACTTTTCTCACTTTTATGATTTGATCTATATAAGGGATTTGCTCTCAATTTACATTTCATTAAGACATATTTCATTATATGACGATATTATATTTTATGTGGTCTGTATACTACCCATTTGTTGTATTTATTTTGAATACCTATATATTGAAGATATATATGTTTTTTAAATTTTTATCCTTTCAGGTATTTAAATTTAAATGTCACAAATGATATAAGGAATTACTGTTCAATATTACTTTTTGTTGTGATTGTTTATTTTATAAATAAACAATCATTTTTTTGAACATTTTTTTCAAAATTATATTTCTCATAAATATCCAAATTTTTTATAATGGAAATTTTTATCTTATAATCCATATATAATGTTTAAATATAATGTTTAATTTGAATGTTTATTGTCTATCTGGGGAAACATTGAAAAATATTTATCCTTACTCAACACATGTATTTCATGATAAGGCATATAGATTCATGAATTAAGTCTATTATTCTTTGGATCATATTTTTTCAAAACGTTATAGGTGGGCCCTAGTAATAGATACCCATAGATGAATCAATAGGAATCATGAGACAAATTAGTTTAACAAATTAGATGGATTTATACCCATTGTTTTAAACTGATTTTTGAAAGGACTAGATATTACTTATATTAGGATTCCAAAGATCATGAAATCTTATAAATAAGAATTTAAATAATTGACACTTTAATGATTTTTATTATCTTTGATATTTTCTCAATGATATAATCTCATGATGTATTTCATTATTAATTTATTGATTAAACTGTATGTGTCTTCAGTTATTTATCATTCCATATTGAGTGTGCCTTATCAAATCCATATAGTCAATTAATTGATTAAAGGAAATTTCTGATCAGTTATTTATATTTCTATATTGATTATTAATTATTGATTAACGATTGATCCAACTATATGTAACTCTTATTATGAATTTGATCTCACCCTAATTTTATTTATTTCCTCAACATATGAAGTAGATTTCGTGGAAGGATTTCAAGGATGACAATTAATTTTAATTATAATTCTACTTAATTAATTTCCTAGTGTAATATGGTTATCATGTATTTATTAGTTCCAAAAAATTCTAAAATTATAATTCATTCAATATTTGACCCTAGGAATCTATTCCAATGTATTAAAGCAAACAAGTGATCTATATTACTAGTGGTAGGGTCATTTTAGTTGGTATCATAGCATGTTTACTAGAAACCATGGGAACTAGATAATGAAAACCATATATTTGGGACTATGAACCTATAACATAAATTGATGATATGTATATAAGATCATTCTAATATTTTGGTATGACATAGATTATGTGGTCATTGTTAGAAATATAACCCTCTCAAGATACTTCAAGTGGACGTGGTTCTAATACTGAGGTTCCTAGGTGTAATAACCATGAAAAATAAGTGTTGAAATTGAGTGAAGTGATACCTACTAAAAAAGAATGGACCATACTAGGAACCTAGTTTAAAACCCCTGTGGGATTTTCTTTTGACAAATGACATTTTCATCAAAATCCATTATGAAGGATTTCAAAGTATTTATATCCCCAAATAATCCATTCTTATGATTATGAGATTATTAATACATAAATATTTTATTTATGTTTTGTGCTTAATTGGATTTCTAATTATTTGTTATGATTTAAAATTCACAATATAATGATCTAATATGATATATTCCATTATTAGAAATTGATCATGTATAAAATAAGGGTAAGTTCAGCCATGGCCAATGTCGAGATTCCCTACTAAGATATAATATATAGCTAATATTGGAACTAACCATTGTATGGATATATAAGGGAAGCACAAACTGGTTATGATAAGAAACCATGTCTGAATGGAGAATCATTTCATTCCATAGTGTGATTAACCCTTGTTGGATTTATTCATGTGGTAGAATCCCCCATCATTGTGAGGGAGTAATAATGCAGTTTTAGGTGACCAACAGATTATGTCTCTTAAGAATATATTTGTTTTATAGGTTTATGAAGACAATGTAAATGTTACACAAGATGTGTATTGAACTAAAGGATAATATAGAAAATTATGGTTTTTGGTAGGGAATACAAGGTAGGAGGAGGAAATAGAACTAATGAAATTGAAAGAATTTATATTTAAAATTTTTAACAAATATTTCCATCATGAGAGAAAAATATAAATGAATTGAAAGTGCCTATGTATAAAGAGAAGGAATTTAAAATGTGTGAGTATTAGGGAACCTTTATAAGGTTATATTAGTATTTTATAGGTTACATATTTAACATATAGTATATGAATGACCATTTCATTGAAGGGATTAATTTTAATCCTTAATGGGGATAAATCTCTAAAATATTTTCAAAAACAGAATTGTTTTATTTTACATAAAAATGTGGAAGTAATTATATATCTCATATATATTAATGGGTAACAAAAATAATATTAGGAAGAATAATGAACCAAAAAATTTAATTCATTTATGAAGGATAATAGAATAAAAAATATTCCACCTTTTGGGAACTATGGAATGTATCATCATGGGATATTATTATATAGAACATGAGTGTTTTAAATATATGTAGCTAATATTCATTATAATAACTAATATAAATTGTATAATTTAACCACTGTAATTATTTGTATAAATTTGTGGGATATGGGGAAACATGAAAAAAAAATTCCCCAAGAATCAATGAAATTAAACATAAAATATGCCATGATTTTGAGATCACTACAGCTGGGGATTATATCCTAAATTTCAAAAAAATATATTGTATTGTGGATTATATCAATATTTTAAATTTTTATTTGTCCATTAAAATTTAATATTTCCTTAGAAAATTGTTGGTGTGATGTTAGTCAAGAAACATAGTTGATGTTTCACTATAACAAATATGTGTCAAGTAGTCCACATTATGAAACATAAATGTGCTTTATTTATTGAAAAAATTATCTTAATTATGTATAAATTTGATATAATACTTATTATGAACTGTCCTTCAATATATAATGAAAAAATTTATTTCAGAAACAAGGAATATATAATTCATGATGAATTTGTAAAATTCATTATCATTAGATTTGAAAATTATCATCTAATATATGTCTGCATCCACCCTCAATATCTCTATGTAATGAGATTATGGGTGAAAATAGAAAATAATATGAATGGATAAGGTAAGGATGAAAATCAATATATACTTATTTTGGAAAAATACATTGATGTATTTCGTGGGGAGTTATCTTGAAAATATATATGGTGTAAATATTAGTATTACATTGATTTAATCCATGATGTAAAACCACTATTAAATACACCCAATTGAATTCCTACTCAATAATTACTGGATATAAATAAAAAAATAGGAGTTGTGTAAAAATGTATTTATTCACCCCTATGTTTCACTATTGGGAGACCATGTTATCTTCATTATGATGAAATATAGATCCATGGGAATAAGAATTGATGATAGGTAAATTAATTGTATTATAGTAAAGAAAAATTTACATTTTAATTGATTTGTTGAATTATACAATAAAATTTATGGGGACCAATATTTTTTCGAAATTTTGAAATACATTTTAGAACCATTAACTGAATGTAATGAAAATGAAAATCAGAAAAAAAACATTAAAAAGGCGGTATAGAAATTACATGTTTAAAGTAATTCCATTTGGACGGACTAATTCACCATCTTTTCTGGATATAATGAAAATTGTAGTCACGTAATATTTTAATGATTATTCTAGAATTCATTGATTTTATCTTTTCGTATTTTAAATTCAATGAGGACCATGTGATTCTATTATGGATTTTTCATGGGTCTCTTTGAAACAAATTGTTATACGAAACATTTATTAAGTTTGATTTTAACATTCAAGACTCTTATTTTCTAGCAGATATTGTATACATGGTTGAAATTATATTTGATCATTTGAAGAAAAATTAATTACTAGAATGGTCTAAATAGAAGAAAATATTTTATGAACATAGTTTCATTGGTTTTTAATGCTTCAATCAGGTATTTGTTCATAATTTTGACTGTTCGGCTTACCCATTAACGAAGTCGGCACATAAAGGGGTTAATCTCACTTTGAAAAAGGAATTTGAAATATATTTTCATATACAAAAGTTGAATTATTTCAATGATAAATCATTGAAACTGCATTCAGAAAATGGTGATTTTGTGACATTTAGTGATGTGTCGAATAAGGGGAAGGGTATTGTGTTAGTGTAAATTGGTAATGTTTTTGAATATAAATCAGTGAAATTAACGACTCATGCACAGAACTATTCAACCCACATCCATGAGTTGGCATCTATAGTATTTTGGTTTATTATATAAAAATATATTTATATGTTGAATGATGAGAGATATAAGTGGATCATAAAATCATAAATTAAATCTTTTCATATAAACATCTCTATATGTGACAAATATAATGGATTGAGATACTCATGGGTTATGATTTCCCAATAGACTACCTCCCAAAGAAAGAAGACATGGTAGAAGATTCAATTTGTATAAATGATCATTTAGTTCAGAAAAAAATGAGGTTTATAAGGGATCATATGATCACATATCTAGTAAATATAGTGATGAGAATTATTAGAGAACAAAAGATAAAAATCACTATGAAAATAATTTCAAAACCAACATTATTATAAATGATGTAGTTATGAATTTGATGTTGTTAAATTTGAAAAAAAAATAAGTTATCTATAGATCAGAATTTAGTGGATTTTCATTGTGAAGATAGAGTTATGAAATATGAAAATGGATTATGTGTTACACTTATAATTGACCTAAAAAATTATTTGTTTCATGGAAACCAGAAATAAAATATATCTACACACCATGTTAGTACATTTATGAATATGGATTTGTGGAAAATAAATTTGTGGGATTACACGATGTGGGAAATTGCATACTATCTATCAAGATTCATGGTATGTAGTTAGGTTAAAGATGATAGAAAACTCATAGAGGGTTCATGTATACTCTTCTTATTCCTATTTGTAAATATGATGACATTCATATGGAATTTTCCTCAAGTCTAAAAATAAATCCTAAAAGTATTTATGCAATGTCAGTTATTATAGATTTCACACAAAAATAGAAATATTTATTCCCTGTAAGAGATAGATTAAATCATGAATACCTATCAAGATTCTATATTAATGATGTTTTTAGACATAACTGAAAACCTCTTTCGATCATTTTAGATCATTTTCCCCACTTTACTTCTAAATTTTATAAGACTCATCTGAGGGAAATAGATTCTAAGATGCAATTTTAAAATTATTACCATCATAAAAATGTTGGAAATCCTAGAAGAATTATTGAATCAGTGGAATATAGTTTTAAGTCACTCCCTTTTCATATTCAAGGTATCTGGGGTTATTATTTATCTAGGTGAGAGTTTTTTTATAATAATAGTTTGTTTAAAAATATTCACATGGAACAATATAAAGTATTATTGGGGGATGATATTTTATACTCCATGCTGTTTGGATGATGTTGGTGAAAGGAAAATTGTTGGACCAATGATTTTTATGAGATGACAATAATGTTAAAGACTATTTAGGCTCATATTAAAGCATCATTATGTAGGAAAAATAATAGTGATAATTTTACAATAAATGATTTTTAATTCCATATTGAAGAACATGTATAATTGTAAGTATCTTCTTGTAAGGGAATCATATATTTTTGTAACAATGGAAATTTAATACATTGGAATATTTGACCATTCATGACCTATCCCAATGAGACTCAAACCACAACAATACTAAGCCCAATTACAATGGATGAGTGTAACAAAAAGATATGAAATCTAAAAAACTAAATGGGAGGACTTTTCCTAGTGTTATGTTCTTTTCACATCCAACCATATAAATATAAAGTGAATTAGGATAATAAAAAAATGATGAAATATCTATAATATACCCATTAATATGACATCCTTTAGGGTGTTCTAGTTTAAAACAGGGATAATTGAAAAGTTAAAGGGGTAAAAAAATTTCAAACTATATATATCTTACAACTTAACACAATTTGAATGTAAAAGTGCTCAAAGAGGCCATATCCTAATCTTCATGCTCCAACCACCATATGTGGCCCTATACACTAGTATCCATATGATCCACAGTAATCTCTGATTAGCTTCACATAATTTCATAAGATACAAAACATGTGGGAAAATCCCATTCTAGGGTGAGTATATATATATACACAATATGACACCACAAAATCATAAGGGGGAGAGGGAAGAGACATTATATGAATAAATAGATACACATGTCAACCCAAAAAATGTGAGTAAAAAAATCCAAAAATATGTATATAGATATATATATATTCTCAAACCATGGAAAACTAAAAGATAGATAAGTGGATGTCCATGTCATAGTTCAGTCCAGGAAAAGAGTGTAAAGTTCCAGAATTCAATAAATGATTCCAATCATCTCACACATCAACCCAGAAGAAATATCCATCTCAAGCAACACCACTACATTGTTATTCCCAGATGAGGGTCATAATCTCTTATTGGAGGCCCCAATCTCGAATACCGAAATAAGAGGGTTCCACACATATAGATTAATAAAAGACCCATTCCATGTGTTTATATGAGGATGCAACTCTAATAGTCATTAGAGGACCCATGCCCGGCCTTGATGGAGGGTGCCTCTCTATTTACCGGAAAAGATCCCCACCTAGTATATCTATATGGGGACACTATAATAATTTGAAAAGGACCCATGCCCAAACCACCTGGAGGATTTAACTTTAACAATCAGTACAAGACCCATTCCCAGTCATGTTTTAGGGTTGCACTCTATTGGTCAGTAGAGGAACAATACCAAGCCTAGCTGTAGGGTGCCACTATAGATTTTGGGGACCCATTCCTTGATACATTAGGAGGGTTCCACTCAAATAGTATATAGTGGAAACATTCCCTTACTAACAAGTGGGTTCCAATCAAATAGTCATTCAAGGTCCATTACCCAAACTAGTAGAAGGGTTCCACTCAATGAGTAGAGTGAGGTCCCATGCCTAGATTTGCTAGATGTTTCCATTCTACATACAGGTATAGGACCCATGCCATATCCCAGAGGTAGGGTTCCACTCCAAATGAATCTTGTTATCCATCATGATATATTCTATCATAGAGCATCACCTAAATAAGTGTAACCAAAGGAATATCTTTAATATTATATGGAAATAAACTATTATGGTAAATAACATGTTTTACATGAAAAAAATCATAGTACAGGCTATTCACAGGCCAAATAATGAGTCCATTTGAGGATGTGTGATAGTTTGATTTGTCCTCACAAGGATAGAAGGGACATTACATGTAATGGAACCAAAAAATCATGTTTTCCAGCTCCATCTCATGTAAATGACACAAAAAATTCATTAATCACTACCCATGTGAGGATACATAGAATGAAGAGGGTCTACATAGTGCTTCTAGGCCACTTGAGATCCTAGCCAGAATTTCTAGCTATGTTTTTGTGCATATGATCATGTCTTTGTACATTGACACATAGAATCTATCATGCCATGTGTTATCTCACATCATCTTACCTGTCTGCTCCATCACACAACTTTTCATTCGTGGGAAGAAAATAAAGAATTTGTCATTCCCACCTAATGTGTCATGTTTTACATCAACTGAAAAACTAACCATAATATCTAAGTCCCTACACACCATGTTTTCATCACAATAAATAATGTGTATTCATGTTATCCAAAAAAACTCAGATACACTGTAAATCATATTTTTTAATTCTCAATGGTAATTCAACCCTCCAGGCCTACTAAAATAATAGGTAAATCCTTTGTTCTATATTGGAAAACATTCATTGGCCAGAAATCATAAATTACATTATCTCGGTGGATAGTCGTATGCAATGTGAGCCTCCTATTATGCATCTCTTTTCATAGACTCTAGATCCATGAAACCAACCCTTGTAAGACCAAAAATGAATCTCAAATTCCACCATTGATCATCAATCCCTCGGATTTTTTTGCATCGTTTTCTGGCCTCTTCATCAAGGAGGCCGGACGATGCTCCAGGGTGCGGGATCTGTGTTTCATTTTGGGGTTTTCAACGGGCTCTGTGTAGATATTTTGTGCTTGGGAATGATCTGGTCAGAGGGTGTGTTCTCGAAGGCGGCGACGGGTTTCTGTTGTTCGGTGTTCTGTGATGATTCCGGTGATGTTTTTCGGGGGTTGTTTCCGGATCTGTTTTCCGTGGTGATGATGAACGTTATGCGGTGGTACCACCAGTGACGCCGACGGTCGCTGGCATGCACGTGATGAGGCATGGCTTGATGGGAGATTTTTGGGAGGCCGGTACTCTCCTCCGGCAAGATTAGAGGGGCTTGCGGCAGCGTCTTGGCTGCTCGTCTGGGGTGGAGGTGACACACCTCTCGAGATGTCTTGATTTGCGGGTCTGTCAGTGCATGGATCGAGGTGCATCGGTCCTCGGGCCCGTGTTTGAAATTTGAATTTGGTGGTTGAATTTGATGGTTGAATTTGATGTGGCGGTAGATGTCGAAACGTGGTATTTCGGTGTTTGGGTACCGGCAACCCGAAAAACGGTTTGTGATGTAGTTAATTAGAAGTGGGAAATCATGTATTGGGTACTAGAAACTAATAAACTAGCTTTTATAAAATGGGGAAAAAAATATTTGTAGGGATTGGTTACACTTGACAATGTTTAATTGTGACTATAACGACTCGAAAATTTTAATAATATCTATTTCTTGAATTTGTGTGTTATTTTATTTCATAATCAAATAAACTATATCCAATTATAAATGAATTGTGTATAATTAAAATGAAATCATTGGGTTTCGACAGTTATATGACTGATGGAAAATATGATAATTGGTCAATAAAATCATTGGAAACAATACTCTTATCATTATGACTATTTCTTATATATACAAATGGTCATAGTTAATTAATAAAGAAAAAAGATTTCATTGACTCATCCAGTAGACTCATGCCATACAAAGCCCTTCTTTTGGAGCTTGGGAAGGAGGTGACATCATTATTCTTTTCTCTGGACTATTCCAAAGACGAGCTTCAACGTATTAAGTTTGAATGTAATCACTGTCGGGAGAAGTTCATGCTGATAGAAATAAATACTCAGGAAATGTTGACCAAGCCACCCCATGATTCTATCACCATTTCACACCTTACTCTTAGGTATTATGCATGTGTTATATGTTTCAATGTAATTAGGCCTTAGTTTCGTTGTGTGATCTTTTGGTATAAATAAAATTATTATTTCTTATTATGTAATTTTTTATTAATTTCAAATGTCAAATTAAATATTAGATGATTTTTTTTAAAATTTCATATTATTGTAGATTATATAAAAGGAGTGTATTTTAAGAAAATATACATTAAATAATTAATAAGGTGAAATGATTTTCAAAAAATGTCCTTATGTAGTTGTCATGAGGTAGAAATTTGTAGTATAATAAGATCAACATAACTTATGATGAATAGTAAAATATGAATTATAATATTACCCTTATGAGTAGTAACATGACCAGTGGAATATTAACATCACTTAAGAAAGTATAAATATAATTTAGTTATTTGGAAGGGTAATGTAATATTATAGCATATGTAAATAACTGTTTCAAAAATTATTAATAAAGTATTAGTTTTTTCTTCTGGTAAATAGTAATTTTACATAAAAATAAAATATCTCATGAATAGAATATTATTTTCATAAAATAGAGTTCTTTTTTGAATTCATAAAATTGATATTAGGTTAGGGTGAATTTTTGATATTTTCATAATATGTTTGGATTTTCGGTGAATAGTAAAAATGATGTTATGAGTTTTTGGTCTTTTTAATGAATTCATAATGGTGTAATAATTAATATAAGATGATGGTAGACCTGTGTATATTAAAATATGATATAAGGTGTCCCATGTGGAAAATACCATTGGAAAAAACGATGTGAAAGACGATTGTTTTTCAAATACCACTAATTAGTTGTCCCTTTCAAATTAATAAAATATTCCATCACATTGCCTACAAATATCAACTAATTATTTCATTAAATTCATTAATAATTCCTCTTAAACCAAGATATTGCCTTTTTACCTCCTAGGGAGCCTTACCAAGGATCTCTCAGGCCCCAAGGTCCCAGCCTTTGAGCTTTTGAAGTTACAATTTAAGGTAAGGGAACCTTTCACGCTCCTTTTTAGTCAACACTTCTATTATGTTATGTGTTTGAATAACCATTTTCAAAAGTTTTGGAATGATATTATGTATCCCTCTTGAATTAATTTTAATTTCCATATTATGAGATACCATTTTTCTCTCATAAATTCATTTTAATAATTTTTATGTGTCGTCATTAGGATGTCAATTTTTTTTAAAAGTAATTGCATCATCTCTTTTCTTTTAAGTTTCCTTTTCATGTGGTATGTCATTCAAATATCCATACCATGATCTTATTTATATTTCATTCTATCACAATAAATTATATTAAATGAATTATCACTGTTTGACCCTTTTCCCCTCTCTCTTTTAATTTTTTATAAAATAATGTTTCATAACTGTTATGCTCCATTAAGTTCTTCTGAAAACCTCTCTCTTTTTTCTCATGAAATTATCATCTTTTCTATATGTGAATACACAAAACTATTTCATTTCATAGGATATTCATCAAGATATAAAAATGATATATTTTGTTATGTAATTTACATATATTAACTCGAATTTCCATTTCTTGGATTATAAATCACACAATGATCATGTTTTTATGGACTTTTTAAACCGTCACGAATTTTGAAATTAAACCCATTTATTATATTCTATTTAGGATATTTATGAAATGTTTGACTATGATATTTGTTTATCACATGAAAATAAAGATAGATTAAGGGTGTGACCTGATAGTGATTTAATGAATAGGGTAATGAAATTAATCTCAATATATGACATGTTTTATAATAACTTGGTGAATAATAATGGTAATTTTTATGACACCTTAGGGATGCACCATAGTGATATTCTTATGAATGCATAATTTAAATGTTATATAAACATTTTAATTTTTTGTTTCATGTTTTTAATCTTATTATATTCATATTTATCATGCCATTTTGATAATCCCCATGTTCGTATTGATATCTCACAACTTCACATGTACATTGTTTTACATGTTTCTATATTGGTCCTTCTTCTCACCATTTCCATTGATGTATGTCTCCACGTTATGATATGTAGTAGTTTCATTTAAAATGAACTTTTTAAGAATAATTTCAACATTAATAAAATATTCTTATATGTTTTCATGTATCATGTACATTTTATCCATGACACTAGACTTTAAAGATCCTATTTTCGTAAAATGAAATTAAATTTTATATAAAAATGTCGGGATTCCATAGTTGATATCAAAGAGTAGTTTAGTTATTTGTAAAAATTAGTCTATGAAAACATTAGGAATTACCCTATATAATAGTTCTAATATACTAAAACTTCTTTGTATATTGATTAAATATTAATTAAGTGGTTTCTGAACAAATAAATCCTTTTCTAGATACAGACAAGTGAATGTGGCTCTAGAACTGATGTATCTAGCGGTAATACCAAAACAATCCACTTTGAGATAGAATCAAATGGGAATTGGTTCATGATAATGGGATTTGATACACACCTATTTTGACACTCCCATGGGATATTTTTAGTTAATCACAACATTTTTATAAATCGTTATGATGGATTTATAGAGAAATGTAATTGTTGTTAAAGAATAATTTGTTAAAACCGATTCTTTATGACAAAAAATCCTTTACAGTTAGATGCTTTTTAAAAGAATTAAGCTTCTCATTAAGGTTTTATTCTTTTAGAAAATGGAGGTCAATATATGGAACCTTCCAAATGGTGACTATAATTGCTCATTCATAGACGAACATACAATAGAAAAATGAATGGAATCATTAATGATAATGTTGTCCCAAAAGACTCATGTTATGGGAAATAACGTCAATCAAGATGAGAGATTGTTCTCACTAAGGAGGGAGAAACATCATGTTCAGTTGTTTATGCATTATTGACTACTAACCTTTAGTGAATATATCAAACCATTGATTTCTAAGTTGTGGATCATCTCTATCGAGAATATCTTTTCTGTGATCCTCTATTCATATTAACAGAAGGTCACCCTGGCTGTTTACCGCTTAGAGGGAGAAGGTTCTCAGTGGTGGGAACTAATTAAAAACATCAGTCCAAGTGTGTATGTTGAATCTATGAAGTGGGATGAGTTCATAGGGATCTTCTTCAATTAGTATTTTCATTTTTAAGGAGAATAATAATAGATAAAGAGTTTCTCAAGCTGAAGAAGGAGATTGTATCTTTTGGAATCTATGAGATGAACTTCACAATAATTTCCCATTACTCCTCAGGCATTTTCCGAGATTATAATATCAAGGTTGATAGATTTTTTGGTGTACTAAGTCCTCATATTCATTAGAATTTATCCAACCAATTCTATGATAGATATTTGGAGATCATGGGGAGTGCTATCAAAGTATAAATGGAGTTCGATGAGACAAATTGGTCTCATAAATCTTATGATAAGAAGAGATAAATGGAGCCAAGATTGGGGTAGGAGTATTGAGCAGGGAGAGGAGTAAAGGAAGTGAGATGTCCCACATGTAATAAATGTGGGAAGAAACATTCGTGGAACTGTCGACTCGGGAGCAGGAAGTGCAAAATGTGTGGTAGAGATGTCTATATCATGCAGAACATTCATAGTGAGTTGAAGCCTCTACTTTCCAACACTGCCAACAAAATAATAAATGTGTAGGCCCTATCTAATGTGAAATTCTTCTAGGGTGGACATATTGGGAACTTTTACAATATGTGTCCAAATCCAAGGGCAGTGGAGGGGAATCCACATCTTCCTCACTATAGGCCACGGGAGAATGGTCATGATTTTTCTATAATGGGTTCTGATGTTGAATCTCAAAATGATGTGGTGGTAGGTACATCTATTATTCTCTAAAAGCTACAAAATACATTTTATGATTATGGTTTAATGCATTCCCTTATTTCCTCAACGATTGTGAAGAATTTAGAATCAACCCATGAATTTCTAGAAGTAGATTTATTAGTTAAGAGTCCTGATGGCATTATCCAAGTGCTATCAGTGTTTAGAGAATCTAGTATTTACTTTAGTGATAAAAAACATAAAAAAAATATACTAGTCATTCCCAGGATGAAATTCAACATTATACTAGGGATGGACATGAATTCAAAATATAATGAAAAGATTAAATGTAGAATAATGGAAATCTCAGTAGTCATGAATGGAAATCTTTAGTTCTCTTCCAAGGAATGATATCTCACCCTTATCATAGTCTAGAAAAAGCTCTTATATCCTTCTTTATGGAGTTGATCAGATAAATGAAGAAGTAAATGAGAGTATATGGAGAGAAAATTTTCACATCATCTGGGAATATATTGATTTATTTCTTAAAGAGTTGCCTAGACCTACCTGAGAAAGAGAGGTAGAGTTATCTATTGAACTCATATCCCGATCTCATTCGATATAAATGACCTTGTATAAGATGGAGAATGTGGAGGCTGAGGTATTAATGAATCCACTCCAAAATATTTTGGAGAAGTGGTTTTTCTAACCAAGTGTGTCTCTATGTGGAGCACCTATTCTCTTTGTGCATAATAAGGACAGATCAATGTGGGTATCCATTGATTATAGAGAGATGAATAATATCACATTGAGGAATAAATAAACTCTACCAAGAATTTATGACTTATTTGACCAACATTGTGGGGCTCAATTCTCATCCAAGTTAGATCTACAATATGGTTAACATCAATTTAGGGCTATGAAAGGAGATATTCAATAAATGTACTTTCGATCAACATATGGGCATTATGAGTTTGTTGTTATTCCCTTTAGATTGACTAATGAACCAACTATTATCATGGATTTTATGAATAGAGTTTTGAAAGACAAACTTGATAACATTTTGGTAGTTTATATTGATGATATTTTGATATATTACAATATTTGTCAGGAGTATGATGATCATATAAGGATTATTTGGAATAATCTCCAGAATGATAGGATTTTTGGATTGTTCAGAAGATTGGAATTTTGGTTACAACAAGTTACTTTATTTGGACACATTGTAACAAATAAAGAATCACAATTGACCCTAGAAAGACAATCGTTTTGGAGGAGTGGCCTCAACCGACAATAATAACTGAGATTTTAAATTCATAAGAAATGTGAGATATTATATAAGGTTTTTAAAAAACATTTCATGACATTCTAATCAATTAACCATGTTAACTTGAAAAGGGTATAAGTTCATTTGGACAACGGATTTTGAGGAACGTTTCTAACAACTGAATAAGAGATTTGTCATTGCACCTACGTTTACTCTACCCTTAGGTGGAGAATTAATCGTTATTTTTTTCAATGCATCTCTGAAAGTGCTTGGGTGAATCCTCATGAAAAACGAAAATGGGATTGATTTTGCATCTCGACAGTCAAAGACTCATGAGAAAAAATATCAAATGCATGATCTTGATTTGGCTATGGTTTTTTCTCTCTCTAATGATAAGGAGGAACAATATTTATGGGGATTAATGGGATATATACACAGACCATCAAAGATTGGTGTATATTCTCACACAAAAGAAATTAACCATGAGACTGAAGTAATGGTTGGAAATATATAAATACTATGATTTTTCAATTCATTTTCATCCTGAAAGAGCAAGCATAGTTTCTGATTCCTTAAGTAGGAAAGAACCTATTGTTATATCCATGATGTCGATTAAAATAGAACCATTGATCAATGACCTATTAAATCTAGACAAGGTAATTATAAGGGAAGGGACATCTTCATCTCTATCCCAAATGATATCTCAATAGTCGTTACTAGAAAATATCAAGAATTATCATAAATAAGATCCTTTGTTACAAAAGAAGTTTTAGGATGTGAAGGATGATAAGTTTCATGAGTTCAATATTCATCAAGACAGTGTAATGAAATTTCGTACAAGACTATGTGTTCAATATATTCTAGAAATAAAGAATGATATGATGGATGATGCACAAAGATCTATGTTCTCTATTCATTCTGGAAGAATGAAAACATATAGGGGCCTTCATGATAATTATTGGTGGGATAATATGAAATGTGATATTGATGATTACACTATAAGGTGTGTGGTTTGTCAGCAAGTCAAAAAAGAGTGACATATTTCTAAAGGGGTATTACATCCACTACCCAAACAAGAATGGATGTGGGACAATATCACTTTGTACATTGACACAGGTTTCCTGATAACGTCCAAATGAAAAAATGCACTATGGGTTATAGTGGACCGTCTCACCAACACTTCCCATTTTATCTCTATTCGAGAATATTTATCTCTTGATCAACACTCCAGGATTTATGTGAAGGAAGTGGTAAGATTTCCTGGAGTTCCACTTCCTATCATTTCTGATCATGATCATTTTTCACATCTAAATTATTGGGAATTCATCAACATTCTCAATATACCAAATTGATTTTTAGTACGTATTATAACCACTATACAAATGGAAAATATGAAAGGACTATTCAAACCATCTAGAAAATTCTAAGAACATGTCCAATAGAATTTAATGGTGGATGAGATCAACATCTCTAGTTATTTGAGTTCTCTTATAATAATATTTTCCACATGGGCAGTCAAATGGCACCTTATGAAGATCTTTATGGGATGTGATGTAGAACTCCTACATGTTGGGATGAAGCTAATGAGATAAATCTTTATTTGGCTAATCTTGTGCAAGATAAGAGAGAATAATTCAAAGCCATCTAGCAACACATTAAGGCTGATCAATGTCGTAAAAATAAATATACCGACAACCATCGATGGGACGTGGAATATGATGTTTGTGACAAGGTATTACTTATAATCTGACCTTGGAATAGGGTCACAAGGTTTTGGATGAATGGGAAGCTCAAACATAGGTACGTTGGGCCCTTTGAAATCCCTGATCACATAGGAGAAGTGACATTCTAGCATGTACTTCTTCCAAATCTAGTACAACTTCTACATGTCATCCATGTATACCTCTTGAGGAAGTATATACCCAGCCCATCGAATGTAGTACATCTAGAGGTGGCACAACTGGAACATGACATCTCTTATGAGGAGTAGCCATTGGAGATCTTGGATCATAGAAACAACGTTCTACGCAATAAGACTACCCACCTTGTTAAGGAGTTATGGAGGAACAACAAATGCGAAGAATCAACACGAGAACTAGAGTAGTCTATGAGTTAGATTACCCACTCCTTTTCTCTTCTAGGGTTACATGAAGAAATTTTTGGGATATGATTTTTTAGGGGGGGGGGAGTGTAAAGACCTAAAATTTTGAATAGTACTTTTTCCCTGAATTTGTGTGTGATTTTATTTTTAACTCAACAAAACTATATCCTATTTTTAATGATGTGATTATAAATAAAATGAGACTGTTGGTTTTTGATTTTTATATGACTATTGTTCAATATGACTATTGGAAAGTATACTCTTAATGTAATGATTAGTGCTTATAAATACAAATGACAATGGTTAATTAATACAGGAAAAAGTGTATGTGGCCTCATCCAGGAGACTCAGGCCGTACGAAGCCCATCTCTCAGAGATTGGGAAGCAGGTACCATAACGAGGTTTCTCTCTAGACCCAACCCAGGTCAAGCTTCAACAGTTTATGCTTGAAAATAATTTCCTTGAAGAGAAGTTCAAGCTGAAAGAAATCACCACTTGGGAAATGTTGTCCAAGCCTCCCTAAGATTCATTCACAATTTTACACAATACTCTTAGATCAAATGTAGGTGTTATAAGGGGCTATGTAATGAAGCCTTATTTACTTTAGGTAATCCTTTAGTATAAATAAATTTTTTATTTCTTATTATAGTAATATTTTTTAATTTCAAATGTCAAAATAATTATAGGATAAATTTTTAAAAGTTTCATATTATTGATGATTTTTAAAAAAAGAGTATTTTAAAATATATTTTATACATTATATAATTAATAATGTGAAATTATTTTCAAAAAATGGTACTATACATTTGTGCTTAGTTTGAAATTTATAGTCTAATAAGATCAACATAATTTTTGATATAAAGTAAATTGTGAATAGTATTTTTAACCTTATGAATAGTAATATTACCAATTGAATAGTAACCTCCCTTATGAATGTATAAATATAATTTAGGCATATTTAATGGTAATGTAATATTATTTCATAGTAAATAATTGTTGCATTGATTATTAGTTATGTATTAGTTTTTTGTGTAAATAGTGATATTACAGAAAAACTAAATATCTCATAATTTGAAAATTATTTAAATAAAATGGATTCCATTTTTGAATTTAGAACATTGAATTTAGGTTAGGGTGAATTTATTCGATTTTTATAAAATATTTTGAATTTTATCGCAAAGTAAAAAAATATAGTTTTTGAGTTTTAAATGTGTTTAATGACGTCATAATGATGTAATAATTAATATAAAATTCTAGTGAACATTGGTACAGTAAAATATTATATGTGGTGTCCCATGTGGAAAATACTATAGGATAATACCCTGGGAAAGGGCATGATTTTTTCAAATACCACAATGGAGGTGTCCCTTGGGAATTAATAAAATATTCCCTCACTTTTTCTATAAATATCAACCCATTCCTTCATTCCATACATTCAAAATTCCTCCCCAAAGATGAAATGGTCTTTTAACCTGTATAGGATCCCTCCCATGGTTTCCTAAACCCCCCGAGGTCCCAACCTTTTAGTTTTTGAAGATACTCTTAATGGTAAGAGAACCTTTCACCCTCATTTATAATAAACACTTCATTTATGTTATGTATTTGAATTTCCATTTTCAAATGTTGGGGTATGATATTTTGTATCCCAATTACTGTCTATTTTATTTCCATATGATGAGATTCTTTTTTCCATCATATTTTAATTTTCAGAATTTTTATTTGACGCGGTTTGGATTCAGAATTTTCGTAAAATAAATTACATCTTCTCTTTTCATTCAAGTTTCTTTATCATGTGGTATGTCATTCCGATATCCATACCATGATATTATATATATTTTATTATATCAATATACTATATTATGATTTATTTATGAGTGTGTGGCCCTTTTCCCATCTCTCTTTTTAATGTTCTCTAAAATCATGTTTTAGAGTCATTATGATGCTGAACTTGCGTCTCAAAACCTCTCTCTTTTCTCTCAAGAAATTATCTAATTTTAGTTATGTGAATACTCAAACCTATTTCAGTTCTAGGGGTATTCATAAAGACATAAAAGTTATATATATTTTTTCAGGAATTGACATACACTAACCATCATTCCTATTCCATGGGTGATAAATGACATATTGATAATGTTTTTAAGAACTATTTAAAATGTCGCGATTTTCAAATGAAGCCAATTTCTTTTATTCTTTTTGGGTTATTTATGAAATTTTTGATTATGATATATGTGGAGAACATGAGAATCAATTTATATTAATGGTTCTCCCATATAGAACATCAATGCATTCAGTAAAGAAATTAATATCTAGAGATGATAGGTTTTAGGATACTTTCGTGAATATCCTTGGTAAATTTTATGACACCATTGGGATGGAACATGGTGATATGCTCATTAATGTCCAAATTAAATGTTGTATCCAAATTTTCATTTTATGTTTTATTTTTTTTAATATTATAATAATCTTTTCTATCATAAAATTATGATATTCCCCATGTTCTTATTGTATCTTTCAAGTTCACATGTAAAATGATTCACTTATTCTCTTTACTAGGCCTTTTGATCACCCTTTCCTTTGATGTTTGTAACCAGATTATGAGATAAAATAATTTTACATAGGGTAAAATTTTCATGAATATTTTCAATGGGATTACAATATTGATATATTTTTTTCATGTCTTATGTACCTTATATCAAAGAAAATATACTTTAATGATCCTCTGTTTATAAAATGAAATGAAAAGTTTTTTTATAAAGAGGTGGGATGCCATAGCGACCCTATGGTACATTGATAACTGACACATATAATTTGTGGTATAAATTCAAGAGGATAAAGTTCTAACAAACATTTTCCAAGAATTCTTAACCAATGGATACAATTGAGATGGTCTCGGCTGACGAAAAAATTGATTAATCAATTTAATCAATATATGCACATATTGAATAACTGACAATAATTGAAAATAAAAGGAAGGGAAGATAATTCTAAATCAATTTAATTAAAAAGTAAAAACCCCCATGAATTGGTGTTTCCTAACTGGTTTTGTATTGTTCTTAATTGAAGAAAGAATTTTCCAATAAATGAGAGGATTTATTGCATTCATTGCTTGTCGATCTGCCCAGATCAACAGGTGAATCCTTATCTAAATCTAATTTATCAACAAAGGAGATAAAGAGCATATATCAATTATATAAATTTTAATGAATCAAACCCTGTATAATTTCTATAATATTGTATTTTAGGAGAATCATAAAATGTTAATTAATTTATTAATTAATGTAATAATTTAATTAACCAAATGAAATCACATCCAAAAACTATTTTTCTCCATATAGCATGGAATGAAGTAATTTATGTTGATCCTAGGGTAAAAACTACATTAATACACAATCATGGATTTCTATTTCTAACATGGGTCTCTATTTATGGGTTGTCACATTTTCATTATAAAACAACATGCCTGTAATAAGAAATATATATACAATTTTCTTATAAAATTAATTATTAGGGCACATGGCCATGGATTTTCATGTAATCTTATCAAATTCATTAGGAAATATATTTAGAAATACATTAATTCACTTCTAGGAAAATATAGGGCTTATAAATCATTCCATCCTGTAATATTTTCATCCTTATAAAGAAAAAACTAAGAACAATCCTTGAGATACTGGGCATGAATATGGATCTCCCACTCACATGAGTTCTAAAACACACTCCCATGATGACTTTTAAAAAATGGGATTTTATTATCATGAATGATCATCTCCAACCAATCCTCAATCAACATCAGGTGCTCAGAAAATTCTGATGCATCCTTAGAGTCATATTTTCCTCGATCAGTAATGTTCATGTGGTCGTGCAGGTATATTCTCAACTGCGACAAATGGATGATGATGTCAACCTTATACATATATAGGGAAGTGGTGGGGTATTATTCAAAATCAATGACCCTCTAAAATATCTTTAATGACCTGATAAACCTCATGTATGGTTTTTCTCCTCCTACAAACCTTCAAAATACTTGTTTTGGGGAGGCTCTCAATAATGTGTGGTCTCGTTGCATAAAATCCAAGGGCCGATGACTTCGATATGTATAAGATTCATTCCTAATTTAGGCTTCCCTCATCTTATCACATATGACCTATAACATCTATACTATCACCTTCACCATTTCTAGACCCAAAATATATGTCTCATTGATCTTAGTCAAGTATAAGTGTGACCTGATGTGTCTCCCATATAGGGCCTCGAATGGTTCTATGTTGATAGTAGAGTGGTTGTTATTTTTGTACGATAATTCTACCAAGGTTTGATGATATTACCATCACTATCCAAATTATAACATTCTATCCCTTAGTATATCCAACAATACATGGATAGTGTGATCGATCTTCCAATCTGTCTGTTGGTGAAAGAATGTACTCATCCTCATCATGGACTTCTGTTGTATCTATATTCCCCTACCTGACCACCTTATAAAATATGTATACTAGTCAGAGACAATAGTTTTATGAACCCCATGAATGATAGTAATCTCCCATAAGTAAAACTTCCCTAAACAATCTACGAAAATCTACTCCAAGATAGAATGGAATTGTGATGACTTCATCAGCAGGAAAACTATTAAACAAATGGAATCATGGATCTTCATTGTCCATAGAAACCCCATAATTTTTTACTAGGATATAAAATATCATTTCCACTATAGGAATAGATGGGGCTGCAATAGACTTTCCAAAATATGGTACTCTACCACTATATGAAAACAAGTGAGGCATAGTGAGATGAACTTATCCATGCTATGTCCCATGTTGGACAACCAAAACTTCTACTAAAGTACTTTCCACAACTTCCCCAGCCCATGATGTATATCCCAAAGAGAAGGGTAGAAATCTATCATAACCTCCTACCACATAATTATTCTGACCACCTTCCATCCCATGAAAAGTATGATGTTGTTCTCTTTTTCAATGAATCGATCTAGTGAATATCTTGTGGTTATCTAGTCATTCAATGCCTCAAATCTAGTGTCTCACAATAGGGGCTATCTCCCATGCTAAAGGAGCGGAGGATCTAACACTCTCAATTGAAGAATAGGTGAACCCTAATGCTCAGCCAGTTTCAGATTCTAGGAAGCCATCTTCTCAAAATCCCCTAGCACCAAATGAGCATGGGACATCCTACTAAGGAAATCTTCCACCACATTTAGCTTTCTGGGAGTATGTATTAGCTCGATGTCAGAGTCCTATAATAAATCCATCTATTACATATATCAAAGTTACCTATCTCTCTGCATGATGACTTATGTGAGACTCTGAGGGTATGAATAATTCACAAAGCACTCTCCAAATAGATAGTTCCTTTACATACATAGACTAAAAACTATCATTTCCATCTCTAGTTCATGGGTTGTATTGTTCTTCTTATGAGTTATCAACTCCCTCACCCTATATGTAAAACAATGCCTTATTCTACATCAATATGAAGCTGATATAAGATCATGAGCCATCTTAATAGACCACAAACTACATTCCCTCCTATAGTAGTCTCAATAGAAGAAAAATTTTTAGCCTCTACCTCAACTAAAAAAAAGAACTCTAGAACTACTCTATCTAGTTAAAAATATTTCTATTGAATTTTAGGTAGTTAAAAGAAGATTCCAAGCTATAGTGGCCTTCCATAAACCTCCGTTAGTACCCTACCATGCCAAGAAATCACTTCACCTCTAGAAAACTCTTGGGTGGATCTCAAGAAAAAACTACATTAATCATCAATGGTTCCATAGAAAACCCCTACTCATAAAAGACATGCCCTAGGAAGTGAATATCATGAGAGCAGATTTTTCAATTTGAGAGCATACTATGAACTTGGTTCTCCCAAATAAAATCTAAGTCAATCCTCAAGATCTATATGTACTCTTACTCTGATGCCATCGTAGATGACTATTTCATGAATGAAGACAACAAAAAACTAGTCTATGTACCACATGAAAACCTAGATCATAAAATCCATTACAACAGAATGATAATTCATCACACCAATGGGAATCACCCTAGACTCAATGTGTCTATAGTGATGTTGGAATGGTGGATTTGGAATATCTGCCTCATAAATTGTCTACTAGTAGTATCCTGACCAGATATAGATCATATAGAACCATCTATCCCATTGAAACTACTAAATGAGTTCATCGTTCCTCCAAAAGGGTTAATTGTTCCTCAACATAACCTGGTTCAAGCGATGGTAATCCATTGAAATCCACAGGTACTCATCCACATTCTTCATTAATAACTTGGAGCGATATAGGGGTACACATTGGGGATCATAAAACCTTTCGCTTAATGGTCCTCCAACTATAACCGCATCTCCTATATCTCGGTATGTGAAATAGGATATGCCATAGAAGATATCAGAGCTGTAATGCGATTTTTTCTATAAAAGAATACATATCCCACATTGGCGGTAGTCCTGAAACGTCCTCATAGATCCATTCAACAAAATCTTATATGACTGATGCATTTTAGATTTATGAAGAGTATTATGCACCGTGGAATATACTCACAAAATAGTGGGTTACATGTTGTATACTTCCTCCAGCATTGCACACTCATCCCACATTGAGATCTCTCTCTCCCACAAAGAAGAATCTCATCCCATCCAGTTATGACTTCTAGATCCTTACCACAAACAAAAAACTATTCCCTGATCATGTACAAAAAATCCATACACCTGATGATTTCATAGGTTTCCATCCTGATAAAAAAGGTCCCATGATATCCACCATCCACCAAGCGATAACTCATATTTCCAAAGGATAAAATATATAGAAGAATAATTCCTCATAGGAACCATAATACAATGGTGATGATCTAATTATAGAACATAAATATCATTGTCTTTAACTAAGGGTAATGATATTAAGGAAAAACTCAAACATATGTATATTAATAAATATTATATAGTATAAAACATATATTTTACCACTAATAATCCAATTCACTACATGGCCGTTTGACTGCATAGTATGCACCAATCTGAGAGCCTAGCATTCATCTACATAGGGATGGTGTGAGCTACCTAGTGGTGGTGGTAGAATAATATCATAGCATAATCAATCACCCAAATCTTCTCCTCCTAAATGTCTACATTATCCCTATATAACTATGTATCCATAAGGGTAACTCTTTCTTCACATTGGAGATTCATGATAATGTGAATGTCATTATAATGGTGATCTATTTTATATTAGTCTACTATACTCATCATGACTGGTTAGGATTCCATAATATAATTTAACTCACCTATTACAAAAATAACAACATCCCTCTCTGGTTATCCCTGCTCCTTTTTCCTTCCCCTAACCATGTCCATACGCTTAATCATAGGAAGTTATATAGCACCAATATCCTACCCAATGGTGTCAGCTAGCTGATGTAGATAACTCTTGCTTATGAAGAACACTACTAGATCCAACTGCCTCGCATCCCTTTGATAGGAAAATCTACCTCTCTATTCCTTGATCCAACACTGTATCATTTGTGGAAATGAACATTGACACTACAATAGCATGGGAATATCTATAGATTCCCTGGTCAAACTCCCATTTTTTAATGTATCCATCACAACTCATGTCAACTGAGTACAATGTAAGGTCTCTGAACCTCTCAGTGTACTCATCCAAATATCATACCTCCCTACAGAACCTCTAGAAGATCATAAATTTGAAATGATCATAAAATGAAGGAGGTAGTAATCCTCACCAAATATATGTTAGAATTGTGAACATGAGGGTGCTGAATCAACAAGAATGTAGGTAATAAGACTCTACTAGTTCCAAGATTCTTCGGGGAAAGGGATAGAAAATAGTTCAGCCACATAATCCTACAGTGTTTGGATTTTCTTGAAGATACAGACCACATGATATATCTAATCCACTACTACATGGTGAACTTGCTCACTATGGAACCTCAACAGCTTCTGGTGCTGAAAGTCATGGAGTGCGCTTAACCAATTCGCATCCAGATCGCGTTCTACTGGTATCATCTTCAAAATAACATGTATTTCTGTTGATACCTATCCAACAGACGAATTATCTCATGGGATGAACCTTAAAATAAGGCCACATCATTCATTGGACCATCATCATGATATCGAATAGGTAAACCAACTAGCTGTCATCACAGAGGCATCCTAAAATTTTAATTAATACATACCATGGTTAGATAAATAAATATATATATATATAAATATACAATTGATATGCTAAATCAAGAATGGAAATAATAGAAATAATCTTATATGATGCTTCTCCCTTTGATCAATGCGACCAATGTCTCAGTATTCCAAGTCAACATAAAGTTATTCAAGGTCCTAATGAATGGACACATATCCTGTCACACCGACACTGGATTCCCTTTCTTGAAATCCACAATCAATACACAATGAACCTATTTCACAAAATATTGACTAATCCCTATTTAGGGGACAACTTTAATCTATATCCCAAGGAATGAACTATACTTACACAAATCTATCTTGACCTAGATAAATGGGGAAAACCTGTAACAAGAATACTGCCTCCATAGTCTTGGAAGTGGAGACAAGCACCATAAGGAATAACCTAAATGGAAGGCCTTTTAATAATACACATGTACACTCAGACAAAAAAAATGTCAATTCATATTTTTATTTGAATAATAATAAAATGATGAAATATAAAGAATATGACCATGCATTTGAATACCATTAGGGTGTACAAGAGTATGATAGTGAAAACTAAAAAAAAGAAAAATGTACATTCCCAAACCCAAAATTTCCCATCCTATAAAAACCGATAATTAAAAGTTATATGTGACACCCATATGCTAATATCCATGCACTAACCACCATATTTTGACTAATGCCCTAGGCATCCTTATGTTCCTTTAAATCCCCAAAGACATGTTATTCACATGTATAAGACATGACATATGGAAGAAAATCCAATAAAGGGGTGTGTGTGTGTTCAAACCCAGTATGATGCAATGAAAACTATTGGGGGAGCAATAAGAGATGAAATTGTAATAGATAGATTTATAGTTCAGCCAAAATCAATTGATTAAAAATTTCAAAAAACATGGATACAATTATATATATTCACAAATTAAAGAATCCCGAATGAGAGAGAATGGGATATCCTTATCACATTCCAACATAAGAAAAGAATTACAATAGTTATAAAATTCCATCAATTATTTTCAACATCTCTCATGTCTTCCCATAAGAAATATCCAAGTAAATCCACACCACACAACTATGTCGTTTAGTTGCAGGACAAAATCTCCAAGAGAAGGACCCATGCCCTGGTAAAATAAGACATTTCCTAACTATAGGATCTATACACTATCTTCCTAAGTGGGTCCCACCATGATGATAAATTGAGGACAAATACCCTTCCCAGATGGATGATTCCACTGTAGTATTTGGTAGAGGATCCATGCATATCCCAATAGGAGGGTGTGACTCCAATAAACAGTAGAGGACCCATTCCCAACCAAACGGGACGGATAAAAAATAATATTTTGTAGAGGACCCATCATTATCCATGTTCCCTGGTGCCACAATAATGGGAATAGTATAACCAATTATCATACAACCTATAGGGTTCCACTTTAGTAGTTTAAGACCCATGCTCAGAAACCATAAGAGGTGTCACTCTAATATCATATAGACGACTGATGCATTGCCCTGCCGGTGGGTTCTTCTCAAATAGTACATAGAGAACAAAATCCTTACCCAACAATAGGGTTCCCCTAAAAGAGTTGATAGAGTAAACATTACCATAACAGTTTTAGGGATCAAATTTATAGTTAGGTAGAGGGCCCATTTCCTATCCCAGTGGGAGAGAATCACTCTAAAATCCTTCGGTAATCCTACATGATTACTTGCATCATAGAGAATGTCATAAATATGAGTGATGAAAATAACATATCACCTCATATTCTAAAACACACTATGAATCCCAACATCATGTTTTATACATGAAAACACTCAGGATAGCCATCTCGTGGGCCAAAATCGTAGTCCATATAAAGCAGAAATGAGAGATGAAGTTTCCTCAAATGGTATGAAGGGTTGCACAAAGTGTAAGGGAACCCACATGTTATATTTCCAACTTCATAATCTATTTATGTCCATGAATTTAAATGTATATCTTCCCATGTATGCCTACATGGCATGTAGAGGGTGTACATGGCATGCTGGAGCCACTCGGCTTCCTACCTGTGCTCCCTGGTCATGTCCTTGTAGCTTTCCCTGTGTCTGTGTACAGTGGTATTCGATATGTGGATGGTCAAATAATTCCATTTGGGGTAATTCCCATGTTCCATTCCACATGGATTATTTTCTCTAGGAACAATTCATGTCATGTGGACAAGCAACACAACATTTCGTTCTTCGGGACAAACCTTAGTAGCGGCAGCTGGGGCCCACACAAAATGTGTTCTTCAGACTACAAAACGTGAAGTTTGGAATTAATAAAATGCTAATATATGTTCTCTAACATCTATATTTTCGTTTTACACTATGATATATACCTCTAGGACTCTGGTAATCTATGTTAATTCATACTTTCTTTATTACAAGCCATCTGTTGGATACAAATCAATTATATATTCATCTCGGTGTATTTTTCATATGCATAACATGCCTCCTATTTCACCTCAGATTCTTGAGATCCAAGATCCATGAAACCAACACCCATTATACAAACATTTCATACCAAATGTTATCCATTATTGTGGATCTGTTCATCTCATGTGAAACCATCTTGAATCGGGGAGTCCAATATGGATCAGTCCTACCCAGTAATGTCGAATCAGGACCTCGACATCCATAAATGACTAACAAAATGAGTTTTTGGGACAATTAAACAATAAAAAGGAATTAACAACATCTGTACAAGTTTTAATGTACAACATAAAAATTTGGATGATCTGGGTTTAGAAAAGAATTGAATAATCAATTAAATAAATACAGCGGTGCATGCAAGGACTTATAATCAGCATTGATAAATGAAATGCCTGATCCTAATCAATCAATTTAATAAATAATGGAATAATCCAAGAATTGAAGAGTCGTTCCTATTTTTGGATCATCCATCATTTAAGAACACACTCTCCAGTGAATGTTATGGGTCGATGCATTCACTGTACATCGATTTTCTTACTTTGATAGGATCATCATCTTATGAATCTGAGTATCCAATGAATTAGAGGAAGAATATCTCTCAATTATCCTAGTTTTAATGTGTATAAACCCTAATAATATCTATAATGGTGTATTTAATGAAAAATATTAATATGTTAATTAATTTATTAATTAAATTAAATATTTAATTAAACATCTAGATTCTCTTACATTGGATTCTTTTATCATACTTCCCCACATTGACATATTTTTCACCATGCATATGGTAAAAATGGGTTTTAGACTCAATAGCTATATTTGGTTTTTGGTTTTATATTTTTTTAAATATTTATAGCATTTTTTGATGAAATTATAATCATGTAATATAAAATTTATTTAATATTTTATTGTAAAATCAATTTTGGGCACATTGGGCCTCATAATTGCATGCAGTCGCAACACATTTCTCCAAAAATATATTTAGAAATAATTATAAACCATTAATTGGGAAAAAACGTTCTCCAAATACCCAATGAAATCCTTGATGTAATTGGGGGCTTTTCCATTCCACATTACAATTCCACTATAGCACCCCTGTTTGAGTTATGTAGCCTTTATTTATGCTTCTTTTTTTGTTTAATGTTCTTGGGATGATTTGAGAATAGGTTGGGAGAGTTTGGAATGGTTTTGGATAAGTGTGGAGGCCTTTCTTATGGAGCACGGTTTGATCACAGTTAGGGGAAACCGTGGTGGTTCTCCACGAAATCGTGTAGGGGGAGACTGTAGGGTCCTCACGACCTACACGCGATTTTTCAAACCTTGCGAGGAAATCGTGTGATCCCCTCCTCTCAAGGAATTATCATGCTTATGGATAGCTCACGATATGTCAAACCATGCGGGATAACTATGCATCCACTTAAAAATAGGGTTTTAAAACCCGGGTTCACTCGGGCTTGCCTCATTCCTCTCCAAACCCTCAACCACCCGAGCCTCACTCACGATTTTTGGTTCTCATGGGTTGAAGGTCAGATCACACATATTTTGGAAGCATTTTGAAGAGGTTTCACGGTGGTTTGATGTTGCTTTCTCCTAGGTAAGTCTCTCTTCTTTGTTCCCTGTGTTTTTTTCGAGATCTATATCTCCCTCTCTCTCGGTTTTCTAGATATACACACGTTGTGTGTAGATCTAGGGTTTTGGATGCCTTGGATGTTAATTTTAAGGCATTTGGATGTTAGGGAAGGATACCTAGAGAGGCTTCAGTTGTGCGTTCACTAGTTTTCAGGTGTAGTTTCATGTGGGTCAATTTTTCCGTGACCCTATAGATAGGTGGCTGCTCTATCGACTCCACTTGGTTAGAGCTAATGGGATTGGTTACAATTAATTTTGTTGGCTTGAAATTAATTGTGTTTTGATTTGAAAAATTGGTTAGATTTCCCTTGGGTGATGTTTTGAGGATTCTCGGGAAAAAGTGGGTTTTGCGGTGAAGTGTTTCATGTTGAATATTTTTAAAATGAATATTTTAAAAAGTTTTTCTGTGAATGATTTGTGAAATTTTATGATGAAAATGGTTTTCAATAAAGATATTGTTTTGTTGAAATATGTAATTGTATGTAAAATAATTTATGGGTGGTTTCAATAAATGGGTGATTTATTGAAGTGGTTGACATGTAATGAAATTGGTTGATTGCATGTTCTTGTGGCCTTGGTGGGTTATGTGATTGGTTATGGCTTGATTAGAATGTTGTGTGGATGTAGGCGGGGAAGGACCACTATAAATAGGGGATGAATGGTGGACGGAAGGGCCACCACCAAAAGATAAGTGGTCGGGAAGTACTGCTAGTTGTGAATGGGTAAACGGGTTGGATAGAAGCACCCCCATTAAAGTTGATTTGTTGTGTATTTAATTGAAGATGTAAATTGTTGTGCTAATGTGTAAATAATGAATGGCTTCTTCCATGTTTTTTGGATTTCCTTAGTTGCTTGGTTAGGGTGAGATGGCTTGGTACAGGTGTGTTTGGATTATAGTAATGGATTCACTTGTGTTTATTGTATATAAACAGATTTATATAAATGTGATAATGGTATTATCCTAGTAGAGTGTGTAGGGAAGTCATTTGGGTAAATTCTACTGAGTAGTTGTAGTCACCCCCTACTATTTCACTTTGATAAGCATGTCATGCATGGTAGAAATGACATCCCTCCAGGATGCATATTGCATTAGGGTATAATGATTTATATTGAGATATGAATGCGTGGATTTTGAAAAATCTTGATTGGGTTTCAAAATGGAATGATTTGAAACATGGAAACTGGTGGTATTTTGAAAATGGTTTGTTTTTATAAAATGGTCAAATATGAAAATTTGGAAACGGTGGAAAGCCTCATTGTTAAAGTGTTGTGGAATGAAAATTGAAATGGGAATTATTGATGTCTACGGAAGTGAGACTCATCATTCTTTGTTTTATGTTTATAGAAATGGCACTGAGTAGGCATTGTAGAGACCAACTGGAAGTAGCTGATGAGAATGTTGTTTTACCTGAGCCGTAGGTGAACTTGTATTTTTTTTCCAGATCAAAGTGAAATCATTCCATGTTGTGGGAAGTGTGAATAGAGAGGAAGAGCCAAAGCTTATGGATTATGTGGCTCAGTTTGAAAGGCATGATCCACCCATCCTTAGGGGTGATTCAGACACGACAAGGGAAGACGCTGGGCTGTCCAGAATAAAATTTTTTTTCGAATTCATGGGGATGCCAGTAGAGCTAAATGTAATTCTAGAAATGTATAAGCTAGAGGATATTGAACTTCAGTGGTGGGAGTTGGTAGTCCAAGTAGGGACGGACCAGCGTATTACATGGGAAAGCATTGAGGAATTTTTTAATAATCAATTCTACCAACATAAGTTCAAAATTCATCCCACAACTAATTTCTTCAGTCTGATGCAAGATATTATGTCTGTGACGGAGTATGAAGCTAAGTTTACGAGCTTAGTGTGGTTTTCAAACGAGGTGGTGGGTAGCACATCGTTGAAGGAAAGGATATTTGAAGATGTTTTAAGGCAAGATATCCATTCAAAAATAGCCATGATGTGTGTTGGTGATTACACATAGATGGTGAATCGAGCAATGATGGCTAAGCGAAATCTATTAGGAGCATCGGGTGGAGTAATCATGGTGGTACCAAAGGGGAATAATTGGCACTCTAACGCTTGGTTCAAGAGGAGGAGGGACAATTTTTCCCACGGCTAGGGAATGGCACATAATCCGATAGTAGGATCGTTGAGTCTTCCTCCAAAGCCCCAGAGAAAACCAGGATGGTTTCAGTGTGGCTCTACGGGACACATCAATTGGGGCTGTATGAGACAACCTCTGAAATGTAACAATTGTAAGCAGATGTGGCATCTACAACATTATTTTTGGAATGCTCCATAGTCGGGTGCATGTGAGACTCCTTAGAGGTCGCAATCATCGTATGAATCGAAGGGATGTGGACAACAGCACACCCCTCGTCAGTAGAGCAATACTAGTTATGGTGATTCCGAGAACACCACAACTCCTCAGCAGGGCAATAAAGAGATGAGTGTGGAAACCAAGGCGTTATTCGGAGCTGAGAAAGATGTGGTGGAGGATCAGTCATGACCATCCATTGTGCGAGGTACTATTTTTTAAATTCTACCATGATGAAAGTGTTTTTTGATACATGTGCCTCACACTCTTTTATTGCTTCACATGTGGTTGAGTTGCTAGGTTTAAGGGTAGAAATGATGCCTTCAGTTTTGAAACTTCAAACTCCTCTGGGATGAAGAGAGTGTCGATCCTTCTCATTTAGATCATATCGTATCGTTGTGGTAATGGTTGAGCTAATGTTGAATTTCTCAATTCTTGAAATGGATGGGTATGATGTAATCCTCGGAATGGATTGGCTGGTGGAATTTAAGGCTCACATTCACTATAATGCGTGGATAATGTCTTTTACGACACACAATGGGATTAGACATATCTTTAGAGGAGAGAATCATGAAAGGCAGGGTGCAATGGGTTTGTTGGCACCAACAGTGGGAACGTTATCATTTTAGTTGGTGGCGATGTCCTTGGAATTGGTAGAGGGTGTTGAAAAGAGTGTTCTTCTGATAGTTGTGGATCATTTCATGGATGTTTTTACCAAATAATTCTCTAGGATTCATCCAGTAATAGATGTGGAGTTTAGGATTTATCTCCTTCTGGGGACCAATCCTATCTCACTTCGATCTTACCGAATAGCACCTACTGAATTGCACGAATTGAAATTCCAATTGGAAGATCTAGAACAAAAAGGTTTATCCAACCTAGCACATCTTTTTGGGTAGCTCCGATGTTTTTTGTGAAAAAGGTGGATGGAATGTTTAGACTATGTGTTGATTATCGTCGACTTAAACAAGCTATGATAATGAACAGATATCCACTTCGATGAATTGATGATTTTTTTGACCTCTTGAGGGGAGCCGAGTGGTTCTCCAAGATAGAACTAAGGTCAGGATATCATCATTTGCGGGTGAGGATGGAAGATATTCCTAAAAAAACTTTCAGAAGTAGATATGGACATTATGAATATGTGGTTATGCCCTTTGGTCTAACGAATGTTCTAGTAGTGTTCATGGAATTGATGAATCAGATATTTCCTAGATATCTAGATTAATTTTTGGTTGTGTTTATAGATGATATTTTGGTGTATTCTAAGACAAGGGTGGAGCATGAGCAATAATTGCCGACAGTTCTGGGGATCTTGAGGGAATGTTAGTTGTCTGCCAAATTATCAAAGTGTAATTTTTGGATACAGTAAGTCCATTTTCTGGGCCATATGATTTCCGAAAGTGGCATTTCAATGGATCTGGAAAAGATAGTGGTTGTTATCTCATGTCAACCCCCAAATATTGTGTTTCAGGCATGGAGTTTCCTCGGCCTAGCTGGGTATTATCGGCATTTTGTTCATGATTTTCCATATTTGGATTCACCGATGACAGCTTTGACAAGAAAGAATCTTCCAATCTAGTGGAATGAATAGTGTCATAAGTATTTTGAAGATCCAAAAGGTCTCCTTAAATCAGCACCAATCATGGTTTTGAAAGAACCAGGAATAAAGTATTTGGTGTAATTAGATGCATCCAGATCATTTTTGGAGTGTGTTCTCATGCAAGGGAATCATGTCGTTGTGTATGGCTCACGACAGTTGTGGGTGGATGAGATGAACTACCCAACTCATTATTTGGAATTGGAAGAAGTGGTTCATGCATTGACAGTGTGGCGTCACTATCACTTATGTGAGAAATTCATGGTATATACAGATCATAATAGCTTGAAGCACATTTTCACACAAATGGATTGGAACATAAGGAAAAGGAGATGGATGGAATATCTCGTGAAGTTGTTTTTTGACATGATGTATGCACTGGGTAAGAGAAACTCGGTGGCAGATGAATTAAGTATAAATTATATGCTCAGGTGGTGAAAAAGGCATCAGACCAATGTCAATTGATGTCGGTTATAGCTGACATGCAGTTGGAATGTGAGAACCAAGGAAATGGAGCGGTCTTATTTTAGGTCTTGCTGATTCTTCACTTGATTGAACTTATTAATGATGCGCAGATATCTGATTCGGAGTGTGTGACCATGATGTTGAAACTCAATTGTGGGGAGATCATTGAGGGTTGGCAACTGAATGGAGATTCATTTTTGTGTTTTCGTATTTGGATGGTTGTACTAGTCGCTTGTCAGGAGGATCTTCTCAGGGCGTATCATCATTTCAGATGGTTTGTTCATCCGGGAATTCAAAAAATTTATTATGCGTTGAATGTTCAGTTCTGGTGGGCTAGTATGAAATGAGGTGTGGATGAGTTTTTTCGAGATTCTTGACTTGCCAGCAGGTCAATGCAGAGAACCAGATGCCGACGGGAATGTTGCAGTCTTTACCAATCCCTGTTTGGAAGTGGGAGAAAATATCATTGGATTTTGTCATGGGTCTCCTAAGAACGGTTAGGAAGCATGATTCCATTTGGGTGATAGTGGATGGGATAAAAATGTCGGCCCATTTCATCCTGATTCTTGAATCTCATACGGTGGAGGATCTATCAAAAAAATATATTCAGGAGGTGGAAAAGAGGAATGTTGTTCCAGGTTTGATTGTATCATATAGAGATATGAAGTTCACATCTCTTTTTTTGAAATCCTTGTAGAAATCCCTTGGGATATAGTTGAATATGATAATGACATATCACCCTTAGACAGATGGTCAATCCAAGAGGATGATGCAAACATTAGAGGATATGTTGTGGGCTTCTGTCATTGATTTTTGTGGCTCGTGGGAGGAGCACTTGTCATTGGTTGAGTTCTCATACAATAAAAATACCAGGCATCCATACATATGGCTTCATTTGAAGCATTTTATGGACAGTCGTGTTGTTCTCCACTATGATGGGTATAAAGAGGTGAGTCCTTAATTGTTGGACCGAGCCTTGTCCAAGATTCATTGAAGAAGATTAGGTTATTCAGGAAGAGAATGGAGATGGATTAGAGTCTTCAGAAATCGTATGCGGATCATCTTCGTCTATCATTTTTGATCGAGGTGAGTGATCTTGTTTTATTAAGGATCTCTCATAGGTTGGGACATCGTCAGTTTGGGATTCATGGAATGTTATCTCCAAGGTATATTGGACCTTTTGAGATTTGTGAGAGGGTTGGTGAGGTGGCTTGTCATTTTGATTATCCACCTGGTTTTAGTACAGTGCAAAATGTGTTTCATGTGTCGCTGTTGAAAAAGTATCAACTGGATTCAGGCCATGTTATTCGACGTGATTATGTTGAGCTAGAGTCGAATGCTTATTTGGTGCATGTGCCAGTGCTGGTTGTGGATAGGATAGAGAAATTATTACGGCGTAAAATCATTGGTCCGGTTCATGTTTTTGGCAGCATGGCGAGATCCAGGAGGAGACTTGGGATCAAGAGAAAGAGTGGGTCGAGCAATGGACCGAACACTTTTGGAAAAAGGTGGGTTCACTACATTCCAAGGATGGGAAGACCAATGGCGGGGATGAGGTATCACCCCCAGTTTGAGATATGTTTCCTATTCTTATTCTTATTTATGTGTTTATAGTGCATGGGATGAGCTAAGAAGAGGTTGGGAGAGTGTTGAATGGTTTTTGATAAGTGTGGAGGATTTTCATAGGGAGAAAGGTTTGAGAACGGTTTGGGGAAACAGTGCAGGTTCTCTAGGAAACCATGTAGCGGGGAGATAGTATGCTTCTCACAGAATACACATGGTTTGTCAAACCCTGTGAGAGAACCATACAAACCCCTTCTTTTAAGGTATTACTATGCACACGGTTAGCGCACAGTTTTTCAAACCGTGCAGGCTAACCGTGCGGCCACATAAAAACATGGTTTTAAAACCCTGGACCACTTGGTCTTGCCTCATTCATCTACAAACCCTCTCCCATTCGAGCATCACTCGGGATTTGGGGTTCTCATGGGTTGAAGGTGATCTCCCACTGATTATGGAATTGTTTTGAAGAGGTTTCTTGACAGTTTGAAGGTGGTTTATCTCGAGTAAGTCTATCCTCTCGGTTCCTTGTGTTTTCCTCTATATCTACATCTCCCTCTCTCTCAGGTTTCTAGATCTGCACCCTTTGTGTGTAGATCTAGGGGTGTGGTTTCCTAGGATGTTAATTTTAAGGTGTGTGGTTGTTTGGGAAGGTGATCTAGAGAGTCTTTGGTGGAGCATTCTCCAGTTTTGAGGAGTGGTTGGTTGTTGGTTGATTTTTCCAAGACCCAAAAGTTAGGTGGATTCTCTATCGACTCCACTAGGTTAGAGCTAATGGTTTTAGTTACAATTAATTTATATTGAATGAAATTAATTCTTTTTTGTTGTGTGAAATTGGTTTGAAATCCTTTGGGTGATGTTTTGGGGATTTTTTGGGAAAAAGTGGGATTTGTGGTGAAGTGTTTCCTATTGTGGATTTTTGAAATGAAGATTTTAAAATGTGTTGTTGTGAATGATTTTTCAAAATGGTTGATGAAATTTTTTTTCAATAAATATGTTATTTTATTGAAATGTGTAATTTCATTGAAAATGATTTAAGTGTGGTTTCAAAAAATGGGTGATTTATAGAAGTTGTTGACATGTAATGAAAGTGGTTGATTACATGTTGTTGTGGCATTGGTGGGTTATGTGATTAGTTATGTTCTGATTGGATTGTAGTGTTGAAGTGGGTGGGAAGTGACACTATAAAAAGGGGATGGATAGTGGATGGAAGGTCTGCCATCAAATGATAAGTGTTTGGGAAGTATCGCTAGTCGTGAATGGGTGAATGGGTTAGACGGAAGCTCCACCGTTATGGTTTCTTTGTTGTGCATTGGCTTGCAAGATGGAAATTCTCGTGCTAATGTGTAAATGATGAAATGTATTGTGGAATGTTTGTTTGGATTTCCCTTATTTTTATGGTCTTGGTGATAGGGCTTGGTAAGGCTGTGTTTGGAGTATAGTAATGGATGCACTTTTGATTATTTTATATAAACCATTTTATATAAATGTGCTAACGGTTTTATCCCAGTAGTGTGTGTAGGGAAGTAATTTATGTAAATATTACTAAGTAGTTGTACTCACCTCCATTTTTTGGCACTTTTGTGACTATCCAGATGTTCTGTACCATGACGTGGGAAATGGTAAGGAATCACCCTCATTTAGTGGTGCATTGTGATGTCTGGGTGGAGCTTAGAGCTCAGAGCTTGTTGTGGATCTGTGGTAGTGTCATGGATCTTGGTGTTTATTGTTTAGTTTTTTCATTGTACTCTAATGTTTGGTAGACATGTTTAGTTGAATGGTTTTTGGGTTTTGTGATGGAATTGTTAGTATCACATGATTGGGTTTGAAAGTGCATGCATCCTTTGTTGTGGATTTGTTTGTTGTTGTCTAAAGGAAAAATCATTCCCCACTGTTCCTTGAAGCCCTCAGCATTTATTTCCATCCTCTGGCGCCTAGGGATGTCGCTTAAAGCCTAGTATCCCTCACATCCTACTAACAATAATGAGTAAGGGGTGGGGTGTTATAGCCACAATGCCTCAAAAAATTACATGATGTGTTCCATATATCACTGTTAAGGAATCACATTCCAGAACCAACACATATGCTCACCTCTCAAAAAATAGGATTGGAACTTTTCTATCCTATTGTGATGAACCCATAAAGTTTAAGGATAGTATATAAAATGTATTGAGTAATAACATAACTCAAATATTAAAGATAAATTGGAGAAATCATAAAAGGCATGAACAAATGTCGAAACTAAATGATTTTATGAAGAGTATCTACTCTAATTTATAGAGAAGGTAATATTCCTGAAATTGTGAAGAAAAATAATTATTTGATGGAATAATTTATCACCCTAAGATGTTATTATTTCTTTTCTATTAAATAAAATCATTATATTCAATAGCATGTGATGCACACAACACTACGGTTAAATAAACATACTCAGTTAAAATATTATTTAATCATGACCATAATAACCTAGCTATTATGTTGGAGGGTTGGAATAATACAAAATAAATTAATAAAATAATATTATTTATATCTGTATAATATAAATAAAGAGGATATTTTTTTACTTTGTAGAAAAATAGATTCATTGGAAAAAAAGAGTTTTCTGAAAAAATTTATGTTTTCAAAAAAGTGGTTTAGTTTCACTTTATAGATAAAATATGAAGATGTTTTTACCACTTTTAGAATTTTTTATATAAAAATAACAGAATTTCTAAAATTAAATTTGGGTGATTTTTATTAATTTTTCTGAAGATGATTTTTATGAATAGTGAAAATAGAAATTTTGATTAAAAAATGCCTTGTTGTTTAAATTATTTATAATGAATTATTATATTTTGAATAATTAATAATGTAAAATAAGATTTATTATATTACAAATTGAATAATTTTGATCATTGGGATCTATTTATGGTATGTTTCAATGAAAAAACATTCAATATTTAGAATAATTTTTCATTACAAACCCGCCTTTTCAACTCATCTGTGAGTATAATTTCAAATATGAATCCACCACTTCTGAAAATTTAATGTGGACAATGGATTACATATTTTTAAAAACAATAATTAATATTATATATTAATTTTCTCTTATTTTTTAACCACATTGAATAGTAAAATTTGTAAAAATTATTTTTCTTGACTGAGATAAAAAATGATATAAATGGGGATAAACTAAGAAGAAGAGGGTTAAAATGAGTTGAAAAAGTGTCCAGAACCAATATTAATTCCATATTTCTTCATAAAAACCTATAATTGGTGATATTGTACCATTTTTTAGAATTTTCATGATAAAAACATCATTTTAATTGATTCTTGTAAAAAAATTGATGTGTGTCCACTCCCCCACATATAAAATGCCAACACCTCCCTCCAATATTCACACTTCCAAATAAATTTTTTGGTAAAGATCTACCCAAATAATTAATTAATGAAATATAATCATATTAGATTTCTTTATTGATCATTAATACATCCTATGAAATATTTTTTGAAATTGTAAATAGATCAATCATAGAAGACGTAATGTTCATAAATTTTTTTTTATTTTATTTATTCTTTCACGTCCATAAAATATGTATAAATAATTATTGTAATAAAGAGAAGTGTATTACATAAAAATATAAAATATTATTTTAATTTTATAACTTATATTTCCTTCCTCCTCCATCAAATGGGAAATCAAATCCTTGATTGTGTGAAAGACAGACTACCACCACACAAACCGATGTAACTCATTTTCAATAAACATATCTCATTGTTGGATAAAATGTTGGATTTACTATTGTTGTATAATATTTATAATATAATTATAAATCTTTAATTATAATATCGCACATATATTCTTAGATTCTAGTTCAATAAAAAATATGACATTGTCACTCGTTTGTGTGTAAGATTACCACCTCATGAAGAAATGTTAATCCCTTTTTCATTTTTTATTTACATAAAAGTTAATAAGAATAAATTTAATGAATATATGTTATAATATGACATTATATAAATTCATGGAATTTAATATATCATATTCTATTTTACCCTTTCACTCATTTATGGAAGTATTTCACCACACATTCATACATATGACCTACAGTCTATATGAATCAATGCGACTCATTGTCTATGAAACACATTATATAATGGTTTTAATGTTTTATAAAATGATTAAATATTTAATTTGAGAAATTATTTTAACTATATATATGATATATTAAAATTCCATGTACAATAATAGGAACTTTTATCACAAAACATGCATGTAAAAACAAGGCAATTAACTCCTGAAACAATTAAAATATTTAAATATAATTATTAAATTTGCAGTAAAATAATATACTTGGATAATATATTATATTATAATTTTCTATGGTTGTGTAATATATTAATAACATTCCAAAATACAATATATAGTATTTTTATGAATGTTCATCAAAAGGGAAGTATGAGGCGAGGGTCTCTATCTCAATTTTCCTTTTTTGAGTCATATGGTAATGTTCTGCACCTAATTACTTTTATATGTATTATATACTACCTTGGTGGCTTTTAATTTCACTATAAATTAATAAGTCATGATTAATTATGATTCTATTTGAATTATTTCTTCTAATGGGATTTGGATTTAAAATTACCAAGTGGAAAACAAATGCATAATTCAATTTATGTTTATTAGGTTCTATTACTTATACAATATCATTGAAAATGTTTGATTTTGAGTTTAATAAATTTTTTATATTTAGGATTTATTTCAACATTAATTATGTTATTTGAAATTTAAAAAAATTTAATGATTCATTGATTAATTATTGCTTCCATGTTATAATCATATTAATGGATTTTGTCTCAATTTCCATTTAATTGTGACATATTTGTTAATATTGAAATTTTCACTTTTATTTGATGTAAATACTTCCAAATTAATTTATTTTACTAGAATAGATATTTAACCATCATTATTGATGTGTTTTTCAATTTTATCATAAATGGATTACAATTTAAAAGTTTCCAATGTGTTATAAAGTATTGTACAATCTCACTTACTTAGGATATTTTTGTCATTATCTTGAAACAATCACATCCACGTGATAATTTATCATTGTAAATTAAATTTTTCTTGAATATCCATATTATTTTATAATGGTTATGATAATTTCTTAAAATTTTAACCATTTTTATATTTGGTTTTTATATATAACGTTATTTTATTAATTAATGAAATAATTATAAATATGTGTCCTCAATAAAAAATAGATTTGAAGATGAGGAATATTGATTGATGAATTAAATCGGTTATTATATATATGAGGATATATTTTTAAATGATTTAATGGGTCGGTCATAGTTTTATATATCCCTTGTATACATTTATGGTTCCCACGAGACAGATCAGTTTTGAAAATAAAAATGGGGTTTACCAACAATTTTAATCATTCCTAAAAAGGTATTCATTGTAGAGCTATAATTATTCATGAGATCATGATATTAATAATTAATAAATACATTCATTGAGAATTATTTTACTATTAATAACAATGAGATATTCCCAATGATATTATGTGTCGTTTCATTTCATTCGTAATTTATCATTTTAATGGAATGTGTCATCACTTATTAAACTTTTAACAAAAATAATGCCTTATTCCATTATAATAGTCATTCTATTGACTAAATTTAAATTTATTTAGTTATTTAAAATTGAATATTTATTAGTTTATTTTTTCATTATATCTTTTTCTGTATATAACCCTTAACGATCATATTATGTCCGCCTTATTTTTCATTCATTATGATATGAAGATGATTTTTTTGAATGACTTCATGAATTAAATTATTTTCCATTACAATGATTTCTACTGAATATAGTAATATAAAATGGTGTCATATATGTTTTTGTTTTTCAAAAACTTCTAATAATAATAGTAAATTAGAATTTTGAACCATTGTCTCTTTAGAGATTTAATAATGTAGGCATTGACCTCACATTACTTGAGTCGGGGTAATTAAAATTATTCAAAGATAATACCTTAGAGAGTAGAGGTTGAGTTCACTATTTATTTTCTCTATGGGATGAATCACATTTTAATTTCGTTATATTATATGGTAACTGTTGAGTTTTATTATATTAAAGTTCATATATGGGACCATTAATTCAAGGTATTTATTCATAATTGAGCTTGACCGTTGAATTCTACTATTCCCTCAAAAAACTATGGAAGATATAATACTTGGACATTCGTTTGATTAATATATTCCTAATCTATGGATGTTTTTAAAAAATTATGTCTTGTAGATTAAATTATATCATGTATCTACTCAAACATGGCTTAGAGCATTCTAAAATTTACTTTAAAATGGGATACCATTAGTTAAGATTCCAATAAGAGGATTCAACTAAGAAACTATATAGAAAAAATTATGATAATTTTTAGTTTCTATTTATTCTAAATTGCTTCACTAATGCTCATATGATATTGATATAATTTATCAACATGAGCTATTTTTTGTTATTCTACTCCTTTATAGTCAATTGTTTGTATGATATCATGGTGTAATCTAATTCAGATTTGGATCAGAGTGCTCATTTGGATATAATCCTCAGAATAATGATTGGAAATCATGTATAATGTAAACATTCTAAATGTGTGTTTTAGATCTGGTATATAATGATTTTTTTGTCCATTTTATATTTTATAGGTTCATATTAGTGGATATTAAAATGGTTATGGTGGAAATTTAATAGAGTAGAAACGTAGATATGTGATAGAAATTATGATCTTATTAGGATTATCAGTTTATTAAATGTGTTTTGTTCAGGATTCATCAAAAAATGAATCTATGATGAAAAAATTAATTTGTATGGGTGATATGTTTGATAATAATAATAATAAATTTTAGTTACATTTCGAGGAACTAAAAGTGTGTTTGATTTAAGCTGATTTTATGATTCTTTTTTATCTTGGATTAGTTTATGATTTTTTATATGATTTCAATGGTAGAAATTTTCATTGTGTCCTGATACATGAAATGTTGGTGGTGGCCTATTGATCTTACCAATTATTACTACATTATATGAATTATCATACCAATAACAATGAGTTAGATACCATGTATCACACTCTAAAAAACATCCACCACAGTCACATTAGGGAGTAATTAATGGTATATTCAAATCATAAGAGCTTGAAATATATTTTTACTCACAGGGATATAAACATACAATTGATACATTGGGTGGAGTATCATCAGAATTTTTATTTTGATATTTTTTACACATAAGGATAATGGAATTTGGTCACAAACTTGTTTAGTATAATGTTATTGAATCTACCATAAAAAATCAGGTTAGGATTGATCTGAGAAGATTTTTTCATAGGTATGATATTGGGAGCAATGGAGGATAGTTGATAGGCATACTTGGTTTTTATGAAGGATTAATTATCATTATTTGACTATATTAATCTCCAAAAGGTATCCATAATTGATTTATATTTTTTAAATAATATCCTTAATTGTGTGGAGACCTCTAGTGATTATCCATGTTTCCCATTGGTTCTTTGGGTTTTTGAGGTCGGTTGGTCTTCCATGTACCACTAAAAAGGATTTAATGATTGAAGAAACTAGTTTTTTTGTTTCATACTCCATGGGTATACCCAAATGTATCATCGTCTGAGATGATAGTACTTCATGATGAAGAATTGGTTGTTCATTATTGATTTTATATCGTGATTCCTTAATTTATATATGATTATGGTGTACCACCAGGGATCGACTAGATGATTGATACTTTTATCCATTATATTTTAGAAAAAGTATAATATATCTCCTAATGTGATCGTTTATTTTTTAGGGGCTCCAAGTTTAAAGGATGAAATTTTTATGATAATATATTTAATGAAAAATTCATTACATTTCCTACAAATCAGAGTGACTATAATAGTGTGAGAGATCATGCTCTTGTACATTCTAGAGATCAAGATGCTTCATGGAATACCTTCTATAATTTATTTCTGATAGAAAATGAATGTTTTCATCCATGCTTTAGAAATTATGTAAGAGGGTTTTAATACCCAATAAATGTTATCCATAACATACCACTCTAATTCGGATATGTATACCTAGAGAGTTATTCAAATTATGGACGATATTATATGTGTCTAAATATTTAATTTTTGTTTTTCATTGGGAAATCAAATCCATTGGATAAATATTAATATAGAATATTAACTAGATCTGATTTAAATGGATCTATTCAAAGAATTTTATTGGGGGATAAGTATATTTCACTTTTTATGGGAGGATTAGTGAGAGTGGACTTTTATTAGTCTGAGAGTTGTTTTCTAGACTATAGAAAATGTGTAGTTAGTAATGATGTTATTTTATACAAATACAATTAATCATAAATCCTATTCACACAATATTCATCATATGATTACGTTTGAGATTAGTGATTAGTTCATTCATAATGTTTCTTCTCTATTGGTACAACATTGGTTGTGTAAGCTGGGTAAGTCAGTATCAAGGGTTTCTGGTCTTTCTAAATTCATTTTACAATAAGAAAATGTGGCTTATCAATTTGAGTTTCCATATTGGTTGATGTAAATTCAGGACATGTTTCATATTTCCTATCCAAGGAGGTATTAATGATACCCTTACCATTTGATATAATGGGATGATATAGATATTGATTCAGAAACCATTGCGGTGGAAAAAAGTTTACAATAATAGATCACTGAAATAAGTAATTTTCATGTAATGAAATTTCATTAGATCATGTATCATTGTAGTTTAGAAATAATTACCGTGATATGTGGGTGAATGAGTTAATCGCTCCCATATTTTAATATAAAAACATTTTTTGAGAGCATTTGTGACATGAACAATGAGCTGAAACATCAAGTGAAATAGATTATTGAAATATCACTTTTATAACCAAGCCATTGAATTGGATATATGAATAGAAATAAAAAATAGTATTGAAATATATTATTTAAATTTATATATTATATATCTTATAAAATTAATCTAAATCATTATCATGATTATTTTTTATAATATAAATAATTTCATATCATTTTGTTATTATAAATGATCATTTCCTAATAAACAATTTTTTAAAAAACATTATTAAGGATTATTTATAGAATAATTTATACACATAATATGAGTTTAATTTTGAAAATTGGAATCTATATTTTTAAAAAAATAATTAATATAATATCATTATAAAAACATTTTTTAATTATAAAATGATTAATAAAGAGAGTATAATTTTATTTACCATGATTAATGTTAAAATGGCGAGTTATATAGTCCATGATAATGTAATAAAACAAATATTCCAAAAATATATGATTTTACTTGATAAATAAAATTTCATATTAAAATACTATTAGGACAATTTTATTGAACGTGGATCAATTTATTAACACTTAAAATAAATAATACATTTTTTAAAAAATTTATTACCATGGTGAAAATTTTAATTTTAACTATAATAAAATCTTAGGATAACAATAAAAGATTAAATTATATTAATTTTTTATGTGGGAAGTTTTTATTTACTTTAACATACCACTAATCCATGATTTATCAATATTGGAGGAATGTGAGGTGATATTGGATCCCTGTTATTGAATATTTTTGGGGATTTACATAAATATAACTCCTCCTAAATTTTAAAAGGGCCCTTATTCCACTCTTTTGTTCACATATCTCAATAAATTTGGATTGACCAAACCCTACAATAATTATATATATAAAATCCTCATCCAAATTATATATCTATTATTTCTCAAGAAATATCATACCAAGAATCATTATGAAGATATCGAATTGATTATTCACTGAGAGAAGTTAATCATTTTAACAAAGATCTATCTTCTTCATTCCTATTTCACAACATTAAATTATTATTAAAGACTTCCAATATTATAACACAAATATATCCCAATAAATATATGTTATCATGTGTATTTAATAATATTTATCTTTCTTCTTCTCAATAAAATTGGAATTTAAGAACAGGCACATGTCTAAGGTGGTCCACCCCCTCTCAAAATAAGGTAATATGTTTTTCATCATATAATATGATGCCAATTAAGAATGATATAAATAGTTAATAAATATGATCCATATAAAATATAATCAACTAATTAAAATTAACGATTCACCCACTTGTTTACCCATTCACCCATTATATGAATGATAACATCGCTCGTGCCAATGTACGACCTACAGTCATCATTAAGTGATAAGAATTGTTTTTCTACTCAAAAAATCAATGAGGGGGTTTAAAATTGTATCCAATTAATAAAAATAACATTTAAGACCATAAAAACATTCTTTATATGGTAGATATATATCATACTCATAAGAAACAAAACATTCATGAAAAAACATCCCAAAGTAAATGAAGATAATTAACACTATACCGATTTGTAATAATGAATTATTATTAATAAATGGGTGAAAAGATACAATAGTATGATAATATCTTCTATTATATAGTTTTCATATAAAAAACACTACTAATATAAATTGTTATGTGGATAAATCATTATTAACTAATGGAAAAGATGTGTTACAAGATTCTATTTCAATTTTCATTCATTGTGGAAGATTTTAATATCATGAAAATAATTTATTCTATATGTAGTATATATTTTACTATTAATATTTAATATCATTAATCTTTAATAATTAATGGTATTATAATTTTAATATTTAATTATTTCATTAAACAGAACTTGAGTTTAATAATACCATGAGGTAAGATTTTTGTTACTAAATGTATTTTATTTGGGTTATATTACTTCCACATTGTCATTGATATTATGTGATTGTGTGTGTAATTAAAAATCAAGTAAATATTTAAAGAGGAAAAAATTGGCCGAATGAATGCACCATACGCGCCACCTCTCGTTTCAAATTTTTTGTTCGTTCCCTCTCCGACTACCTGGCCTCCGCCGCTCCCTGCGATCCCGCCGGCCCTAGATCCTGGTTCCTCCTCCGGCATGGCACCCCCACCGGTGCTTACGGAGGCGCTTTCCCTTCCCCCTGGCTCCCTCTGCGGTGATCTCTCTTTCAGGGATGTTGTTCGTGGGCCCCACGCCGATCCCTCAGGGTCTTGCTTTCCGAAGATCTCCTTACCCCCATCTATGGGACCTAGGGTGGGCTACTGTGTATCTCTGGACATCCCGGCTTCGGTGTATTCGGAAGCTTCGGCTTGCCTCAAGTGGACGCTGGTGGGTCGATTTGGGGGTGTGATGCCATCTCTCCAAGCCTCCCAGTGGTTTGTCCTTTAATGGGGCCTCAATGCTCCAACCCGTATTTCTTCTGTGCATCGAATGTTTTTCTTCCTAGTCCACAACTCAGAGGAGGACATAGTTTTTTCCTGGTGTAAGGCCCCACGTGCGAGGGGTCGTTGGCGTTTTAGTCTGTCGTGGTGGTCTCTGGAGGTCCACAAGGGAAATTAGAGCCCCCTCGCGGCCGTCTGGATCTCTCTCCCTGGCCTTCCCTTTCCATTTCAGAATGAAGGCTTCCTCATGTTTATTGGCGACAGCCTCGGTGGTTTTCTGTGCTCGGATGACCGAACCCGACGATGTGAGGAGGTCTCCGTGGCCCGCATCTATGTGGAAGTGGACACTTCATCTCCCATTCCGGACAAGCTTTCCCTATGCATAGAGGACTCCTTCTGCTAGGACCAACCCATTTTATACCCGGTTCACCCAAGGTACTCCTCCCACTGCTTGATTTAGGGCCACTGTATGCAGGTTTTTCGTAAGCTTCACCAGGGTGGTCGTCACCAGCATCCTCGAGGGGCCAAAAGGGTCGGTGTTAGGGGCTCCTCGGCTCCGGACATGGCTGTGAAAAGAGAGGCTCTGCCTATTTATCCTGAGGACCTTGTGGAGGAAGATCCTCCCCTCGTCTTCTATGCTAGGGGTGATGTCGTGGTGGAGAGAGCAGCGATTGATTCTGATCCATGCTTGACCCTTATGGCGTTGTTACCCCGGAGCCGTTAGATCCCCTCAGCTCTTTTTCTCGGCCCCATTCTCCCCTGTCACCGATTGGTAGATGCTTTGAAGATATTTATGGAGGGTGTGGGCCTTATGGTTTCCTCTCCTTCAATGAGGCTTTCCTTTCTCGAGGTGCTTGGTCCGATAGCCGCTCAAGTTTTCCCTTCCTCCAAGGGGTGCCTCCTCTTGGATGCCTCTCCCACCAGTTCCTGGACTGAGGTTCCCCCGCCTCCCAATCATCCTGATAACTTGGTTCTCTCTACTAATAGAGGTGATAATGTCACTCGACGCACTCTATGCTCGGTCAGGAGATAGGGCTGGTCGGACTCCCGAGCACTGAATGCTTCTCCCTCATCTCCTCTAGTGACCCCTGTGACCTCTGTGATATGCACAAGATCCAAATCCAGGCAAAGCAAGGAGCGCGTCTCCTCCCACTTCAACAAGGTCAGGATTCCTGGGGCCACTACTAGGGCACTATTTTTCTAATGTTAGGTTCCCTCATTTTGAAATCCCACAGGCTTGGTGCTCCGGTGATGTCTTATTTTATTGACTCCCAGGTTAGAATCCATAATGTCTCCATTGTTTCTGTCCTTGAACATAAGAAGAGCCCTATGAAAATAAACGGCTTTGCTCGCAAACTTAGGATGTATGGCTCCATGCATGATGATCCTTCCAACTGCCATATCTTGATTTCTGGGCAGAAGAGTATCTCAGTGGTTAGTGTGCAGGCTGATGATCAACAAATCACCGCGAGGGTGTCCTAGGGTAAAAGGTGCATCTTTATGACCTTTATCTATGGGATTTGCGATACCAAAAAGAGGGAATCCTTATGGAATGGACTTCAATATTTTGACCATGGAAACCTTCCTTGGATCATTGGGGGTGATTTCAACATTGTTTCTAGCCCTGAGGAGAGGAAAGGAAGAGGCCCTTTTCCAAGGAAGGGTAGCTTGGACATTATACAGTTTATGGATGGGAAATGGCTCATGGATATGGGTTTTTCGGGTGACCCCTTCACATGGTGTAATAACCAAAAGGGGAACCGGCGATCCTGGAGCCGCATTGATCACTTCCTCACTAACATGCAAGCCATATCCATGTTTAATGATGCCAAGGTGGGCCATTTAGCTCGTGGGCTCTCTGATCATTCTCCCCTTCTTGTCTTTCTCTCCACAAGACAAGATAATCCTTCCAGTTTCAGATTCTATCATCACAGGATCCCTCACCTTGGTTTTCATCATCTGGTTAGTAGGGTCTGGGCAGATCCTTTCCAGGGACATCCGTGGGTTGTTTTGCATGAGAAACTCAGAAAGTTGATGAAGGCGCTCTGAGTCTGGGCCAGCTCTCTCCCCCCCATTGGCGAGGACCTTGAAGAGATTATGGCTGCTGTCAATAATCATGAAACCAGCCTGGAGAAGCAATGGAATGACCAAATTTTTGAGGATTTAGCTATGAAGAAGAATGCCCTCTCGGATCTCATCGTTGGGTAGGAAAAAGCTGCAAGGGAAGAATCCATAATTAAAAGGTTAAGGTAGGGGGACAAAAATACTGCCTATTTTTATGCATGCATCAAAGAATGGAAAAACCATCTGAAACCTTCATTTTTTTTTGGATAATGCCACCACCTCAGTGGACTGAGATTTTATGGGGGCTAGTGCTCATACCTTCTTCTCTGATCTCTTGGAAGGTCCTAACCCACGAATGCCTAATGGCTATCCGGGGAGGAATGAGGACATCCTTGACGTTATTCCTAGAGTTGTCTCTTACAAGTCCAATGACTTGCTCGGTGGAATTCCTGAGGAAGCTGAGATTCATGCGGCGATGCTCAGCATCAACCCTGAGACTGCGCCAGGCCCGGATGGGTACTCAGGATCATTTTATAGAGGTGCGTGGTATTTGATTAAGCAGGATGTTATCAAGGCTATTCAGGATTTTGTCAAGGGGGGAGCCTGCCACGGGCTGCTTCTGCTACAACCCTGGTTCTTATTCCCATGAACAGAGAACCCTTCTTCCCTTCTCCACTTCAGACTAGTGAGTATGTGAAACATGCCTTACAAAATTCTGGCCAGCATCATCAACTCCAGAATTGCGCCTCTTCTCCCGGAATGGGTTTCCCTGGAGCAGCATGGTTTTATGAAGGGCAGGTGCATCCAAGGTGCAATTTCCATGGCCCAAGACCTCTTCAGGTACCTCTAAAACAAAACACCTAGATCTAACATGGTCATCAAAATTGACATGAACATGGTGTATGATCGGATCGAGTGGAGCTTCATCAACATGGTCTAGACAGGTATGGGGTTCTCTCCCAGGTCTACGGATCTTTTCTTCAGGTGTTTTAGTTCCCCATGGCTTGTGGTTTCCTACATGGGTAAAATGCAGGGGTTCTTCAAGGCCTCCTGTGGCCTTAGACAGGGGGACCCCTTGTCTCCTACCCTCTTCATCCTTACCAAGGATGTTCTGAGCCGGCACATCAACATTAGTGTTTTGAATGGTGAGATGCGCCCCTACCACAAAAAAATTGAGCTCCCTTTTCATTACTCATCTGATGTTTGCGGACGACACCACAATTTTCATGAATTCTAGCAAGATATTGGTCAGAGGTTTTACCATGGCCCTGGAGACCTACTGCAAATAGAGAGGGAAAAATGTTATTTCTTCCAAGAGTAACCTCTTCATCTCCAATAAATGTTCAGCAGGACGCACCCTATCCATGTGTAATTCCATTGGCATGCAGAGAGGGCACTTCCCGATGAACTATCAGGGAGCTCCCATTTCCTCGGGAAGGCTTCGGATTAGGGACTTCGACCATGTGGTGAGAATAATATTGGGTAGAGTGCTGAACTAGAAGAACAAATTCCTCTCCTTTGGGGGTTAGATTGTTTTAGTTAATAGCATTCTATTAGAAACTCCGGTTCATGCGCTTTCTTCAATCCATGTACCGAAGGGAGTTATTTCCAGGATCAATCGGATTCTTTCAAACTTCATTTGGGATTCTCTTCAAGAGGGAAAAAGGCATTGACCTTCTTGGATAAAAATGGATCGCCCTGTTCAGCAAGGAGGAATCAATGTTCAGAGCCTTGGTGAAACTATCCATTGCATGCATGCTAAATTTTCTTGGGAGGTCATCGAGCAGCGTTCGCTTTGGGGGAATTCCAAGGAGGGCTGATGGAGCATGGGACTAGGTCGGGGCTCTCACTGTGATACTCCCTTCTGGTCCAGTATCCTTTCTCTTAATCCAACCATTCAGCCCCTTACCCGCTGGATCGTGGCGAATGGCAACATATCATTTTGGCACCAAAACTGGGCTGGCATTCCCATTGGCTTCGCGGGGTGCCCTGTTTCTGATGTCACGTTCAAACAAGAGGCCACACATTCATGCTTCATTTCTGCTGTGCTTGATAAGGATTGGAAGGCGCTGTTTGATCTCGTCGTTATCACCGATGTGGAGGATAGGTGTGTTTTTACTCCATCCAGCTAAGGAACCTTCTCTTCCAAGGACATTCGCCGTGTATCAAATTTTCTCCCTCTATCAGACGGTTGGAATGGAACCCTGTGGTGAAAAATGCTACCAATGAAGTTTAACTTCCTCCCATGGAGGGTCAGGAACAATTCTCTTCCCTCAGAGGCCAATATCAAATGTTACGGCATCAACTTGGCATCCAGGTTCTGCTGTTGCAAGAATCACTGGGAAGAATCTGTGGTGCACATTTTCTTTGAGGGTGATTAGGAAAATGAGGTCTAGCATTATTTTGACCCATTCACCTCTTTCTCAACATCTTCGAGAACCGAGGCCTCCTTTCTGGAGTCCTGTTACAGTGTCGCAGGTTCTGCTTTTGTGGAGAAGACAGTCCGCACTCTGGTACTTCATTCGGGCTGCTGGTGTTTATGGAAATCTCGGAACAAGATGGTTTTTGAGGGTATCCAATCCTCCGGTAGTTCCATTATTATGTGTATCAGGAAATTGTTTCTGGATATTGTCAAGATTTTTACTGGATGGCGGGAGGTACCCACCTTGCAGCACCTTCTTCTCAATGTACCAGTGCCTCTTCATCCAAGTAATACTCCTAGATCCATTTGGGTGCGGTGGAATCATCCAGCTTGTGGTATGAAAATTAATACTGATGGCTCATGTCGCTCGAGAACCATACGTGAAGGTGGGATTGTTCGGGACTCCAAAGGTGCAGTCATTATAGCCTTCTCTGCCTATCTCGGTACTAGGTCCTCCATCCAGGCAGAGGCCAAGGCCACTCTCACTAGACTCACCCATTGCCAACAGGCCAAAACCACTCTCTCTGAGGTGGAGACTAACTCCCTCATTCTGTATTTTTCTCTCAAGGGTATAGGTTCAATCCCATTTTCAATATCCTATATCATTATAATGTGTATGGGCATGATTCTCAATAACAACACAAAAGTGCTTCACACATGGCGTGAAGGGAACAAAGTTGCAGATCACCTTGCCTCCGTGGCCGAGCCCAACTCCAACATTTACTACGTCTCAAATGTGGATCTCTTGAAACCAGAGAGTGTGGCTCTCATTCAGGGGGATGCCCTTGGGTTAAATTATTTCAGACCTCCTTAGTCTTGTGGTTGTCTTTTTCTTGTCCTTGGGGGTTCTTGACCCCCTTTTTTATCTCTGAATAAATAAATAAATGATGATTATGATTATGTGTGAAATGAAATTTAATTATCTTATGTTGTATTTACAGTTTTTTATGTTCATTATTTTTTATAAGAATCATATTCATCTTGATTAATCCTCACATAACTATTATGATCATTGTATGGTTTTCTCATCTCAATATGTCTTCTATGGGACATATACAATGTTTTACACATATTATTATGTATAATGTGTATCTAATATCCAATTGATATGTTATATAATTAATATATTTATATTCATGAATTTTTTTCAAATTTTTTTGTTATATATACAATTGGTATTATGGTTCAAATAAAAAATGTTGTATGGGATACATGTTTAATTAAAATTTTGATTTGGTTTGTTTATTATTGAATTTATGTTTTATAAAATTAGTTTATTATTTTCTAATAAAACCCGTTCATTTAATTATCCCTTATTTATTCATGGAATTTGAATGTAATAGTACTATTTTCCCATCTTTAATTATTTAATCGATTTATAAAATATCGTTAGGAAAATCCTTCATTATTTCTCTATTTATTTCAAAATCTCTTTTCTTGCAGACACACATTTTCAAAAATTATTTATAGGATGGCTTTGCAAATTTTATTATTATTTTTAGCTTCATTTTTACCCAATATTGGATCTTTTAAAAAAATTAAAGGAACATCCAGTTATTTTACAAATAGGTTGCCTTTTGATTTATATTTAAAAAAGGTGAATGAAATAATTTTTTTAAAAAATTCATAAAAATTATATGTTCCACAGAATTATTACTACAGATTAAATTGAATCATCCAAATCATGTTTCCATTATTATATTGAAATTAAAAAAGTCCATATTATTTTGTAAATATTTTTTCCAAAACATTTTTCATAAATAATTGGATACTTTCATCAATATATTTTTAATGACATTTTTATCATTTTGATAATCATCAAAGAAAATAACCCCTTTATTTTACTTATACTCAATGAGGGTATTTTTTCATATATGATTAATATCCATAATATGGTGGTTAGAAAACTATTTTACCTATGAGAGTATTGATATTTAATTTATTGTTTAATTTTATAGTCATTAACTTTCCATTCAAAAATTCAATTTCATTTGATAATTGGAAGTGAAAATTCCGTAAAATATCCATATTCAATATCAAGGATATAATTATTTATTAAAACATATAACATTTATATATCTATTTTTTTTATTTTTTTTATATTTTATTTACTACAGAACTATAATTAAGTACATATTCATTAATAAATATATATAGTTATTGATAAGGAATATTACTCATGAAATAAATATATCATTCAATAAACGAGGAATGATTTATAAAAGATATGATGGGTGAAGCTTAGAATTATAAATCCACTTGATGCCTTGATATTCTCAGTGGGGGAATCTTTGAGTTAACATTAATTGGGTTTTTGGTGTATACCTACATATAATTTATATGTCTTATATAAAGGTCTTTAGGGTATAGATATCATGATTTATGAGATCATGAAATACCATATTGATTATTTCATTAATTGAGAATTTAGCTACTATTATCCCTAATATTATTTCAATACGATTATCAATAGATGAATATTGTGCTCAATATATTGATTAAACAATATGTGTGTTCAGTTATAGACCTTGTTATCATGATTATTCCTATTATAAAAATTATAGTCATATTAATTAATAAATGGATTTTTTTTCAATTGTTTAATTTTTAATATTATATATTACTTATTTACCATTATATATTATTCTTTAAATAAAAATAACTAGGTATCTGACCTCAACATTACATTAAATTTTTCCCTTGGATATGAAAAGTAATCTTTGATTGAGTTCAAGTATGAATAATTTATACATTCAGTATTATGTATTTCATGTTTTCAGATATAATGTGAGATTCATATACGTATCGATTTTACATGGACTACTAATCTATTTGATAAATTTGGATGAAATTTCTTCCATCTTATGTTGAATTACTAATGTGACCACTAGATTTAGGACAATATGGTCTTGTTCATTGTAGTTGGTATCATTTGAAGTTTAATATAATCCCTAGGAACTAGATTTAGGGAAACACATATTGTGGAATATAAGAGTGTGATATTCATTTAAGAAAGGTATATATGAACATAGAAATGTTGGGATGATGATGATATTATGAGGTTTTTTCTATCCATACACGTCTTTCTAGATACTACAGGGGAAAAAATTTATGAAATATTTTTAAATAGGGTAACCAATATTAAAAGGGATCATTAAGATATAAATTTATCATCACCTAGTTGATTAAAAAATTCCTTACAGTGCACATGGTTTGAAACACCCATGGGATATGATTTAGATATTTCAAATTTTATTTACAAACCATTATGAAGGATTTTAATTAATGATAAAAATTAATATCATGTGTTACATATATGGATTGTAAGATTATAAATATGATTTCATGAATTATACTTAATATAAATCAATACATGTTAATCCACTATGGTTATTATTTCACACAATATTATTTTTTTCAGTCAATGGTTAGAACCTAATGTAATCATACCATCATTGAATATGATAAAGAAATTAGTGATTGTGATCATCCAAATGGGCTGATTAATAGGGTTACAAATATTGTGATTATTCAAAATTATTTTTCCCAAATATTATTAACAACATTGACCTTATCTAATTCTTACACTACCTAATGATGAGAATGAAGAAGTCCACTAACAGCCTGAGGGGTGGAGACCATAGATGAAAGAAATATCAACTTTCTGAATATCAAAAATGGGGAATGATACATATAGGATAATGTCTCAAAGGTACACGAGAATTTTTATTTTCTGAATATATAGTCATAGATAATCTTATTATAGACCTAAAATAAAATGTTCAATGGATAGAAATTAATTTTATACTAGAGGTCCATTTATAGTTTTTTTATTAAATTTGGGGATCGAGGTAATTATATGAATCAAGACCCTATACTAAAGATTTTATCTAAAACTATGGAAGGACCTATGATTTTCTAATAGGGTTGAATTAAGTATTTATTCTGAATCAGTAATTAGGTTTTATATGTATTTTTATAAATATAATTTTTCTAATAAGAATGATGAAACATATAAGAAATGTGTTAATTTTTTAAAACATATATTTCACCATCTAAGGATAAGTAAATAAATATGGTTTTATAATTTTAATTTTTATCATAATTTCATTTTCTTAAATATCCCAATTTCAGAATTTATGTTTTGGAAAATTTATTAGGATTACGGTTAATTTTTATTTAATTTTTGGAAATAAAACCCATTGGTTTCTAATATGCTTAAGTAAAATAATATTTATGAAATAATGTTAGTATTTTTATTTGACATAAGATTAATGGTATTGAAAAAAAAAGGTTTATCATATATTAGATGTTTTTTTAATTAAAAATATTAATAATTTAGGAACGTAATGAAAATTATATTGATATAGTTTAAAAAAGGGAAAAAATATGTCATTAAAAAATATCCACATCTGGAAGTTCAGGAGGCTTAAACCCAAACCTAGTGGGTGAAATGGGTGGATCACTATATAATAGACTATGTTATGTATTGACCATTATAGAATAATTTTAACGTAATCAATTTTAATAATAAACACTTATGGAAATAATTATTTTTTATTTTTGGTGTTACAACTGTGGTTTTTGATATTAGTGAATTCTGTTTATTCATATTGGATGACTTGTCATAATAATTTTGATTATATTGAGTACTATAAGATTGTAATGTTATCCATTCTCTTATTATGTATTATGTTAAATACCAATTTTTATACTTATATAAAATGAATCATATTGATTATTATTTCCTCAGAGAATAACATGATATGGAAATTGATCGAAGAATAATCTATGAAAAAAAATTATGATTATTAATATAAAAAGTAATTAAGTTAGTATATTTTTTATTTTTTATTATATTTAATGTAAAATACACTGTAAATTTAAGAGAAAAATCATTAAAAAAATTATCCTATTAACATTATATCTGATGAATCAATGGTCTTTGATGTCATTACAAAATTTCGGTTTTTTTGTCTATAAATTCAACTTGATCATTTACATTCTAATGAATAATGATCTCTATCTGTATTTTCACAACCCAAAAATATTCTCCAACATGGAAGCCTTATAATGTGTTATTCACTGTGACCTTTATATTTCCATGTCACTATATTAGTAATATGTTTAATTATTCTTTCTTTACAATGTGGGCTATCCAAAAACGAATATTCAAATATGAAACCCATTATTTATGAGTTAAATTTGATATTGTAAGTATTGATTTTTTTAACGGTGGGTATAATATAGTAAGATGATATTTTCAAAGTATGAAATTGTGTTTAATAGAATATACAACTTGTAACACAAAGCTTAAATGATCCATGAAATTTATTTTTTAAAAACTATTTTTATATCCTACCTATTGAATTCAGGATATTAATATAAATAAAATATAAAAAGGATTTGTTTAAATGATATGTATATATATCATATATCATAATATAAGAATATAAATGCATCTAATTATTATTACTATTCATATTGTTATTATAACATTATCATAAGATTGAAAAATGCATTTCTTGAAAAACATTTTTTCGACGCTTTTTACATGATTATTATTAAATAAAACATTGAAAATTCTGTTAGTTAAAATTTTAAAAATATTTTCCACAATAAATATAATAATAAATTTAATTATATAAAAATTAATTTTATGATTTGGTTATAAAGATCTACAAATTGGGAAAATATTATTTTCTACGATTTAGGTTAAAACATGGATCTTCATGTTACATTTTCTTGAAAACATAATATATTTCCACAGACATATTGTTTTCTAAAAATTTAATTCCATATTGATGATAAATGGGTCTAAATTATCTATTATGGTTATTATGTTATCTTAAATAAAATTTAACAAGGTTAAATAACTAATTAATATAATGATAAATAAAATGGAATAAGAATATAACTATAGAGATAAATGGATAACATGTTTAAGGAATTTTTCTTTTTTAGAGGAGTTAACCAACCTTAAATACCATAAACTAATTCATTTATTATTTTTTGAGACACTTGGGTTGATATTGGATACATATTGTCAAATATTTATGGGTATATAAAAAAATACTAAAACTTGTCATTTATAAAAAGGAATTCATAGATCCCATTTCATCACACCAATAATTACATTTTTCTCTATTATTACCTAAAAAAGACTCTCAAAAATGGTTTCAATATTCTTGATGTACTGGTATTCCCAAAATTCTATCCCAAGGGTCTCTAAGAAGAGATACTATGGATGTTTCCTTGATAAATGTTTATCGTTATAACAATGGTATTTCATTTTCATTAACCTATTACCACATTAAATTCCTTATTTACATAACCAAAATAATTAAAATATTAAATCATATATATTGATATGTTAATATGTTGATTTTATATCTTTTTTTCATCAATATCTCCACCTAATGTGAAACAATTTATTCACTCGTCTGCATGGTAGACTGCTACCATGTGGACTGAAATAATTTCTTTCCAATAGTAAATTACATGGATAATCTTAATTTCTGAAATAATGATTATATATGATACATATTACATGAAATTAAATATATAAAACTAAAATATCATGAAATTCATTACCCTTTAACTCATTAAGTGAATCATATCGTCGTTCATACGTGCATAAGTCCTTCCATCATCATGATGTGATGTGATTAATATCACAAGCTATACCATTAAGAATGAATTTAAGAATTCATCAAATTAATTAATATCATATTTATATAATTATGTACATGATGTATCTATATCCTATTCATATGAATTATGTCTTTCATGAAAATACATGCATGAAAAAATGATGTAGTTAACACTAAAATCATTGATAATAATAAATTCATATTTAAAAAAATGTGATAAAACATTATGATAATATCATATTTTATATTATAAATATGAATTTTTAGATTCAACAGATCAATTACTTTTCTATAAGCACTATAGGTGAGGGTATATCTAATTGAATTAATGGAAAAAATGAGTTGATGATTTGTATCCCATGTTGTTTTCATTGAGGTAAATTTTAATATTATGTTGTTAATTTTTTATGTTGTATATATTGTACATTTAACATGTAATATCATTAATCCTTTATAATTCATAATATTTTATTTTTTATTTTTATTTATATCATCTATTGTTATTTTGCCGAAAAGTCACAAAGTGGTACGTGTTGCGTATCTCAATTTATTATCATTTGGAAATATTACTTCTCAATTGTCACTAATATTATAATATTATGCACGTAATGAATATTTATTATCTAAAATTCTATTTTAATTCGTTTTATGTGGTTTTAAATGTGAAATGCATAATATAATAATTTATTTATTCTAACATTAATGATTTTTTAATTTTAAGGGTTACTTGTCTCAACTTGTATTCTTTAAGACATATGTTATGTTAAGCACATATCATCATTTATGAGTTTTATATGCTACCCCATTGATAAGTTTTATCATGAATATATTTATATTCATTGAAATTAATATTTCATTTTACATTATTAATTTCATGTGATTATGATTCTAATGATACCAAATAGGTAAGATATTTGTGTCTCAATCTCATTTTAATTAGGATATTTTATTTATAGATCTAAATTAAAGGAACATATTTAATCATTTTATAATAAATATTTTTCATGTTCATCACTGGTATTAATGATGTTAATTTTCATATTATATTATCATTTTTAACTCTTTTCCCTTATAATTATCGAGAATTTATTATTATGAAAAAATACTTCATTTTTTTCTTTTATTGAAAATAATATTCCACAAAAAACATATACTATATAAATGGTTTCAATAATTTTTTATGTTTTATCCTATGATTGATTAAATTCATTTTTACCAATTATTTCAAATTTAAAAAATATATTAAAATTATTCTTTCTCTTTTTTTCAAAAAATTAAATTTTTTTACATTTCATACAAATGTTTGTAAATGATTCTTTCTTTTAACGTTCTCAGTATGAATAAAACATTTTAATCATCATAACCACTCATTTAATTAAATATTCCTTAAATTGTTTCCCATAATATTTTTAGTGATTGTTTTCCTAATATCCTAGAAATGAATTGTATTCAAATCACATTTAAATAATTAAAAGGTTATTTTCATCGATATTTTTTAGGACCTCTTTGAGGTATTTATATTAAAAACACCAACAAACCCATTATATTCATTTTAATAGACTAGGGATATTTTCTAACGATACAATTATTTTCATTTAAATGGATATTATAAGATAATTTTCAATGGGGAATGTATTGATTTTCATATTATTTAAAAATTTCTCATTCATTATCATTCCATTTAAAGATTCAATTTATTGAGTTCAATAGAAATTAAATTTCCCTTTTACATTAAATTATATATCAAGGATATCATTTTTTATTATAATGTATATAATTTATATATATATACTTTTAAATTTCATTTAATTAGTTTCACTATAGAATTATTGTTAAATATTTATTCTCTACTTAATACATCTATTTGTTGATGATGTATATTTTTTATGACATAAATTAATCATTTTATATTTTTGGAATTCTTTAGAAATGCGTTCATCGATGGGGTAAAAAATTGTATACTCCTTTGATACATTTATAGTCTTATAATGTAAATTAGTAAGAATGAAGAAAATTAGTATTTTTTATAAACCTAATAATAGCTTTAAAAATTATTGGCACAAGGTATTGATTGTATTGGTATCATGATGATAGAGACCATGAAAGCAAATATTACATATTTTATTCATTGAGAACTCATTAATTAATATCCAAGATTTTATTACATTTATATTATATATGGATTCATTTTCGGCTCATGTTTTTCAATAAATGTACTTTTTTCAGTTATTTGAATTTTCATTTTGATTATTTCAAATTTAATCATGATATTTATTTTACTGATTAAATTATATATATTTTTTATTTACCTTCCATTTTTATTAATCATTATTTCCAATTATAGATTCTAGTATTTTTAACCCTTTATATAATCTGATCACAACCTTATTATGTTCCTCTTCCCTGGGATATGAAAAAAGAATCATCAAATGAGTTCAATGATGCATAATTTACACCTTAAAAATTTCGTATTTCATGTTTTAAAATTTAATGTAAGATTAATGTATGCATATAGTATATAATTCCTTCTAAACTATTTTATCCTTCGATGTTTGATTTATTTTATCTTATCCTAATGTAGTAAATTAACCACTATCTATGGGATACTATGATCGTGGTCTTTACAATGAATCATTGATGAGGTAGCAATGGTAGTCACTTTTCATGAGCATAGAATCATTTTCTTTTCCTAGGCCCATAATGGTGTTATTGTGGGTAAATCCTTACAAAAATTAACCTACATTATATTAAAACCCATTGTTTACATTTCCACTTTTATATATCACTGATATCAATTCTTTTCTATTTTTTCATGGATTAGTTCTCCTTGTTTATACATATCTTTAAGTAAAAAAGACTATTTTTTTAATAGTTGTGAGGCTGGGCGAGGGATGATGAGTTTTCATTAGGATTGGACATAGTCCAATGGATATAAAATAAATAGGAGACCAGCCTATTAGCAGGTCAGGTCCATCTGTGAACTAATAGATGGATGGATGTTAGGCCGCTCAATATGAAGTCCAAGAAATGACCAATACGAGTTTATGACCACCTAGTGGAAGGAATTCAGTGGTGGGTAAATACCTGAATCCCACTGGCTTGATTGTGAGAATTTCAGTTTCTCGTAAAGTCATTTAGGCACCACCGACTAGTGGGAGATTGATAGAACCTAACTAAAGTCTCTGCTCGGGGTGAGGAAGATAACTGAAATATCATTACATTGTTTCTTTTGATCTTTAATTTAATTCTAAAACAACTCCCTTATACATAATTTTACCATAATCACTTTGGATGGTCTCTAGATGTTAAATTTTCTAGTATGACCTTATTTATTGACAAATTGATGTTTCGTTTGATGTGTTGGTTTAGTTATGTTACATAGATGGAAACAATTTTTCTAGTTGAGGGGAATATTCTAGTTAATTTTATTAGAGGTGGATTAATTATTTACATTATTTTTCAATGTTTATTATTGCTGTTAATTTTCATGAGGATGTAAATGAAATAAAGAAGAAAATTATTTTTTAAAATTAGTTCGGTCCATATTAGACCATGATTACTTCAATAACACTCTTATCAGTGTGATATATATTTCGAACTAATATAATATTTAAATACTAATTTTTCAAGTAGATGTATATCCCAAAGACATGTGACTTTTATAAGGGCTATCACAACCCAATTGCAACCCAAAGATTTTATACTAGGACTCATGAATTGAACATTCATTATATTGAAATTTTAGAGATTGAATCTAGATATACATAATTAGTAAATATGATAACCCATAATGATAAAGTGAACATGTATAAGATATGAGAAGAGGTGTTACAATCTCATGAAATAATAATAAATATATAGAATAAGAAAATTAAGACAAATTTTTTATTGATTTTTGGGTCCACTTGATTATCCAGAAAAGGTATTATAAGACATCATATATAATTTTTGTCTTCCATTGAGTGATTCTCCAGTAAAAATTTGATAAAAAATTTACATGATGAAATTACATCATTTCAGAGTGTCAACACCACCACCATATTTACAATACATTTATTGATGATCCGAATTGTCTCTTTGAATTAGTATTACATGTGTAATTTAACACATTACCACCTCAAGAAAATTAATGATCAAAAACCTTTTTAAAACAAATGAACTCAACATATTAGAGAAATTTAAGATAATAAAAATAATAAAATTTATAAATCTAGGTTATCATAAAGAGAGAGAATATGCATAGATTTTTATTTCACAATTCTTGTTTGAGAGAACAAAAATATGTTAAAAAATAAATAATAATTAAAAAATAATCAATTTCTTGTTAAATTATATCAATATTATCCACTATAATATATTGATGAATAATCCTATAAAAATAATAAGACTTAACATAAAATAATAAATTATTCAATATTCCATTTTAAAAAAATAGTAGATGGGCAGAAAATATCAAAACATTTTTCAACATTATTAAAACTATTAAAACATGTTTGATTTATTTTAAAATAAACTAATAATAATAATGAAGTAATAGAATTGATGAAAAAACATTTAATAATAAAAACCAATTTTTTAGTTTAACGTTTGAAATTTCATTCATGAAAAAAGAACCACCTATGAACAACATAAAAACATGTTGAAAGAAATGAAAATAAATTGTCATATGTTTTACATAATTGAAACGAATTTATAACGTCATTTTAATAATTTAAATAATAGAAATAAACAAAAAATTGAAAATTGAAAGAATATGTGAAAACAGGGAAATATCAGATTTAGAACAACAATTATAATTTCATAATCCACATTGGAAAAATTATGTATTTGTTTTTCACCTAAAGAATATTTACTTATTATATTAACATATCATATTCTATGTCTTAGAATATCTTAACTATATCTATATAGGTTATTCATATATATGGATTTATGAAATCATTAAACAGATTGAATTAGTAAAATTTAGACAAAAAATAGACATTTTAAAAGGCATATATGACTTTAAATACAGTTGAAATTTATTTATAAAATATCAGTACTTTTACAAATAATAAAAAATATATTTAATAATACATCTATATATAAGGTTATTATTAAAATAAATTAGGGGATCAGTTTTGAAAAACTGTAGAATTTAGAAAAAAAAACATACAGTGTCTTCTAGCAATTTTTTTGACATTATAGATTTTGATTACGAATTTTAAATCTTCTAATTTCTAATATATAATATTTATATATTTACAAGTCAATATGAGTAAATAAATTATTAATTTTTTATCCCATGTTATAGTATAAATACAGATGGTAATATAATCTAGAAAACTGTTTTTGGGGATAAGAAATCACCTATGTTGTTTTCAGATTAACTATTTGGTGAACAGTACATTGGCTACAAGGGAATTTTAAAATAATGTTAAAATTAGATCTCAAGGGACTAAATGAAAGAATTTATCAAGTCAAACTTCTTGAAACATTTAATAAAATTTATAATCAATTTTACCAGGAAATTTAAAAAAAATATGAAGTGAAAATTTTTAATGATATAAATAATTCTAAATTTACTAAAGTTAAATATTAGTATAGTTAAAAAAATTATAAATACATAAAATAATGAAACATATGAAAAATATATTGAGGATTTTTGTAATATTAAAAAAATAAAATATAAATATTCCAAAATTATACAAAGATACATTTATGATCTAACAAACTCCCCAATTTTGAAATTATAGAATAAAAAATAATTTGTTAGAAATTATACAAATTGGTGAAATTTATAAAACATATATAATTGAATAGATAAAAAAGTAATATGATCAATGAAAAAGAAATGTAATTAAAATCAATTACAATATTCACTTTAAAAATTTTATTTTGTCACATCCTTAAAAATCCTATGATTTTTATAAATTATCAAAATATTGATTATCAGTTCATGAACATTATAATATAATATCTACATTATTAACACAATGTTGAATTAAATGAATTTTTTGGTAAGTGTTATTATTTATAAAATGTTTTAAAGTATTTTGATGTGTCATTCCTTGGGATAATATTTAATTATATGACATAAACAATCATTAACCACCATATCAGTTATATATGTATTTAAATAGAAAAAGAACTTCCCAAAATTTATCTAAATAATTAAAAATGAATAGATTTTCCAAAATCACCAAAATAATATTAATAAATATTTTTAAAAAATATTTTCAAAGTATTAAAATATTTAATACCAAAAAAATTATTCACATCTTCAGCACATTTATATTGATTCACGAAAATACAATCATTTACAAGATTAGTTTTATGATCTAAAAATCAACTAATGTTCACCCATAAGACTCATATCATATTATCCTGGCATCAAAATATATATTTTTTTAAATATAATTTCGTTTTTGGTGTCATAAAAAATATCATAAACATAAATTTGATAAATTAAAATATTATTTTAAATTATTTTGATTGGATAGAGGTTTAGGGATGCTATGGCTCACGATATTGGCGAGTGACTAAAAACCCAGGTCATAGGCCTCAAAATTAATTAGGTTATCACAAGGAATTCCTAGATGGCGTTTGAGAGAAAAAATCAACCACCTTTTCAAGGTATCATGATTGGAATAATGAGAGGATATGGATTCAATCCAATGGTACTAGGCCCCATGTATCTTTTAATGAGGAATTGATTGCAATAAACATGTGGTAAGGAATATTATGATTAGAATCATTGATAAAAAATTTCTATGGTGGGGTATCTTCTATGAATTCAGGGTATTTGGGGCCTTCGAAATAATTTATTGGGTGTCCCTTAGTGCCTATGGGAATTAGAGTCATATAAGTTTACTCCTCAACGAGTTAAAAACTAGTTCAATACAAAAAAATTAAAAAATACATCAGGCTTCGCTATATATTACTTTGAAAACATTTTTTCATATACAATACCTATATTAATAAAATTACTAAATAAGAATTATTTATGTCATTCCAGGAATGGGGTTATTTTTTATGACTATATAAAGATATAGATTACTTACAAAAAAAGATTTTTAATTTTTGACCTTTTCAAAATTATGTGGTTTAGAAACATAAACATAATCATATTTAAAACCATTTAGATTTTAAATTTTAAATGTAATTATAATAAACATAAATCCTTGAAAATTGTAATAATATAAAAATATTATTATAAATTTTAGATGGGAAACATACTTAAAATATTAACCAAAACCTATACCATCTATTTAAAAATAACTTTGACCAACAAGTTGAGAATAGTTATTAATAATTTGACTAGATTCGTCCATTTTTTTTTATAAAAATACAGTTTTCTAATAACATACATTTCTATTGAAATTTCAACTAACATCCAGAATTTATTTTAAATTTCTAATTATGGTCATATTTTTTTAAAAAAAAGGTATGATAATTCAAAAAATATAGAATATCTATAGAAAACCATCCATAATAAACTAAAAAATTAATAAATCTATTTAAACATGACCTTGTAGTTTTCATTCCACAACCAACACCAACAATCACATTGTCAATATGAAAATCATTATGAATCCTCCGTGATCTTGGAATAGATTTAGGTGTAATTTTCTCCCCCTAATATGATACCTTATCTAGAGTTTTTTCATGAAAAAAATTAATATCCCAAAGGTAATATTTCATTATTTTATATAAAAATTTAGACATTACAATATTGATGAAACATTATTCCCACGAATTCATCCACAATCATTGTATGCTTATTATAAACTCAATATTCTTTAATATTTTAATAGTAAACATGGCAGATAAATTCAACACATTTAGAGTCAAATTTATCTATATTTTATTTAATATTTAGGATAAATATTTACAACCACAAAATATAAAATTACCAAGAATAATATTTTTACATTAAAAAATTTAGACGAGGGCTTCTTAAATGATTCTCTAAAATAAACTCTATTCAAAACATTGCAATATTTAATAAACCATTTAGACCAAAAAATGGTATGGTGTATTCATTAAATAGGGTTCAATCCATTTCATTAATAAATATTCTTTAGTTAATATGTCAACAATTTTTTATAGTGTTTTTGGAGCATAAAAATTAACCTAATAACCATTTTTCCAAAACATTCCCAAAATTAATGATATAGAATTCACATATGTTATCACTTATCATAGGAAAAAATAATAAAGATTTTTAATATTGAAATTTCTTACAAAAATAAATAGATATTTGTTAATTATTCACAGTTATGAGGAACAAATAAAACCCATGTAAAACATCTAAAATAATCAATAATAACAAAAATATATTCATTTCAACATAAACTAGAAAATGAGATTATAAAAAATATATTAATATGTAATAATTAAAGGGGTATTAATATATAAAATTGTGAGATATGTTTAAATGAGTACTCATGATATTTAAATTTTATTCATGAATGAAAAATAATAATTTCTTACCTTTATCAAGGAAACATATAGAACATATCAATGCTGGATTATTTTTTATCAATGAAAAATGTGAATTTCCTAGCCTTCTATGGTAGATAAGAACATCTATACATGTTCTTTTGTTGTTGAAAAGTGATCATGTGGTTTTTATGAACCTATGAATAGATTCTTCTACCAGTATCTATACTCATTCATTATAGTATTCATGGGAGAAATCCTCGTTTATTCTTACTCTGAACTAGATCAAGAATAGAATTTGTTGATCACATCGGGAACTCTTCGAGACCATTGCCATTTTCAAAATTTTCGAAGTGTTCCATTTTTATTAAATAGGTAATGTTTTTGGGTTATGTGATTATAGAACAATAGTTATAACTTGATCCTGATAAGATTATTTTAGTTATGTCATGGGAGATGCCGACGAATGGGATTGAGATCTCATCAATTTTAGGCATAGTAAGATATTACAGGGGGTTCCTATAAGGATTATTTTGGATTTCTTCACCAATGAATGTTCTCGATCGAAATGGGGAGGTGATTGAATGGATCATAGAGTTTTTGGAGTCCTTTATAGAGCTAAAATGGTTATTTACTACCACTCTCATGTTGATATTTCTTGAATCTTGGAAGGGGAATGTTGTTTATTGAGATGCCTCAACTATGGGATATGGGTGTGTTCTTAGGTATGTGAACCATAAGGTTCCTTATGGTTATTTCCAACTCAGACCACATAAGAATAACTACCAAACCCATGACAACGAATTCGAAGCTAGGATTTATTCCCTAAAGACATGGAATCACTATCTTTATGGGGAGAAGGATGTAGTTTGTTTGGATCATAGAATCTTGTTGTACATCTTCTTCCAAATGGATTTGAATTTGAGGAAGTGTAAATGAGTTAAATTTCTTAAATGGTTAGATTTTGATATAGTGTACACTGTGGGAAATGGTAATGTTGTAGATGATCCTAGTTTAGGATTTGAAATAGTCCAGTGATGATTGGTCCTTGATGGGGATAATTTCCCAAATGAACTTAAGGACCAAGGGGTATAGTGGAGGTACATTCATGTCTAGTGATCATCTGGTTCATACTCTTTTAGACATGATTCTCTTCTAAAATCAGAGTGATGAGTTTTTTCTATAAATAAATTTAGTTCCCTAATGGTTGGGTGATTCCATGTTATTAGTCTTTGCCTCTGGAATGAATTTTGTGCCTCATGTGTCAGCTTATGGTGAAGTTGCCTTTGATAAAGGTTGTAATGAATAATATTTGCCAGTATCCATGGGATTTTCATCATAGTACTACCAAGATGTATTATGGTATTCATCAGAAATGTTGGGGGAAATTTATGAGGTGGGGAATAACTAAATTTGTATAGAGGTGTTAAAAGTGTTATTAGGTTAATGTGGAGCACCAATGACCCTTAGGTTTTCTTCAGCCGCTACCCATTAATAACTAGAAGTGGAATGATATCTCCATGGAAATTATTATTGGATTACGTTTTACAGCTTGGGTATGGAAATCAATTTGGATAGTGACTAAATATTTGACCAATTCTTCCCATTTCATTCCAATTAGAGATTTGGCGTTAGTGGATGAGTAGGGCCGGTTCTATGATTAGGAGGTTGTGAGGCATCATGGTGGTTGTTGACAATATTTTCCGATAAGGACCGCCCCCCCAAATTACCTCTCATTTTTTGGACATATTTCAAAAAAAAGGGGTAGTCGGTCAAATTGAGAATGCCATACCATCGTCAAATGGACAGTTAGAAAGAGTAAGAAATTCAGATTTTGGAGGAAATGATTCTGGAATGTGTCTTGAAATTAAATGATTCATTATATATACATTTTTTGTTGGTCGAAATTTCATATAAAAATAACTCCCAATCCATGAATATAATATATCTTTTTAGGATCTATATAGTCGGTCGTGTGAGTCTGCATTGTGTTTTGCTATGGTGGGTGAGTCATCGTTTTTGGGACCAAGCATAGTACAAGAGACATCATCCAATGTAAAGATGATCAGGTAGTGGTTTTTGACAACTCATTGTCTCTATAAATTTTTTTACAATCATAGACACTGAGATATTGAGTTTTCAACGGGTGAACATGTATTCTAGAAATGGCCACCTCGTTGGGGTCATCACCATTGGGGTAAATAAGGGCAGCTAACACTGAGGTATATCAGACCATTAAATAGTATAGAGAATGTTGTAATTGTGGTATACATTTTTTAGTTTCGTTCATAGATTATATTAATTCATTTGGTATTATGTGTTTTCCAGTTGAAATAGTATACCCTAGAACCGACCCATGTTCAAAATTGATAAGATATAGAAATAGAGACTAATTTATATCTATTTTAGCCATTATTCTAATTATGGATTATCATGAGAATGTGACTCTTGTGGAGTAAATTAAACTAGTCCAATTCATTTTGAAACAAGGTAATTACAATCATTATAATTGGGATCAGAGGTATTTGGTTGAATAAGGATACCCATTTCTACACTCTGACCAATATTTAGAGTGTATTTCTAGGGGGAACGTATTCATGGTGTTTTGAATTTTTAAACTAGTGACTTTATTTTTAGATAATTTTCAATTTAATTTATCTCTATCATTTATCTCATTAGGTTGCCTTGTTTTTTTGGAAGAAAAAAGAAAATTTTGTGTTAACAAAAGGTTGCACGTGGTTGGGGCATGGTTTGGAAAATCGTGCACCCCTTCTTAGGTAACCATGTGGACAAGTGGTGTTTTTTGGACCGTGGATAATCGAATGATTAGTGAATGGGTTTTAAACCATGTTGAATAATTGTGTGACATGTCAGACTTAGATAGTAAGGGTCGTAGAGTTTCCGTACGGTTTAGAAAACCATGCAGGTGAGCCGTGCGACCTGTCAAGGACATTAACAATTGTATTTTTACCATTTTACATACCCATATGTTTAACATAAACACCCTTATTTCTATCCAATCTGTATTATCCACCTTAGTCTCCGCTACCCATTCCACTTTCTCCCTTAAAACACTATTTTGGTGGTTATTTTGGTGGGATTTCTCCATGATTCTCCATGCATGTCCCACTTTTATTGATTTCTACCCCTTTTCTCGTAATTCACCTCTTCTTTCATGTTGTTTAATACCTTCAGTGGTATGGGTGACCTATTTATTGTCATATGTTGATTCATACGGTTTAATGTTAATTTTTGGATTCGATACTTCCTTTTTATGGTTTTGTTGATGTCAGGTTGTGGTTTTCCATTGGTTCCCTAAGATTCTATGATTGAGGTTGGTGATTCCATGTTCTAGCATTTTGGATGTTTTTAATATGCTTTCTTTAGTGTCTAAATATGTACATAGAAATATTTTTGTTGTGATAAATGTATTTTGAAAATGAATTTATTTGTTTACGGTTTGAAAATTGAATTTTTTTTCTCAAAGGAAATAGGGTTTGTTTCATATGTTAACCCATTTTTGATGCAGCAAATGATCTTTATAATTTATCTTAGTAGTTTAATAATCCATTTAATAGGTTAGAATCATGTTTTAAAATTGGTTTTCGGTGTTTTTGAAGTTGGAAATGGTTTTGCATATGAGAAAAGGTGGTTTCATAATTGAATTCATCATTCATGGGTTTGAATGTGAATGTGGTGACATATGTGACTTGTTTAATGAAAATCGAGAATGAAGTGTATAAAGACCCTCTCATTACAAAAATTAAAATTAGATAACTTTTTCTGAATATGTAAACAATATACAAACAAATTCCCAAAGCATATAGTTGTTCTAGTGCGTTTAGAAACAAGCAAACATAAACACTAGTACATAAGTGACCTACATTATATCCCAACAGGATCTTTATTACTAGGACCCTTCTTAGACACATGAAAAATAATTCATATCTCCATAACCTGGGGATGGAAACAAATAATGTGGTGAGCTCAAATTATCAATTTGGGTAAACATGGGAAAAAGTAAGAATAGACATGATCATAAGGGTATGATAACATGATCATGAAAATATAAAACCATACATTCCATATCAAATATCATATACATGAATCATGGCATAAATAGTGTCAATTCATAATAATTGAATAAAAATGAAGTAAAGGACATAAGCCAGGAATGAATAACATGAGAGTAAGAAATGGAATTGTGGAAACACTTAAGCATAAAAAAAATTATATAGTGGCCAATTCATAAATTCATAGACCATCTAGATGGAAAAAGGCCTTTACTGAACCGGGTCAACCCTTATTATACCCTTGTATTATTGAACCAAGTAAACCCTCATTCAATCCCTGCATTACTGAACCAATTAAAACCTAGTTCCATCCATGTATTACTAAACCAAGTAAATCCTAGTTCCAACCATGTATTACTAAACAGAGTAAACCCGTGTTCCAGTCCTATATTACTGAACATAGTAAACACTCGTTCCTGCCCTATATTACTGAATTGAGTAAACCATCAATATAGCCATGTATTACAAAACTAAGTAAACTCATGATCCATCCCTATATTACTAAATTGATTAAACCCTCATTCCAACCATGTATTTATGGATCGATTAAAACCTCATTCCATCCCATTATTAATGAACTGATTAATCTCTCATTCCAACCCTCAATTACTGAACAGAGTAAAATCTCATGCCAGTCCTATACTACAAAACCATTTAAACCCTCATTATATCCCAATATTACTTAACTGAGTAAACAATCCTTCCAACCATGTATTACTGAATAGACTAACCCTTTGTTCTATCTATTTATTACGAAACTGAATAAACCCTCTTTCATGACATGTATTACTGAACCGATTAAACCCTCCTTCCAAGCACGTAGTACTAAACTGAGTATACACACCTTACATTTGCATCTATATAATGAGATATAAATATTTACCTAATGAATTGGAGGGAGATATAGTTACAATCCATCACATAATCAAGTCATACATATGTGTTCTACATGATCATAAATAAACATATCATAACCCCTGAAATGAAATGGGTATCATAAACATGTATACATATCATAAGCAATGAAAATAGATAGTATTAATAATAATTTCATCATAATAATATCCCTTTAAAATATGTGGGCCACAAAAGCATAAATAATGTGATAGAGAGATGGATTTTTTACATATATATCCCATGAAGGGGAAATATTTTCCATAAATACCATGCCATTAAGAATAACTCATTCACTGAAAGGATATAAATAGAACTTATAGATAATTTCCAAGAACGAAATGAGTAACATCAATGGATTTCATCTTCGATGGTAAATATTTTTGAAATATCTTTCAAAAACATTTATTTAGGTAAATATCCTTTCTTGTTTAAAAAGGTTTTTAAATTCATAACACCATTTCAAAATCAGTTATATAGGAAATAGCATTGAAAACATATCAAAAATATATGAAATCATTTTGAAATAGTTTTTCCCTAAAAAAATTAAAAATAATGTTCAAAATAGTTAAAAACAATTTCTTTAAAAACACATTGAATTTTTTTAAGGAATTCATGAAAAAAATTGAAAATAATTTCATTTCAAAAATTTTGAAAACCATTAAAGAAATCTTGAAAACATAATTAAAATAATTTCTTTAAAAATAAATTTAACACCATTAAATAATTATTCAGATCATTTTGAAAAAAATTTATTTGAAAAGTACATTTAAAAAAATCATAAGGAATAACCTTTTAAAAAAATCATAGGGGGCATTAAATAAATGATGGCAGGTAAATCTATACATGTCATATGAGGTCAAAGGAACATTATTTTTGCATAGTAAGAAGGGTATAAAAGTTACTGGTTTGTAAAGAGAAATGAATATTCCCATTAAGATATTAGTAAAAGATAAAAAACTGTAAAAATTTCATTTATATTTTTTTGGAATGGTATAATATTCCTATAAATAGTTATTAGAAATCATAGATTTCATACAAAAGAGAGGGTAATGTTGGGATATCTTAAAAACACATTCATATCTATATTATATACTAAATAGTATAAAATGGTACCAATACATGATTATATCATGATATAAAAGATAATAATGAATCTCATGAATATTCTTGATATATTGATAATAATATTTCATCAATTGAAGCATAATCATATACAATATATAAATGCAATGATATTTCATCAAAGTAATTACATGATGATTATAATATCATAAAATTATTTAAATTCATGATATTTCTTGTAAAATTCTATTATATACACCCTGTAAAATCATTTAGGTGCATAACAAAACATAAGACTCAAACATAGAAAATTGAGAGAAAATGTTTTAACTGATTTGGTAAGTTTGGAAACATAAAACCCATGAAAGAAGGACCATAAAAATTAGAATGTGAAAAAAAAAATTAATTTAAAAAGTACATATAATACAATCATGTTTATTATATACAGAACACAAATTGAAATAGTGGTGAATATATCTTGTATCTCACAGATATTAAATGTGAGATTAAATCCCCTTAACTTGTCCCTTGACTCTCTCAATACTTGTACATGATTCTTGTATGAAAAATATAGTTTTATAATATATACTTTAAAGAATCCTATTAATATACTTAATACCATATATTGTTTTTATGACCTTACATTACCCACTTTTAAATGATTCTATGTTAATGTTTTACTTCGGGTAACCACTTGCTTTGTTCTGCAAATTTGTGTTAATTTGTTATATTGTTGGTATTTATTCTTATAAAATGATTAAAAATGTATATAATGGTATGAAAATCATTTATATAGATTTTATTTATATTATAATAATTTATATCATATATATGTCTGAAAAGTAATACATCGTTAATGGATACGGTAATTCGTACGTACGCATGAACACATCTTCCTTTTTTTATTGTCTTATTGAAAGAATGAATGTATATATAATATGTATATATATGTATATATATGTATATCAATAAAAAATTATAATTAATTTTTAACATATATCATATATATATATTCATTAAACCCATCCATTATACATTCCATTGGGTGGGCGAATGATTCACATCGCTTTGAGGGGGTGGAAGTCCACACTTTCTCAAACCAGATTATTGTATTAACACTAAATGGAAGGTTAAATTTTTTTTTTCAAAAATATAAATATAGATTACTAAATAAATTATAAATATAATATATTACATATTTAAAAATATTGTTCGTCATAATGTCCACCATTGTTTGTGGTAAAGGATAAATGAACAATCATCGTCTCGTGAGGTAGTAGTTCACCGAGCACAGAAATAATATGTTCAACATCCATTTGATGTAGGTGTCTATAACTGTAGGTCAGAAACATTACATAAAAATAGATTAGTATATTTATTATACTTGTTTTTTCACAATATAAGGGAATAATGGGAGTGTAGGGGGTGAAGAAGTAAAATAATTCAAAGGAGCTTGAGAGAAGACGTTTCCTCTTAATTAGGAACTCCTTTCGGTTTGTTCCTAATGTATTACTTGAGAGGGTTTTTACTAAAAAGGAAGATATTATGGAGTAAACTTTTTCAGTTCATGGAAGATCATAAAAGGATTGAGTGATGTGAGGAATGGTTAGAGGTGGTGTCCTTTCATTAAGAAGGAAAAGGACTCACAAGGAATTTTAAAAACAACTTTTGTGTTCACATGTTATAACAAAAAAAATTTCATAAAAAACCATAAAAACTCAATAGTGGAAGGTTTATTTCCTAAATATGGACATATAATGGGTGTTAGATAATTATATAGGTCATTTGGGTCCTTATTTTTAATTTCTAGTCTCTAATTAATCTTAATTTGGCCTTAACAACTGTGATTATTTTTAGTCACTTTTACTAATAATTTTGGTAAAAAATTAACATGTAAATTTAAGACTCCAAATATTAGAATAAAATAAGTATTTTATGTTAGATTTTTGAAATTCCAATCATAGAATCATAAAAATTAAGATTAGTGCTAATCCTAGAGACCGGGTGAAATAAGGGGAGTTTAATGTTGGAAAAAGTTCAAATGTTTGTTATTATTTTTTATTCATATTTATAATGAAGTTGATCATAATAAATTTAAAAGTGTTATTATATGTAATATTCTTCTAACTCAACCTTAAAAAATATTTATAATATCATTTATCATTAATATTTAATTAGTCAAAATGGTCGTTTTTTACTACAATGTAGAATTTTTCAATATTCATCAAAAAATGATGTTTCTCAGAAAAATAAAAAAACTTCACAACATGGTAATTTTGACCATCGGAAATCAAAAATGTATTTTATATTATCAAATTAATTTTATAAATGTTTCTAAAATCATGTTTTTAATTAAAATTTATTCAATCAAGAAAACAATATTTTTAATATAAAAAGACATTACCAAAAATATTTTATTTCATTATCAATAGGATTTAATTAAATAAAAAAATTAAAAAAATAATTTGAACATTATTTATTTATATTAATTTTACTATGTTTAATGGATATGTTATAATTATCTTATAAATAGAGATTTTAGGAATAAACATTGTGTTGTGTGCATCGTACGCCAAGCCGACATTTCTAGTAGTGCAAGCCAAGTTGGTATTGTGTGTAGTACAATACAATTTGGGTTTTCATGTGAAAATAATGTTTTAATTGGTTTTTTAATATATAGATATATAATTAAATATTTATAATTACATTTTAAATAAAAAATATTGAAAATAAATTTTCATTCGAAAAAAATAATTCTCCAAATTGTCGTGTGTTACATTATACCCCCCTTAAAAAGAATTTCTCCAACAAAATTAATCTGGGTTATAAAATATATAATACATGAAAGCATCATTCATATAAATCCACATTGTAATAATTAATACTAAATCATCTCTTAAAAAGAAAATTTTGGAACTATAATGCTTACCCAAGTGACATATTACTGGGTTTCCACATTTGAGAACATAGACCAGGAGTGATGATTGGACATGGAGAATAAGAATAAATATTTCTAGGGAGTGATTGAGATCATAAATAAAAATCATGTGAATGATAAAAGGATATTTTATGGCCTTTAAGTCATAAATATTTTATTATTCAAAATTCCATCAAATTAATGAAAATTAATGTTTTAGGATAACAATTGTTTTGATCACATTCAAAATGTTGGGTAATTCTTGATAAATATATATAAAACAAATTTAATTATTTGGTTGTTCTTTTAATAATTTATAATACATCTATTTCTTCATATAATTAATTTCTAGAAATAAAATTTTATAAATAATTCACTATGATATAGTTTTAATGGGTCATAAAGACTATAATGAATAAAAAACATTCCTTAATCTATAAAAGAAAAAATGAAAAAATAATAGTTAATTATAAATATTTATTAATTGAAAACAAATATACATTAAATAAGACTTCACATAGGCCATTGGTATGAATGAAAACCTTATCATCCTTCGAATATGGGATTATGAACCACGACCATTTTACACTTGATTAGTTGTAACCCGACATAAATAATGTCCTTTTTTCAATACCGCACTAATATAATATATAATCTAGGGATCATTGAAATAATGCTAGCCACTGATTAGACTTTTAACCAAGGATTTCGACACAATTTCAGTGCACAAATACTTCCACCAATGTTTAACATTAACTTTTCCCGAACGGATTACCTTATAGACCTTCAGAAATATGGAAATATAAATACTTAGAAAGACAGTCCCGATATCCGATTAACATTGATTAACATATATCACAATGTATTTCAACATTGTATCATTAAAAATATGTGAATACCAATATTTTATATTCTCATGAAACATTATAACAACCTAAATTTCCAAAAATTGTTTTGGAAAACATGAATGCTTCCTCATTCCAAAGTATATTGGATTTACTTTGTAAATCCACAGATGCTGTAAACTTCATTAGTGGAAGAAAAAAAATATTATAAACATGTCATTACATAGTTCAAAGGTAATTAGTACTTTCTGGTTTAATTATTCATATCTCATGTGTCTTTATCCATAAAACATTATCTTAAGGTAATGAACATGTTAAGGGTGCCCTCTATTATAAATAATATTAAATTTCATGATATAACCTTTATAGTCTATTGTGACCATACAACATACTCTTGTAAATACATAGAAAAAAATATGCTAAAAAATCGCTTCATAATTCACCATTCATAATTCTGGAATAGAAATTCATAAATACTTCGACTATTTCATCCATTATCTGGTAAATAATGTTACCTCGTCCTATTACACAAATTTTTTTCCATCACATTTCATCCATAGTATTATCATCATTATAAATTTTACCATTACTCACACGACCTTGTTGATTTTCTTGAGGAAAATTTTTATTGGGACATTGATTTTCATAATATCTATTTTTTTACACTTAAAACACATAACTTTTGATGAAGAGTTTGGGAGGCCAAAATTCCAATCCATTTCATTAACCAAACTCTTCATTTTTTCTTTCTAGTCACTTGCTTTGTGTCCTTAATTGCATATTCAAAACACATTATTTTTCATCTAATATATTTACTTAGGAGATTATTTCCACATTCATTACACAAAGTAATCCAAATCATCTTTTCACCATGGGCTCAATTACCTGAACTATTAGCGAACTCATTCTTCGTCTTCCTTGGTTATTCCAATTGTTGGTTATGGTAAACATTTTTAATCATGTTCTATGAAAATAAAATAGGCATGTTCATAGAATATTTTACTCTAGTGATCTTCCCACATGACTTCTCTCAAAAAATCATTCAATAAAATTAACATTAATCTAGTTCCATCAGGTTCTTGCGATTGAAAAAAAAACTAGTAGCATTTAGTGATAATTACTTATCAAATCAGAAAACCACATAATCATGAAAATAATTAATGATAGGATGTGTAAATGATGATACCATCCATATGATATGACACCTTGTGTTTTTCCTGGGTTATTCATAGACAACTAATATTTAAATACTTCATGATATTTCATGAATAGTTAGTGAATTCCCAATGCATAACCCCCAATAGTGTCAAACCAGGTGTGCAGAACAGCACACTATCATGTATAAGATTTCCTTGAATCAAGCCCAGAACATCTTATTAGTAACATTTCTTCCAATTACATATCCACTATTAGTATCCATACAGGGATGTATTGCTTGAAAACCACTCACTCGATCCTTTTCCAAGATTCAAGTACATTTTCTTAAACCCTGGTTCCATCCCTATATTAGTGAACGTAGTAAACCCACATTCTAGACCTATATTTATGGTCCTATTAAACCATTATTCAGTCCCATTATTACCGAACTGAGTAAACCCCCATTACATTCATGTACTAATGAATTGAGTAGACCCACATTCTATCCCTGAACTACAGAACTTAATAAACCCTCGTTCCAGCACTATATTAGAGAACCGTCTAAACCCTCATTTCAGCCATGTATTACTGAACCATGTAAACCCTCATTGTACCCACTTATAATTGAATAAATTAAACCCACTTTATAGACATTTATTAGTGAACCGAGTAAACCCTCATTTCATCCATGTATTACTAAACCGAGTAAACCCTCGTTCTAGACCTGTATTATTGAATCGAGTAAACCCTAATTCCACCCATCAATTACATAACTGAGTAAATCCTCATCCCAAAACTATATTACTAAACTGAGTAAACCCTCATTCAATCCATGTATTACCAAACTGAGTAAACCCTAGTTCCATCCCAATATTACACAACTGAGTAAACCCCTATTACATCCCTGTATTACTAAATAGAGTAAACCATTATTCCAGCCGGATATTAATGAACTGAGTAATCCCTCATTCTACTCATGTCTATTTAATGAGATATAAATCATTACCCAATGCATTGGAGGGAGATATAGGTCCCAAATGTCAGATAAAGAAATCATAAATACGTGGGCCATAAGATCATAACTAAACATACCATAACACATTAAATTTAATGGGTATAAAAAACATGTAAACATATCATAACATATACAAAGAGAAGCGTCTATTAATCATTTCAATATAAGCATAACCCATGAAATTGAGTGGGTTTCAAAAAAAATAACAGATGAAAGTGAGACAAATTTCATAACCATAAAACCCATGATAAAGAAATGCATTCCAAAAATAACATGAAATTAACCATAACCCATTCATATAAAAGATATGAATGGAACCAGTATAAAATTTCATATAAACGCATGAGTAACTCAATGAATGTCAACGTATATGTCAAATACTTTTTAAAAATCATTCAAAAACATTTGTTAAGAAAAAAAAACATTCTTGTTCTAAAAATCCTTTTTAATTTATAAAGCCATTTTAAAATCATATTCACATAAAATGGCTTTGAAAACATATCATGAAGACTTGAAATCATTTTGAAATACATTTTCCTTGAAAACTTAAAAAATGAGCTTCAAAACAATTCAAAAACTATTTTCATTGAAAACACATAAAAACCCATTAAAGAATGCATGATATCTTTTTAAAAATAATTTAATTTAAGATACATTAAAAAACATTAATTAAATCTTAAAAAAACATTGAAAATATTTTATTTGAAAATACATTAAAAACCATTATATAAGGCTTGAAAAAAGATTGAATATTGTTTCTATTGAAAAATACATTTAAAAATATTTTCTTAAAGATTATTCTTATAAAAGAATGCATTGGGAGCATCAAATAAATTTTGGTGGGAAAATCTCTCCACGTCGTACGAGGTCAAAATAACCTTCCCTTTTCACAGAATAAATAATTGAAAAGTTTGTTTTTAAAGAAGGGAAAATAATATTACCTTTAATTTATTGGTAGAAGAAAAAATTTGAACAAAATAATTTTATATATTAGATGGTAATGGTATAATATTATTGGAATCTATACTTATAAAACAATGATTTTTGACTAAAGAGAGAGTAATGTTGGGATTTCATGAAATCACTTTCTAAAATATCTTATGTATGAAAGAGTATAAAATAGTAACGATATATTAGTATATCAGAAAATAATAGAGGCTAAGTAATGAAATAAATATTATTGAGATATGGATAACTAAATTTCATTAACGGAAGTATAAACATTAACAATCTCGAAATAAAATGAGATTGCCTCAATAAATTCTTATAAGTTGGATTCATGGGATCACGCTCTCCATGTAAAGAAAGGAAATTAAATGAAGAAAATATTATATTTAAAAGAATCATATGAGTGATATTTCTTTTATAATATGGGTACATTCATCCCTAAAACTAGATTAGGTGATAACAAACTATATGTCTCAATGAAGTCAAATTGAGACAAAACATTTTCACTGATTTGTATCTTTTGAAATATAAACCCCATGAAAGAGGGATTATCAAATGGGAATTTGAATACGCATAAATTTAATTAAAATAGTCATATAATATAATAACATAATGTTAATACCCCCACAAAAATAGAAATATTGGCAAACATATCTTGTATCTCACAAAAATTAAAAGTGATATGAAATCACCTTACCTATTGTTATGACACTCTCTGTACTCGTACAAGATTCGGGTATAATAAATATAAAATTATTAAAGATATTTTAAATAATAATATTTTTATACATAATACCATATATGGTTTTATTATGACCTTATATTACCCCCATTTAAATGATCTTATGTAAATGTTTTACTTCAGGTAATCATTCGCTTTGTTCATCACATGTGTATTAATTTGATACATCATTTGTCATTATAATTATATAATGATTCCTGAATGTATATAATGATATAAATATCATGTATATAAAATATATTCATATTATAATTATGTATAACATATATAATTATGAAATAGAATATGTCGTTCATGGAGACGGTAAGACGTACGTATGCATAAACGTTGTTTCTATTTTTTATTGTCATATTGAATGAAAGTGTGAGAATTAGATATGTATATGCATGTATGTATATAAATATATATAATTATTAAAATATAATTACTATATCATATATATCATATATTTTAATTAAACCCATACTTCATACATTTCATGTTGTTTGTGAACTAATAACATCACTTTGAGGAAGTGGTAGTCAACACTTCCTCGAACCATACTATCATATTAACACCAATTTGAAGGTAAGAGGTTTTTTGTTACAAAAAAATAAATTATCATGAAGGAAAAATAAATATAATATTTTAGATATATTAATAGAGTTTTTATCATAATTTCCTCCATGATTGTTGGTAAAGGGGAAATGTACAGTCATCATTTTGTGAGGTAGTAATTCACCGTACATAGAAACAGTATGTTCAAAATCCATTAGGTGGAGATGTGTGTACTTTTCGTAACAAACATTGAATAAAATCCTTATAATATATAAATTATAGTATTTTTTCATGAAATAATGGAATAAATAGAGTGATGGTTGGATATGGGAAATAATGGGAAGGTTATTGGGAGAAGTCCTTACCTAATAATCGGGTAACTCATTTTGTTTTGGACAAAAAGCATTGCTTGAGTTGGTTTCTTCCAGAATTTATGTGTCAAGGTATAAGGGAGTATTTATGGGTGTAAATTTGGGAAGATATTGGCTGATCATAAGTGGCATGATAGGTGTGGGTAATGGGTAGATGTGGTGGCCCTTGATTGGGAAGGAAAAGGACTCACATTTATTTTTTAGACACAAATTAGGTGTGCATATGTTCATACCTAAAAAAAGTCTTAAAAACAAAACTATATAAATAATAGAAGTATTATGGAAGAACTATGGATAAAACAAGGTTTATAGACATTTTATAGGTTATTTGGGTGCTTAATTTTAATGTTTTGTCCCTAATTATTCTTAATTTTTCCTTAAATACTATGATTAATATTTATCAATTTTAATAATATATTCGGTCAAAACATAACAAGGTATTATTAAAAACTATATATTAGACTAAATACAATGGTTTCTATCATATTTTGGAAATTCTAGTCATAGAAGTGGAAAAATTATGATTAATGCTAATCCCGTAGATGGGATGAATTAACGGGGTTTTAAAGTATGAAAAAGTTCAACATTTTGTCAATAATTTTTTTCAGTTTCAAAGAGATTTTTATCCTAATTAATTTAATTGTATTATTAGATGTAATTTAATTTAATATTAACATGAAGCGTATTTATAATATCATTTTTCATTAAAAATTAATTAGAGAAAAAGAGATCTTTTAACTACAAAGAAATATTTTTTTTCTATTATTCAAAAAATGATGTCTCTCAGAAAAATCTCAAAAATTCACCTTCGGACAAATTATAAATATTAAATTCAAAAAGGATTTTTATTTTATCCTGTTAAATTTGTAATAGTGTCAAAAATTTCATTTATTATTATAATCGATTCAGTCATGGAATCATTATTTTTAAAATATAAGGAAGTTAAAAAAAATATTATATTTCATTGTAAATATGTCTTATTTATATTAATAAATTATAAAAAAATATATGAAAAGTAATTATTACTGTTCATATTAGTATGCTTAATGACTCTGTTATAATTATCTTATAAAAAGAGATATTTCGTAGAAACTCAGTTTTGCATGCATCATATTCCAAGTCGTTGTTGTATATAGTGCAAGACATGTTGGAATTGCATGTAGCGCAAGACATGTTGGTATTAAATGTGAAAGTAATTTATGACTTAATATTTTAATATATATATATATAAATAAATATTTTCTAGTGTCATATGGATAATATATATTGAAAAGTTGAATTAATTTGAAAAAAACATAATACTCACATTCATGGGGTATTACAAAGGGAATAATACGTGTCTGTGTAGGTGTGTGACACTCAAAGCTTCCACGGTATGTTCCCCTTTGAATAATGCAATAGTTTAAATTGTACGCAACTTCAAGATTCTAACACAGCGCAACCAATAAAACTAAACATTATAAATAGTAATACACACTTTTTCAAATTTTATAAATTTTATTTTTCAAAATGGACTTCATTTTTGAATTTGGAATATTGAAATTAGCCTTGGGTGATTTTTTGGTATTTTTCTGAAAACATGGAAATTTTTATGAATAGTGAAAAACACTGCGTTATTGTTTAAAACTGACTTTTTATTTAAATATTTATTTATTTTATTTAAATTTATTTTAGGTAAAAATAGATACATAATACCTATATAAGTTGAATGTAATTCATTAGAGTCAGTTTATAACAATTTTAGATATATAAAAATTTTATTCATATTTTTACCGTCTTTTATCCACCTCCTAGGATAATTTGAAAATTCACATAAAACATAGTGTTTCGCTTCTATGAGTGGAATTGAAATTATCCGAGAGACACGGTTGATATCAGTAATTAAAATGTGGTTTAATAAGATGAAAATAAATTTTGGTGAACAATAATGTTTTACTTTTATTTACCACGATTAAAAGTAAATATGGTATTTAAGGGTAAAATTGATATTATTATTGACCTAACACATTTCTTAATTCTATTGGATAAGTTTAATTAGACCAAAAACAACCTGAGGAATAAAATATGATCCTTTAGGTCCACTTGGATTATATTAGGACATTTATTATAATTTAATTCAAAGAACAGTTTAAAGTGTTATATTCAAAGGTTAATAACTAAACCATTTTTAATATAGAGTTAAACATAATATAAATTAGACTATAAATATTCATTATAAATATAAAAATATATCCTAAATAATGTTATTTTATTTATATTTTGTATAAATTATATAATTTAATTTATTTATGACACAATGATGATGCAGTAATTACATAATTAATTAAATACTAAATTAATTGATATTATAAATATCCAAATAAATGTAATTTTAGACTTTTTATAAATTAAAATTATTTTATAGGTTAAAATGACATGTTAATGTTGGTTATATTAATTTTTTTTCGAAGTAATAATGCTATAATGAATTTAGAGAAAACAAAATACCAAATAGTGTCAAAATTGAAATAAAAGAGTTTTTAAAACAAATATTATATTATTAATTTATATTATATTACTAAAAATATAAGGTTCATCCAAAGGTCTTAAATAATATTATACATGTCATTAATGAACCACATGAGGTTCTCGTGTATGTTTTTAGTAAGTTTATTTACCATATAATATAAAAATACAAAGAGACGTGGTAAATGTCAAACTATATAATTAAGAGTTAAATATAAACTATAATGTTAATATAGTTACCGAAAACTATCTAAAACCTTTTGGATGATTATTTTTTGAACCATCCCCACCTTATCCTTTATGTAATTTCTAATCGAGCCATTAGAAACAGAAAATGATTTTATTATAAAATAATATTTCAAGATTTTCATAAGGTGCCCCTCACCCCTCTTATAAAAGGGCACTACCCCTTCTCTATAATTCAGTCCTTTAAATCCATTTGGATTCGCCAACCCCTACACAAATACCCTATAAAATGTCCTCATGTCATCTTATATTCCTTCCTTTAGTTATAAATCCAACCTAATTATCCCCTTTGATCAAATCAAAAGGAAGAACTCGAAGAAGAGGTAAATATTTCATCACCTCTTTCATGTTCTTTTCTTCTTCCACTTCCTCTTTATTTGTTGTGTCCATGATAAAATAATAAATCCATTATCTTATATATAATGTGATGTTATTATAAATATGGTACAACCATATTCATTATTCTATCCATCCTATGAATGACATGTCACCATACGTTCGTACGTACGACTTACCGTCTGCACGTTGTGGTGTAGTTGTCATTTAATACATTATTGTTTGGATGGATATAATAATGATGTATAAATGATGTAAATTATAAATATAACGTGATAATTGTTCTATATATATGATATAAAGTCTAATTATCAATTATTTTAATATCAAAAGAATGATATTGTCGCTCGTGCGTACGTACAGATAACTGTCTCCAAAAACGCGATGAGATTCATTCCCCATCATTTCCTTTCATGAAAAATATTCATTTCATGATTAAAAATAATGTTTACAGACTAATTATAATTCTGAATATTAGTAAGATACATCATGTCCATAACAAACATTACTTATGTACCAAATCATATAAAGTAAAATCAATCAGTTAACACCCGAAACGACGATAATACTAAAATATTATTTACAAAGCAATATTAAAAGATCATATGTGATATAATATTATTGTATATTAGTCCTGTTTAATTTATTAAAAATTATTTCTCCAATATAATGGAGGTTAACCTATCCTAATCAATGTAAAGGTACAGGGTAAGGGTTAATTTCACAATCTCTTTATTGTTTGAGGTTGTTTTTATGTAAGTATCTACTAGGACCTCTTTATCATCCACATCTATTTTTCAGAAAAATGTATTCCAATTTTTTTACTATTTACTATACAATAGGTTACAGAAATTTATACCCTTGTTTTACTTTTTATAAAATGGTTTGAAAGGAATCTTTTTTTCATTTTCCAAACATGGTTCCTTATGACCTTTTCGACGAAATTAAGGTAAAAATGTTTTTTTAACTTATACGGTGGGTGCAGCTATTTTCTGTCATTATAACATTGTCGAAGCTTCCCCTAAAATATTATAAGAATATTTTCAAAATAATTTTTTTATTTTATAATTATATTACTTTTAAATGATTTTAAAATATAAAGATATATTTCTCTAAAAAAATTTCATATTTCATCAATGTCAACATCCTTTGTTGGATGGTACGCTGATATGCAGTTGAATTATTATGATAAAAAATCTTCATATTGTGTAAATGGTTTATGATATATTTTACCATTGATTTGTTATTTTTTTTAACATTCATTGTTTATTGATAAATTATTGACATTTCGTTTGCTAGTTTTAATAAGAATATTTATGTTAAAATTAAACTTTTTCATATGAGGAATTCATTGGACTTAGTAAGTGATGGGTGGTGCATGATATAGCTCCATAATGCATCAGGAGGTGTCATAAGACAGACTAGAGTCGTGGAACAAGGCATAGACAAAATCATCCTTGTAGTCTTAGCACAAGACCTTGACTATGTGGTTATGAAATTCTGGAATTATGCCATCCATCATTATGAAAGTGCCTATTGATATTGCACATGATTATTAGACTAGTAGAATATCTATGTGAATAAGTAAATGGAAGTATTTTAATATATCTTTTACATATTATGTTAATGTTCAAGTTTAAAAGGATATTTTTTAGTCTTAAACATTTCCTTAAATGATTATTCTTATTTATAAATGTTTTCGCTATATTGTTATCCTTAATGAGAATCTGCTCTCATCCCTTTCTATGTTTTATTTTTCCCAGGATGCGAATAAGTATATTATGACTATCCTATTGGGATAGTATATGTGATCTCAAAGTTGTATATGGAAACAATGTTGTGGTATTTTTCCATTTTACGATGTAATGTAAACCTTATGAATGTATCTAGTACTTCCAAGGATAATAAACTAATCGGTCTTTCGAGACTTGATCTTTTGGGATCATGAAAATGATACGTCATAATGCACCGACTCTGGGCTTCTTGGGGTTGGGGCTTTATAGTTGGTATTAGAGTAAGTTTAGTACAATCCTTGTGAACTAGATTTAGAAAATCTCTGATTAAATCACATAGCCCTAAGATAGAATTTGAGGATTAGTATAGAAGAACTAGGTAAAATTTAGGTATTATAGATATTTTGTAAGTTTTTCACAAAATACATCTCTATCTGGATATGATAAGGTAGAGGATGCTCTAGCACAAATGTATTTAGGGGTAAAACCCGAAAACACCACTTTGAGCTAGACTCAAATGGGAAGTGGTGCATGACAACGGGCCTTGCTGCACTCTTGGTTACGACACTCTCGGGGGATATTCTTAGGTTAAATATCATTTTATTTACAAACCATTATAAAGGATTTATGAGTACATACTTCATCAATGAATTTTTTTTATGATTTTGGATTATATCTATAAAATTTTCAATTTATATTAAGTGTTTTACAAGTTGGGAATTATGTATTTCGATTCATAAACTAATTTAGTTTATTCCATTGTATAGAAATGGTTCCCAGTGGAAGGAGTAGAAACTATATCAATGCATGCACTCCATATAGGTAATTTTCTCCGGCTCAAGATAATTATATAGTAACTTGGGATACAACTGTTGCTGATTAGCTTATCACCATACTGGGACAACTCACTCAGGTTATTAATAATAACCTTACCCATATGGAGTACCCTGATCCACAACATGGAGGATCAATGTTAGATCACTTCATGAGGCAACAACCACAAACATTCAATGGGAGTACAAATCCATTGGTAGCTGACCAAAGGATAAATTCCTTAGAAAAAATATTCCACGCCTTGGGGAGTAATGAATGGGAAAAGGTTTTCATGGCAGTTTACCACCTCACTAGAGATGCTGATCAATGGTGGACATTGATTAAAAACAGAAAGGAAGATGATGATGTATCAAATATGTAATGGAGGGAGTTTAAATATCTTTTCATTGAAAAATACATTTCTCATGTCCATCGAGCAGATACTGAAAGGCAATTTCTGAGTGTGTGGTAAAAGGAGGATGTGAATGACGCAAATTATGATTCTAACTTTATAAAGATAGTGGGGCGTTCTGAAGATTATATATATAACCCAAGAAGCAATATTGATCATTTCTTTGATGGGTTAAAACCATTTCTTCTTCAAGCATTAGTCTCACAATCCTTCTCGTCGTTTGAAGATATGTTCTCATGTGCTATAAAGACAGAGAATGAATTCTCTATGTATTACTAATTTAAAGAAAATAAAGAGAAGAATAGATCTTCTAAACTCTCTGGAAATTGAAATAATGGGAAGAAGGAAAAATATGAATATCCATCCTGCAGTAAATGGTGGAAGACACTCCCTGGTACGGTCCTGAAGGGAATGAGAGTCTGTTACAAGTGTGGTGAAAAAGGACACCAAGCTTATGATTGAAAGGGTAAGAAAGAGGTTGTCACTATTGAATGCTACAATTTTATAGAATAGGGGCATTATACAAATTAATATCCTAAGTGCCAAGGGAACATACCTTAGGAAAGGCCAAGGGATCAAGGCGAAGCATATGCTATGACTAGTACTGAGGTTTAAGCTACAAAAGATGCGGTGGCTAGTAATTTAATGGTTTATTCAATATTAGAAAATGATTTATTTGATTCTAAATCATTGAATTGTTTCATATCTTCTTAGTTTTCTAAGAAAGTTATATATTTCCAATTTTATTTAACAAGGGAGTTGTCAGTCAATACTCCTATGTGAAGTATCATTGCTGCAAAATTTTGTGAATTAGTCCCTATTAGGGCATATACATGTTTTTTATCTATTGATATCATCGGCATAATCATTATTGAATCATATATAATCCTCAGTATGGATTGGATTTCAGACCATGATGTGAAAATTTATTGTAACAAGAACGAGGTTACAATTTTTGATGATGATAAGGAGTACCTTATTATTAGAGTAGAAACATCAACACTTAATTCTAATCTAGATCTACCCCAGTAGCTCAAATAAATTCATTTATTGGGGAGGAAGAGAATGAAATAACATTGGGTGGGAAAAGAATGTTCAAATAGAGGATGTACCTATTGTGGAATAATATTTTGATGTGTTTCCAGAGTATTTACCTGGACATCCTCTAGAATGAGAAATTGAGTTTTACATTGATCTAATTCTAGCATTATGGACCATATCGAAGACCCCTTATAGAATGGACACTGTATAATTAGTGGAAATAAGGAAACAACTAGAGGAATTGAGTAATGAGGTATTTATTCTCTCTAGTGTTTCTCCATGGATATCCCCTGTCATTTTTGTTAAGAAGAATGATGGATCAATGAGGTTGTGCATTGACTACAGGGAGATAAATGATATAACAATAAAGAACAAGTATCCCCAACCTCGCATTGATGATTTATTTGACCAACTTCATAGAGGTAAATACCTTTCAAATATTGACCTTCGACCTAGATATAATCAGTTTTGTGTGAAAGAAGGATAACATTCTGAAAATATAATTACAAACCAGGTACGGGCATTACAAGTTTACAGTAATTCCTTTTGGGATGATGAATGTATCCTATGTTTTCATGGATATAATGAACCATGTTTTCAAGGAATATCGTGATTACATGGTAGTTTTATTTATTGATGATATCTTCTTATACTTCAAAAGCTATGAAGATCATGAAAATCACTTGCGCATTATCCTGAAGACTCTTAGAAGCCATGAATTATATGGTATGTTTAGCAAGTGTGAATTCTAGCTTTAGGAGATTTCTTTTCTTGGACATATCGTCTCTAAGGATGGAATCTCTGTTGATCCTACTAAGACAAGAGAAATCCAAGAATGGCCAGAACTGACATGTATAACTATGGTATGAAGTTTTATTGGTCTAAAAGGTTATTATCTTTGTTTCATCCCAAATTTTTCCCGATTGTCTAACCCCATAACCAAGTGCGCACGTAGAGGGGTGAATTTTTTTTTTGGAAAAAATAATGTGAATAATGTTTTGATGAATTGTGGATAAGATTAGTCAATGGTCTTATATTGACTATACCATCATGGAATGGTGTGTTTTTTATTTATAGTGATGCATCAAAGAATGGACACGGTTGTGTCCTTATGCAGAATGATAGGGTTATTGCTTATGCATCACGACAACTAAAAATCAATGAGAAAAACTATCCTAATCATGATCTTGAGTTAGCTGCAGTAATCATTACTTTGAAGATTTGGAGGAACTATCTCTATGGTGAAAATTGTGGGATTTATTATCCGAGGTTGTTTTTACGTATGTATCTACTGGGACCTCTTTATTATCCACATCCATGTTTCTTAAAAATGTATTCCAAATTTTTATACTATTTACTAGACTATATGTTAAAGTCATTTATACCCTTGTTTGAATTTTTATAAAATGGTTTGAATGGAATCTTTCTATCATTTTCCAAACAAGGTTCCTTATGACCATTTCGAAAAAATTATGTTAAAAATGATTTTTTAACATATACAGTAGGTGCAGCTATTTTCTGCAATTATAACATCATCGAAGTATCCCTTACAATCATATACAAATATTTCCAAAATAAATTTCTTCTTTTATAATTATATGAATTTTAAATGATTTCAAAATATAAATAGATATTACTCTAATTTTTTTATTTCATCAATGTTAACATCCTTTGATGGATTGTAAGCTTATTTGAAGTTGATTTATTATGAAAAAAAACTTCCATATTATATTGAAGGATTTGTGATATTTTTGACTATGGATGTGTTATTATTATACCATTAATGGTTTATGGATAAATTATTGATGTTTCGTATGCTAGTTTTAATACAAATGTTTATGTTATGTTTAAACCTTTTCGTACAAGGAATGAATTGGACCTAGTAATTGACGGGTGGAGAACGTTATAGCTCCTTGATGCATCGGTAGGCCTCATGAGCTAAAATAGTGTCTTGGAAGAAGGGCTTGACAAAATCTTATTTTTAGTCATGGAAGTAGGCATTGACTATGTTGTTATGAAGGTCTGGCCTTATACATTCCATCATTATGAAAGTGGCTATTGATATTGCATGTGATTATTTGACTAGTAGAATATCTATATGAATATGTAAATGGAATTATATGACTTTGTCATTACCATATTACACTGAAGTTCATGTTTAAAAGGATTTTTTAGTCTTATATGTTGTTATAAAGGTTTATGCTTATTTATGAATGTTTCTACTATATTGTTATCCTTATTGAACATCTATGCTCACCCCTTTATACGTTTTATTTTTATCAGGATGCAATGAAGTTTATTATGACTGACCTACATGGATAGTTTATGGGATATTAGTGTTTTCTATGGAAACAATGTTGTTGTAGTTTTCCATTTTACGATGTAATGTAAACCTTATGGGTGTATCAAGTAATTCAAAGGCTACTAAACTAATCGGTCATTCAAGACATGATCTTTTGTGATCCTTACAGTGATATGTAATAATGCACCGAATCTGGGATTCTGGGGTCAGGGCATTACATGGTGGACTAAAACTAGTATTCTAATTGACATGGAAGTGTCATATCCTAGATTCATCTAATAGGATTGATCATACATATAAAGACCCAGAAATTTGAAGGAATTTTTTTTCTTAGTTTTCTTTGGAATTTTACAAGAACGCAGCTTATGACGGCGCCTGAATCCGAGGCCCGGTGTGCCCGGAATCTTTTTCCGAAGATTAGCTCGGGTACGTTCAGTGAACGAACGAGCGGGAATTTCTAACTTTTGAACCGTTGCTCGGAATCAAATTCTGAGGGCACCGATGGAACCGCAGCGCCAATATTTGCATAGGAACACCTATTCCGTAGTTGCGTTTTATCGTGTCTGGAAGTTAGTTTTCGGGGGTTTTTAATTAAACTGAATAAAAATATGTGTTTCCCATATTTTAATTTGAGGTGGTAGTTAGAACCTCCAAGGGGACGTTAGTGGAGGGGCCCACCCGCACATAACCTCCCTTGGGTGGATGTTATAAGGTGGGGCCCACATGAGTATCAAACCCCCTTAACCCCCCATAACTCATGAACTCTCCATTTATGTGGATGAAACTCTCTCTCATTAAATGGGTCTCTCCACCTCCCTCTCATTAATTTTGACAACTTGAGATATTTAATTATGTGAGTTAATTTAATTTCAAACTCTTGAAATTCATAAGCTTTGTTTTGTTAATAAAACAAGTTATGAACTTATTTTATTTGGGTTGGAGTTTAGTTTATTGGGAGCCTTTAGAGAAAAAGCCTAGGAAGTCTTGAGTTTCTTCTGTCTCTACGACAAAGAACATGAAGAACATCTCTTCCGCCACTGAAGCACGACGACGCCATCTTCTTCATCGTTCTTCAACCGAGGCAAGGAAAGGGATGGGACGCCCATGACATCTCCAACGACCTTCATCCGTGTCAAAGGAGAAGATGTCACCCGCGAAGAACGTCGTCAATGATGACGTCACCTCCGAACGCTCGTCCACATATGACGAGTACCCTTCTTCCTTTCCGACGCATGAGCATGAGAATTGGGAGAGTGTGACGAACACGACAATCGAGGAATCGATATCCGCCCTTTTTTCGAGAACGTCAACGAACGACAATTACGAGGTAGGGAATTTAAATTGTGATTGTTGGTGAACCCTCGTTTACTCCTTTCTAAATCTAAGAACGTAGTTCAACTAAATATTAAGTTGATCCGCGAATATTATTTTGCAGGTTGGGATAATTGTTATGATTCTTTTTATTTAAGAGGTTGTAGGGGATTGTCTTTACTTTATTTTGTTCGAGATTACTCCCTTGATTTTTATTCTTCGTGAATATGTCCAACTGCTATCGTTTAACGAGAGGGGGCCGGACCGCACAAACACGGCCACCCCACCTCCTTTTTCAATGTTGTATTTCATTGTGGTTTGGCACGGGAAGGCGTGGTGCCGTCGCACCACGCGGAATCATGTGAAAAGGAAATGTGCAGCGCCGTCGCACCGCGTCGTGAAAAACAAACAAGGGCGCGACACCGTCGCGCCGTGTCGGAGAAACCCGAAGACATCCGCGGACGGAGTCGGGCCACGACAAAGGGGCGCGGCGCCAACGCGTCGCGCCGGAGAACCACGAAGACGACGCGTTTTGTTAATTGACGTGCGGATTGACGAGTGACGAAAAAACGGGGCCGCATAGTATTTTTGAAGCTTGCGCAGTAATGTACGAGACCCGAGATGAACACCGGCTGAGACGGTTTTGAAAATGGACCACCGGAGCAACTCCGGTGGCCCGCAGAAACACCCGGAGGCACAGGTCGCCGGCGCGGCGGCGCCCGAGCGCTCCACCGCCCTCAATTAACGGCAAGGGGCGGGCCGCGCGCACCCCCCGCTCCCCGACTTCGGCTCGGCCATGCCGAGCCGCGGCCGGCCGGTCGGGCCAGACCAAGCCGGCCGGGCCGCGCCGCGCCGGCCAGGTCGGGCCGGGTCCAGTCGGGTCAGACCCGGGTCGGGTCGACCCGGGGTGGTCGGGCCGGGTCGGTCCGGGCCCAGACCCCCCGTTTTCGGATCACTTTCGGTCAAATTCCCATATCTTGGGCTACGGACCTCCGATCGACGCACTGTCAGTTGAGTAGAGATCCTTGGAACGAGACGGTCGTTTCGGTATATTACACTCAAGGTTTCAGAGAACTTTGGGTTCGGCAGGGTTGGTTCGTACACGAAACCAACCGGGCCCTCTGAGTGGAAACACTTATATCTTGAGCTCCGGACGTCCGATTGATGTGTCATCGACTTTGATGTATTACTCTAAGTGAGAAGGATCTTTTGGATTATTCCTCTCGAGGTTTGGATGCTGTTGGAGTGCGGTCGGGTTGGTTCTCTCACGAAACCAACCGGGCCCCTGGAACGAAAAAGCCAATAACTCACAGACCGGGCGTCCGATTGACGCGCCGTCTGTCTCGCTGATTTCCTCTTGATGAGACGGAACTTTTGGCATACTTCGCCCGAGTTTTGGATACAGTTGGATAGTGGCCGGGTTGGATTGTACCTGAAATCCAACCGGGCCCCTGGATCGGGAAAGCTGATATCTTTCAGACAGGACATCCGTTTGACGAACCGCCATCGGCGTTGATGATCACGTTGAGAAACAGTCCCTATGAGTATACCCTATGAGAGTTCGGGGTATAGTTGAGATACGACTGGGATTGGTTCACTCACGAATCCAACCGGGCCCCTGGGACGAAAAGGCTAGTAACTCACAGATCGGGCGTCCGATTGACGCGCCGTCTATTGCGTTGAGACCCCTATGATGAGGCGGTCCTTTGAGATACTTCTTCGTGGGACTTTGAGATACATGGCGTATCGACTTGTAGCTCATGGAGCGGACCCTCCCAGAGACAAGCGTGCGGAGTACGGAGACTGTGTAGCCGACTGAGACCTGACGACTGCTTGACCGACTCGACTTGGAGTGAGTCGACTAGCCCAGTGGACAGAGCACTACATTGTGAGGTGCAGACCCATGGCGGATGGAGCACTACCTGTGTGACAGTGTAGACCCGCGGTACTCATCCGGAAAGTACCTCAGCAGGCTACTAGGGGGTGTACACTACTGTGTTTGGGTGGCATACCCCAGCGGGAAGCACTACTGTGTTTGGGTGGCTGGCCTGCGGTACTCGGCAGGAGGAGTACCTCAGCAGTCTTAGGTTAGTGAGCAGTACCTCAGAGTCGTGACAGACCACTGTACACTCCAGAGACGGAGCTCTTCAGCAGTTACGGTTTCGATAATAAAAATCCTGGTTTGAGCTGAGTCTATGACCTTTGTGTTTCCTCATGATTGGGATGGGTTACTTGATAACTTAGGTATATGTATGGGCATATACCTGGGTAGTGGTTATCCATTGATTTCACAATCCTTGGGTTTTCTCATGATTGAGATGGGTTACGTGATACCTTAGGTATATGTATGGGCTTATACCTAAGTAGAGGTTATCTGTTGAGAGATTATTTGTGGTTATCCTTGTTGGTTTTAGTGACACCTTGAGGGTCTCGGGGTCCCAAATGAGTATCGTTATACTCACCCCTGCACGGGCTATGCCCGCACCTTGTTGTGTTGGTTGCAGACGACGGGCAGTAATGACGAAGGCCGAGTGTTCGAGGACTGGACGGTACCCGGAGGTGGACTACACGACGAGTCAGTACCCGGAGGTGGACTACATGACGAGTCAGTATCTGGAGGCAGACTTCACAGTGAGACGACACTCGGAGGAGGTTGACGGGCGAGAGCGTTGTGGAGGCTATTTGTACCTACCCTTCAGGTAGGATCCGTGTTGGACGATCTAGGAGCTGCGCCATCTGTACCTACCCTTCAGGGAGGATCCTAGGAGGACGACCCAGGAGCTGCTTTCGTTCTTCCAGCTGTTGTCTTTTCCTGTTGTACTTTGTTCAGTTGTAGTTGTACTTTCATTTGGGTTTGTATTCTGGCCCATTTACCTTTCAGCACTTCTCTTTTTTACTTAGTGTTTTACTTCCGCTTGTACTCTGTGGTGTTTTGGTAATTTTATAAAGGTAATGCCTTCCCAGTTATCGAGATTTACGCCTTTGGTGATAGTCGCCAACCCCTGGCCTATGGAAGGCGGGCTTGGGGTAGTCATGGCACGGTTCCCGGGGATGGGTCGTGACAAATTGGTATCAGAGGAGTTCAGTTCTACCGCAGAACTCAGGACTCTGATCTTTTTCTATGTGAAGCAATAGTGTTAAGGGTACCGAGTGTGGTCTTCAGTTCAGGGAGTCCAGTGTTGGTGCGGCGGCCGACGTATCCTTACACGAGGATCCTGACTACTGATTTCCAACTTTGTACACGAAAACACTGATTGTGTGTGTGTTTCCAATGTTTTAAAGTCAGCTCAAACCAGGTCTGCTCACCAGGTATAAACGTTGACCGTGTAGCATCTGTTCAGGATGTCTCCACGCAGACAGTCAGTTGGAGTTCCGAGAGAGTACTCGATGACGGCTCACCGAGCGACGAGGCTCTCATACAGGACCCTTTTTACTATGTTGGCACCCTCGGGTGGTGTACCAGCAGCACCACCACCTGTTGGGAAGCAGATTCCAAAAACTATACTAGAAAACTGTGCACGCTGGCAGAGCACGTTGCACGAGTTCCAGCAGTAGCGGCCTCCGAGGTTACAAGGCGAGACAGATTCCCAGATAGCAGAGCAGTGGCTGGAGGTGATTGCAAGAGTTTTCCGCCTAGCTGAGACATCAGTAGAGTGGACGGTGGACTTGGACACTAGTGTTTTCCAGTGAATGACCATGAGGATGGTCCGAATAGTGATGAGGCTTCGGTACGTGGACCGATGCCTGAGATAGTACCTTTGGGTAGTGTGTCAGCTATACATCACTACTTGTTAGTCAGCAGTTACAATCGGCGGTACCGGTAGGTGACATATGTAGACTTTCTAGCTTATACGTGTTCTAACATCAGATACCCTCAAGTTCCGAGGCGAACCTGACTCACAGGAAGCTGAGGACTGGCTTGAGGAGGTAGCAGAGAGTTTTCTAGAGCTTATACAGTTTCAGCGGGACGACGTGTTGATAGCTGAGAATTTATTGAGGTGTACCGAACATACCAGGTACTCGATGGATGTGTTTCGATCAGTGCTATAGAGCTCAGACCTCTGAGCGTGGTGTGTTTAAGGAAATTCGAGCCAACACCTTTTTCTTCAATGCAATCCTACTCACGTTAGGGTGTTAGAGAGAACCTTGAGGTTGAATGATCTTTGGCTGAACGAATATAGCCAGTGTATGTTAGAATTTGGAAGATGCGAACTGGCGTCGGTCATAGAGACTTGGATGTGTAAAATGTTTCACAAAGAGGAAGCTTTAAAGAGGGATGAGTCTGCGAAGTGGAAGACGTGGAGGCATAGCTAGGAGAGCAGCATGAGGGGGTGTACATCTTAACATGCTACAACCACCCGCCTTAGTTATCCCCGCCAGGCTCAGGGAGCTGGAGGGTGGAGGAAGAGTGCGGCTGCATGTGGTCAACGAGTGTGACCCAATGACTCTAAAACTGATTCAAGGGACATTCTGTGTCCACTAATAGCTATTGTAGTAATAGGCATCAATATGAATCATTCCTCGCTTTCACAAATCTTGTCCCAGACCTAGAGTTTTCGGTAATTCATAGACTTGACCCTCACATCTGGAGATACCTTGGGAGGAGACTCGATAATCACACTTACGATGACGGTGTGGTCAGACCCTCGAGGTGAGAGTTTCGGTTGGAATCTCTTGGTGGAAGCGTCGAGGCCTTACGTCGTTGTTTTCAGTATGGACTGGGCAATCACAGTTCATACACAAATTGACGGTATTAGGCAAAAAGGTTTTGGTTTAACTATGACTTCGGGATGGGTTTTCCTTGGTCGGTGAAAAGGAATCCCCAGGAAGCACATGATAACTCATGCATAGAAGGGTGTGACGGATCACTCTTGAGTCGGTCTACCTTACCCTCGTGGCAGCAGTAATTTGAGTTCCAGTTCTAATAGGAATTGGAAACCTCTGGAGTTCGAGGATGACGATCACGTCCTTATATGGGTCTCACCTCGACGAGGTTTACGAAGATGTGGCCAAGGCGGCATGTTATCTCCGAGGTTCAACGGACCATTCTAGTTCCTTAGCTGGGTAGGCGAGGTGGTTTACCGCTTGAACCGTCCACCTCAGTTTCACCAGGTACACGACGTCTTCCACGTATCTCAACTGAGGAGATACGTGCTTGATCCTTCACACATCATAGACCTCAGGGAGTTGGACGTGGATGACAGGGCATCATTCACAGAGGTTCCAGTGGGGATTGAGGATCGAAGGGAGCAGGTCCTACGAGGACGGTCGATTCCTCTTGTGCGTTTTCATAGGCAGCACAGAAACCTTCATGTAAGCACATGGGAGAGGAAGGCTCGGATGCGTGCTTTGTACCGCTTTTGTTACCCTATTTTGGGTTGAAACTTTACGGGGACGTAAATCCCTGAGGTGGGAGTAATGTAAAGACCCGGAAATTTCAAGGAAATTGTTTTCTTAATTTTTTTTGGAATTTTACAAGAACGCAGTTTCTGATGGCGCCTGAATCCGAGGCCCGGTGTGCCCGGAATCTATTTCCAATGTTTGGCTTGGGTACGTTCAGTGAACGAACGAGTGTGAATTTCTATCTTTTGAACCGGTGCTCGGAATCAAATTATGAGGGCACCGATGGAACCGCAACTCCGATATTTTCTTAGGAACACCTATTCCGCAGCTGCATTTTATCGAGTTTGGAAGTTAGTTTTCGGGGGGTTTTTAATTAAACTAAATAAAAATATGTTTTTTCCATATTTTTATTTGAGGTGGTAGTTAGAACCTCCAAGGGGAGGTTAGTGGAGGGGCCCACCCGCACATAACCTCCCTTGGATGGATGTTATAAGGTGGGGCCCACATGAGTATCAAACCCCCTTAACCCCCCTTAACTCTTGAACTCTCCATTTATGTGGATGAAACTCTCTCTCATTAAATGAGTCTCTCCACCTCCCTCTAATTAAATTTGACAACTTGAGACATTTAATTATGTGAGTTAATTTAATTTCAAACTCTTGAAATTCAAAAGCTTTGTTGTGTTAATAAAACAAGTTAAGAACTTATTTTATTTGGGTTGGAGTTTAGTTTATTGGGAGCCTTTGGAGAAAAAGCATAGGAAGTCTTGAGTTTCTTCTTTCACTACGACGAAGAACACGAAGAACGTATCTTCCACCACTAAAGCACAACGATGCCATCTTCTTCATCATTATTCAACCAAGGAAAGGAAAGGGAAGCGACGCCCATGACAACTCCAACGACCTTCATCCGCGTCAAAGGAGAAGACGTCTCCCACGAAGAACGTCGTCAACGACGACGTCACCTCCAAACAATCGTCCACCAACGACGAGTACCCTTCTTAATTTCCGACGCATGAGCAAGATAATTGGGAGAGTGTGACGAACACGACAATCGAGGAATCGATATCTGCCATTTTTCCAAGATCGTCAACGAACGAAAATTACGAGGTAGGGAATTTAAATTGTGATTGTTGGTGAACCTTCGTTTACTCCCTTCTAAATCTAAGAACGTGGTTCTACTAAATATTAAGTTGATCCGCAGAGATTATTTTACGGTTTGGGATTATGGTTATGATTATTTTTATTTAAGAAGTTGTAGGGGATTGTCTTTAATTTATTTTGTTTGAGATTACTCCCGTGATTTTTATTCTTCGTGAATATGTCCAACTTCTATCGTTTAACGAGAGGGGGCCGGACAGCACAAACACGGCCGACCCACCTCCTTTTTCCATGTTGTATTTCTTTGTGGTTTGGTACAGGAAGGCGTGGTGTCGTCGCACCACACGGAATCATGCGACAAGAAAATGTGCGGCGCCGTCACGCCGCGTCGTGAAAAACAAATAGGGGCACGACATCGTCGCGCCGCGTTGGAGAAACCCGAAGTCATCCGCGGACGGAGTCGGGCCACGACAATGGGGCGCGGCGACAACACGTCGTGCCGGAGAACCACGAAGACGGAGCGTTTTTTAATTGATGTGCGGATTGACGAGCGATGACAAAACCGGGCCGCAAAGTATTTTTGAAGATTGCGCAGTAAAGTAGAAGACCCGAGATGAACACCGGCTCAGATGGTTTTGAAAACGGACCACCGGAGAAACTCTGGTGGCCCGCGGAAACACTCGGAGACGCGGTTCGCCGGCGCGGCGCCGCCGGCGATTGGAGGAGGTGGCCAGAGCCGTCCGGCCACCAGGCGGTGGCGGCGCCCGAGCGCGCCACCGAAAGAATTGGCGGCGGCGGTTGCACTGCCGCCCTCAATTAACGGCGAGGGGCGGGCCGCGCGCACCCCCCGCTCCCCAACTTCAGCTCGGCCACGCCGAGCCGCGGCTGGACGGTCGGGCCGGACCGAGTCGGCCAGGCCGAACAAGGGGGGTCTGGCCGGGTCGGTCCGGGCCCAGACCCCCCGTTTTCGGACCATTTCGGTCAAATGCCCATATCTTGTGCTACGGACATCCGATTGACGTACTTTCAGTTGTGTAGAGATCCATGGAACGAGACGGGCGTTTCAGTATATTACACTCAAGGTTTCAGAAAACATTGGGTTCAGCCAAGTTGGTTCGTACACGAAACCAACCGGGCCCTCGGAGCGGAAACACTTATATCTTCAGCTCCGGACGTCTGATTGACGTGTCATCGACTTTGATGGATTCCTCTACATGAGACGGATCTTTTGTCTTACTCCTCTCTAGGTTGGGATGCCGTCGGAGTGCGGTCGGTTTGGTTCGCTCACGAAACCAACCGGGACCCTGGAACGAAAAAGCCAATAACTCACAGACCGGGCGTCCGATTGACACGCCGTCTGTGTCGTTGATTTCCTCTTGATGAGACAGAACTTTTGGCATACTTCGCCCGAGTTTTGGATAAAGTTGGATAGTGTCCGGGTTGGATTGTACCCGAAATCCAACCGGGCCCCTATATCGGGAAAGCTGATATCTTTCAAACAGGACGTTCGTTTGACGAACCGTCAGCGGCGTTGATGATCACGTTGAGAAACGGTCTCTATGAGTATACCCAATGAGAGTTCGGGGTACAGTTGAGATACGGCCAGGATTGGTTTGCTCACGAAACCAACCGGGCCCCTGGGACGAAAAGGCTAGTAACTCACAGACCGGGCGTCCGATTGACGCACCGTCTATTGCGTTAAGACCCCTATGACGAGGCGGTCCTTTGAGATACTTCTTCGTGGGACTTTGAGATTCTTGGAGTATCGACGTGTAGCTCGTGGAGCGGACCCTCCCAGAGACGAGCGTGCGGAGTACGGAGACCGTGTAGCTGACTGAGACCTGACGACTGCTTAACCGACTCGACTTGGAGTGAGTCGACTAGCCCAGTGGACGGAGCACTACTTTGTGAGGTGCAGACCCATGGCGGACGGAGAACTACCTGTGTGACAATGCAGACCTACGGTACTCATCCAGAGAGTACCTAAGTAGGCTACTAGGGGGTGTGCACTACTGTGTTTGGGTGGCATACACCGGCGGGAAGCACTGCTGTGTTTGGGTGGCTGGCCCACGGTACTTGACAGGAGGAGTACCTCATCAGTCTTAGGTTAGTGAGTAGTATATCGGAGTCGTTACAGGACCACTGTACACTCCAGAGACGGAGCTCTTCAGCAGTTACGGTTTCGATAATGAAAATCCTGGTTTGAGCTGAGTCTATGACCTTTGTGCTTCCACATGATTGAGATGGGTTACTTGATAACTTAGGTATATGTATGGGCATATACCTGGGTAGTGGTTAACCGTTGATTTCACAATCGTTGTGTTTCCTCATTATTGAGATGGGTTACATGATAACTTATGTATATTTATGGGCATATACCTAAGTAGAGGTTATCTGTTGAGAGCTTCTTTGTGGTTATCCTTGTTGGTTTTAGTGAGACCTTGAGGGTCTCGGGGACCCTACTGAGTATCGTTATACTCACCCCTGCACGGGATATGCCCGCACCTCGTTGTGTTGGTTGCAGACGACGGGCAATGCTGACGGAGGCCGAGTGTTCGAGAACTGGATGGTACCCGGAGGTGGACTACACGATGAGTTAGTACCCAGAGGTGGACTACACGATGAGTCAGTATCTGGAGGCGGACTTCACAGTGAGACGACACTCGGAGGAGGTTGACTGGCGAGAGCGTTGTGGAGGCTATCTGTACCTACCCTTCAGGTAGGATCCATGGTGGACGATCTAGGAGCTGCGCCATCTATACCTACCCTTCAGGTAAGATCCGAGGAGGACGACCTAGGAGCCTCTTTCGTTCATCCAGCTGTTGTCTTTTCCTGTTGTACTTTGTTCAGTTGTAGTTGTACTTTCATTTGGGTTTGTATTCTGGCTCATTTACCTTTCAGAACTTCTCTGTGTACTTAGTGTTTTACTTCGGCTTGTACTCTGTGGTGTTTTGTTACTTTTATAAAGGAAATGCCTTCCCAGTTATCGGGATTTACGCCTTTGGGGCTAGTCGCCAGCCCCTGGCCTATGGAAGGCGGGATTGGGGTAGTCACGACACGGTTCCTGAGGACGGGTAGTGACAATACAATTCTAACTAAACTATGCTGGATGGAGACCAATAGAATTTTATATAGATTCCTCATTAGTGGATCATGGATGATGATGATGATCAATGTGGTTGTTATAACATGTTTCATAGACATATGATGTACTTAGTGTACCAATAGAGCTAGATCTTGTAGGTTTTTATGTGATGTAATTCTCTCTTGGGATATGGTTCCTTGCATTGGCATACAACTGACCATTTGTATATTTCATCTTAAATCCTACTTGTTTTAGAAAAGATATATCCTTTAGAAATTTATTTCCTTTAATAGTATTACCTATGAAATATTATTCATTGAAATTTTTTCCCATATAATTTTCTAATGTTTTAAAGGAAATGTGTTTGTTAATTTTTTGCCTTTAATTTTATGGCATGGAATCCTATATTTTGGTTTACATACAATTACGATTTTTCTCACACCATACAGACTCGATTGGGTGTATATAAACATTTTTATGATTGACTTAGGTAAAGGAAATACGTATTATGATGGTCTTTCGAGTTGCTAGTGGTCCTCATCTGTAGTTGTTGCTGGGTATGGATTGAGAGTGATGCTCCTCTTGTCACATAGAGGTTTTTTTTGGATAATGTCATTTTTCCTTTTCCATTGTAGTTTTTTTGGGATTTTTTTATAGTTTTTGAAATTTAATCTAAATTTTTTATGTAATGTGTGGTTATTGATATTCATATATGTCATGATTAATTACCATGGTTATTTAAGCATATTAAAATGGGTGGAAAAATTCCCATGATGTTTTATTGATACCAAGGACCTCATTTACCACATGTGGGGATCAAGAATTCCCTTCGAACCATCACATGAACCGGGTTGGGTATCCCATTGGATGACACCCTATCTTGGTTCGTGATATAGTTTGTTGAAAATGATAACTAATGGTAATTGTGTTTCTTAGTAAGAATTTGAATAAGGTATTTTTTAAAATAAGGAAAAAAGTATTAAATGCAGTAACATTAATTTTCTAATTGACATCATATTTGTAAATTAAATGTATAAATGGGAAAATTTATTGGAAATGATGAACTTTTTAAAATTGGTTAATTTATGGGAATGGTTGATTATGAAAAATGAGTTGAGGTAAGAAAAGGGAAATGTGATAAATGGATTATGACAAGTAAATGGTAATTTTACTAATGGAATAAGTTTTATGATGATTTATGTGTGGAATGAGTTATGAATTTTAATTGCTATTTGATTTGTTATGGAATTGTTTTTATTTGGAATATATAGTGAAGGGATAAATAAGCCATTTATAATAATTGGTGATATCTATTGTTGGACTGAGTCTCCTCACTTGGGTTGGGGTGGATTAATGCTCTAATTCCATCCCTATAATGCATGAGTTATGTTTTCTTACTAATTCTCTAGGCCAAAATGGTTTCATTGTAATAAACTAACTGCATTAATGCTTTATAGTTTGTGTGATGTAATCATTGTGAAATAGTTTCACCATGTGTGATAGGAAACTTGAGTTATTTCTTATGCATGGTAATTGATTGTCTTGGGATATTTTATAAATTATGTAAATTGATAACCCATGAAAGATAAGATGAAATCAGTTATTGTAAATATTGTTTACTAATACACCACATTTTTATTTTGGATTACACTGTCATTTATTTTGCAATTATTACATCACACCCTACTCAATCCTCCATTGGGTACCTAGGAAGATTTCATGGTTTCGTGTCTGGATAATGGAAAAGTCCAATTGCTATGGAGTTTTGTAGGGCATGGGATGTTTATCTATATGGATTTGAACATGGATTCAGGACACTTTTTGGGGAGTCAGGTGTTTGACATTGTTTTGGGTTTCCATTCACACCACGTATTATTAGCATGACATGACAGGATTACTAATTTGGTTGTACATTATACCCTATTTTTAATTTGAAAATAAATTCATGGTCATGGTTTATTTGTAATTAGTTACACTTTTTATTATCTATTGTGGTGTACAATGAAAAAGAGGTAATTCTCTCACCCATGAATTACTAGTACCTCCCTACAATTTGGTAAACTCTACCATATGGGGAGGCGCGGTTAATGTCATGTGGGGTTCCAGATCAGGGCACCGTTAGTGGATTTTAGTTCAGGGACATTAAAATAATGAATTATTTGAATTGATGTCAATAATTAAAAACCTAGGATAAAAATAAGGTGTCCTAGATTAGAAATAAGGCGTCAAAAATTAGAATGAATATAACTATATATATAGATTTACCTTTATGATTATTGTTACGCACAAAATAATTTTGATTTTAGTTAATTGGTTAAACCTGAATAAATCATTGTAGCATTGAATATGAAATAAAATATGGTATGCAGAATAATAAAAATGGGTTGTTCATAGAAGTTATTGATATTGTTCTTATTCATATTAGTTTTTATGAATGTTTATTACCATCATATACAATAAAAAAATCTCGTAATCACTGACAAAGTGAGGGTTAATTATTTTTTGGATATAGAGTGGTGGAAATCATAGAGAAATAAAGACTTGATTTTAGTCATGTAAGTTATGAGAAAAAGGAATGAGAATAATATGTATTTAATAATCATTGAAATTATTTATGTGTAGAAAATTAGGTTATAAATAACTGAATTTTCAACGAACCATAAAGATTATGATGGAAGTACATAATAATAATCCTAATAATCCATTTATAATTCATTTTCTTATATTTATGAAACCAAGGAATTACCGTAGAAAATTACATATTTTATTGAGTAACTCTATAACATGGAAGAACCTAAAAATAAACAAAACGGTGAAGGTTTTATTTATTATGATTTTGTAATTTTATTTTTGAATTCTTTTACCAATATTATTTTGGTTATAAGAATTATTAAATATCTAAGGGCTGTGTTAGGTTATAGATGTGTATGGTTATTCATTAATATAAGAGTTATGCATAAAATCATAGTTCATTAGTTCATGATTGATCATATATTAAAAATCATATACACTCCTTTTAAAAAAATTGTTTTGAAAGAATGGCCATGCGTAAGGATATTGTCTATAAAATTAATTGAAGCAACACATTGTCTATGTACATGTTTTAGTTGAAAATTTATTTGATGAATAATTAATTTAAATTTTAAACACACAATTTTATTGGTATTGATAACAATTAGCGTTTATAAGACCATTAATTATAATGAAATTAGATAATTAGACAGAAAAAAATTAACTAAAAACCCTAGTAAAAAGGCTATTTAATGATTATCATTATTTTATGGAAGTAAATCATAATTTTGGGATATTTATAGGGATTATAATAATATTTTTGTTAAAAGGAAAACCTGTATACAGAGTGACAACCCGTAGCATCTAAAAAATCCATGGGGTTTGAATTGACTACTAAAGGAAAATAAGGGTTTATCACCTACCACTGGCCTATGTGATGTTGTTCTTAAAATATTTATTTTTTGCAGTTAAAAAAATTATGAAAATATAATGATGATGAATCATAAGTACTACTATTGAGGTTTAAAGATTAATTTATTCACCATATTTGTATAAGAAAATATTTTGTTCTAGATGGGAATAATTTTCACTCTTTATGGATATTATGATCCATTAAATGATAATATTAGTGGTTCATGAAAAAAAAATCCTTTTGGGTATTTAATTCTAAGTGTAATGGGGTAAATTATATATTAATAAAACAAAAACCATAGGATGAAATTTTTATTTTGAAATATAATTGTGTCAAGTAAGTATATTTCATTATTTTATAAGATAGTAAAATAATTTTTCATATTTAAAAAATAATAATTATTAAATAAAAATCAAGCCTATTACTATCATTTTTGATGATATGAATGATCCTTTAAAACAAATATGATTTATTGATTTTGAGGCCCTCAAATTTCGATTGATCGTTCACATTATTGTTACTAATTTCCTCAAACTATCTCTATAAATATTTATGCTTTTACTCCATGTCCATATGTTCAATCCTCTAATGTTTTTTTACATAGTAACCTATATATGTTTTATTTAATTTTAGCTCAGTATTCCCCTTTATATATTCTCTAGAGGATATTTTATTCTAGATTTTTCTATTTTGTATTGTTTGAATTGGTATTTCAAAATTTAAAACCTTTTATTTCTATGATAATGTTTATATTTTGAATATATTATTTATTTAAGATTGGGATAATGTAACATCCTAAAATTATGAAAGGATAGAATTTTATTTAGTAGCATATATGAAACAAAAACCTGTCATGTAAGAGAATATATCAACCCAATACATTAATATATATTTATTTTAGAATAATTTTAATTTATTTAATAGTTTAAGAAAGACACAAAAATGAGTATCTTCGATATCATTTGTTACTTAATAGTACAATTTTTACTAAACAAAAATATACTATTCATATAACTATTTAATATAATAATTATCACCTAGCCATTAGAACATTTAATATTAATAATGTTAACTAAATTTTAAAAATATATAGTGTATACATGTATTTATCAATCTATTAATAATAAATATAATAATAATAATTTAAAATTAAATTAACTATTTTTGGATGAAAATAGATTATTAAAAGATGATATCATTGTGCTTCTCACTCATAGTATATAATTATTTTTTTAGAATTTTAGAAAATTGTAATAAAAATAATTTGTTATTTGAAACTGGAAATCCAAAATTATGTTATGGGAAATTTTTAATATTTTTATGAGAGTTATTTTTTCATGAATAATTAAAATACAAAATTTTAATTGATATATACCATTTCGTTTTAATAATTTTAATGAATATTTGTATTATAAAATGGTCATAGAGACATAATGGATCAAATATAAAAATATTAATCTTATTTTAGTGAATCAAATCATTTTCATACTGATTTTATATAAAAAATTTAAATTTTTGAACATTTTGACATTAACACACTCTTTTCTCATCCCATTTTAGAGATTAACATAAAAATTATTTTTCCCACTTCTAGGAATTGAATTCAAAAAAAATGAATCCATGATATTAATCTGATTAATTTTAAATTTCTAATGATCTTAGTTAATATTTTTACTAATATTATTAGTTAAAACAATTAATATGAATTACTATAATTAAGATAATAATGAGTTTACATTATTATTAAAAATATAAAATAAGTTTTAGAAATTTCTTAATGATTGTCCAAAACACATTATGTAACAATATTTCGACTATATAAAATATAGTATAAGAAATAAAACACATTTATGTCTTTTGGAATGAAAAAAATATCTTTATAAATTACTTTTTCAAAAATATTACACGTCTCCCTCTCACAATACTTATAAATGGCCACCCCCTCTCATATCCACTTCACCCCTTCAAAAAAATTAGTTTGGGAATGATCTAACAAAATATCTTTCCAAAAACCTACCATAATCATAGGATCATTATTTTCGACATCAATCAAAACATTGATGGCTTTTTTAGAAACTTATGGAATATACCTGAATTAGAGGTAATGTTCTTCAACGATCGTTTTTATTTTATTTCTTTCTCCAAATAAATATAATTTTATTACACCCTGAAAATATAATAAAATAATTCTCATACCTATACTAATATTTTTTTACTATGTCTGAAAGACATAAATACATCTCCACATTAATCATGTTGTTTATGAAATAATCATTCCTGTGTACGATTAAATGCTCCCTCACAACCCGATGTCATTCGTTCATCCATTTCCACCTTCAAATGTTGTGTATGATGAAGAATATAAAGTATATATATGATATAAATTTTTTTTAAACTTATTTAATTCACTATTTAAAAACAATATTTTTACCTTCCATTCCATAAGTGACACAGTGACGGTGCTTGTGAGTATGCCGGACTAGCGCCTCGTAACGAAATGTGATTTATCATTCACCAACACATTATATGGAATAAGATAATGATATTGTTAATTATTATGTGTGATAAATATTAATTTTTTATTAAATTCATTATTAATTTTAATTTGTTTAATATAATATATATCACTTTCATTCTTTTCTTTTCACTCACGTAAGATGATAACATTGGTCATCCACGTGTGAACTACCACCTTCATGAAGCGATGCGACTCTATTTTCTTCCTCCCACCACATGGGAGAAATATATATGTATATAACATGGTATAAATTATACTTTTGTCATTGTGTATAGGTTATATATTACATAGCTCATTTCTATAATGATTAGTGAAAAATGAAAACATTACTCAAGCGTACATATGACCGAACATCTCTCCAATTGTAACATACTTAATTTTTCTTCATGATTGGGCTGTGAAGTAAAATTGATGTAAAATTGTTATAATTATTTCTTGATTATTATTATGGATATTAAATAATAAAATAATAGGGGAATGAAATGATTCCTTCTTCACAAAATATGTATGATAAAATATGAAGATTAACACCCAAAATAATTAATGTAATGAAAAATCATTTACAAACAAGTTATAATATATTGTAAATGGATAATAAATTAAATTATAAAAATTTATATGGTAGTAGTTTAATTTAATGAAAATTTTAAATTAACTTTATATGATGTTAAATCCCATGCAACCAAAAATAAGCATAATATAATGTATTTCATCTCAATTTCATTCAATTTATGCATATTATAATGCTATAGAACTAATTACATTTTTATAGTGTATGTACCTCCCCTTTGACATGTAATATCACATATAAATAAATAATAATGGTTTTTTATGTTCAACTGTTAATTCTTTCATATAAGGTTATTTGAACATAATGTTACAACATGGTGAAGAAATTTTGTAGCTCAACTTGTTTTCATGGGGTTATATTACTTTTGGTGGTCATTTATATTATAATATTATGTGTAAAAAATTATTTTATATTGTTTTATTTACAAGTTTTTATGTGTTTTTACAATTCACATACATGAAAAATTCATTTATTAATGTCACTTCAATATTATAATCATTTTAGTTTTTATACCACAGTCTCAATAGATTCGATATTATTTATTCTAGAAATTAATTTAAAAAAAATTATATGATAATTGTTTAATAAAATGTTAAATTTTATACTAATATAATTAAAAAATTAATTTTTCATGTTATAGAACCATTTTTTCACTCTTTGGAACAAAATATAAATGATAAAATGTTCTAATAAAATCTGACATTGTTTCTCTCTTTAGTCAGAAATCAATTATAATAAAAATTTATTTTATAAAAATAATTTGATAATTTTTTCCTTATAATTACCAATAATATTTAATAAATAATTTTCTTATCCATTTTATCTTTTTACAATAACATTTCATAGGAATATTACTTTTAATTTCTGAATAAATAACAATTTTAGCCTTTGTATTATGATAATGTGATTCCCTTTAGGATATGTAAGGAATTACAAGCCCACATAACTCTGATTTAATTGAATAACCATTGTAAGTTTCAATGTTATTTTTAATGAATTTTTTCTATTAATATTATTGAAATTAATTGTTTTGTAAAAACTATTTTTCATTTAAAGGATATTCGGAAAAATAATGAATTAATAAGTTATTTTCAATAAATAGATGATATTTTTATAGAAAATATTTTTAAATATATTTTAATGGTATTTATATACATTAATGAAAAACCAATTATTTTCCCTATACTTGACTACGTACTATTGTTAGGGATTCCACCTTTAATCTTCCTATGAAAGGCTTATGATCATTCAACGTAAGGAAGTATTGACATTCACTTAATTAATATTTTTAGACAATAAATTCCACTTGAAATGTTCACTTTACTATGATTGATATACTTTAAATTTCACATGAATATACACATTATTTATCAGTGGTATTATTATTATCTAAAACATATTTATTTCTTCTATATATTGTTCACTTTTAAATATATTTGATTATTTGGGGGAATAATAAAAAACCTGTATTCTTTACTTAATATAGAAATTTTTTAAGACAATTTTTTATGAATTAAATATATTATTGGATATTTGAGGAATTATATGGATTGGTATGGCATAGTTTTGGGGATGGTAAATGTAATAAATTTGATCCATTAGTAGTCTTATGTGGCGAATATGTTGTCTATCATCGACTAAAAGGGGTTTTTACCATGTATGATTTAAACTATCGAATCAATTATCTAGATGGTAAATATAACATGAAATAGGGAAAAATAATCCAATATTTAATAATTTTATTTTTTCATAATTTATTATTTACTTTGCAAAAGATTTACACTATGATATTATCTCTAGATGCATTTCATTTTCAATGATTAAATGGAAAGTCTTTTATATAATTTACCATTAAATATTTACTTTCCCATGTCAAGTTATTAAAATGGAATAATTCATATTAATATGACCTTTATGTTTATTATGAACATTGATTAATTATTGGATCCCATGTACATATGCCATATTGAGCATTTGAGCTCACCATTATATTGTTTCCATTCCCCAGGATTCCATGTGGTTTACATTTACTGATATGCATGGATATTATTGTTAGAATAAATTTATATTTGAAAAATATAATTAATATCTAATTGGGGTAATATAATTTAATATATAAAAATTTTATATATCATGTTTAACAAGACAAAAAAACCAATCAGACCATTGGTTTGTAAATCCTTGTTTCTTAAGAGAATATAATGAAATATGGAACTGTCTCCAATTTAATCGGTTAAAGACCACTAAATTTGAGCCAAGAGGATATTTATGTTAGATATTTATTTAAAAAAATATATTTATAAGGTATAATTTTATTTTATTATCTCATCATGGTTGAATAATATTTAGAGGATGTAAAAAAATTCATAAAAACAGTCATGTAAGAATGATATTTATTCTTCAAAAAACCACATTGTTTTGATTCTAGAAGCGTTCTTTAGAGGGGTTATTAATGAAATTGATAAATATTGAATGTGGTTAAGGAATTAGGTAATATATTTTGTTATTTATTTTTAAACATATTGGAATTTTATGTATGTAGAAAGGAGGTGAGTATGTGTCCTATTATATTGGAAGGGAGGGGTACTTTTGGAATATTATGAATTATCTAAATAATATAAAATATTTTTTTTGGGATAATGGATCCAAACAGATACAATTATATTATATGACATGTATTTTAAGAAGTCATATTTCATAAAAAAATTTGGAAATATTTATATTATGTTTCTACCCAGATAACATTGTTGTTACCTGCGTTAATATATTAAAAAAAAATACCATGATTACAATGATTTTACAATTTTGGTTCCCTGATTGAAACTATAAAAGTCAAATTGGGAAAAAATGCACCACATATTATAATATTAGTCATATATCAATATTTTTAATGAAGGTATTTTTTAGGAATTTAAATTCATTTAATGAAATATTTTTTGTTAAAAAGTAATAATAATTTCTTTTTTGATACTATTATTGTAATTTTTATATAAGTACATAAGAAAAAATGGTTTATTAAAATATAGATATTTAATACATAATTAATATGATATATCCATCTTAATGGATTTTGGAATGCAATTAATCAATCTAATTATATTACTTTTAATATTTTCAAAATCATTTATTTTACATATCAATAAATTAATGAAAACTTGTATTAGTGTTTCATAATAATTTAAGGAAATTGAATAATAAAATAAATTTATAAATAAAATAACTCATGAATATAATTTTATTATGAACAAACTAAAAATTAATATTGATTAAAAACTTCCTTTTTTTAATTATATGATCTCATATTGGATATATAGTTATAAGAAAGTGACATTTTGTATTTCTCTTTGCATAAAATATTATATGGGTCTCCTTTATAAAAAAGTACCCCATAATGAAATAAATACCAAGAATGAGGTGAATATGGTTCAAATTAAATAATTTATTAGTACTGATGTTGATAAGTTGTGGCCTTATTAGTTAGTTTAATCTTAAGTTAACTAGATTTACCATTTTACCCTGGTGAATTTTTTTTTATGATTTTTAAAATTAATTATGACAAAAAAATTAAGTTGATCATATTTAATTACTTTTAAAATTGAATTCCCATGAGTGTACTTTTTGAACCCTCAACACCTAGGAAACCCCCTCCCCATGAAGAAGTCATCCATAGAATCCTCAACCGGGGATGAGTAGTTGTCAGCCAAGATGACAGAGCATCCCCACATGGTTACACCTCAATCAATGATGGTTTGGCAGGACAAACCATTAGCCAGGTTAACTGTACCCTTTCTTCCCTCCCAGTGAGACACTGGGTGACCCAGCAAGACGAGTGGCAGATAAGAGGTGGAAATTCCCCTAAGAGCGGGCTCCCATGAATCGAACCCGAGTCCTCACCGAACGCCTGTTGTATGGCCCTTGTCCAGCCACCACTATGCCACCGCCGAAGCTGCAAGTTGAACTTATTTAATAATATTTTCTACGATAATTAAATAATCTAATAAATTTTACCAAATTATATATGTACGATTGGAATAAATTCATTTTACAAGTATCAAACAAATTGAGATGAAAAATAGTTTTTTGAAAAAATAACTTTTCTAGTAGACAACTATTTTTATACAAAAATTATGAATAATATTAACTCATATATAATTATTAATATTATTAATAAATAAAGGATATATATATTAATAATTTATTAAATTTTAAATAAATTGGGAAATTTCAATGAAATAGAATGAATGTTTTATAAGAATCAATATTTTTTCATAATTTTTTGAAAAATCAATATTTTCTTAAGGATATTAAAATTTCACCAAATGATACATTGGAGAAGAATATTCTAAATATTTTTGTCATTTATTACAGTAGAATTTATGAAATTTAATGAAATTAATTATATTATTATATCAAAAAAAGTAATAAATTATTTTTTATGAAACATATATTGATGATGAATGTATAGAATTTATTAATAATTAAGTACTTTTATACAGATATATTTTAATTATCTAAAAAATTCAAACATTACCTTTAAAAAGTATTTATTTCTATTCATGATTCTAATTTTTATGCCTGGGTTATAATTTCCATGTTTAAATATTTTATTAATATATCATGGATCATTTAAAATCAGTGTTTCGTGTAACAAAATATATCAATGAATTGAATTTTATTTAACGAAAAATATATTCTACAATATCATGGATTTAAATACTATCAAACATTAAGAAACTACCTCAAAATAATTCTACTTCAATAATTTAAGGTCAAAACTCTATTTATGGTTTACATTGTACAGAGGGATACTAAAAATTCGTAAAAAAGAATGTTGAAATGATACTGGTCACTATAAATATCACATATTAGTGTTCCATGATAAGTAAAATACTTAGGAGAAGTTAATATATAGAAATGGGAGAGAAGTAACACATTGAAGGACTAAAATAAAGTGATATAGAATATGGTCATAATAAAGTTAGTGACCACAAATATTAAAATCAATGAGGGGTGAGAAGATAGTGGATTCCTTATAAAAGAATGTATTATGATAAAATTTTCTTCGAGATATTTCTTTGTGTTGGGGAATTACTTTACAATTTATACAGTGAAAAATGAATTATAATGACATGAAAAATAAAATTTCACTCATTAATCAATTCCCACAAAAATATCTTATTTTTCACTAAGAGATGAGTATTCAAGATGATTTTTTATGTATGATGTATAATAATCAAATTAAAATGGATTACATTAATCATGCATGTATACCATCATATCCCTTATATCTTCACAATTTTTTTTTATCAAAATGTAATATAATACACAAAATAATAAAACCTCATATAATTAAATAACTTATTAATCTCAAGAATTTGACAACAAAACCACAATTTTTACAAAGAAAATTTATTATGTATTAAAACATATATCCCAAATAACCACAATTAAAATAACTTAAAATAATTTTTAACTTCAATGGATATTTTAGAACCATTTTATCTAATCTACAAAAACAGTTTATAAATTTTTAAAATTAACAAAATATGATAAGAATAAATTTAATATATTAATTAACCTTCTAAAATATCTCTTTAAAAAATAATAATTCATCATAAACTACCATCAGAAAAAACCTCAACATGGGTATCTATGAATTTAAACATATTAATTAGCTTAAACATATCAAATCGCCAAAATATAGATTTATCCTATATCACTATGGAATATCATAGGTTTACAAAGGTCCTATACTCACATTAATTATAATGGTACATAATGAAAATGTGAATTAACCCAAGGTTACCCCCTATGAGTGATAAACCATGTAAAAAGTAAGGGTACACACACCATGCAATATGATGATGGTCAACATATTCCTGACAAACTCCATTCATGGTAATTACCAATAGATACATCTGTTCCAAAACCATACCCACTTATAATATCAATATAGGTACATATTTCATGGGATACCACATAATATATACCTTAACAGAACTTTAGGATGTTATGTTATGGCTAGAACCATCGAAAAATATTTGAGTTGGGTTATGTTCGCTAACATATGTTTTCTGAGGTCTATTTTCAAAATATTTTTCTAGAAATGATCTATTACCAACTATAAACACCAAAAACATATTAACCTTATGCACATTGTATGTTTATCAATTTGAAACTAGATAAAATGAATCACATCCAAAATTACTAAATAGTGTTCTAGTCTTGGGAAATTAGATGCATACATGAATCTCACATTAGAGATGAAAATAGTAAAAAAAACAGGGTTTATTTAAATATTATTCACATATGAACCCTTTAAAATTTTTATTCTTCATATCCTTTATAAAAGAAACTAAATATTCCTGATATCAAATAATAAGTATAGATACCATAAAATAGAATTTATCCCATTAAAATTAGGTATAATTAATATTGGAAGGAAAATAACTGAAAAATTATTCCATTTAGTCAACAACATTATCTCTAAGAGTACTAAAATAACATTAAATGAAGATAAAATTATTTGATAAATATAACAAAATGGGATTGAAACATAGCCATGCATATTATAACTATTAAAAAAAACTAATAGATATCAATTAATAATTTCATAATGATAGAATACATAATCAGAAACAACATAAACATATTGTTAAAGCATTGTTGCAATAAATCTAACAGAAATCGGTAAGGCCTCAGCCAAATATCCGAAATAGTTCTCTCCAGAAAACCAACCATTTAATTGGGTGGCTATATATTTTAGGTCAATACGGGTCACATAATATGTCCAGTTCATTCATCATATTAAGAAATTATTAAATATATTAAACATCCCTTATTCCAAAAAATATATGAAGTGATATCTAATAGAAAATCAATACTTTTCCATAAAAAATGTCCAAAAATAATTTACAGAAACAATAATGATGGGATCAAAACAACATTTCCCCATTTGAGAATAATAGTGCAATTGTTTTTTATAAATAGATATAACATATTATGACAATTACATACAATATTGAGGAAAATTTTATATTCATTTTTAAATCCACATTTAGATACAAAACATATTGATAATACTATGGAAAAAAATTCATTGAAAATAATCAAAGATAATTTAAATTACAGTTTTAATGAAATATATTTTAATAAAAACTAGATAATTTGGTTCATGTTATGTATGATAAAACAATTATTCTTTTTACATTTTTTTAAAAATCCAAAATAATTTTTTTTGAAAAAAATAGAATTACATTTATAACATTTCGAGAAAATTAAAATATGGGTAAACAACCCATTAATATATAAATTTAAAATATTAAAGACATTATATGATTATTTTTTGGAACATATCTATATGGAAGAAAAAGATTCCTAACTGAGAAGAGAAACAAATAGGTTCTCTACAAAAATATGTTCCTAGTATCCTTAGTACACATAGAATGGAAAATAAAAGATAAACTTATAATTTCTCAAAACAACCATGATAGAATAATAGAGTTTTGTTTTAAGATATATAAATTTAATATGTTCCCCACAAGTGACTTGATTCAAAATAATCTTGGGTAATGACAAGATTTTGAAATAAGAGAAATCCATATTTGAAAATTTTGGATCATAACCAATATGAAATAACTAATATCAAATAAAGCATTGAATAACATGATCATAAAAATATTCATGATAAAAAATAAATTTTTTAAGTAGATACATATAAAGAAAAAATTGTGGCATGATACCAAATATATCTCAATGGAGTGGAAATTGAGACAATGTTTCTTAAATGATCATACCATAAAAGTGGGAATAAATCCAAGAATTTATTTTATATTCAAGATTTTAATCCACCTAAAACAAATGTTAACAGAAAATAAAATAATTAAATTTATTTACACACATAATCGATTGAAATCAATGACATAAAAATGTAATATAACCTAATGAAATGAAATTGAGGTATGAAACCACTTTCTACATTTGAAGCATTCAATTCAAACCCCCTTTGATGAATAAAAACAATTATATTTTTAAATAACCATAATTAAAATTTATTCATGATATGAAATTTAATGGTCAATTATGTAAAATTTCTAATAGAAATTATGCGGATAATAATAAAATCTTCCTCGTTGAAGGGGAAAATAAGACAAAATCCATTTCCAATATAGTATCATTGATGTGCGAACTAATATTTTATTTATTGTGTGTAGTAAATTTAAACCCATTAAATAAAAAGTGTATAGAAAATAAAATATACCCATGGTTTATTTCACATCTACAAATGGCATAATAAAGGTAATAATTTAGGAAAAACATCCCAATGAATGGAAATATAAATATAAAACCCCACACATCATGTTCTACTCACCACATAAGTTCTTCATCATCCTGAAAAAAATTGATCTTAACTATTTAAATTTATAAGAATATTTTCCAGGTTATTTATGTCTTTTATATTTTATTTTACCTTGTTATATTTAATTAATTAGTAAATTAATTTCACATCTATAATTTTTATAAAATTCAATTGATATGTCCAAAATGAAATCAGTAGGTTGTTCATTGAAGCAAAGGTAATTGTTACGTCATCACTTGAACAATAATAATTACATAATTATCATTTTTATACATCAATTATTCTGTTAAAATATTCCATGATGAATATTTTTGAAAAAATTAACTATGTTACAATCTTGAAGATGGTAATTCTAATGTATTCACGAGTAATGTAATCATTTTTCAAGGATCATAATTAAAATATGGTATGTGTAATTTTAATGGCACATAATTATTATTATATTATAAATATCATATTATTTAATCATATATACCTATATGTACCATTCATTTGTTGCGATTATTTCATGTTAATCACATCATTTCATCGAGGTGGAAATGTACATGTACACATGAGTGGCGTTATCATCATTCAAAAATTGTAAAGGTAATAAAATATATGATATATTAATTTTATACATTTATGAAAATTTCAGAATTTGCATATGTATAAATATAAACATTAATTCCATCATCATCAAAATCTATTATAGGTGGTGATAATAAATGAATTACATTGGCTCCTGAGGGGGTAATCCGCCATACAAAAGAACTATGTATTGTTTTCTTATTTTATTAAGGAGGATATAGATGTAGGTTATTCCATTTACAAAAAAACTGATATTTATTTCATATATAATTATTTTATATTAAAATCATGGTTAAATAAAATTTGATTTGTGTGTAAGAATAAATAAAACAATATAAATTATTTAAGAGTGATACCACTTCTACAAACAACCTATTTTTGTTTACACTAAAACATTTACTATGAGTGTTTAATAAATAATATAGGGAATATAAGAAATATAAATATATTTAAATTATATATTTGGGTAGGTAGTTCTTAAACCAAATGCATTTTTACGTTTGATGAAAAAATGGGATGATTTGTCCTTTAATAAGTGATCTGACCAGTAAAACTGGTAGTCCATAAATTATTCAATTAATATTAATAAATTTTCATCGTTAAAAAAAACCAAATAGATATAATTTAAAGGTAGGATGATAATGGTTATAAATCCAATCATCCAATAAAATATGGACATGTTTAAATTTAGTATTTAACATTATCTCTTACTTTTCATCAACATTATCTCTTTTTGAAAATTACTTTGATGAAAATGTTTTTAATATTTAGGTGTAATGTAAGATACTATAATAAAAAACATCGGACCTAAATAAAATATATATGATATTTCAAAACATATAACAATCACATGGATACAGACACCATTTTTGGAATTTAAATCATCAAATAGAATATTATTCAATATATAGTTAAACTAATGTATTCTTCTGATTCTATTCATTAAATATTACAATAACTACATAAAAATTTAAAAAATTTAATATAAAATATAAAAAACTTCTTAATATGATATATTCTTCCATAAAAATCATGGAAGACTATATATCACACAAATAATATAACATTTAATATTTAAAATATCTTTCTTTATAAATTAAGAAAATAATATGTCGGTATTTTATACCAATTTAAAATAATTATTTTTTTACTAATAATTATAATCAAGTAACCATATAATAATATATTTAATTATTATCATTATAGTAATTAGTATTAATTCACAAGCTTCTTTTTTCCCTATGTGAACAAGTAAGATATATTAAAAAGGATGAAAGTGTCATTTTTTATTTTTCGTTACGTAAAATATTATATAGATCACATTCAATTGAATGTGATCCATAAAAAATATCAACCATATGGTTATAAGAGTTGAAATAACAAAATCCTATTATATTAAAGATGAAATAGTGGTGGCCTCTAAACATAAATTTATCATTGGATATACTAATATACCCATTTACAATAGTTATGATATTTAAATACATTTATTATTAATTTTGATAGAAAAAATACCATTTTAATTAATATTAATTTTGATAATTACAAATAAGGAATCAATTTTACCATATTCAATATCAATAAGTAACTGGTATTCATTTTATGATTATCCTGTAATGTGTGAAGAAAACAATTTTTAATAAAAAATTACATTGGAAATCTAAAATTATATTTATACAAACGATATGTATAATTTTGAATAATATATAATTAATTATATTTTAAAAAAATAAATAAATTTAATATTAATTTAGATGAAAAAATATGCCTTTTTCGTTGGAAAAAATACAGTTATAAAAAAACTCATCCTTTTTAACTATTCAATAAATATCATTATTTAAATAAATCAAGATAAGTTAATGTTGAAATTTTTACTTAAAAAATATTAATTTAGAAAAATATAAAAAATTGGGAAAATTAGTTAGGTGATTTTCCCATGAAATCTATAAAGGAGATTTTTATTAAATAGTATTTTTATGTATTTAATGAAAATTAACAAATATAAAATAATTAGTTACCAATATTTTTTTTCATGAATCTTTGAATATAATTTCTAAAAATGTTTTTAGACATATATCGAAATTTAACAACTAGAATATAATGGCCATGTTTTAATATTTTAATTGTGTATCATGGTTCATTTGAACTTGGTGTTGCGTGTAACACATGATATCTTTGAAACTTAATTTATTTAAAGATAAATATTTTATAAAATATCATGGTATTACATATATTAAAATTTTTAACATTATTCATAAAAGTTAATAAGAATTCAATCCTTCATGGTGGTTTACTGTAGCAGACACTATAATAGGCACTGATAGGTACTGTAGCAGCCGGAACTATTCATCCATCTCGGCCTTCAGGCCACCGGTTTGCTCCTCTAGTCCTACAAGGCTTTCAAGCCACCCAAGGCCTTTGGGCCAGTTCATTCTCATGGATTTTGGTAAACCTTGAGGCCTTTGGGCCACCCCAAGGCTTTCGAGACACATGAATGCAGGCCCAAACACACTACCAAAAAGGAGCATCCCTAAAAGAAATTTTGAGAAGGTGCACTCACCAGAGCCTAGCCAAATGGATTGTCAGAATGAGAGGGTATGGCTATGACATCAGTACCAGCCTATGCTTGCACGAGAAGTCTATCCAGACTGTCATGCAAAGGTGGAGAGCTACTATCAAGATGCACATGCTGGGGAGGGACAGTTCCTTATAGACAGTCTGGTTGAATTCCCTAAGACATTCGGGTCTTGTAATCTCGTAAGCCTACTGGCCATGTAATCTCTGAGCCTACGGGCCTTGTAAGGGTTCCCCATCATCCCTTGAAAGGGGGGTTATCAAAAATCAATAAAAATGAATGCCTTCGGGCCATTCAGGCTAAAATAACTAATTTATGGATGATTACCCCAACAATCATCTATTCCAATGTTGAATTCATTTGATAGTATCCAGACTTTTATGAAATTATTTAGTATATTTGTATTCTCAAAAAATTACTGAAATTATTGGTTATTATGATATACATAGGATTATCCATTAGACATATTCATACATATTTCACAAGGATTCTATCATCAATATTCCCAAAATTAACTATACCTTCCATCGATACAAAATATAGTGATCAAATCCCTAATCCCAATTTTGTTTTTGAATCCTAACATTGTTTTCCAATTGATACAATCTGAGGATCTGGATGTCCATTTTATTTAGACGATTAGACATGAAAATACAACATATTATACATGAAACAATCCTCTTTATTTAGTATTGAATATATTTTTCAAAAATCCTGTAGATTGTATAAAACAACAGGGAATACCCAAGGGAAAATAAATAAAGAAAAGTGTGATCTAAAAATCCTAGTAAGAGAATAAACATGGAAATAAATCATAAAATTAGTTTTGGGAGGCATTCAATGACATCCTATAAAGTATTTTCATAAAAAAGAGACATTTTTTAAGTAAATGGAAGAATAAAATCATAAGAATTTGTAAATAACATAAAACCAGATGTCATGAGCATAATTCTAGAGTCACTCTCATGACCATCTTCATATAGTGGAAAAACTCCCATGGCAGATTAGGTTCACTCCTGAGTTCCATCATGAAATATCATGAGAGTTAATGTTTTGAAAAATAAAATATACGATAATAAAATTTGAAACACACCATTTATATAAATGATAATCAAACATATTTTTTCTATAAGAGGAAAATATCCATACATAAATTGTAAGCATGTTTCAACCCATGCGAAAATATTTGGTATCATAATTATTAATTACTAAATAACTAAAAGACAAATCATAAATATTACCTATATAAAAATAAATTTAATCATTTTTATGATTGAAAATCAAACATTGGTCATGATAATTTTGTTCTATTATATAGAATCAGTGAGAAGGATCTAGGAGAAGAATGATTAAAAATGCACCACTTGGGTGAAGAATTGTGAAATAATTAAATTCTTATTTAATGAAGGTATAAAATTATTTATTTCCATAGAAATTGGTTTTAACCAATAGGGTTTTCTATAATTTAATGAAGGTTTTCAGATGTTATTGATGGTATAAATTTTTTTATGGGGTTAACATTGGATGTGAGATAAGAAATGAGAAAGTTACCCAAAACCAGGTTTACGTAACAGTTTGAATCCTAAAGGGGACTAAAAAATGTATGAACACAACACTAGAAAGGATATTTAACTTAGTATTTATGCAAGAGATATATATTTATATATATTGAATAGGTAAATGAAAAAAAAATCATAAAAGTGAGAAGATAAAAGAGAATTCCTACAACACAAATCACAATAGAGGAAAAAATTCATTAATTTAATATAAAACACATTTTTAGAAATCCCACAACCTAAGATTAATTAAAATAAATAATTTTTAAAATATTATAATGGAAATTTGAATATAAACTTATATAACACTTAATTTGTTTTTGAATAAAATGTATTACATTATAGGGAAGAGAAATTATTGTCAAGGATGGGAAATAATCATTTAAGAGGATGTCAATTATTCTTACTGTTAAATAATTTTGAGAAAGGATTGATATTAATACATAAAACTTATTTGAATACAAAATGACCTAACATGATATGAATAGGTTATAAAACATGAAATTAATGGAGAAGCTCGATGAGAAACATTATAACTTAAGAAATCAAACAGAGTTAAAACCCCATTATATTTAAGGGAGAAAATAAATAATAGCGCACAAAAAGAAAGAATCTGAATCAAATTTAAATTTAATAGTTTAAATATAATTTAAAATAATAAAAATCAATCATTAATTTGTTAAATAATATTATTGAGGGTTGGTTTATAATTCCAAATCACCTCTCAATGAAGTGTGAAAAATGTAGAAACATGTACCTCTTATACAAAAGTACCCACAAATTTTGAAAAAATCCTCATATTTATTTGATTAAAAATATATATAAAAATATTCATTATATATATTACTCTTTATAAGGTTTATTTACCATCATGGGAAACTAATTTGTTACATTGTTTCCTATTTTATCATCTACCTGATGTTTTTCAGTCTATTTCATAGAGACAATTATGTTATGTCAACCTAGGTCAATGTGTTGTAAAAAATTTATCTATATCTATAATATTATAATATTATTTCATTTATTATTTAATTCAAAATTAAATTATATTTTAAAATATTATTTCTATTAATGGGCAAAAATTGAAGAAGGTACATCGATATAACATTTTTAGGGGTAGAATATACTATATTTTTTTTGTTAATATCACTTATGGAATAATTAATATTAATAAAATAAAATTTTAAGTGTTTAATAAATAATTTTTTTATAAAATAAATTTATGTTTTACTCCATAAATTTTAGTCTCTATAAAAAATGAATAAAATAAATCAGCACGTGCAGGTAGTAGTCCGCACATACAGATGAATGAAACTCTCAATTTTATAGAATATAAGAAATGGGTAAAATAATATATGTAAATATATATATATATATATTCATTTTATATTCATTTATATGTTATAAATATAAAATCATATTATTAATAACCATTTTATATCTATACATGAATATCAGTGATGAAAAACAGATCACGTTCTTCATTGAGCCAGTAGTACACACACACACAAATGATGACATTTTCATTATTCCACGATCATTTTGGAGGAAAGTATGAAATATATTTATCCATAGTATAACTAAATAAAACAAATATTAATAAACTATAATTATCATACCCTCATATACATATTATTGTTTAATTGGTAAATGTTGAGATGGAGTAAAAAACGTATGGTGGAAAACATTACAACATGCATTGGATTTTCCCATTTGTTCACCGCCTTAAGGTACATTTTATTTTCTATTCTGATATTTAAAGTAGTATATGAAATTTGGATATGTTTTAGGATATAATACGATATATTATGGGGAATTGGATTTGTAGAGAGTTGGATGGGTGTTTGGTCAATCCTATGGGGATTTGTATATGTGAGGAACTCGTGGGGTGGTGGTTCCTCTAACAACTGTAGTGAAGGGAATTTCAGAACATATAATTATTTTATATAAAGATATATGTTTTATATGTAATTTTAAGAATATGTAGACCATAATATATTATGTTAAGAATTAAATATGGTAAATAATTATCCAAACTTTTCTAAACATGTATTAGAAAAGTTGTCTTGTTATGATAACTTTTTGGATGCCCACACTGAGAGTGTTGGAGAAGAAGTGTGGGATGAATTTTATTAGTGAAAAATTTATCAATTTGTATAAAAAATATTCTTCTATAGTGAATGGTTTCCTATTTACATCATCTTTAATTATTAAACATTCGTTTTCAATTGAAATTCAAAATGAACAATGTTGTTTTTAAACATTGTTCTCCTCAAACGAATATGAATACATTCCTAGTTTGAAGTTGATATTATCCCACTTAAAATAGATTCATGTTTATATTTAGTGAAATAAAAATAATGGTTATGCAGTTGAAAAAATTCATCTGGCACAGAATAGGGACAATAAAATATGTCTCTTTAAATCAAAGGATGAAAGATGTTATCCCACATCCTCTGAAGATTTCACAAAATGTTTACCAAGTCCTCCAAAATATATACTAAAAACATAATAATAATACTCTTAATGAATAACCTAAATTGATTCCCATATATAAATTAAAATTATGGGTTTTATTATATTTAAAAATCTATGGTCTGAAAAATTTATACATGAGTCATGTAGTCTGAAAATTATTCTTTTGTTCTTTGAAAAATAATTTAACACTCTAAATTAAGGTGTTGGGATCCTTATGTCACTAAAAAATTAAATAACTTCGTATTGTATAAGTACTTTTCTATTTGACGTAGTATTGTTTTATTGAAATCTTTATTTTATCATGTGATATATTTTTATGTGTACTTATTTCTCTTATTCACAATTGTAGATAAACTGTGCATGAAATATTGAATTTTAATGTTTATATATACAAATAATCCATTCATCTGTGTGGGTGAACTATATAATTTTTTTTAACTATTCATTCATATAAGTACATGTTTCACTTTATCTTTTCTTAATGTAACTGGGTACATTGTGTCTGAACTCCTTTATATTTTCCTGAAGGGAACCCACGAAACACATTGATATAAAAATGTGTGTAATAGTGTGAATACATTGAAAGTATATTTTTTATTCATTAGAATATATAATATGAAGATTCTCATTTCCACTTTCTATCTTCATGTAACTATATCTTCATAGATACATACTAATAAAAAATTTATTATTCATGATATCTAAATATCCATTATGTACCACATAATGAAAAAAATTATATATTTTTATAGTAATTGTGTTTGGATATCACATTCATCGTGATCCCAAGAGGATCATGTGATCATTCACCCTGAACTCCATAGAATCTCATGTTTCTTTAATTTGTGAAAGATTATTCATGGATCCTTCTCCATGTAATTTTATATGTGAAGGATCAACCCGAATATTTGAATTTTCCTACGAAAAAAGATAGCTCACAAATATTTTCAATAGAGACTCTCAATTTCAGGTAATATATTTTAATAAAAATGGTGTATAGACTCTGGGATAAGAATAATTCAATTTCAATCCTCATTAAATATCATAAAAAATATAAAGTAAACATATTACCAAATATATTGGAATTTTAATCTTCGTGTTGTATTACTTGCCTATATATGGTGACAAGATTCATAGCATATTCACCTAAATAGATACATAACTAATACGTCCAGACACAGTTGTATTACATATTATGATATGAATTATATTATTCAAGAGTATATTTTAGATATTCCAATGGTATTATGGAACATAAATTATTCCTCAAATAGTATATTATTAATTAGATTATAGAATGCCTGAAAGTGTAGATAGCATACAAGGCTTTAGTTGATCAAGCATGTCTTCTATCATTCAGTTTGAGTAGTGTATATGGCCTACATGACACTCGATGAAAACTGATATGAAAAAATTCTGATGTACAATATATCTTTAATGGATAATGGTTTAAGAAGATGTGAATGATTGATCAAAGAGTAGTGATTAATATGATTTCACTGAGTAACATACGTGGGTAACCTTTTTATTTTGGGAATAATGCCCACAGGTATCCTGTTACATATCATCCCACACATCAAAGTATAACTTCCTTATAAATAAAACATTTTCAACTATAGGACAGCCATGTATTAGTGTTTGGCACCCAAAACACTCCACACACATCACCCTTATGGGCCACTCCACTCCATCAAGTGGCCCATATGAACACTATGGACCCCATGTACAATCAATCAAGGATCTATGCTCACCCACATCCCATGAACACAAAAATGGCTCGGTTGGCTCTCAACTTTGAAGTTTACCCCTTTGGTGCCACATATGGGGTTGAGGGGGTTCTTGGTTGGCTATGTACTACACATTTTTCAAGTAAAATCTCACTCATATATACTAATTAATTTATAATTACAACAAGTATCCCATATACCTTTACCCAGATAATTCATCAGGAGAAATAAACATGTATTTCTCCTATTTGTATGGCCTTCCAACATCTTTAAAAAAATAAATATTTTCATGGAATTCAAAATATTTTAAATTAATTATTTTTATTTACAATATTTAATTTCCATTTTTTTAAATTGTTTATAAAATCAGGAACATCTCCATAATTGGTAGTGTAACATGTATAATTTTTCAAGCATGAAAATTGTGTCTATTAAATGAATCTATAACAATTATCTCAATATCAACAAATCATCTCAACATATCACTGTTTATATTCCCAATATCGAAGCCTATTTACATATTTTTTTGGATGACAATGAACTTATAGTCTACTCTTGTTCTAAAAGATATATAGTCATACTCATTGACAAAAAACAAAACAAAATTAATTATTAATGTCTTAAATCTCCCCAATGTATTTAACGTTAATACTAATAGAAATTCCGTCGTAATATAAAAACCGCTTTTATACATATGTTTTATTTATTCTCTCCCCTTTGATCCTTAACATTTTTCATTTTCTCTCCCCTTCACATTGATAAAAAATAAAATTTACCAAATAAGAGATGATGTCATTTTTTGATTATGAAATATTTGATCATCCTTTCAACATTATTTATTTTTTTACTAAACCAATGTAGTAAAAATGGGTTTCTAATAAATATATCAATGTTCTCTACTCAAAATGCAAAAAAATATGAAATCATACATACCACAACTTGTGTCCTACCACAGGGACTATTAATTATTTTCGGTTAAGAGAAATTTGTTGATACACATTCATAATATATAATTTTAATTTTTTATATAAATTGATGATAGAAGTATTCTCATGAAACTTTCATCTTGAAATTATTACACCCATCTCAAAAAATGGATTTAATACAATAAGGTATAATTGGATGTTTAATTTATTAAATATGTCTATTAATTTCTCCATGATTCTTTTGTTTATGTTATTGATTCATTCATGTTATCCCCTATAATATCAAACTACTTGTCAATTTTTTAATATGGATGAGAGAGTGGACATACATTCAATATCAATGAAAGTTTCAAATAGTACATTAATTGATATCAGATATTATATTATATTTACTAATCTAGAATCTTCTTTGGATACTCCCACTAAAGGTATGATATCTTATTTCACTTAATTATAATGGATAATTTCATTATTTGTTCTTATGTATGATAATTTATGTAAATATAATTTTTTTGATCGCATCAATTATGGTGGATTCAAATTTATTGAGAATCAATAATATCTTGTTGATATTGATCATTTCTAATATTTGATAATTTCAAAGAAATAAAGATCATCATTATAATAGATATATCAAACATGGATAGTGACTTCCATAATTATTGGAATGAATATTCCTTAATTTTGAAATAAAAATAAAAACTTCATCTTAATTATACCCCTAATCTTGTGCGTAATTTATAATGACATGTTTTTAATGGTTCAATTTATAAGGGATTAAGGTAGATCCCAATGTATTTTTAGTAGAAGAAACAATTCTATTTATTGATTCTCATCCTTGAATAAAATTGTTTCAAAATTTTCATGATGGTGAACTCAATACACTAACTCTATTAGAATTATTATTAATTTTGTGAATAATGTAATAATTTCATTTAACTATGATAACATATTCTAGAATTTTATTCTATTTTAATAGCAACCAAGATACATTCACCACTAAGTGATTTCTGATCATCCTTTTTTCTTCTATTTTTGTTATGAAAGAAAATTATTTTAGTTATTTCCATACATTTTTCATCATCCACATAGCACTTCTTTGATTTTCTGGTTGTCAATTTTAAAAAACCACTCATCAAATTTTACTTCTTCGTGTGGAATATTCTAAATTCCTATAACATTTCCCTTAAATGTTTCCAATTTTCTTTCTCTTTTATAATAACATTTAAAAAATAGAAATATTTTTTTTTGAATATGAAAACCATGATTTTTAGATATGGATGGATTCTTATGTGTGATTTTTATTACACAATCCAATTTATTTTGATTAGGAAATGGACTTCCCCTTTGTTGCCTAAGATATAGTCAATTCATTGTGATTGGTAATGGAATTATTATAGTGATCCATGGTGTTGAATTATTATTTTTAAAATAAATTATCTTTTTATTTTTACTATATAATCCTTTTATATATTTTTATATTTAAATTTAAAAAATACACTTCTTCAGATTATCACGCAATGTAAGTTTTACATTGTTCATTATAAATGTTATGTGAATAGATTTAATCATGTTCATTACACGGTTGACATATATTTAGTCTTCATATTCCTTTGAATTTTAATTATAATTATTTTAGTTCCATTGTAGGTTGATTTATACATAGATTACACTTTACTATGACCAATTCAATTAAAAATACATCACTATTTTTCAAACATTTCAATTGTTTTAGAATAGTTATATTGTTTAACTTAATTTTTGGTCTTACATTATTCATTGATTTTCTACCACGTGATAAAGGGATCCATCGATTTTTAGATATAGTCATATTATACAACCAATCAGATAAATTTTCCAAGGGTTATTTACAGTACATTTAATAGCAAAAAAACCATGATCCCAAATTTGGAATAACTTTATCTATATTCATATTGTGCATGCTTATTTTAAATATTTTTATAGTCTTGCATTATTTAATGGTTTCTTTTACCATTTTATTTCATCACTAAATATGTAGTAGTAATATCCTCATTAGCTTTCATCATACATATTTTGATTCTTTTTAATTTTTACATACACTTTTAATAAGACCAAAGTAAGCAAAAATATTTTTATCATTATTGGAATGTGATTTTATCTTAGAGACGTCATTGGATTGATCATTATATTATTTCAATATATTATTTCATCTAGATGAAATTATATTAAGATAATATACCTTTATATATGTTTATTTGGAAACAAGTGTTTTAGTAGTAAATCCTATTTCATGTTATTGTTTAGCCTCTACTCAATCATTATCAAAAAAAGCTTCATTGACTCCAAGTTAATTTTTTTTTTAAAATATATGTTGATTGTACAATCTTAATATGATTTCGGTATTTCATCACATTGTTTCATGACCTTTACAACCTCATGTTTAGGTAACATTTTATTCTCATAAATCTAATTATCAATATCTCTGATCTTGTTTTCATTTAATTCATGTTGAGAATTATTGATATCAATGATGTTCATATAATTATTTATTTCCAATGCAAGGAACCTATATTTATTATTCTAAATAAATATATCATTATTAAGTATTTCCTAAATCGTATCCATCTAGAAGTCAATAAAATGCTTCTTCAATCTCATTATTCATTGAAATATTGAGATAATGATATTTAGTGAGATTAAAATATTTCATTTCCCATTTGGGAAATGCACTTTCTCTTTTTTCATATTATTTTTCTATGTATTAGATCTATTCATTAATGGTCTTACAATAATCTATATAGTTTTTATTTTCTATATATAATTCTGAAATACATTTTCTTGATTGTTTTATATGAAATTTGAAAAACTAACCTAATACCTCTTCATCATTGTCTCAAGTAAATCATTTTTCCATTTATATATTTGTATATTAGACTCCCAGGCATGACTTACCTAGATTTATAATAATTAATTTTGAAATTGAATCATCACCCACTTTTCACAAGAGGGATTTCTTTTTCATCTTTATCAATTAATTATTTCTTATATTCCTCAATTTCATGGATGATATAGAATTTTGATCGTTAATATAAAATAATTATTAATATTTTCAATCCATAATCAATTTAGAATATATTTATAATCTTCCATGATAATAAAATCATATAATACAATATTATATAGGTCTTATCCAACTGATAGAAATTGTATTCACCTTTTTCTTATCTACACAATGAAGTGGTGTGAATTAGTAAGAGATTATGTTTTATTACTTTATAAGTATATATATTTTTCAGATCTATCACTTTTTCACTGAATGGTTTTCTATAATTTATTACATTTATTTATCAAGATTTCACATAATAAAGTAATCCACAATAGACACCCTGGTTTATTAAGGAGGTTCACATCTATTGTGGATAAATACTCCCCCTTATACCATGGTTATTATCCAAAATGAAAAGTAATTAAATATTATTATCAGAGAAATAGTAGTAAAGGGCATACAATTGTACATATTCTCCTGAAACTAAATTGGTACATTGACTATTTTATCATTTATTAAGAAGATGAATGATATTGGAATGTTCCATATAAATTGGTCATATAATATAGAATAAATCGTCTTTAATAGTCACCAATGAATCTAATCTACTAAAACTAATTGAAAAAATCATATATTTAAATATATATTACATAGATCAAGGGGTTTTCTAATATTAAAAAATAACCAGGATGAATCAACATTGTATAAATAATTAATGTTTCATATTCTATGTTATTTCTTCGATAAACAATATGTTATTTTGAATTATGGAATTGGGTTATCAACGTCACAAAAAAATTATATCACTGAGTTTTGAAACGTTTTTTATTTGGTGTAACTTCTTTTTGTCCATGTGACCAATTAATAATAGTGTGTGGTATATTTTCACATCAACTTATTTTACTTATTCACAAATTCCAATACACTATGCATGAAATATTGGAAAATAGTTATTATGAATGAAAATACGCCATGTATGCATGTGAATTAACTATATACATCAATTCACTATTATTTTATTTAATAATATTATTAATATTCTTTTTCATTCACGTAACTATATATATATAATCCCAATGAATTCTTGTATCCCTAAATGGATTTCATAAAACTCTTCTATATGATAATATTTGTAATAGTATGAAGATAATGAAATTATATTTCTTATTATTCAAATAATATAATTCACAAACTATAAATATCTCTTATTATATTCCTATAATTTCAATTGTGTAACTATGTTATTTGATAACTAAATGTCTTTGTTCATCTCAATTATCTTCACGTACCACGGGAAGTACACTGTTATATCTTCCAACATGAATTGATAAGACATGTTCTCTTATTCATGTTTCTCAGTTGCTTGTGGGATCATTAATCAAAACCTAAATAGTGTCTCATTTTTATTTACATCACTAATGATAGTATGATGAATATAATTTGTTTAAGAGGACAAATGAAGAATTCAATGGCTGGTCTCATTTTTAAAAAAATGAAATTATAGCTCTAAACTGTTTTTTACTAAAACAACTCACATTTTTGATCTCCTATTTTACGAAGTTCATACAAAATTTATCCCATGAACAATATTGGATAAATACTTACTAAAATTTAAAAAATAGTTTACCGTGCCATAATATTACTAATTTATTTATATACTAATTTTCAGATAGTATTCCTTGTTTTTAGATAACACCAAGACTCACAGTGTCATTACGTAACTGGAAACATCCACTATGAGTTTAGCATCATCTATATTATAGCATATCGTATGAAATATATTTTTAATGAGTATATTTTAGATAATAAAATCACTATATTCGTCTTTGATTCATCATCATATAGTAGATTAACCATCAGATTATAGGATGCACGCAAGACATAGATTGCATGCATTGCTTCAGGTGATCGAGAATGTATTATTCCATTTGTCTATTCAGTATAGATCTATATCATAAAATTTTAAAATAAATAATATTAATAAATTTAGGTATAAAATATCTACATACTGGGAAATTTTGAAATAAAACATGTGGGATCAATCATGCACCAAAGACACATTTGATCGGTCAACTTAACATATATGATTAATGTTTTCAAAGTGGTAAAAATACCTACATGAATCATATTCGAAATAAATGCACTCTATGAACATCCATTCATTAATACATCAATTAATTATATCAAAATTTCGATCTATTATTGGGGTTTAGTGCCTACACATCTCCATGCACATCCCCCACATAGGCAGCACGACACTATTGCATGGTCCACACGCACGCTGTGCACCCCATACACACTTCATGTGTAATCTATGCTCTTTCTCATAAATATTACAATCATGGATAGATGTTTGTAACCTCTCCCATGTTTTTTAACTATTGTGTCTAATATATAGTGTTTATGGGGAACTTGGTTTACTATGCAGATGCATATTTTTATTAAATGACCCACCCATATGTACTAAGTAATTAATAAGTACTCCTACCAACTCAAATAACATTTCCAATATAATTTATCATTGAATATAATAATATAATTTTTATTTTATTATTTCCCTATAAAATAATCAAGAAAATGAATATTTTTATTCTCTTCAACATATTATTCAAATTATTATTTGTAGTAATAAATATGAAATCATAAAATTCCTCATTAGTATATTTAGAACATTAAGAATAGTTCCACAATCATAATACATACGTGGATAAATATTCAAGGTTTACTGTTGATTCACCGAATGAATACATGATAAATCCATATATAGAACCACTTGTTCTCAAAAAATGATCTTTAATAATCCAATAAAGAAACTCAATCTTTAACAAACATGCTTATGATAACTAATGAAATTTTAATTTTCCCATCTCCTCAAATAATTATTGACATTTTCATTGAAAAAAATAAATCACAAACTAAATTAAGGATCTTCATACTCTCCATTTAGGTTTTTATTAATACAAAAGGAATGTTTAATATCAATATTTTTATCCAATTTAAACATTCAAATTATTTATGTTATCCCCACTACTATTTAAAAAAATTTACTTTCCTCACTCCCCAAAACTTTTAAAAAGTTAAAATTACCTACAGGAGAAACATATTCTTTCTGTCGTAGGGAATATTCAACCAATTATTCAACTTTATGTCTACATGGTCTAACATGGTCTTTCAAGAATGAGTGGCCAATTTACGCATAAAAAATATATATATTATCAACACAAATATGATACCAATTGACAAACCACATCATGAATCATTTATCTCGGACTGTTCCATTTTTTCATGATTGAGACAAATTGATTTAGACATATTGAAAAAATATAAATGGAATATGTTTTATTCTACATGATGACAATAATATCCTCATGATAATTTTATAATGAAATTGTTAAACTCATCTCAACAAAAATATTAAATATATTATTGAATAATTCTAATGCTATTTTCCAGAAATAAATGATGGGTCTTATAAAAAACTTTTTGTGATTGATTAACCTATGTTATCCCACCTATAGATAATTTATATTTTTAAATTTTTGAAATGTTATGAGAGAGTGAATACACAATCATTTATTATGACCTTCTAAACAAGTACCTTCCATAGATGTAAAATCATGGATGATATATAAGACTTTGATAACTTCATTGGATACCCCATAAAGCTATGATCTATATCATAACATCATTATGGTGGATCATTCCATTAGTTTTTCATCAAAATTCCATGTGATATGAATATTTATTTTTGTGGTCTCTTCCATGTTGCTGACTTCAAATTTATCAATTATGTACAATAACATGATCATATTTATCATGGATGATCTATAACATAATCCAACAAATAATATTCAAAATAATGATATATAGATCATACCAATAAAAATAATTCTATAAGGATAGTAATAAATATTCAAATATGTATATAGATATATATAAACATCAATTCATCTATCCCCCTTAGTATGTTCATCACATTCTTAAAACATCATGTAATAATCATATTGAAAGAATTTGTAAATAATAAGAGTCCACATTTCATATAATTGAGTGAAACATATATGATAATTGTGTTTGAATCCGAATATTCAATTATATTATTCTCTATGTGATGTTTTACTCTTAATACTGAATCTTGTATCATTTTAACCAAGTTTGGGAAACATGTAACTCTTGTTTTCAACTATGATACCATTGGGTTGAATTTTATTCATTAAATTAAACATCAACAATGAATCACCAGTAGGTTTATTCATATAATTATTTTGTATTACTTCTTGAGATGATGTTTTTTGGACCCTTCATGATATTTTATTTTTCATAATCATAAATAATGTAAATATACAGATTCATATCATTCATACCAATTTTAATATCACTATGTGAATCAATTTTTCATACAACAACATATACCTTAATATGTCAATTGCATATAAGCCATGGATAAATATGTTTACAATTGTTTTTTGACATATTCTTTGATTAAAAATTCATCTTTTTATGATATATGCAAGACAGACTGAAGTTCGACTCACTGAAGTCAACACACCAAATCCCATGTCGACACACTAAAACCGAATTTGACACTCTGAAACCAAAGATGACACACTGAAATCGATGTTGACACACTGAAGTACGAAAAACTGATGTTTGATAGACCGAAGTTGACACAAATGAAGATGATATACCGAAGATGATAGATCGATGTTATCAAACTGATGCTGACAGAGGAAAGATGACTGACCGATTGATATAAATAATTGTTTCCATTTTATTAATTCAAATTTATTTCCAATGGTCATATGTAGACAAATTAATTTTTTTGACATTATTTCATATTTTTTGTAGGAAAATATGTAGAAATGTATGTGGTACATGCACGTGCGATGATCCTTATGAGTAGAGGATCCTAGAGTATAAATGGACCTTATCTTTTACGTTAATGATATGACAGCAGCAGTACCCACTGAGACATAGACTGTGCGAGTACAAAAAGAGAAGAACTAAGCACATGAGATTACAAAGAGACTGTAACAAGATAACTTCTCAAAAAATGGGACTTAGTATACATCGAGACATTAAAGAGCTGAACCTTTTCATTATGTGATTCTAGATTACAAAAACTGTGATACTCTGTTTGGAATACATCTTCCAGAATAAGACTGAAATACCAGTTTCTCAACATTCATTGAGTCTAGTGCCTTACTTCAAAACAAATAGTGAATTATTAACACTATTCTCATATATAACCCTTTTGTATTTTATAATTTCTATTTGAGTAGTGTGTATATTTATTTTTATTACACACATTGTCTCCTGAGAATAACTGGAGGATATGAAACTATCCCCATACTCAATCACTTATTTCTTTTGTTTCCCATGAATAACTGTAGTAGAGGTCATGTGTGACCTAGACATCCAGTTGTTCTGTTGTAAACCCAAATCCAGGGTGTGGATCAAAAGTTTATTTATATAAATAGCTTGGTGGAAGGTGATCACCAAGTGGAGAGGAATAAGTTTTTTCTTGAGACTGAACCTTTTGTTTACATTGTGGTGCCAATCTTTAATTACTATGTTTTGATTTATCCACTGCTTATATTTGATAAAACACAAAACTATTTTTTCTAACACATTGATAGTTGGTTTTGATTAGTGTTTATATTTTTTTAATTCATTAAACTCATTAAAAATGTTGAATTACTATTCTATAGTGATTTATATGAGGACTAATCACCCTTTGAGAAACCTGTTGACCAATTGAACATTTACATTTCTACTGCCTTAATTAAATGGGCCCTTTTTAAATTTGGGGATTTCTTAACTATAATGTTTTTAACAGAAATATTAAATTGGAACTCAATTAACCCCCTTTTGAGTACCCACTCAGACCAACATTTGGAATTAGAGATTTATTTATTTTCAAATTTTTCAAATTATTTTGAACTGTGAGTTTAGCTGTATCGTAATGTTCTTAAAATTTCTATCATATCTAAATTTTCAGTTCATTACATTCTAAGTAACTAAGGAAACTAGAGAAGATGGTGATACTATTAACAAGCCACCTTTCTTTAATATTAATAACTATTCTCAGGGGAAATTAAAAATGAAAATGTATCTAGATTGTATGGGACCTGAATTTTGGGACACAATTGAAGAACAACATACACTACCTACTACTTCTAGAGACACATGGTCTCAGTTGACAAATGATTCATATAATAATAATTATAAATAAATCAATGCATTGTACTGTTCTCTAGGTGATGATAAATTCAATATAATAGCAACTTGTAAAACTACATATGAAATTTGGGATACATTAGTTGTTTCACATGAGGGAACAACTAATGTTAATGAAATGAGACTAAATACATACACTATTAAATATGTTATTTTTAAAATAAAGCATTATGAACCTATCTTAGAAATTTATCTCAGGTTCAATGAAATAGTAAACACTAGGACTCTGGTTCGAAAACCACTGGATAGCAAGGACCATATTATGAGACTACCTCAATGCCTACCAGACAGATGGAGGGGAAGTTTTGTTTCCATCTAAGAATATTGTGACATAATCAAGCTACTGGTCAGGGAACTAATAGGCATGCTTATTATGTATGAGGAAGTAAAAAAGGTGAATCAACCATTAGACAAAGAACCAAGGAAGAAATCAGTAGCATAAGACTACTACCTCAAAGAGACAAAACAATGAAAAAGCACATATTCCTGCTGACAACTCCACTAGTGAAGAGTCAGATTAAAACAATGATGAGGAGATTATCATCTTCATAAAATGTTAAAAAAGTTTTAACGGAAGAAGAAATTATACAGGGAGTCAAACTAGACGAGAAAGTATAATTGTAAAGGACAATGGATGAAAGATAGAAAATGTAATGACAACTCAAATGAAATAATCTTCTATGAGTGAAAACGAAAAGGTCATGTGAAGGCAGACTGTCCCAAGCTCAAAATCAAGAAAAAATATGATGAAAAGGGTAAAGGAAATAAAAAGACTATGAAAGATACATGGAGTGTGTTAGAAGACATCTCTAGTGGATATGATGCTTTTGATAGTTAATAGAACAATCATGCCAACTTATGTTTCATGACAGAAACATCTAAGGTAACACTAAACTCTCATATACATAATTCCTATTATTCTGGGAGTAAGAGTGAGTCATGTAATATTGATGATATGACTAAGTCTGAAGTATTTGAATATTGTAAAATGATTGAGGATACCTTTAATGATCTCAAGGACAAATATAAATCATTAAAGTTACATCATGCTTTAAATTAAAATTAGATGTTATGTCTGGAAATTCAAAAAGAAAAAATCTCAAACTGTTAAAAGAAAACACTGAACATAAGTTATCCAATGAGAAATTATGAAGGGTCCTTGAGAAGTTTAATGTCGGTAGAGATACCTTGACTCAGTTTCTAGGAAAAGATATTTCCAAAAAATATACGACTGGTATGTGATATCATCCTAGACAGAGAAGGATCATTAAAACTAATTTTATTCCAAAATCAGGACAATTCAATGCTAGTTCATGCTCTGGACTAAGTCTTGAAACACATTTATCTAAAGAACCGAACAAAGTTTTTATATCTCAAAATATATCTGCTGATAATAGGAAATATGTGAGACAAGTATTGGTTCCCAAAGTTTTACTTGCTATCCTCTCAGGACCCAACAAAATATGGGAACGAAAGTTACCCCATGTCTAATTTATTTTTCATGGATGTTGCCTAAAGAGTTCATATAAGGCTCTGTGGTACATGGAAATTGGATGTTCAATACATATGACAAGATACTGCTCATTCTTTAGATACCTAATAATGGTTGATGGTGGTCAAGTAACTTTTGGTGATAATGAAAAGGAAAAAAATCGTCGGCTAAGGCCAAATCGATAACACTAATATAGTATTAATTTCCAAAGTACTTTTTGTTGATTGATTAATGTAAAATTTAATTAGCATATCTCATTTGGTTGAGGATGGTTTCAAAGTTATGTTTTAAAATGATGCATGTAATGTTTCCAATTCAGAAAATGATTTAATATTTACCACTCTCAGAAATGAAAATGTGTATCTGTTGACTTAAAAATTATTTTTCTAGGCAAAATTATTCTTACTTAAAATATTTTCATAAAGAATCCTGGTTGTGGAACATAATACTAGGACACTACAATCTGCACTCTCTTAGGAAAATGACTATGAAATGTTTAGTTAGAGACTTACCTAAACTGGAATTCCCACTTAACAAAGTATACAATTTATATCAAAAGGGAAAGCAACACAATGTTTCTTTCAAACAAAAGAAAGATTCTGCTAATTCTCAACCGATTGATTTGGTACACATGGATTTTTTGGGCCATCAAGAGTTTCATGTATAAATGGGAAACACTATTTTTCTGTTCTTATAGATGATTTTTCTAGGTACACTTTTGTATACTTTCTAGCTCACAAAAGTGAAACTTTTTCTTATTTTTTCAAATACTCCAAGTTTGTGGAAAAAATTAGTGGACATAAATTAGGACCTTAAGAAGTTATCATGGCCATGAATTTGGAAATAATAAGTTCGAATCCTACTTCTCACACAATTGCTATAGTCACAATTTCTCTGCTCCTAGAACACCTCAACAAAATGGGGTCGTGGAAAGAAGAAATAAGACCCTTCAATAAACAGCTAGTACTATGCTTAGTGAATATAATTTACCTATTTATTTCTAGGATTAAGTTGTAAATATAGCTTGGTATACCATTAATAGAGTGTTTATTGGACTTTTTATTAAGAAGAACCCTTATATACTCTGTAAAAATAGGAATCCTATGGTTAACGACTTAAGATTTTTTGGTTGCAAAGACTTCATCCTTAATACTAAGGAAAATCTTGACAAATTTTCCTCAAAAAGTGATGAGGAATTTACCTAGGTTACTCAATCTCGTGTAATGCGTATAGAGTATTAAATAAGAAAACCAAATGTGTGGAAGAGTCGGTTCATGTCAAATTTGATGATACTGAACCACATGAACCCAAAACCTCTCTAGAATATCTTGAGAAAGATATGTCAATTCTAAACCTTAATGATAATGATAGTGAATCACCTTTAAAAGTAACCAATTCTGGGAATCATCAAAAATATGCACTTATTGAGTCTGAACAAATTGAAAATCAATAGAAGTTTAGTTCAAATAATTCTAGAGGTATACAAACTCTCAAAAATCATCTTTTAGATGTTGTGGTAGGTGATTTAGACTGAGGGACCCAAACTAGAGATTCTATGTGAAACCAGTTTGAACATCATGATTTTCATTCACACAACTTGATCCCAAAAATATTAATAATTCTATCAATGATGAAATTTGGGTGAGGGCTATGGAAGAAGAATTAAATCAATTTGAAAGAAACTAAGTCTGGGAACTAGTTGAAAGACCTATGGACACTTTGACAATAGGCACAAAATGGGTCTTTAGAAACATATTTGATGAGTCTGGTAATATAGTTAGAAACATAGCTAGGTTAGTTCCACAAGGTTACAGTCAAGAGGAAATAATATACAATGAGGAGACTAGTTTACCAGTACCTAGGTTAGAGGCCATTAGGATACAACTTGCTTATGCAGCTCATCTGAATTTTAAACTTTATCAAATGGATGTCAAAAGAACTTTTCTTAATGGGTATATAGTTGAGGATATAGTTGTTGAACAACCCCCAAGATTTATAAATCCATATTTTTCAAACTATGTTTTTAAACTTTCTAAAGCTTTATATGGTTTAAATAAACCTCCAAGAGCTTGGTATGATAGACTTAGCTCCTTCCTTATTTCAAAAGGTTTTACTAAAGAAATATAATATTCTAATTTGTTTATTAAATGAAATTCCAATGATGTTTTGATAGTTCAAATTTATGTAGATGACATACTTTTTGGATATTCTAAAAATTACTTATGTACTTCTTTTTCAAAAACAAGGTAAAATGAATTTGAAATGAGTTTCATGGAAGGATATACAATTTACCATTTCAATTGAAAAAATTTCAAAATAAATATTGTGTTATTTTAAATCAAAATAAATATAGGAAATATTTTTTAAAATGTTTTGGTTTGGATGGTAGTAAAGGTAGTGATACACCTACGAGTACCACATGTAAGTTGGATACTGATGAAGATGGATAATCAGTGGATCAAACCAGCTATAAAGGCATGATAGGGATTTTGCTCTATCATAGTGCTAGCAGACCTAATATTATGTTTAGTGTATTCATGTGTGATCTCTTTTAAGCTAATCTCAAATACTATCATTTAAATATTGGTAAATGGATTTTCAAATACCTAAAATATACTCCTCACTTTGGACTATTTTATCCAAGAGGACAATCATTTGATTTAATAAGCTGCTGACTTTGTTGGTTGTAAGCTAGATAGAAAAAGTACTTCTAGGACATGTTACGTGTTAGGCAAATCTCTAGTATAACGGTGTAGTAAAAAACAGAATTCTGTTGCATTTTCTACTGCCTTAGCCAAATACATTGCTGGTGGTAGTTGTTGTGCGCAAATTTTGTGGATGAAACACACTTTACTAGACTATGGATATCAATTCAAACATGCCTCTATTAACTAGGACAACACAAGTGATATTAATATTTATAAAAATACAATATTTCATTTTAGAACAAAGAATATTGATGTAAGACATCACTTTTTGAGATATCATTATCAAAAAGATGATATAACTCTTGAGTTTATTGGAACTGAACACCAGCTTGCTGATATATTCACTAAACCCTTAAATTCTGAGAGAATGAATTACATCAAACATGAACTAGGAATGGTAAATATTTAAAACCGATATTTGTAAAATTGATCTTTTTAAAACCGATCTTTCTAAAACATATCTTTGTAAAACTGATCTTTGTAAAACCGATATTTGTAAAACCGATCTTTGTAAAACTGACCTTTGTGAAACCGATTTCTTTTTAATCCAAATTTTGTGAGACAGATATTCATGAAACCTATTCTGTGACATTGATATATTTAAGGGTGGTTTTGTAAATTCAATCTTATTTAAGTGAAACGATGCTGTTTTATTTATTTCAACTTACTACGTTTAAATTTTATTTTTCCGATTTATAATCCCTAAATGATATATTATGTCTAATCAATCCCGACCATTCAACTTCTCCATAGCTGTAAAGACTCCTACATTGAGTCACTCTCTCTCTTGGACCTCGACCACTCAACACAAGTTATAATTTGATGCTTCGTCATGTCTAGGACTAAGTGTGCAATGGAAGAACCTCACAAATCTCCTCCTGATAAATGTCAGAAAGGTGAGTACAGTGGACTGGAAAATTGAGCACATAAATCCGAGTAGTTACATCTGAAAAGGAAGTGTCTGCTGAGTGTCTTATGTCAATCAAATCATTTCTGCTAAAGGTTCTGGAATCTCGTGGATGGATTACTTGGATTATCAACAATAAAAGACTCTATTATCCCTATCTTGAGCATGAATTCTATCAAGCATTTAATTAAAACACTTTATGAAACCAAGGAAGCAAAGATGAAGTCTATAATAAAGGGAAAGGAAGTGGTATTCTCTTCGATGGAATGGGCTGAATTCTTAGAGGTACCTCATGAAGGGGCTTATGCTAACTATAATGGTAATATTCCACCTTCATCACATTTGTTTTCATATGAATATGCTCTGATGGAGATAAATTGAAGTGAAGAATCCAGGAGAACTATTGAAAACGAATTTGAAGGAGATGAGAGATTTCTTTTTATGGTCATACATCATCAAATCTTCCCTATGCAGGGATATTTCACTGTTGTGAAATATCAGAATATATTCTTGATATTTTTGTTGAAACATGGAATAATGTGAATCTGTGCATATATCTTGTGGTACATACTTCTGATTTGATTAATCCATCTAAGAAAGAAACCTGTATATATTATTTGAGAATGATTTCAACTATGTTGAAAAAATTAGACTGTGTAGAAGATGTAGATGAAATGATAACTACCTGTAGTGTTTTTTTCTTCAGAAAGACATTTTTAACTGGGTGAAAATCTTAGAGAACCCTTGGAAGAGATGTTGGGTAGGAGATGAAAAATGGTTGTATGAGGAATTCAATCTAGTTTCCTATCCTTCTAGACCAAAGGACCAAGTTGATCATGGCCTAAAACCTGGAGAAGTTCATGTCTAATCTAATAAGGAAGCTGAGGCTAATGTGCATAGGGAAGAAGGATATCCTTTTGATGATAGGAGTGATCCTGATATCACTGAAAGTCTGATGAATAAAAATTATGGGCATGCTAGTCAACCTATGGAACTGCCTTCATGAGAAACTATTCTAGATGATGACGAAAATGATAAAACCAATGTTAATAGAGTTTAAGGTTATGTTAGGAAGTCAGATGAGGAATCTAATGATGATGATGATGATGATAACAATGATGATGATAATGGTGACAATGGTGATGAAGGAGGAACTGTTGAGCATGTGAGTGACTCTCTAAAAGTGGGACAACAAGTGGTTGACAGATCTAGTGAGGAATATTTTCATGGAGCTAGTGATATAAATTAGCCTGCTGATCCACAGGCTGATGATCATAGAGATACTGGACATGAGGATAGATCACTCCTTCCCAATTCTGAAAAACAAGAGATCATTCAGGAATTGATTGATATTATGGTTGCTGGCCAGGAAGAGGAAGACGTAGTTCCACGGCCTCAAATTGATGAAGTACCTGGTGAAGGTGAAGAAGCTGGAGCTCAGGAAGAACCTGAAGATCGGTTGGTTCCTATCCCAAGACATGGTATTAGGTCCAGATACAAGGATAATGAAATTTATGAAATTTATGTTATTTCTGAGCCTTAGGAAGAAGGGTATGAATTGATACCATTGATCTAAGAGATTGGACCTGTGCTGGAGAGTGGAATTGTAATCCAGGATATATTATTTTCAACTTAGTATATGACTCAGATGAGGAAATGGTACCTCCTCCTCCAACTCCTCAAGTCCATGCTAACCTATAACCTGCTGCACATGTTCCAATAGATTCATCTCCAGTAGTAGACCCAGTTGCTCAATCAGTGCTGAGTGACTATGTCACTAAGGAAATTTTGGAAAACACTAAGAATGAGATATGTGAGTCTGTGCTAGCTTTTGTGGGAACGAGAAATGAATCCACCACCTTAATAAGTATCTTGGATTCTAATGCAAAAAAATTGAAATAATTGTGATTCAAGAGATTCAACCAAATCTTATTAATATAGTAGAAACTATCATTAGACACAACACTTTTCTGAGAGAAGAAGTAAGAAAGATGAGAAATGATCTACATTCCTCAACCTTTAACTTCGAGACCTCCATTAGTGGTGTTCTAGATGTTATTAGGAAATTGGTAACTCTTCTACTCAGTATAGATTTGAAAAATTTGAATGAAGTTCTTGTAAAAATGATGACGGGCCCATCTAGTTCCAAGAGTAGAATAAGTGTTGTTGTGGATTTGCAGTCTATCAAGGATTTGTTGATAAAAGAGATTCAAAAACTCTAGATTGTTTCAATCAAAGAAAATATTGAAAATGTACATCAAAATACTGATCTTGTATACAATATGGTGAGATAGTTTACAAATGAAGCCTCTGCAGCTGAGAATGAAATTTGAGAAAAAGTGGATAAGTATTTCACTAAGATATATACTAAGCATAACCTCATCAACAGTTTCAATTTTTTGGTAGAAAATATTTGAATTCCCCCGGTTATAGAAGCATTAAAAAGGCAGGTTCTTCAATTGAAAGAGTTTACACCTTTAATGACAAAATTTATTGAGAATATGGATGACTTTGAGAATGCATTTCAATATGGAGGAGTAATCATTAATGACTTCATCAGACTGCTCAAACCTTATCTGCATGATCAGGCTGAGGCTATTGTGGTTCTTCCAGCTACTTCAATTGGTACTGCCTCTCAAGTACCTGCTCCAAAGAATGTTTCTTAGGCACTTACTCAGATTTGACCAATCATTACTGAGTAGTCTCCATGTCGTGTGTTGTCAGAGAGATGACCTACCCATGCAGCTATTGTTCCTACATGTGTTGCCCTGCCTGGTGTTGTAATCTATTCACCTCCACCCTCTTACACTAAAAACCCTTCTCCATCTCTATTAGATCCTTAAAAAAGGCAAAGCTCCACTACATCCAAAACCTTTGTGATAGATTGTTTCTTTTTGATAGGGATTTTATCTTTTTGTTTGTCTTCTAATCTCTTATAACATTGAATGAAAATTGTTATGGTGTATTTCTTTTATCATATTTCTCCTTCATACTCTTCTATTTTTGTTAATCCCACATAGGGGAGAAAGTAAGGATGTCATTTGAGAAATTAAGGATGGAATATGAGAAAATAAAAGTGGCATCTACTCACATTAATATATCTAGTGAGGGGGGGATTTGTTTTAAATAAACTCTAGAAATGTCAAAATTTAGTTATATTAGACAAGTATATTCAGCAGAGATTATTCCATATATTTTTATATATTCCATAATTTGTGATTATCAAAAAGGGGGAGATTGTTGGACCTTTCATGATATTGTATTTTTCATAATCACAAATAATGTCAATATACATATTAATATATTTCATGCCAATTTTAATATCTGTATGCGAATCAATTTTGTCATATAGAAACATATAATTTAATAATTCAATTGCATATAAGTCATAAATCAATTTTTTTACAAGTTCATTTTTACATTTACTTTGATTAAAAATTAAACTTATAGTAGTATAAGCAAGATAGACCAATGTTTGATTCAACGAAGTCGACAAACTAAAACCGAATTCGACACACTGAAACCGAAGTCGACACACCGAAACCGATGATGACACATTGAAACCGAAGTTGACACACTAAAGTACGATAGACTGAAGTATGAAAAACCGAAGTCGACACACCTAATATGACACACCGAAGATGATAGACCGATGTTATCAAAACAATTCCAACACACTGATGATTACACACCAAATATGATAGAAAGTTGTCATAAAACCCCCACCTGTAGGGCAGCATATACCATCAGACACATTGGCCTACGATGCACACCGATAGAGTGCTATTTTATGAGTTCCGGCAGTAGAGGTCACTAAGACATTTAGGCAAGACAGATTCCCATGCAGGTGAGGTCCAGATTGAGGCGATTGTTAGATTTTTCCGCTTAGTTGAGAAACTAGTAGAGGAGATGGTGATTTAGATACTAGACTTTTTCAGTGAGTGACCATGTGGATGGTCCTCATAGTGATGAGGCCTCGGTACGTAGACCATTACCCGAGATAGTACCTCCGGGTAGTGTGTCAACTATATCACTGCCTATTGTTCAGTAGTTGAGACCAGAATTACCGGTAGTGGAAACATGTAGGCTTAGTTCTTTACATGTTTTTCAGCATCAGATACCCCTCAGGTTCCAAGGTGAGACTGACTCACAGGCGGCTGAGGAATTTCTTGAGGAAGTGGCTAAGAGTTCCCTAGAACTTCTACAACTTTGGCAGAATGACATGTCGATAGCTGGGTATTCATCGAGGCATACCGATCTTTCTAGGAACACGATGAATATGGTACGATCAGTGCTTTAGGGCTCAAAATTCTATGTGAGGTGTGTTTAAAGGACATCAGAGCCATCATAATCACTCTATGCATTCCTACTTATTTAAGGATTATAGAGGGAAGAATTGTGGTTGAATGTTCTTCGGCTCAGCAGATACAGCAAGTGAATGTTAGTAGTGGGGAAGCAAGAAACTATAACCAGTCTCAGAGAAGGGAGCATGTAAAAATTTTTTTGGGAAGAGGAAGTGTTAAAGAAATATTAATCTGCAAGGCAGAAGACGTGGAAGGAGAGATAGTAGAGCAGCATGATGTGGTCTGCATTTCGACATGTTACAACCACCCACTTATGTGGAACCCTCCAGGCTCAAAGAGCTAGCAGATAGTGGAAGTGAGTAGTTGCATGTAGTCAAGGAGTGAAACCCAATGGCTCTAGTGATGATTCAAGGTGCGGTCTATTACTACTACTAGTTGTCGTAACAATAGACATAGGTACCAATAATTGATTCCTTCCATGAATCTTGTCCACGACCTAGAGTTTCTTGTTAAGCCGTTGACTTGGCCCTCATGTCTAGAGACACCTTTGGGTGGAGACGTGATAATCACACTTTCGCGGATTCTGTGATCTGACCCTCAAGGAGAGAGTTTCAGTTATAACCTCTTAGTGGCATCATGGAGGCCTTACGACCTTAGTTTGGGTTTGGACATGACATCCACAGTTCACACTCAGATTGACTATATGAGGTGAAATGGTTATATTTTATCTATAATGTTGGGATGGGGTTTTCCTTAGACGTCAAAAAAGAAAACCCAGGTAGCACATGATTAAATCATGCATAAGAGGGTGTAGTCGATCACTCCTGAGTCGGCTAGACTTACCTTTGTGACAGAATTCTCCAATGTTACAGCACCACTATCAGCTTTGGCGAAGATGGGGCAACCCTTCGTGTGGTCAGAGAGATGCCATCAGAGAATTCAGGAGATGATGGAGATGATGAATAGTGCCCCAATCTTGAGGCTTTTAGAGGAAGGCTTATGGTATGTAGTTTATTTCTACACATCATAGACTAGAATCGGATGTGTTCTGATGCACGAGCAAGTAGTGATCGTATATGTTTCTGGGATGCTGAGAAAACACGAGAAGAACTATGCCACCCATGTCCTGGAGATAATAGAAGTGGTCTTCACCTTGAAGATGAGGTGGAACTATCTTATGGGAATTTTTTTTACCATATAGTCTAATCACAAGAGTCTTAGGTATATCGTCTCATATATGGACTTGAACCTGAGATAGTGATGTTGTCTTGAGTTCCTACAGGACTATAACTTCTAGATAGTCTATACTCCTAGGAAGGAGAACGTTATAGCATATCCACTCAGTTGGAGATCTGGTATACAGCTGATAGGCGAGGCGGCAGAGCAAAAAGATGATTTACAGATACCATTTTGTGGATAGAGATGGAGGAAGCTTCCTTCTGTCTCTAAGAGTAACTCCCTCACTTCTTCAGTGAGTCAGGGAGGCGTAGTGTGTGGACATTGATTGCGAGACACGACGTCCTCAGATATCTACATGACATGAACCTGATGGATTTTCTAAAGGTGGGTAGCAAGTCATCCCCTTCAGAAGAGGTAATATGGTGCCAATGTCACTCCAAGATGAATTGTTGAGGGAGTTTCACACATCCCCTCTAGCGGTACATTCAATAGTGGAGAAGATGTACCAGGACCTTCGACGACAGCATTGGCGGCCAGGTATAAAGAAGGAAGTTGCGGGGTTTGTCTCTCAATTCCACTCTTGTCATCAAGTGAAGGCAACGTATCAGCTACCAGTAGGCATGGTTCAACCTTTAGAGGCCCCAAAGTGGATGAGGGATGAGATATACATGGACTTCATGATGGGTATTCCACGTACGTCTAGGGGACATGACTCTATTTCGGTGATCCTCTACCGACTCACCATGTCGGCCCACTTCAAACTGTCCATAGATGATATGAGATAACACGGAGAAGGTTCAGGTCATCCACATTTGGATGAAGACTGTACACAGTAGACAAAAGTCATATGCTCATAGGAGAAGATGACCTCTAGAGGTTGAGGATGGTGACCACGACTTTCTACAGGTCTCACATCGACGAGGTCTACGGATATTTGGCCGAGGATCCAAGTTATCTCCGATATTCATTGGACCTTTTCATGTTCTCAAAAGAGTTGGCGAGGTGGAATAATTCTTAGCTCTTCCATCTCAGTTGCACTTGGGGCACGGCGTCTTTCACGTATCTTAACTGAGAAGACACGCGAACAACCCTTACCACATCATTGACAATGGAAAGATGGACATTGACGATGGGGTAACATTTACAGAGGTTCCATTAGATATTGGGGATAGTTAGGAGCGGGTCCTTCATGGAATGGTTTATACCTCTGGTGCGTGTTTGCTGGAAGCATAGGGACTTCCAAGAGAGCACATGGGGAGTGGGAGGCTCAAATGCATGCTCAATACCCCCACTTGTTCCCTTTGTTGTTAGTTGTGGCTTACGGGGATGTAGAGCCTTGACGTGGGGAGAATGTAAAGACCTGGAATTTCCATGTAATATTTTGTAAATTAAATTGGAATTTTACGGGTCCATGAAATCTGACGACAGATGATTCCATGGCCCGGAGTGCCCATAATGATCTGTCCAAGGTTTTTTTAAGCATAACTTAACATGCGTAAGTAATTTTCCTGAAAGTGTAATAACTCTTAAATGGTAACTCAAATCATAAATCTAAGGGCATCATTGTGCTTAGAATGGTGGGTTTACCCTTGGCGTGACTTAATATTATTCGGCGCAGGCCTCCTGTGAGGAAATCCAAAAATTGTATAATCATAAATAAAATAGTAAAATAAATTATTTTATTTTTAACATGATTATAACTCACAAATGGTAAATAAGATTAAAAACTTTAGACCACCTTTGAACTCGTGATTGTATTATTTCTTCAAGAAGATAACAACATTGGACGACATGGGCCACAAGAATAATGTTAGTTTTTGGCAATAAATAAAATAGATAATTGAAAATTATTTTATTGTAAAATTAATAACATCTAAACCGTAACTCGGATTAAAATTACAAGAGTACCGTTCGGTTCATTAGAGTGTGTTTCACCTTGGAAAATCCTATCCTCTACCAGTTCTAGTCGAGGTTGACTGATAATAGTTTTACAAACTTTTTTTCGAGTACGTTTAATAAACGCGCGAGCAGCATTTTGTAACTCTTCAACCGGTGCTCGGAATTGAAATCTAAGAGCACTGTTGAACTCGTTGGGCTAGTATTCTTTTAAGAAGACTTTCACCTCGACGGTAGTGGGTTGAGTGTAAAAGTTAAATTTTGGGTTTTTATAAAAAAATTAATAAAAAAAAAGAGAGCTAACACATTAATTTATTTTTAGCAGTCGTGTGGAGGGTGGGTGGTTAAAACCTCCTCAAGGTAGTTGGAGGTGGGGCCACCGCACCTTAACCTCCTATGAGAGGTTATTGTGGTGGGGCCCACCCGAACTCCACCTCCCAATTCAGGATAAATGGTGTGGGGGACACACGGGGCTTAACACCAATATTAATGGGAGTAGAGGAAAACCTCTCAACTCCCCTCATTAATGAGGGGGGAGCCTCTTGGAATCCTCTCATTAATTAAAGCCAACATACCTCTTAAATTGCGCCAGCCTAACGTATTTGGATTCATTCTTTTAATTTTAGGAAAACACGTCATTGAAATTAAGGAAGGTTCCTAATAAATGATATGTCATAAATTCCAATGATTTTTACCTACCACCCTACCTATCTTAGTTAATGGATGCTTGGGGGAGGTTTTGGGATGGCTTCACCAAGCGACGAAACACTGGAAAAGTGATGCGACGCACAATAAAAGGAGGATTACGCATTCTCCAATGAAGAATGATGAACACTGACCATCTTTGACATCATCCTCAAACACCTACTTACCTAGATCATTGTCAATGAGCCGATGCAACACAGTTTTGTATGTTCTTGGCAGACATGACGAATGATTATCCTCTACGTCTTCTTCCGCGACTCCGTCAACGAACGACGTCTGCCTTTTGTGCACCATTGTAAACCAACTATGAGCAAGGAAGGGGGTTTATTGCTTGATATTATTATACCCTTTTTCTCATATTCCTCATAGGATAAAAAGGGATTGTTGAGAATTTGTTATTGATCATCTACTTTTCTTGATAAGGCAAATGACACCTCCCTAAATGCGGAGGGTGCGGGCTAACCTGACAAGGCCTGGCACCCTTCATCGGTTTTATTCCTTGTGGTGATCTTCTAAGAAACAACGAGGCGGAGAATGTGGTAATGACAAAGGTCACACAACCGGTGGCCTCCGCAAACTGAACAGCCCTCACGGCGCACCGTTTTTCTCAGCTGAACATCGCCAACCTGCGACGGCCCAAGCCGCATCGAACCCACCTGCCCGGCCGCTGGCCCGAGCTATACCGGCCACCCAAGATGGAACGCTGCGTACTTTGTGGCATTTCTGGCCGAATTGGCTCGGCCTTCCGGGACAAGTAGCCTGAGCCGCACCCCTCGATGCGCTAGCCGAACTGGCCCTTAGCCTCCGGGCCGAGCCGCCTACGGAGTGACTTCCGGGCCAAATCGACCACGCAGTCTACTGGGATGTTCCCAACGGACCAGGCCGAACCTAATGCGCTAAACTTCCCAACATGCTGGGTCAGACCCAGCAGGTCAGACTGGGTCGAACCAGACCGGGTCGGCCCAGACTGGTTTGGGTTGAGTCAGTCTGACAGGGTCGGACCAGACTCAGGCCCACTACCGACCCATGTACTTTCTTTGGCCATATCTTTTGTACTGGATGTTTGTTTGACGAACTGTCTGTGGCAACATGAATCTTGGAGAGAGGTGATATTTTTTTTGATACCCCACTTGAGGTTTGGATGCAGTTATGGTAAATTCTGGTTGGATTGAACATAAATTAAACCGGGGCCTCGGAACGGAAAGGCCAAAAAATCATAGACCGAGCGTCTGATTGACACATCGTCTGTCGCGTTGCGTTTCTTATGGATAGATAGATCTATTGGATACTTTAATATGGGACATGGTGGAAGTTTACGTGTCGACACATGGATTGAGAATAGGACCCTCCTGGAATCAAGTGTGCTTTGTGAAAACCCTATGGCTGGTTGTACACCTTTGATTGTTCCTGGATCATGTGTTGGTCAGAGAGTTCTAATGATTGTTCCTAGATAATGTGTTGGTCTGATAGTTCTAACTTCTATTCCTGGATCAGGAGTTGGTCTGACAGAATAGCTGCACCTGGATCATGTGTTGGTTTGATAGCTCTGACGACTGTTCCTAGATCATGTGTTGGTCCAACAGTTCTTACTTCTGTTTTGGGATCATGTGTTGGTACAACAGAATAGCTAGACCTGGAACATGTGTTGGTCCGACAGATCTTACTACTATTTCTGGATCATGTGTTGGTCTAACATTTCTGACTTCTGTTCCTGGATCATGTGTTGGTCTGACCGAATAGCTGGTCCTAGATCATGTGTTGGTCTAAAGCTCTAATGATTTATTGGTTATATCTAACCATATCTATATCTCTACATAAGTTGTATACCTGTGTGAGCTGAGTCCGTGACATCTATGTTTTCCTCATGATTGAGATGGGTTACTTGATATCTTGGGTATATGTATGGGAATATACCTCAGTAATGGCTTTCTTTTAATTTCATTCTTTTTGGTTTATCCTTTTTGGATTTTGTGAGACCTTGAGGGTCTCTGGGATGCTACTGAGTATCGTTATACTCAACCCTCCATGGGATATGATCGCACCTCGTTGTGTTGGTTGCAGACGATAGACATCACTGACTGAGGATTAGAGTAACTAGACTAGATGGTACCCGGAGGTGGACCTTATGAATAGTCGGAACACGGAGCGGACTGACGGACGTGGAGTGCTGAGGATGCTATATGTACCTACCATTCAGGTATGAATCCCCAGAGGATGACCCAATAGTTGCTTTTCCTTTTCTTCATTTGTAGTTGTTGTTCAGTTTTACTTGTACTTTCCTATTGGGCTTGATTTTACAGCACCTTTTACATTTCATCACTCCTTTGTATACAATTTTTCTGAGTTTTTTACTTCCAGATCATACTCTGTTGTGTGTTTTTACACTTTACAAAGGTAATGTCTTCCCACTTTTAGGGATTTTCGCCTTTGGTGCTAGTCTCCAGCCCCTGGCATGTGGAAGGAAGGCTTTGGGTAGTCATAGGATGGGCCCCGAGGGACGGGTCGGGACACATATTATATACATAACTATATTATCTGTATTGAGTCTTTAATATCGCCCTGAAATTCTATATATTATAAAATCATCAATATATTTTATAATTTTTTGATTTTCATAAATATCAGAAATTGAATCATAAGATATGGGTGATATTAGATTATTAGTAATGGAAGAGGGTATAATAATAATATATTCTTATTGAGTATAAGATGAAAATATGGTTATAATAATGATTGATAAGTAAATTAAACTAATAAAATCATTGATCGTAAAACATTGTTCATGATATATGTAATGTATTGTATAATAAATCAATCATAAGATGATTAGAACTATATTCAATAGACATGATCCAAAAAAGGATTACATTGTCATATAAATAAGAATAATTATTTTGAAGTAACATAAGAATAGGTAAACATTGTAAGTAAATAAATCTATGTCAACCGTTTCATATTGTCCTCAAATACATATATTCCCACCATCTCATGTTGTAAAAAATCATATTACATCTATTAACCATTATATCATGAGATAAAAAACATATAAAATTCATTAGAGCATGATATAGGACCCCACCCATCATTATGCATACATATGATTTCTATATGAAAATAGGTCATATATCATATCATAAATAATCCCTGAAAAAAAATGTGTTTCATTTAACACATTAAAAAATGTATGTAAAGAAAATGGCACTCAGACAATTTTAAAATGGATTCATATAAAAAAATTATTTATCATTCCATTAATAATCATTACATGATAATCTCATGGGAAAAAAGGGATTTTCTTGAAATCAAGCACCATTATAGATAAAAAATTAAATAATTATAATAAATGATATGGTATTCACACTATAATTATATAGTTTATATAATAAAAACTACAATCACCCCATATCAGTTGATGTATGACATCTAGTTGAACACAATTCAGTTAAACAAATCATGATTATTGTATCATTGGATGAAATTCATTATAAGAAAATTGTTGTTATAAATCACATTCTAATATGAAAGTTAATATAAGCGATGGATCATTTCTCAAAAAATAGAAGTAAATTAGTTAATCCATACAAAGAATGTACATTGTTTACTTTTGAAAAAACTTCCATGATCAGGCATAAGATACATGAAAGGATAATGAATTAGATGAAAAATGCATTTTTTTTCTATAAAAATAAATTTTAAAATAAGATATATAATTGATCATTTAAAATAATTTTTAATGTAATATTCTTTAAATATAGGTCATAAAATCTTTTATAAATCAATATAACATAGAAGGATCTTTTCAAATAATGTTTCAATGTGTTGAAAAAAACATGTTTCCATAAAAAATGATAATATATATCATTTCCAATGTTTTCATAATATACTGAATCTATTGGTAATATACAAAAGTTATTTTAAAAAATATAAAGTGAAATCAATGGAAAACATTTACTGTAGATAATGTATCAATAATGACTGATTTCTTGAAAAATAAAAAATATTATCAAATTAAATGTATGGTGGAAATTATTTTTAAATACATTTTTTAATTAAAACCCAATTTATAAAATTGATATTTTAATATTTATTTTTATTTTCAAAGGGACAAATATTTTTATATTAATAATTTTAAAATCTCCATCATAGATTTCCCAAAAAAAGGGACATTTGAAGGATGGAAAATATCGACTAAAAACAGAGTGTCCGTAATGAGATAGAGGTTCTTTCACAGTAGTGTTATACATTCAGTTGAGAGAACAATCAATTAGGAATATATTAATAAAAAATTTCATTATACTAATAAATTTATAAGATAAAATAATATGAAATTTTAAATAAATTTATAAAGATAATATTAGTTCTTGATGTTCAAACAATATGATATAGAAAAATGTAATTTATTTGAGTTATCAAAGCCTCTTATCGAAATCATAATTCATGAAGTAATATTATTTTATGAAAGTTATTTTTTGGAGAAAATTAATTCCAAAAAATTAAATATAAAATATAACCCAATACAATCATAGCATTGTATTTTAAAACTTATATAAACCTTTTTTAAGAATTAATGAATGGTAATTGAGTTAACAAAAAACCATACTACTAGAAGAGAATCTACCCCAACTACTCTTGAAAGAGATAGTTTTAAATAAAATATAAATAACCACGAATAAAAGGTATTTTATGTTATCATAAATTAATTTTTCATCATATACAATTGTGAAATAAAATTATATAATTTATATAGAAGATTTCTCAAAGATATTAATTTGAGACAAAGACCCTTAAAACTTATGTATTATTTTATAAAAACCCCATTGATAGAATGAACCATGAATAAATAATTGAACATCATGAAATTTAATCAAATCATAATTAAAATATTAATAGTGGAATATTTTAACAATTAAAAATAAACATGATGCATAACATAAACATGTATCATAGAATATTAATTTGAGACAATGAAACCTAATCCATATTGCTGAATTGTTCCAAGCATGTGGTTTACTCCTTGAATAATCAAATTATTTTCAATAGGTAATTCTCAATAACATTATTCATATAAATTATATTATATAGACTATTTATTATCATAGACTATTTATTTTTTATATATTTTTTACTTATGATTTCATTAATGTTTAATCTGTTTTATCTTATTTGAGTGATTTTAATTATCAAATATGATATAATAATGTTATCTAAAATTATTAATGTAAACAATATAGATCCAACAAAATATTCAATATCGTATTATTATCGGACCTTAATATTAAAAATTATTTTCTCATAGTCTTCTAATATATATGTTTAAATCATAGTTTATGTAGGTGTTTTAACCAACAACAAACACTAATATACTATATCATAATGGGTGATTATGGATAAATAAGTGTATATTATCATTATAAATATAGAATAAAATTTTATTTAGATATATTAATGTTGGTGTATACTAATTTTTTTGGATTTTTGTAATGAAAAAAATAAATATGAAAATAAAAAAATATCACTTTATAGATGTGGTAGTTCTCTCAACGCATGAATAACATTAAACATTTTATCTAAGTGGATATAAAAGAATAAATAATCGATTTAAAATTAAATAATAACACTTAGAATAATAATGAATCTTATTTAAATAAATATCTATGCATAGGATTGTTTTTGAAAATAATAATTGAATAGAATTAATAAATGTTATTTAAGACTAACTTTGGTACATTGGAACTTTTTTAGAAGTCTCCTTGTAAATTAGGGGCCTAAATATAATTATTGAGATAACATACATAATAAAAATAGAGGGAATTATAATATAAGTATAACATCAAATTTTTACAATGGAAATTGAAGGAATGGCTATGTGATTAAGGTGTTTCAATATCCCCTTTTATTAATAAATAATTCTGATTTTTTTAATACCCCTTTATTTTTTATGATAACAATACAAAATTCAAGGTTCAATGACTCCATAATTTTAAAAAAGTGGATTCTGGGGTGATATGAGGCCTAATATTACTCAACCAATTATTTTTTTAACATATTTTAATCATTCTGGAGTTCATTTACAATTTGGATCTCCCTTTTATAATTTTTTTACTTTGGTAAATTATTATTAACGAAATATTTTTTGTTTCACCTAAAATATAAAATATACACCCATAATATTTTTGGTTTTTATCAACATTAATTTAATATCATTTTAATTAAAATAAATTTAAATATAATATGAAATTAAATAGAAAATGTAAATAATTCATATATTAAAAACAATCATTTATATAAAAATTTTGATTTTCTATTATGTGTTCTTAATCATAATTAAAAAATTTCACCATTAAAATATATATTAGAATAATTATTTATTTTTTTTAAATTAAATTTTTTTTATCATTTAATATATATTAATTTTATTTATTAGTTTAAAATTAAACATTATTAACAAAAATTATTTGAAAATAATATTTTTATTATCATCATGAAAATTAACTTTAGTATTAGTAATTGTAATTTTATTACCTAAATTGAAAACTTAATTTTCCAACAATATGATCAGATTGATATAAAATATGAAACAACATTTTTTGTTTTCTTTTGTTATTGGGATAAGCACTACTATTTTTTAGAAATATAACCAACAAAATATTTTTTTCATGGTAGAATATTACATATGTTCACAAAGAAGATATAATCTGGTTGTATAAATATGACATAACAATTTTAAATTATTTATTATATATATTTATATATATATTTGTTAAAAAAATGATTCAAAAAAATTCTTGTCATTTTGGTGTTATGATAATTTAATTATAAATTACTTCCCTTTCTCTAATGTAAAGATCAATTTTTAGCATAAATTCTACTGTTCAGACCTACTAATGATGCCTAAATGAGTTCTACAGGTATTGGGGTTGTCTAGGGATTGTTTGGAGCATGGAGACATGATTTTTGATGAAGTATATTGGGCCACATGGTTAGAAGAAATGGCGATGCCCATCCGATATGGTTTCCCTAACAGTGTGGTTTGAGAAAATGGGGTACTAGGGGCTACAAAATTTTCTTAAAACCAACTGAGTTGAGGAACATAGCCATGAATTATTGTAGAGAACCTTGAATGTGTCCTTCCACATAGTTATTACATGGTTTTTTCCAACCATGTTGTGAAACAGTTCACAACTTCATTTATGGGTGAGTTTCCAATTTTACCCATCAAGTATTTTTAATTCTAAAACACTATTGCCTATTTTTCAAGAAGACAAGCTCCTCTTCTACTGCATGAAGATATCCTCCCTCAATTACTATGGGTCACAATTTCATGCTGATTTCTCATCCAAATCTCTCGCAATTATATCCATATGAATGATAGATGTATTACCTTAAATCATATCTCTTACCTTTCAAGTTTTTCTACTCTTACATAGCACAATAATAATAAAATATTATTTGACTTTTTATCAAGGAATATTAAAATTTATCCAATAACTCTAATTGTAGTTCGAATCAATGGTCGACACAGGATTTGGGAAGCAATACAAGTCTTATGGTTGGTGTTTCCCCTTGTTTTGTTTCATCCATTATCATGCACCATTATATTGGGAGCTCGATCTTCCAAAAAAATAATATTTTCTGATTAATATAAATTTAATGCCTTACAATACAAAATGTCACCCAATATAATGAATAATCAACCCATTCCGTTGATCGCTTTGATATATGGAACTCTAGTGGGTCTGATCCACCGTAGAGTCCCATAATGACTTTTTTTAATTTTACTAAGCACTCCTAGAGGTGTGTATACATATAATATATTCTATATATCAATGATTATATTTGGGTATGGTGACGAATCGTGATTTAGACCCCAACATCAAATTCCATAAATGAATTGGATGGACTAATTGAGATGGACTAATGATTATGAATTATTCATTAAACCATATATTGATTGCATAATTATATTCCTAGACTAAAATTACTATTTTGAAATAAATTCCTGATTCAATGCTTTCACCATATTTTCATTGGTGATAAAAGGGGTTGTGACTTAATAAACCCCTGTACGGAGTCACCATGACTTAGTTAGATTTTGTTAATCTTTTGTAAACAGATAGCGGATTACACCATCTAGGCCTAGAGTGGCCTCTATGAGTTTATTGGTTTTTTACACTGAGATTAGTGACATAAGTTCCCTAAGTGTGATCTTGTGGATGATTTGGGCGGCATGATTATTTAACAATTCCATAAGAGAGACTCAGTCCCCCATGTGCGATGCTATGAATATATTTGATGGTTTTTTATGTTGTCTTCAACCTATTAGTGGAGTGAAACATGGGATCTCATTATTGGTTCTCCATGTAAGGAATATCATTGAATTGGACATATGATGATCCCCTAGAATGCTACATTGAATTCTCTTAGAATTTACATGGATGGGATTAGGGTGACTCCTAATGCTTTTATAAAGAGGTTAGCTAAATTTTAATATTATGTTAATGATTTAAAATAAGAAATATCCCTCTAAAATTTGAACTTCATGGATGTTTCTTCCATGAAAAATCACAAGATTGGGAACAATATAACCCTTCTTATATTATCCCACTCACATTACTCATGTTTGACCCCTTGGTATAGACATGATGAATAAGGTTGAAGTAGGTATAATTGGATGGGTTTCAAAGTGTATCCATGTCCAATGTATTTATTTATTTATTTCGTCATTTCATTCTTGCATTTTTTATTTACGGAACACTGTTCATTTTAAATTTCATGATTTATATTGATCTACACACCATTGGTGTCACCCTACTTGGATTTTATCTCAATTCATACTCAGGCTGCCTTTGGTACCCATATAGTCTTTATGGTTTCAAAAATAGAAAAAGTGATGCAGTCAGCTTCTGATATTTGATCATAAATCATAAGTTTTAGTTCAAGGGAAAAAGATTGATCATATGATCGAGATGCTAGTAGTTTTTATTTTTGGAATTTATATATATTTTTTATCATTTGGAATATTATTTTATCCCTACAACCCAATGTATACATTTTATAGAGACATTACCATGATCTTCATGTATTAGAAAGTTATTATTTACCTACATCCAATAATTTATTTATCTTTCATTGTTTAGTTTTTTTAGCTGGTATATATCATTTTATACTTCTTCCACTACGGAGGGTTACTAGTCTGGTCATAGATCATCAACTTCTATTATTTCTAATTTTTCTTATATATATTTTTGTGCAACACTCTGAACAACGAGGGAAAAATATTCTTTTGGTCGCATCATCGGCCCTCACTACCAGTATATAGCCTCTGGAATATGGGGTGGAAAGAGTGAGGTCTTGTGGAAACCATTTGGAGGCACCACTAAGTGGTTTCTAGGGAATGACACTACAAAGTAGTATCAAAGTGTTTTTTCCATTTTTTTACTGTTTGGGAATTATAAAGGAGACCACGACATTGGAATTTTTTAATGAGCATGTCTCTTGAAGTATCTAATACACGTGTTGGGGACACCCAAACTACCTTGGAAGGATAAATGATTTTATTGTTTGCGAAATTATAAATTCACAAATTCATCTATTGGGTGATGATATTTCTTGTTGATTTTATTTTCACATATAAAAAATATTAATATAAATGTGGTTTTTACCTTATCTTAGTGATATGATGGAATATAAAAATAATTCATCATAGTAGGGACCATAATATTTAAAATTACATGAATTATGCTACATCATATCTCTTTTCCTGCATACAATTCAGTAATTTCATGTTGTAGTTTTCATGCCTTATTTTTTAGGCCTTGCATGATTATGAAAACATAATTAACACTTAAAGTGTTTACTTTAACCAATTTGTTTTCCTAAATATGATAAAGATGATTCATCATGATGTCTGTTATGGAATATTGGTCCATGATCTATCAGTCAAATTGTCTAGAATTGTTTATGATTATGAATAAATAGATTCCACGCTCCAATTTATAAGGTTCATGGTCCCTTATAAATTGGAAATGGTGATGCATCAAATTCTACTATTTAGATAATATTAATTAAATGAATGAATACAATATGAACATGGTTAATCATTTAAGATGAATTATCATATATTATATTTGTTCTAGGAGACCTTGACCCTGGCCCATCCTCATTATAGTAGTTCCACAAATACTCCCTCGTGTTATATGCTAAGAGAATGATGATGGTCATAATTCTAAGGTTGTGGTTCCTAAGACACCAGTGATACCCTTATAGTTCAACCAAAGGAAACTCCATAATTTATCCTCATGGAATCTATGATTAGCTTTGGGATAGTTTCTTTTGATTGATGTAGGTTTTACAGTCTTGTCCTTGACTTTGCACTACTATAGAAGAACATACTTGGGTGTTCTAGTTGTATCATCCTCCCACATTTTTAGGGGATGGAATAACTTATGTTGTTTAGTCATGGATATATGATATGATTTCAATCATTAAGCATTTCAAAATGCCTCCAGAGAAGAGGTTCAAGATCACAACCTTTATGTTATGTGAATCTTCCAAGTATTGGGTGGATGACCTCACTCAAGCTGGTCGACATCAGGATATGGTCTGGTAGAACTTCTATATTGAATTATTCATGTAATTATATGTTCATTCCTTTAGAACATATCATTCTCGGGGTTTCATTATTCTTCATCAATGTGATATGTTAGTCATGGAATATATAGATTGCTTCATCAAATTATTGTGTTTTACACTAACCATGTTTAGTGACGAGATGATAACTACAAGATTATTTAAGGATGGGATTTCATACGCCATATGATCATAGGTCAACATATCTCAAATAACCTATATTTCAAAAATAGTGAACCAGGCCTCTATCACTAAGAAAACCATTAGACAATATAGTTACATGATCCAAGGTAGTTTATCTTTCCGGTAGGGAAGTGGTTTATACAGTAGTTATAAATATCGATTTTAGGGTACACATGGGGGAAGTACCATCCATGTGGCATACACAAAAAAAAAATTAGGGTTTTCAATAGTGTGGTATGATTTGTCCTAAAACTAAAAGTGTTTGAGGAACCTAATCAACTGATATGCTTCCAGTTGGATGGGTGTCCTCCCACCATCATGTCATTCTTTTCCTCCTTTTCCTGTTGAATGAGGATCTGTTCCCTAACATAATTTTGTTGAAGGGTTAAAAAATCAACATCAAGCTACATTTTGGTCTCCTATTGGGTATTTAGGATGGGAAAGTGGTTATGGTTTAAGATGTTAGGTCCTGGTGTTTCTATTTCTGTAGTTTTTACATACTAACATTAGTCCAATAGTAACTCAAGGTCTTGGTTTAGGATATGTTTTTTTAGTGTGGCCTACACTAGGGTATAAGACTATAATAACATATATAGTTAGATGTTCTATTCTTTTAGCGACCAATTTAGCATTTATCATATTTTACATAGGTGCACCATAATCGTTTTTATCTTATACCACTTCGTGATGTCAAGGTTTAGTGATATATTACTCTAGTGGAAATGTGACACATGACAAATCATTGGGAGTTTGAGGTAATGGTTTGAAAATATACATGTAGTATCCCTTTTATATAGTTGGTTACCATTTTTTTAAGTTTCTTCATTCTAAAGAAGACCAGTTTTGACTCCATTCTAAGGATGGAGTGAATTATTCCTTATCAAATCCATATTGATTAATATTGACAATATGTGTTGTTTACAAAAACCAATGGTATAACATATATCATGAATGCTGTATAGTATTTTTTTTGTGGTTGTAGAAATAATTCAGCATACTGGGCTAGGCAGAGTGATATACTAGATGGACAATATCTTTTTTATAAATCAGGAAGAAAATCTTGTGGAGTTTCCTCCTATTGTGGATCCTTTTAGTGGTGATTCCCTGATGATTTCATTGTATTACATTTTGAGTGAGAGGTCATGTTCACAACCAATATGGGGTAAGGTGGGGATCCAATTTTTCATTTACCCATATAGGATGGTACATAAAAATCAACAAGAACTCAAGAAGAAGCTATAATATCAAGAGGATAATGTTTTTATTTGATCTATCACATAAAAGTATTGTTCTTTTTTACCTTTTTTTGAATATGGTGGTTGTTACACATAGATTCTACACATATTATTGCTGACGAAACTAGCTTATGGTAAATCACCGGTATCCACATCCTTTTATAAACATACTATTCAATTAGCTATAATGAAAATATGTTTCCCTATGTTAAATTTTTGTTTGCGCTAGAATTAGGTTCTTATGAATCCATCAGAGGTAACACATAGATAATTTCAAAGAAGGTACAACTTATATGAGTATCTGGTCAGGCTGTTTAGTCTGAATAATGTATTTGTAGACGTCATGGCATGAATGAATTGATTTTCACCTAGTATCTTAAATCAATAATGTTGGTCTCTGTATACGACCTATTATTGTATTCGCACACCAGAAAATACCATGCTAATAATCTAGAGATATTTCTGAGTACACTGATAGTGATCCAACTATATGTGATGATAAATATATTGCACTTTTGGATTAGTATGTTTCACATCTTAGGTAATATCATATATGACATTCATGTATCTACTGACCCATATAAAGTGTGCATCTTTTTTTCTAGGGTGTAACCTAAGAATTTATTTAACATTCAGGTTTTCTAATGGCCAGAAAGATATAATAGTAGATTCAACCAAGAATTCTCCCACCTTACAGTACCTCATATGATCATGATAATGAAGTATATTAAATTAAACAAGATAGTGTCTTGTGAGATATCTTTTTATTCGTTAAAGCTAAAATTGTCATTGGTGACAATCTTGATTCTTCCTGAGATGGGAATGAAGATATAATATTGATAGTCATGCTTCTGGAATCTAGATAGGGGTAGTTATGATGCATGGTGGTCTAGATGTAGACTACATGTCTTCCTAGTCGTTTCCAAATGTGTAAGACTATCCAATGAATGATATCGATCTGAAAACTATGGTATATTCTCTATGCTACTCGAGGAAAAACTTGTTGAGGGAGTTTTTTTATTTATACAGATCATAGAAGTCTTAATCACATCTTCACATAGTGTTTCTTGAATCTGAGATATAAAATTTAGCTGGAATACCTATAATAATTCAACTTTGGCCATACATACACACTCAAAAAGATACTTTTTTTAGCTAACTCCTTTATTAAGAAGAATATATTGCTATAACCTGTGGAGGATAGAATTGATTGGTAGTGAAGGAATATTTTTTCTAAGATACACCTGGAAGATGAGTAATAGTAATGGAAATGAGTCTTACCATCATTGGATATGACATCTTCCCTTATTGAGTGGGTCTTGATGAGGATGTTATCTTATTCTAAGGACATTTTCTTGGGGGAGAAAATCACTATTGAGAGGCCACCTCCTAGTTGGGGTTTCAATAAAAGTGAAACCCAACTCATTTGTGGTTTTGTATAGGTGGATTCAGATATACGGTAATAGTTGATGAGGGAAAGGCATGGCTCTATTTAAGCCCCTCATCCTATTATTACAAATATGAAAAGATATATACATCATCAGAAATGGTGGGTAATTATAAAGAGGTATATAGCAGGTTTCATCACTCTGTGCTACATGTGTCAGTAGTTGATGGTTGAGCGCCTAAAACCAGATGGACTTTGATAGTTTCTTTCCATTCCTATGTGAAGATATAATACTGTAACCATATATTTTTTATAGGGTTCCTTGATCATCTAATGGTAGTGATGTAGTATGCATAGTAGGTTATAGGATAACCTAGGTTTCACACTTACTACCAATCTGGTAGAAATTTTATTAAGGATCAAGGAATGCTTTATATAGGGGTGATAATGCGCCTTCACGGTGTTCCATGTCATATCACTTCTGAAAAATAATCCCAAATTACATCATAGTTCTTTCATGTTTTGAAAAATTAACTAAGTCAGCATGTCATCTTGAGTACACCATGACATCGTCAGACCAATGAGTAGTCTGAGAAAACAACACAGATGATGAAGGATATGATTTGGGCATGTATCATAGTTTTGTGAGGTTCATTGGAAAAGAACATCCCTATTTTGGGATTTTATACAACAACATATTTCACTCAATGAATCATATAGAAAATTATGAGTCCAATTATAGTAGGTTATTCCATCTACATCTAAGATAGTTAGAGGAAGGTGTTGAAGCACCATTGGGTCCTCGTTTCATACAGGATACATCAGAGACATCACAAATAAATTATAGTTTTATGGTTATAAATAAATCTTGGAAGAATACATATAATAATATTTACTATTTACCTCTAGAGTTTTATGATGGACATAGGGTTCTTTGGCATGTATTGCCTAGATTACGTCACAATGAAATTCAGAGACAAGGAAATTTATCACCATGATATGTCAGAACATTCAAGATAGTGTAGAGTGTAAGGATGGTTGCATATCGGTTTTAGTTACCAAATATTTACCATTAAATTAATGGTTTTTACAAATATCTCATCTTCAATAGTATCATCTAGAGTAATCTCATTAGTTTTACCTGGAGGATATGGTGTTGGAGGTGGATGTTACCTTTTAGGAGAGTCCAATACTAATAATTGATAAAATAATGAAGGCTCTACGCGGTAGGTTAGTCCCTTTGGTCAAGTATTTAAATCTTGATGGATCTGTTCTGGAAACAACATTGGTGTGGGAAGTAGAAGTCCACACATAGTGTCCATAACATTTCTCAGATGAAATTCTACCACCCTTAGATGGGAATCTCGGGGAAGAATTGTCTTAAGAAGGAGAGGTTGTAACATTAATAATTTTCTATAATGTATGAACATTTCGTTTTTAGGTTAAATTATTCATTTAGTCATTAATAATGAATCCTAATAGATCCATGGAGTTCATGTGGTGGACTAGGTTTTTTTGAGCATTGAGCCCTGACATTTAAATAAGAAGATTGGGTCCCACAATTAGTAGAAACCATTCATCCCATCTTGTATTATTTTTATAACTATTAATTTTGAGTAAGTAAGGTACAAGGGGACACTGGGGTTTTCTACAACCATGTAACCCTAGGTGAAAAACCATAGAGCATTGTAGACCACCTTTAATGTTTTCTTCCTTGCAGTTGGAACATGGTTTTGCCAACTAGGCGGCCAAACCATGTGCCCATTCCTGTGTCAGTTATTTCTTGATTTTACCCCAAAAAATGTTTTTAATTATAAAACCCTTCCTCCAAATCATTTTTCGGGTGCAGCATATTCTATACACCTACATGAATCACTAATCCCTCATGATCTAGTGATCAATATATATCCCTCATTTATAATGATAATCACTTATTGTTAATTCAGTCAAATAGATAATGGTTTTCCATTCAATCATATCCCTCATATTTTAAGATTATATCCTCCCCTATTGTTCTATTTTTGTGAAACCTCACTTCCCTATATTTAAATAATTTGAATATTTCTCCAATAACTCACATCCTTGCTCGAATATATCCCGAATGTAGATGATGGAATCACGACATGGCTATGGTTTGTGTTATAAGTTATTTCCCATAATTTCATGGAATCCTATATCATCCACCATTGTGCTATGAGACAAATGTTTCTAGTGATTACTCATAATTTATAAATAAATTAAATAGAATTCATTACCTTTCCAAATGTGGCTGAGCTAGTGGGGAATCAAACCCTCGTGTAGATAACCTTAATTTAATCCACCACAAGGGGTGTGATCCACCTTAGAGGCCCATTTTCCATTGTTCTAATAAGTTTCAACCTCCATTAATATGTGTTTATGTTTAATTAATTCTCTTAATTAATGATTTTTTATGATTATGAACAATTTTTTGGACCCTAGATCACATTCCATAAATGAAATAGTTGGAACAATTAAATTGGACCAGTGCTTAGGCCTTATGCCAAAATTTATAACTGTTTTTTTATTCCTTGTCCAACAATCCTATTACTATATAGATTCATGATCAAACGGTTCCACCCTTGTTTCATGAGAGATATAAGTAATTACGAAATATTTATAACTTGGATAGGCTCACTGAGACTTAGTTAGAATCTGTTAATATTTTATAAACACATCAAGGGTGATATAATCTATTCCTATGATGGGATCACCATGTTTTATTTATTTTAGCCTCAATATGAGTGAAACAGGTTTCCAAGGGTAATACTCATGCATGGGATCAAGGGCGCAATGGTTGTATCAATCCATGAGAGAGATTTAGGACCCAATTTCAAATGTTAGGGACCAACTCAAATGCTATTTTGTGTCATCTTTAGACCATTCCTAGAGTTATCCATGGGATATCATTCTTAGTTTTACATGAATTTAATACCTTTTTGTTGGCTTTACGATGATCCCCTAGAGTGAATCATGGGATTTTGTTTGAATATCCCTGGAAAAGATCCTAGTGATTCTTACATTTTTGTAATGATGTTAATTGAAGTTAAAAAGTAAGTGAATTCATCCAATTAATAAATAAACCTTTGAATTTTATCTTTAGGGATGACTCCACCTAACCAAATCATAATCTGAGGACAAACATCCCCCCTTCATATATTATCCCACTAACATTACTCATGTAGATTCTCATGGTTCAGACACAGAAACACATGCCAATGTAGGTCGAATTAGATATGTTCCCAAGTAGAACCTAGTCCAATGTATTAATGTATTAATTTATGACTTTAATTTATTATGTTTAGAAAAATGATAATTTTATATATCAAAATATGTATATATATAGACACCATTAGTGCTGGCCTAATGGTATTTTATCTCAAACCATTCTTGGTCTGCCTTTTGTACCTGAGTGAATTTAATGGTTGAAATAATATATAAAGGGAAGAAGAAAAATTGTTATGTTTGATCCCGATTCCGAAGATGGATTTGGTGGTAGAGAACTGAGCCTATACATGAGATTCCCTCAGTATATATGTTTAGTTTTTTGTAAAAAACATTTCATGTGGTTTATGCCTGTATCCCATGAACCCCATGAAAAACTATTTATAAATACAATAACATGATCTTCATATTGTGGAAATTTAATATTTACCATCTTCTAATGATTTTTTTTCTTGAATTATTAATTTTGTTTTTCATCAATCAGTCAGTTGATACAACTTCATATACAGTGAGATACTAGTCTGGTCATATAGCATATTCTACTATAGTTTCTTATTTTTCCCATATATAATGATGTGCTAAACTCTGCCTTATTATAGAGTAGTCTCCTCATAGAAACACCATAGCCCCTTACTACAAGTCTGCAACCTATATCATTCAAGGCGGCATGATTGAGGTCATCTGGACACAATATTGGGGCATTTCTTATTGGCATCTAGTGAGGACATTACATTTATAAAAGGAATGATTTTGGCAACATCCTAAATTTTCACCATTCTCTAAAAATATAGTATTACTGAAAAAATAATAATAAATATTTTCCCAATATAATATTATTATTATGAAAAACTATTTAATATTATTTTTAAAAAACTATCTATAATTTATTAATTGTATTTTTTAGTAACATTATACTACGTAATGAAAACATGTTTTTATAGGAAATTTAAATTTTACAAAATGTCATTTTTTTATTTCTTCAATATCGTTACCAAATAAATATATGTTACCAAATTGTCAAAAATAATCATTATTTATGTTAATTACTCAAACATTTCATTAAATATAAATCCATATCACAAGGAAATACAATATTTAAAAGGAATTATGCTTAAAATGATCTTATGCCATTTTATCTATATGATTTGAATTTCATTCATACGAATAGAAACCATTATCTTATTTATAAATATATTTCATTAATGTTTTACTCTTATTAACTATATATGATTGATATTATAGTTATCAATTAAAATACAGACACATTTATATTTTATATAAATGTATCATGATTTATATTTATTTTAGTGTTACCTATAGGTAAAGCTATCAAGCACATTGTTAATTTGAAAAAATGTATATTGAAAATTCTATTCATTATATCATTCATAATATGGACTTACATGAAAAATAAAATGGAATGTGTATCAAAATATACAATGAAGATCAAGGTACAAAAAAATTCAATCATCCAAGTCATATCTATATTTCTTGAAAGAGATACAACAAATAAAAACGAAATCCTAAGATATAAGCTGGAAATAATTATTAATGTATACATGGTACCAAATAAAAAAATGGAAACTGAAAATACTAAATTTGAAATATATATGCATACCATGGTCACCATCTATTCTGATTACTCAATCCAGATCCATAAGAATAATCTAAAATGAAATCCATAAGAAAAAAATCTATAACCTAAAAAAACTTGTTATATAAAGAGGCGTGATCATAAAGCCCATCATTCCTCATACCCACTCACCTTGTATAATCATTAATGAAAAATTCCTCATTAGGATTGTTTGAAAATAAAAAATTAAAATTATGATTTCATCTTTTATTAATAAATCACATTAAATGAATATTATAATTTTCCCTTTTCTAAGAATAAATTATACCCATTTACGTAGACTATGCATTTATATTTATTAAAAATATAATTAAGTAAAGTAAACTATTTCAAAAAATATCATTAAGGTACATAATTTTTTGAAATAAATGGAAAATAGACCTAATATAGAAACAATCATTGTTTGTTTATACAATATACACCTTAGAGATATAATAAATATGAAAACCCAAATTTGGTTGAACTGAAATGTCATCCATGGCCACCAGTGATGTGGTAAAAAATAACAAAAAAATATAAACATTTATCATGAGTAGATAGAAGGGGATAAAAATATAGTACAATTTGAAATAAAATAATGCATCCTTGAAACATATAAGGAAATATAAAAATGGTAAACCTAAAAGAAAAACACAACATGATTAACACCAAGTATCTATGTGTCCTACCATCAGCCCCAATTGAACTCACAATGTAGGTCAAAACATCCAATATATGATGAAGAAAATCATGATTCTCATTCTCCTACTTATTTCCTGCACAAAAAAATCTATATATACCCAATAGAATATTTTGGGTATGAGAAAAAACCAGGTAGGATTACCCCCCATATATTTATAAACCCTATCTTTATGAAATTGTTTTTTATAAATTTAATAAAAGTAAATAGGAAAATTAAATAAAAATAATAATTTATGAACACCATTTGGTTTCATATAATAAATTTTTGTTTTCATATGAACCAAGAGTATGAAAAATAAATTAGATATATTAAAGAGTTTACCATTGTTCAAAATCGTGATTTAAACCGAGCATCTCTGTTCAAGAAAAAAATATAAGGTAACCTATAGATATTCACAATTTCCCATACATACAACATTTGAGATCTTCCACGTTCATTATCACAATGATTTGAAGGAAATTAAATGATTTTTTTTGGTGATCAATGATCGCCAAAATTTTATCCTTACTTCTATGTGTATATGGTAAACTGATTATAAACTATATTAATATCTCCTCTACAACCACAAAAAAATTGGTAGAGGTTTCTATAAATATTCATGACTCTTAGGCTCTACCCAAATATTTTAGAAACAATGGAATTTTTAAATGTATTCTATAATATTCTCCCATATCCCTGTAGTCCAATTCCAATATCTCAGTTCATGGTACATCAAGAAATTATAAGGGTTTCCATAAAAATAATGTTACTGTATAGTGTACATTATATACTTCCTTAATGATATTAGAACATCATTTTTATATCGGAAACAAAATGTACCATTTTGATATCATGACTAAATAATCATGATTCCCCCACCATTAATGATTTTAATAAAAAACATTAAATAAATGTTTATTTCAATTCCATGACAATTAATACCATGAAATGACTTTCAAACTCTGTAGATGTAATGAACAACTATCCACTAGAAACATTCACATCTAAAAAAATAAAATCAATAGAACTCATAAAAATACCACTCCTCTGCTAATTATTTCAGGGATTAAGTAAGTAATATCTTACACATTTTGAAAATGACCACATTCCGTTTTCAAATTGTATATACAATATCAAAAAAATGATTTAAAATAATAAATCAAATTCAATAATAACAAGTTCAGAACTTTTTGAGTAAAAAAATATACTTCAACCTCTTATGATAAGAATATAATTTTAATTTCTCAATAATGATATTGGGGTACCATTTTTTATGATCATGCATCAAATCATATAGTTTATTATCATGGTCAAGACAATTCTTCTCATGAGAATATATACATCAATATCCATTGGCCACCAACATTTTTACCTACCTCATGAAACTCCAAAATCTAAAAATATAGGCTTCATATAAAAATTCATAGCCTAAACCAAATTCTAGAAGAATCAGGACTAGAGTTGAATTCAAACCGACATTCATTTCCCAAACAGATCACCGGTATTTATCATTTCACTAAAACATAATACCCCTTCAGGTTAACCCTTTCATAAAGGATCCATTCATCATAAAATCAAATGACCCCTCTTATATTATCTTTCTAATCCCACGATTATATGTATTTCAAACATATTTATATGTTTCTCCAATTATATTACTACATGAATGTTTTAAGGATCCAATGAGATTCCCACATGAGATATAAAATTTCATAGAAACCTATTATTTCCAATAAAAAATCATATTTATAAATATATCCTTATAAATGAAGCTCATTCAATGTTCTATTAATGATATCTAAATGATACTAGTATTCTTATGATATAGAGTTGACAAAAATATCATCCAAAAAAATGACAATGAAAAATGACATTAAGTGATGAAATATAATGTTCATCAATTCAATAAATTTCATTTGATAGATAATAAGACCAAATGGGATATCAAGAAACATTAAATTCCTATATCATCGCTTTAACACTTTTATAGTTAACCCTGCTTCTTAGAATTTGAACTAATGGTACCATGATCATAGGGATATCATTGAAAACGGTAAAGATAATTTTATTTTATTAATGATATCATCCATCTTAGGGAAGGAATATTCTTTCTTGAAAGTAACCTAATTATGATTTCCTTAATGGAAAAAATATGGGGCTTCTATTCACCATACATGAAATTAGAAGCATCGATTCCCTAGGTGACACATTAGGAATAATAAACCAATTAACCATGAGATCTACAAGATAAATTTTAAGAATGATTATTTCATTTTGTTCCATATGATAAAATGACATAGAAATTGGAAAAAATTTCTGTAGCCAATTGATAGTTAACCTTACCTTTCTCTAGGGATATAACGTATAATATTAATCATGATATACCACAAGGAACACACTCATAAATTTTCCAATTTGAATACCAAAACATTTATCAATGATCTTAAAAAACATTTCAAAAAACATAAATAATATCATTATAGCATAAGTACAAGAATTCCCCACTCTCCTTGATATTTGATCCCATACACCATGAAACACCTGAGGATCCCCATCAAGAGAATGAAATTGTACGGAGAAACAATAACACTCAATATGGGAAATATCACTGATTATATTATCCACTCAAATAATACAGTTGAATATATCAGTATGATGAAATATATAAAACACATCACATTTAAATCTTCAGTCATCACCTAATACATGGGATATTTAAATACTCATTCCTCAAATGTTACAGGGGATTGGAATGATTGAAATGGAATATTATAAAGTAGGAGTGTTTCAGAACATTTCAATTAACATAGTTGAATGAAAAGAACGAGATGGACATATAAAAAATAATGTTATGACGTTATAGGATTAAATAGTTAATGTATGTATTATAGTACCCAATGACGGTTCATATTCCTCTACTGTACACTCATGTAAATAAATAAATTTGGCCTTAACTCGTCCCTCATATTTCTTCACAACATTAGAATACACCATTAAAGGTGTATGAGATCCACCTCTTTTTGATCCATCCAAATGAACTTAATATAATTTTAATGAGTTGGCCCAACTATTATTCCTTGGTATATTGTTCAATAAAAATTCTTATGGTCATTCAAATTTTCCTCAATTAATGAATTTCGAAGGTTCTTCCATACAATTATTCTAAGTATAACTAGTAGTAACATCACACCCCTCATGCATTTTCTTGGGAAGGAGGTGGAATGTTACAATGCCTAAGGTGACATTCCCAGGATGCTAATGGCTTTAAAAAAATTTCAAGGAAATAAAAAAAATTTGGGATATGATTTTACATTAATAGATAAAACTATCAACCCAACATAACCATAATAACCAAAAATATATATGATGCATGAATACATCAGTACAATCCAACAAAATACCAATACAAAAAAATATCAGATTAAAAGTGGAATCAAAGTGACATAACTAATTAGGATCTCCAAATATACTCCAACTGTAAAATACAAATTCCTAGACCAATGAATCAAAAATCACACAAAATAATTGTGATAAATTGTTTTTACTTGCTTCTTGATATATAACATCTCGAAATGCAGCATAGTTCCAAAAAACAGGATACGTATAACAATCAGTATAATTTTTCCAATGACATCCAAATCGAATCCATATAGATATAACATGTGACAACATTTATAGGATATAGATTAAAAAAATTTAAATTTTATATCAAAATACAAAACTGTTTAAATGAAATGAAATAAAATATTATTTGTAACCATTCAAAAATCCTTTTTGAATACACATTCCACACATCTACAAATCCACACATGAATTCACAGGTGATAGTTCCATACTCGTGGTTTGTCACTAATAAATAAACCAATCCATCATAATATAACCAATACCATGTGCCCCAATAGAATACTCACCTTTCATGGGGTCACATCTAATTAAAATTAGCACAGAACAACCAAATATGAAAAAAAAAACTATGCCAGATCAACTATGATATTACATTCTAATAAGAAATATATTTTTTGAAAAAATTTCTTCAATCATTTTACCATGTATCAAATGAAGAAACTATTTAAAACACATTATTCCAAACTCATGAATCAAAATAACTTCTCAGATAACCAACAAATTTCCCAAATTTCCTAGAAAACACAACTAAATATATTTTCATCAAATCACAAGATGGTTTCACAGAAAATAAAATAATTTCAATCAATTTAAAACCATGACTTGATGATATAATCAATAAGAATTAGGAGAGAACCAAACTTCTTCACATGCACTAGATATAAAAAAAATTGGTCCAACGACTTCAAAAACCAGGCATAAACATTTAAGATTAAAAGTTAGATATTGTTCCCATTGAAAAATCATATTCCATAATGATTTAGAACACATATTATAGATCAATACCAAATAAATTAGATATATGTTTCCAATTATGGAAGTATTCTAGATATAAGAAAACCTATGAAGAACAAGTAGTTACCTAAAAATTCAGGCTTCAAATGCACTTTGATTCACCTTGGAATGTCCCTTCAATCAAAAGGAATTGTCTCTCCTACATTTGGAGAAAAAGGAAACCTTTTTATGGCCATATTTGGGAAAATGCCTCATTATGGAGTTAAACTGAGTTAGGTAAATGAAATTATAATTTGAGTACTAATAGTGCATGTTTAGGTGATCATGGATCTATACATGTATGAGCTACTAAAATAAAGCATCCCCTCTAATGGGTAGACTGTGTGTTTATACAAACCACGTGCAAATCATGTCATACCCTTTGTCTCAAATGATAGTAGGACCTCATGATTTCTCCTAGGAATCTACATTTTTTTCAAACCATGTACCATACATGAATCACCAAAGTGTTTAATTTTCCATGTACATGGTTTTCTCAAGGTCTTGTATAGTGTCTACTATTTTTTCTCAAACATTGCACCTCCGAAAAATCCTCTAAACAATTCCAAAATAAACCAAACCTACCTGAAGAAACCCAAATAAAATATATACATAAATTACATAAATAAATGTTTTAGTACATGAAATAATGGGTGATAAATTATCCCCACTTTTGTCCATTCCACCCAAAGAAAGTATCAAATTACTGTTTTTGTGAATGATTTCTGGACATTGCTCCACTATTTCCATCTCACACTCTCACATTTCTTCTTAAATATTACAATTTTTCGATAACACCAGTTACATATTGATGGTTTTCCCATGGTTGGATTTATATTTATTATGGACAATCCATACCAACACCTGAACTAACATTCAATCTTGTACTAGATTGACATGATCACATTGAATCACATGGTGAAGATTTGGATGACACTTAATTAATTTAGGAGATAACATTACATTACTACCAAAATGGAAATTCTGAACCCATGTACATATTATCCAAAACAAATGATCACTCACCTTGAAATAAATCATACTTCAATTATTGTTCAAACATAATTTATGAAGACTCCAATTCTTCTTTATAATTTATCTGAGAAAATAAATATTTTGTGATTTTTATTTCCAATGGTAAGGATCAACTAGTAATGTCTCACCTATTTCCACCCATAAATACAGATAAAAACATGGATTGACAAATAATTCCTGAAAAGGACACATATGTATCAAATGATGATAACTATTATTGAACAATAACTCCACATACTGTATGTTGTGCTAACATGAGCAACAAAAATCATTTAAATAATCCCTAACCCTTCCCTCAAATATTTAGATTATCCTCTCGTATTATTTACCCATTTTAGGATGGTAATTCATGCTCAATGCCAACTGAGACACAAGGTTTTACTGTAAGGACATCGGAAAGTGATTTTTAAATCAGGGGTCTCTTTCCAAAAAAATCAAGGTTAGAACTCCATGCTAGTTTAAAACTTATCATATACTGATTTTGGAAATTCATCCAATATATGATATTTAGTAATATGGATAAAATTAGCTGAATTGGTGTGTTTTAAAATAATTATGATTATGTAATATTTTTTCAAAACAATTCTCAGAAGACCTTCTAAAAAATCGTATTCTATCTTCTCTAATTTCCAAATGGGAATTAGTAAAGATAGTAACTTGCCTTTTAGTTTTGTGGAGTTCTATATTAAACTACTAATTGGCGAGTCATCTCAAAACATACTTTCCCAATGTTCCATTTAATGTAAATCTAGATAATGTATGATTTCAATGATTTATATTGATTTTGAGTTCCTACACAAGTATCCCATTTTAAATAGTGGTAATCTTTAGAAATTTGTTCCAGAAAATCAAAACAATTCTCAGAAGACCTTCTAAAAAATCGTATTCTATCTTCTCTAATTTCCAAATGGGAATTAGTAAAGATAGTAACTTGCCTTTTAGTTTTGTGGAGTTCTGTATTAAACTACTAATTGGCGAGTCATCTCAAAACATACTTTCCCAATGTTCCATTTAATGTAAATCTAGATAATGTATGATTTCAATGATTTATATTGATTTTGAGTTCCTACACAAGTATCCCATTTTAAATAGTGGTAATCTTTAGAAATTTGTTCCAGAAAATCAAAACGAAACACAATACATTCTCCCAACCCCAAAACTAATATACCATCTTGGTTCCACTATTAAATTGTATCCTTGTCATTGTGTTTTGACCTAAAAACATCAAGGTTATAATTGAACCATTGAACCTCCTTCAAAAGATTATCTAAATCCGGAACAGTGAAAACTCAGTTGAAAACTATAGTAAAACCAGAATCGGTAAAATATTGAAACTTTTCTACAACAACGAACTTAATCAACCACTAATCTAAAGCTTCTTTGAGAAAATTATTATATGAATTATAGATTAATATATTGGCCACCATATATTATTTAATTTATGTATACATCATGTTTAATTTGATTATATAAAGTTATTCCATCCATCATCACCACATCAGGTTCAAATTTTATTTTGAGAATAAAAATTTAATTTTTACGTGAACATTAAACACCATGAGTTTCTCATAAAAAATAATGTGATATAATTTCTTCAAATCATGGACTAAATCATTCAATAATATTTATTTTTTTGGTTAATTGTTCTCTTGAACCTGTGTCTACTATGAAACAGAAGTTGAAATATAATCCCACTACATTTTTTTGAAAAGATATAATCCCAGTACATGATAACACATCCAAAACCTAATCACAATACTTCAAAAGATAAGAAATGGTCCTCTACATACACAGGAAATGAATATAAATGTGTTTATATAAGTCTAAACATATTCTTTTGAATTTTTTTACATTGTTTGGTCCCCTATAATTTTATTTAACTCCTCATAAAATCCATCATTTGTGATTCCTAACATGAAAATTCACATAGAAAACATATTTTTTATCTCACCGAGTTGAAGAAACTATATTTCTCAAGGACATTCATCAATGGTTCCTAATAAAAAGTCACCTCAATATTTATTCACTTTATGGAAACTCCTCTTTATAAATGTAATATATATGGAATCATACCTCTGGTATCAAAAATATCACTTTTATATCATACCATATTGATGATGCTCTCACAAGATACACATCACAATAGGAATGTTTATTTCATGATCCACCTTTATCCTTGAATATAAAAGTATATAATACAAAAAATAAATTAAACAAGAGCCTATATACCCATGAAATATCTAATTAATAATTTTTATGATGACAATTTTATTCATTAATAATACCAAAAATCATAACATTGAACTCATAATGGTCATATTTTTTTTGAAATCTTCTTTTGGAATATCCTCCTTTTTAACATGACTTTGGTGATATCTTGAACAACAGAAAATTTTAGAGATCCATTGGGAGCTCCTCAATTCACGGAATAGATCATAAATTTTTGGATGAGAAAACATATTATATATTATAACATGGTTAAAGTTGTGATAATATACAAAAATCATAAATGTTTTGTCAGCCATCCTTACAAAAATAATTGGTGATACCCATAGAGACATGCATAGTCAGATGATACTTTTACTTTAAAAATCATACAATTAATTACTTAAATCCCTCAATTTTTTCACTTTCAAATGATTAGATAGAAAGGAAAATATAACAGATCCCCTGAATAAGATCAATCATAAACTCAACAGCTATTTTTTTGGATTCCAAGAGAAGTTTTCATTGAAAATATCATGAAACTAATCAAATATTTTGTTAAAAATATATATTATTTATCTCATCTATTGATAAAAATGAAAAAACTCTGAACTAGTAATAGATATTCCTAACCACTAGTACCAATGGTACATCTGGGCTCACATACACTTCCCAATCTCCCTTAAATTGAAGTCTGAAACCATTAATTGAAATAATCCTCAACATTTTGGGAAGAATAATCAAAATGGGAATTAATGTTTATAAACCAATACATTCCTAGAAACAAGTCATGGAAATCATTCTCATTCTTAGATGAAAAAAATATTTTCTCATATTTATCTATTTTTATTAAACATGCTTCATATTTCATAGACCTATATTCTCTTTTACTTAATGGTGTCTGGAGTTTCAAAACAGAATGTATATTATAATCATCTAAACCTAGAAGATAGACAGAATGATAAATGAAAAATCAATGTGAAGTGCCCATATCGAACCAATATTTCATAAGGGTAAACTCAAAAGAATCATACATGTCACTATCAATGTTTATGAATGATCAACCATGATCACTGAATCATCTCCAAACATTTTCTTACACGCTGAACTTTTCTATTTTCTACCTTGTTCAGATTGTTGTGGATGACGAGTCTTGGTATTCCTGGAGTCACCATGGATTTATTAGTTATACTGAGAAGATCTTACCCACTTTACTCATCCAGTTGAATAATACATTTCTTGAGAAGCATGAGATGTTTCCCTAGTAGCCGACATAGGAGAACAATGAAAATATTTCTAAATATGACCTATCTAGTTGCAATTCGTACATGCTTTTGGTGGAACAATAGAAACACGCTTCATATTGAAAACAATTGAATAAAAAACATCTCGACTAACGCTTTAGTCAAGGATGTATGTCTAATGATACCATAGTCTTATTTTGAGATCTACCACCCCCTTAAAATAGGATTCTCCCCACTTCTTATGCCTACAATTTGATTTCACAACCATTCTTGTAGAAATAATAAATCTCTACATTGATTGTGTTTCCCGAGATATCTATTTCCTCCACTATTTCTCTATCAAACGTATTTGTATAATTTAGTGTAAAAATCAAAACCATCTTTGATATAATTTCTAGTTTCAATAGCAAGTCAAAATGTGTACCTTCAAGGATACATTATGGGAAATTTTCCATTAAAAGGGAACTAATTTCATACATTTAGTCATATACACTCTTATCAATAAATTATCCTACATCAATATGAATAATTCGATTAATCTATATATTATTAATGTATGGGGATATATTTTTTTGAAAACCCATTTAAAATACTCCAATGTCAATCCTTGGTCTAATATAACATCAAATACTAAATCTCATCATTGGAATGATAGATCCTCCATCATATATGTTTTCAACTTCACATTAAGTATATTTAGATCTCCAAGGATATCGAATATATGATTCATCATATTTATCCACCCTTATTCTTTTTCATTCTCTAGATCACTATATATGATGATTGGATTAATCGTTTCAAACATAAGCAAATGATACAATTTCATTGATTTATCTCATCTATTGCCTCTATCCATACCCCTAAAATCATGGAAAATGCCATGGGATGACTTTTGGTTTAGCTATGGCATGATAGAAACCACAAAATTGTTATCCTCTACCATTTGGTTTCTACGGATGCTTCCTGGTGCAATTATTTGTTACAATAATAACATCATCCAGTCTTACTCTCTGGTAAGTAGTAGGTCATAAATTTTAAATTTAACAAAATACACATATCAGTATAAGGCATTCTAAAATTCATAAAATTCTTTCTTTTAAATTATTTAGGATAATTCCACCATTAATATTGAAAATTATAACATTTTCAATTTTTTTAAAAAATAATCATATTCCACCAAATAACAACTCATTACTCAAAAATGAACAATTCACACTGAGTGGGAATTCAATAATATTAATGCATTACATGCTCTTCTGATCGGAGAATCCCATGATGATGATGTGACAACACCTATAAGTGTCTAAAAAAATAAACGTATAGAGAATTCCTAGTAACATGAATTTTAGAATAAATAGGTTTGCTATGACCTTTTATGACCTAAATTTCATGTTATGATAATCCTACTCCTTGATACAATCCAAATAGATATTCTAACACCAATTCCATAAGTAGGATTGAAAAATATGATACAATTAATAACATCACACCCCTCACCCATTACCTTAGGAAGGCAGTTGATGGTTGATATGCCTTAGGTGAAATCCCCAAGACACCAAAGTAGCCAGTAGATGTAATGGGATTTATAAAAAATTGGCGGATTAGTTTACATTTGAAGATAAAATTTCCTAACCAAGATATCCACCACAACCAAAACTCAATATGATTCATGGGTATAGAAATACATTCCAATACACACCCAAACAAAAAGACAATATTGGGGTATAAGTAGAATCAATGTGGAATAACATAAAGAACCAAATGATCTGAAAAATAAAACACAACAATGGAAGTAATCAATAACCCCCAGTCATCTCTAACCTCTAAATACACATGCATAACTTATGGTATCAATAAGAATCACCAATGAACTAAGATAGATTTTATTTAGATGTATCATGATATATAAAATCCATAAACACACCATAGTGCAGATGAATGGGGTGAGTACAATCCTTAGTTTTATTTCCACGACGACATCCCAACCCGTGGCACTATGAAGAAACATGTCAGAACATTTATATGAAATACATTAATGAAATTAAATAATATTGTATAAAAATACAAATCGGTTTCCATGAATGTAAAAAATAAATTAAAACAATTCTTAAATTTTGTTGGCATTCCCATTCCATGGATATTAACATCCACACATGCATACCTAGATGACTCTATACTGATGAGTGGTCCCATGTCAATATACTAAGTCATCACTAGTTAACTTGCACTATGTTCCCTAATTGAGCATGCCTCTTCCACAGGGTCACATCTAATAAAAATGAACTCACACTAACCAAATATGCCCAAAACTACTCAAAACAAACCATGTCACTCCATTATCTTACATAATTTCATTAATTGATAAAATTTATACAAAAATTTTACAATTTATCAAAACCAACCAAAATTTTAAAACCATCATTTTAAAATCATGAACTAAAATAAATTTCCACATCCCTTTATAATTACTAATTTTTTTGAGAAATAATCACAAATGAGGTTCCAAATAATTAAAACAAGGATTTTACGAAAAATTTAATCAATTAATTTTTTTTAAATGAATCCTTATTATTCTAATGATGAGGAATATAGAGATAAACCATGTATAAACTAGTCATTTTTGAAAAAGAAATGTTTGATCAAATGACTTTGAAATGACATCTTAGATCTTCAAGATTCGAATATAGATAATGTTCTCTTCAACCAAAAAAATAATATCTCATCAATATTGACATCATAATGGATATATGTAACTCTAATGCGATAGATCATTGATTCAAAAAGTGCAAATACAAAAGTTATATAGATAAAAATGAAGAATGATTACTTACTGATGAACCTGAGCATCTAACTTACTATAATTCACCAAGGTAGGACTCATAGACATAAAGAAGTTGTCTCTCTGTCCTGGAAGGAAATGAAAATCCATTATTTGACCACATTTGGGGTAAAAAAATTCTTAAATGGAGGAAAAATGTTCAGTACTCAATTTTGGATATGAAAATTAATGGTTCAGGGTTAGGGAACATGGATTGAAAAATTGTGTTCCAATGATACAATAAATACAACATAAAAGAACCCCTCACATTGTTGGAACACATGTATTGATATAACTATACAATAAACATAAATTCAAAACTACCACGAAGGACACTAGACTCACATGATTTCTCCTAGTAATCCAAATGATTAATACAAATAGTGCACCAATATTATGCCAGCCAAGTGTCGACTATTTTCTTATGAATAATTTCCTAGAGTTGGTGAACAATTTATACAAACCATGTACATTCTATGAACATCATTAAAATATTATAATTCATTCCAAAACTCCTCAGAAACTCCCAAAACATAATCCTAACATTACATATACTGAAATTCAAAAATAAGGGTTCATGTAGCTAGAACTGGAGGTTCTATGCTAGGTCTCTCATACTAATAAAAAATTATATTATTTTTTCTTATATAATCTCGTAGTATTAATTCATATGAAAATAGATAGCTCTTTCACGGCCTTTTATGCAATGGTTTCACACCTTCTATACCTATAATTTCAATAGAAGCTCTACTAGGAACCATTTCCCATATATGAGTGCCACAACCATAACTAACTATTCGAAAAACATGAAAAATGTTAGTGTGAATAATAGAATCCACATCGACAAAATATTAGTCATCAAACACATAAAAATCCTAGAATTCTTTTGGCATCACTTGAAAATAATATCATGTTATAAGTGAATTATCTTAGATAAATGTGGGGAAACCTACGAAAAAACAATCCCCTTTCTCTATGGCCCGTAATATTAGAGTCTTATCCACTTATAATGTTTAAACACAAAATTAAATGTCATAAAACACCATGAATGATGTATATATAATTTCCTTGTGTAAAATCTCTTGCTCGATAGAATATGAACATTTTTTCCTTGTCATTAAAGATTATATATTAAAAACACCACCATAGATTAATATGGAGATTAAAAAAAGTGGAAGATCCTCTCAATAAACTTAAGAGACTCTTCAGATTCCATGAGTCCCTTTCAACATGGATCATAGGTAAAAAAATAGTTTATTCCAAACTATATCAACTATTCATCCATAGATTCTATCACCTGTCTGACCTCATATTTATATTTTGTGTATAGATACACACACTAATGAGGGTAATACTGGATTATTTTTTGGTGTAAATTAACTCACATCTTTATCTCTAAGTCTTGGTGGAGAAAATCTTGGTGTCATTGTCTAATAAAAAATAATAAAATGTCTAGTTATCTAAATATCACATCCCTGAATCAAAATATGAATTTCATGGATCCAAATTAATGACATGAAGAAATATTAATTTTATTTAAACAATTATTAAATGAATAAAAGGAAAAAATATTAGAAAGGAATAATTCAATCAATATAAATAGTATTTCACATTAATTCAAATAACCGCAAATCCAAAACTCGTGATTTATAAAAATAAATGATCATTCATGGAAAACTGATTACAAAAATGGAAGTGAGTTTACGTGGCCCCCGCCAAAACATACTACAAAATTATTTATGGTCTTAAATGCCACCTACAATAAACCATGAACATGTCCTATGTTCTTTTATCACACATCCAACTAATTATTGGCTCTAATATGATTTTGAAATGAGTCATCATGGGTTGACCTGAAACTTCTCCTAAGATAAACTTCCAGTTGAATAAGAGAAACAAAAAGTCTAAATTCCACCAATGAGTAACTAAAATAAGATGAAATACATTGTAATACATTGGATAAAATTAAAAATCTATTGAACATAAAAGGAAAATCCAAAATCTGTAAATCGAAAAGAAAAAACCATATAATAATAAGACATATTCCCCGTGTTACCAACCATCAAAACCAAACCATCATATTAAAAAGATAAATTCTAAGAGATTCATGAAACAAACAACATACGATTCTAATTTCTATTCTCTTGAAAAATAATATTTTTATACTCCCAATGGAATATTTAGTATGTATGATAAACACAAAGTATTATATAACCATGAAGATATACAATTTCTATCTCAATACAACTGTTAATTTTATTTTTAAAATAAATAAAGTTGATAATAATATTTCAAATGAATAAGTATTTTATAATATTCTATTTTTATCCTGTAAATTATTTTATTTACATTAAAACCATGAATATAAAAATTTAATGAATGATATTAATGATTTCATTGTCGAAATCACCCATGGGCACTCTAGAATAAAACAATGTGAGGAATCAAGCATGAAACAATACAATCATATATAAATAATCCTATGATGAGGAAAAAAAATACAAAAATGGATTTAATCTATAACCCCCAATATTCTCCAACCTCCAAAGCCATGTGCTCAGACTAAGGTATCAAGAAGAGTCACCAATGAACATGGATACCTTTCTTTTAGATGTATCCTAACATATAAAATCAAAAAACCCACCATAATTCCCAAGAAAGGGGTGAGTAAAAACCTCTATAGGATTTACCCAATGAATTCCCAACCCAGGACACTAGGTCAAAACAAGTTAGCACAATTATATGAAATAATTTTAAAAAAATAAAATCATTTTGTATAAATATCTAAAATAGTTTCAATGGAATTAAATAAACAATTATTTAATAAATTTCTCAAATTCATTTGGCATGCCCATTCCATGGATATACACATCCACACATGCATAACTAGATGAAAATTATATACTCATGAGTGGTCCCTCATCGATCTATCATGTCATCACATGTTAACCAATACTAAGTTCCCTAATGGAACATCCCCCTTCCACAGGGTCACATTTAATTAAAATTAACTCACACCAACCAGATATTATAAGAATGATTTGAAACCAATCATTTCAGTTCATTGTTTATAAAAATTCCATTAATTGAAAATATTTATACAATCATTTTACAATGTATCAAAACCAAACACAATTTAATACCCTTTATTTTGAACATAGGAACCCAGAGCACATTCCACAACCCCTTATAATATCTATTTTTTTAAACATCACTAAGGAGGATCACAAAAAATCAAATAAGGGTTTAAACAAATCAATCAGTTAAATCAATTTTAAATGACTTCTAATTATTCTAATCTATATATATCCAGAGAGAATCAACCTACCACTCAATAATTTGTGAGAAACAATTTCTGATCAAATGACTTCAAAACCCCATCTTAGATCTTTAATATTCGAACACAGATTAGGTTCCCTTCAACCAAAAAAATAACATCTCATCAATATTGACATCTGAATGGATAGATGTAACCCTGATGGGGTAGATGAATGATTCTAAGAGTGTAATTAATAAGGTTCTAAATATAACAATGTTGAACGAGTACTTACTAATGTATCTGAGCTTTTAATGAACTTTGATTCACTTACGTATGACTCCTAGAACTAAAGAAGTTTTCACACCATCCATAGGATAAATAAAAACTAGTTATTTTACCATAATAGAAGTAAAACATATTCTTAAAGGTATTAAACATGTTATGTAATCATTTCTAGATATGAAATTTAATGGTACATGATTAGGGTGCATGGTTCGGAACACTATGTTCTAATGATGCATGAGATACTACATTAAGGAAACCATCACATGGTCATCTCACATGTTTAGATAAAACTATACACCAACCATAAATTGAAAACTACAAAAAAATGAATGTGGACTTACATGGTTTCTCATAATAATCTGCACTATTTATACAAATAGTGTGCCAATCTTGTGCCAGCTAGGTGTTCGATATTTTCCTTTGAATAATTTCTTAGAGTTGTTCAACAATTTCTACAAACCATTCACAAACTGTGAACCTCAATAAAATCTCCTAATTCAATTGAATATTATATAGAAACTCCCAAACCATAATCAAAACATTACATATACTGAAATACATAAATAAAGGGTAATTTTCCTGAAACTGGAAGTTCTATTCTAGGTCTCTCACACTTATAGAAAAGTATATTATTGTTTACTATATAATCTCATTATAATAATTCATATGTAAATATATCACACATACACTACCTTTTATAGAATGGTTACACACCTAATATACATATCATTTAAAAAAATTCTCTACTTGAAACTATTTTACATTTATGAGTGCCACATCCATAAAAACATTTTTAACCACCTTGAAAATGGTTAGTTTGAATAATAGAATCATCATCGACCAAATATCATCCGTCAAACATATATCCATTTTCTATGCTTTATGGAATCCCATGAAAACAATATCATATTATAAGTGAACTATCTCAGAGAAATGTTGAGAAAAATACATAACAGAACAATGCCCTTTATCTAATGCCCATAATTAAATAGTCTTTTTCACTTATGAAATTCAAAAATAAAATAATTTGTGATAAAACACATTAAACGATGCATATATAATAGCCTATTGAAAAATCTCTATCTTCATGGAATATAAACATATGTTCCTTGTCATTAATGAGTATATGTTGAAAACCCTACCATAGATTCTTATGGAGTGTTCAACAAGGGTATGACCATCTCAATATACATAAGACACTCTTCAGATTCCAAGGGTCCCATGTCACTATCGATAATAGGTAAAAAAACTGTCTATTCTGAACTATATCCACTATTCTTCCATAGTTTACAACACCCTCCCGATCGTGTGTTTTTATTTTGATAATAGATAAAAATAATAATTTGGGTACTACTAGATTATTTTTCATTGTAAATTAACTCACAAATTCATCTCTATTTATGGGTGGAGAAAATCTTGTTGTCATTGTCTAATAAACAACAAATAGAATTTCTAGTTATGTAAATATCACATCACCGAATAAAATTTGAATTTCATGGATCAAAATTAATGGCATAAGGAAATATGAAATTAATGTAAATAAGGATTCAACTAATAAAAGGAACAATTATTAGAAAAGAATAATTTCATCAATATAGATAAGATATCATGTTCATTCAAATAACTAAAAAACCTAATCTCAAGATTGATAAAAATAAATGATCAAGCATACTAAAACGAGTTCAAAAAATGGAAGTGAGATTGATTAAAACCCCTCAAAACATAATTTCAAAACTTATATGGTCCTAAATTATACATAAAATAAACCCTTACCATATCCCATGTAGTTTCATCACACATTCTACTTTGTATTAGCTCTAATAACATTTTTTAATGAGTCATCATGGTTTGACCTGCCACGTCTCCCAAGATAAACATCAACGTGGATGGGAGAAACAAAAAAACCTATATACAATCCATGATTTACTAAGAGAATATAAAAAACATAGTACAACAATGGATAAAATTTCACATCTATAAGATATACTAGTAAAATCTAAAAATCGTAAAACAAAAAGAAAAACCATAAAATAATAAAACAAATTCCCCATGTGACCAACCATCACAACCAGACCATCTTATTAAAAGGAGAAATTTCAAATGAATTTCGAATCATCCAATATAATATTCTCATTTTTATTCTCTTGAAAAAAATATTTTTATTCTCCAAATAGAATATTCAGTGTGTATGAAAACACCCAATATTATATGACCAAGAAGATATAAAATGTCTATATCCATACACCGAGTAATTTTAATATTAAAACATAATTGTTGATAATAATATTTAAAATGAATAACTATTTTATAATATTACATTTGTATCCTATAAATCATTTCATTTTCATTAAAATCAAGAATAAGAAAATTAAATGAAAGATAGTAAATAGGTCATTATCCAAATCACCCGTGAGAACTCCAAAATAAAACCACGTGAGGACTCAACAATGAAACAATACAATCATATATAAAATCAATAAATATTATTTTACAGCTTATGGGAACACATACTATGAGAATTGAAGGAATACTATGCCAGGAATACAATGAATTCTACCAATATCTTGTTTGATCATAATCTATCGATATCAAAATCATAACCTCTAATGGTGTCACAATAAGTATGATTTTTATATATAAATATCATGAAACACCCCTGGTCACTAATGTGATTTGTTTCCTAACCATATAATAAACCATTTCCCAAATTTTATAAAACATTTGTACATCAAATCAATATCACTACATTTATGAAAATCTATTTGAAAGTATAAATAACATTTTTGGCACTTTATTTAACAATGAGAGTCTATAGAACTGTATCTAATAAAAAACATGTTTCATGACACACACTATTTAATTTGATTAAAAAATACATATTTGAAATAAAATAAATGAATTTTATAAAACATTGCAAAGTAATTTTCCAAAAAATAATGTAGTTCATGCATTAGAACCATTATACGGTGGCACATACATCAGGAATAATGAAAACATATTTTAGTCTTAAGCTAATGATGTAATGAAAAAATATTGGGACCTTATAAACATATATACAAGAAAAAATATACTATTCTCTATAAAACACCATATATTTTTCTATCATAAAACATTGGAGTTACTTCGAGAAAATGGAAGAGAGATCAAGGGGAGTATATTTATTTGTGGATAAATCGAGAGAAAAATTGAACATACCTTTATGTGATACTCCCATAAAAATTGATGATCAAAAAGACTTATCAAAGAGAGTCCTACATGGGATCAAAGATGAGAAATATTGTGATAGTGAATAATTCAAAGGTTTTTAAAATTCAATATGATGATTTTCATCACGGTAATATTTAATTTTTAGAATTTGGATTTGGGTTACTAGTTAGACTACATGGTTAGAAAAATGGTATGATGACTGTATCATATCTATTTTCCCATTTCATCTAAGTCAGGTGATAGTAAAAGAAGAGTTGTACTATTTTAAAACCTAAGATCATGTCCAATAATAACCTTTAAGGAAATACCCACTCAGCAATATGTATTTATTGGTGGCTATAACAGTTAGAAAATCTATGTTGGAAATATATAATTTAACTCTAGAAAATATATATCCATTCAACACAGTTACTACTAACCATGAATATATTGTGTTAATGAAATTTCTCCCAAAATATATTTTTTAACTGCCGATGTCCCTAATACTTCTAGAATCTCACTAGAAAAAATTTATGACAAAACCAATTCTTACATGTGACATAGAGGTAGTCAAAAACATTAGAAGTGAAATAAAATTTATAATTAAAAGAAATAAATACTAATGTAACATTCATAAATAAACTAATACCAAATAAACATTCATGTGGGGAAACCCCCCAAAAAAACTGATATAGTCAATAATATCCTCCATATCTGTAAACGAAAGATAATAAAAAGTAATAAACAAAAAAAGTGTTTTATTTTAAAACAAACAAACAGCTATCATTATATGCACCATAGCGTAATATATTGAAGGAAACATTGGGTCCTAAAATGACGTCATTGAGGAGAAAAATAATATCTCACTCTTAATCCATTACTTAATGCCTCATTACACATTATAAAAAATAAATTTTCATAAAATGGAAAATTATTGAAATAACAAATACCTATAACTAAATATGACCTTTATCAGGAATGGAGTAATGGTTTTTAGTGTGAAATTATGTTCTCCTAGTTGGACATACCAGAATGACTAGCACTAAAAGGGTTATAATTCCAACCGATGTACCCAAGGACCCCCAAATCATCCAACGAATGTGAGTAATAAAAAATTCATGAAAATCCAAATGAAAAATATTAAAAATCATAAACATATAAAAATAATGAATCAAGCCCTCCTTCACTGCTTAACAACATTAAAAATCATATCTCATATTATCATTAGAATAAAATATTTATATCACGTCCCCTTCAAAGTATAATCCCATAATCTTGGATAAAAAATATTATTTTATAATTAAAAAATAATAACTCAATATGGATCACTTTAAGGAAATGTTTATATTAATAAAATTAATTTTTAATCCCATATATGGTTATATAATTTAAATAAAAATATCAACCGTAAATCAAAAAATTACATGATTAACGCAATTAAGAGACTGATTTACAAACTAAAACATTATTTAAAATAACACTATACATTTTAAATTAAAAATAAACACACAACAAAAACCATGGAACCCCAATGATAAAAAAACTAATATAGTTTTGAAAAGGTTCCATTTAATTTTTAAACTATATATATCACTTATTTTTTTAATTTCAATAATCATATCATTGTCATTAAAAGTCACAAAATATAAGGACCCGAGTTTAATCATTACATAACCTAGTTAATACATCTAGAAAAATTTCTTTTTTACAATCCCAATGACCATTTGTTTTATAGTTTTGGAAATTTATGTCTTAAGATATACAAAGAATCTCATATATTATAATTTATTCACTTCTACTAAATATCCACTATTTCAAAATATGAAGCTTCTATAGAATGCCTTCTTTCAGTGAAAAACTTCTTAATATTAATCATGAATTATTTAGTTATTTACCCATCTATAAATTCTATTAAAAAATATTCCAAACATGTAGGGAGAATAAAAATATGAGGAAGGGATATAAAAGATATAAATAAAACCATTATTCCATGAATAATTTTAAAAACATTAAATATAATCTTGTCACCCTCAAAAGTAACATATATATTGTTAAAACACAAGGCTTTCATAAAACATAGATAGAATAAAATAACATTTAGGTATCTTGGATAATCATTTTATTAACATAATTATTTATGATTTTAACCATTGTGGTTACCATATTATTTGTAGCCCTTATGGCTACCATACAATGTAACCCTCACAACTCCATTATGATTTAACTATCACTATAACACATGGAATAATCATTATGGTAAAATTCAAACATACCAAATGAATGGGATGTATATAACAGAACCATCCATATTTTGATTATGAACAGACCACTTTTCATCATAAATAATTCCCATGAATCTTAACAATGTCATAAAAAATAATACTTGCATTATAAAAACAATTCTTTGAGGAAAGTAATTATTTTAAAAGAATAATGTGCACTTGAAAAATGAAACAAAATTATCAAAAATAACCATGGGGTGTTTTAAAAAATACATAAAACTAAAAGGGGTCATAAAATAATGAAAATATTTTAATTCCAAAAAAGTTATAAAATCATTTTATTTTTATTTATTTAAGTACATATTAAAGATAATTTTTAATGGAATGTCCCATACATAAGATTTGATGACAGTAAAACATGTTCAAACCTCTTGTATAATGGTTTAAACAGTGTTTTTAAATTATTATAGATTAATTTCAAAATTTATTATACATTATATGATTATTTTATAGAATGTTTATACCCATTTATTAACAATGTTTTGTTATTTTCACTATTTCAATTTTGTTAATTTCATGGTTTCCATGGTTTCTTCATTATTGGTTTCCTTGTCAAATGGAATCAAAACTCCAAAAGTGGGATGAGAAGGTATTGATATTTTTATATTATTTTAAATGTTACCAAATATAATCTTTTTTCATATATGAGGATGATTCATTTGATAAAACATTAATGATATATGTTTGGTTTTTCGCTGGTTTTTCGACAATCACAAACTAGTTTCATTTTATTTAATTTTATGTCAAAAAATTTGTTTCATAACATTAAATATGTTTTAATATACATATTAAATTATTAATTTTACCATTATAAATTATTTAGGACAGTCCTATAAGGTATTAAATAAATTGAAAATTCACCATCCATGAATGTAGTGAATCGACACATCACGGGAAATGCTTGCATTTTTATAGAATAAGAGGAGAAGAAGAGAGGTCTGTTGATGGTAATTACATTAAAAAAATAAAATTATAGTATATGCAGGTTAATAGAGTTATCATGTCCTCTATATGTGGAGTGGGGAGGAGATAATAATAAAATAATATAAATTATAAAGAAAATAAAATAAAATAAAACAGAATAGAATTTTACCTCTTGAACTTCTTCTACTTGAGAACCTCCATAGGATAATTGGATTTGGTCTTATATTGATACCAAAGGATCTTATACATGGGGGACAGTATTTGGAAGTGTATGGGGTAGAATTTTGATAAGATTCATGGATTTGTAAGTATGATGGGAACTGGAGAGGGTGGAATATATAGTGTAGGAGAGGGTTGTTTTTTATTTTTATTATAAACATTTGTTTGTTATTTTTTCAAAACACTGTGAATAATTTTGATTCCCAATACTAAATAAATTTAATAGAGAATTATATTTTGATACTATAGTTCATACATGATCAATGTATTAAGAAATAGTGTATTTAACATATAATTTTATATATTATAAATTACCATATTTCATTATTCAAAAAAATTAACTATTTCAAAAGAATCCGCCAAATTCACTATAATTATTTTTCAACATATAGAATTCATAAATTTAGATCATTTTATTAAAAAAAAATTTAACATATGAGAAAATAAATTTTTCATTAAAATCGTCATTTATTAGAAAAATACCAATTTTAAAATGATAATTAATTTGATGAAACATTGAAAATGTAATATAGGTAACATAACATTATATTATAATAATAATAAAATAAAATATTAATTTATGAATCTATTTTATGAAGATAAATTTTATTTCAAATAAGTATAATAATTATAATATTAAAAATAAAAATATATATTTCACAATAATTCCATCTCCGAATTAATCATTTGGAAAACTTTTTTTTACTTTGTTCATTATACAAATACATAATAAATTCACGTATAAGTTACATAAATATTATCCGTACATTTATAGGTAATGATACTGTTCTATTTTTATAGTTTCCATAATTTTATTAAACAACAATTATTTCATCATACAGTTATAATGAAATCAAGTATATAATTCCAAGATGAAAATAATTTATTTTATAAATACCTAGGCTTTTTCACCCCCCTACTTCTAGAAAGTACATCCTCACACTTTTTATATAATTTTTTAAACATGTGAGGATACCATTCCTTCGGAGTATATTCATTTTCCCATGTTTCTTCTTCAGCCTTGTGGTTTCTCCACAAAACCATAACATAAGGAATTAAATTTAAAAAAAAATTATCTCTATGGATAATTATATTTAAAGGTTATTCCTTTTTTGAATGGTTATATTCCAACTAAATAATTTCAGGGCTTAGAAAATGTGTTGAATCTGGGACATTAATTCTGAACATAGAAACATGAAAAATAAATATTGTACATGGTAAAGCATTATAGGAAAAGGCACTTGATAGAAATATAAACCAACAAAATATATTATTTTATAAGGATTAATGAAAAATTGACTTAGCTTCCCCTTCAGACCAAAACATATCATAATTTTCCATTGGGAAAATTTGAGAAAGAAATTATCACCTAACATGAAATAAAGATCCCTCTTTCGGTTATCCACATAAATTTTCTTTATTCTCTGATATTTCCTCATATATTGTTGGATCATATTAACATTATGAGTTAATTCATCTAGTAATTTTGGTCATATCAACATCCTTTCCCCGAATACATTCCATGATGTTTGTGCATGGTACTACCTAAAAAAAATTCCTCAAAATGATTCTTCTTTATAAATAAATAAATAATTTTATTATAATGAAAATCAATTAAATAATTATAAGGATCCCAAAATCCATGGAAATCCATTAAATTTACTGTTAGAATGTATTTCAAGGTGTAAATAATTCTCATAGTCCATCCATCAAATTCGATATGAAAGGCTATGATGAAATTTAATTTTGTTCACAATAAATTCTAAAGTGATTTACAAAAGTAATACGTTAACATGGGATCAAAGATAGATACAATAGAGAGAGGACCTATATGTAACAGGACTATCTCTTTGAGTTGCAGTCATGAAATATGATCTAAATACATAGTATCTTGAATAGGAAAAAATGTGAAGATTTATTTAGTTGATCAACAATAACAAAAATTATGTTGTTACCTCAATTAGTATTTGGTAGTTCTAATATGATATTCATGGACATAATTCCTCATTTTCACTCTGAAACTGCAAAAAGATGAATCAACCCCAATGGTAGATTTTTTCTTCATTAACCAATTTCAATTCAATCATTATACTATACAATCAACACGATACCATTTTACTCTATCCCCTAGTAATTTACTCGAAGATTTTTGTAAATATTGTTTTATCTAGTATGAACTAAAAATAGAGAGCTATTAGCTTCACTAAATTACTCTTTCATGGAATGTGAATTTTAATTTGCACCTAATATCTTCCCAAATACGGACAAATAGTCTTTATTAATGTAATAATCTGTAAGAACACCCTTTTAACCAATAATTGATTTTTCTATAACTCACATCTTCCAACTGCATGTGCTTAATTCGGTATTCCTAAGACAATTTCACTAAAAATTGAAACAAAATAATGGAATTTTCTACACTAAAATAATCTAATACAAAATTCATGAAATCATCATCCATGGGGTCATGTCCCAAACATATCATGTTTAATGTGGAATGAATTTATCGAATTAATGAATCCACCACACTGTTTTCTTTTCCTTAATGGAAATTGATCATATAATCATAATAATTTATCTGTTCTCTTTATATTCTATGCCTCATGTTAAGTTCTTTCAATGTTAATATATACATTAAACTATTATGGAAAATATATATTCCACATTTTTCATTATATAAATTATGCCTCCAAAATTTATAAATGAAAACAATAGCTACAAATTACAGATCATAGGTAGGATAATTTAAATCATGATGTTTTAGTTTTCTTTAATTATATGACATACTTGATCAATATGTATCATAATGAAACCATGCCCCTTCAATAAATCATCACCCTTGATGAAAAAATCTCTATTTCAGTAAGGTAGAGCCAACATTGCAGCACTCCCTAACATAGTTTTTTTTCCTAAAAACAAACATCATAGTATTATATAGAAATAAATTTAAGCCATTTCCGTGTAAAATTCATTAGTAGGAAAGATAATTGTGCTATTTTTTAACTAAACATCGATAATATCTTATAATATAATAAATCAATGAATCTTTATAACATTTTAGGTCTTTTCCATTCATCAATCACTTCTTTTTTGGAAGGATAAATTGTTTTCCCATTCTAATTTATATTGTTGTAACCCATAATCAAAATTCAAGATTTACCATATAACATATTTTCATAATTTTTATTAAGAATAAACCTTATATGATAGTAATGATCCTCATAACATTTGAATAAATATTATAATAAATAAAAACAAGAACAAAATTATCCATATATTCATGGAAAAATTTTTTGATAAGAAGAATCAATATAGAAGGGGAATATTTTAATCCAAAGGGGTAAAAACAAACTCATAATTCCCATATATATATATTGAAATGAATTTTTTGGAATTTCATCCTCTCCCACCTTCATCTGATGGTACCAAAATCTCAATCAATATTTTAAAAACCTTGTTCTCAGAATAGCTAATCAAACAAATCATCGATATTAGGAAATTGATACTTAATACTATAAATGATTTTATTAGATACTATATAATTTATTAAACATATCATGGAACCATATTCATTATTAGACAAGAAAATAGGAGAATCCCATGGTGATGTTCTAGGATGAATGAATATTTTATCATGAAACTCATGCAACTAATTTTTAAAATATATAAGTTTTACATTATAATTTTAATGTGGGGGATTTGAAATAGGAATAGAATTAGGAACTAGTTAAAAAGTAAATTCAACTTCCTGATCGAGTATAACACCAAGACACTCAACAATAAATACATCTAGTTATTAAATTACCACTACTAGGTCTTAAAGCAGAACAGTTCCCTTGTGTTAAAAAATATGTGCAAGATAACATTCATTTCGATAATTTAATTGTTTATTAGATTATTGATATCTTATGAATTATATGGGATCATACAGGTATAAAATATTTAAAATAATTATAAAAAATAATAACTTAATATGTACAATCAATCTTTGTATGATAAATAGGAAGCCAATCCACATTAAGAATAACATCAAAATCTACTACCGAAAAAACAACAAGGATTGAAGGTAATTTATTTTAGTAGACAATAATAGGAAGATTAATATAATAAATTTTTTACAAAATATTTCCCCATGTTGTTTTTACTATTATGATTGGTTTCATTTCATAAGGTAAACTTTCTAATTTACTCGAATATTTCAGAGAAATAATGGAATTTATTGACCCCATATCAAAAAATACATTAGAAAAATATATGTAAACAAAAACTGTACTAGATACAACATCATTTTATGGCATCACATCTACTAAATTAGTCACAAATGACTTCATTACATATTTTGGATTACAGTATGATAGCTTCCCATCATTAAGATAATTCTTTTTTGGAAGGCATGTGCCTAATTTCCCATCTCCCCACATTTAAAACTCATTATATTATTAGTATCAGAAATAAACACACCAAATCTAATATATTTTTCATCTCTATCTTGGGTTATATATATATACTTAAAAAACATTAAAAAAATTATTGGATTTATTATGTAAATTTTTAGGGTGTTTTTTACCACACATCTCGTTAAATGGAAATTGGATTTTCTTATATTCATATTTATTTGATTGATTCTTACCCATTTTATACCATCTCTACCACTTCAGATTCCTTTTTATTAATGTACAAATGATCATGAAAAACACCTTCTCTACCCTCTCATCACATTAAACATGTTTATAATAACTTTATAATTCATGGGAAGAAAATTTCATTTGATATATAAGATTTAGTCCTTAGTAAAAATGAATTATTCTATGACCAATGTGTAAATATATATTTGGTAAATACATTGGAAATCAGGTGAATTATTATTCATAAATATCCACTGAATCATTCTCCATCTGTTTCAATTTAATGAATTTATTTTCCATCTGTAGTCGAATTACATTATGGAAATATATTTCAAGGAAAATGTTATTAAATTCATCTCATTGGAAGGAATCAATCTATTTTGATTCCATGATACTATAGACAATTGACAACCACTGGTCAGCTAAAAATTCAAAACTATAAAAAAAAGACTGAAATTTTTATTATCTAAATATTCCATGCCATCGAATATCATTCCAATTGTTTTAATCCACCCTTCATCCACCATAAGGTCAGAAGATCCATTGAAATAAAAAGGGTGGTGCCTCACAAAATATTCTAATATCCCCATATACAATTATAGTTTCCCTGGAATTTATATTGAGTAGTTGAATCTATCCTTTATGTCCTGGGTCAACTAATCCATTATTGTCACAAACATATTGGTTCTAATTCTAAACATTCTAGGTTTCAAATTTGGAAGGATATTATTCTCTCTATAATTTCCTACTTCAGTAACCATGTTTCTTCTATAAAAGGCTATTTTGAATAGACATAATTTAGATGAAGAAACATTTTAATATTTATGTGATATAACATTTGAAAATAAACATATGCTAAAAATAATTTATGAAATTCTATAAACATTACTCTAACACGTAATGTTACCTTACTCTTTCTCTAATAAAAACTATAAGTACTCGGGATTTAGAATTTAATAATCTTCTAAATACAACTATAAAATCAGTTTCTACATTCCCAAATATCATTTTAGTTTTGTCTTTTAATGAATTAGGTGATACTATATACAAATGATCTTATATATCACAAATTATACACTTCTACTGAATATCCATTTTTCACAATGTGAAACATATAATAGATTTTTTATTTCAGTAACAAACTACTCGAAATTAAATATTTATTATTCCTTTCATTTTCCTATCCATAAAAAATTTGAATAAAATTTAATAATTTTTTTATTATATTAATCTCAGTATGGTACTTTAGAATAAGAAAAGAAATCATTTTTCCATGAATACATACAAACACATGAAAAATAAACTTCCCACCATCAAAAGTAACATATACATACTTTGAAAAATCCTGAGGTTTTCCAAAAAAATAAAAAGAATGAAATATCCATTTATCATGTCTCATGGATTATATATTGAAATGATATATTAAGAAAATAAAGGAAATTGAATAGAAAAGAAAAGAAAACAAAATAAATGAGGATTTCATATGTTAAACTTCTTCTCCTAAAGAACCTCCATAGGGTAATTAGATTTGGTCTTCTATATGGACCAAAGGATCCTCGACATAGGTGATTGTATTGGAAATATTATTTGGCTGAATATAGATAAGATTCTGAATTTGGAGGTGTGAGGAATAGAGATGGTGGGGGGTGGAATTTATTGTGGAGGAGATGTGTGTTTTGTTAATTATTTTACTCATTAGTTTATATTCTGGCTAAAGTCAACGAATAGTTTTAATTCCCAAAAAAAAATATTGTAATGAGAGAAGGATAGTTCTAGATTATGGATCTTATAGAAATAATGACGCATGAAATGATGTATTTAACATATAATTCTATCTAAAATAAATTTCTGTATTTTACTATTCATGAAAAAGTCAACTATTTCAAAAAATACAAAAAAACAACCACTATAAATATTTATCGAAATGTAGAAGTCAAAATAAAATCCATTTTATGTAAAGGATTTTATAAATTTTAGAAATTTAATTTTTAACTAAAACCTTTATTTATTCAACAAATACCCATATTAAAATTATATCACATTTTATAACATATTAAATAATTAATTAAGGTCTTATAAAATCATCTTATAAACGAAATACAAGATAATATTAATTTATGAATATATTATATGAAAATTAAGATTATTTTAAATTAATTTAATTAAAATTTTTTTTTTAATTAAATATGTTTATATCAATATAATACCAACACGTAATTTTTCAATTTAAAAACATTTATTGACTTATTACATGATACAAATATATGATATTGTCACTTGTAAGAAAAATAAATTTTATTTCTACTTTCTCATCATAGTTTACTATTATATGATAATAAATTTTTTAATTTCAAAAGATAACAGTTATTTCATTATACATTAATAATTAATTTAATTATTTATTTCGAGAATGAAAATAATTTATTTTTTAAATAAATTTGATATTACACAAAACCCTTGATAAACCTTGAATAATCATGATCAATTCAATGTGTAATATCCCCACCTCTAGTAACACATATCAAGTGTATGATTTATTACATTATAATAACATTTACAATACAGTTTATGAGTGGAGCTAATAATTTGTTTGTATTCCTAAAGTATATACATATATAATTATTACTTTAAATATGAAAAAAAATTACAAATTTTTTTTGGAAAATATTATTATACCCTATAGAATATAATTTCTTATCATTAATAGTCCACATATTCGATTATTGGAAATGGAAAAAAAATAAAATTGATATCAAATTATAGACTTTGGATATTTTTCTTAATACTTTGGAATATTACAAGGAATAGTTTTGGACCCAAGATCTGAGATGACATGTGATTCTGAGTCCTGATGATTATGAATATAAATCAAAACAAATATTAAATATATTATTATTAATGTCACATTTTTTACAAAAAAAGTCAGAATATCTCATAAATGAAGTCTCGGATAGAAAAAAATACATGACAGTTGAATCTAAAACATAGATTTTACCCTAGGGGAAATACAATGTGGTTTAAAGTGGGAAGTTTGGATGGGGAAATCGTTGGTGGGTTCATGGGACAAATTAATTAATTTTATTAATTTAATTTATATACTAATCCCCAATAACTCATAAATGGACACATGGATGAGATATCTGAGACCAATTTTGGGTTTGGAATGCGCTGTTTACCCATGAAGTGACAAAATGTTTGTTGTTATGTGATGTCAAGTAAAGGTAGTTGTTAGCGTTGTGTGAAATTAATTAATGAATTATTTATTTAATTAATTTCTTTTCTATGAAACGGGTAATCCTATAAGAGTAATTAAGGGATAATATCTATTTCTATATCCACATAAACCATGGGAGAAATCCCTATCACTTCCACCCTCACCTGTTTTTAGATTATGATAATAATTTTAATCAGGAATCAACATATGCAATGAATCTTCTTAAATCATTGGTTGTTGTGTTTCTTATCACGGATTGATCCATAATCAAGGTTGGAATTGTCAATTTGGGTTTTATTCCATTGGGCGTAAATGATTTGGATGATCCATAATTTCACTTCAATTTACGACCTTTTTCAACCTTTGCATGTTCCTATATATAGAAAGTAATTTGTTGTCCATTATTTTCTATCCTCGGGATCACCTTTTTTATCGATTGGCCAATAACGATTTTTCATGATATTAAAACCATTTATATTGTGTTTTTCTCCCTTATTTTTTTTCCATCTCAAGTTGAATCCTCGCAGTGCTGGATAGAATTTTCCTCGAGTTACTAAGCCTAATCATCCCCCAAAATTCATGGTGCATTAACGAAAAAATAATGGATTGATAAGCAATTGATATGGGGTATAGTGAATGGATCGTATTGGTCCCATGGGTCTAATCTTTGTGATCGGAACTGGTCCGATATTATATTGTTAATCTCCATTACCCTAATTGTATTATGGAGATGACGTGTGGTATTGTGAAATTGATTTCCTATGGACGATGTGCACAGACTCTCATTGTGGGGGCTAATCATGATGAATATGATGGAAACCAGACTCAGACCTTCAACGATGTGGTTGGATGTGGTAAATGTGGATGAAATTAAATATTATTATTATTAAAAATTGTAATGGTGATGAGTTGAAAAAAACTATATCACTATTTATTATTTTTACTCTTATTATATTAAATAATAATAATAATGGTGGAAAAAGGTCTTGTTGGATATTAAAATTAAATAGATTATATTTAACGTGATTTTTCTTATAATTATTATTATTTTTAGGGTTGTATTAATATTATTATTATTTATAATAATAATATTAGAATATTTAATTCATATAATAATGGTTGTTAATTATTATTAATTTTATGATTAATAACATTGAAGTGGGGTGGCGTGCTAGTTGATAGGCTTGGAGAAAGGAAATAAACTTGATATTAATTTTTTTTATCATAATATATGTTAAGATATTTATTAAAATAAATGAATGAAGATAATGTATTGGGAGGTGTTGAGTTGCCTACGGAGAATGGGTAGTGGGTTGTGTGATGCCTGATGAGTGTAAATGGTGAGTGTATGTTTTAAGAAATATATATATATATATATATATATATATGTTAAACTAATTATGAAATAATATTATTATTTATTTTAGTTCTTAAAACCATCACCCGAACATAGCTTATTTGTTTCAAATCATATTGAAACCCCATTTACAGAAGCATGACCCTATAATTGAGATGTTCATTGTATGGCTGATGTTGAATACCTTTTTTGTTCTAGTGCATCAGGTCCAAGAGACACCCAGTAATAATTAGGTAATTATTATTTAGGAATCTTGTATAGGACATAGCATATCAATGTCCTTTCTATTTTCCAATCATTCGGTGGTATTGCAATCCTAAACTTGATGTGGAAATTTAAAGACCAATATCAAAAAATTTATTTGGACTCATGTCTCATACCCGTAAAGCATTGTTTGTGCGTGATGCTGTGAAATGTGACTCTTCCACCATATGTCTGAGTGAGGTATCTTAATAACCTATCCTATGCATTTTTTTCATGAAGATCACTACATTGCGATAATTTTTATCATTAGGGGTGGTTTAAAGTGGAATAATAGTGAATTTATATTCTACCCTTGGATCTTCTATGAGCCTAATGAATATATCATGATTTTGGCCGAGACACATCTTGTATTACATTTACACACTACATAGTTCTACATAGATAGAAGAAATTGTTCAAGTGAGGACACATGTAGGTAACAGATTGGTACCACACATTATGTAGGTCCCCAAATTCAATGTACCTATTTTTTTGGAAACATCAATGTTCTATATCTCATTCATTTTAACTCATAATTTTCCCGCATGTTTCTTGTTCTGTGTGTTTTTTTCATAGAATTTGATGGTTCCCTCAATTGTTTCTTTAGAGAAGAAATGTAGAATTTTCAAAGAATGGAACTTAATTAGGTGATTCTGATGACGAATGTGATCATGTTGGATCACAAAAGATCCATTTCCTAGAATAACCCTATAGATGGGCTAGGGATGGATCCATGGTGTCATAGAGTGGATCCATCCAACCAAATTGGAAATGGTTCCTAATCATTCTGAGTGGAACCCACCTATATGATAGGGAATCGGTCCTCGATGATCTAGAGTTAAACCTACCACCATGCAAGGAATGGTTCCATGAACTTCAAATAGGTACCTTCTAGTTTCACTATGGAATGGGTCTTTTATCTAAAGTTTTTGGCCCCTCGACTGTGCAGCAAAGTGACAAGGCCTAGTTTGAAAAGGAAGGTTACATCAAAGATCACATGTGGGATGCTGAGAAACATTGATTTCCTTTTTGAACTGTTTCCTACTCGTCCTATTAATATGATTTATTATATTGATATCCCCTTATTCTCACATTGTGGATTCTTTTTTCTGAGAATATATATTCATTCTTTTGAATTCAAAACTTGGATTTGGATACTCTCCATCAAGGATAAGAGAACACTGGTATAGTATCCCACGTGCTTACTTTGTCTGCCATCTATGTTTGGATGAGACTACTATCTACCTATAGTTGTTTTTGACTCGATGATTTGTTCATATACTAACCATGTCTATCCCCTTTTTTGTCGATAATCTTACCTTCATCATTTTATTGGTTAGATTTGTACTCTTTCATTATACCTATTTATACCTACTATTTTACTCTTCTATTGTGTCTCTTACTGGTCCTCATTTATCTTCCAGTGATTGTTACATAGTATTTTCATACTCACCCCTGAATTTGTTTTTCCATCATGTGTCGTGTCTTATGAAGATGAAGAAAATGATGAAATGACGTTAGATGTGCTAAGGGATACACAGTACATTGACTGCCTATGGTGGTCGTAACTTGGTATTCCGAAGCTGGGATCTTTTTCATCTGTTTACTGTTATTGTTCTATCTAGTTGGTTCATATATCTAGTTGGTATTGTATTTCTTCCCTTTATGATAATTTTACACTTGCATAATTTTCTACTGTCTAGTGGTTAATGGATGTCTTCTTTACTTTATAGAAGGGTTTCATCATTTATTTCTTCCCCCGACACTTTTTAATTTTTTAGATATGTTCGTATATAGAGGTACATAGTAAAAAGCCTATCCAATTTCATTATGAATTTAGTAATTGTCACCACCACCTGGCCTATAGAGGTGAATTGGATTCATTTATGCTCAATCCTCGTCTTAGGATAGGACATTATATATTTTTATCAGAACAAGTTCATTCCTTGGGATGTTTTTGGATTTATATCCTTAAAATTATTTTTTTTGGGTTTAGGGAGACTGTGATAATGTCTCTCTAGTGTGACTCTTAGTCCTGATATTATAGTGATGGTGCGACATCAGACAAAATATATTCACTAGGACCCTAAATACCTTTTTTTCAACTCGACATCGTGTGAAGTTTTTCGTAGATATCAATGGTACATGCATTATATAAGATTGTGTATTTCAATATCCTTCCAGATTCATATCATCAATGTTATTTATATATATTATTAAAAGAATGTGTCACGTATCGGAAGAAATTGAGATACCTTGATAAAGAAAACCAGTTAGTATACCTTTTCTAGATCATGAAGACGATCTTATGGGCAGTGGGACCATAGTTCAGGGTCAACACCACGAGATCTTTTCCTATAAGTGGGTAGGTATAAGTACCCCTCTCTATCAATTAGTAGTTTTTACCTCCATATAATGATAATGATCTGCACATTCTTAACAGACTTTGTGAGTTTCAGTTCCAATGACCATTTAGGATCCACAGAGTTCCACATCCTTTAAAAGTATATGATTGCGTAGAGTTAGTGGTATGTATCTTCATGCTTCTTCATACCCTGAAAGATCAATTAGTTGCACTAGATTATATCCTATTCCATAGAGTAGATGGTTGCTGGTGGATCATTTTCAGTAAAATTCATGATGTGTTGACACTCTCATATCCTTACATCCAGAAGAGGTTCTGTGAGGAGTACTACCCCTTCGGCTTATGCTCAGTCAGAATCTAAGAACTTATAGTGCTACAATAGGGATGTATGATAGTGGATGAGTAAATATCAAGTTTCAAATACCTTATAATTTACTACCATGATATGATATGGGATGGATATATCCTATCATAGATGTTTTATAGGGGAATCCATAGAGATATCCATGCCAGCATTGTTCCCTTGTGCATTCCCACCATTTCTGAGGTGGGGTGGGGCATCAGTGTTACCATGTGTCATTTCTGTTAATCATATCATTGAATTCATGAAGAAGAGGGATCTTTCCCCCATAGTGAAAAGTTTTTGAGACACGTGAAAAACCAGGAGGTATATTTAGTGTTCCTCAAAGTGGATAGTAATGTGGTGTGGATGATTATTCCATCTGAATTGTTTTTTAAGGGTCGTTTGAAGTATTAGATATTGTATATAGAGGGAATGATATGAATCAATTAAGAATTTTGGAAGCATATTACTGTTCATTATTACCCTTGTGTGATTGGTGCCAGTTTGCTTACATGGATATTGAGTAGGACATGAAACAATTGTACCTTACTTTGGACTCATGAGAAATGTGGATACTTTACCTACCAAGAAATTTTTTATTGATGCGGCCAAAACAATGTGGGATAGTCAATTTCACTCAAATAGGATATTATAAAGCTGTGCAGAAGGAGTTCCTTAGATATATCACTAGTGAAGAAAACGTTATTTACGTCGGTTATTTTTCATTTTTTATGTCGGGTTTTAGCCGACGTTAATACAGATGATGTTATAAATAATGTTTTTTACATCGGTTATTTAAAAACCGACGTAGCATACATAACATCGCGGTGTTTATCATGTCGATTAATTAATAACCGATGCGAAAAAAACCCGGGGGGGGGGGGGGTTATAACGTCAGTTATTATATAACCGTCGTGATAAACCCGGGGGGGGGGGGGGCTTTATCATGTAGGTTATACAATAACCGACGTCATAAACACATAAGGGTGACTTTATCATGTATGTTATTTAATAAGTGACGTGATAAACTCGTGGGCTATGGTGTATCACGTCGGTTATTAAATAACCGACGTGCTAAACCAGTCCCGGGAGGGGTTTATCATGTCGGTTAATCAATAACCGACGTGATAAAAAGCCTGGGAAATGGTTTATCACGTCGGTTATTTAATAACCGACGTGATAAACCAGTCCGGAGAGGGGTTTATCACATCGGTTATTGATTAACCGACCTCATAAACCATTTCCCATGTCATTTATCACGCCAGTTACTACATAACTGACGTGATAAACCATGCCACATATGTTCATCACGTCGGTTATGAAAAAAACCGATGTGATAAACAGTTCTCGATTTCAATATCATGTCGGTTATAAAATAACCGACATGAAAGACAATTTTTTGTTGTCAAAAAAAATCCACTGCAGTCCTCTGCTCTCCCCCAAAATCAACCAGAAACCAAATCAATAATTTGTACCATAAAAACATAAGATCAAAACATGAACTAAAAAAATTTAATCATTTACATTGATAACAGATAAAACATACCCACTTGATAGCCCCCACCCTCATGTATACCCCCTGTACAGCCCTCCTCCGCCCCATTGGAGCTCCCACCACACCCCTAGACTGCCCCCCGACCCCCGGGACAACCCCAAACACCCCGAGACAACCCCCACCCTTCTGAACAGTACCCCCTCACCCCTTCACCACACTTGACAGCCCCCACCACACCCCTGGACTGCCCCCGACCCCCTGGAAATCCCTAAACACCCCTCGACAACCCCCACCCTCCGGAAGAACACCCCCTCACCCCCTCACCCCACTTGACATCCCCCAACACACCCCTGGACTACCCCCCCGACCCCCTGGCCAGCTCCAAACACCCCGGAACAACCCCCCACCCTCATGTATACCCCCCGTACCCTGGACAACCCTCCCCCACCCCATTGGAGCCCCCACCACATCCCTGGATAGCCTCCCACCCTCATGAACATCACCCCCTCACCCCACATGATAGCCCCCACCCCATTGGAGCCCCCACCACACCCCTAGACTGCCCCCCGACCCCCTGGGTAGCCCCAAACACCCCTCTACAACCCCCCCCCCCCCCCACCCTCTTAAACATCACCCCTCACCCCACATGACAGCCCCCACCACACCCCTGGACAGCCCCCGACCCCCTGGACACCTCCAAACACCCCGGGACAACCCCCCCCCCCTCAGGTATTGCCCCCCACACCCTGGATAGCCCTCCCCCACCCCATTAGACCCCCACCACACCTCTGGACTGCCCCCCAACGCCCTGGACAGCCCCCAAACACCCCCCGACACCCCCCCACCCCACCGCACAGCCCTCCCAGACCCCTGGACACCCCCAACCCCACTAAACACCCCCCACCCTTGAAACCCCTCCCCCCAGACCCGAATCCATACCAGAAAAACCATCATAAGTAGACCAAAATAAGAAGTAGAGAAAAATCAAACATTCACATATATAACATTCAAAACTTACAATGTCAACTTCAAAAAAAAACTAAATCCAACCTAAACGTCTACCAAATACACAATTACAATGACAATATTCTCATCTCCAGAATCATGTGGTTGATCAACTGAATGATCTGTCATTATCCTTCAAATCAAAAAAAACAAACATTAGTTAAAAAATATACAAATTCAAATATTTTAATACTACTCTAATCAGAAAATAGAAAAGTGTACTATGTTACGTAATAGTAAACATTGGTAATATGGTAAGCATGTTAAACAATGGTAAAGATGGTAAAGATGGTAAAGATGGTAAAGATGGTAAACATGGTAAACCTAGTAAACATCATAAAGTAATTGTCATTGAACAAAAATAATAGATATATAATTCATGTAATGGTAAACATGATAAAGTAAACTAAACAAACTTAGAACAAACAAAAACATATACTTTTTTTGTTTTAAAACATGTTTTAATAAATAAAAAACTTACAACATCTAACATTTATGAAAAAAATAAATTTAAACAAGAAATAAACATATGTTACATTTAATTTTAGGAATGTACAAATGGATTGTTTTCCCAAATTCCTTCGTCATGATCGTTCCTTATGGCACAAACCATGTCTTTAACATGCTCATCATTATGTTCTGTGAATATTTCCATGGAAGTAGGGATATCACATAAATCAGCATATTCATCAACTTCATCCTCACCAACATATTGTTTTTTCCCTTGTAAAACAACATGCATATCTGATTGATCTACTACATAGAATTTTTTTTTTCATGTGTTGCCATTGTAAAAGAATCAGCTGTGTCTTCCAATCTATTCAGATTAACAAGTGTCATTCCAAATTCATCGTGTCTGACACTATTGTTACCGATAAACCATTTACACTTAAAAACAGGAACATTAATTTTAAAGTAATCAACCTCCCATATGTCTTCAATCACTCCATAATATGCACTTGATGCAGAAATTGTGTTTTTGTCCTTAACACTCGAAAAATGCATTGCTTCTTCAAACACCAATACACCACTATTCTGAACTGCACTTCTGTTGTCCTGAGCTTTTGTATGAAATGTATAGCCATTAATGTCATAACCGGACCATGTTATCACATTTAAAAATGGGCCACCCACTATCCATTTTAATGTCTCTGATACATCTGATCTACCAAGAAAAGCCTTTTTAATCCATGATTAAAAAGTCTTGTTGTGCTCATTAAAAATCCACATTTCTTTCTTCTTTGGATGACATTGTTTCAACTCATTAATATGCAATGTGATATACGGTTGAGCATCAGCTATGTTATTCAAGATGTATGATTCTAACTTCTTCATTTGTTCAGCTGATAATGATTTGACTTTCAAGCCACGAATCCCCTTTCCCTCATTATTAACTCGTTCATGGCGTGATGGAGGCAAACCTATGTGTTGCGCCGTAGCCAAGTAGCTCGTACAAAACTCTGCTACCTCCTTAGAAATATACTTTTCAATAATGGAGGCTACATGTCAATATGGATTTTTAACATACCCCTTTAAATTTTCATATACCATTGAAATGCATACATCAAATGAAGACATATAGGTCCACAATGATTTATTTCTCGAACCAGATGAATCATTAAATGCACCATTATATCAGAAAATGTTGGAGGAAAATACATTTCCAATTGACAAAGTATAAAAATTGCATCCTTTTCCAAAATGTTCAAAGCATTCACATTAATCTACTTATTACAAATTGAATTGAAAAAATAACACAACTTCATCACAGTCTTTCTAACACGAATGGGCAATATTCTACGCAATGCAACTGGTAGAATTTGTTGCATCATGAAGTGACAATCATGTGATTTCATACCTATCAACATCAAGTAATTCAATGAGACAATTTTTTTACATTTGAATAATAACCTTGAGGCACTTTGATATCATGAAGACACTGAGAAAAGATAATTTTCTCCCTCTTCGATAATTTATGACAAGCCGGGGGAAGAAATGTTCATCTTCCTTTAGGAGTGGGAGCTAACTCCAAACGTATTCCCATTGATAGTAAGTCTAATCTTGCATTCAACCCATCTTTAGTCTTTCCTTTAATATCTGACAATGTTCCAATCAAACAATCACATATATTCTTCTCCACATGCATGACATCAATAGTATGTTTAACTTGATGATACCTCAAATATTGTATCTCAAAAAATATTTCCCTTTTCTTCCAAATATGTCTATCATAACCAGATTTCTGTTTCTTTATAAATGTAACTTCAAGGGTTTTCACCCTCTCAAAATACAGATCCGGTGATAAAGGTTTTGGAGCAGTATCAAATTCTTGTGATCCATTGAATGCCTTTTTTAGTCATCTATATGGGTGATCCATAGGAAAAAACTTTCGATCACCCATGTAAACTAGTTTCCTCCCGTGATGAAATTGACAATATGACGTATGTTGTTCGCAAATTGGACATGCTTTATTCCCTTTAACATTGTATCCAGACAAATTTCCATACGTTTGGAAGTCATTTATAGTGAACAGAAGCACTTCATACAGTTGAAAATATTCCATTTTATAAGAATCATACACCCTAATACCATCAGCCCATAATAGTTTCAAATCATCAATCAAAGGTGGCAAGTAAACATCAATATCATTACCAGGTTGCTTTGGACCAGAGATCATTATACTCAACATAACATATTTGCGCTTCAAACAAACTTTAGGAGAGAGGTTATAAATTACCAATAAAACAGGCCATGAACTATGTGTTCTACTGAGGGTTCGGTATGGATTCATTCCATCTGTGCACAACCCTAATCTGAGATTTCTTATTTCATTTCCAAATGTAGAATATTGCGCATCAATTTTCTTCCACTGTGGACAATCAGATGGATGACGTATTTTTCCATCAATACCCACTCATCAGCATGCCATCTTAACATTTTTTCATCATGTGAATTAACAAATAAACATTTGGAACGATGAATTATAGGAAGATACCAAAATACCTTTGCAGGGAGCTTTGTAATCTCTACAACAACCTGTGATTTCTCGTTCACCTTATACCGTGATGTCCCACATTTAGGACACTCTGACCGAAATTAATATTTCGTCCTATATATAATTCATTCATTCGGACAAGCATGTATTTTCTTGTATCCCAATCCCATCGGGTATAATATTTTCTTGGCCTTGTAATGTGAATCTGGAAGATAATTATCTTTTGGAAGAATGTCTTTCATTAATTGTAGTATCTCTGTAAAACTTCAGTCACTCCATCCATGTTTCGCCTTCAGGTTAATCAATCTTAACACCGCCGACAAAACCGTAAAATCTGTACAACTAGGATATAATGGTTTTTCAGCATCACTATATAGACGCGCAACTGTCGGTTCTATCTCAATTTGTTCTCCTACAATATCGCAAATCATTTCTTCAATTCCATCGGAGTTACCATCTTGTGAATCATCATCATCAGTGACATTTCTTCCAGTTTCACCATGCCAAATCCAAGGGTTTTAACTCGAATTAATACCATGACATATCATATGATATTTTATCTCTCTAATTTTCAACTTCTTCATATTGAAACATTTCAGACATGGACAGAAAAAAATGTCAGTACATGGAACATTTCATTTAGCAAATTCCAAAATGGCATAAACTCCTTCCTCGTATTCATTGACCATTTAATGTGCCATAATCCAACATCGACTCATTATTACCTATAACAAATATCAAAAATATATATATTTTTAAGATAAGAAAAAAATAAGTTTATATGAAAAAAATCATATTTTGAATGTAAAACAATTTTGAAATATAAAAGAAATCTATGAGTATTTAAAAAATATGCTTGAATATTATTATTAAATGAAAATATAGTTAGATAAAATAGTTTTAAATTCCATTGAATAAAAGAATACCTTGGTGCCTACATGGTTGATAGAAAATTGGAGATAATGGAGTAAACCTGAGAATCAAATCATATTTATAATAAAAACTCAGATGGAGAAAATCACAATGTAAATCCAAACACCTCTGGACACCCCCCAACCCTCTGGACATCCCCCACCCCCCGTACAACCCCCCAAACCCTCTGGACAGGCCTCTACCCCCTTGGACATCCCCCACACCCACCCACCCCCCAGGACACCCCCCAACCCTCTCGACATCCCCCCAACCCCCTGTACAGCCCCTACCCCTCTAGACAACACCCCCACCCCTCATGGACACCACCCCCACCCCCTACCCCTTAGGACGCCCCACTGGCACCCCCAACCCTTTGGACAGCCCCCCACCCTCTGGACAACACCCCACCCCTCCAGACAGCACCCCCACCCCTCCTGGACACCACCCCCACCCCTGACCCCCTTGGACACCCCCTGGACACCACCCAACCCTCTGGACAGCCCCCTACCCCCGCACAACCCCCAAAACCCTCTGGAGAGGCCTCCACCCCCTTGGACAACCCCCCACACCCACCCACCCCCTTGGACACCCCCTGGACACCCCCAACCCTCTGGACAACCCCCACACCCCGGACAACCCCCCAAAACAATGGTTTACATATAAAACTAGGGATGGTGAACAATAAAAAACACATGCATTTAATATATACTTCAGCATGAAATAGATGTAATTAAATATTATTAAATATGGCCACTTAAATGATCATATGATAATTAAAAATAATCATTGATATTCAACTACTCAAATGATCACAAGTTTCTCGATAACTAATATCATAATTTATTTTATCAAAATAGCCACCCAAAATAGTCCATAAACATGTTTCTCACTAACATCACAATTTAATAAAACAATTCCTCAATTTATAAAACATTCTGAAAATGTTTCACAACTTAAATAACCTCTTTACCTTTCAAAAACCCTTATTAGGTGAATAACATCGCCAAAATATTGCATTTACACCATTTTATCACTTTTTTAACTCACCAAATCATTTTCAATTTTCATAAAACAATACCAAGAGGAACAACCATGTTTTGCACAGAAAAGACATTCCAAAACCCCCATTCAAGAAAAAATCATACCAATACAAATCCAAAATAATAATTTCAGCTCAATACACATTTATTAAAACACCCCCATATTTTAATAATTTACCTCAAATAAGTCACAAACAATACACATGAAAAACAAACTTCTTCATAAAACACCTACCAGAAGTGTGACAAGGTTTTACACATAACACCCATTCAAAACCCCCCTTTTGAGGCCCACATGAAAACAAAGAATTAAAAAATCATAATTGGATTCCCCTTTCAAAATTAATGAATAACTTTCATAGGTTATAAAATACACCCAAATATTAACCTAAGAGTCACACATTAAAAGCACCCAATTTCAAGATAAAATTAATATATAAAATTAAAGACATATCCAAATCCATCAAAAAAAATTTGGGACCAAAAAAAATATACGATGTAGGCAAAACAAATGAAAAAAAGCACACAAAAATATAGTGTTGTGAGTTGAAGGCTTACATGAAATGGGGGTTTTGGAATCCCTTTTGTGTTGCGAGTTGAAAGCACAAAAAACTAGTTGAGATGATAGATCTGGGAAAAAAATAACACAAAAATTGAACGAGTTGAAATAATACAAAAAAAAACGAAAAAAGCACACAAAAATCGCCAAAAATAATATAGACTATCCGGGAAAAAAACGAAGGAAATAACTTCGTGGAAGGCTTACGTGAGTGTTGTGAGTTGAGATGATAGATCCAAGGAGAGTAAAGATGATAAACGTTTTAGGTAAAACGTGTTTAACGTAGCGAGATCGATGACCTGATTAGGGTTTATCGCACGAGAGAGACGATCCGCCGGACTGTCGAACGAAAATTCATAAATGACAAACCTCAGGAATTGTTAATTATTTAAATGTTTTTATAATGTTGGTTATTTAATAATCGACGTTATAAACTATTTTTACATTTATAACGTTGGTTATTATAATAACCGACGTTATAAATGTATTAGATACGGCTTTTTTACGTCGGTTATTCTATAACCAATGTAAAAAAGACATCAAAAATCACAGTTTTTACATCGGTTATAAAATAACCGATGTAAAAAACTCGTAGATATCTCGTTTTTTACGTCGGTTATTCTATAACCAATGTAAAAAAGACATCAAAAATCACAGTTTTTACATCGGTTATAAAATAACCGATGTAAAAAACTCGTAGATATCTCGTTTTTTACGTCGGTTATCAAATAACCGACGTAAAAAACCCCACGCGCTTAGGTTTTTTATGTCGGTTATTTTATAACCGATGTAAGAAACTCGTAGATATCTCATTTTTACGTCGGTTATCAAATAACCGACGTAAAAACCCTACACGCTTTGGTTTTTTTCGTCAGTTATTTTATAACCGACGTAAAAATGAGATATCTATGAGTTTTTTACGTCGCTTATAAAATAACCGACGTAAAAACCCCCCGCGCTTTTGTTTTTTATGTCGGTTATTTGATAACTGACGTAAAAACCGAAAACGAGCTATTTTTAATGTTGGTTATTAAAATAACTGACATTAAAAATCTACTAACCGCATTTGTTACGTCAGTTATTTTATAACCGACTTAAAAAACCATGTTTCACAGATTATCATGTCGGTTATATATAACCGACGTAAAAATGGTGACGTAAATAACATTTTCTGCACTAGTGTATGCATTCTTGGAGATGTTTCTTGATGGATTGTGGAAGAAGGTCCTAAAATATATGGTGTTGTTTTTCTAGTTGACCCATTTTTCATGGGATTCCACCAGTGGTTGTTGCATAATTTCTTGGTGGGGTTTCTATACTTACAATAGAGGAAAATATGTTCATAGTATACATTTTATTTAAATTTCTATATTATCATGTTTGGATGAGTCTACTATCCTTCCACCTTCACTGGTTCCATTGCATGGTCGGTGTCAACTTTAATTCAGCGGTAGGAAGTTCAGACCACATCAACAGAACTACAGAAATCATTACGTTGCGATGAAAGTGGTATTCTTTCCCATAAAAGATATTTAGGAACTACCTTTTCGGGACATCTTTTTTTAAATCATACATGACAATTTATCATCAATATTTTAACATAATGGGTTCTATGAAGAATGGAATCATGTAATCCTTTTTCACACATGAATAGAGATTCTGATCTCTTTTTGAGAGTAGGCGATGAGGGAGTCTCACACATCTCCTAAGACCAATATCCTTATATAAGGAAGGTGTTGGAATAGGAATATGTGGGAAAAGTATCCCCAAAAATATTCTTATTTGTTTTTTTAGGGCCAAAAAATTTTATGAATTGTATTATGCACGGAATATTGTTTTCCATGTCATAATTTGGAATATTCAAAGGAATATTCATGACGCCAGGATCTGATATGGAACACGATTCCATGTCCCAATGAGTCGGAAATTTATTTAATCAAAATAAAAAAAATTATCATGCACACAATATTTTCGTAAAAATTTAATATATCATAAATAATGTCTCGTATGGATAATCTAGTACCACAGAAAAATATATAACATGGAGATTACCCTATTCATGATCGAATGTTGTTCAAAGTGGAATCTTCATATGGGGAATCCATTTGTGGGATGACTGGATTAGTAAATATATTTATTTAGTTTTTCTAAGCCTAATTACTCATTATGGGATACTTGGATAAGAAACCAGATGCATATTTTGTTTTTGGAATGTATTTTTTACACATTGCCCGACATAATGTTGGTTGGCATTGGACATATGGTAGAGGAATATATTTACCTTTTGCGTAATATATAATTTATTTAATTATTTAATTAATTGGTTTGTTTTATAAAAAAATGATAGCCATATAATAGTTCTTCATTTAAAAATTCATTAGGGTTAGCGACATAATCTCTGAGTGAAAACTAGAGCTCTTCCAGCATACTTCGTTGGCAGATAACAATGAAACTTCATATCAAAGTAGGCAAGGACATAGTGAATGAAATAGCACCCCCATGTCATTGGAAAATTCATTTATCACCCTTGATCGATCCATAATCTATATAGGAATCATCAACACTGTGTTTTATTCCATTATCATTATATTATTGAGAATATCAATCATTTTCTGTGGATATGCCCCCTTCTTTGGGAGTTTCTTGTGCCTATGTGTTGAAATTATATTTTTGACAATTGTTTTGTTACCCTGGGATCCCATTCCGGACCTACTGATTAAAACCCATTTTTCATGATCTATATACATTTTTTCATGACTTCCACCCTATTATTCTTCATGTTCCCTACCAGATAAATCCTCACAGTCCTTCATTGACTTTTCATGGTGGCACAAATCCTGATCGGAAAACTAGATTCATGTCGCATCAACGAAATGAAAAGTAATTAATAAACAAGTAGGATAATGTTGGTTGAATGGATCGGTTTGGTAATTCCGGACTATTATTTATGATCCAAGGTGGTTTTAGATTATATTGGGGTTCCATGTTTCTTTGATTTTCATGTGGCAATGATGTGTCATGTGACATGATTGATTTTGGGTAGAGTATACGCGGAGAGTCTCGTGGAAGAGGCTACTCTACATGAAAATGATGGTGTCTGGAATTGAATATCTGATTAGGTGGTCGAACTTGATCCATGTAGTGATCATTAGAAATTGTTATTAATATTGTAAATAATGGTGATGGGTTGATAAAAATAAACATGGATTTTGTATTACAATTATTAATTAATTAATACCAATGGATCCATAAAAAGTGTGTTTATATAATAAAATTAAATGGTTTTAATGTAATGAGAGTTTTGTTATAATAATAATTATTATTAATATTGTTTCATTAGTATTATTTTTAATAATAATTATATGATGAATATGAATTAAAATAATTATGGGATTCATTATTATAAATTTTATTAATAATAACATTGAAGTTGGGAGGAGTGAGATCTATTAAATTTGCAGAAAGGGAACACACCGTATATTATTATTATTGATAACAATGAAAATGATATATGTTATTATATTTATTAAAAATAAATAAATGAAGATGAGGTATGGAGGGTCTACAAGGTTCCCAAATAGATGAGTGTGTGTTCTATGTGTACTGTGATGAGTATAAATGGAGAGGGTATGATTAAAAGAAAATAATTAAATAAAATAGTGATATAATATAATAATTAGTTATTTTGGTTGTTAAAACCTTTTTGTGGCTTTGAATTATTCATTTGATGTTGAATTGATAAACATTTTTAGTATCATGATCATGGAATTAAGACGCCCATTTTAATGCTAATGTTGGAAACATTTTTAGACTACTCCTTGAGGTCCACAAAACACGCAATAATAATAAAGTTATTATTATTTTTGAATATTGTATCTCACTTAAATTCTTAGTGTTGTATCTAATTAATGAACCGTTAGAGGATTCACAACCTAGAAAATGATATATATGTTTCATGACCAATAACATTTAATTAATTTCGGCTTGTTTCTCAGTACCAAGAAGAATTGTTTGTGTGTGAGGTGGTGAAATGTTACGTTTTCACCAGATGTCAGATTTAGGTATGTAAAACGCCAATTTCAAGTGTTTACTATGAGGATCACAATAGTGGGACCGGTTTAGCCATCTACTATAGTCTAAAGAGGAATATTAGTGAAATTATGTTTTTCCCTCAGACCAGTGAGGAGTGTAAGAACCTGGATCTTTGTTCAGGTATGTTTTCCCTTTTTTTGGAGTTTTTAAGGAAAATAAATATTCTGGAAATTTCAGAAGTACACGCCATGTACTTTTTTACTACACGCCGTGTACTTTGATCCGGATCGAAGCTGTGTGCTGGCCATGCCCGGGCCACACACACGGTGTGTAGGGGTGGCATAGAGGCTGTTTTTGGCGGAGTACGGAAAGGACCAAGTACACGTCATGTACTCTAAAATTACACGCCGTGTACATTATTTTTTTCATTAAATGGACTGGGGTCACGCCTAACCCCTATTTCCATCTTCTTCTCCAGTTATCGACCATCCGAGGGTGACCGTATGGCCGGATCTTCGAGGGGCTCCCGCCTCGCCATCCGTTCTCCGTTTAGAGAACGGTCGATTGCGTTGTAATCGCAGCAGTGAGTTCTTCCTTCTGCTTGAGCCTTGTTTCTTGATTCCTCCTTGTTTTCATGTTATAGTGGGATGAAATTTTTGTGCGTTTTATCAGATCTACATCGTTCTAAGGGGAATCTGTCGACGAGGTTCACGTATATCGTTCTCCTAGGATCGAGGTAGGTGGTTTGTGCCTTTTCGTAGAAAGTTGATGGATATTTTGTGCAATTTCCACCAATACCCTTGAACGGGGTATTGCGTTTTTCCTGTTTTCCCTTGTTTTTTACCTACATTGCTTGATTGCTTTAATAGAGGTTATTTCTTGTGATTAGAGAAATTTTTTTGTGCTCATATTTCTTTCCCATGCTTGTTCTGCCTGTTTGGCCTTTTTCGGTTGTCGTGCCTAGTTGTAGGATTGTGGACCGTTTGCCATGTTTTGCTGTTGAGCCTTAGTTGATAGCCAAGTAGATCTTGAGGTTTACATGGAAGATATACATGCACTGATCATGTTTAGTTATACTCAAGACTGTGAGAACCTAGAGTAGTAGACCAAAGGGAGAATTGATGGAAGGGCTTCTCCAGAGTGTCTTTTAATGACGACACGAGATATAGGGGTAATTGACGTTGATTGCATCCCTAGAGAGCCTTTAGCACGATACGAGACTATAGGTGGAATTGACGGTGAGTGCTTCGCCAGAGAGTCTGCTTAATTACGTAGCTGAACCAGAGGGGTGAGACTGTGTGTGCTTACGAGAGGGTTGCTAGTACTTATAGGTTGAACCATAGGGGTTAGACTGTGAGAGATACCCAGTGGGTTGCCTATTTCTTCTTTTTTTGATGGCTACTTACTTTTGTGCTATACTTGTTAGAACTGTGGATTGTAGCTGTTTGTGCCTTTATATTTACTACTTCTTGTTCTAGTACTTCCATATATTCATTGACTGTTAGGAAAAAATCTTTGGGTTATTGCCTACTGGGATTGTATCTCATACCCTATTTGGGACATGCTTTTGGGCCCAAGCAGACTATGTTGCTTCAGGTATAGACAAGGGAAAGCGCCCTTCTACTTCAGAATCTTGATTGCACCAGAAGCTGGGGAGCATGGGACCGAGCTGTGGCTCGCGATGCTGAGGAGATAATTTTGTTTTCTTTTGCACTTGGTTTCAGTTGTATTTCAGCACGTTGTTGTGTTTGTTGTTTTCCTTAGATACTTGTACCGGGTGTATCATTTTCATCATAGTTATATCTCTACATTGATTCCGTTGTTTGGTTTCTATTGTTATGCATGTTGTTTACTACTTCTGCGGTTTATTGGTGTTTTCTTACCCTGTATACCTTATCGAATGAGGGCATAGTTTTCCCCCCGACTCACCAAGGCCCTCGCTGCTCGTCGGCAGCTTCTGGCGTTCAGGGAAACGCGTTTGAGGTCATGTGGCGAACCGGGTACGGGGCACCAGTTGAGGGGCTCCGGACTCGAGATGTTACAAGGAGGCTTGTGTGTTCATCATGATTTTAACGGAGACAAATCATGTAGTAACCTTAAAAAATGTTTACTGTTGGATATCCAGTGGGCCATGTTCTGGGAAGGAAATTGCTAGAGAGAAGAGTGTTACCGCAATCCATGTGGGTGCCTGATATACCATATACCTCTTTTTGTAGAATATTTGATATTCTATATCTCCATGTTTTGAACTTGGATTTTGGCCCGTGAGTTGCAAATATTCAGTGTTATTCTACACAAAACATGATGCAACCCTCGGTTGTTGTTTCAGAGAAATAATGTGGAATTCTAAATGCATAGAAATTACCAAAAAAACACTTGTGATATAAGTGATCACATAGGGTCACAAGAGACTCATTATAAATAGAAACCATATAGTTGTGTTGGGAATGGGTCCTCGATGACTTAGATTGGAACCCTCCATCGTTGATGGTAGTGGGTCCTCGACATTTAGAGTGGAACCCTCTTGTTGATATGGGAATGGGTTGTCGATGACCTCGAGTGGAACCCTCCAACCGTGCTAGGCATGGGTCCTCAGCCTTCATAGTAGAGCCCTCCAATTGTACCCGGGCATGAGTATCGTTTCTATTGTCTGTATCCCTTTACAATTGAGCACAATGATGAGGTGTGGTTTGACTTGTAAGATTACTTGAGGGTAAGCATGTGGGATACTGAGAATCATTTAAGTTCATTTGGAAATCTTGGCTACTCTTCTACTTAGGATGAGAAGTGATATGGATATCCCTATAAAGTCTCATTTGGTATTATTTTGGCTGTCCTTAGGTATATTCTTTATTATATATCCACTCTTTTTATTTAACAACTATCCTTTTAAGATAAGAGATGAATCAGGGCCAATTCCACATTATTTCCATGTTTACCTTCTTATGGTTGGATGATGCTTCTCTCCTACTATAGTTGGAGGAGACTCGACGAGTAGTTCACATACCAATAGTGTCCATCCCCTTCTATTTGAATGAGATTTCATTCACTATCATATTAGGATCATATGTACTTATTCTATATACCTTGTTTTATCTTCTATTTTCCTCTTATATAGTATCTCTTACTAATTCCCCTTTAATATTTTAGGAATACAACTATGTATGTTTATACTCACCCCTGCATAGATTTTCTCCACACCTGTTGTGTATTATATAGACAATGGACATGTCAATCGTGACATCAATAGAGCATAGGGATATTGGGTACATGGACCAATTATAGTGGTTGTAACTTGGGATTCTAGAGTCGAGTTCCATTTCAACTATTTACATTTCCAGTTATTTTAGGTTGGGACTTATATCTAGTAGGGATTGTATTTTTACCCTATTAAATTCAATTCACACTATCGTACTATAGTATTGTCCAGAGTTTCATACATGATTGTTTTACTTTATAGTTTTGTTTTTTCATTTCCTTCTCCCCTATTCACTTTTTCATTGAGTTTTGTGTGTGTTTGTGTGCATATAGTTACATAAGAAAAGGCCTCCCATAGTTATTTATGCCTTCGATGCTTGTCGCAACCCCTAGCCTATAGGGGTGGGCTTGGTTGGTTGTTGCTCAAGCCCCAACATGGGTCGGGTCATGATACAAATTATGAGTAAAGAAAAACATAATAATAATCAATTTAATGTCCTTAAAGAGAATATTAAGTGCATATTGGTATCAAGACGTAGTAATGGTTGATGAGAGAATTATAAATGATCTCAAACACATAAAAACTTGAATCACCAATTAGGATGAATGGAATATGTCCTTGAAAAGAGAATGATTCCTAATATTTCATAATAATTTATCAGAAATAATAATTAGACATGTGATATCAATCTTGATCAAATGATACATTATAAACATGGGTATAGAATAGATAAACTGTGTAGGCATCTTTTGACATCATCATTAATGAATAGTTATAGAACCCTTATATATGGAATTACACTATGATATATTGGGCTCACCCAGTATAAAAAACCTGTGAATTTGTGAAATTTATTTTTTAAATTAATTTAATACTTTTGATACATTTTTTTAATTTCACACAACACATATTATAGCATGTGATATAGAATTAACCATTTTATTATTGATTTATAAGAATGACCAAGTCGAGGTTGCACTATAAGAAACTCTTATCATAGAATGCAGTTCACACCAAACTATGTTGGCTTATGTTACACATAATATCGAGTACTTCTTATGGGTTGTGTTACATGCAAGATTGAGTTTTATCGAACAACAATATGCTAGTAAATATTCTAATAAAATGTTATTATATTTAACACATATCTATTATAATGGTAATTGCAAATAGTATTAACTAACTTATTAAAATATAATTTATAAATATATATATATAATGAATAATTTTCCATCAATTATCATAAAATAAGGTAATAGCTATTTGAAAATAACGAAATTTCTTTTTAAAGGAAAATATTTTTCTATTTACAAAAACCATTTCATCCAAACTAATTTTACAAACCAATATTGATGAAACTTATTTATAATATTTATATATAAAATATTATATAATTTTTTTACAATAATGTAATAAATTTAATAGGCATAAGATAAGTATAAATACATTTTTATGAATATATATATATATATATATATTGAAAGGGAAAGTTTACCGCCTTTTAATGGCGAACCCATTTAAAAATTAATTATTGAAACTTTTAAAAAATTTATATGAAAAACATATTCTTTTTTATTTGAAATCATCATATCAAAATTTACATTGGAAGAATTTGTTGTATATTTAAAGTAATTTTTATGTTTTGATGAATAATAAAACATATTGAACATTAATTTTAAAAAAAATCATCAAAAAAATTACATTGTTAAATTATATATTTTTAATGTTTTGTATGTATAATTAAATAAATTTTCTTTTCATTTTATCCGAAATAGGTTATTTAAATAAATTTCACTTTTATTTTGTATATAAAAACAATTCAATCTTTTTAACGTTTTATCTTTAAAAACATGTTTTCCAGTTCTACCAACTGGATTAATTTTTTTAAAAAATTAATCAAATTCTATTTTATTTTTAAAAACAGATTCTATATTTGGAATAATAATGTCCAAAATTTGTAAGTAGGCCTCATTTGTTTGTACAATTTAAATAGTAACTTTAATAAAAAATTCCACGGTTATGTTTATATCATTATATCAAGGGAAAAGTATTTAAAATTAATATTATAAAACTAACCTAACACTTGAAAAAATGTTATTTGTTGAAGTTATTTTGAGGATTAATACATCAGTATGTAAATTAAATAATTTAATAAACCTATTCAACGAAAATGACATCAGTGTTACTAAACTCAAGGGAAGTGAATAAATGTCACACTCTTACTTTTAATATGTATAATATTTGTAAAATGTGAATAAATTAAATATATTACCATATATATATATATTAATAATTAATATTAAAGGATTATATAAATAATAGATTATTCTTTTTAAATTTATGTGATGAAATAATTATCATACATGTCTACAAAATGATGATGCGGTAATTATAGAATTACTGAATCAATCAATTAAATTATATTATAAGTGTTAAACTAAATATAATTTGAGTTAATTAAATTTATCTCCACAATTATAGGTTAATATGAACGATATGTGTCTTTTAAATAAATGTTTTTAAAATTAATCATTCTGTATGGATTTAATTACAGTTAATGTAATGAATAGTTTCAAATTTGACACTAATGTTTTATTAGAAAAATATTATTTTATGAAATTTGCTAAAAATTATAAATAAAATAAATGAGGAAAAATAATGTAAATAATGACTTAAAATAAAATAACATTACATTTTTATCCAATTTACACTTTATATTTGATGATTTCTTCCTCTTAATATAAAAAAATTATTTGCATAGTTAAAATTAAAACTAATTAACTAAGGGTTAATCAGAATAATAAGGGTTGCGATTACATAAAGACAAGTGAAAAATATATTGGATGAAGTTATTACAATTTCATCTCATCATATATTTGAATATATGACTTTCTGGAGGTATTTTTATTGTCATTTTATTTATTATTAATTAATATTTTTGAGTGCATTCAAAAGATCCCATGTTATCTATTTCAAAAGAAAACATATCATTATCTATTATTTCATCCACTAAATGACTTTCTCACATAAAACACAACCAAAATTCATAAAAAATATCTTTTAATATGGGAAGTCTACTTCTGGTAAGATATCCAACCAAAGAGGTCCATTTTTCAAATCAAAAAAGAGAAACAAAAAAACTTGTAACACTTATCAATGAACATTTTTGTTTTATTTCATCCTTCATCCCATTCAATTATTTCTATTTAATGTTTAAATAATAAAACCATTTAAAAAATAAATCGAATTTTTATTATATTGTGGTTTTTACAAAAAATTTCACACACTTCAATCTATTGGGTTTGTAATATATCATTCATGTGTATGGCGTACTAATGCCTCACAAAACGATGATTGCTCATTTTCCATTTACCACCTCTCACAGTGGAAATTATGATAGTAAATGAATTTTCAATGATATATGTGAAATTAATGACATAATTATAATTCATTAATGAAATTATATTATATACATTTCTATCATATAGTCTTTTGGAAAATGATAAAGTCGCTCATGCATACATTTGGCCTAAAATCTCCATAATGCGATGTGATTTTTTTTCATATATATTTTTCGTGGATATTAATATGGATGGATTAAATAAATATATGAGATATATATAACATGATAATGATCATGTAATAGAAATATAGAATATTAATTGCTTCCTATTATTATGAACATTAAATAAAAAGAGTGCCCATGCTAGCGTACGACCTACCATCTACATGAATAATGTATTTTAATTTCTATCTCATAATTTTATGAATCACCATGAATAAATATATTTTAAATAAATAAATAAATATATATATCATGGCTACCATTATCTCAATAATGAAATCATGATCAAATTTTGAGGACCAATAATACCAATTTAAAACATCTATGAGAAACAATGCAGTAATTACACAAAACATAACCTAAACATGGAATTGTGAATAATTACTTAATACAAAGTCATATATATATCATAAATGGTATTAAATATATTAATATGTTTCGTTAATATATGACTAATAATCTTAGATTTATTATACTGGAGGTTTCCTCAATTACAATTAGAGTGGAGAAAAAATGATAGGGATTAATGTCTCACTTTTATTTCTATGGGACACATTCCTTATACACTACATGTTTCATCAATGTCGTTTATATACTACAAATGAGTGAATTTTATTATTATTATTCTGAATATTTTGGTATTTTAACATCTATATAAATTTATTTCATTCATGGGGAATACTATTCAATTGATTATTAACTGATGAGTTGTTATTTCACAATCTCATCAATAATAGGAATTGTTTTTAACCACTATTGAGGAATATTTGTCTTCCAATACCATGTTTTATAAAATTGTTTTCAAAAATGTTTTTAATATTATATTTTTAATATTAAATGGTATTTTTACACATGTATTAATTTTTATTAAATTATATGAATGTAATACTTTTATGACTTTCCAAACAGGGTACTTTGAAAATTTTACAGTAAAACTAAGAATGTAATGTTTTTTACATTATATTGCAAGAATGTATTTTAATGATTTCATGAAACCTAATTACCTTGAAGATTCCCTTACAAATGTAAACGTTTTTTTCATGGAAAATGAATTCTTTTAAAATTTCCTGCCATTTTGAGGAGAACATTTTCCAAAACAAAAAATATATTTTCCTCTTTAATGATTCCATGTTATGTCTAAAAAATTAATTCCATATAGGATAATGTTTTTTGAAGATACTTTGGTTTTAATGGGGATATGATCCCATGTTACTATTCATTATATATATCTGAATAATATTTTTCTTAATGATTTATAATAATGAATTGAGTGTTTCTTCCTTGAGTTATGTTGTGATGAAATGATTATAAAACTTATTTCTTTTTATGGGTTCTGAAATGGCTTATGTTCATAGGACACACTTGTGTATGCTTTTATTATGTGGTGTTTCGGAAATATGTCTTCCAGTAATGTATTGGGTAATGATGGATAAATAATGAGGCATAGATGTCATGTGTGTGCCTAATTTAAGGTTCATAATTATAAACATGGAACTGGTTTTCATGTTCACTATTTTATGTGTGGACATATTTTTTGGGTCCATATGTTTATGTAAGGGCCTGATTTCTTGTCCTTAAACTAATAATTGTACATGTTTCTATTTATACATGTTCCAAAAGTTATATGTTTATGTGTATTCCATAATTTAATATCTTATGTCAATGATATAATCTCATGGATTATGTTATTTGATTTTATTATGATTTATGTCTTATTGAATGGAAATATTTATTTCATGATTCTTTATTATGATATTTTATATGTAAGGTATGATCATATAATGTTATTACGACATTATCATCCGTTATGATCATGTTTATTCTTATATATCTTCTTTATTTAACCTTAATGAGCATATGAGTTCACCATTTTCTTCTTTTTCCTTTTCTCATGTTATAAAGAATGGTTAATGTATGAGTAATAAAGGGAATGATCTTTGGGGAAAATATTAAATAACTTACACCATAATAGAAATTGTTCTCATGGTTTCAAATTCACTGAACTAATAAACTATTTTTAGTTTTTTTTGTAAGGTATAAAATGTTCTACAAAAAAATGTAATATCTATTTATAAAAAGCCTAGGTCGTTAATGATTGTATCACAGAAAAGTTTTAGTCACATTTTGAAACATGGTTGAGAAACATTAGTGAGATCATTAGATATATTTTTTAGGATATTTCTATGAGTGTCTCTAAAATAATAATTATTATTCTTAGCTTTAAAATTAGGCATCAGGAATTAGGGATCATGTAAGAAATGTTTCATGATTATGTGTTTCTCGCATACGAGGAGAGTTTCTCCAACAATGCCAAAACGTTTTAGTAAATAGAGGTATCTATATAGAATATGGTTAAAATTGAATGATTATGATGGGGAATGTATAGTCATTATTCCAATTGATGTCCTAAGTTGAAATCTCATGAATACAAACAAAAACATGATATAAGTATTTGTTATGCAGGTGAGTATAAAGAGAACGAAATTCCATAAGAAATGTATGGGATGTTCAAATAGTGTTGTCTAAATTAAATATAAAATCATGATTATATTTTGGTTGGGGAATGATAATACATTATTTTTAATTAAAATTCCTGGAAGAAATATGATAATAAATCCTGATTAATGGTCTAAGAAAAAAGTTGAATGACTATTGTGTAGTTTTTTAGAATTCAAAGTTAAAATTTTTCTTTAAGTATTGAAAAGGATATATTGATTAATGATAATTAAATTAAAAAGATAATTAATAGGCATGGTTTATTTATGGGATACACAATATTAATGGTAGGATAACATTAATTATATTCTAAATGATGAGATAAAGATTTATGTTTAGTGATATGTTGGATATGAATAATAAATTGGGCCATATTGAATACATTTGAACTAATTATTGATTTATGGAAAATTATTAATATGTTATCACAGATGGAATTTAAAACATTTTTAGACTTCAGGAACATTTCTGATAATCATTAGAATAAGGAAGCATGAATGTTTTAAATAATTATTATTGGTAATTCAGTTTATTAACAGGTTTCAAGAGACTATATAATGTAGGTATTCAAATGCTTCATATGTGAATAACCAGAGATAATTTATGATATACGAAGGATCAATACAGAGCCTGTTTTTAGAAACATGGTGGCCTTATTTCTAAATTATTGAACTTTCATCATTTATAATGGTTATATGTTAAACCATTTTTGGAATGCATTACGTTAAACAACATATGATATTTTAGAAATTCATGTATTATCTCACCATATGAGGGTTTATGATTAGTGGATATATTATTATCACTTTTTGTTATATTTCATAATGGTTGAATGGCCTACAATTCTCTTTATATACTTCATGATCTACTAATTGTTGAGGAATGAAAAAATAACCTTTTTTTCTTTGAATAGGAGATGAAGCAAGAATTTATCAATGCGCAAAAAGTGTAAATTTTTCCAAAAAACATGTATTTATGTATTCTCATAAAAATTATTCAAATAATGGAAAAAAGGAATTGAAATAAAATTTATTCCTATTATCATAATTTTGGATGATATAAATTATCTTTTTCAATCCCCTTTGGGTTAGGTCTTTATGATCATCTATTTTCTCCTAACCATGTTATCTTTAACTCTTCATTCCAGATGGATAGTTAGATTTATCTTAAATATCCATGTTTTCACTTCCCAACAATGTTATCTTATATAGAAATATAGTTATGAGTTTCTTTGTGTTACCATTACATTTCTAACAACCTAGTTTTAAAAGGATATTTTATTATTCATTTATACGATATGTAATTCTATTAAAGTATATTTCATGTATTAACCCATTGATTACCTAGATGAATTTCAATTATGAAATTCATTTATAGGGTGGGGGTAGAAAGTAACACCAATAGATTTTGTGAAATATGTTTTCCAAATTAATTTAATCATTTTGATATATTTTTTTGTTTCCCTCAATAATTAATAAATCTTGGGTTGTATAAAAGAACAATGTTATTAATGATTTATAGCAAAATGAATTTCAAGGTTGTGCTACAGAAAAAAATAAGATTAATATTCAGTAAAAACAACAATGTGTTTTTCTTTTATTACACACAATGTAGAGTTATTTTGATAGATTATGTTACATACAAAACCGTGTTTTAGCAAACTACACTATACTTATAATTATTATAATTTTATTATAGTTACCACATAGAAATTTAAATGTAAATTAAAAATAATATTACATAAATTATGATAATATAAATTATATATGTATATCAAATGGTTCATTAGATATAAATTAGATTGAAATGAAAGTAAGAGCTATATGAAAAAAAAATCATTTTCTATGAAATTTATTTTTCTATGTATAAACTCCACATTATATCAATAAATTCAACAAAAAACTATAAATATGTGAGATCGAAAGATCAATTTTACAACCTTTTAATGGTGAAAATTTTAAATTTAATATTTGAAAAAATTTCAATTTTATTATGAAAAAATAATAATCTTCTTTAAATGTGGGATATCAAAATTTTATTTAGATGATTTTTGGTATTTTCTTGTAATCTTCATGTTTTGATGAATAATAAAAAACACTGATTTAGAATTGAGACAAACATTTTCATCGAAAAAAGATAGTGTTGAATTATATATTTTATTTTTATTAACTATAATTAAGTCAGTTTTTTATTACTTAATCTTATATGGGGAATTGTAATATATTTGATAATTATATTTTATATAAAATCATTTCAGTATTTTGGTTGTTTTCACATTAAAAACATGTTTACCCATTCCAACAATGAGATTAATTTAACATAAATTTTAGGAAATTATTATTAATGATTTATGAAAAATGGATGCCAAATTTTTGAACCAAATGTAATTTTTTCTAAATAGGGCCCTTTTATTTTTCGGACAATATGAAAAGAATATTAATTAATTTTTTTTACCACAATTAATGGTAAATCATGTAATTGAGGTTAAAAATAATAGTATAAATATTAGAAAACTACCATAACACTTACCCATAAGTTATTGGATGTTGTTAAATAGACACTTAGAACCTTAATATCTATGTTTTATAATTTAATGGACATGTTTCAATGAAAATGACTTACGTATTATTAAATATAAAAAGAGGGATAAAATATCACACATTACATTTAATATGTGTAATATTTTTAATATCGGGATAATCTAATGATAATATTGATTATATATATTATTAATAAATATAAAATTCTTATATACATCATATAATTTTATTTTTGATTCTTACAATATTACAAATTAACATATATAATTACAAAATGATGATGTAGTAATCACACAATTAATGAAACAATCAATTATATTATATTTTAAATATTGAAAAATATATAATTTTACTTAATTAAAGATTTACACAAATTTCATAGGTTAATGAGAAATAATAATTGTGAATTTCATGAAATGGTTAAAATTTATCTTGATTTATGGGTTTTATTAATGTAAATGTAATGAATAGTGTCAAAATTGACACTAATGATATTTAATGAAAAACTTATATTATTACAGTAGTTAAAAATAACAAAAAAAACTAAATAAGGACAAATTTGATATTTTGTATTCCAAAATATCTTTATTTTACCAGCTATGGTCGTATTGACACTTTATATGAAAACAATTCAACCCATTAATATTTAAAACATGGTTACCATAGTTAAAGTTAAAATAGGATAACTAAGGGTTAATTTGTAAGATAATGTTTAAAATTAAATCAAAATATATCTACAATATCTAGTATGATGAGATTAGAAATGTATATTATCTTTTATTCTCTCTATGACCATTTCTGGGTATTTTTATGGATTTATTATTTACTATAAATTAATAATTTTGTGATTTTCTAAAAGGGCCCCTACCCTCTATTATAAAAGGGAACCTATCCTTATCTTTTATTATGAACACTATAGAATTAGGGCACAACCAACATATGCCCGAATATCTTCAAAACATCCTTACATTCATCCTAGAACACTTCCCTTAAATAAAAAACCTAATGATTAAGTACATGTTTTCAAATCCAAATGAGAAACCCAATGATGAGGTAACCTTCATCAACAAACGTTTTTGTTTTATTTTTCCTTGAACCACAAATATTCATTTTTCATTTATATATAAGAAAATACGTATCGTAAATATACAACAATTTTTTTTATATTAATGAATTTAAGTATAATTTCACACACATTCAACTAATGGGTAACGAACATATCATTCATGCCTAAGGTAGACTATCGCCTCAAGAAATGATGATTGTTCGTTTTTCCATTACCACCTCTCATGTTGGTAATTATGTTGGAAAAACCATTTTTATGATATGTATGATATTTATGAAATAATTATACTTCTTAAATGGAAATAAATTATCTACCCCATTAGCATAAAATCTTTTGGAATTTAATTACGTCGCTCTTGCGTATAGATGACTAACCTTCTCCATGATGAAATGTGATTCATTTTAAATATATATTTCATATGGATGGTAATAAGGACTAATTTTAATAATATAAATGATATATATAACATAAAAATTATCCTATAACTATAATTTATCATATTTTTTCATTCTCTTAATATGATAATGAAAACATTCTCCTTGCATACGTATGGTCTACTGTCTTTATGCATGTTGTATTTAACTTTATATCTATGTATTTTATGATTGGCCATAAATGAATATAATATATATATATATATATATATATATATATATCATTTTTTCAATTCTTGATATTGTGAAATCATGATCTAAATATGTTGACAATGAATAACAAGATAAAATATTTCTTAAAAACTGGGAAGTTATCACACGAAACGTAACGTAAACATGGAATTATCAATAAGCATGAAATATTAATTAGTAAGAAATTAATATATCGTATTATATATTTGCCTATGGTTCATTAATAGATGTATAATAAACATATATTTATTATAATGGTTGTTTTCAAGCGTATTACGAGAGTCAATACATATGGTAAGGGATTTATCGCTCACTTTTTTTTATCTGACACATCCCTTATAACCTAAATTTTTGTTATATGTGGTGTATATATATCCCATGAATGAATTTAATGTACATTATTCTGAATTTTATGGTATTTTCACATCCATATAATTTTCATTCATTCATGGGTTTAACGATTCTTCTTTTTATGTCGTGATAAGTGATTATTTTAGAATCTCATCAACAGTCAAGATTGTTTTGTTTTAATAAACAATTGTTAAATATTAATCATACAAATACATATATTCTAAAAAAATAAATATTTTCTCAATAGTCTTCTATGAATATTTAGATTTATTATTAAGCATGTTTTAATCTTTACAAATTTATTCGAGTGAAATATTTGTTTTGTTTTCCAAAAGTCGTACTATGTGAATTTTCCAAAAATGTGTGAAATGAATATTTTTCATTAAATTTATATGGAATTAATGGATTTCTACACTTTCATACATCCATATTCCCATGAAGCATACCATACAGTTATACATGGTTATTTTCAAATAAAATGTTTTTATTAAATATTTTTTTGCATTATATGATGATTTTTTTTCAAAACTGTAAGGACATTTTTTCTTCATGAATGACTTTAAATGATTTATCAAGGTTATATTTTGAATAAGATAATTTTATGTTATGTTACATATGTTTTAATGGGATTATGATCCACTGATACTTTTATTACAATTTCTCTTATTATTTTATGTTTACGATGGATTGATGTTTATGAATTATTTTTCTCTTCCATGAGTTATGTTATGATGAAATTTTTGGAATCCAAATTTATTTTTTTTATATGTGATATGATTTATGTTATTTTGGGATAGATATATATGGTTTTAATTATTTGATAGGTGGTACCAATATCTCTCACCAATTTATTGGGTAAATATGTATAACTGAATAGGTATATATGTAATCTGTAAACCTCATTTCATATTCATAATTCTATGGGTGGACATAGATTTAAGGTCCATAATTTTATGAATGGACCTAGTATTAATGAACATTTGTTTATGATATGTCCTTATTTCTTTTCCTTAATTTAATGACTAAACCAATTACAATTTATACACATTCACCAAATTAAATGATTATGTGTATGGAAATATTTCAGGTATTATGTAATTTTTAATATCTGAAGGATTATGTTATTATATTTATTTATTATCCACGTATAATGATATAACAATATTTAGTTCACAATTTATGTTTATGTTCATTAATATTAAGGGTGTGATCTTCTAATGTTATGATCACATTATCATACCCTTATGATCAGGTTTATTCTTAAATATCTACCATGTTTACCCTTAATGGGAATCTAAGATCACCATTATATTATCATTCCTTTCCTTTTCCTATGAGGAGTGGTTTTAAGTATGATTAGTAATTGAAATGATCTTTGTGGGACACATTCATGACCTTCCACAATAATAGTGGTTTTTGGTCCATGTTTCAAAAAGGGTTATACTAATACAGTATTCTAGCTTTGTGATTATAAAATGTTTGAAATGTTCCCCAAAAAAAGATTTAATATCCATGGATAATAATATTAAGTCATTATACCATGTTTTATATGATTTCACCCATCATAAATGTAGTTTTAGAGAACCAAAACATTAATTATGTGCTTGTATATTTAATTTCATCATAAATCTCATAAAAACCATTATATACTTTTAAGTATGATTAACACATAGAATTGGAATTATTCCCACAATTTTTTTACAAATGATTAAACCATAAAAAGGAATTTAATTCCAAAAAAATATCATTGAAATGTGATTTTTCCAGGGAAACTAAAAGGGTTTCATAACAATCTATCTGAAACAATCTTAATCCATTTAGAGAAATAATGACGATAATGTCATTACAAAACATCCATAGAGAAGAATAAATAAAGAAAAGGGTGTTTAATGTTAGTGAATGGGAATAACATTAAAATATCATTAATTATATTTAGATGAAAATACACTATTCATTTATAAAAATTACAATTTAAAACTATTTTTTCACAAAATTTTGAAAATATTATTTTCTTTGAAAAAACTTCAGAAACAAAAAAACCCTTGAAAATAAATTAACCAATTAGATGAGAAAAATATTATTCCCATTAAATATAGTTTTTAAAAATTTTAAAAAAATTACATTGTAAATATCAAGGAATATTTAATACGGAAGATTTAATGGAAAAGGTTACGAAGACGTAAAATTTCTTTCATATCATACATGTTAAAACAAGGGCTCATTTCACATTTATGATAATATCTATACATGATTTATTTGGAAAAAATTAAGATTACATTGGATTTTAAAAAAATCAAATACAGATACAAATTTCTTAAAAAATTCACTCAGTAATGTTTAAAAAATGTAATCATTTTTAGAAAACATTGTTCAGGAAGAAAATGATTTTTTGACTGAAGAAAGAAATAAATTCAGAAATTATATAAATGAAATTCTCAATATTTCTACACAATAAAGTGTATAAAATGGTAAAATTACATTCAAATATCATAAATAAATATAGGATTAGAAATTAAAATTAGTTTATTATGAAAAAAATACAATAATGGCCTTCAACTAAAATTCATGAATAATAAAACTCGATGTGAATGAGATTGTGAATTTAATTCATAAAATGGTCATAAAGATTTAGTGAAAATTAATTAATGGCTATATTATGTGCATAATCTATAAATACACATATAAAATTTACATTAAATACATTATAATAAAATTTATTTAAAACATTATTCAATAATATTAAAAATGAAGAATAAATAATATAACCCAATGATTAGAAATTGAGTTATTAAATGTTTTTCCACATTGTAACATTTCAGTCAAAACCCATTGGATAAATTAATTCCAATAGATACAAAAAATACCATTTAATATTATTTATTCATTATATTACATGTAAATTGTTTAATATATAGACAACATAAAAGGACATGGTACTTAATATAAAAATGAGCTTCAATGAATTAAAATTGAGATAAAATACCTTAAAAAGATCATATCATTGAAGTGGAGATTAGTAAATGAAATATTTAATTGAATAAAATGTATATACATAGAATAATATGGTAAATGAATAATAAATAAAAAATGTTACACCCATAATCAAACTATGGCCTAATTCACAAAGCGGAAGTTTAACCTAATAAATGGAAATTAATATAAGAAATCTATTACCTAATGCATCCTTTGGATTGAACATGATTTATCAAAAAAAATTAGTAGTTTTAAAAGTGTTATTAACTTATTATATAAGGTTATTTGTTTTAATACTATACTATATTATAATTTTATTACATAATTTTACCAATTATTTAATATGTGTTCAACCTTTTCATTGTTTCTATGTTAATTGTTTTATTTTTTTTCTTTCTTTATCATAATTTTTCATGATATTTTTCTTTTTATATCATTACATAATATCTATAATAATTATCATTAAATAATTTTCATATTTTAAGTTAAGTATACTTTTAAAACTAATCATTAAATATTTTTATGAAAAATGAATTATGTAAAGATCATGGACATGGTAGGTTGTACAGACACATGAGTAACACTTCCATTTTTGAACAATCATTATTTAAAGGTGGTAAGTAATATTTCATCATTAAGTAATTATAATAACATAATATATGAAATATTATTTCTTTAAATAAGAATATATATATTTTCTATGTTTTTTGGTGAAGAAATGAGAATCACATCTCTTCGTAAAGTTAGTAGTCCACATGTACCAGAACAACGTTATCATTTTCAGTGAACGAAATAAATTGATATAGTTTCATTATTAAAAGATAGGTATATAATTAATTCTAAATTTTTATCATGAATAACACATATATTAATTACATTTATCTTTATTACCATCCATGTAAAACATTAGTGAAAATTGAATCACAACACTTCTTGGGGAGCTAGTCTGTCATTTATACGAGTGAAACAATTATATCCCTTGTGGAATAGAAATTAATAGAGGTTATATATTATATTATGTGTCCATCGGTATAATGTTTTTATAAATACGATATATAAAAAATATATAAATTATCTTCCACCACTATGAGAGGTAGTAGAGGAAAAATAATTCACATCAGTTCAAGAGGTGATAGTTCATCATATAAACGAATCATGATTTCACAACAAATTATATTGAAATGGATATAATTGTAGTTAATTATCATATTATAACAATATATTATGAAATATAAAAATGTAAATAAAAATTCTCATTGAAGAATGATACATGTAATTCGGGTGACAACCGTGTGTTTGAAGTAAAAGCCGTATTAGGATGGATTTTTTGACAAGATAAATGCTCATAGGATGATATTATGAAATTTGAAATGTGAATTTGGAAGTTATTGGATGAACAAAAGGGGATTAAATGTGGGATGAAGAGATGTTAGGGGTGGCCTTTTTTAAATGAGGGGAGTGGAACACTTGTATTTTTTGTAAGGAATGAATTCCTCTAAACATTATTTCTTGTAATAGAGATCCACGAATATAAATTTACGTACAATACAAAAGATATAATATAATTATTGTCATATGATATATTTTATACATTTTTATATCATTTTATCTCTTATCTTATTAGTTTAACAACTAGTAATTTTCATTTTTACCAATACCATAATAATTAATTTTATTCTAGTCAATGTTCATTTTCGAAAAAAAATTATTATTACCATGTTTGAAAATATAAATTATTATGATTATAAATATTTCATCAATTTTTAAAAAATTTATTCATAAAATTTCATTTTTTTTAAAAAATTATTTTTATAGACAGTGACTAGAAAGCTGGTTTTTAAAAGGAAAATACTAAAATGTTAATAATGTTTTGATAAATAATCTATATGAAAATTATTTCAGTAACCATGATTTCAACAATAAATCTATAATTGATTTAATATTAATTTTTATCCAATTGAAATTATAATTTATCTTCTAAAAAATAACTGAAAATTTGATTTTTTTATTAAAATTCAGTATTTTTCAATGATCATTGAAAAAAGAAATGATTTTTTAAAAACATTAATAATTAAACATAATTAAAAATAAATACTATTATATAAAAAATGATTTAATTTTATCAGAAAATATTTATAAATGTTGTAAAAAATAATTTCTAATTCTATGTGTGAAGCGCGATTAAAGGGTCTTTTACTAATAATATAATTTTTTAGAAAATATTTATTTTCATTTATTTGATTATTATTTTATTTCCAATAAATAAAATAAAATAATTTATTTATTTAGTTATTAATATTCATAAATTCTAATTTAGTCGCTATGATATAATAGTACACAATATTATGTTTTTATTTTGACTTCGAGTTGCATGTTCTATAAGATATTAAAGATATTTAATTTATTTGAAAGGAAATATATAATAATGCTTGAGAGTGTCACATTCTTGTGTAATATAAGTCATTCATGGAATCTAGTACATCGATCAGATTTTTATTCATTTTAACTATTGGGGGGTTACAACGTACCCATTATATAAATTTCATCCTCACAATTTGGAATTTATCATTGAAATTGAAGGATGGGTATATAAAAATATTTTTTTTATAAACCCACAATGTAATATGGGATAGTAAAACATATGATTGAAAAAAGAGAATGAAAATAATGAGGATCACCTAGAATAACACATACTAGTATATAGATATGAATACAGTAGTGGTAAGTAATGATTTGAGAATTTAAGGAAAGGCTAAATAATTAAAAAAATTATTGACACCATTGACCACAAGAAAGGGAATGATCAATAGATATTTATAGTCCTGAAACATGAATCTGTGATGATTTAAAAGAAAATAAATTTATGAAATATTAATGTAAAATGATATTTTTTTCTCAATATCTTCTTTCTATGATTGTGGAATTTTTTACTATTTATGACTATGAAAAAATATAATCACTTGATGGATTCATATTTATGAAAAAATAATAAACTTTTGGTTTTTCTTTGATAAATTCAAAATTCATTCGTACTCCAATATATGAGTATTAAAATTTGTAATTTTTATTCCTGAAGAACTAAGATTATATTTTAATGGATTTTTGGATCCATAAATATTTGAAAACTGATTTCATCTGTCTCCAACTATTTTCCAAAATCATTATCATTGTTACATGTTTTCCAACATAATAAATTAATATGTTAACCTAAAATGTATCACCGATGTTTCTTCATTTATATATATTTTCGAATAGTTAACTATACACAAAGATATTATGAATAGTATATCACGTGATAATGTGGTATGGGTATTCCCCTATCATCATTAGGTCACATGTTCATGCCTCACAACCTTAATAGATTCTATGAGTTTTCAACCAATATGTAGTACTTCCTTTCTCCAATTTATTTGAATATAATTCCTATAACATTCTAAAAATATATATATTATGGACATACTTTATAGAAAAAATATTCAATAAATGATCATTTTTCTTGTAGATTCTAATAATGGTATTTGACTATTATAATAAAGTTATAAATGATTATATTAACCCTAAATATTATGAATAAAATTAATATTATTTCTATGAAATTTAATTGAAATAATCATCATATTAATTTTTCAATAAAACATATAATTTCCATTAATTTCTCCAAAAATAACATTAATCATGGTAGGATCCAATCACTTCAAACCTAAAATGGGATGTTTAAGAATTTGATGTTATTATCAATATTATACTCATTCAGCCATGATGGTATCCATAACTATTATGTTAATGATGACATATATGATTCTAAAATATGACATAATCCTTAAATATTTCAAGATTCTTATACCAAAATAACATTGGTAAAAAAACTATTATAATATAATTCTATATTCTCAGTAATAATTTCCACATAACTCCTTCCATGGTCTAGGTTTTATCCTTTGAAATATGTAACTGACTCAGATTATGAAATATTTATTTACATTTTATAAAATATGATATTAATGGATCCCAAAGGTTATATTAATTTCTTTCCATTTTACTTTCCAATTTTCCTCGGTAATTAATTTCTTTAAACCAATATTCTCCAAACATAAATCAATGCCCTTTTAAATAAGGGAACAATCATTTAAATCTAGTAGTTCATCGGTTTAAAAAAATTAATTCTTTTTCAACATCTATTCAGATATATTGTAATGGTTTGTAATTAACATTTTCAATATTAAATGCATAGTCCATATATGTGTAACACCAGGGGAGTAGTAATGCCTATTTTCATTCAATGCGTAATGATCGTTTAAAGACCAATGTTGTCCTTTTACAGTTTTACCCTTTCGTACATATGTGTGAGGAAAATTTCCACATATTGAATCCATACTAGGATGTATTTATAAAAAACAAACATAATCTCTAAATTTTCAAATATTAACCATGTTATTCTATATTTATACTAAAATTTTATCATATGGTTTTTCCCCTAATCAATATATTTCTATATCTAGTTCCAAAATACCCAATAAACATCCAGTAATACCCACATTAATGAACCTGACTATATTCAACTAGAGCCAATGTCTACATTAATACATTAGAATAAGATACGATTGATCATATCTCGAATGAGAGAATAGTTTAGTAGTCCTGTTAAACTAGAAACATACTTGAGTCTTGTAATACATTTGGAAAAAAATAAAACATATATGTTTTCTGTAATACAATTATTACCTCTATCATATCCAAGCATACAATTCTTAGTAAACATAAAATAATTTTAGGGAAGGAAAAATATAATAATGAGTCAAATGAATTGTATGAAAAAACATTAGCAATAAAAATTTAATTTCTTTATTGATCATAATAACTGAATAAGGGTATAATTACATAATCATAGTGAATGAAATAATCATAAAAGAGATCATACCTATAAATAAAATATTAATCAATCATGAAAAATCAAATAATAATTTTAAAATGTAAATAATCATAAATTTAAATAATCATGATCCTTGTGATATAGATCATGATAAAATGAAACATTATAAACCAATGTAAACCAATGATAATACATATTGTTATCTATGGACATCATATTCATAGAACACTTATATAAACCCTTATGAAACCCTTAATAATAGAATAACCATATGGTTTTCATCAATAATAATTCATTAAAAAACATAATAATTAAATTATGCATTAAATTAATATCTAAGTGCATAAATAAAGTAATGTCCATAAACCACAACATAAATAAACTACATAGTGATTTTGTTTCATCATAAAACTCCTAAAAACTCCCTATCCCAATTATAACATGATAAAATCTTGGAAATGAAATGGGTTCCATGAAATTATATCCAAAACATGATTAGACCATGGTAAAGAAATTGATTCTAAAAAATCCAATTAAAATATATTTGACCCATTTAAATGTAATAGATTCCATAAAAATCACATTAAAAGAACATTAATTCATTCATAGAATGAATTAGTATGTTATCATTACAAAATACCATCGATGACAAAAAATTGAAAATAATGATAACTAAATTTTATGAATGGGAATATCATTAAAATATCATCAACTAAATTTTCATTAATGAAAAATTATTGTTTTTTAAAACTGATTTTATAAAACAAAATTAAACAAAAATATTGGAAAAATCATTTTCATTGAGAAAAACTGTTGAAATAAAAAATAGAAGCTTCATGAATCATTTAAAAAATTTCTAGAGGAAAATATTCATTCAATTAAATATTTTAAACAATATTTAAGTACCATTTCATTAAAGATACATTGTAATTTTGAAAATGTATATTCAAAGAATATAATGTTCATGAAGAAGGAAATTTTATTCATTCCATATATGATAAAATAAGGATTCTTTCAAATTTTCAATAAAATCAATATGGGTTTTAATTAAAAAATGAAATTAATATTCCATTCAAAAAATATTATAAAGTGAGTCATGAATAAAAATTCATTAATAAAACATATTGAGAGGGACAATTATGCTTGAAAACATTCTTAAAAAATATGATCATGGTGGAAACCTATTTTTTTCATGAAAACAAGTAAATGATGTTGGATTTTATTTAAAGAAATTATCAATCAATTTATGTACCATAGACTGGAAAATTGTATTTTCAGTTTAAATTATGAGGAATAATAGGGGTCAAAAAATGAAATGCATTTTTCATGAAATTATACAATTATTTCATTCCACTAAAATTCAACAAAAAAAATAATGAATAGAATAATATTGTGAAATAAACCATTTCAATGATCCTAATCTTTATGCGCTAATTATAAAATAAATATATTATGTGTATGAAATGTAAATCCAGATAATATAATGGGAAATAAAATAGAAGATAATAGAATGTCATTACTCACATAATCTTATATTATTGAAGATGATGAAGAAGTAATATATTAAAATGAAAGGAAATTGAATTATGACATCATTTTACCCATAGTAACTTTAATGTAAAATAACCTTAGAATAATTAGTTCAAATTGAAACTCAAAATACCATTAAATATAATTATATAATGATATTATATGAAATAGGGGCTTTGTATACATGATATAAAATATTTTACTAGGTAACATACTAATGTTACTCAATGAAAAAAACTAAGACAAAATCCTTTACAATGATTACATTATTGAAGTGTGGATTAATATATGAAATGGATTTGTGTAAAAAATTAAAAAACTGAAATACAACATTAAATAATAAAATTTCTATACACACATATTCTTGTCATTACGTAATCAATGAAACATGTGTTTAACCTCATGATTGAAAATTGAGTTTAGACATCCATCACCTCATGATTTTTTTGTTGAACATGAATTTGTTTCTCATATATTGGTTTTATACCTCTTATTAAATTTTTTAAAAACTATATAAATATTTATAATAACATATATGATCCTTTTATACCATTTTATCGCCCATTTTTTAATAATTGTTCATAGTTATAATTTTTTCGTGTGTTATGTAAGTTGTTTTCTCATTTGTTATTTATCATAAATGATAATTTTTATGTGAATATTATATTACACCATTAAATATAGAATAATAATAATTAAATAATTATCATAATTACACATTAATTATAATTTTAAAACGAATAATGAAAGATGATTACAAAAAATAAAGTATGTTAAGATCATGGTGACAGTAGCTCGTACGTACACATGAGTAATGTCTACATTTTTCAATGATCCCAATGGAATGGTTTTAATTATTGTTTTTTATTTCACTAATAATAAAAATATTATATTATTTATTTTATTTATTAAAGGAAAACATATATATTAACCATGTGGTGATGAAAAATAGAATCGCATCGCATCGTAGAGGTGGTAGTCCACACATACATGAATGACCTTATCGTTTCTTATTTTAAGAAATATATTGGTATATTACATTATATGAAAGATAAATATATCATGAATATCATAATTATATCATATATAACACATATATTAATTATTTGTATCTTTATAAAATTCCATGTAAATAATTAGGGGAAAATAAATTGCATTGCTTCTTTAGGTGGTAATCTGTAGTACACGTGAGTGATGTAATTGTATCCCCCAGGGAATAGTTAATATAAATTTATAAATGATAAAATGTCCCTATATTAATAATAATGTTTTAAATATAATTTAGATACATTACATAAATCATCATACCAATCTTTGAGATGTGGTAATAGAAAAACTAGGATGACAAAATTTTATGAGGTGATAATCAATCGTACACAGGAATAGTTACTTCATAACACATTTGATGGATAATCAAATGGTTTTATGACATTAAATATTAATAAAAAATATAATTATAAGGAATAATTTTTTTATTATAACATCATCTTTTTAAAAAAATTATAAAGTGGTGAAATAAATAAAATAAAAATGCTCGTCGAAGAACATCACCACTTCTTTGGGTATCCCCCATAGGTTTTCCCAAAACACATTCACATGTTATATTAATACCCAAAATAATGTTTCTAGGTTGAATTTATTCATGTATTGATTTTTTTTATTTTATGTATTTTCTGAAGAGAAAATGGTTTGACGGTTTTAATAATAGAATATAGGGCGTGTCCTCTTAGTAGAAAGGTGAGTGGAACACTTACAATTTTTGAAAAGAATGAATTATTCCCATTTGATTTCATAGGATATGAATAATATAAATATTTTTATATAATATAGAAATCAATGTTGAAATATTTCCCTATATTATATTTTATACAAGTTATTATTCCATTTTAACCTTTATCTTTTAATATCAACCCACATTAAATCCATTTCTACCTTAACCACGGTAATTTTGTTTTTTTTTATATTTACTATTCAACTCATTAAAAAATTATGTTGACCATATAAAAAATATTAAATATTATAATTAATATAATTTAGTTCATTATATAAAGTTCAATTCAAAGAATTGGATAATTTTACATTAGAATTTTACCAACAGATGTGAAGAGAAACTGGCTTTACCAAGAGAAAATGTTCCACAAATTATAATGTTATTAAATAAAAATACTATATGAAATTTAATCCCATGAAAAAAAATTATGATTACTATAAATATATTTAAAATAATTATTCTTTAAAAAAATTATAATTTTCATTTAAAAATATAAATAATTTAAATTGAAAGGCAGTTTTTAATTAAAATATAGATTTTTTCACTCAACATAAAAAAAGGAATATTTCTGAAAAATGAAAAAAATAAACCATAAAAAAAATTTAAATAATTATTTAAAAATTTGAGTTATATTTATTAAATATATTTTGTAATTATTTTAAAAAATAGTTGTACATCATGTTTGCGGACTGCGACTAAACCGTCCTTTAATAATAATAATTTTTTTTAAAAATATCTTCTTATTTTAGTTGATCATTATTGTATTTATAATCAATAGGTAAATATTATTTTCATTATTTTTATATTATTATTCAAACACACCAATAAAATTGATAGTTTATAACTATATACTCTATTATGGATTCTTTTGACTCCGGGATGTAGGGTCTGCAAGCTATCGAATTGATTAGATAAATTTTCAAGGAAATATATCATAATTTATCAAAGTGTAAAATTATATTTTTTTCCTAGTTTATTCTATAATTTATGTCATAAAACATAATTTTCAGCATCTAAAATATTGGGTGGAAAAATCCCCCTCCCCCATTAATAAATTCTTCTTTTGTAATATGAAAATTTTCTAGGTAATCAATGGATTGATATTTGAAATGACATTTTTTATAAGTAGACATTATAAGTAGGGTTAGTGAAAAATCATCTTAATAATATTGTAAGGTATGTAGAAGCTTCATTTGTAAAGATACATAAACTGTTTCTAAATAGTACATTATTGGACAAAAGTGAAGTGTTGTTCATGGAAGAAACGTGAAAAAATTTATAGAGAGTGGTTGAGGTCAATGATCATAAGAAAGTGAATGGTAAATTAAACATTAAGGTCCTAAACCCCATAAATTAATGACAATTTAATAGTCTATATGATTCATCATATATGAAAAATATATTATGATATTTTTCTTTCGCAGTCTTTTTCCTAATGTTGAGAAATTATTTTACTATCTAATAAATACAAGGAAATATAATTTCATTATACGTGTGTACTTCATGAGAAAAATTTCATCATTTGGTTTCTCTTTTATCAATTCATAATTCAACACTAATGGTATAAATAAATATCCAAAAATGAAATTATTTTACTTGGAAAAAAATTAACTTTTAATGGATTATTAGATCCATAATATAGTGAAATCCCTTTCCATATCCTCAAACTATTTTCCAAAACAAATATGGTTATCTAATGTTATCCGATATATTAAATTAATCTTTATCTTGAAATGTAACACCATTGGTTCATCATTAATATTAAATATTCAAACTGTTTGACTAAATACAATAACATGTTAACCTGGACATCATGTATGCCTACGGTAGTACCTAGGCCCTTATTGTCCTTAGGTTATGGGTTCAAGCCCCATGGACTTGTATGATATGAAAGGACTTCACCATGAATTCAGTTTCTACATTCTAAAAACAATATTTATATACATCCTATAACATTATAAAAAGTTATAAAAGACATCCGAGAAGTATAAACAATCAATAAAAAACATTTTTATAATGCCTAATAAAATTATTTAAAAATTATTATAATATACTTAATGATCCTATTTACTTCAATGGTTTTCAATATCATTAACAATATTTCATAAAATGTTAAGGAATTATTCATAAAATACAATTTCCACTAAAAAATATAATTTCTATAAATTTCGACAAAAATATCCTTAATAATGGTAGAAAACCATCACATAAAAACTAAAAAAGGGGTTTTACGTATTTTTTACATATGATAAATCATAATCTCAATATTCCATTATGATACCCATTACTCCTAATTTAATAAATCAATATATTATATTTAAATTCAATAAATTCCATAGTGGTATGATAATTATTATACAAAAATACCAATGGTAAAATTCTACTATAATATAATTATGAAATACCAATAAATACTTCAACATATTTAAATTATTTTATCGGTTAACATTTAGAAGTTGGAATTGATTATAATTATGCATAGATTCTCTACATTTTAAAAAATGAACTATAAATGGATCCCTATGATAAGATTTATTTCCTTCTATTGTATACATCATTTTCCCTAAAAAAAATCATTATATTCTCTCATTACCATCAAAACATAAAACTTTTTCCATTTCTCTTGATGCAATTTATTTTCAATGTAAGACACCATTAGTTTAATCTGTGTTATTTTCTTTCATAATCTATTTAAATAATTAATAATGGTTTGAAAATAAAATTTAAATTACCAAAATCATATCCCCCACGAGTGTCAAACTAGGTCCATAGTATGTCATATTCTCTAGAACTGGGTAACGATCAGGTCAATTCAATGACAATTTTCAGAGTTATTACCGCGAGGTATATATATTATAGAACCTTATCAAATTATATTATCTTGAGAAGGATATACTTCTATGAAAAACAGCATAATATATACGTTACCAAATCATTTTTATGTTCTTCTCTACTTATCCAAATGTCTATCATAGGGTTATGATCACTAATCTATGATATACAAAATATTTTTCTCATGGTTTATACAAAACTCAATCTGATATCAACTATAATGAACCTATCTATAGTAACCCTAATATGTTGTATTCATTATTATATTGTAAAAATATATACAAAATTGAATCTTGAATAACCAAATAGTTTTGCAGTATTAGAATACAATACATACTCATGAGTCTTAAATTACAATTGAAATATAAAAATATATCATTTTTTTTCTCAAATAAGTTTTTTCAATTAGATTATATTTTTATATCACTCTTAGTTTACTTCCAGGGTTCCTGGTAAAGGAAAAAATAAAGGATAGATCAAATTTTATTTAAGTATGAGCATAAATATTAACAATTGAATGTCATTAATGAGTATAATAATTGAATAAAGGTATAAAGAAAAAATCAGACTGTATGAAAAAACAATAAAATAACTCATACCCATCAATACCGGAATCATTAGTCATGAAACCTGACCTAAGGCTTTAATAATGTAAAAATTAATATAAATCAATAATCAAATGATATGTGATGTCAATTTTTATCAGAAGAAACATTATAAACTCCTTGATGGAATCGATAAAATGTGTCAGTATCATGGAACATAATCTCCCTAGAAAAATAAAATAACCCTTATAGAAACCTTAAAAATTAAATAACCATATATTCATCATCTAATGTAATTATCTCGAGAACATAATCTTAGCCAATTTATTTCACTAATATTTGGTGAAACCCATCATTTGAGAAATATCGGGCTCACCCGTTACAGTCTGGAAGCACCTATTGTATAAAAAATATATAAGATCCACAACATGAATATTGTAAAAAGGTTATTGATATCATCATAAACTAATATAATAATCATTAACCATTTTTAACAAGATATAAATGTGAAAAATAAATTTTTTTTCTTGACAATATCATGGAAACATGATTAATACAGAGAATGGAATCGGTTCTATAAACTTGCGTAAAAGGAATGGGTTCTATAACTATGTATTTAAAACAATCCTAATCCATCCACTGAATGAATATGGATGTTTTCACTAAAAATCATCACCATTAGAGATTAAGTAACAATATGGGAGGTTGACATTGATTAATTAGAATAGAAATAAAATATCATTAATTATGCTTGAAGGAAAATAAAATTTTCATCGACAACAAAGTAATCTAAAAAACTATAAAATTCAAAAATTATTGAGAAAATAAAATTAATTCAAATATTACATAGACACAAATAACTAAATCTTTAAAAATCATTTGATATATATTTGATTAAAATGTACTGTCCATTTTAAAACGCCTTGTAGAACATTTTAAAAATTATTTTTTTTAATAACATTGACTACTTATATAGAATTTATCAATGAAAATAATGTTCATGATATAGGTAAATTATGTTCATGTCGTATATATTATGAATATTATACCATTCACATTTTTGAAAAAAAATCCAAATATGATTTTTTTGCAAATTCACATGATGAGTCCTTCAAATACATTTTTCATAATTTAAAACACGGATACAAAGTATTTAATATATCATTTCAAAATGTATTAACACAAATTTGAAAACATTCTTAAAGAACATTAATTCTGAAGGAAAATATATTCTAACTAAGCATTGAAATAAAATCATATTTTAGTAAATAAATTCTCAATCAAATTATGTATCGAAATGTGAAAAAATTTCACAATTATTTTAAAATACCATAAATATCCAGAGGATAAGAAAATGAAATGTTTCTATTAGGAAATGGTAAATTATTTTTAATTAATTTAAATTCATGAATTTTAAATCATGATTAGAATAAGATTATGATAAAAACTCATGTGGTGCTCATAAAGATGACTTGATAATTAATTAATGAATACTTTTTTTGTATACACTCTAAATCCACGTAAAAATATACAAATAAAATATAATTTAATCAAAATTCATTACTCTCATATGAATAGAATATCAAAGATGATGACAAAGTAATATATCTCAAAGATATGAAATTAAGTTGTGAAATTCCTAACTACTTGGTAACATTTAAGACTAATCCCCATTTAAGGATTATTTTAAAATTGAAAATCCAAATATGATAAATTTAGAAGTGCACATTATATTACACAAATGGGTTATTTTTTAGAAAACATAAAAGCTATTGGTCATTAACATAATAATGTTCCTCAGTGAAATGATGTTGGCTGAAAATCCCATATAATGTTCAAATCATCAAAGTCATGATTAATCTATTTAATGATTATGTGTATCAAATGAAAACACACATAAAAATGCATAAATACAAAATAATATAATAAATTTATATTAAAATGTAAAATTACTATCACATAATAAATAAAGAATAAGCCTAACCCAATTAATAAGAACGTAATTAAAAAATCCCTTGACTCACGCTTCCCTTTGGTTGAACGCGATTTATCCTTTTTCACTACAACAAAATATTAATTTAACAGCACTGGCATTTATCAGACCTAATAAAATTTGTTGATAAACGGAACCATTATCAGTGCTAAAAGAATATCTGATAAATTATACACTTTATCAATGCTTTTGTAATAACACTAACAATTGGAACCCTTTTTTCAGCACTTTTTTAGTGCATATAACGGTAACCCATTATCAGCATTATATATTCAGCACTCATAAAGGGATCCTTTATAATCATTTTTAGAATTGATAATGGTACTAATAAAACATTATAATTAATTAAATAAAAATAAAAAATGTGTTTGTTAAAAATGTAACTATTTACTAATTAAATATTTATTGATTAAAATGAATATATTGATAACAATATATATAACTTTTAAATAATTTTAAATATTATATATTAATTTCCCAGATTTTATGAAAATTAAAATTAAACAATTAAAATATAGAAATAAGTAAATGAAGAAAAATATTAAACATTTTATTAATTAGATGATTATAGATATTTTTAATAAATAAAATATATTAAATAGATAAATACTAATGAATATATATAAATATGACTTATTTAAAAAAAATCATTTTTTTGCATTAAATAGAAATATATTAAGTGAATAATGGTTTATAATTAAAAAATATTATGAATTTGAAATACTGACTAATAGCACTGAGCAATGGACATAATTGAACATTTTTTAATTTTTAAATTTATCATAGATAAAACTTTTGTGATATTGATTTCAAATATATGTAAATAATGCATTTTTATATATAACACACACAGAAAAAACATATCCATTTTTTAATATTATTAAAGTGTACTTATTTTTAATATATTTAATTTCACTCATTTTTATCAAACACACAATTAATACAAAACAATCATTAATAATGTTAAAAAATACTGTTTAAAAATTATTTTAAATAAAAATATTTATTAATGAATATTTACTATATTTATACATTTCTATATATATATATATTAATATAAATAAATAATTTTTTTTAAAAAAAAATTATTTATATACTTATAAATAATTAATTTTCTATATTTAAATAATTAATAAGATTATAATAAATTTATTTAAATAATGAATATATTTAGTATATTTAAATATGTATATATAATAAATATAATTATATATAATTATATATATATAATGATATAAATATTATATTTTTAACAATATTTATATATGTTTAATTAAATAATTATTTATTGAGATAATTATAAAACTATAATAAATATATTTAAATAAATAATATATTTACCAAATTTAAATTTACAGTTATTATATATATATATATATTAAATTATATATATATTTACCAAAAAAATTATTATTTTAATTATAAATTATTTATTAGTGCTTAACTACTATGCACTGTTAAAATAAATTGTTATCAAAACATTTTTAATGATTATGGAAGTGTCTCGATCTTTTTAAAACACCTAACCAGTTGTGAACCCATCATGATATTTTCTAATTTACGGAGAAGAAACCCTCTAAAAGTTATCCTCCTTAGTGATTTAAAGCACGAATTAAGTCTCATAAAATTCCAATACTCAAATACAAGGGTTGAACAGATCAAGGGTTGAATGGATCCAAGGTTCAAATGTAAGAATTTCTCTACGTTCTCTTGAAAGTAAGTTACTCTCAACATTCTCTTGGGGAAATCAGGTTGTAAATCATCAATGGTTGGAGCTATAATGGGATAGTTTTGCATCTATGAGTGTGGTGAGTTATCCGTTTTGGGGATTTATCCATGGAGATCATCCAATTGTATTTTTAGAATTTTTTGAGTGTAGATAACAGATACTATGAGCCTTCCCAAGATCGCTCCTAGGCCATTTGAGCATCTCATTTCTTCTTCATTGCAACATTGAAATAATTTAGGGTGCTTTTGAGCTACTATTTTAGTTATAGGAATGTGTGGATGAGTCATGAATTAATTTTTACTGGATATATTGTGAAATTAACAACATGGTAAAATTCTAATCCCATTTTACATCATCTATATAATTTTATATGAATCAATTTCCAGGATGGTGGTTGGGTTGTCTATGAGACTGCTTCCTGACATTTAAAGTAACTTCTTATTTTTTTATTTGTGTAATAGAGACATTAGATGGAGGGTTATGTTTTTTATATCTATTAATTGTGTGAATCAACATTGATTTATAGGTGAAGTAATGGTAGAACACTTAGAAATTGTGACCTCATTGGAGTCATTCTGTATCGGTAAAAGCTAGTGTGTATGGGATAGATATTGTATGGTTTGTAATTATTTTTAACTTGTTTTGGATAAATCATGTTTATGTGTATTATTTCATTATACCAATTTTTTATAGACCTACCAAGAATCTCATGGAAGGGTCATTATATATTAGTTGGACTCCCATGAATCCTTTAAATTGGAAGATTTTATATGATGACCACGACAGAATTATTTGGATGAGTTGGTTGGGAGATATGAAATATCATGAGTCTTCAGATGTTTTAATATATTTTATATACCATAAATATTAAACATAACAATTTATTAGGTGTTTAGATCACTTGTTCCAAAAAAACATAATGTATTTTATCAAATTTTAAATATTTGAGTTATATTTCATGTATTCATTATTTAAGGAATACATGTATTGGTTCCACCCATATGAATAACTTATTTCCTTCTATACATATGAGATAACTCTTTATTTATTCATATTCTTTATCAATACATTTTCATATCATCTTGCTCATGGAATGGAAGTTTATTATTCTTGTATATTGTATTTTAGCTAACTATTACTCCTTAATTTCCTATATTATATTTTCATTTTTAGGTAATTTAATAATGAATTGATGTGTTTCAAAAAATACTTATTATTTCAATTTTTACTCGAGAATCATCCCCCATATAATTTATAGAAAAATATAATTCTCACCAACTTCATCACCTAAATAGTTGTTGAATTATTTATCTTGAGACTCATCTCCCATTTCATATGTGATTCTTTTACTACTCTGAGATGTAGGCATCCCATTGATGACTGTCGATTGCATTATTTGAAGAAACATGTCTTCATGATCACATGAGATGGATGGTGTGTTTCAAATAATAAAATTAAATGATAAATGTTCAAGAGATGAGCTCATGAAAATGTATGTTTTCTATAACATTGACCATTGAATGAATTCATAGGTTAATAGCTACCATAGTTGAGTAATTCTTTTCTCAAACTCAATTTCTTATTTTCCTTAAATCATACTCTAATTCATTGAGATAATAAAATGATGGGTTGCCATTAATTTAATATTTTATAACTTTCACCTTTGATCATGACTAAATTATGTTTATTTATATATTTATTATGAAATTTTTATATTTTAGGAGCCAAATATGATGGATATGAAATGAAAATGGTCCACACTAATCATTTTGAAAAAATATGCGAGGTTGGATTTAAGGAGTTCATTATGATTGTAAGAGAGCATGTAAAAAGACCATCTCAATTTTTCTTATGTTTTTGTTTTTGTTTTTTTCATGAAAAATTAGGAAAAAAATGATTGAAAAACATATGATTTTTGGAGAATAGACCAGAATATTTAATGATGTACTAATCAAGTGGAAAAAATAATGTGAACATTTACTGTTATGATACTATTTTTATGGATCATTTTATATTAATTAAATTGTAAATGATGATGGAAATAGCATGGAAGAAATGACATTGACAACTGAATATGAACTTTTTGATTTTAAAAAGTTGTTTGAGATGTTAAATAATTTTTCCAAGAGACTGTTATATATTAGTTCTACTAAATTCAAAACATTGGAAAATATAGTGATGTTATGGAATTTGAAAGGTGATAGAGTGTGGAGTGGCACTATCTTGACAGAAAAACATAGTCTCTTGAAGGATATGGTGCAAGAATAAAATTAACTACCATGTATAACATATTATGATAATTTAATTCTATATTAAATCCATATGATCTCTAAAAAATACACGTGTTTCAAAATTATAGCTTATTGTTTCTTTAAGTTGATGAATCAATCATAAAATTCCCGAAGTGCAGTGTATATTGATATCAGAGTTATGAATCAAGTCATTAGAATATATACGATATATTCCCACCATTTTATTGTTTAATAGACTATATGGTTATAAATTGTTTTTGAAACATTTGACATGGAATAAAGATACCAAAATAATTGATGAGAACTTATAAAATCCAACATATTCTCTTGAGTTAATGAATTTTTTTTGAGTATCATGAATTTGGAAGGAATAAATGAAACATTCTTATCTGTTATATATATATGGTAAAAATATTTTTGGTGTATAGGGTAGTACTCACAGTATGTGTCCCTTCTTGTTGGTATATTATAAATTTTTTCCATGGTTATGATTGATGTTGAATTACATTATATTTTATCTACTTATATCAAGACCAAAGAAACTCGATAATGATATTAATGTCTATTTGGATCCATTAATTGATGATATGAAATTAATGTAGGACATAGATATTACAATGTATGATTCTCATTGTAGGGATGAATTCATATTGAGTACCATGTTGTTCTAGATGATAAATGAATTCCCCTCTTCTAAAAATTTATTATTCTTGAGCATAAAAGAAATGTTGAGGCTTACCATTTTTGAAAAGCACATAGACACTGTGTGGTTGAAACATTCCATAATTACTATGTTCTTTGGGCCTCAAATTTTTTTACCTTGATGGTATAAATAGATATCATCAATGAAAACATGTGATGGGAATATCAACTACGGAAATCCACTGTACAATAAAATATATATTGATATTATTTTTGAGAATTCATTTTCCAAAACATTAAAAAATTAGGTTTGAATAATAGCTCATTTTTCTATGAATTATTATATTATCATTATCTTTATGTGATAAATTTTGTTGATATCATTAAGGTAAAAGAAAATCTATTTTATAGTGTTATTGTAATGAAAATTAATGTTCTATGAAAATCAAAATATGGAATCAAGGATATTTTGGACTTATTTGAAATGTTGGTAATGGTAGTGTTGGAACTGGTGAAGTGTAATAGGGGGGTTATATTCATCCTATAGCTTACACTCTATACCGGTAGTCAAATTTTGAATTTTATGATTCCCTAAATTGAGAAAAATCTTCATTGGGGTATTCATCAAATATAATGAATTTCGATTCACTGAAAAATTTTATATAATAGGAAATAATATGACATGAATTCCTTATTTTGATGAAATATTTTATACATAAATTTTTCCATTAAATATTAACTCAAAATTTACAATATTCATTAAAAATACCAACTCTATTAGAAATCCATCTACAGTAATCTAATTGATTCAGTGATTTTTTCAATCATGAATAAAGAGTTTGCAGTCATTTTATGGGAATTATATATCTTCTTATCAACATCATTCATTGAAATGATTTCTACAAGATGGTTCACACGGTTATAGATGCTCAAATGTGTGGTATTTTCCATTATAGATGTATATACTACATTGAGTGGTATATGATGATTTTGAAAAAGTATTTCTACATTTGATGTGGTATAGAAATTTTTTTTGTAGAATGATATATTGTTGAAGAATTTTCTAAATTATGTATGGATTACCAATCATAGGTTGAATAATCTATTGAATTATCTACCCATTTCCAATATGAGTTTGACAACATCGGTCTCCCAAAGTCTCCTCACAGTGAATTCCTTATAGTTGAAGGGATTTCTAGAAGATATCTTGTTTCAATTAACTTGACAGATCATGAGAAAGGGTACCTTTACATTTTACAGAATTGTAAATATGTTGATCAATACATTCAAGGGAATAGATAAATTATTAGATATTTCAATCCATCGAGGATTGAAGGATGGAAATCAAATACCCATAATCAATAGTATATATTATTATTTTGAGATTATATTTATAAGGTGTTATCAGATTATAGAAATTCAATTGATGAATGACTTTAATGGATAGAAAGGGGACTAAATGAAAATGTTATATCTTACAATGGTTTTTTTAATCAATGGTAATATATTTTATAAAAACGAACACAATGACTTCGATATGATAAAAAATAGTGTTGTTTTTCATGTGGTTTAAGTGATGCACATATCTAGTTCTAATTACAGATGATGAATTTATGAATATATGTAATATTTTTGCATTATCGAATAGATATAAGACATGAGTTTTAGAACATTTCATGTGCCGATTTCTATTACAAGTCTGTTGAAAATATGAGTGTATTTAAAGTAGATGAAATGAAATTTATGTTAGTGAATTTCATTGTGAAAGGTTGAAGGAAGATCCATTCATAATGGAATTACAAGTAGTGCATGGATTTTATTTCTCAGATCAAACAAACATGAAATGATTAATTTTCCTACAAGAAACAAAAACAAATTTTAAGTCAGATGAATATTTAATCGCAGATAAACCTTTCATTGGGAGATCACAATCAATTCATGTCGGACCCAATGTATAAAATGTTATGTGCATTATAGAGGACCACAAATAGGTGATTTGGATTCTCAATAGTGTAACGAAATCCCTATAACATTTAAAAAAATAATGATAGTATAATGGGAATGTAAACATGTTTTTTAATATATTATTTTCTCTAATTCATTAACATATTCTAAATAAAATTTTTTACCACTATTTGAAAAATTCATTCTACACAAGATGATGTTAAAAATCCCTCTTAAAATGAACTATAATGATGGAACCACTTTGGGATGATGTAGATGAAATTTTACAATATAATTTCTCTATTTTACTGAGAAATTTTATAATTAAACAATGATTTAATTTTCATTATTCATTGTAGAGTTCGTTTATTTTAGTATACTTCAATCGAACATTCATGTATATATAGGAAGAGAAATGATGATATCTCTAATCAATCATATAAGTAATCATGATGTATTTATAGTAAAACCATTTTTCGTATAATTAATGTATTATATTCTATTTTTGATTAATTTATTTTATTTTATAATTACTCACATTAAAATTGGTTTTTTATAGTGGCAGATTCTTATGTTCTTTTTTAGGTGGTATGTCTATATTTCACTCTTTTATACATCAAAAAATCTATTAGAATTCAATACCTCAAATCATTTTCACACATGTAGTGTTATTATTTATGAATTTCCTTCAAGTTCCCTCAACTGATTAATCTCTTAGGTAATCTTGATGTTTTCAAAGTAAAATCATTATCCATAGAATTATTTAATTACATCATATTTATGTTTTGTTTGTTTATTTTTAGTATTACTCATATAATAATTGTATTCTTATATAAGGGATAAATTATTTTTGAGTTGGTGTGGTTTGATCGAAGAATCTCAGGCTTGTGAATGATTGGAATTTAATACTACAACTGAGAAACTGACAATAAAGAATTATGTTATAAATGTATACAACCATCATGAAAGGTGAAATCCTTCTACATTTTTCAGTAATTTTTTTAGAATGTTATCTACTATTTCTACATTAATTTCCTTATCATATTTATCTAATACTTAATATTTTATATATATATATTTTGGGAAGTCATAGTGATTCGATGTTATTATCTGAAATCTCGTTCTTGTAGAAATCTAGAAGAGTATAGGAATATAACGTGATCATTGTGGTGACTTTCCGTGATATAATGGTAACATGAACATCTTATACTCTTCTATAATTCAACTTTGAGAATGTTTTTTGTCAAACAACATATAGTAATTATAATGTGCTGGATGCTTGAAAAAGAAATTCATTATAAATAGTAATAACATTTCATGTTAGGATCCATTTGAGACTCTGGGATATGTAGGAATTATCCTCACCTCATTCCGACACACGGTGTGAAAGATATGACTCCAATTGATTCATTTTATTCAAAATTGAAAATTATTTTATTAAGAAAATTCAACTAACATATTCAAAATATGTAAAATATATTAATATGATTTTTATACTATATGAAAATAACCCACATGTAATTTGTGAAATGTAAGAATCATCAACACCTAAATCCAATACATGATGTGTATGATATTACTCAATGTGTCTCATATCTTTTTAAAATCTAAATTTTAGTTCAAAAAGTGAAACTCATTGAAAACTGAGAAAATGTAATGTTATTCACTTAGTAATTTTGGATATCGATTAATAAGTCATTTTCGATGTGTATGAATCAGTCTCACGTCAAATTGATACATGAAGGGATATCAATAATTCAAGATGTGTGTGTCATATTTAAAATGATATTTTAGTTAAAAGGAAACATGAAATACTGAAATCAAGGCAAATGAATTCAAAGTATTTTGATACATTAGTAAAATGATCCATAAGTCATTTTAAACATGTAAAAATAAGATGTACCATAATTCTATGCATATTGTGACTGATATGACTCCAACATCCTCTTTTTATTTAAAACATACAAAAATTTTATTAAAGAGGACAAAAGACCCACATAAAACTGAGAAAATTCATTCGGGATGTTTTGATACATTATTGAAACGATACATATGTCATATGTGACATGTATGCATTAATTTCAACTCAATTTGATACATGATGCTCCAAGTATCACTCAAAGTTGTCGTATTCAGTTTAAAATAAACATTTTATATAAAATGTGTCGATCAATAAAAACTGATCAAATGCACTTGGATTTTCATAATAATTTAGTAAAATTACTAATATCTAATTTAGAAAATGTAGGGATTTGTTTCATATCAAACTGTTAAATGATGTGCTTGGTTTGAGTCAAATTATGTATTTACTGTTTAAAATGAATTTTTGTTAAAAAACTTGTGGTTTACTCAAAACCTAGAAAACACATTTAGTTTGTTTTAATACATTAATACAATGATCTATATGTAATTTGAGATGTTTATGAGTCAGTGAATCCTCAATATGATGCACAATGTTACTAATATAAATCCATGTGTTTATTTTCAATTTAAAAAAGATCAATTTTTGTAAAATAGACAACTATCAACCTCAAAAATGTGTATACACATTCAAATTGTTATGATACGTCAGGGAAAAAATTCATAGGTCATTTTTTACTTTTATGATTCACCCTCACCACTATCTGATTCACAATGTTCCATGTATGACTCTAGGTTTCCATTATTAGTTTAAAATCTAAATTTTTGTTCAATTTGTTTTTCTCATTGTAAACCGATCAAATACACTCAATTTTATTTGGAAATTTTGGAAAATTATTAATAATTAATGTTATTTGTGAAGGATTTTGTTTCACATTAATCCAATTTACTATGGGATCAATATGAATAAAAGTTTGTGTTCCCAGTTTAAAATCACGTTTTAGTAAAAAAGACAAGTGACATACTCAAACCCATTAAAACATATTCAAATAAATTTTATTCTTTAGGAAAATGATCAATATGTCATTTGAGATGTGTGTGAATCATCCTCACCTCAACATGATATAGATTGTGACTGGTATGACACCATGTGCACCTATTTATTTAAAATTGACATCAATTTTAGTAAAATGTAAAAAAACCCTACTCAAAATCAGTACAATGGAGTAAAATTTAATTGATACATTATGAAATGATCCAATATTAATATTTTATTTTTAGAAATCAATAGCTCCACAATCTGATATATGATGTTCATAGTATGAATCATTGTGTCTATTATCTGTTTAGAATAAAACATTTAGTCAAAAAAATTCCACTCACTGAAAAAAAAAACAGATAGACATAGATTGTATTTATAATTTAGGAAATGGATTCATAATTCATTTTTGGTATTTATGAATCCGTTTCACATCAAAAGGATACATCATATGATTGAAAAGCATCAAAGAGTGTGCTTCCTTTTTAAAATGACATTTTAGTAAAAAAGAAAAGTGACATACTCAAAATAGACAAAACTCATTTTTATTTTTTTGATAATTTTTTATAATGATCCACATCTCATTTTAGATGTGTAGGAATTATACTCATCCTAATCGGATGCTTCATGTGACTGGTATGACTCCAAGTGTGTCTTTTTATTTAATATTCACATCAATTTTAGTAAAATTTACAACTGGCCAACTGAAAACCAAGAAACCACATTTATATTTTTTTGATATATAAAACAATATATCCATAATTCATTTTTTACATTTATGAAATTTTAAATCCACAATCTAAAACACTATGAGGCTGATATGACCCAAAGTGTTTGTTATATGTATAAAATATAAACTTTTGTTCAAAATGTGTCATTAACTGTAGACCATTCAAATATGATCATATTTTCTCAAGAAGTTATGGAAATTATTCATTAGTCATTTACGACATAAAGGTATTTGTTTAATGTTAAAATGATTCTTGATGTTATTGGTATGTTTCACGGTTTTTGTTTTCAGTTTAAAATTAAATTTTACTATAAAATACATGTGAGTTACTCAAAACAATGAAATACTATTAGATTGTTTTAATACATTACGAAAATTATCCATATGTTAATTGAGATATTTAAGAATCATCCACACCACAATCTAATGGAAAGTGTGACAGGTATGAATCAAAGTGTGTCTTTTTATTTAAAATTGGTATCAATATTACTAAATTGGAAAACTGAACCACTCAATGTTTTGTTTAAATGTAATAGTTTATGTTAATTTATATCATTTTATTATTACTAACATAAGAAATGTTTTTATATGTTGGTATTTTATTTTTCTTGAGTTGTGGTAGTTTGTTCCACAATTGCATGAGTCGGGGTCAGGATCAAAAGATAGAAGAAAAATGATGTTATTAAATGTATGTAATAATTTTTACTTACATAATTATAAAATGAAAATTTTCAAATCCAAGGATATAGTTTGTATCTTGTAATTTTATTAAATTTCAATTCAATTATATTCTGTATTAGAAATTGATTTTATTGATATCTTGTGGGATTTCTTGTGTGGGAGTGTGTAGTTTACAAAACATGGATGTGGTTCTATAGTATTCTATTACAACATAGTACAATATGACCCTTTATTTGTTCCCTTTAATGAAATCATAAATTGGTACGTTATCATCATTTTTTATAAGTGTTGATAAATATGTCCTTTATCAGTGATTTTAAAATCGCTGATTAAGCTAACCTTTATCAATGCTAAATAAATGTTCTCATACATATTTCTATTATCAGTACTAAAAAATATCTTATAAATGGCCCATTTATCAATTATTTTTTAGTGATGAAAATGGACCACATTATCAATGATTTTTGAACACTGATAAAGTCGATGGATTTTACTCTCACTCTAGTACTAGACGCTTCTCTGACACTGATAAAGGTCATTATTTTCATTGATAAATGCATATTTTTTAAAAGTTTATACTGATTTTAAACAAAATTATATATTATTATTGAACCATATTAATTTTTATTGTATCATTTAATATACTATTATAAGTTTTTTGCCATCCGTTCATTAATAATCATTCATTATTTTCATTGTTTTGGGTTTTAATTGCTCATTTTCTCAATCACATTTTTTTATTATAGTTTATGTTGTTGTAAATATTATATATAGGTAAATCCTCTCAATAATAATAAAAATGAAAAAAATTATAGTATTTATAAATTAATTATAATTTAGAAAACTTATTAAATATTGTTATGAACAATTATGTAAATTGTGATCATGGAAACGATAGGTCATACAGACACATGATTAATATTTTCATTTGAAAACGATCATTATGGAAAGGTGTTGAGAAATTTGTTAATATTAAATAATGATAATAATACAATATATTCCATATTATTTAATTAAATACACACACACACATATATATATATATATATTATCATTGTGGTGTTGTGATGAAAGGAGAACCACATCACTTTATGAAGGTGGTCATCCACACATACATGAACGATGATATAATTTTTTTTTGTAAAAAATAAAATGACATATTATCTTTTACGAATGATAAAAAATTTCGTTAGTATCATAATTGTTCCAATTATACCACATATATTAATTATTTTACCTTTATTACTTTATCTATAAATTGTTTATGAAAAAACGTTTCACATCACTCTTGGAGGTGATAGTCTGCCACACACACGAGCGGTGTTATCATATGCCATATGGAATGGAAATACAAAATGTATATATCATATAATGTCTCTAGAGGTATAATAAATTATAAATATCATAAAAATACATTATATTCATCAACATACTTATCCATGGCAAGTGGTAATGGAAAAACTACTGTCATCAGTTCGTGAGGTGCAACTCCTCCATACACATGAATGATACATTTGTTACCCATTTGATAGAAGTGAATATTGTTGCTATTTTAAATAATTCAGAATGATTAATATAAAGGGGATTTTTAATCAACATGTTTTAATAATAATTTAATTATGTGGTGTGAGAAATAAATTAATATCGTTAAATATCGTTAAATATTCTTCAGTTATCCTCCTTAGGTTTGAAAAATAAGCATTCACAATATAGATATATGCAAAGAATAAGGCTTTTATGATGTAATTTTGGAATTTGGATAGTGTTTTGAGTAGGTTTAGTTTGATCCAAATGAGTTTGAAGGTGTAAATAAGAAAAGAGATTTGGTGGCCTTTAATATGTTAGGTGACTTTCACAATTATGATTTTTGAAAAGAATGAATTTCTCCTACATATATTTCTATAAGAGAACACCAATAATAAATAATTATTTTTAATAGAAGTTATAATGTTGAAATATACTTAGAAAATAGATTTTATACATGTTTTTATGTCATTTTAACCCTTGTATTTTTAGTTTGAACCCCAGAACACAAATTATTTTTGCCAACACAGTAACTATGTTTTACTGTACACAGTATTCATTGTGGTAAAAAATTATGTCTAAATTATTATAAAATAAATATTATTCTGGCTCTGGAAATTAAATCCTTTCTAATATATTTAAATCAAAAAATTTCAAAATTTCAATTTCAAATTTGTCCTATATACGTAATCGGAATACTAGTTTCCAAGGTGAAAAAGTAAAAAAATTATAATTTTTTTGAATAAAAATTCAATATGAAAATAATTCTAGTAACCTAAATTGTATTAATATATATAAAATTAATCTAATTTTTATTTAAAACATATTTATAATATAATTCATCTTTATAAATAATTTAAATTAAAATAAAAATTCCCAAAAAGAGTACAAATTGTTTCACTCTTCATAAAAAACGAAAATATTTCCAAAAAATCCAAAATATTTTGCCAAAGATATCCTTGATATTGAGATTCCATAAATAATGATCATTTTATAAACTTAACATCTAAAAATCGGTAAAACATTGTTCTTAATTATTTTTCATGGCATGCGAATAAACTACTTTTTAATAAAAACAAAATTTTTCATAAAATATATTTTTTCTTCTAATTGATTATTATTTTATTTCTAATTAATATATGAACAGAATTATCATAATCTAGTTATATATGTAAATACCCTCTAATATAATGGTTATTTTATGACATTATACAATTCTATGGTTCATTTCGACTCTTGGTATCATGTTCTATACATTATCCAAGATATTTAATATATTTGTAACGAAATATATACAAATATCTCATTGAGTAACATTATAATATATGATCAGTGTTATGTTTCATTTATTCTATCAAATGTGACATTATTTTGTAAAAATAATATGGTGTCACATGTTAAATAATTCTATCATAAACAAAAAATGTGTTACAAATCTGTTTAACTATATAGGTCCCTTGGTGCTATTGAAATTTCATTTTCAAGACAATAAAATCTAGGGGGAAGGGAAACATTCATATCCATATTTTAAATATACACAATTCAATATATTCTTAGTTAGCGTGTGTATCTTGTAAACTCATACAACCATGAAACTAAATTAATGGAATTATTCCTTATTTAATCAACCTGATGATAATAGAAATTTGTGACATGTGACAAAAACACATGAATGGGTCATAAGAGGGTCTTAAAAATACCAATACATTGAAAAAAATATAAATTAATACCTATGATTAAGGGTTTTATCTCTATATAAAACATAGAGAGAATAATTAATATGAAATGAGATATTAAAATATATTTCAAATAATATCCCTATCCAAGAATAATCCTTATTGAATTGATAACGAAGCCACATAATCCTTATAAGATAATAGAAAATTTCATACCTAGGTGCCTGTTTTGTTTTCCCAAGAGATTGAGGGGAGATGAAAGACACATATTATTTTATATCGAGGAGGGTAGAATGTGAATTTCAAATTTATAATCACATATGAAGGTATCCCATTTTGGATATAATTTTTATCAAATAGTGTTCCAATCGTGAAACCAACAAATGATGAGTTTTGGGGAAGCTCTATACTTTATAAACATGTTTTCCTCTATCCATGGGCTATCCATGCATAATAGAAACCAACATAATATTGTTCTCATTGTTACTCTTGGGATCTAAATGGGGTTTCAAACATTGTATTATCTATGAAAAGAGGCAATAAAACGTCATGAAAGAGATACATGGTTTGTGTATATTACGTTCAAAAAATTCTTCTAAGATAAAACTTATAAAAAAATCAATTATTTTTAAATATTTCATCCTAGATTTTTTAAAACACGAATAATTCCAAAAATAAAGACAAAAAAACACCGTGGTGAAATCAAGACGTGATTATTCTACCAACATTATAAATTTATATCAAAATACTGATATAGTATAGTAACAAAAAAACATAGTCACCCATATATAAAAATGAATAAAAATTAATTACGGGATCAAACAACTCTGAAACCATTCATATCTTTGATAATAGACACCAAAAATTAATCTCTAAAGCAATAAATCATACTCAAGAGTCCAGAATAGAGAATAAAGAACTTAGATATAAAACTAGCAGCACCACTATTTATGGAATAAAGGTGTTGGTTCTTAAAAAATACTAGTTGTTTCGATGTAAAATCAATATTAGGCTCTAATGTTCACTCAACTGGGTATGCCAATATAATGAAAAAAATTAAATGTCATATCCTTAACCGTATAGTAATAGTCATTAAATTACCTCAAATAGACCCTAAATAAAATATTAAAAACGTCAACAGTATGAACTATTAGACTAATAGCATAAATCAAAGGAATAAGTAATGATATAAGTACGAAAATAAAATCAACCATAGGAATACACCAAAAAGGTCATTTTATACCACTACTAAGATTTAGAGTCCTATAAACTAATTAATAATGATTTTAAAGATTAATTAAGAGGGTATTGTGATGATAGGACATCAAGATATCACATGACATGGATTAAAATTACTATATTAACCACACTAATGAATATAATGAATTAATCCTCATAAGATAAAAACGTCTAATAAAAGGAATAGTAAAAGGAACCACTTATCACATGCTTCCCTGCCAGACTCAATACTACCAACCCAGTCTTCTATACTACATCAGAAATAGATTCTTTATAATATGAATATTGTATTAATCTACATTACAAACAAAGGATTTTAAAATTTAATATTTTCCAAGAGAATAACTCTTCTTTAAGGATAAAAATCAAGAAGGGTTCAATTCCAACAATATAACTATAGTTTATGTGGGATTAGTAAATAAAAATTGTCTATAAAAATAAAAACCATTTTTAAAATCAACTTCAGCATAATTAAAATTATTAATATGTTTCAAACAACCTAACTCCTTTATATTCATTTTTGAGTATATTTATATAAATTATAAAAACTACTTATAACTCATAAAATAAAATTTCAACTAGAAAAAGAAAAGTCAAAACATATCCGGTCTAAAATTAATTCAAAACAATTACTATAGTAACATAAATTTTTTTCAAAATCAGATTCACTACATAGAATGTAGTTATCAAATTCATAAATCATTTATTGTAAGATGTTTTGAAAATATAACGCATGAAACTAATTAAAAACCAATTTAGGAGACCCAATTATAATATCTGAAATATAAATTTTAACATAATAAATAATTTCTCAATCTAAAATCCAAAAAAAATAACCAATTACAAATTAACCACCCCAAAACACTGTGAAATACATCAAAAATGGTAGTGTATAGTAACAAAAATAGATGTGAAAAAATGGATCCAATGAAAAATTTAATGATGGTTTAGTGGATGTGAACATTTTTAAAGGATGGTTTGGTGAGACTTGTTACAACCATGTCATAATACCTAATAACATATCTAAACCATGTTTACTATTTCTATATAGTTTAGTAGTCTGTTTGAGATAACTATAATCCTCAACTCATCTTATATATTACGCTGTTAATATACAAAAATCTCAAAAAATAGCCCACATAACCAAAATATAATTCATAAAACCATAAATATTTAACAAAAAACATCATAATGAAATTATCTAAAATATCAAAATTTATAACACATAAATTGGAAATCAATATTAACCTCAGGATCTGAAAAAAATGACTAATCACTCCACACCCACCCCTTAATTTCATCCCACCTTTCTCCAACATACTATCATTTTCAATATAAAAAGAGAAGATTTGGTATAATTTTGTAACAATCAAAACATATAAACCCATACTTAATATCAAAATTGACTCAATGAAAGGCCGAGAGTGTATTCTCAATCCCCATGATTTAGAAACTAGTTCCTAGGTGTCAAATAATAGCACTTAAGAATAGTTTCATTAAATATGTACTAAATAACATGAAGTATAATTTTATCCAAAAATATTGCCTGAAAAATATATGAGTAGTACATAAATGCAAAATAAAATTATCAGTTTTACAAAAGTGGTAATGTAACGCCCCAACCCCAGAAGCCCGGAGTCGGTTCACTATTATGTATCATTGGAATGATCATAAAAGATCAAGTCTCGATAGACTGATTAGTTTATTAGTGTCAGATGTACTACATACATTCATAAGGTTTACATGACATAATAAAATGGAAAATTACAATAACATTGTTTCTATAGACAACACTGAGATCCCATAGACTATCCCTACAACTCAGTCAAAATATACTTTTTTGCATCCTGGGAAAAATAAAATATAGAAAGGGGTAAGCTCAGATGCTCAGTAAGTATAACATTATAGCATAAAAATTTATAAATAATCATAAACATTTAAGGCAGTATATAATACTAAAAAAAGCCTTTTAAACTTGATCTTCAGCATAATATGGAAAAGTTAAAATCAAATAATTTCATTTACTTATTCACATAGATATTTTACTAGTCGAATGATCACATTCAATATCAATAGCCACTTTCATAGTGATGGAATTCATAATTCCAGACTTTCATAACCACATTTTCAAGGCCTTATTCCAAGACTACAAATAAGATTTTGTTAAGGCCTTCTGCCAAGAAAGTAGTTTGTATCAGGAGACCTACCGATGCATCGAGGAGCTATAACAGGATCTACCTTTCACTTACAAAGTCCAATTCATTCCTCATATGAAATGTTTGAAACATAACATAAACATTTGTATTAAAACAATCATATGAAATTTCAATACATTATCTACAAACCATGAATGGTATAAAAATAGAACATCCACAGTCAAACATAACTAATTCAATATAATATGGTAGACTATATTGTAACAAATTAACGTCATTCGAGAATAATTATGGATATAGACATAGATGAAAATAATCATCAAAACTATTTGAGAGTAATAGCCCCCTTTTCATGAAAACATTTAAAAGCCACACTATTTGTCATGAAGCAGTTTAAAAAAAGATTTTTTGAATCAAAGTGTCCCATACCACGTTGAAACTTTTAAAAGTAATTTTAATTTCAAATCCCTAATTTCCATATAAATATATCCTTAAACCCATATTTAAAACATGGACATCAATGAAAAATATTTTGAATAATAAATCATTAAAACATTTTTAAATGATATTTTAGTTAGAGTTCCAAACCAAAAGAGAGAAACATTAATACCAATAATTTAGGAAATCAAAACATTGTAATATCATGATAATAAAGGGATTCATGACATACTATGTCAAAGTACATTATATAAACTATATAAAATTTATTTGGTGTATAACCACAAATAAGACTCAATGGAATGTAAATTGAGATGAAATCTCTTATAAAGCCCGTATCATTAGGTTAAAGATAAATCAACGACATAATTATGTGTGAAAAATATAAATACACTCCATATGATTGGATAATCAGTGTAAATCAATATGATTACATTCACACATATTCTTGTAAAAACAACACCAATGAATTGGATATTTAACTCAACAAATGGGGATTGAGTTAAAATTACTCTTATCAAGATTATATCGATGACTTGAGAATTTATCAATGGATTGATTATGTGTATCAAACATATATCCACATAATTGGGAGTGGAAATTATGACATAAGAAAATGAATAGTGATTCCACACATAATCTTTGAGTAAAATAATCCATTAACTATACATAAGGCCGAATGAGTGGAAATTAAAATTTGTAATTCCCTTACCAATTTGGTATCTTTTGAGACATAAATCCCATGAAAGATGGATAATACAATAATTATTTAAATATAAATAAAATAATGTATATCACAAAATGAATAAAACCATGGTCAGTACACACACCACATTCAATAAATAAGTGGTGAACACTGGAAATCTCACAGAACTAAAAGTGTGATAAGAAACCCCTTAATTTGTACTTTTTCCTTGGTAGAGGGTAGGTTAAACTCATTTATAATGTTAAAATAAATGATATTAAATTATAATAGAATCATATAAATTAATATGATATCATATTTGATGTTTTAACATTACCTTTTTAATTATATCTTAGTATTATCGTCGTTTCGGGTGTTAACAGATTCATTTTCCTTTATATTATTTGTTAAGGGAGTCATATTAGTTATGGATGGGATGTATCTTATTCATATAAAGAATGATATCAGGTCTCTAAAAATCATTTTTAATCATCAAATAAAATTTAGTCTTGAATGGATATAATGTGGAATGAATCTTATTGTGTTCAGGGAGATGGTAATCTGTACGTACACACAAGTGAAAGTATCATTATTTTGATATTACAATAATATATAATTGGATGGAATATCATATATTCAGAATCATTATCATGTTATATTTATTATTCACATCAATTACACATCATTATTATACCCATCCAAATAATAACGTAATGAATAACAATTACACTATGATGTGCAGACGGTAAGTCGTACATACGCACGTATGGTGAGATGTCATTCAAAGGATGCATAGAATAATGAATATGGTTGTAACATTTTCATAATAACATCATAGTATATAGAAGATACTTGAGTTAGTTTTTTAGAATAGTAACAACAAAGAAAGAGGATGTGGAAGAAGAAAGGAACTTGAAAGTGGTTATAAGACATTTACCTCTGATTTGGGTCCTTCCTTTTGATTTGATCAAAAGGGTTCCTTAGGTTGGGTTTGATGACTAAAGTAGGGAATCTAGAATTAAGGGAGGATATTTTAGAGTATATTTGGGAATATTTTGGCAGATCAAAAAGGCTTTGAAGGTGTGAATTTGAGGCAAGGGGGAGTGCCCTTTTATAAGAGGGGTGAGGGGCACCTTAAGAAAAACTAGAATAATTATTTTAGAATAAAATCAATTTTGATTTATAATGGCTCTAAAATAGGATTATTTAAAGGATAATGAGGGTGTGGCTCGAAATCCACTCTACCAATAGGTTTTAGACATGTTCGGGTCACTATTTTAACTTTATCATTTAGATTTAACTCTTAGTTAAATATTTTGACATTTTCCATGCCTCTTTATATTTTTATATTATTATTTTATAAACTTACTATATAATTCCAATAAAACCCCAAGTGGTTCATGAATGATACTACTATAATTATATATGTCTTTTGTACCAACCTTATATTTATATGGATTGAATATAAATTAATAATATTATATTTGTATTAAAAACTCCTTTATGTCAATTTTGACACCAGTTGGTATTTTTTTTCTAAATTCATAAAGGAATTATTACTCGAAAAAAATTCATCTAACCAACTCTAATATTTCATATTAACATCTTAAATTAGTTTAATTCATAAAAACTCTAAAATTACATATATTTGGGTATTTATTGTATCAATTACTTTAATATTTCATTCATTAGGTAATTACTGCATCATCTTTGTGTCATAAATAAATTAAATTATTTAACATATAAAAAATTTAAAAAAAATACCATTCTGTAGGAAATAATTTTAGATTTATAATTAATATTTATAGTTGAATTTATCTTATGTGTAACCCTATACTAAAAAGGATTTAGTTATTATACATTGATTTTAACTCTTTTAACTTTTCTTTGAATTAAATAATAATAATTTTCCTAATCTAATCAAAGTGGACCAAAGTGGTTCATATTTTATTCATAATGTTGATTCTGGTCTAATTATACTTATCTAATACAATTAGGACATGTTTAATGGTAATAATAATAATATCAGTTTTACCCTAAATTACCCTATTTACTTTTAATCGTGTTAAATAAAAGTAAAAAGATACTATTTACCAATAATTATTTTCATCTAATTGAAACGAATTTTACTTACTGATAAAAACCGTGTCTCTTGGATTTGTGTAATTCCATTCACAGAAGCATTAAAATTATGTTTTATGTGAAATTCAAAATTCTTCTAGGAGGTGGGTAAGAGACTGTGAACAGTTCATTATACTTATTATACATCTAAAATTATTATAAACTGACTCCAAATAATTTCATTTAAAATATATAGGTATTATGTATATATTTTTAACTAAAATAAATTTAAATAAAATAAATAATTATTTAAATAAAAATTTGGTTTTAAACTATTACTTAGTGTTTTTCACTGTTCATCATAAATTAAATGTTTTCAGAAACATAAAAAAATTCACTCTAAGATAATTTTGATATTCTGAATTCAAAAATGAAGTCTATTTTACCAAATTCAAAACATAGAAATTAGATTTATTATTTTAAAATTAATTCCCTTTGTCAAAACCAAAAGGCGTATTTTTATGAAATAATAACTATGAAATGATTGACATTTGTTTATGTCCAATTTAAAAGTGAAATTACTTCAAATGACCAAAATTAGATTAAATATTAAAAATATAATCTAATTATACATCCAAACCATTCATATGTTTAGTTTAACACTATAAATTATTTTTATTAAAAAAAAAATTTCAGTTAAAATATATTATTTTTCACTATTCACCCAAAAATTAAAGTTATCTGAAAAACACCATAAAATTATTGAAACTAAATTCTTATGTTCCGATCCCAGAGAAGATGTTTATTTTGTCAAATGTAATACATAAATGTTTCAAATATTGTATTCGAAAATGGTTCTCCATTAAAAGCCTGTAAAAATGCATTTTCGGAAAAATACGTCTTTTATCTGAAAAAAAAAAATCAATTTTCCCTTACATTATGTCTATGAAACTCATAATATGGATTCTAAAATTATAACAGTTATGTAAAGTTCAAAATTCTATTAATACTATTCGTAACCACTTTTAAACTACTAGTTTCGTAAGTCATGGTGCGCTTGAACTTGATGTTGTGTGTAGTGTATGTTATTGAATTACTTTGAAGAACTAACGTACTATGAAATCATGGGGTGTTACATTTTTCCCTCCATCAATAAATTTCATCCTCACAATTTTTAAAATTAGGCTTGGGAATATAATGGAAAGTCCCACAATGGAAAAAGAGTCAATAAAACTATGACTTTGAAAGAAATAAATAGAAGTACAAAGGTAACACAAGATAACCCATAGTAGGATTCCATGTAAGAAAATATGTATATGGAAGATAAACAATGTTTCAAGGTCTGATGGAGAGTGATAGAAAACATGATCAAGAGAAATTTAACAACAAGAAAACCACAAACTTGTGATGGGACAGACAATCATTAGTGTCATAGTAGGAAAAGTAAATAGACATAATTGTTTGTTTTAATTTACATTTCATAAAGATGGGTGATTTATTTACGAGATTGACTAATAATATAAAGATATATATTTAATTTTTAAGTATAGTTTCATTCCATAATAAATTTCTACCACTAACTCTCTATATTTTTAAATGATCAGTATTCAAGATGACTTGGTCACACCGGAAGAGCTAGAATAAAAATCTAGAGAATCACATGATCAACCAAGGATAAACTATATATTTACCTTGTCATTAGAGATTAATCAAAACCAAAAGGGTTAGTACAAGATCTGATGATACCCCAAAAGGATATCCCTTTATAGAAAGAAACACTAATCTTAATTTCTAAAATTAAACCACCAATACCCCAAACTTAAATAAATACCATTTAATAAATAATTGTCCTTAAAATCCTTCAATATAATCCAAACTAATATTGAAACCCAAAACATAGAATAATTTGGTTATGTAGTCTTCCACGTTAATTTGTTTCTCCAAATGACATAAAATACTCTTAAAGTCGCATATATAAAAGTAATTAACCTAATCATATATTATCTATTATAGGTTAATCATTTCCATAAATAAACCAAATCACTATAAATCCCCAATAGAAACATAGATAAAAAACCACCATTACTCCTCAAATGAAATCCCATAGAATTTTGTTTTTCTTGGGAATATGGTGTCCCCAACAATGTGAATATCTTCAAAAATAACATTTATCACTTAATAAACAAACGTTTTTCTATAGTAAGGGTATTTATTTGATAATACATAAGATCCCAAGTCAACTTATTATTGATCAATAAAATTATTTGACTAAAAATAATTAGACACACTAACCAGGGACTTCACGTAGTCCAGTGGTAGGTGATAAATCCCAATCACACTCTGGTTGTGGGTTTGATTCCAACAACTTTTTCAGACGAGAAAGGTTATCACACGGTCTACATGTTGTCCTTTTTCAAAAACAATATTTTATAACACTCCCAAAATGAGATAAATTCCTCAAAATAATAACAACACAATTAATCCAAAAATGTTTTCTCATACCTTTCATTTTGATCCCAAAATATAATAACTTGTAATTTCTTCAAACCCAATGATCATATAAAACCAAATGGTTATTTATAACTATATACACAAGAAAAAAGATAAGTCTTTCTCAAATTTCATTTTCACATGACAAACTGCACGGTTACAAATACAAGAGAAAATTACTCCAATGAAATCATGTCAACAAGGAGAACTAATACTTTTAAAAATTTCTCCAACCATTTATTTCTACATAGGATCTTATTTGACCAAGAAAATATCCTATAGAATAGAGAATTCTCTCGGGTAAAGCCTAGGTCCCCTGAATTAACGGAAAATGACTGTAAATAGATTCTTGGGATCATTTTTATTTTCTTCCATTGTACTCTTTATTTTTCCTTATAAAATTTTCAATTTACGTCCTTTACCATGCAGAAAGAATTTCTTTGTTCCGTTGAAAAACTTTCTTGGGTGCCTCCATACACATTTCATGCATGATGGAAATTGAAGATTATTTTTTCCATGTTCCCACTACAAGAGATTTTTCATTCACCACCTTTATCATATTTGTTGAGTCTGAGAGTTTGTTAATATATATTTTTTTGATCATATTTTTTGAAATCTAATTTGGCATGAACACGATATCTTTTACGCTATCAAAATTCCATTTTGATGCTCATTTCCACCACCATTCCCACCTTGTACATAATTTTTAATATTACTATGAATTCCGTGGAATACATCCATTGACTAAAACCAGAATGTATTTTCTGAGTAACAGTAGTCATAAAATCATTTAGAGAATATCATGAAACCATATTTTCATTTTCAAACACCTTATATTTGACCAAAGTCATTTATTCTCATCTTATATTAAAATAATTCAAATTGGTCTGTAAAGAAAATGTAAATTATCCTAAGCATGTCCCCAGGAGTTTCATAATCATGATTCCATCAAGGCCCATTATCGTTCACCAGTTCTCGTTCAAGTCTAGCTCAAATTGGTGTTTTCATGTTTTACCCCTAGGTACATCTGTTCCAGAGCTTCCTCTACCTACTCATATTCATACATGGATGTAATGTTTAGAAAACTCACAAAATCACTACAATACCAATGTTTTAGGAAGTTCCTCTATACTAATCCTCAAATTATATCTTAGGGCTATGGGCCCCAATCATAATTTATCTAAATCCAGTTTCTAAGGTTTTTACTAACCTTCCTCTGATACCAACATTAATGCCCCGACCCCAGAAACCCTGAGTCGGTGCAGTATTACGTATCATTGGCATGATCATAAAAGATCAATTCTCGAATGGCTGATTAGTTTAGTAGCGTTGTATGTACAACTTATATTCATAAGGTTTACATTACATCATAAAATGGAAAACTACAACAACATTGTTTCCATATACAACACTGAGATCCCATTGACTATCCCTACAGGTCAGTCATAATATACTTCTTTTCATCCTTGAAAAAATAAAACACAGAAAGGGGTGAGCTCAGATACTCAATAAGGATACCATTATAGCAGAAACATTCATAAATAAGACTACACATCTAAGGTAGTATATAAGACTAAAAAAATCCTTTTAAACTTGAGCATTATCATAATATGGAAAAGATAAAATCATATAATGCAATTTACTTATTCACATTGATATTCTTCTAGTCGAATAATCACATTCAATATCAATACCCACTTTCATAAGGATGCAATACATAATTCTAGACAATCATAGCCACGTAGTCAAGGCCTTGTGCCAAGACTACTAATAAGATTTTTTCAAGGCATTGTGCCAAGACATTAGTTTGACTCATGAGACCTACCGATGCATCGAGGAGCTATAACGGGCTCCAACCATCACTTACTAATTTCAATTCATTCCTCAAATGAAATATTTGAAACATAACATAAAAATTCGTATTAAAACTAGCATACGAAAAGTCAATACTTTATCCACAAACCATGAATGGTATAAAAATAGCACATATACAGTCAAACATAATTCATTCAATACAATATTGAATGTTGAATTGTAACAGTTTAACCTCAATCGATAATAATGAATTATATTGACATAGATGAAAATAATCATCAAAACTATATACGAGAAATAACCCCCTTATTATTGAAAAAATTTAAAACTCACACTATTTGTAAAGAACCCATTTAAAAATAGATTTTTTGAATCAAAGTGTCCCATACCACTTTGAAACTTTTAAAAGAAATTTTAATTTAAAAACTTTAATGTCCATATAAATAAATCATTAAAACCATTTTTAAAACATAGAAATTAATGAGAAATATTTAAAATAATAAATCTATAAAACATTTTAAAATGACAATTTAGTTAGAGTTTCTATCAAAAAAGAGATACAGTTGAATTCAAATAATTGAGGTAATAAAATCATTATAATATCATGAGAATAAATGGATTCATGATATCATATGTCAGAGTACATTATATAAACCATATAAAAGTTAGTTGGTGTATAACAACAAATAAGTATCAATGGAGTGTAAATTGAGATGAAATATCTTATAAAGACTGTATCCATATGTTAAGGATAAATCTACGACATAATTATGTGTGAAAAATATAAATATACTCAATATGATTGGATATTCAGTGTAAATAAATTAGAGGACATTTAAAAATATTCTTGTAAAAACAACACCAATTAATTGGATATTTAAATCAACAAATGGAGATTGAGTTAAAATTACACTTATAAAGTTCATATTGATAAATTGAGAATTTATCAATCGATTGATTATGTGTGTCAAAATTATATCCAAAGAATGAGGAGTGGAAATTATTACATTATAAAATGAATTGTGATTCCACACATAATCTTGGAGTAAAATAATCATTGAATTATGCGTAAAGCCGAATGAGTGGAAATTGAAATTTGTAATTCCCTTACCAATTTGGTAACTTAGGAAACATACATCCCATGACAGATGGATCATAAAATGATGATGTAAATATCCATAAATTAAATTATATTACATAATGAATACAATCATGGTCAGTACAGACACCAAATACAATAAATAAGTGGTGAACAATGGAAATATCACGGAATTAAAAGTGAGATTAGAGTCACCTTACTTTGTACTTTTTTTTGTCAAGGGTAGGTTAACCTCCTGTATAATGGTGAATTAATTTTTATTAAATTATAAAATAATCATATGCATTAATATGATATCATATATGATCTTTTATCATTGATTTTTTAATAATATCTTAGAATTATCGTCATTTCCGGAGTTAACAGATTCATTTCCCTTTATATTATTTGTTATGGGAGTCATATTTGTTTTGTATGGGATACATATTATACATATCCAGAGTTATATCAAGTCTTTAAACATTATTTTTAATCATCAAATGAAATTTTTTCTTGAATGGATACGATGGGGAATGAATCTCATCGCGTCCGTAAAGACGGTAATCCGTACATACGCACGAGCGACCGTATCATTCTTTTGATATTAAAATAATATATAATTGGATGGTATATAATACATGAAGAATAATTATTATGTTATATTTATTATTTACATCAATTTAATATCATTATTATACCCATCCATATAATAATGTATTGGATAACAATTACACGACGATATGGAGACGGTGAGTCATACGTACGCATGTATTGTGACTTGTAATTCAAAGGATGGATAGAATAATAAATATTTTTTCACCATATATATAATAAAATCACAATATATATAAGGTAATGGAGTTATTATTTTAGAATTTAAACAACAAAGAAAGAGGAAGTGGATGAAGAAATGACCTTGAAAGAGGTGATGAGACATTTACCACTTCTTCGGCTTCTTCCTTTTGATCTGATCAATTGGGCCCCTTAGGTTGGATTTATGACTAAAGAAGGGCCTCTAGGATGATGGCTGGATAGTTGAGAGGGTATTTGGGAATATTTTGGCAGATCCAAAATGCTTTGAAGGTGTTAATTTGAGGCAAGGGGAGTGCCCTATTATAAGAGGGGTGAGAGGCACCTTAAAAAAACTAGAAAAATTATTTTATCATAAAATCAATTTCGATTTCTAATAGCTCTAAAATAAATTATTTAAATTCTAAGGTGGGTATGGGTCAAAAACACTATACCACTAGGTTTTAGATAGGTTTCTCTCACTATATTAACTTTATTGTTTAGATTTAACTCTTGGTTAAATAGTTTGACATTTACCATGTCTCTTAATATTCTTATATTAAATGATTAATAAACTTACTATGTACTTCCAATCGAACCCCAAGTGGTTCATTAATGATACACCTATCATTATATAAGTCTTTTTTCCAATGCTTAGATTTTCAGGGATATAATATCATTTAATAATATATTGTTTGTATTAAAAACACTTTTATGTCAATTTTGACACTATTTGGTATTTTGTTTTTTCTAAATTCATAACAGCATTATTACTTCCAAAATAATTAATCCAACCAACCCTAATATGTAATATTAACCTAGAAAATTAGTTTAATTCATAAAAAGTCTCAAATTACATTTATTAAAATATATATCAATTAGTTTAATATTTCATAAATTATGTAATTACTCTATCATCATTGTGTCATTAATAAATAATGTTTCTTAATATCTCAAAACAATAAATAAAATAATATTCTGTAGGAAATCATTTTATCTTTTTAATTAAAATTTATAGTCTAATTTATCTTATGTTTAACCCTATATTAAAAATGTCTAAGTTATTAAACTTTAATTTTAACCCTTTTAACTCTTCTTTGAATTAAAGAATAATAAATTTACTAATGTAATACATTTGAACAAAGTTGTTCATATTTTATTCCTAAGGTTGTATTTGGTCGAATTATACATATCCAATAGAATTAGGACATGTGTTAGGACAATAGTAATATCATTTTTACCCTTAATTACACTATATACTTTTACCCGAGTAAATAAATGTAAAAACGTTACTATTCACCAAAAAATCACATCTTATTAAACCACATTTTACTTACTGATATGAACTGTATCTCTCAGATTTTTGAAATTCCATTCATAGAACTGGTAAAATTATATTTTATGTGAATTTGAAAATTCTCCTAGGAGGTGGGTAAAAGACGGTGAAAAGTTCAATAAAATTTTTATATATCTAAAATTATTATAAACTGACTCTGAGGAATTAAATTGAACTTATATAGGTATTATGTATCTATTTTGACCTTAAATAAATTTAAATAAAATAAATAATTATTTAAATAAAATTTTTGTTTTAAACTATAACTTAGGGTTTTTCACTATTCATCAAAAATTCAATGTTTTCGGAAACATATCAAAAATTCACCCTAAGATAATTTTGATATTATGAATTCCAAAATTAAGTCTATTTTACCAAATTAGAAACATTGAAATTGAATTTAGTAGGTTAAAATTAATTACCATTTTCAAAACCAAAAAACGTATTTTTATGAAATAATAACAACCGAATGATTGTCATTTGTTTATATCCAATTTCAATTTGAAATTACATCCAATGACAAAAATTGGTTTAAATTGTAAAAATATTTTATAATTATACATCCTAACCATTCATATGTAATATTTAACAATATAAATTATTTTGATTAAAAAAATTGTTTTCAGTAAAAATATATTATTTTTCACTATTAACTCAAATATGAAAGTTATCAGAAAAACACCAAAAATTTGATCAAAATAAATTATAATGTCCCGTTCCCAAAGAAGAAGTTTATTTTGTCAAAATTGAATATATAAAAGTTTCAAATATTGGATTTAAAAAGGGTTTACCATTTAAAGGCGGTAAAATTAATTTTTTTGAAAAATACTTCTTTTATCTGAAAAAAAAGAATTTTTCCTTAAATTATGTCTATGAAACTCATAATATGGATTCTAAATTTATAACAGTTATATAAAGATCAAAATTCTGTTAACAGTATTCATAACTGCTTTTTAACAGCTACTTTGGTAAGTCGGGATGCTCATGAACTTGATGTTGCATATAGTGTAATTTATTGAATTACTTTGAATAACTAATGTACAATAAAATCTTAGTGTGTTGTAGGTAAATGGAAAAATTAATGACCTTAAATAAACATCCAATACACATACACAGAACACTAAGGAGATAAAATTAACTATAATGAAATCATATGATATAATGTCATTGAAATTTATAATACATTCTCAGTACCAAATATACTAATGAAAAAAAAAATACAAAAACAAAAATACTTATGTAATAGATGGAAAATAACAATCCTCGTTATTGAAACTTATTCTATAATTTAATAGTATAAATGAGCCATCGAATATGAATCCACTTACAAATCGAAAAAAACATGATATATAAATTTTAATAAGACCATATCCTTGAAATGATTTTCCTTACACCCCATTCATATTCATTAATGGTAAATAATTCTCCTGTATATTTTGAAATAGTACAAAAATGTAATCCTTTATTCATAACTAAATCAAAACCCATCAATCCACATCTTTTATTAATTCAATTCCAAAAAAAATAGTTTAAAAATTTACATATATTGATAATTGAAATTTATTAAAAAGTTATATTCAGAAAATAAATCATTTCAATAAATAAAATAAAATTAAAAACATTTCAAAATTAACGGAATATTAACCAACTTCTGGAATAACCATTTCTAGTTCTACCAATAACCAACTAGAGTGAAAAAATATACATTTAAAATAAAAGGAAACCCCAAGGAAAATATATATTATCATAGTTACATCACACAACATGGTATTATAGTGTTCTCTTATAGTAATAATTCTATGGAATATCATAATTCTCATGAAATACCATATCAAATAAAGTGGGATATATTTCATTATGATAATTCAATAGTAGTGAAATTGAATGTTATAATGTAGTGGTCAGGTTAGTGGGTATAAAATTAGATTACCATATCATGAAATATATTTTTAATGAATAATAAATATTAGTTCTAATAATAATTCATAAAAAAATTTACATTTGTTTTTAAAGTATTAGTAAAATCATTTTCCGTAAAAATAATCATTATTAAAAAAAATTAGTTTTTAGGATTATGCACGCATGTATAAAAATTAATTTTATTCACCTATAGAATGTTAATAATATTATACGTTTTTATTATTCTGGATAAACATATTATAATTATTAAATAAGGTAAATTTCATTTATCTCGTTACCATGTGTTACCAATGTGTACAATAATTACCAAAGTAAGGATAAAAATGTTATTTTAAAAGAAATGTTTTTCAAAAAAATACATAACTTTTATATAATATAATAAAATAAATATATTTTATAAAATGAATCTAATATGATTTTTAATCAAATAATAATATATTAACACTCATTTAATTATTAATTATTAATAAGAAATAATAAAATAAGTTAAATTTATAATACAAAAATTTTCAAAAAAAAAACATTATCTATATATCACATTTTTTAATGGAATAGATATTGTAAAAATATTTAAAAATATCATTACATTAAATGGAGAAAAAAATTTATTCATTAATTCAAAATTAGGTAGGCTCAGGCATAATTTATTTTTAGTAAAAAAAACTACCTTGGTTTGTTTTTATCAAGGTTAATAAAAGAAAAAATTATTAACATAAAGATGTTTTGATATTTATAATTTGATTTTAAACACACATAATTCAGAATAAATATTTCTGGAATGAATTTTATAACTGCATGGAAAACCCACATTTAGTCACCCAACTGACCAAAAACTCATGAAAGTCCTCTATTACCCCTCACGTAGAATTTAATTCCAATGATAATTATGTGTTTTTTAGCTATAAAGGGATCTCACTTCAACAGACATAAATAAACATTTATAATTAAAAATTCCAATGAAAAAAAACTAATTTTAACTATACTATATAAATTCATTGTTTTTTCTTCCCTTGAGTAGAATAATTTTTCTACAATCCCCTAATTGCAAGATCCCTTTAAATAATAGACTAAAATTCTCAATTTTAGTAATGTCCACCTATAACCACTTCTTATCTATATTTTACATCTATTCAACCCTTAACATATAATAAAATTATTAATATAATTATATCAGTACAATTAGTATTCTTAAAATTTATTGTCTTCGTGGTATAATAATTATTCATTCCCATCTCATCAATTAGTAAAATGAAAAAAATCACTTTTTGTATAAGAACAGACTACACCCTCTTTGGATGACGTGTTTCATTTACATTACAAACATTCATGGATGGTTAATAATTTTTTTTATTTAATAAATATTATATGAAGGATTGATTTATTAGTAAATATTTTCAGAAAATATGAAAAAAATAATCATAATAATGTAATCTATTTATATTACAATATTTCTCTAAAAAATGTCATCATAAATTTCATCATTTGGAATTGTGCCTACATATGTCATGAAATGGAAATATAAAATTATGAATAATTAAAGAAAATATATTATAGTTACATAAATAATATAGGATTCATAAGCATCAAATAAAATTATGGGTATCATCATCTATATTGAAAATCATTTGAGATGCAATCAAAATCCACAACATTTGTTGATATAAATAAAAAATAACTAACAAATAAATGTATAGTAAATGATAATAATTAACCATTATGAAATATAATAGATTTGAACAATGTAATGAAATTTGATATTAATATATTGTTTATTATTAAATTTTATGATAAATAACATTTATAAATGTCAACAATTTTCTAAGGGTTTTCATTCTAATTTCCCTTTATTGGGGTATGTTTTCAAATTCCTCACATATTAATCTTTTACATTTTTATTGCCAAATATTTTCCACTTAATATTATTTGATATTATATTATTTATTATAAATGAGTATTTAGGATATTTTCTTTCATACTCTTCGATTTCTAATAATATTTTTATCGAATGGTATTTTTTTGTTGAAACTCACCTCATTTGAGACATATACCATATTCTGTAGTTATTTTATTTTATGGTGTGCACATAATTCCCATGTATATATTTGTAAAAATATTATCATTTAATATGATTTATATTCACATACATATATTGTTTCTCTTATAATGTTTCTTAATTGAAAATTTACTTTATTACAAGAGGTTTTGACAACTATTTTTCTATTCATTGAGTTGTATGATTTATTCTTCAATATCATTATTTTATATTTGGTTTATCACAAAATAAGGTTTTATAATATGGAGATATATATTTACCATGGGTAAAATGAAAATTTTAATTCAAGTATATTCATTAAATAATTTCATCCATATTAAAATATAAAATTTTAAATAGTAATCCCCATCATCAGTAAATATGATTTTTATTCGATACCCCTACTTTTTCATTCAAAAATTAATTCTTTTCATTTTTGTAAATAAAATTATTAATAACTCTTGATATCATCATAATTTTTATTACAACTTTTCAAAAAAAATGTATTTTTTTATTATGTGGGTTTCAATAAAGGTATTCTAAAATATTAAATATATCATTTCATAGTCGCATGTTTTAGCTACCACTCAATATTTACTCAAGATAAATATTAATTATTTTTCTACAATCCAATATTGAATTATTTGTTTAATAAAATTAAAATATTTTATTTGTTTTATTTCACCATTTTAAGAGATTATTTTCGAAAAAGACCTATAACATCATCTTATACGACAATGTTAAAAACATTTTCAAAGAAGTCATTTATTATTTCACAAACATTTTACTAATTATTTCAAAAGTATTTATTTCAATGAACATTATGTTTTATTAAATAACCATTAAATTGACATATACTATTTTTCTTCTCTGGAATGAAACATAAGGTATCAAATGATACTTTTCTTTATCCCTTCTAGTATTGTACAATTCAATGTTTTCTTATTATATATTTTTCATCCATTAATATAAAAAATCCATAAAAAAATTTATCATTTATTATTGATATGGTCTTATAACACCATCAACATTGTCTCACTACATGGGTTATAAAATTTCGAATGTTTTTCTAGAATACAATAGATATAGATTTATATCTCTTATGTTAATTATGGGAGTTGGGGATGAGATTCATAGTACATAATGGAATGGAATGTATAGGTGTCATTATTTATAAACTACACCATTAGAGTAAGTAATAGAATTCATGATGCACTACATTATGGGATTTAAGGACATTATTCTTGATGCAATATTTGATGTGAGTTATGAATGTGATTCATAACCGACTATGACATGAGAGAAAAGAATGAGATTCCCAATCCACTATGTTAGGGGAGGAATGATCATGATCCATGAACCACAATGTTATGATTCTTTATGAATATTTATAATAAATATTTCAATGTTATATACTTACGTTATTCTCTATGGATCATGTTTATTGTCTTATGTTTTGACACTATTTTTCCATAGTATATGTTTCAACATATTATATTTTTTCTATTTCTATTATTCCTTAGGTATGACTCTTATTATTCAATATTCCTTTTTATCAGAAATTTCTCACAAATTCATACTTTACCATTCGGTTATTCTCTCCCCCATTTTGAATCATTGATATTTTTCCATAAAGATATTTTGAGGTCATTCCACCATTTTTTCCATTACCCTTGTTATTAGGATGAGTATAAATAAAAATATGTATATATGGTGGTTATGAATTTTGTGCTTAAAGAGATACATTTATAATAATATTTATACATATAAGATTCATAATGAACCTAAACAGTAGGTTATAAAATTATATTAATTTTTTAAATTTAATATTTAAATAATTATCATATTTATTATTAATTCTTCGGTCATATCACTTGGTATAAAAGCTATTTATATTTAATAATATTTATCCCTAGCCTCTTGGGTACATGACTGGGAACCTCAATAATTGTCATAAAAACAATCCCTCAAAAGAATATAAGATAAAACCATCAACTATTAAAAATAATATTAATTAACAATAATAACCCACATAGGTAATATAAATATAATAAAATATTAATGTAAAAAATAACTAAAATAAATTAATTGATAGGAATGGCTGTAATAAACTATGGATTCACATAACATAAGAAAAGAAATAACTACCATAATTTAATCACAATGGGGGACTAATATTAGAAATCCTTTGGTCCTAATACATTTTTTGGGTCTAAAAATATCATATCCCATCCATATAATGTATGGATTGGATAGATAATCTCTAAAACTACATATATATCCTTTAAATGGTTTCTAGAAGATTTATCACACATCTAATAGAGAATTTTATTCTGATCATTTATGTAATAAAACTTAGTTTGTGTAGAATAATCCTCTAGATGGTGGACATACCCAAATTCCCAATTATACATGATGTATTCTTACATTCTAGGTATATGAGTTACCAATTATCAAACACTGGAATTGATTAATCTAGTTATAAAAATAATCATAACGTTTTTAAGGCATGTTAAATATAGGAAAACCATAAATTATACACTCCCTCTCCTTTAAAAACACTCTTAGAACATTTCACCGCTTTTAGCATCAAGAGTAATGTATAAAAATCACTTCCCCTATCTAGAATAATCCCATAAATCCATATAATTTACTTTTAATTGTAACTCTATAATTGAATAACTCTAATAGAATTTCATAAAGGAAATTTTTATATCATGAAACCGCTTTTAAAAAAAGTTATTAATAATATAGAAAAAAATTCAACCTAATAATTAATATATTATGTGATAAATTATTTTGATGAAGTCAAAATAATACCAGAATTTCAGTTGAAATGAAACATTACATCATAAAATTAATATCATAATTTTATAATCATAAATTTATAACTATGGAAAAAAAAATCTTGTAAACAATCAAAGCCCCTTTTGAAAAGGTGAATTACATTTAACATCTACATATAAATACAACATTTTTTATTTTATAAAAAATACCAATAGAGACCTCAAAATTTCATTTAATATTTTAATTTAAATGAATAATTCATTGAGACATTTTATCAAACACCTAGAGGGTCTATGAAAGATGTTGTTCAGCAAGAAACAATTTCCCTATTAAATTTCCAAATTGGAGGAAATGAAAATATCTATTGAAATTATAAAATGTATACTTACATAACACTAACACAACTGGATACATTTAATAATTACAAGGATGATCTAGGATACAAATGTACCCATCGATTTAAAATCAAATAGTTATACAAGAGGAAACCTATATTTATCAAAATTAAATTATTTGAATTTTATGAAAAAACCATGAATGGGTACCAAGAGGATCTTTACAATCCATATCCACAAAAATAAAAATAAAATTTGACAACCACAACATATGTTTCTCTCATCATAACTCTAATTATGAGAATGTAGGAAAAATCAAAAATGTAATGGATTAATGAATTTGGGACCCAACCATAAAGAATCAATTTGGGTTGAATTAAGAATCAATAAAATCAATGTAATTTGAGAGGTGATGTTTAACCCACAGTTCCTCCCTTGCTTCATCGAGTGAAAGGGGAAAGATGGATGAGATTGTGGGACATCCATATTAGTGGTTATAGTGAGAATATAATATATTTAGTCACCCTTATAGGTCGCATTGTTTATACAAATTTCAAAAAAAAAAATAACAAACCATACAACCATCACATAATGATCCTAATTTATGTCACATGTATTAAACACATAATATCATCTAACTATGAACTAACCATCCATATGAAAACCCTTCATAAGGAAAACCTACCCAAGACTACTTATCATAGTTCCTTCTAGTATCTACAATGTTTTAACTTTATTTCACTATCCAAGAAAGAAGAACTGGTTCTCTTGGGGACAACTATATGGCTAATTAACAAAGTTTACCAAACCCAACACCAAGCATGCACATAAATAAAACCCTTAATAGTGTCAAAAATTTAATCCCAAACACTTAAAACTCAATTTAAATAATTAATCATGGCCAAAAAAAAAAAATTGATACTAGGGTGGGTCATATTTTATCCAAAATTGTTTAAGCATAAACCCATTGTGATATTTTTTTAGGGGGAGGAATCTACTCTTAATGAGAGTGAAATCAAAATGTACATCATATGAATCTATTTACTACTATCAAATAAAATTCTATCTTGGTTCCCAACTATATCCCCAACCATGTGATAGAGAATTTGAATCATTTATCGGTAAAGAAGTTGAGGGTCAAGGATGTTGGGGGTAGAATAATGGGGATTTACACCATGGGATGAAATTGGATAAATTAGGAATTCTGTTCATAATATAAAGAATAAATGATTAATATAAGTTTTACTACCTAAAAGATATATATGACAGAACATTTCGTAATTTGAATATATTTTTGACATACATGTGAAATTTATTAATTTTGTACTAATATAATGGAAAATAATACATATTAAAAAACATAATTTTGTGATAAAACTATTTTATAACTCCTTTTACCATGGCCAATTTACTATATCAGTTTTGGGGAACTGACCAAGCACCAAAAGTGGTGGATGAGAGAGAAAAAAATATAAAAAATGAATTTTATATTATAATAAATAGAAGGTAAGAAATTAAATATAAATTATAAATTTTCACTCTAATGTATTAAATATTGATAATTATATTATTTGGGAGGCTATAGATATTAACTAAGGGAGTCGAGAGTTGAGTTACAGTTTTTTTTATTTCAATTATTTAATTAAATTTTTAGTATACACCATTTTACTTTTATATGGAATAAATATTCCCTCTTGAATTATTATATCGTAAATAAATTGTTATTATGATGATTTTCAATATCGTTTAATCAATAAATTCAATAACCATTGATTCATTACATAACATGTATGAGTTTTTAAATTAATTCACATTTATTATTTTATATCCTTAATTATTTTACATCATACATATAGGTTTGGATTATTAAAACATATTATTATATTTTATTGTATTACCTATTTATTTTATGTTTTTTACAATTCTATAGGACACTTTACCTTTCAAGGGTTCAAAATAAAACCAACAATTTTCTTAAAAATGAGCTCAACATTATCTCTTATTTATTATTAGGAATACTTCTCTTCCATGTCTATATTCATTTAATTTTTTTCAAATCATTATTTTTAGAAGATATTTCATTATTTATGATTATTTTATATTATCTATTACGTCATTAAATTTTTTTTTTAAAAAAATCTTCAAAACCTTTTTTTCGACGTCCATTTTTAACATTATAAATAATATATTGAAAGGAACCACAATCTTAACATATATGGAATGGGCATAAGTTCCCAATTTTATAACCTTTTTAATTAAAAATTAATTTTAATCAAATTTGATGTCTTTTAAATGAAAATACTCTTCCCATTTTTATGTGAAATTTCATTTAAAATGATTAATGTTTTAATAGAAAAAATAAATAGATTTCATTCCACTAATGTATATTTTTCTTATTCTTCACCACATTTACTATTTTAGAATTCATTTATTATTCTAATTACAATATATTTTTAATTATTTTTAAATCTTTTTATAATTTCCTATTTTTACCCCATGAATTGTATTTTTTTATATGACATAAAAGATTGTATTTAATACCACATTAGAAAAGATTTTTGAAAAATATTTTTACCATTTGATATAAATTTTTTCAAACTCCAAATGATCAATATATTTATGGTTTTTTGTTATATATTACACTATAAATGATCTTACGAATATATCGTACATACCTCACCTTTTTATTATGTATTATGTTTTTAATCAAACTTAAAATTTCTCTTGATTTTATTTTTTCCTTTATATCCACAATATTTAATTTCATAGAAATATTAAATATGAAAATTATTATTTCTATATTGTTTTTTCTGGTATTGAATTAACCACATACCCAATACAATATATAACATTTTTTTGAAGAGTCTTTATAAAAATATTTGTCCATTTACAATATATGGAAATATTGATAATTATTATACTTTAAATTTCAATTTCAATGTTTCAAATTTACTAAGGAATATTGGTTATGTATTATAATGTATATCCACTTATTAATATGATGAATGTGATAAAATTAATTGGTTATGGGTAAGGTAAAAATTACACTACTATATAAAACACTTTTAACTATGCTAGATTAATCCTTTATCAATTGTAGAAAAGCATTGATAACATTAACACAATTAAAAGTACATTGCTATTAACGGTGATAAAAACGATAATAAATTTTATATTCATTAGTACAAAAATCACTAATAAAAGACCCCATTTATCTATTTGTTTCATTAAAACTGTAAAATAGTACATTTTCTACTCTTTTAAAATAGATGATAAATAGTTTATTTTATTAGTGATTTTATTTTCTCAAATAAATATATGATTTATCACTTCTTTTTTTGCGCTGATAAAAGTAAAAATTCACATCACTTTTTATTGTGAAATTAATGATAGAATTTATGATTTTATATATAAGTACCACTAAATATGTCATTTATGATAGATTCTAAAATAGTTATTAAAGGAATTATTTATTAGTGAATTTAGTTGCACTAATAAAGGTGAAAAATGTAGTGTGTTGTTGAAACACATTGCATCACTAGAAACTAGTGTAGTGTGCTTCAACAAAACACTGCATTAGTATAAATAGCAACATAAATTACCAAAATAATATTCAAATAATAATTTTAAATTAAATAAAATATATAAAAAAATAAACAAAAAAATTACATCACTATTTTAGAGTTTGTCGATTGTTTTTTCATTAAAAGTAATGTTAGTATTGAATAAAAAATAGGCACTTTAATTCAAACTGGTGACACATTGTATCAGATTAATGTGTGGCTAAATGATAAAAAACCCAAATGATTCATGGTTATTTTTCATAATGTATCAAATGATCATATTGTGGTTTCTTAATTTTGAATATGTAAGTTGTTTTCTTTTTGATTAAAATTAATGTCATTTTTGAATAAAAACACGTACATCAAGTCCTAGCTATTACACAGTGTAATAGATTATGATTCGGCTAATACATATAAGTTAAAAATGATATATGTATCATTTTAATAATGCATGAAAATTTTTGGAATGATTTTAATATTTTTTCATTATGCCAGCCATTTTTTCTACAAAAATTAATGTCAATTTTGAAAAACAAATATCCACTTGGAGACATACATGTCACACCATGCATTATATTTAGGTGAAGGTGAATACTACACCTCTAAAATCACTCATGGATTGTTTTCCTAAATTATCAAAAAAATGAACAATTTTACTTAGTTTTGAGCATGTTAGTTGTTTCTTGGATAAACATTAATTTCTCTTTTAAATAAAAAAGATGCACTTGTAGGCATACCAATCACATAATGCATTAGATAGAGTTGCAGATGACTACTGCATGTCACAAATGATGTATGAATCATTTTCCAAAAGTAATAAAACAATCTGATTGTGTTTTCTCTGTTTTGAGTATGGTAGTAGTTTTTTTCTAAAACTAATGATAATGTTGAATAAAAAATATGCACTTGGAGTCACACATTGCGTCAGATTGATGTTTTACTGAATTCTACACATCCCAAATCACTCTTGTATTGTTGTCCTAAAGTATCAAATTAATTTTAATGTGTTTTTTTGGTTTTATGTATGTATGTTTTTTAATTTACATTAATGTAGCATTTTAATGAAGAATATGTGGTTGGGGTCATACCGGTAACACCGTGCATCAGATGGAGATTTTTCCAATCCATACACATAAAAAATAATGCATGGATCATTTTAATAGTGTAGCATAATAATCCTAATGTTTTTTATCAATTTTGAGTATGTCAGTTGTTTTCATACTAAAATTACAATCAATTATGAATTAAAAAGATGCACATGGGGTCACATTGTGCATTATATTGAAGAAAAGATGAATGCTACAGGCCCCAAATGAATAACATATCATATAAATAATATAAGAAAAATCAAAATGTGTATACTCATCTTTGAGTATGTTAATAGTTTTAGTTGATTACAATTATTGTATGTTTTGAATAAAAATATGTACTTTGAGTCATACCAGTCACACAATACATTAGATTATGGCGTGGATGATCCGTACACGTTGAATATGATATATGTATCATTTTAATAAAGAACCAAAATAATATGAATTTTTTTTCTCAATTTTGTGCATGTTAGTAGTTTTTTACTAAAATTAATTTCAATTTTGAAAAAAATGTCATAGTTTGAGTCATACCGTTCCCACCATGCTTGGGATAGTGGTGTGAATGATCCCTACATTTCACAAGTGACATATGAGTAATTTTATTAATGTAAGAAAAAAAAATTATAAGGAATTTTAATTATTTTGAGTTTGTTAGTTTTTTTTAACTAAAATTAATGTCTATTTTGAATAAATTAGAAGCCCTTGTTGTCACGATATTCATTTGATTCAGGAATGACTAAATTATACACATCATAAAAGACTCATGGATAATTTTTGTAATTTTTTAAATCAATTGAAATTTTTTTATCAATTTTGACTATGTTAGTTATTTTTTTATTAAAATTATTTTATTTTTTGAGTAAAAAGAATCACAAAGAGTCATATCGGTCACACCATGTGACAGATTGTGGTGAGGCTGATCCTTACAAGTCCCAAATGATATATGGATACTTTTACTAAATAACCAAATCAATATGAATTCATTTTCTCAGTTTCAATTATTTTTGTTGTTTTCATACTTAAATTAATGTCAGTATTGAACAAAACAGAGTTAGAGTCATAGTTGTCACACTATTCATAGGATTGAGGTGAAAATATTCCCTAAATTTTAAAAATGTTTTCTGGATCATTTTTATGAAGTACCAAAATAATATGACTGAATTTTCCCAGTTTCCTGTTTGTTAATTGTTTTTTCAGTATAAGTAATATCAATTTTGAATAAAAAAGAATCACTTTTTGTGACACTATGCGTCAGATTGAGTAAAAACTGAATGATATATATCCCAAATGAATAATTTATCATTTTCCAAAATTATCAAAATTATCTGATTTTTTTTCTCTATTTTAATATTGTTAGTTGTTTTCTTAATAAAATGAATGTCAGTTTTGAAAAAAAAGACGCACAAGGATTTGTACTGGTCACACCGTGCATCTAATTAAGTTGTGTCTCATCCATAAATGTAAATAAATATGTATGGATAATTTTTTTAATGTATCAAAACAATCATAATTAATTTTATTGGTTTTTACTTATGCAATTTTTTTAAAAAAATTAATGTCACTTTTTAATAAAAAATCTATATTTGGAGTCATACTGGTCACAATGTTCATTTGATATCGATTTTGATGATCCCTTAACATCAAAAATGACGCATGGATTGTGTTACTAATGTTCCAAATTAATATTAATGTGTTTTCTTGAATGTGATTATGTGATTTGTTTTTTAACTGAAATTAATTTAAATTTCAAATAAAAAGGATCCACTTCAAGTCACACATTGCAATGGATTGAGGAACATATGAACGATACACATACCAAATTATGTATATATAATTTTACGAATATATCAAAACATTCAGAATGTGTTTATTCAGTTTTGATTATGCATGTTTTTTATTTAAATTAATGCTAGTATTGAATATAAAGATGCACTTGGAGTTATACTAGTCACATAGTGCATCATATTGAGGTATGGCTAATCCCTACATGTCTAAAATGACATATAGATCATTTTCATAATAAACCAAAATGATATGAATGTGTTCTCATGGTTTTTATTGTGTGGGTTTTTTAAATAAAATTAATGTCACTTTTGAATAAAAAAGATGCATTCGGAGTCATTCCAGTAACACGGTGCATTGTATTAAGGTGAGGATTATCTCAATAGGTCACATATTACATATGAATTGTTGTCCAAAAGAAACAAAAAAATATCAATGGGTTTTCATAATTTTTAGTAAGTCAATTGTTTTTTTAATTAAATTAATATCATTTTTGAATTAAAAAGACACACTTAGAGTCACACTGTGCATCTGATTGATGCATAGTTGAATGATACACATCCCAAATTATTCATGGTTTTTTCCATAAAGTATCAAAATAACTAGAATGTGTTTTATTGGTTATTTAGTATTCCATTTGTTTTGATGAAAATTAATGTCATTTTTGAACAAAACAATGCAATTAGAGTCATACCAATCACACTGTTCTATGGATTGAGGATTGGTTTATCCATACATGTCATAAATTGTGTATGGTTTGTTTTCAGATTGTACCAAAACAATCCAAAAGTTTTTTCCCAGTTTTGTTTATGTTAGTTGTTTTTATACTAAAATTAATTTCACTAATGAATTAAAAAGATGAAAGTGGAGTCATATCGGTCACACCGTGCATTAGATTGAGGCCCTGATGATCCCTAGAAGTCAAAAATTATGTATAGATCATTTTTCTAATGTACCAATAAATATGAATGTATTTTCTCAGTTTTGATTATTCCACGTTTCTTTTTTACTAAAATTTCATTTTAAACTTGAATGATACAAAATGAATCTTGTCTTTAGTGACACGTGTTTTGTTCAATTTTAAACGATTTTTCTCAAACATAATCATGGTATGATCATCATTATACTTAATTTCCAAAATATTTTATTTTTATCATGTGTGCACATATTATCCTACACCACCACAGTCTTCACATTAGTCTTTTCCTCTGACTCCTCCCCTACATCAGTCTCTAACTCCGACTATGCCTCCACCATCACCTCTACCTATTCCTCAAACTCCATGTTTTTGAAACAATTTTAATGATTAATGGTCAAATCTTATAAACAAAATAATATACTTTATTAATCTTCTATTTGAGAAGGAGATAAAAAATAATACATATAAGTAATATGAAACTAATTATTTACCCCTCAATTATTATTCTAAGGTCATAAATCATAGAATATTACAAAAAAAGAATGTAATCACATACATTTTGCGTTTCCATATGTTCTGAAAAAACATTTTTTGTCCACTCTTCTCTTAAAAAATTTAATTCTTCTTTTTGGTAAATATTTTGTTGGAAATCTTGATAGTAGTGAAAAAATATAAACAAACAAATTATTCTACAATATATTTAATGATATTGTAATTATCATCATAAATTAACTATTGGGTGATGTTGTTCATTTCTTGTTGTATGATTTCACTCATTAAAGTTTAATCATAATATCTACAATAAATTGAATTTTGTAGTTTTGGGAACTATTAAAACATTGATGTAAATATTTAATTTTATTGAAATGTTATTTATAGTTAAATATTAATATATATACCTTAATAATTTTCCATTTTAGTAATCCACATGCTATATATTGTTAGACCTTAACCTCATTCCATGATTCAACTTGTATTTAGTGATAACCAAATCATAATAGAATTCTAATTAAAACATAGATTGAACATATTATTTAATGGTTATATATTAAATGATGATTTTTGTGTATTTAATATTCACAATAAACATAATGTGTGGTAATATGGTGGAAAATCCATACATTGAATCCAAAAAATAAATATCCATGGTGTCTATGTTGAATTCTATCAGCATCTAATGCATCCTAAAAACAAAAACAAATTACCTAATGGAAAAATTAAAAATATAGGTTATGTGATTAGATAGAAAATTTTTACACATACATTTTAAAAAGGGTATATTTTCTGTTGTTTTTTATTAAACCCTTTGATTAACTTGTCTTTTTTCATCTTTATTTTTTTTCAAATTAATTTCTGTCATAGAAATTATACTAGGATTAATGAATCTAAATCATTCTTCACACAATCATCCCTTTATATCACTTTAATAAAAATGCATATAAAAATTATGAATACTTATTAACATTAATAAAAATATTTATATCACAATTTGAAAAGTTAGATTATGGAAATGTAATTTTTGTATTTATTCACAATTGAAATGCCTAACAATGCATGATTTAGATTTTCATTTAGAGACTTGAGACCAATTCTTTCTGTAAGAGAAGACAAAAATATTTCTTAAAAATATTTAATGTAAGAAATTAATTTATAAATAAATGTGGTATCTATATGATTTTATAGTTTTAATAAATTTTTCTTTGGAACTTCTAGAGATATGGTACCCTTGGAAGATTCTTTTTTTTCTTGGATGATTCAATAGATTTTCTGAATTCGACAATTTGTTTCTCCACTTATTTATCCATCTGTAATATCATACATTACATAAGAACTTTTAACATAAACTATTTTATTTTATTCATATGATTTTTAGTGATGTACCTCATTTATTCTTAAAATATTATACATCTAGGCTATGAAAGCACCAATAAAACCATCGACCATTGTAATATCTGGATCATCAAGTGGAACCTAAAACACAGTAGTCAGATCATAAGCTACCACAATCCAAACACTCATGTGATATTTCAGTATGTGTTTGTTGTGTATAGGGTCTTTTAGGTTATTATACCTTGTACCCCTCCCCCCACAACATACCAGTACGTGTCTGTTGACAAAAACACATACAATTACACCGTATAGAATTTTAGTAATATATAGTTATCGGATGATGTTTGGTTTACATTTAAGAGAGTGAGTAATGAGAAAATATATTACCCTAGGTAAGGATTGGGGGAAATTACTAGCTTCAATGATTGTGGGATCATTTAGATTATGTTGAGATATTTTATCTACCACTGGTTCGCTTTGATATTTTCTTATACATTGGTCTGCTAGACCATACCAAAAAATAATATATTCAAGTGAGTATATTTTTTCTGAATTTGTCTCATCATATTATATGTATATTTATGTTTTTTTATCTTCCCAAAATATGTTCCGGGATAGACTCAAAAATATAATCTTGTAACAAGACCATATTGTCCAGGCCTCTTCAAATCTATATAATGTTTCTTTTCTTCTTGTACAATTATGGTCGATTATTGTGTCCAAACTATATTAAAAAATATGGCCATATTTTTTTACGAAATATTGTAATAAATAATAATGAATTTAAATTATTTCATACATAAAAATTCCTCCCATAATTAATTTTTTTCATCATCTGATATACCATCATCATCTAAATAATCCTCTTTATATAGTATATAACTTTGTATAGACGTGGCTTCAGATTTTGATTCATAAATTTTCATAAAAACAAAAGATCATATGTTGTTACACATCACATAATTAAAAATTTATTATTAATTTAAAACACATACCAATGTCATCTCTAATGAAGTATACCCCATCCTTCCATACTGATAGGGGTATACTAGTTTTGATGCATGTAATTTATTTTCATCACTCTTTTGTTGATCCATAATTTAAAAAATTTGAATCATGTTTGATTAAAAAAATAATGTCAAATAATATATTATCCATCAAAATGCACATGAAATTATTTTCCCCTATGATTATTGATGAAATAAGTCCTTGTTTCCTTCTTTATATTGTGTAAATAAAAATGTGGGGGGTGGGGATTCATTTTTTTCCCTCTGTTTCCCTAAGATGTAACATTTTCATAAGATTCCAAAAGCCCTTATGGTCTTTTGTAGTTGTAATTAGGATTAATTTCTTATAGAAATATTCTAAAATAAAGGAATCCTATAAAAAATAATGAAAACTAAATAAGTATTTTATTTCATAATATTCCAGAAATATAGATCTAGTGTATTGTAACATTACCAATATATCATTCCAATGGATTTCATTCCTTACATGTTGGCTGAGGAATCATGATTAAAAATTAATTGGAAAATTTATCTTCATTATTACAGTAAGATAACTAATAAACGTTAACCTATTAGGGTCAATAGTTTGGCCATGTTGATTCCATGAAACCTCAATCTCTATACCTTGCCCTCATGTATTGATAATTTAAATCAAAACATCGATCTTGTGCTGATGTTGTTTTTTATTTTTTTTCATCAACATGTTTTTGATCCCCTAATAATTCCATAGTATCATCATCAATAGTATGTTCTTTCTCAGGAATGGCCACATAATAATGTTTTCAAACAAATATCTGTGTGACTAGTGAACCATTTAAGTTTTCTTGAATAACAATAATGTAATACACTTCATGCATAAAAGATCAAAAATTTATGCATCATGAACGAAATCATGAACATAGATATAACACATAAATGAAACAATTCAACTAATCTTCACTATAATTATTTAATCTGTCCTCATACACTTAGTTTCCATCTATCTTTTGATAAAGGGAGTAAGGGTATATTTAATGAGGGAGTACAATCGATCATCAAGAGATGGACGAAAATAATGCATATCTAGAATAAAGTCACCTAGGAGGCTAAAATATTGGAATAACACAGAAATTCTTCCCAATTGATATATAATAGTCAAATTCTATAAATAAACAAATAAACCCATGATATCATAAAATGTGATATTAAATTAAGAGAACATGACATTCATTTATTCGAAAGTCTAATAGATTATTACATTTGTTTCTTTAATAAAAAGTCTCTAATTCCACTTATGAATTTTAGGGTATCATCCTATGATCATTTGGAGGATAAAAAACCTAAAAAAGGATGATTTATCTCATGGATAAATGAGAATAGAATCAAATAAAATACAACTATGACATACTTTTAATATAGTTTCAGTGAAATCCATCTTTAATGTTAAACAAAATATTTTTGATTTTTAACACTAATGTAGGAAACAATGTATTATAGCCTTAGATGATATTACACAAGCCTTCAATAATAGAAATATATTTGAGGACCCCCAATCACTAAAGGAGTGTTATCGCCTTAACCTAGTGATAAATAGTTATCAAATTTGAAATTATGTTTGGATATGGAAAGAAAAAACAGGTTAATTATAATAGGGTAATTGTGTCATTATTTTTTGAATTTTGGACACGAACAAAAAATTATCATGAGTTATATGACATATAGATCCAAACCATCAAAAGTTTATTTAATCAATTTATGTTCACCCTATGGTTATTCAACAAGATAAATGGATTGTCAAATTATTTTTTATACTATAATTCAACTATCTCTCTATTTTAATTAGTAAATATAATAATAAATCACATCTTATTGTTTTCTTGATCTACTATCTAACCATGGATAGCTTGCTTACATTTGGGAAGTACGCCCTTTATATGTTGTTGTATTTTTCTATGTCCATTTACTCAATAATTTCTCAACTCTCTGTAGTCAAAGGAAATTTTTTAAAAAATATGTTGAAAATATGTTTCTCACCAATGAAATTTCAAATAAATCATTTTCACACATAGAAAAAGTTTAATAATAATCTTGAATTAATAAATATAATAACTCTCAAAACATGCATCGCTATAGTAATTTTTGTAACATGACTATTTGATTTAATATTTTTTCAAATTCACTAAAATATTTTTTTTCTCAATTATAAATATAAATAACCTTTTTTAGTGTTTAAAAATTTACAGGAATAAAATAAATCCATAAAACATGTTTTAATGATATTTACACCTGCCTTGGTTCCTATATGTTCGTCCCCTATATATGTGGGACTAAAATTTCAATCCCCTAATCCTTAATACCCCTCATCATTATGCCTTTAGAATCTATAATCGATTATATAGGATGAGTTAAATTTCGGAAACTACATAGACTTTGGATCCCTTTATTTTCATATGTAGAGATAAACGTGGGAGGAGGAGATGTCTCCTTGTTAATTTCAAAAGGAGAGTAACCATATATGTGTGTCTCTAGGAAAAAACAGGATGGAAATTAAAATACATATGAAATTAGAAATATAATGAAATATAACCATATTAATTTTATTTGAGTTGTACTGAGAAGAGATGCAGGGTTCGTTATGTTTATGAAAAGAGAAAAAATGAAAAAAATCGGAACCCAAAACATCATGAAATGATAGAGGAAGAGTAGAAAATAATATACACTAGATTCTTTCCTTGATTAATATGAAGGAATGTATAGGATTCACATAGGAAACATGGGAGTTCTATGAGACCTTGAGAAATGCGAGTGACTGAGTAATGGTTAGGATTTTTTTAAATATATTGGATACAATTTTAACACAACATTCAAAAAATCACGGACAAAGATCACTTTTAACAGAACTAAATTTATAATCACTGATAAATATATCATTTATTAATGTTTTTATACCACTAAAAAACATTGGTCATTAAGAAACGCTAACAAAAATTGATTAAAGGCATATTTATTAGCACTATAGTTTTAGCGAAGATAAATATGTATTTTAACAACTCTTAAAAGGCATTGATAAATAGTGATATTTATCAACTCTACAAAATTACTAATAAATTTGGTCTAATTAAAAGTATTTAAATATAATTAACAATTTTATTATAGTTATTTATGTAACATTATTATAATTTTATAAATATTTAAATAAATATATTTATTTATTTATAATTATGTAAATAATTATTTAAAAAATAAATATTGTTTCTTTATAATAATTATTAAAATTTTAAATATACATTTCCCCAATGGGGGTGGCCCAGTGGTTGGGTCATTCTCTTGGTTCCTCTAAGTCAGGGATTCGATTCATGATTGTAGTGTTTCAGCATCATAATTTCACAACTATTTACTTTATCTCTTCTTCTGTGTTGGGTAGTGTGGGGTGGGGTGGTTTACGTAGTATCAAATGTGTGGTGAAGGGTAAACCTGATGCTCTTTAATCGGTTTACCAGTGGTGGGGTGCTCAACTGGAAGCTTAAGATATTAAATGAGGGTGTTGTGGTTTCAATTCAAAAAATAGTAAATATAAACTTATTATTTATTTAAAAATATATATTTTCATATATATTTTTAATATAATTAATTATAATATAACCATAAATAAAAGCATTTTTAAAATGAGTGATGTTGAATAATTCGAAATGACTAGACACTACAAATATTAAAAAACTGGATAATTTTTTATTAATTAAATATAAGTTATTAAAAAATACTGATATATAAATATATATTGAAATTGATGAATAAATATATAAATTAATACACATAATGAATAAATAAATATAAATAAATAGATAAAATGATAAATTCAAAAATATAATAAAAAATAAAAAAATATTAAAATTAAATAATAAAACATTACTATTTAAAACAAATTGAACAATTAGAAACATAATATATATTAAATGTGTCATGTTATAATGAAATTATAAAATATACTAAAATTTGATAAATTACATAATTATTGGGTGTATTTTTACTATACATTGCATAGATATTTTTTCGTGTGTTTTTATGTATACAAATGAATTTTGAAATATATATATATATATACATGAAATAAATGAAACAAATAGAATTTAATATTGGATTAATTAAATAATCATTCAACAATAAAAATTAATAAAACATTAATATGTTTTTATATAACATTATAGATATATATATTATTATTTTTTATTATATATATATATATATTGAATATATACTATTTATTAATATTTATATTCTAATATATATATTTATATTAATTGTATTCAATTTTATCAATAATAATTTAATTAAATTTTTTTGGTAATTTTATTAATTTACTCACTTTTTATTTTTCATTTTATTATAGACAATTATGACTTCTAAAATATTTTGATGAAGAGATACATTTATCAGTGCAAAATATGTACTAATAAAGGAATCCTTTACCAGTGCTAAAAATGAAGAGGTGATATAGGTTTCCATTATCAGCACTGATAATATTGTTTATAAATGATTCATTTTATCATCTCTTTTTAGCACAGATATTAGGAATCTTTTTTCAACAATTATTTTATTGTTGAAAAAGATGAACTTTATCAGTGAATTTTGTCAAGCACTATAAATACTAGGGCTATTATAGGTCGGTTTTGTAGTAGTCTTATAGAGCCCTTATATCTGATAGTAAGTTTTTTGATAAGAACTAGATTGGATATTTGGTGTAAAACAGGCCATTTAGGATGATGGCTAAGGAAGCACCCTTGACGATATGTTTATTATGTTTGAAATTATACATTATATCACCATAAAATATGTTATAGTTTTCAATATGATTATTTAAATTATAATTTAACGAATGGATATATCCAATTCTTATCTTATCAATTTTATGGGAGTTTTTATAATTATTTATTCCATACATTTTATTCTCGTATTCTTCATTCCATGGTAGTTGTTATTGTACGCTACCCCTTACTGATCATTCAAGCTCACCCATATTATGTTAATATTTCACCATGTAATGAATAATATTATTATAAATGAAATTAATTTTTCGGTGTCTTATTTAGTTAATTTTGAGATATATACTGAATTTTTTTTAAATAAGTTTTCCTTGGGTAGTCAGAAAATTGATTATTTTATTAGAAAAATATTTTTTTTGTTCTTCAAATGATTCTATAAATTGTGATAAATTCTAATCCTAAAAGGTCATTAGTATGTGAGTTGAATTTTTTATTTATATTATTATTAGGGATGAATATATTTTGGTCCCTTCAGTTCCTACCAAACATGTATGAAAATAATATGTTTTCCTACTATGTATTATAGTATGGGTTGAGCGGGTAACATTTTGTATCGAAGTGGGGTTTATTTAAATTTTAATGTATTGATTTCATATGTTTAGGTTATTTTAATTGTTGTAGATTTTATATGGGGTTAGTATTATTAAGGTTGAACATGAATTTAATGGAATAGATATCCATTTTGAGGTATTGTGTGATTTAAATTTAATGTGATTGATGATTTTTTATCGATTGTGGTGTTTTATTATGAATAAATGATCAATGGGTTTATAGATCTTATTGTTAGTATTAGACTAGTTTTCAACAATATTGATTTTATTTGGGGAAAATATTAAAATATTTTTATAAAATATATATGATTAAATAATATATTTATTGGTTAGAAATAATGTTTTTGGATAATGGTGGATATTAAATTTGGGTAACATAGGTTTCAATGGATTTTGGATAGAAATGTTATTACATAAACAAATATTTATCTCTTTATGGAAATTAAGACAAAAATAAATTTGTATACAACCTAATGAAAAATCATTATATTGGAAAAAAATAATATTTTTGTGATGTAAAGAGTGTTTAGTTCCTTAATAAATAAATTTATCTCTAGATACTACAAGTGATTGTGGGATCTATCTCTAATGAACCTATTGATAATATCCCTAAAAATCATTGGTAGAGTATTAACCCGAACATCACATGGAGCATCATAAGAGGACCAAACAATATAACTTCTTTGATATTATTAGGTAATACACATTAGATGATTAAAAATCAATTTATATACAATATTAAAGGATTTTACTACAATTTTATGTCACAAGGCATTACAATATTGAATATATCATTATCTATTTTCATCAGATAGAGAACTTTTATATTCGAGGATGTCATTTAAAAAATTTAGTAGTATGTTACTCCCTGTTATTTTTGATGGAATTTCATTTTAGATAAATAATATGTTGAATACATTTTTTTAAAGAAAAATATAAACTCATGTGAAAAATTATATATTTTACAATCTAAGATGACAATTAATATTTTTTTATAATAAAATGTGACATATCAATGAGACAATTTCATGAAAAGAAAAACCTCCTATAAATGTAAACATTGACAAAATTATTTGGGTGTTACATTATTATTGTTGTTTTATGTAATATTATTATGTGTTAAAACACCAATAAGATGAACAAATTTAACTTTTAAATGATAATTATTTAATTTGAAGTGATTAAAATCCAATATATATAAAAAAGGTTTTTCGTTAAAATAATTATTTTTTTCAATATATTATGTTTCCTCATCATCATAAAATAAATTTATCATTCTATTCTAACTAACTAAATGTTTTTTTTAATAGAGGGAAAACGTATGATTTACAAGAATTTAATGAAATTTTACTTTGTATAGAGTAATAACTGAGTCACTTCATGATTAAAAATAAATTTTTTTTATAAATATTATTTTTCCCATTATGTGTTACTTTATTGAATTTACATTACATAAATTTTGGTAACTAAATAATTTTAAGTTGATTTAACATTTGGAATCATTATATCCATATTTTTTAATAATTTCAACTTCATTTTTGGTTATAAAATCAAGATACCTTTTTAAAAATTAGACAGTATTGTAAAATTCAAAAGAAATATAAAGTGTTAAATTGAGAGGTAAGGATTAAAAATATCAAAAAAACCAAAAACTTGAATTGGTAGATGGGTGATTTTCGGTCATACGATATAATTTATTTCTAATGTATCATTATTGGGTAAAAATTACTAGAATAATTCATCACTTTTTATATTATGAAATTAATATAAAAAAATTCCCAACACTCTCACAGAAAAATGGACCCCTTCACCACATAACATCTATTCACACATAAATCCTCTTAGATCAAAAAAATATTATTCAAAATTTCCCCTCCCCCAAGACTCTTTCTTACATCCCAAAGGTTATGTTTTCAATGAAATACTAATCATATAAAACATTAGGGGTATTCTAAATTAGGATATCAATGGAAGATGTAATGGATTTAGTCTAGTATATTGATGTTTCATTATTTTAACAGCACTTCCTACTATATTATAAAATTATAAATAATACTAAATATATATATTTATTATGGTAATATTTTATTAGGTTGATGGAATAAACTTTGTCGACATTCTTCCCAATCAATAAAAATGAAAAATTCTTTAATGAATTCATCATATTAATGCCTCTATGAATGAAATCATTCATTTGTTAACATCACCTAATATAAAATGTTAACAAATTTAATTTACTGAATTTTTTTGATATTTATGACATTAACAGTTTTATTGAAAGAATAATTAGGATATAGGTTAATAATATGAACAATAAATGGTTATCATCAATATATCCACCCAATACATAATTATCGGGAAACTTTTATTAATTTGAATATATTTTTGAAAAACTGTTAATCGGTAAAAAATTGAATCAATTGGATTACAAATAAAATATATCACTAAAATTATCTAAATTATATTGTAAAATAGAACTCCCTTTACCATGGTCAACATACAAAAGCTGTTATTGAAAAACTAACCAAACAAAACCATGTAATTGATTAGGGATGAAACTGTGAAATTAAATAATGATATATAAAAATAATTTGAAAAATAATTAAATATACATATAAATATTAAAGAAAATTTATTTTGTAAACATAACATGTCAATTAAATATGTTAAATGCATGGTCCAAGTGAGTCAGAACATGAGACGTGGGTTCTATGCCTATGTTTCAATTCTATGTGACATGTTTTTTATTATGGACCAATTTACATTTATATGTTGTTAGTTATACCATTTATGCTTATTATATCTCAAATAAATTACCATTATTATGATTCTAACAATAATTTATCCTCTTCATATTAATTTTCATTCAATTCATTTCTTAATTTATAATAATTTTTTAACATAATTAAATTTCATTAATTGAAAAGTAAGATTCTTGAATTTCATCATTAAAACTTATGTTCCGTCCACCTTGTGAATGTATAATATTTCATTCAATATTTATAATATGATTTCCTAGATCACTGGATATTTCAAGTTTCTATGGTTCATAATTAATTAAAAATGTTTCTTGTACGTGGACTTGACCTTATTCCTCTATTATAGTTTATAATATTTTCCTTTGCTTTATATATTCATTATATTATTTACAGATTTTTAATCTCTGTAATTAAATTATTATATGTGGTCATGTCAAATTATCTTTTACATTCATTCAAATGTTTTAATTAAATATTTTTGACATTTTCTACATTATTAATATTTTACATTCATTACAATAGTGTTAAAAGTGTCTCATTTGTAACATATACTACATAACCACTATTTCATTCAATGATAACTATTTTTATCAATGAATCATCAAAATAATGATTCCATTATTTAAAAAAAAAACATTTTACAATTGTTTAATTGTTTATAGAAAATAAAATTAAATAAATATTAATAATGAAAAAAGTGATTTCATCCCAATTATTGATATTTTTATATTGCACTCCACATTTCATGTAATCAACTTAAACTATACCCATGATTTAGATATTTATAATTAATTTAAAATAAATGTTTTCAATGATCCTTGTTTACACTTGGAAATATATATTTTAATTTTACATGGATGATTGTTTTTAAATTGACAGCAAAAACGATTTTGAAAACAGTTCATATATTTTGGGTATAAGTTTTTATCCAAACACTACATGATCTATTCACACAATCCAATACAAAAGGATCCCTTTATAGTGGTTAAATGAAAATTTATTATCCAAAATCATACGTCCAAATGGATCAGGGCTAGTGAATAGCATCAAGAATGCATAAAAAAATATGTGAGACCTTATCCTAATCATATTAAAATAGCTAAAAACTAACCATACAACTAGAAATAATCATAACAAGAAATATATACATATATATATCAAAAAAATAAAACAATAATCATAATACATGATAACCAACCAATAACATATAATACCAAAATGTGGTGCAATTGGAATGAGTACTAGAATACTATATTCATTAATACACACTAACCAAAATAATCTAACAAAGGTATATCACATTTTTTCACTATAATACACTCTAAGAATATTCTATAATGTACCTTGTTAGGTGTACATATACACCATATCAACTTGATGCAGTAGCTCAATTCTTGTGGATGGAAACATTCACCATGATTTAACATGCACAAATATACCAAGAGTGGGGACAAGGACCATTCTAGGCTGTGTTTAGAAACAAAAAATAGGATACTCTAAAAAATATATATTTCTACATATCAACAAACTAACTGGGATGAACCATAAAACCACCCAAAAGCACCTTCGATAACAACAAATTTGGAATAAGATTTCAAAAACACGCATAAAAATTTCCACAAATCTATTGTTGTATTTATAGTCAAATCCAACATATGACTCAAAAATAACATGGGGGTACCCTGAATAGAATCCATGAATTAGGAAAATACAACACCCACCCATCACCCATGATACCGAATACTAAAAAACACTTTTACGAGAAATACGAACCAATTGAAAAAAACTGATAACTCTGTAGACATTTGAAAACATCCCTCATCTAATAATTGTATGGTTAAAAAAATAAAGAGTACTCAAAAAACCACCATCATTATGATGGATGAGAAATTAAAACTACTATCAGACCAGTACCCTTGGAATGAAACCCTACACCACAGTCCCTTGAATTATTCTCTCCACTATATGATTTTTGTTCTTTTATTTATAGGGTTGTTAGTGTCCTTAATTAGTAGTTGTTTTGGTCAAGTATGGTACATTGATTGGCATGGTGGGTTAATGGAAAACATAATGAACCACATGTGGGATTTATTTATTATTTGGAATATAATTTCATAAATTTTTTTATTTTTTTAATTGATATTTAAATTATATCATGACTAGGTATCATTCCTTTTCCATTGATATATATAATGAAACCCACAATTTAAATCTACATCTAACTTTTTAGGTCTCTAATTGAGATTATATTTAATTTATAAACTCACATATATTATGTTCATATAATTACATGTAAAGGTAATATTTATATATATATATATTCACTTGAGATCTAATAGTGTTGTATGACCACATTTTATTATTTGTCTAATTGATATTAGAAAAAATGTGGGTATATGTTTCAAATATTTTTATTTTAAAATTATTATTTGGCTATGTTTTTATCATTTATCGATCATTAAAATAATATGATATATCTAATTATTTTCATGTTTAATTTTTTTAGTTTTTATATTTTATTCATTTTTGTTTTGAGTGATTTTAGAGAGTAAACAATACTTAAATGTTGTTACTTATATATCAATAAAAAATTATTAAAAAATTTATCTATTAGATGGAATTCCTAAATCCATGAAATGATAAAGACTGGTATTAGGGTCATGTTAGAGTTGTGGTGTTAGATTGTATAATATCATTGTAAATTTTATCTTTCTGTTGGATAATTTGTGGAAACACATATTATTTTGGATGATTTAGTAGTTATAAATGTATTGATAGAATTTTCAAAGAGGATGATAATAATTATATTACAATGGTAAAATTTCAATGTAATCATGTTTGGTGATTAAATTCTATACTAGTATATTATGAAAACACCTCTATAATTTTATTTGTATGTGTGTTTTATATTTTTCCAGAAAACGAATGTGAACACTATATTTTAGAAGAACATTGTTTTACCTTTATTTGGGTCACATAATATTGAATAATTTTATATATATTTATGTGTATATATAATGATTTAATGTGAGGTTATAGAAACTTTTTTATCTAATCTTGGTCAAGAATTAATATTGAAGAAAAAAATGAATTTCCAATTTTTTCATTTTGATAAATATTTTGATTTGTGGTAATAAATTCATAATACATGATATAATATTTAGACAATAATGATATTATGGAAAATTTCATTCAACTTTTATTATAGAGAAATAAATGATTGGTAGAAGTATATTTAGTATGGTGGATTTTGTTACTCTATTTTAAATTACATGAAGAAATGTATTATCTCCTAAAATGAGTATAATTGATTTTAGGTTTTTTTATTTCCATGACATATCATAAGGAATCCAATTAATTTTTAATGTGATTATTATGTGTAAAGAGGATCATTATAAGTTTGTGGCCATTTTTTAATTATTCTAGAATATCATTAGTTTTTTCATTAGTCCTAAATGTTTTGCGCATTTCTTTCTTGACGAGGGACTTTTCTCAAGAAATCTATACATTTTAGTGGTTTTATGTGATCTATTGATAACAGAGTAATCCTAGAAGGATTGATTTTCAAATGGAAATTTCCTAAATGGATTTGTGATGTGGTGTTTTGAGATTTGATTTTTCTGTTCACCTAATTAGATTAATGTTAATTTTTTATAATCATCTCTATGTTTTAGTATTATTTTGAGTAATAGATATATATTGGTGTTATAGGTGTGATATTGATAGTGTGGAAAACATACACTATTGAACACCAAATCTTTACTCCTGAATCTGACACAAAAACACATTCATTAGACATTGGCATTGATAAAAAGTTATAATGACCGACCATTATTTTATAATATTACCATAAGATAACTATTATATCTCATAATAACAACACAATCCCAAGAATGGAATTTATTGTTACATTGAGGATTATATTCTATTTTGTTAACAGACAGAATTAATATTTATTCCACTATAAAAGAATTTTAATATTATTACATCATCATATAACAAAAACAATTACTATATAAAACTACCTTCGAAATATATTCCTAAAAAATAATGGGTAAATGAAAATTAAATAATGGGGTGATCATAAATGCCTGGTTAGTGAAAGACTAATCATCATTTCATCAATGGTTATATCATAATGAAATATCAAAACATTAATATGAGAGAAATATATTATTAAATTATCATGGATTAATAATACTTATATATAAGTCATGATAGTAGGACATGAAATTGTCAATGAAAAAAATATTAACATGGAATGATATTTTGAGATAATAAAAATTAACCATGGATCACTCTCATATTAATATTGCATTAAAATTTAGTATATGTATATTAAATTAGGAAATTTTAAACAAATATAAAATATATTATGCCTGAAAACAATATTTTAAAAAATATATATGTGATCATTCACATGAAAAATTCATGCTAACAAAGGCATACATGATCGTGTCCTTGAAATGTCTTATGAACAAAGATATATATGGTTGTAATTATGAATAGTCATGTGAAATCAATATATACTTGATCATTACCACACACAAATTTGTTTCTTATAAGATATATAATCATAAAAATTTCATTTTAGGGGTACATAAGAACACACCCTTCAAATATTCATACATATAATTGAAAATAGAATCCTATCATTACTTATATAATAAATAATCCATGAAACTTTAATGGGTTTCCTTAATCACATCATAAATACCCTTGGTTAAGTAAAATGGGATTCCCAAAACATTAATATGGAGTCCCAAAATTTACCATAAACATGAAATTGGTTTATTCCAAAAAATAAATCCACAAAAGTGTATTTTATATGAAAATTTATAGGTTTATTCAAGAAAAATAATTTCTATGAAAATATATAATTTAGGGAGGAAAATAAAAACAACTAGGATGTCATAAAATGGATTTTATTTAAATATTATATCATTGGTGTAAATTTGAACATACATTAATATTGAATGGTCAGTCTTAGAATTTTAAATATTGTGAAATTGAAAAGAATTTATTTTTGAGATAAATATTTATAAATATATATTATTATTCAATCCTTTAAAAAATAATGTTCTCAAAATAATGGAGTTAAATCATATTAAACATATTATTTGAAAAAAAAAAACATCAATAAATAATAATTGAAAAATAAATAATGGTTGAAAAATGAGATGTTAGTGCTTTTTAATGAAAAATTATTGAAAAAGTAACATTAATAATATATCATTAAAATAAAAAAATGGTTATAAAAATAAATGTGGAGTTTAATATGAAATATATTTTCATAAAGGATGCATAAATATTTTTAAGTACTTTTATCAGACACCCAAATCATAAAAACAGTTAAAAATATTGGTTAAAAGAGGAGGAGGAAAATTTTAAGGCCACATAATAAAACTCATTATTCGTTTTCAAAATATAATGTGGATCATTTTATGGAAATTAAAATATATACAATGAGGGGAAACCATCATTGATGATGATGAGAAGTAATCCCAACCAATAAAATTTTTTGTGGGAATAAATTCTTCAGGAATGAATATTTGAATTAAATGTGCCATTTTTACAAACATATAAATAAAGAAGTATCATAAAATAAATTCTTATTATATATGAGACCAATATGGGAAAAAATAATTCCTAGAAGAATAACTATTACTCAACAAATGGTATTTTGTTAACAAAATACCAAATAACAATGCTATCGTTAAAATCAAAGGCCTATTTAAGAAAGAACATGATAGAGATATTTATACCTCATTAATAAAATAAATATTTTGAAATCATTACATTAGGAATTATTCACAAAATCTCAAAGATAATGTGGTTCACAGTGGGTAATATTTTACATGAAAATAAATTTTAGTCTAAGATCCCCGTACAATAATTCATGTCCACCACTATCGTTCTTGAATATCTTGTATACAAAATTTATTATCATTATAATATATATCCAAAAATATTATATAAATATCCTCTTCCAATACTCTATTAAATTTATTATATATATATATATATATATATAAGTTTCTAATAATCTATTTTCAATATTTTTTGTGAGTACTCTTCATCATTTTGAAATGGTTAAATAATATCGGTGTTATTACTCATTATTATCAAAAAAAATTATAATTCAAAGATCATAAAATATAATGGAATTTATGATATCAAATTATTTATATTATTCTATATTTATTCTTTTGGATTTTTGGTTACAATTCACTAACACAAAATCACCGATGAACATGTTTTAGTGATTTTTAATGAAAATCATTGGTAAATTAATTAATGAGATTAATGCCAATGTTATAAATATAAAACCAAAATAAAATAATTATTTTATTATCTAAATCTGTCTTTATCTTTAATTTTGTACTCACATTAATTAATTAAACAATATTATAGGTTTGTTTTTATATGTGGATATATTGACACAAAAATAAACCTTCCATGACTATTTTTTGACTATGATATTGAAAGAGTATTAATTTTTTCATAATGTCATTATTAATGACTAAAAATTATATAATTATAATTTTTTGGTTAGTGAATGATAATTTATGATAATTAAAAAAGTAATAAATAATCTAGATGAAAAATGGGATAATTAACTTCATTGTGGTGGCCGTTCGTAAAATGAAAATTTAACGTTTTCATTTACAAATGAACTGATTTGTGAAACAATATATTCTTATGAAATTAATTTTTTTATATTAATTTTTTTATATAAATTATATTTTTTCTTGAATTATATTAATATAAATAGTGAAGATATGTGGTTTTGAAAAACTTATGTTTCTATTTGATTCAGGCTGTAGTCCTCACAAATGAAGGATGGACGATTTTTATTTTTTATATCTTGAAGGGAATGACTAATTTTTTATTCTTCCACTAATATACTAACATTTCAGTTAAATAGTGATAAAAATTTTATTTATAATAAATGCATACTGTTAATTTGGATTTCAATAATTAAAAATAAGGATAATGTTATAAAAATGTTGTGACCCCAATGTTTCTCTTAATATTAGCATTGGAAATGAAAGGATTTGGTTGACTAATTGAAATTAGATTCCTCTAAACATGACATATGGTTATATTATATGAATTATTATATGTTTTATAGATATAATCTTATAGAATAAGGGTTTAATAAAGGGGTGTAAGTGTTCCACTTTTACAATTGAATAAAATGGTGGTTTTTTAAATACGCATTTTTTCAAGAATTAAATGAATATATTAATGAATAAATGGATCTAGAATATTTAAAAATGGATTTTTTGTGTGATATGTACAATAAATAGTACCTTACACAGTTGAGATCATTTTTTAAACCAATTTCCTCACTTTATCTATATTTTTATATTTTACCACCATTGTAACTTTTTTACAAAATTAAAATATATTTCATTAATAATATAAGTTAGACCATCTAAAAATTATTTTTCTATCAACATAAATTTAGAATCCATATCCTCTATTTTTATTTAAAAAATATTCTAATTAACTTTTCAATAGAAACCTATAATTGTAGAAAAATAGGAATGTACTGTTCTAACCATTAATTGGTCACAATATTATATTACATTAATTCCAAATTAAATGAGTGATAATATACTTGTATACATGTGAAAACATCCGTTCATAGGATTTGTAAAAAATCATTTTAATTTATTATATAATTATCACACAACATTGATGAAACAAATCACTGATAATGACACTTTCACTACGGTCGTTAAAATTAATATCAGTAATCCTATAACATTTTTTCCTCAAATGGAACCATCCATGATATTATGAAAATGATGATTTAAAATATGATATCCATTTTTTATATTTTTCTATAAGTGATGTAAAACAGTTTAAAATATATGATGAAAATATTTTTTGGTATAAAATATTATTTAGGTTTCTACAACATTAAAAACATGGTTATAAATTTAACATAATGATATGAAATGATTTATTTGACAATAAAATAAATATTTTTAAAGAAATATGTTTCATGTAATTATAACTAATTTAGGAAGTATAATAATTTCTTAAAACTGATCGTATTAGGAAACTTAGTTTTTATTTATGATCCACATATATATTAATTATTTTTAACGAAATCTCATATATTTATCCTTTTCTAATAATGTAACGTAGAATTAATATATGTATTTTAAAATTAAAAAATTGAAATTACAATGTTTGAAAATTTATCACATAAATAAAAATTAATTATATATTATAGAAAATTCAATTTATTGAAACATTACTTCTTAAAATAATAAGTTTCCTTAATATTATTTTTTTATAAAAATTTTATTTATTATAAATTTCTATTCACTAGAGGTTTGATTAAAATTAAATTTCAAAAATTATATTCATATTGTATTTTATGGTTTATTTTATATTGATGTTTCATTTATGATAAGCTATCGAACATATTATTAATTTTGAAATATTTATAATCTAACATTATGGGTCAATAGATTTTTCCACTTTAAAGAAATATCATCTTTATAATTTGAATTAATATTAACTAAAGGAAGAAACTAAGGGAACTATAAGAAACTATGGATAAATATTCTAATTAGATATCTACATCATTATCCTTCGTAAAACTATGAAATTGTTTTCCCAAATTTGATTCTTTGTGTTTTCATAATAATATAACTTTGATATATTCATTTTTAGGATCCTTTTCAAATGAAAAATATACAAGAAAAAATATTTTGACAATGTAAAAAAACTATTTAAATGATCATATAAATATTAAAACTCAATCTTGAGATGTCTTTTTCAATAATATTTTTTAGTAAAATGATAATTTTAGTTTAATAAAGATTAAATTGGACTAACCCATCAATACTTCAATTTAACGTTTGTTATCTATTGTAATTTTTATATTAAATCACCAAAAAACACATCCTAATGTTAAATGTTATTTAAATTCCATATCTTGGTTTGTACACAGACTATGATTAACCTATTCATATTGTTGGGAGTGTGTCACCTATTATGCATTCATAGACCCAATCATCACACACTAGAGTAAATAATCAGTTGAAACTCAACTGTCCTTTCTTATGTGATTACCCCTATGTGTATCTCTTACAAACCCATAGCCATTTTCCTTTGTCTATAGAGATATGTAATTTCTAGAAAAACCCACTAACTCAAAACTTCTCTAAAACTTAATGATGTTATCCAAGATTTACACATATATTTAAGAATCACCCATCATGTTTTATCTAATTTTATTTTTTTTAATACCTAAAAATTACATATATAATCACAAAAAATAACATATCCTTTCATTGAGGTGAAGTATAACACATCATAATAAATTATCTTTTTATAAGATTAATGTATTTTAAACATTAAATCATGAAATAATCACAAAATCCAAATAACATATGGTTTACTTTCATTAATGATTATCTTCCACATATTTTCAAATCCAAATAGATTTTTTTATTACTATACTAATATCACAGTTCTATGAAATAATAAATCCCCCAAAAATCACCACTAAAAACTTATTTCAAAATAAAATCCTATAAATAATTTCATTGGGAAAAGGAAACCAAATAATGACTTGATATTGGATGCCCAATAAGGTAAAAACTAATTCTCATTTCCTCAAGGGTGATATCAAAAGAATATGATAAAACATGAGGAGGGAAATTTCAAAATAGGATAACATGAAATAATATGATTTCTCAATAAGTCACGATAGAATAACTTGTAATTTAAACTAACCAAACATGTATGATGAAATAATATTACGAGTGAATAAATATTGATCATTGAGTAAATACATAGGCATAATATATAAAAATACATCATATGTATAACAAATCATGATAGTGTGAAAAATTAATTTTTTTTTAATCTCCATGCATAATCTAATGAGAAAAGATAAATGTGATGATTTCCAAACACCATCCTATTAACAATGATATTTGTGATTCTTCTCATGTGTGATCATGTGAAAAAAAATATATACAAAATCTTGTATATGCACAATCATAGAAACAATTATATATAAAATCATTTCCAAACAAATATTCTTATCTCATGAGATATAAAATAATATAAAATTCAATAAAGGGATAGACAAGACCCCACCCAGCTATCAGCCACATAGATGTGTTCCACTTCTAATCAATCATTACACATATAATAAAGATCTTGTGTATGTAAAATGAGTACCATTCCTCACATAATATAGATACCACAAAAAACAAAATTTATTTCAAAACACTTCTAGATGGTATCAACAAAATTTAAGTCAAATATTTATCTAATGAAACCTATAACACAATCCCTAGAAAACAGTGTTTGATATGAAAATTATTTGGGGGATTTATAAAAATTATTTTCAAGGAAACATTTTCGTTATATTTAATGATGAAAATATTATAAAAATTGAAAAATAATTTTTAAGAAACACTCATATCTTTTTTATAAAAGTTGAAGAATTTTTTATATAGAAATATCATTTTTGGAAATGAACCCTATAAGAAATTGAAAATAATGTATTTGACATATCTATATTTTGAATTAAATCTCAAAAATCAATCATTAAAAACATATAATAGTTTAAAAAATATGCAATGAAAATATTTAAAAAAATTACTTTTGAAACAATTATAATAGAAACGTTTTAATGAAAAAGATATAAAGGTTTCAAAATGTGATGCAAAATATTTGGAATATAAATTAACTTTAAAAATAAATATCAATAATAGATACTTAAAATGTAATAATAGTTATAAAAACATTGTGTAGTTAATGATCATAATATTAATTTATAATGGATTTAAAAAAAAATTTAAATTTATTTTTTCAAACCCAACATTATAATAATAATAATAATAATTGCAGCTTAAAATCTTTTAAGGGAAATATAAAGGTTACTAAATATAACAAATAATTTCTTTTCATAACATGACACAAAAAATTAGAAGGAATGGATAATATGAACAACGAGGGGAATCCAACATTAAAGAAGATGAGAAATATTCTACAAAATTATATAATTTTTATTAGGAATAAATTCATCAAGGATGAATATTTAAATCCAAAGTGTCTTCTTCCCCAGATAGGAAAAGTAAGTACTATGAAATAAAATTTTAAAGTGGAAGAAAAAATACAATGAAGAAAATATTATTGAAAAGAATAAATATATATCAATGAAGAGATTTTAGTTAACAAACACTGTTATCATTTTATAATATTTTATATAAAATTTAATTTATGGAAATTACATGTTATGTATCGTAAAATTTCATGAATTGCATCTATATAGTAAAATAAATCCATTCATTAGTAATCAAACCATAAAATCATATAATGGTTTGAAACATGTTATATGTCCCATGAAATTAATTTTTAGATAAGGAACACTTTAAATAAATTCTATAAAACCTCAAAAGAATATTAATCTACATTAAAACCATGATAAAAATCATAAATGCCTATTTATAGTATCCAGTGTGAGTTATCTTGATAATTTTTCACTAGTTTCCTAATATTGGTGTCTTTATTTTTGTTCTTTTAAAAAATTTCATAATTGGTTGTTCATACAAGGTACTATTATTTTTGTTTTATAATTATTTTTAATGTTAAAATTTTATTCTACGGGAGTTTTGGTTATGATCCTTAAAGCATAAATCAACGATCAACATGTTTTAGTAATTTTTAAGGAAGTGACATTGCTATATTACTTAATTATTTTTATATTAAATTTATCACCCCATAACCAACTTAATGTAATTATTTACTTAGTTAAGTAATATATTATAATGAATTTTGTTCTTAGATTAAACCATGATAATATTTCATAGCATTTCCCAAGTAGGTGGTTAGACCCACCCATATAATCACATTCCTTAATTAATGGATGATTATGATTATAAAATAGTTTTCTTATCATAATATCACTTTAAATAATCTTAATTATATTATTTATATATTTTCATGGTGGTGAATAATATTATAATGGATTTTAAAAAATTAGAATGAATCTTGATGAAAGTGAGATAAGTTTTCTTATTGAGACTATTTTCCATACAATGCATTCTTAACATTGTAATATCTCAATGAAAGGATTAGAGAGGAGGAATATGTTTACTAATTTATAATTATCAATACATTATATATTTCTTTTGTTTTTATAAATTCAACACAAAAACCAGTGAATATAAGAAATGGTGAATATTGGATGATGTCTCTTTGTGGTTGATGAAGTCTGCATAAACCCACAATCAATATTCGTTAGTTTTTTCTTAATATATTAAAGGAAAAAATATAGTTTATTCCAGTAAAATTATAAATATTTTATTATAATAATGATTGAAATTATATTAAATTGATAGTTTTTTGAGATGTTTTGAACTTTAAAATTAATATGTAAAAGTTAAGGATTAAATAATACTCATGTTGGGGCTATGAACATTCTCTTGAAGGTCTCCATGGAAATGAATGGAATATAACAAATAATTGGAATAATATTCTTGTGAAAATGTGAGAAAATTATATGAGGATAAAAATGAAATATTTTTATGATAATATTATATGTATCAATTGGGTCAGTAATGGATGTAGGTGTTCCCCAATTATAAGTTAATAAATGGACAATTTCATGAATTCTATTTATTTTTTAAATAATGGAATGAAATTTTTTAAGGGTAAATAGGTCTAGAATACTGAAATAATATAAATTGGTGTGAGATAAGTTCTATAAACCCTCCAAAATAAAAATTTTCACCTATTATAAATATCATTAAATCCTTTTAATAAATTATTTTTACATTTTAAGATATTGGTTTTTAACTTAGTAACATGTCTTTCCAATAGTATTTTATATTTTATTATAAATTCATTCTAATACATGTCAACTAAATTTTTTGTTCAAACCCATAATTTAGTAACGATATAATATAATTTAATTTCTAAATAAGATTATATTTATATTTTTTGTTAAAACATTTAATAGAATGACTGTTTTGTTGAAAAATACTTACTTCACCCTAAAATGTTCATAATATTTCAGACATTGTTTAAAAACTAAACTCAAGATTAATACTTCTATACATGTTTGAAAATCATAAAATCATATTTTTAAAATAAATCACATTAAATTTTTGGATAAATATTACACAATATTAATAAAAAATTCTTTCAAAATTATCCTTTCACCATGGTCACTAACTTTAATCATAATAATAATACATTTCTAATTAAAATTAAATCAATATAATTACATAATATGAACAATAATATATATGATATTAATTACATTTATTTTAAATTATTATATAAATATAATAAATAATAACATTTAATATAATTAAACATAAACTATTTTTAGAGTAAATTATTACTTCTATTTCTAATATAATAAAACATACGTGGCATAATATTAACATAGTGTTTTTAAATTATTTATTTTATATTATAAAAATATATTTTTAAAGAAATATTTTTTAAAAAAATTTATTGCATTGTTATATAATTTTTATATTATATAAGGGACAATTTTTGAAAAATCATAATTTTCTTACAATTCACTTAAAAATAAACTATTTTAGAAATATAAAAACCATTCACCATGATTTTATTTTTCTATTTGGACTTCAAATAAGATTTTTTTTCAAATTAAATTATTTAATCTAAAAATTAATCTTTTTAATTAAATTTTAATATATATATATATATACATATTTAATGAATATAAAATTCTATTGAAATTTAAAATTTAAAACATTAATTGGTCTTAATAATATTATTAATGAATTTTTAATTGATTGCTATATTTTATGGGGGTATATTATTATTAAATTCCCATAATAACATTCATCTAATATTTCAGGGATCATTTTAGTTTGGTGACTCATGTAAAAAATCTCCCAAACGTGGTATTAATTTATATAAAATAATCTAAAATCATGGTATATTATATAGATGATTGTGGACTACCTAAATAAAAATTATTATTTTTATCTAGAAAATAAATTATTTCAATGAAAAGCATGATTTTTGGGAGATTTTTTGTATCTCTTTTTTTGTTGGCCGTTGAAGTGGTTTATGAGTTTTAATTATTTAACATAAAAAAAATTAATGAGGTAATGGTTTTGTAACACTCTACTTTTCATTGTCTAGATTATTTTGTGTTTTTTTAAATTGGGGTAATTTATGTTTCATATAATTTTTTTCTCAATAAATGATGTTGTTAGAGTTTTTAAATTTCAGTATAACTTTCACACATTGTTTTAGGGAAACCGTGATGTTATAAATACATATTGGAGTTGTAAGATGTTTCTATTTAGTGAAAGGTACGCTTTCTTGGGGAGTATAGGGTTTGGTGAAACTGTACCTGGCCATGGGGAAACCATGAAGTATACATGGTGAATATGTTTAATTTTTTATGACTTACATAGGTATAGGTAAACTATACAAAAATGAATAATTTCAACTCTAAAATATGGTCATTCCCTGTTATATGGTCAGATTATAATTAAAGAGGTCATGCAGATTCCCCAGTGGAAATAGTCTGATATGGGATAAACTCTATTATAGCTCTTTCGTTGTTGGTGTATATATTGGAAAACCATGTCACAAAACTATGAGTCCTTACAATGTTACAAAAATATAAATTATAACTTTCCCACCCCAATATTAATCCATCCACCTTATTTTTTCTCCCCCTTTGTATGATTTGGTGTTGTTGAATGTTAGGGGAGTATCTTACCTTCCTACTATTTATTTTTATTTTCATTTTCATTTAATTTATGTGCGTTTCAAGGTTTTAATCCTCATTTATTCCACTTACATAACCCCTTTACTTGAAAACTATTAATATAGTTTATCATATAATCCCAGGACTCATTTGGGATTTTAATTAGAGTTGTGCTGACTTTAATTGGTGGGTTTTTTCTTAAAATATAATAGGAAGAACCCTTATTTAATTATTTGTTGGTTTCCATCAATATGGACGACTTCTAACTCCTTTTTTATGGTCTATATTTTGTGGATGTACATTTTTATTTTTTATTACTATATATTATATATCATTGGGTTTTTGGTTGTCCTAGAATGATTTTAATTCCATTTATGCTAATTTATACTTTTCATGAGGTGTGATTTTTTATTTCTAAAATATTTTTACCATTGGAATAAACTATGTTTTTTTCCAACAATTTGTAAAATCTTCCAAGTGTAAATCATATTTTTTAAAAATATGTTAAACATTTTTAGGATCATGTTTTATATTTTAATAGTGCATAAGAATTAATAGTATCACATAACTCATTCAATGTTTCCAAATAGGTTTCATTATTTGAAGAAATATGCATTTTCCATTTTGTGAATTTCACATTATAATTTACTAATATTATTGAACATCTAAAAAGTTCTTTTGATTGTGGATTTTAAAATGTATTTCTATTAAATTTCGTGATTAATTATATTAATTGATTTGGTTAAGATGGTATTTTCAAATATTTGTGAGTTTTATTGGCATCACACACATATTTTAAAGAGGCCCAACTAGAATATTATGAAAATGTGCTTTCATGAAATTTGTGAGTACCACTTTTCCCCTTCTATTATTCCAATCTAGGTGTTTTTCATTGAATTTGTGGAGATTGTGTGATTGATATATGGGTATATTTCATGTGATGGTATTTGAGGTTTTGATGATATTTACATATAATTATTCGAATTGATAAATTGGTTAGCAATGTGGTTCCCTTCTTGATCACTTATTTTTATTAATGCCACATGGTTTTTTAGAATATAGTATGTGTCATATATAATTGGAATCCCTATAACATGGTGTGTATCTCAAGATCAGGACCCAATTTTTATGTGTGGTTTAACATGATTTTTACCATTCACCTAGATTCAATTTAATGGGATGAGTGGTTTCCATTGAGTTTCCGGATTATTATTGAGTCAGTTTACTTATTTAGAACTATAGAGAAAATATTAGGTTAGTGGTGATGGAATGGATTCCTTATTTCATGTTTATATCTTTATTAGTGGATTATTAGGGTGTTTCACTAGACTATTATCTAATTCAATATCACATAGGGTGTTTCATTTTTTTTCTTTATAATTTCCCCTAATTATTGTATAATTTAATAGTATATATAATTTTGTGGAGTGTTTATTCATGTCATGTTACAAGGATTTTGGGTACATATTTATGTTAAATACTTTCTCCGTGTTTTGTGGATTAAATTTTGAATGGTTTCAAAATAATTATAAGAATTTTTTTAGAAGAAGGAAAATAAAATTTTGTTTTTATTGAAAATTTAATCATTCATATCATGGGATTTAATATAATTATCATTAAAATGAAAAATATGATACTAAATTATAATTTTTTTTTCATGAATATAAAAAACAGAATTTTTATTACATATGAATTTTTAGACTCCTCATTTAATTTTAAAAGAAATTTAAATGAAAATAAATAATCCAATTTATGGGTGTATTTGTTTAATTGAATTATTCCTTATTGGCCTACTTAGTCATAAAATGGGGTTTCCTTTTTCTTTTCAATGAATGTAGAACATCTTTTTTCATGATGAATTATTGTTTTTAACACCTATTTTCTTTTTATTTTCTAACTATAATATCTGAAATGTGATAAAAAATCATTTCATAGGTTTTTTGAATGGAGATCTACTCGGATGTATAGATCAAGCTTATTTTTTTGAATTTATATCCAAGGAATATTGTGTTTTTTCCTGTGATTTCTAGTTATTAGTTTGGTGGGAGAGGTTATTATGATATGTAGTGTGTATAAAAGCCTATTGGTTTAGATTTTTGGTTTCAGTCTTTTGTTCATCTTATATTATGGAATTCTTTTTTTAAATCCACTTTATTTTATTAAATTTCCATCTATCATATTTTATATCAGTTTCCACTATTTCATTGTTTATGGATTTTTTTATTAATCATATCATATATATATATATTTATTTATTTTCATTTTTCTAGATGTGTACCTTTGGGGATTAAGAATTAAAAATATGGTAATCTATGGATAGATCTGGTGATAGTAAACATTCCATATGAGGATGGTTAGTCACAAATAGTATCAGAGTCAAATTTCACAGTGTTTCCTAGGTTTTAGTAGTACTCCCTTATTATTTTTAGAGTTTATAGTTTAAATAAAATGATATTGGTACATAATTGGTATATATGTGAATAGTTTCATGATCTATTCACCATTTTGTACCTCATGTTCCCATTGGTAGTTGATTTTTTATCATTAATTCTACATTTCCATTGAGGGATTTTTTATTTTATGATGTTATGCATAGGTTGATGGTGTTTTTAACCATAATGAACCCATATGAGTGGACCTTAGGGTTTTATTAGGTGTTTTAGGGTTGATATGGAAGGTGAATCTAGGAATCAAACTGGCTTATTAGGCTTTGATAACCATGTATAGACTAATTGTTTTCTTGTAGACATGATCAATGGACTATTTCAGAATTGAAACATGTATTTCAATCATGTTTGACATTGTTACATGGTTCCATATGATGTTTTTTCATATTTAAAACCCCCTATGTTTGGACTTTCTAGTGTGGAGAGGTAAATTTGAATATAGATAAAGTGTGTATTATTATGCATTTTTTGACTATATTAATTTTTACTCGGTTTTTATGCCGTGATTTATATATTTTATTATTTATAAATATTTAATTTTAGTGTGAAAACTTGTTTTCCAAAGAGAAATGTTTTGAGTATGAAATAAGGTATTATGGTGGTCATTAAAATATGATGTGGGTATTTAAATTATTTTAATGTTATTTATTTAATTTCAATATTTATATGGTGTTTTTAATGATATCTAAATATAATTTTGGTTTATTAGTTAAATATTTGCAGTGCTTTGTGGTTTCAAAATAGTTGGAAATGTTTTAAAATGGAAATGGAGTTTAGTAAGAGATATTTTTAGAGTAAAATATTTCATAATCAAAAACCCATATTAGATTGAAAATATAATGCAGGTACGGTGTGTTTAATAATGAAGGTTTCCTAAAATTGATATTTGGTTACTATAGAATTCAATGATTTAAAAAAATATAAAATTAAAGGATTAGTGAATTTAGTTTTATTTGATTTCAGAAATGAATGATGAATTATAAATTTAGGGTTCCTTATTTTGATATAAGCTGATGTGTTTCCAAAATTTAATTTTGGAACTTGTTTGAGTTTTTTCCCCTAATGTGTTTTTAAAATTGGATCATTAGAGATTGATTAAAATTTAGGACTTTCTGAAGTAATAATGATTTAAAATTGTTGAATTGTCTTTCATAAATACTTTCCTCTATGGTTGTCTTAGGTCTAGGATTGGCCACATTATTCATTTTAAGAATCATTTTAAACGGGTTCGAAGGTTTCGAAAGCTTAATTATTAGATTGGTTTTAAATTTTAAAGAATATTTTTGTTTTAAGATGAATTATTTGGATGAGATCATGTCTCATGTTGATATAGCACAATCCAAATGAAATATTATTTAGTAACGGAAGAGTGGTTGGATTTTGTGTTTTTCCACCTTCCTGTATTAACTCTTCCCATGCTCCAAATGGATTTTCATGTATTATATTATCTTTTTAGTGGTGTGTCTTGGAATTATTCAACGTAGTTTTTTTATGTTTCACTCTTTAGATAACATATTGGTATTGTTTTTAGGTTAAAATAGTTTTTCGATAGTTTTATTAGTGATGAAAACTTTTCTTGGAGACTCTGAGGTGGGATCTAGTTTAGTGTTATTGTTTTTTTCTTGTTTTTTCCTTCAACAATGGAAATTTATTTATTAGTGGAGTGGACATCAATTGATATTTCAATAAAATATTTTATTTTTTACTTTTGGGAGTAGTAATTAATTGAATAATGATTTATATTATGATTTAATCTCAAGGGAATGAAGAATTAGTATACTGAGGAAAACCTAACCCAATTTTATTATTTGGCACCTTATTGTTTCTCTCGGTGATTGGTGATTTTGTTCCGAAATTTTTGGTCTGATTTTTTATCGTACAAATTATTATTTTTTCACATTGTAGAACATGGTTTTTTGTTTTGTATTGATGTTTCCAAAATGCATAATCTCATTGTATGTTCATGGGTATCATGAAATTTGGTTTGTTTCTTTTGGAAATTTGGTAGACTCTAGATTATATTTTTCATTATTTATTAGCATTGGAATATGTCATAGGATATTATACAATTTCTTCCCTTATATGTAGTTCATGAACCTAGGGTTGAATCCATATCATTTTTCTCAGTGAGCCATCTCTCCAGTTGTTATGATCCTTAGTTTTAGGATGCCTTGGGTATAGAAATTTGACCTTAAGGGTTTTTGGATGTTGATATGAATGGTACTTATTTATGGTTTTGAGATGATGTTTTATGATCAAATGTGCTGGAAGAATTTCTTTAATTCCTTTGAGAGGTGAAGGTATGTTTGTGTTTCATGATGTTCTTTTATTAATAGAAAGGGTTTACTTATATTTCCACTATTTTTTATCATGTCCAAATAGTTGGGAGATATTATTCAATTATATATTTTAAAAAAATTCATACTTGTATGTTATGTATTTAATCCAATTTGTGGTTTCATATTTTTGTTTAAGTAATTTTTTATTTCTCAGTGGATCATTTTATTTCAATGATCCATTTTCTACCAGGATATCCCTAGTGAATTATTCCCAAACATTATTATAAATTAGTTATCATTATCATCTATCTAGACAATATTTTTATGGGGGACTAATGAGACATGGTAGATTTAATTGTCACATCGATCATGACAAAATGTAGTTTATTTTAAATTAATTTTTATTAATGTTTTTCAAATCATAAACCCTCTATAAATTATCATGAAACTTGAATATTCGTGAGTTTTTTCTTCTATGAATGGTATTCACATACGGTTTAAGGGAACCAAATCTGCAACCATTACATAGTGGACTTCACCATTAGTTATTTTATTCCATGGATCGACTTTAAACATAACACATGGTTTGGAATATACCATACAAATCCCTGGGGAAAAAATATAGAACACAAAATATATATGTGTACTAGAGCACGACTTCAACATTAGTAGGAATAATATGTGAATAGTATATGATGTGGGAAATTAATATTATTTCCTCATTTATAATGGTTAGAAATGATAGTTAATATATGTGGTGTTCGTGGGGGAAACAAACATATGATTTTTGTCTCAGTACTTTCTCTTTTATAGATGGATTATGTATTGGAAAACAATACGAAGAAACTATTTGGCCGAACCAAGTTCATTGCTTGTTTAAATTATAGGTTTTTCCTCAATCAATTTTAATTCCTCACCCCTCTCATCCCCCCACACACCTCGTTTGATTTGGGAGGTGGTATACTCTATGGGATTTTCACTTCATACACCTCTCAAACATATGGTTGTTTTAAATTGATTAAAGTGGTTTTAAACGTATTATGCATATGTTCTTCCAATTACCTTCTGAATTTTTTCTTTGACCAGTGTTTTAGTTTCTATGATGAATCATTATAGCCATAGTTCCCAAAATTATGGTTATGGTGAATAAGCTATTGGGGGGTTTTCATTATATGGCTTGAGAAGAGCCTCATAGGTCTTATTTGGTAGTTCTCTGTTACTAGATTCAGCTTAGAACATAGTTCATATTGAATCTATTGGATTGAGGTAGATTATTATTATTTGTAACTTTATATTCTATTACATTGAGGTATTATGGGATATAAAATGGATTTATTTTAAAATTATTCTTATTTTGGTGTCCTGTGATGGACCAATATTGATCTCTAAATTATTTTGACCCTTGTAAGGGAACAATTTCCATGCTTCATGTTCATAAAAAAGTTAAATTTTATATTCAAAGGTGTTAAAATATATTAAAAGGACATGAGAAAATATTTTGAGGTTTTATTTAGGTTTATAATCAAATAATTTCTAGTTAATGTGTTTAATGTTTTGAAATTGGTATCTTTATTTGTATCAGGGGAATATTTCACCATATAAATATCATTTTGAATAAAGTTGATAACTCTAAAATACTAAATCATTATTTTATACTTATTATGGATTTTGAAATGGATATTAAATAAAAGTTTAAAATAGTTGGTATCAAAAGATGACTTAAAAAGTGTTTATTGATGGATATGAGTGAGAGTTTTATGACAATATTATTATAAAATTTCTTATCTATCACCATAAAAGAATTGGTATTGATGAATGTTTTGTGACCTTCTATGTGGCCCTTGTAATTGTTCATATTAATGGGTTTTTTATTTATGTTGAGACTAAGTGATAGATCTTATTTGTTGTTTCATGCAAGTATTTAAGAGTTATGGTAGGATTTGTGTAAAATTATATTAATTGATACATGTGTTCATCATTTTTGTCACTTTCTAAGCATCAAAATTCAATGTCATGGGAATCGTAAAATGATATCATGATATTTTTGTGAGTATAAGCCTTAGTGTAGATTGTACATCCTAGGGTAAGGATATGAGTAGAGAAATTGAGTTATCTATATGTTTTCTATTTCCTAATATCCTATTGGAAGGTCACATAGATTCTTTAAGCTCCCTAATCATGATTAAACATGGTCTGTTCTATAGAAAAACTATATCATAAAATGATCAATACTACCATCCTATGTTTCTAATCACTAATCTTAGCCATTATTATTGGAGTCCAATGGAGTTTCTCTAAATGATATATCTTATTCTAACTCACTAAGGGGATTTATTTTATTATTTTTCTTCTATCCCCTTTTTCTGGAATAATTTTTTATCATATACATTTTGCCCTTGTCTTATAACATTAATATCGTGGTGTCTATATTATTTTCATTCCTCTTTCATTATATTTTGGGTTACCATTAATAGGTCATGAAAATGATATAGTGAATAGTTTTTGAAAATGTAAAAAAATTATGGTTCTATAAATTATTCAAACAATTTAATTATGGGATTCAATGGTTGGTTATTTAAAATGATAATGATGTTGTGTAAATATTTTTTTTGAATGATTTGATAAGAAATTAGAAATAATTATTTATTTTTGAATCTTTAGAATGACATATATATTAAAATGAATTTAAACTATATTTTTAAAACCATCTGTTGGTTTTTTAAAATCATATATTTAGACCCAATTAACATGGTTAGTCATAAATTATACTCACCATGGTCTTAAAAAGAATGTGGAACCATATGTTATTTTTCAACATTATAGATCTTTATGTGGGAATTTTTTTTACATTTCTTGTACAAATTAGAATTTATGTAATACGATATCAATAACATATATTTATTGGGTGGAGACCTACTGGGTTTTATAACTCTATACTATATGTTTTAGGTTTTAAGAGTTAACTGGATTTTGTTCTTATCCCTTTTTCTTTATGTACAATTGTTTAATTCAAGGGGGAATATTGAGATGGTGTGTGGCTTCAACCCTTAAGAATTTGGTTTTATTGAATAATTCTTTAATTATTTTTAATTTTGGAATATTTTGAATATTTTACCATATATTCCAATATTTACATTTATCATATTTTCCCTCTACTTTCTTAGTTTTTATATTTTTTTATTTAGTGGTTAATCTAGTGTGGATCTTATTTTGTTTTCATAATTGATTATTTAAATCTTTTACTTCCTCTTCATAACTATAAAATTTCACATGATATAAATAATTCCCAAAAATATATATATATTTCCATGATATTAGTTTGTAGCCTACGGGAATCAGGAAATCCTTGTGGTCCAATGATAGTATATGCCCGGTGCTAGTTTAGAAGGAATCTTTGGTCAGTTTGTTAAGGAATTTGTATTCAAATATGGGTTAAATTTTTATCAACAAATTAGGTTTAGTTAACACTTCAATGGATGGTGTTTGATCATTGATATAGAATTTTTACATCTTATGAATGGTGTTTCAGATTATAGAAGATTGAACTGTTAATTTTAGCGGAGAATTTGGGTAAAAAGAGTGCCTGAAGAAATGTCTGAGTCATCAGAATTTTTTTATATTCATCATAACCATAGATTTTGGGAAAAAATGGACACTAATTTACTCATAGGTGGTGTATGACTTATTTTATTAAACGTCTTTTTTAGTATAACAATAAAACTAGTCATGTTTTGACAGTTTATTGATTTCCGCTTCATTGATGAATTTCAGGATTAGTGTTTGATATTAAAATTGGGGATTATCATAAAATCTTACTAACTAGATTTTTTTATGAACAAGTTAAATATAAAATGATTTATAGATGTAATAAATTTAAATTGATCCCATTGGATTTCTATTTATTTGAAAATTCAAAGTTTACTGAATATTTCATCTAGTAAAGTTTTTATAAGTGTGTTTTAGGATGTGATGTAATTCAATAATGGATCTCAAATTGAGTGTTTTTTATAACTAATAACAATGATATGCTTGTTTAGTTTCACTGTATATTTATTTATGTGTGTGTTGTGATGGTGTTTTGTATCATATATACTAGAAATGAATATTGTAACAATTTTTAAGAGAGTTTTTCATGTAGATAATTTGAGTTGGTAGTGGATTAAATGGTTACATGGTTAGGAATAGTCACCCTTAAGAAGTTATATTATATTTTATAATAATTGAGGTTTCTATTTATTATTGGTTTTTTATTATATTTTTATTTATATTTTTCTTCATAGTTGGGAAATACATTTTAGACATTGAGATATATACAATTACGATATACATAGTAAGGAAAGTAATTCATTTGGGGTAATTTCAAAAAATCATTTCATTTTTTTATACCAAAAAAAACTTTTTCATCATGGTTAACAGGAATATTATATTTGAATTGAGTAAAATGATCAAAAGTGAATTACTGGATGGCATTCTAAATAAATCGATGTGATATAATAAAAAAATTAAAGTGGAATCAAATATTATTTATTTTTGGATCTAACATCATAAATATAAATAATATTTTTTGTTATCATGATAGAGGGATTATATTCAATAAAATACTATATTGAATACATGTGTAACATGATACTCTACTAGTTTTTTATATTTACTTTTTTTTAATAATTTATTGTATAACTCCATTATATTTATTAATTAAAAATTGTTTCCTATATTACTATTGTATGATGATAAGGTCATTCAATTAGTAAGAGAATCATTAAAAACATACATACTTTTATATTTTACAAATAAATCTCCCAACATATTATTCAGGGTATGATGTATAAGTGTTTTTATATTATATGTAAAATATTATTTGGATTTATAAATATAAAACAACTTCCTGATATAACTATAAATATCAATGTTAATAATATATCATGTGGTATTTAGTTTATATGGGGAAAACAAAATATACATATAATTGGTGGATTGAATTTTGAATTTCATGTATTTTACTATGTCATGATTAAAAATATTAAGTTAAAATTACCTTTTATTTATCCAGAAGGTACTTTATTGTTTTAAGAACATAATTTATCATCATTTTATTGAATTTTAAAGCTTATGAAATTGGGTAGTTTATTAATGGTTTTTTCATTTTATACAGTTATAATATACATAATAAAATATTTAATAATAAAATTCATTATCATTGAAAAAATAATAATTTCATTATTTCTTACGGTAATAATTAGAACATTATTAGTGCTATTAAACATAATACCTATTGTTGTATATGTTTTTTTATGAAAAATGATCGTGCAATACTTATATTTATTTTAAAAATAATATATATGTATATATATATAAATATTGAATGATTTTGTAATGATTACTAAGATACTTCTAATAATGTTATCAAGTTGATACATGAGGAAAATAATTTTTTGATATGTTGATATTGGAATAATTTCACACTATTAATAGTAAAATATTATTATACTTTTATACTACATTGGGTTTCTTCTAATGAACCATAAAATAGATCAAATATGGAAACTATTGGGGTATTCTGATTTTCTATTGCAAAATAATTTAATATTCTAAAATAATGCATCTATCGTTTTTGTGAAATAAATATAATTATTTATGGTTACTCTATGGTATTAATGGTTATTTTGTTTCCAACTAAAGAAAAATGATTTTTTGAATCCCCTCCATGTTTCCTATTTATACACCCTTTTCCACGCATTTTATAGCGTATCCAATTGTACTGAAATAAGAAATATATACTAAATGACAAAACAAAACCATATTATCCACATTCTCAAGACATTGTTTTATAAAAAATTCCACACCTAGAATTATTAATGATTACTCACATGGAGTCATGTCATGGAAAAAGAGTTTGTTCTCAATTCAAAACATGTTCAATTATTTTATTCATTTTTATTATTCATCCCATTATTCAATTCCCTAAAGTTTTATAACATTATAATATAATGTATATGATTCTACTATAGATATTTTTTAGAATCATATAATTAATAAAATTATTTTTCTATTTTTCATCACAAACATGTTATCATTGTTTCCTTAAACATACTTTATAGATAATGTGGTAAATGAACTATTACAAACATTTAAGGATATTTATAAAAAATATATTTTAGGATTAATTATAAATACTAGTTTTTTAATATTATTATATGAAAAAATGGAATAATATTAAAATTTTTAAAAATAAACAATCATAATCTATTTAACATCCTAAAATTAACATACAAGACCCAATTTTAGGATTCACACACTTGACCTACTATTTATTAGATTTAGGAACTATTTTGATATTAAAATTTTATATTCTCCCTATACTTACACTTCGGTAGTTTATTGAACAACATGATGAGTCTCTTTACTACTATAATTATATCGTAACAATTATATAGTATTAGACTGGACAACCAAAAATTAGCTGAGTGAACATCACCAATCTATTAAATGAATAACATATGGAAATAAATGGATTATAATACAATCAATAGATGTTAATAAGGGTCTATTTTATTAAATTTTATAACATGATTCACCATTGGTTTTAGGATTGGTGATGATTTTAGGGACTGAGGTTAAGGAGTTATTTTGAATATCTGTATTTTTAAGTATATTTTTTTTAATTATTTAATTTTTATTATTCCTTACATAAAAATAATTAAAAATATAACATAATATTTCCGTTTATTTTGATATCATTACATGTATCATATTCTATTTTTTATATTGATCATTCTTACCATATATTATTCTTAGTGGGACTCCAATATTTTACTTTTTAATTTATATCAATAAAATGAATTCACCATTGTTCATATTTATATTGATTTTATGATATTTTTTCTTTGTTATAATATATAAATTCTTGATAAGAAAATTCCATTTTATCTTTATATTTATACTATGCATGAACTTCAAGTTTTCTTTTCCATTATCTTCTTTAAATTATATCCAAAAATCCAATCCTGGTCATTGATAATCATTGCCAATTATCAATATTAATAAGTAATTTATTTTTATGATTTTTTAATTATTATATAGTTTTAAATAAATAAACAAGTTCATAACTAATTTTTAGAAAACCCCTTGCCATTATATTTTTAATGTTTATTCTCAATAATTTCTAGATCACGATAATTAGGATCATTCTCCTAACAATTTTTAATGTTATTTAATTATTCCTTCACATTGATTACAAAATCCATGAAATATGCATATTTTTTCATATATGACTGTACAAAATTATTCAATTCAATATTTATTGGTTTCCTGTATGATAACTAATTTTTTCATATACCATTTCCCAATATAATAAAACACATTTTCTCCCAAGGGCATATTTCATGTTTATCATTGATGTACTATTTAATTTCTATATAGAACATAAATAAATAACATATTATGATTTGGTGGGTGGGATCACGATTATGAAAACCCAAATAGATTTGTAATGTCATTAATTTTAATGAGGTCCTTATCCACCAGAGTGATGTGGTTAGATTTATCCACAATTTTATACATGGATATGATGCAATTATCTCTCTTATCAAATGTTATAATGTCTTATTAGGGAGATCTAACTTATAATTATTTTTAAATAAAATTTTCACCCACAAAATTGTAAGTATTTTTGTTTTCTCATGATATTATTTCACTTAATCAATGGTTCCATGTGATTATCTTTGATCCTCATGTTTAATGATTTCAATTTATGATATTTTACAATCATGTTCTCTCATCAACATTATTATTTAAATTACCAATATACTATTATTTTAAGTTGATAACTATATTTATGAATGTTCTTATTTTATCCAATCCTATAATAAGTAAATGATAAGAAATAAAAGCATTATATATATGTGTGATAATGTTTTATACTAATTATATAAAATTATTGTTACATGTTGTCAATATAATAATTCAATTGGTCTTCTTGATATGATATTTTTTTTAATATAGGATTTATATAAAAATGAAATAGTTGTTTTATCCTATTTGGTTTAATATAGTTGTTATTTAAAGGAGTCCGATTATTTTTCACGAGAAATTAGTTGATATTTTGGAAAATACAAAATAAAAAGGAGATAGAAACATATGAATTCATAATTTAATGTATTTAATATATTTTCAAGTTATTATTTTTAAATAATATGTTTTATTTTATATAATTATTAATTTCACCATTCATATCCATTTTTTCATTAATTTACAAAATGTACTGAAATATAGATAACAGTGATAAAATATAATGAGATGGGTCATGTGAAAATATCACAAATGTGATATCTAATATCATGGGAGTTTAATTCATAAATGATTTGGATGTCATTTTTCAACAATATAGTGTTATAAAATATGACATAAAACATTGGAGGGAGAAAATTATCAAATATACAATATGATTTAATAGGATCCATTATTTAACAATTATAACCCTCGTTTCAGGGAACTTACAATCTATTAATAATTAATAAATGATTATATTCCATTAGAAGGATATTATGTTAGGGTCTAGTATTTTATTTCGTAGAGATTAATCATTAAATCCTTTTCAATTAATAATATGTGTAACAGTGGTGATCACTGATGTCAACCCCAATAGATTATATATGAGTTATAACTGAGAACTCTTTGTTGTGTAATCATTGTATATAAATTATATAACTCTTCCTCAATTAATATATATTAATGGAACTCATTAGGGTTATTTTTTATTACTCATTTAGAAAAATATTATTATATATGGGGAATGGATTAAAAATATTCATATAGAGGAAATATCTACAATCAAGAGAAAAATAATTCCATGTCTACAGCATGCATATCTAGCTCAAATTATTGACAAAAAATTGAAAGAGTTATCAATTATGGATTTCCCAATATAAAAAAAATTTGGATTATTTGGAGGGTAGAAAAAAGTTCTTCCTATTGTATAAGTTGTTGTGTTATCTATTGAACATTTTCAAAGTACTATACTTATATAAATGGGTCCTTAAAATATTACACCATTAAAACTAGACTAATTAAAGATTTAATCAAAGGAGAATTTGGAAAATGAATTTTTACACCCTAGATCCCTATAATGGGTTAACCCTATCTTATTTTTAAAAAATATGGATCACTCAATGTGTCCCTTCAATAATTACATTAATATCAGAAAACCCATGACAAACAACATGTATTATCTAAAACAGATTAATAAAATTTTTAATGAACTATATTAGGGTTAATATATCACAATGATTAATATTTTATGAAGATATCATCAATTGGTTATTTTAAGTGAGGATATTAAAAATATTATATCTCATAAATGATATGGATAGTATGAATTCACTATAATTCCATTACAAAATAATTATTCATTCTAAATAATTTTCCACTAGATGAATGGAATTGTTATGGATTACTTCAATAAATATATAGTAGTATTTATTGTGGATATTATATTATATTCCACAATAAAAGATGGATATAATCAAAAATTGAGTTTCATGACAATAACAATGTGAAATGAAAATTTGTATAAAAATATCATAAATATAGACTATTAGACACTTGAAGTTACATTCTAATGGAATTTAATGACTAAAAATTACTTTTTTAGATAATAAATAAAAAGGTTAATTGTTTTCTATCTAAAAAAAGAATCTTTGAAATTTATTCAAATATTTAATATATTTGATATGTGTAATAATTGATTTTAAGGATTGTATGGATTTTAAATCCACTACTTGTATGGATAACTATAAAATGAGTAAATTTTATATAGATTAAATAATTTCAAAAGATAATCATCACAACAAATAAATGTCTAATCCCTTAACCTATTCTCACGCAACTCAATTTTGAGGAAGTGTTTGTGATATAATGTGGAAAATAAAATTAGTGATTGGTTTGTCTACTCATTCAAAATGATAATTCTTTTTAATATACCTCATGATATACAATTTTCTAGGATACAATTTCAACAAACCAGATTTGGTGTTCATAGTGATAATATTTTCCAAAATATTTTGAAATATTCTATATATGGTTTAAACTCCAATACATATAAAACCTAAAACATTTATTGGCATATACTCTTATATAATGATTTTTTATAATAAAAATACTAGGTATTTAGATCAACAAACACTATAAATTTACAAATTATTTCCATCCAAAAAAGGTATAAAAATTTGTAAATTCAAAATGTAGAAATGATTCTACAAACATATAGATGATTAAGAATGAATCAGACCAAATCATTTTAGAAGTAAAAATTATAGAACTTATAATCATATAGGATTAGATAACATCATACACTGATAATATGATTTCTCAACCATAAATCATGGAGATGATAATGATGGAATAAAGGGTTGAGGTAGGTATATAAAATTGGGGTGGAATTTTAAAGGATAATTCTTATAGTTAAATATTTATATAGATGGGGTTTGAGATTTTCTATTTATTTTTTCTACCATTAGTTCTGAAGATAAAAAAAACGTTGTTAGATATTATTCAAATCTATATTGTCTCTACAACTAAAGGAGAACAGTGACATGTAGATATCTCTGAGAGTATTTCTAGTGGGGTAATATGTGGAATTATATTTCACGATGCATATATTATTGAGTGATATTCAACCATGTTAACAATAAAATTAAAACATCATTGAGATGAGAATGTTTTTTCATAACAATATGGAAATAGGTGAACAATATAGTTTATTTTTTTTATAGGTCCTATAAATATATATATAACAGTTAAAATTCTACATGGGATATAATATATCATAAATCAATTACTGTTGGCTTAATTTCCATTTGACAATACTTCTCACATAATAAATATATCATGATAAACATTTGACAAGGGTTGAGAGTGAATTGAACTACACTATAGATTAATAATATATTTGATTAAATTATTATATCATTGTCCTTGATGGATTATCAGAAATCAATGAACATATAGTATAACATTGGTATGACATTTCAACATTATGCATATGGTAAATCAATGAAGACTATTCAAATTTTCAATACATGAACCAATAATTATTTTTATACATTAAATAATGAATGTATCAATGTTTTTAACCGATATTTCTCTCATATAGTAATAATATTCATTCAGAATTCATCTTTCCACAAATAATTTACACTAGGATCTAAAATATTGAATTCTAACATATTATAAAACATTATAAGAGCTAAATTAGTTCTCTTGAAAACAATAATCAATAATGATATTGAAACTCAATGCCTTTTATAGAAACATTATAATATCACAATATAAATGAAAGAGTAAATCCAAACATCATTTATGAATTTGGGTTCTCTTGTAAGGTATAAATTTGTAATTCAAAAAAATACATGGTATTGATCTATGAGAGTTTTAAATAAGCTAATGATAGGCCCTATGTACATTGGTCACAATGAGATGCTTGATTGTGAGAGGGTTATTGTCTACGGAATAGAACATAAACAAAATTGGTCATATGTATAACTTTGTTATAGATTTCTCTTCAAAGATGTATATAAAAAATATATAACATTTACTAAATATAGGACTGGTATTATTATAATATTACGTTTTCATGAGGAAAAAATATAGATAATAGATTGTAGGTATAATGTGTTACATAATAAGGTAACTCATGTTTTTTAAGTAATAAAGATAAATGAAAAATATAGAGGCAATATGTGAACCTGAGTACATATAAAAAATAATTAACCATTTTTTTCGTAGAGTTTGAAATAAAAGTTCAAAATTAAATTAGAGATGGTGGAATAATTTTAGATATCATGTTTTTATATGAATGTTCATTTCATCAATTATTATGTTTCATAAATTATTTCCATAAAAGAATAAAATACACAATTAATAAATTATATAAACAATGTAAAAAATTAAACATAATTTTATTTCCTTACATAATCTTATATGTATATGATGAATTTATTTTATAATATAAATTTAATAACAAATAAATAATTAAAAATTTTACATTACATTACATGAATTTTGAAATACAATGGGTTTTTTGTTCTCTAAGAAATAACATTTTCATAATTCTAAATGTAAAAAAATAGTAGAAATAAGATTGTAATATTATAAATAAAGTATATAGAACATTAATTGAATATTATTTGAATGAAAAATAATGTAAAGAATAGATATTTATCAGATTTGTAAATATTATATAACCATTAATAAAATGACTATCCAAAGAGTAACAATAAAGATATAATACTAATGTAGATTTTACAATATTAAACATACAATTCATATGCCTTATAATTTAAAAATATAATTAATTCATACCATGAATATAATTATGAAATTTATTTTTTAGAATTAAATAATATATTTAATCATTTTATGTAGCAAAACATATGTAAAATTCTTGGTAAATAAAGTATATGAAATTTTCATTTTTAATATTATTTTTGAGTTAAATATAAATTTTACATTAAAGGGGATGCTATGTATGATAGCGTACTCGACACGCAACAATGGGTATCTTTGAAATCTTACGTTGCACACAACATTGAGTTATACCAAAAAATAGTATAATAATAGTAATTTTTTAAATGGTAGTTTACACCTACACATTGTATTGGAAGTAATAAACAGAAATAACTACAACATGATTACACTTGGTTGTTAAATATTTTTCATTTTATCCGATAATTTTTAGAGATTTAAAATGAGAATAAATCCAATTTTATGCGTAAACGATTTAATATTTTTAAAATGTAGTTTTACCGCCTTTTGATGGAAAACCCTTTATAGATATAGTTTTTGTCACTTTTATAAATTCCATTTTATAAAATAAACATCTTCTCTAGAATTGGGACATCAATATTTTTTTTGGGTAAATTTTTAGTATTTTTTGATATAGTCCATTTTTTAATGAATAGTGGAGAATACTACATTTTAAGCCATAGAATTCATTTCATTCAATTTATTTATATGATTATATTGTACTTTAAATAGGTTTTAAATTATAACTAGATTATACTTTTATCATTTAATAAAATTTTGGTCATTAGATGTAATTTAAAATTAAAATTGGACATAAACAAATCTCAATATTTTGGTAGTTTTTACTTCTTAAAATCATGATTTTTGGTTATGACAAGGAGATTTAATTTTATATTTATTTCTAATATATTATGTTTTTTGAAATTGTAAAAATGAAATAATTTTTTGAAATCAGTAGATAAAAATTGTATAAATAGGTAACATTTATTTTTTTATATTAAGAATAGTAACTTCGGTATATATTTTATTTACTATGGTTAACGGGTAAATCCATAAAATAAGGGTAATAAATAATATTATAATAATATTTAATTACCCTGAAACGTGTCCTACCCCTATTAGATGATACATATACGTCCATTGGCATCCTTGGATAGATTTTGGGATCCCATGGAGCAACTTCTATGTGAAAATAACATTTTATTTTAATTAATTAAATGTTGAGGAGAATGTAACATAAAAATATATCTTTTAGTAAACCAATTTATATTTGGGGTTATATAAGTGATAATTTAGACTATATATAGTAATTATAAATTTAATATTATTTCCTACATCAAAGTAATTTATTTATAATTTTTATACATCAAATAAATAATATTATTTATGACACAATGGCGATGTAGCGATTACCATATTAATGAAAGATTTAAAAATATTTCCTACAACATCTTAATTTATTTAGAATTTTTATAAATCAAATAAATAATATTATTTTGAAATATTTTATTTTTGATGATTATGTAATGGTAATTGAACATTTTACATGTGGTTACATGATAAATCAAATGACGTTTGGTTCAGTGATAATCCAAGGATAGGTGGTTACTTTATGACCTCAAATTCATTGGGTATGGAAGTCGACCAAAAGGCTATTCCATTTAGGGATAGGTGTGGAAGTATACCGTATGGTATTCTATTTTCGTATTTTTTATGTCCCAAATTACCTTCGTATGTTATACGTTGATTTCTATGGGCTTTATGGTAATCATTTGGTTACAAAAAGGGTAACCAATGAGTTTATATTTAGTGAAGTGTATTTTCTACTTCTTTAAAGTGAAAATTATGGTTTTTTGATAATTTATTCATGGTTTAAATGTTGTTTGAAGAAACTAATAGTTTTAGTTATTTATGTATTCCTCATTGAGATTTTTTTCTCATCCAATGTTTTGAAATTTTTTGCATAGTACATAAAGATAAGTAAGGTTAAGGATGGGATCAAGGAAAAGGCTTGTTGTTTAAAACATGGAACTATACATGTTTTTTAAGAGTATTTTTTTTATAAAAAATGGATAATGAGTAGAAGTGTCTAATATTAATTATTCAAGTTGTTATGTATAAGTTATGACATAATTGTCTCAATCTATAAACCTTAAAATATCCCCAATGTGAATTATGAAATTATGTCATGATTATGTAATATTTGAAGATCGTGTCTTATAGTTGGTATTAGAGGTTGGTTTATATACCATTAGAGGTTAGGGTGTTATTGAATCCTTAGCAACATAACCATAATGGTTATCATATTAGAAAGAGTCATAGTTATTTTAAATAAATTGATGTAATTTAAGATAACATGAATAAGAATATCTTAGTGTTTAAACTCCTCATAAGATATTATATGATGATTTTATTGATATACTAATATTGATCTTTTTGGTTTCAGAAAATAGATTGATCTAGAAGGCACAAAAGTAAAAATTGATATGAAGAAAACTGTGGTCTTTTTCTAAATGAGAAAATAAAGGGAATGTGAGCTGCAATGAGAACTCTTGTGTTTATTCTTAACAGAATATCAGGAGTCATGATTGACCACTTGAACGTTGGTAATTTATCTAATTAATCATATACGTGAGAGACAAATATCAATGAATGTTTATGCAATAATCCTAAAAGTAATTATATTCAATAACCTATGTGTCAAGGATGTGGCATAAAACACCTAGGAAATTTCTTAAAATGGATGGGAAGATGATATAAATGTGGTAATTAAGGTTATAAAACAATAACCTGCCATTGAAAAAGGAGTCCTCCAGTAGACTCTTGGAAAGGTAAATAATTTCTTTATGACAAATCAATTGAATGTTTTAAATTTTTTTTCATGGTGATTATACAAATAGATGTACTTCGAAGAAGGTTTAGGAATGGGATCCACAAGATCATAAAAATATATGTTTACCAATACCTAATGGCATTCCAATTAAGGATGAGGAAATAAAAAATGACTAATGAAAGTTATGGATTATTTCTTAGCTGATGTTTTTAATTTTTGGGATCTTAAGATAGAATTCATGATTTTGTTTGTAGGAAATATATATTATAAAATATGATTGAAAATAGTGGCTAATGGTTCATTAGGAATTCTGAATTATTTAGAACTCTACATATAATGGATTCAATTTTTATGGTAGATTTTAGGATGATGAAATGCTTAAAATATTAAATCTCTTTTGATGATGTGATTACTTTGGAAGAAAATTTCTAGTATGTGAAACCCTTATGTTTGATATGTGAAACTATTATTCAAGGATGAATTATCTTTTACTTTGTGTATATGGTAATAAGGAACCATTTGGGTTTATATGATCCTTAAATTCGAGGAAATAACATGTTATTTATTTTTGGGATGAAAATGTGAGGTATGAGACAACATTTGTGGTTAAAATATGTTTTTTCTCTTTTTTGGGAATATTATAAAATTATAATTTTTTTAAGAAGGACAATACTCAGACCATGTGACAATCTGTCATCTCGAATAAAGGTGTGGGAATCGAACCCGTAACCAAAGAGCGATTGAGATTCATCTCCTACCACTGGGCTACGTGAAGTCGCTGGTTAGTATGACTTATTAATTTTAGTTAAATGTTTTTATTGATCAAGTAGAAGTTTATTTGGGATCTTATGTTTTATCAAATGGATATTTGTATTAAAAGAAACTTATTTGGTGATTAAGTGATAAAGGTTATTTTGGAATACATTCTCTCTTTTTGGAACAATATATGTATAAGTAAAATAGAATAATTTGGGATATCATTTGTAAAGTAATGGTTGAAATTTTATTTTGGAAGAATATATGTTTCCATTGTGCAAATATGTTTATTTTGTTAATTTATAGAAATTATTAACCTATAATAGAGAATACGTGATGAGGTTAATTGCACATTAGTATGAGACTTTATGAGTTGTCGATGTTATTTCGAGATAAATGTTAAGATATACTGTGGAATAATATGTTATTAAATCCTTCTGAGTATTGCATTTCAATATTAGTTTTAATTTTTTTGAATAATTTTAAACAAAAATAATGTATTGAATGGCATTTTTTGATATTTTAGTATTAATTGTTCAATTTTGGATATTAAGAGTATTATTTCGTTCTATAATGGATTATATTTTTGGGGGATCATATGATCATATACTAACCATTTTGGTAATGGTTAATTTGTAAATACAAGGGAAATATATATTTATTCTTTTTTGGATTATGTGATTATCTAGAAGGTGATTCTAGAACTTTAGGTGTGACTAAGTCATCTTGAATACTCATCGTTTGGAGAAGATATGAGTTTGTGGTAAAAATTTGTTAAACGATGAAACTCTACAAGAAAAGTAAGTATATCTCCTAATTTTCTTAATAAATCTTATAAATAAATTCCACAGCATTATGAAAAGTAAATTAAAACAAAAACATTTTCCATTTACTCTTCCTTCTGGGTAATCAAAGAATGTTTGATTCATCACTAGTTTTTGGTTTTCTTGTTTTTAACTTTCTCCTATTCATGTTTTCTATCATTATCCATCAGAGAATGATGGATAGTTTTCTCTTCTATATCCATGTTTTCATGGAATCCTATTATGATTTATCTTTGTTAACATTTTTACTTCCCTTTATTTATTTTAAAATTATAGTCTTAAGGATTACGTTTTCGATGTGGGACATTCAAAGATGTTTCCATGCCCAATTTTAAAAATTGCGAGGACACAATTTTCAAAAGGGAGAAGGATGTATCATTCCATTTAAATAAAGAATATTAAAATTTTAATATTTATTAATATTTTGAAATAAATATTAATTTTATGGTAAAGGGGATGCTATGGTTGACACCGTACTCAACACGCAACAATGTGTTTTTTTAAATCTTACATTGCAAACAACATTGAGTTATGCCGAAAAATAATACAATAATATTATTATTTTAAATTATAGTTAAATCAAAGAAATTTTTTAGAGAGAATGAATTGAAATAAACAAAATATTAATACACATGTTTGTCAAATGTTTTTAATTTTATCTAGTAATTTTTATAGGCTTAAAATGATAATGAATCCAATTTTAGGCATCAATAATCTAATATTTTTAAAATGTAGATTTTCCAACTTTTGATGGTGAATATTTTTTAAATATGTTTTTTCTCACATTTATTTATACCATTTGAAAAAATAAACTTTTTCTTTAGAAGTGGTACATTAAAATTTACTTTGGTAATTTTTTTTAATTTTTCTGATAATGTTTATTTTGTAATTGATAGTGAAAAATACTACATTTTAAGTCATAATTGACTTTTAATATAGGTCCTTTACATGATTATATGGCAATTTTATTTTCTTTTAAAATGTAATTAGATTATATTTTAATAATTTCATCAATTTTTGGGCTTTGTATGTAATTTTAATTTGAAACTGTACATAAACACATGTCAATCTTTTGATAATTTTTACTTATTTAAATTTTGTTTTGGTTTTGACAACAGAAATTGATTTTAAAATATTTTTTGAAAATTTTGTGTTTTGAATTTGGAAAAATAGATTCCATATTTGGAATCAAATGGTCCAAATTGTTTAAAGTTACTACTTTTATTTCTGTAGATTATGAATAGTAACTTTAGTAAATATTTTATTTACCACGGTTAAAAATTAAATCTAGTAAATAAGGGTAAAAAATAATATTATAATTTTATTGAATTACTATAACACATGTTATAACTCTATTGAATGATAAAATTTAGACCATGGCCATATGTGGGTTGATTTTAGGACTCTAGAGCCACATAAAAATGAAAAAGATATTTCATAAAAATTAATTTAAAGTAATGGAAAATTTAACATAAAAATATATCTTTTAGTAAAGAAATTTATATGTGGTTATATAAGTGATAATTTCCACTATAAGTAGTCATTTTAAAGTTAAAAATATTTCATACATCATTGTATTTTATTTTAAAATTTGAGATGTTAAAAAAATAATATTATTTACAACTCAATGGTGATTTAATGATTACCTTATCCATGAATGATTTAATAAACGAGATTATAAATATTAAAATAAATTTATTTTGAAACATTTTCTGACATACACGAATTTTATGGATGATTATAACTTCTTATATTTGAATTAAAGTATTTCTTTTGAAATAATAAATCATTTATATATTCTTTTAAAGTCGTGAAATGAATAGTTTATAAATTGACAAAAATGAGTTTTTAAAATAAATACTATTTTTATTAAAGATAAAATAATCCAAAAATTCTATGATTCATCCAAATAACATATATGATGTTTCAAAATTTATTAATGATGCATTTTTTGGTCATGTGTAATTTTATTATAAATACATTAACCATATAGTATAAATATACAAAGGATGTGGTAAAAGTAAAATTAGTTACCTAAATGTTTAAGCTAAAAGATAAGGTTTTTTTGTGACCTAACATGTCTACAACCCATATGATGAGAGAATTTTGAAAAATACACACCTTATATTCAAATTAAATGTGTTGGGACATTTTGAAATTGAAATTCAGTTTATAATATGATAATACTTTCAAACTTTCATAAAGTGCCCCTCCCACCTCTTATAAAATTATACCACCTCTAACCCATTACTCACACCTCTCAAGCATCTTGGATCAACCAAACACTAAACCAGTAAGCTCCCAAAATAAATCTATTCCTCCTATATTCCTTCCCCTATCCATAAGTCTATTCATAAAGGCCTTTTGTTTCAAACCAAATGGAGTTTCCTGATTTAAAGAAAACATATTCTCTCAAGTTCTTTTCATTTATTTTCCTTCTCCACTCCCAATGCTCTAATTATTCTTTGTGTACATTAAAACTCCAATAAAATCAATATACATGTTTTTTTATGATAATTATTTGATATACCCTTATACACACCTCCGTAAAATGGTTATAAAACATATTGTTTCTGTGGACGATGAACTACTACCTCACGAAATGACGATTGTTCAATCTTCTCCAACCACCTCTCATGTTGGAAATTATTTTGGCACTGTAATTATATATGATATATATGATATTTATCTTATCGTTATTCTTCTTTAATTATCATTTTGAATATAACATTATGCTTATCATGTTTTATATATACAATAATTTTATTTGAGGAAGTGCGGACTACCACCCCCTTAAAGTTATATGATTCGTTCATATACAAGGAATGTATAAAAGATGGAATTAATGAACTTATGTAAATTATATAACATATATATTATACTGGAGTTATAATATACCAATCTATCATTTATTTTTCTTTCTTTTATATAATAAAATGAAAAGAAAGTAGCATACATGCGTACGTACGACATACCGTCTCCATGAACTATGCATTTTATTCATTGTCTCCAAATGTTATAGAATGTTATAAATAAATATATACTAGATATAGAAAAAAATATTCCGTAGATAATGTGTGTTTGACCACATGGAAAAATTGTAATTATAATAAGAACATTTTCGACTCAAGTAATCAATATTGGAAAAATGACAGATATTAACATAAATAATTATGTAATTTTTATAAAGTGGTAATAAGTGATATGAAAAGAATTATAAAATGGAAAAAGGATCTGAAGCTAGTATAAATTAACAGAAGGATTTTATTATGAAAATAAAATAATTAATTATTCAACTCGGACATGAGGTAAGGGAACTTCTTAACCCAATATCCATTCCTGTGGTTAATCTTCTATTTCTTGAATTATGTCGTGGACTGGTTATGTGGGAAATAAATTTTGGTACACTATATTGTATTTATTATTGATTATTGTGTACGTATAGTGAATATACATGATCGATATATTTTATTTATAAAATGATCTTTATAATGGACATTTTTTCAATCTTCTTTCATTTTGGCTTGTTTTGATAATATATTTCTCCTAATTTTATACTGTGTATAATAAAACCCTTTGACTTTTACATTCATTCAAAGAGAATATTTTAGCTATGAAAAATTTCACTAAATTAAAAATGGTATGTATATAAAGTTGGTGTCATTAATGAATACTCCACCGTTGTAACAGTTATTTGGATTCCTTCTATAAGCCTTAATGCTTTTAAAATGAAAAGAAATCCATTATTCCCATTTTGGGTGTTTTTGTATTGAAAATGATTGTTGAAATGGATTCAGTATTTCGTAATATAGAAATTATATCATGTGATTTGAAATTTATTGTTATTATTGAAATGTTGATATTTTCAATTTTTATCGGTGTTGATTGTGTAATGGTGCATAGAAATTTGATGGGTGGTTACGTTATAAACCAAATGACCAGTGGTTCAAGGATAAACCAAGGATGTGTGGTTACGTTATAACTTCCAATTAATTTGGTATGCAAGAAGGACACATGGATATTCTATTTAGTGATATGTGTGGAATTAGACCGTATGGTTATTTCGTTTTAATATGTTTATATTTCAAGTTACCTTTATAATTTATACATTATTTTCAGCGGGATTTATGGTAATCTTTTGTTCACAAAAAGGGTAATAAATTCGCTTATATTTAGTGAATTGTTTTTTCTACTTCATTACATTGAAAAATATATCTTTATGATAAATTATTCATTGTTTACTTGTTGTTTTGAAAAAATAATAGTTTACCTTCTTTATGTATCTCTTAAAAATCTTTTTATGATCATCCCTTGTTTTGAAATGAATTTTCATAGGACATAAAGATGAATATTGTATATGATGGGATCAAGGAAAAGTAATGTTGTATAAAACATTGAATTATACATGTTTTTATGTGTTTATTTATAAAAAATGGTTCATGAGTACAAGTGTCTAATTTTTATTATTCATGTTGTTATGGATAAGTTAGGGCTTAGTTCTTTAATTCTCTAAAACGAGAATGTTCCTTAATGTGAATTATTAACTTAAATCAAGATTATGTAATGTTTAAGGATGGGGTATTAAAAATAATGTGTAAGAGTATATATATTAGTAAAACATCATTTAAATTATTAAATAATGATTAATGTTATTATATTACTATAAAATATATGAATGACAATGTTTATAATTTTATTTTGATAATATGGATTCTAGTTTTTGAATTATAATATCTTAATTTGGTTACCATAATGTTTTTGAAATTTTTGGAAAATTATGAAATATGTAGATGAATAATGAAATATAGTTAAATAGATCCTTAAAATTAGTAGGTAAATTCCTAATTACATTCAACTTGTATGTTTTAAAACAATTCGGGTTATGAATAATATTCATTACGACATTAAATTGACAACAAAATCATAAGTATTGACATTCTAGATAAAAATAAATAATTAATCAATATGTGATATGTCATGAACCGAATAGATCGCCACAAAAAATTTCACCATACCCAGCCCGTGACAAGGCCCGAAGGGCGTTCCCGATCCCCACGGGCTGGCACAAGTGCCCGGGTATCATAAAATAAAAATTGGGAACGATTTAACCGAGTTTATAAACATAAAACAACAAAAGAATCCAATGAAACAAATCTGGATTTTTCAAACCAAACAATCTTTTACAAAAATTAAGAACTGAATTACATAGCATAAAACAACTAAAAAGGTCTATAATAAAGGTACAAAACCAATTAAGGATAGACCAAGAACCCTCATGGAAAGGGGAACCGCCCTCAAGCCACCTCCACAAGACTTCACTACCAAGGACCTGCTAGAATCCCGAACCACTGGAACAAAAAACTATACCCAACCTGCGACAACAAAAATAACCAAGTCTACTTACACCCAAGGGTGTAATTAGGGTGTGAACCAATGCCCATTAGGATACCACCACTAAGGGATTCGATGTGATAAACATTTAAAGATGAAACGAATGCATGTTTTTAAAAACATGGAAAGCTAGTTACAATTTCTAAAAGATGCAACATTGAATAAAAACTGTTTTCAAGTGGGCTATCATTAAGAATCAACATTTTTAAAAATAATTTCAACACTACTGAATTTTCCAGAAAACTATACCGTATGCCTACGGTAAGTACAATGTAAATGATGACCACAAGAAATAGGAAATAACCCCTAGGCACTAGCTTGTTTTGGGTCCCAGGTACCTCGTATCTCGGTGAGAGTAACCATTAAAATATTTGTTCTCATGCATGAGCCACATGTAGGGAACATACCCATAACCTAGTGGTCCCCAATCATCATCATCATATTTTACATAGAGTTTTAAGCGTCAATCATGCTAAGTGAAACTGAGGCCAAACCCCACGGATTCAGTACCATACTAGTACACATCCACCCACCTAGATACCCGGGTTTTCCCTTTGTGCTCAATCATGTTCAACAAGCCAAGAAATATAGTTTTCACATGTAGATATCACTTCCACATCATAAACTAACCAAACATCCCCATTTATATCACATAAGTCACAAATTCCACTTTTCATTCAAATGCATTTTGAAATCAAACTCACACCAAAATAACCCACAACACTTTTTTCATAACTTTCACAATCCAACACATCCTTTAACAATCTTATGAAGTACCTAAAAATTTGTTAAACATCACATAACAGAACTATTCACATTTAAAATGGACCATTTGAAAGTATAAACAATCCAAAACAGTTTTCCAATATGGTTTCACCTCTTACATAAATCATTAAACCACTCAAAACACTCATAAAACAATTCTAAATAGTGTACCAAAGCATTTCAAATAAAACCCATTTCAAAACCATATTTCAAGGACAAAATCACACCAATAAAAATTCAAAACATAATTGGAATCCCCAAAAACATTTATTAAACAACCCCCCATGTGTTATACAAACACCTCAAACAATAGCACAAAAGATCCACATGAAACGCACATGTTTTCAAAATCACTTTCAAGAAGTACAATAATGTTTTACACCTTATAACCTTAGAGAAAACACTTTAATACCTAGTGGCACACCATTACCCCACCAAATCATAATTCTCATCCCAGACAAGATTTATTAAACCAAATTCATATGTTATAAAACAATCCCAAACAATACCCAAAGGGTTACAAATGAAAAACACAAAATTTTAAGCTAAAATGAAACTATAAAAATAAATGCTTGGCCAAATCCAACATAAATAATTTTTTCATCACACACATAATATTATGAAAATTAATAATAAGTAATTCAAGAAAACTAACTCATCTAGAAATGATTACACACAGAATCACCTACCGAATGTGTCGAAACCCTCAAATATTGGGGCGAAACATCAACCGCACAACCGCCGCACCTCAAAGAAGTTAAAAGAAACCTAAAACCACAATATCTCACCCACAATATAGTAATTTATAACCTAGGAACGAACCCTAAATTCTGGAATTTTTATAATTCAAGAATTAGGGAAGAAACCCTAAGCAATTTGAAAGAGGAAAGAAATAGACTCACCTACTTGAAGTATCCTGAATTAATCACTCCAAAAACAATAGTTTCTGAAATTTAAAACAGCCAAAATTCAGGGATAGTTCGAACAAGATTTAGGAGGTAATTTATGAACTGGAATGGAGGGAAAGAGTAAGAATTTAGAGAGTTAAGAAGGGATGAAGTTATCCCTTCAATTCTGGCCGATTTGAGACACCCTATGAAGAACGGCCCTAATTCGCGATTTCAAAGAGCTCAACGGAGGGGGGAAAGGCAATGGAAGCGCTCCTGGGTTTCTTAGGGTCGAGGGGGAGGTTGAATCACTGAAAACACGCAAATAGTGAAGGAGATATAAAAAAATTAAAAATTATTTTGAATGTAGGAAATGTGCCTTCGGGCAAGCCCAATATCTTAAATAAAAACCCATATCCACCATGATTATGGATTTATAATGGATCCAAATTTATATTTTGGTGTTAATAGGTCAGAGTATACCATTTAAGAATTGGAATGAGGGATAAATATTAAAAAATTAAAAAGTTATAGAGGAAACAAAATTTATTTTTAAATCTTGAATTAGGCTCACGGTTTCTCCAAATTCATTAAAACTCATCTATTTTTCCATAAAACCTTTGGAAACCATCCAAAAAAAGAATGAAAGGAAAATAAATGAAATTTAACTTCAAAATAAGTCATTTATGTGCCAATTATCCCCACCATGAAAACTTTCTGTCCCCGGAAAGCTATAGAAAGGTGAGATACGAAAGCCAAACCGAACTGATAAACAATTATGTACTCCCTTTCCAGGTTTCGCCCCCAAAGGCCAAAAAACCTCCATTGATCAATTAAGGAAGTAATACTTCACAAAATAATCATACAACACGTTCCTAAAACAATCAATCACATTCAGGATTTATCCCAAAGGAAAACTCCTCAAACACTATCTGAACAAGACTCAAGTAATTCACTCAAACGAACAACAACATCGAACAAGGTTACACATACCTTGCTATAACTAAACCATTGGGAACTCTCCAATATCAATGGTTACCCAAGGAAGATTTAGGTAGCTTGATAGATCCGAATGAGACTACCTACCACCAATCCCTGATCATGGATAAGTCTAAGTTATTGGTACGGGGAAAAAATAGGCTCCCCAACATAAGAACCAACAATCTTAATCGACCAGCATGGGATGGTACAGAAATACAACAAAATATAACGTGTTGAGATGACCACATGGTTAGTCTGCATGGCTTGGGAAACCATGAACTAACAGTGGAGATTCTTCCATCTACATGGTTTTTTTGGAGGGCATGGTCACTACTAACCAAGTGCAAACCGTGTGGTCAACCAGTCTAGCCAAACTTCATACCTTTCTCTAAAGGCTCAATGGAAACCAAAGGGGGAGGGAATAACATTGGGAAATGACATGGGTACAAGGCCCTCCACCTATTTCCACTGAACATGAAGAGTTGAAGAAATATGATGACACCATAGGTTTAAACTCTTCTTATCTTTCATATTGAGGATAGGACTTTGCACAAGGGTTTAAATGACACTAGGGTTTCCCCTGACTACGCGCCAGCTACTCTCCAGGACCTATGGCTGGAGCTCAAAATATTGAAGCATCTTCGGCCTCGCAGTTAGGCTTTAGAAACCACCTGAAAAATAATTCTTCTTTAGTTGCAAACAACAACTACACCGCAATCCCCGATAAGTTTTTCCAAGACACAACACATTCCAAACTCACTTTACCCTAGCTCGATATTTCACTGAAACAAGGGATTAGAAGATGTACACACATCACACCTTTTTTGTTCGGGTGAGAAACAATAGAAGTAAAGAACACTTATACTCACCTTCCTCTAAAATGGAATATTTTTTTATGTTTATTTCAAGGGAGACATTCTCCCAACATAATAGAGACTCTCAGATGATTGCCCAACTTTCACCTTTATAGTCAATCGAGCACATGACATCACAAGGAATCACCGAACATGACCATTGCGACTGATATAAACAATGAATAGAGAGAGAACTTGTACAAAATCCCCAAACAACACACAATTCTAGAAAGTGGCCATAATATCCTCTCATGACCAGATTTCCCACACTAGTAGTTTAACATGAACTCCTTCTTCGAAGAGACTGTGAAGGACCGAGAGTTCCTCTTAGACACTATCCAAATACTCATCCATTCTAACAACCCTAGAACACTTCCACCTTCGAAAAATTAGGAAACTTATGAGGCTAAGGTCACTTTCAGCCATCCATAATCAATCTCCCACTACAAGATGATACACAAAACCAATACAGGAAAGGGTGTATACTCAATCTAAAAATCTCAAGAAATAGATTCCTTATATTGATCAACTGGAGGATTTTCCAGTGGAGAAACAATCTGGGCTGCGCTTCAGTTATGAATTAACCTTTAATGGGGGCGTACCTTATCCAATGAGAGAACCCAAGGACCCAAACAATCTGGTCCATTGGTCAAAACAAGCCATAAACCAGCTCCAAACACATGAAGGGAAACACCGTAAAGGCATCCCAAAACATATCTCAGAGGAGACTACTAACCGGTCCTTCTACCCAGCTTACCGACCAAACATAAACCCAAAACATAGTTTAAATAAGAGGGGTTATTGGACTAAAAAAACATCCCACAAAAACAAAATTTTTAAAAACCCATAATACAAACCATCCCAAACTATTCATCAAGACATCATGTTTTTCTTTAAAACCATTTCTTTGAAAACAAACGGTTCAGCGGTAAGAGTATCGACCAATGGTACCCCATGGGCCTCACACATGCATGTTTTTGTGCCACACCAGACACCCTCCTCATATCTGTCCCGGCACTCATCCAGTCTTGCCATCAACCATCCATCATCCCATATAACCCCATGCATGTGGTCGCTAATGGAAATACCAAAGGTTAAAACAAAAATTCTTTCCACTTTTCAAAACCAAAACAGTCAACCAACACATCATTTTTTCTCATAACCGCTAACCACGAGATCAAAATCCCAAATCACATTTACAAAAATTTTCAGAAAGTCACAACCATTTAGAAAAAAACTCACTTTCAAGATATTCACATCAATTTCAAAACATCTCATCCCATTAAAACACACTCTGATTGTTTAGAAAAATCTATTGGAAACACTTTTCAAAACCAACTTCGATATAGTTCCTACTTTCAAAGAGGTGTAAGAACACCATTTTACATTTCAAAACAATTCTGAAAATTCAGTTCTTCCATTTTATAAACCAAACTATTCCCTCTTTATTTGAAAATCATTTCATAAAAACTTTACGCTTCTTAAAACCAAAGTGCCAAGATTTCAAAACCTAAGCACAAAACAGTACGAGAGGAAACTAGTTTAAGTGGGTGACTTGGAAATATGGTTGGTGGACATATTACAATCACTTCAATGTCACAGAGAGTGTTCCAGGGAATATCCTTGGCTCCACATGGCTTCTCATGCCCTACGAGCTCACTAGGACCATTAACCCAACTCTCTTTTTCATTTCCCTTAATCATCGTCGAACCAAGAAAACCGAAGGACATAGATAAATCCCGACTTCTCTTGGAATCTTGAATCCCATTATGAGGTGTGGTGATCAGGCACACAACCTATAACTAGAATTCCATGTCCCAACAATCGTAACTCCAGACTATCCTGACTCTTCCCCAAATAACATGACCCAAAGAGTTAACCTGAACCTCCTTTGATACCATTTTTTCATGAACGGAATCGATCGCCACCAAAAATGGCACCAAACCCAGCTCGTGAAAAGGCCCGAAGGGCGTTTCCGATCCCCATGGGCTGGCACAAGTTCCCGGGTATCATAAAATGAAAATTGGGAATGATTTATCCGAGTTTATAAACATAAAACAACAAAAGAATCCAATGAAACAAATCTGGATTTTTCAAACCAAAAAATCATTTACAAAAATTCAGAAATGAATTACATAGCTTAAAACAACTCAAAAGTTCTATACCAAAGGTACAAAACCAAAAAAGTACAGCCCAAGAACCCTCATGGCAAGGGTCACCGCCCTCAAGCCACCTCCACAAGACTTCACCACCAAGGACCAGCTAGAAACCCGAACCACTGGAACAGAAAACTGTACCCAACCGGCGACAACAAAAATATGCAAGTCTACTTACACCCAAGGGTGTATGTAGGGTGTGAGACAATGCCCAGTAGGATACCACCACCAAGAGATTCCATGTGATAAACATTAAAAGACGAAAAGCATGCATGTTTTCAAAAACATGGAATGTTAGTTACAATTTCTAAAAGATGCAACTTTGAAAAAAAAACAGTTTTCAAGTGGGCCATCATTAAGAATCAACACTTTTAAAAAAAATTCAACACTACTGAATTTTCCAAAAAAAACTATACTGTATGCCGACGGTAAGTACAAAGTAAATAATGAGAACAAGAAATAGGAAATAACCCCTAGGCACTAGCTCGTTCTGGGTCCCAGGTACCTCGTATCTCGGTGAGAGTAACCATTACGATATCTGTTCTCATGCACGAGACACTAGTAGGGAACATACCCATAACCTGGTGGTCCCCAATAATCATCATCATAGTTTAGTTAGAGTTTTAAGCGTCAATCTTTCTAAGTGAAACTGAAGCCAAACCCCACGGATTCACTAGCATACTTGTACACGTCCACCCACCTAGATACCCGGGTTTTCCCTTTATGCTAAAAAATGTTCAACATGCCAAGAAATATAGTTTTCACATGTATATATCACTTCCACATCACACATTAACCAAACAGCCCCATTTACATCACATAAGTCACAAATTCCACTTTTCATTAAAATGCATTTTGAAATCAAACTCACACCAAAATAACCCACAACACTTTTTTCATAACTTTCACAATCCAACACATCCTTTAACAATTTTATGAAGTCCCTAAAAATATGATAAACATCACATAACATAACTATTCACATTTAAAATGGACCATTTTAATGTATAAAGAATCCAAAATAGTTTTCCAATATGGTTTCACCTCTTACATAAATCATTAAACCACTCAAAACTTTCATAAAACAATTCTAAATAGTGTACCAAAGCTTTTCAAATAAAACCCATTTCAAAACCATATTTCAAGGACAAAATCACACCAATACAAATTCAAAACAGAATTGGAAGCCCCAAAAACATTTTTTAAACAACCCCCCATCTTTTATACAAACACCTCAAACAATAGCACAAAAGATCCACATGAAACGCACACGTTTTCAAAATCACTTTCAAGAAGTAAAATAACGTTTTACACCATAAACCCTTAGAAAAAACTATTTAAGACCTAGTGGTACAAAAAATCAGAATTCTCATCCCAAACAAGATTTATTAAACCAAATTCATATGTTATAAAACAATCCCAAACAATACCCAAAGGGTTACACATGAAAAACACCAAATTTTAAGCTAAAATGAAACTATAAAAATAAATGCTTAACCAAATCCAACATAAATAATTTTTGCACCACACACAGTATATTATGAAAATTAATAATGAGTAATTCAAGCAAACTAACTCATCTAGAAATGATTACACACGGAATCACCTACCGAATGTGTCGAAACCCTCAAATATTGGGGCGAAACATCAACCCCACAATCGCCGCACCTCAAGGAAGTTAAAAGAAACCTAAAACCTCAATATCTCACCCACAATAAATTAATTTAGAACCTAGGCATGAACCCTAACTTCTGGAATTTTTATAATTCAAGAATTAGGGAAGAAACCCTAAGCAATTTGAAAGAGGAAAGAAATAGACTCGCCTACTTGAAGTATCCTGAATTAATCAGTCCAAACACAATAGTTTCTGAAATTGAAAACATCCAAAATTCCGGGGTTGTTCGAAAAATATATAGGAGGTAATTTAGGAACTGGAATGGAGGAAAAAGAGTAGGAATTGAGAGAGTTAGTAAGGGATGAAGTTACCTGATCAATTCTGGCCGATTTGAGACACCCTGTGAATATCAGCCCTAATTCGCGATTTAAAAGAGCTCCAAGGATGGGGGAAAGGAAATGGGAGCGCGCCTGGGTTTCTTAGGGTCGAGGGGGAGGTTGATTCACTGAAAAAAAGAAAATAGTGAAGGAGATATAAAAACATTAAAAATTATTTTTAATGCAGGAAATGGGCCTTCGGGCAGGCCCATTATCTTAAATAAAAACCCATATCCACCATGATTATGGATATATAAAGGCTCCAAATTTATATTTTTGAGTTAATAGGTCATAGTAGACCATTTAGGAATTTGAATTTGGGAAAAATATAAAACAATTAACAAGTTATAAAGGAAACAAAATTTATTTTTAAATCTGGAATTGGGCTCACGGTTTGGCCCAATTCCTTAAAACTCATCTATTTCTCCATAAAACCTTTGGAAACCATCCAAAACAAAGAATTAAATCAAAATAAATGAAATTTAACTTAAAAATAAGTCATGTATGTGACATGATAAAAAAATATATCCACCCTTAAACTATAAATATACCCTCCTTAACCCATTCAAAAAATACAAAAACAACATATTTTAACATATTAATAACAAACTCAATATCTAAATCCCATTATAAACATTAGGGGAACCATAATCTAATAGGATAATCATTCCATGAAACTGCAATATGATTTCCTACTGAGTTTATTTCTATACAAAAAATATGTTCCTTATTCAAAACTTGTTAATTTTTTCTTTTTTTATTATTCCTCTAATTTATAAATCAAATTATATAGTATTTTATCCTTTTATAAATCATTTGAATATATTATAATTTGATTTTATCATAAAACAATCAATTCAAATGATATTATACTTTCTTATAATATTTATCCAGTCATGGTATGATTAAAATGTCCATATGGATGATTTTATTTGTCAAATGTTACCACATAACGTGGATTTTTATGGAATGATATTTAATGAGTAATTATAATAATAATATTAAATATATGGGTCTATAATGATAAGATGTTTCTAAAATTATTATTATTCAAAATAACAAATCAGATTCAGTCTAAGTGTTAAAAATATGTATACAAGACACGTTTTGAGGATGTAGACCTTCTTGGAACATTTATTGAAGAATGGGTCTTCATGCTATATTTTTAGGAATATCATAAAAATTATTAGATGTATAAATGTTTTTTAAAACCCAACAAATATATTAATTATTATATAAATTAAAACATTATAAACTATAAATAAAGAAGTGAAGAATAAGCGTATCTTTCACCCTTGAAATTCACTTAATCATCATAAAAATTTCACGAAGACTACCAATGAACAATAAAAATATTATTACCATAATTGTGTATACCTGGAACGAATCGTAGTCACTCAATTCTCATTTGGTTCACATCAGACTCCATTATGTGATGGTGCAACATTACAAAATGGAGGAGGAAGAAATAGAGATTCAGAATGAGTGAATGACAACAATTTTTCATAATAAAAATCATGAAAAAACTATCACCCATTAAATTAGGTACTACATCCTCATAAATATACCTCAATGATGGTCGTTGTGTTCTCTAGTTTATACCAATCAATTATAATGCACAGGTAAATTCTATCACCATATTTATGAGAATCATTCATGAATAATGATCTTTATTTATTTTCATTATGTGAAATTGATTATTAATGATAACATACATGGGATTAATATCTCTAATGAAATGTTAATATTATATTACACAAAAAATTGAATAAAAAATCCATGTGATACATCCAGCATTATATAATGACTAGAGTGTAGAGTGGTTATATTATATGGCCCAATTGTATGATACAATTGAGATTGTAGTGAAATTGTTTCAAAAGACTATGTCTTATTATATCCCATATATCCTGAAATAATACATATCCTTAATGAATCCATAAAAAATATTTCTCTCATACCTCCATTATTAATTCATATTCAATAAATCTAATATACATTATTCCATTCCATGTTATATTGTATCAAATACAATTACTTGTGTAAATATATAAAAATATTTCTGGATACCAAACAAATTTTGTGGAAAGGTATCATCAACATCCCAATGCATCATAAAATATTCATCACATTTTGAATACTCAAAAAAACCACATTTATAGTAACTAGAAAAATCATATATAGAATCTTTCTGTGTCAAAATAAATCCCCATTTAGTAAACCACAAAATATAACCAGATGAGTTTTTTTATCATTGTATACAAATATTAATATGCATATTAATTAATATAAGAATAGGGAAATATATAGTAACCATAGGATCTAATAAAGATTCAAATGAATCTGATAATATCTTTACTAGACACATGTTTATCTAAACCCAGTAACACCAGTCTCATCACATGTTATCATGCACTCCCATAATATACATTTGTCTATGAAATTGAGTGACCATGGAAGATAACATATGTAAATAACATATAGTCAAATCATACATTCACTATTATTTGAAAATATGAATTATAAAATGATGAATACATCAAATGCCCCTAATATTTTTAGATAAGTGGATCATATGTTCCGCATCCTAACAAATAAGTACATCATATTTAATATCAAGTTCCAACCACAAACACCACATTCTATCTCAATAAGAAGGAAACATTTGATTATTGACGTATGAGAAGGAAAATACCATCTTTATGGATCTTTAAGTGGTGATATGATCATCATCATACCCATCCACCCCATGATTTTCTAAACCTAAAGGATTTTGTAAGAATGATATCGAAGGATTAAGGAACACATGATAGATTTGTAACACCCAAAGATTTTTTTAAATAATATTATTCATATTAAATTAGTATTTTTGATATTTTTAAATTTCTCAAAAACAATAGAGTTATGTTTTTGTATGGAAAAAATATTTTTGGCTTGTGTTACACACAAGGCCGAGTTTCTTCTATAGCATGTGTAACAGGTAACACTGAGTTTTTCCAAACGATAGACTATTATTAAATTTTTATTATTATTCAATATATAATGAAATAACAAAGATAATAAATTAGTGGTTATGAACAAAATTAACTAACTTATGAAAATATATTTCTCATAATATAATATAATTGGTTACTAATTCATTAAGACCGAAAATATATGCCAATTGATTATAAAGGGTATATTTTTTATTTTTATACTTCTAATGGCATTTTATCATAATAAAATAAATTAAATACAATTAATGAGTGATATTAATAATAAAAATATGTTTAATATTTGATAAAATATTTTTCATATTCACCCAAAACTTTTTATATGAATAAGATATGAAAAAACTCAATCTTATGCATAAAATCCTATATTTTTCAAAAGAATAATTTTTGGGCTTTTAACAGAAAACCCATTAAATAAATAATTTATTAAAATTTTAGAATTTTCATATGAAAAAAGATTATTATTAGAAATATGGTTATAAAAAATTAATTTTCATGATTTTTGATATTTTTCTGATAACTTTCATGTTTTGATGAATTGTGAAAATATTAAATTCTAATTAAAAAATTATTTTTCCAATTTTTTTTTATTCATTAATTTTATATTTTTTTAGTATTAAAGTCTAATTAGATCATATTTTTATCATTTAATACAAATTAGGTCATTATAATCAATTTCACATTGAATATTCATATATTAACCTGTCCATCATTTGGACATTTTTTACATTAAAACTATGTTTTCTCATTCTGTAAATGAAATTAATATTAAACTACATTATATGCATTGTATGTTTTTGGATTTTTAAAATTGTTTTAAAATTTTGGAATCATAAGGTCAAAATATAGGAAATATTTCACTTTTATTATTGGGCTTCAATAATAGATACTTTAGTTATTATTTTAAATACCACGGTTATGTGTAAATTAGGTGATCAATGATAAATATAATATTCTAAATGTAATATAATTACCCTAAAAATTGTCCTAAATTAATTGGATAAAATAATTCCAAAAAAATGAATCCTTGGTCTATAAATTATGACTTTTTAAGCTGTATTGTTGTAAATATTACATTTATAATATATTATTAAATGTAAAGAAAAAGATTTCATATTCAGGTTTCTCATAACTATAACAAGTTTAATTTGGGTTTATATTTATGATATGTATAGCTATAAATAATATTTAGAAATATAAAATCAATCCCTAAATAATGATAATTTATTTATAATTTAAGGTAATTAAATAATTAAATTAAATGTTGTCATGATCATTATTGAGTTATTAGATAATTATTGGATGAATCAACTAAATGATATCAAATATATTAATATTAATATATTATATAATAATTATTGTCTTAAACTATATTTATGGATTAATTTGACATGTTAGTTATAATTTAAGAGTGTCTTTTCTAAATTATCATTTTGTCATGATTTTTGTAAAAGGTAAACTAATTAATAGTGAAAACATTTACACTATTGAAATTTTAAAATATATAATATTTTATTAATTGATATAAGATTAATAAAAATAAAATTTTCCACCAAGTGATTGGTAAAATTCTAAACATATCATCAATGAATTATTAATTTGTATTTTGATAATTTTGTAGTAATTAAATTACCCCATAATGGATAAATTACACGATATAACAATAAAAATTAAAATGGTAAATTAACTGTTAAAAGAAAAAGATAAGGAAAAATAATAAAAAAATAGAATAATTTTTATTGGATGATTAGATTTGAACACATCCTAATAATATCTTCGGAATAAATCTATTGGGGCCAATTTGAATTAAAAAGTAATTTATATTAATTATCGTTTTAGGAGATCCCAAGAATATCCCTCCCCTCCCTAATAAAATGGGACTACACCTTTACATATATTAACACATCTAACTCCCTCTAGATCTGCCAAATTCTAAAAAAATAACCTCCCATATTTCTTTCCTTTATCCTAGAAGTCTTACATTGGGTAGAAAGTGAACAAAATAAGTTTTTTTCTAAAAAAAATGATATACCCGAAAAAGCTGATATTTGTACGAGTACGAATTGAGTCAAGACATAAGGTGAATGAATTTCATATCACTATTTCTTTTTTTTAGATAGATCATATATTCACCAATAATTAATTTTTTTTAATGTAAATACTTCTTAGGATTGTGTTCTATTACTTTTATACTTTAATTTATGGCTATTTACAAATCCTTTTAATGATCACTATTTCCTAGGGTTTTACAGTTTAAAGAATAGAAAATGAGTAAGGTAGATTTGTCTCAATTTTCATTCTTTGAGATTCATGTCTTGATATGCACCTATATTATTTTATGATTTGCATATAAATCCATTTTAAATTTTAGATTATAAATATCCTTGTTTTCATGATATTTTATGCTTCGTTTATTGTTATTATTTGACTGGGGTTATGATTAAAATGATTTAATGTGGTATGGGACACTATGAAGTGTTTGAATATTATTATCCTCAAGAAATTACATTAAAATATCTCCTAAGATAAATATCATTGAAAAAAAAATTCATCAATTTTTATAGGTTTTTATGTGGTTTTCAAATATTATATTACAATTATTTACATTTATTTTTAAATAAAAATATTTTAAAAATGGGTTATGTTCTAAAAAGTGTTTTTCAAAGAAAGAGGGACATTTTCTTAAAGAATTGGTTTCAATAGTAATCTAATAATTATTTTCCACATAAGACCAAGTAATTTGATGTAAATTAAACATTAATATTGCTATCAACCAATGATACCAATATTATTCATTATTTTAATTGTTTACATTTATGATGGATTAGTACCTATGAATTTTTCTTTTACATGAGATGTTCTATGACGGAGCGTTTTATGAAACCCAATTATTTTCAATGATTATGTATGATTTATGTTCATTTAGAACCTAAATGTATGAATTAATTATGTGATTTTTGGGGCCAATATCTCCTTCTAAATCATTGGGTAATGATTAATATATCATGAGATTGACATAAAGAACCTTCTTCTATATGATGTTTATGGTAGTGAACCCTGACAACCGAGACTGGTATGAGATTGAACTATGACTATCAATATGGTTTTGGTAATGAACCATGACTACATAGATGGTATTTGGAGTAAGCCCATACTACTACATTTTCTCTGGTAGAGATTCGTTGAATACTATAGAAATCATTTTTATATGCTTTTTTGTGTGACAAAATTTTTATTTCTTATTACTATTATATTCATTCATAGATTATTTTATTTAATGACTTCTGATTCATGTCTTATGAACTTCCACTACTTTTTCCAAGAATCATGTATATGATCTTTTGATATTTATGGTGTGTTCTTAAAGTGTTATGATAATGTTTTCATACCTTTATATTCTTATTAGGCATACATGTCTTCGTTGATTTTCCTTTCTCAGTATATGATCTCTCCATATTCTTATGTTTCCATTCCCCAGGATATTAGGAATGGTTTTATGTAGAAGTAATAATGGGAATAATAATTCTCGGAAACGTTTATGATCTTACACTAGACTAGAAGTATGTGTTATATTTTTTCAAGGACATAAAACTAATATAGTCTTTGGATTTATGTTTGTGTAGTTTATTAAGTGTTCTACAAAGATGATGTAATGTCCATGTACAAAAATCATGGGTTATTATATCTGGTATCAAATCCATGTTTATTAATCCTTTGGAAACATATATGTGAAAATGATCTGAGATACATAGTTATATTTATGAGGATATTTAAAGGTATTTCACTATGGATAAGAGTATGGTTTAATGTATTTTGAATTAAGTACTATGATTCTCTATTTAATCATCCATAATTAGGTGGATTTCTATTATGGTAAATTTTTCTCTCATTATTCTTTCTTGTTTTAGTCAATGTTAGGAACTAAAAATAAATATTTTAATATTAAATGATTCGTATTTTTAGAGTATGTGAAATATAAAAATAGATCCCTTAAGTGTAAATATCATGAATAGAATAATTAATGATGTATGATTATGGTTTATACTTCCTAGGATAAAGGTACTTTAAACAACATGTGAATGGTATGGGATGTTCTAACAATATATTTTAAATTAAAACTATGAATCATGGTAAGATTATAGTTGATGAACCATATGACAAGATTCATGTTTCATATTTCTTGAAATACAAATATGATGGACCTTGAGTAATGGTTTAAGAATAAATTTAGATGACGTTGATGTATATGTTTTTGAATTCAAGGATTTATTAATACAAGTAATGAAATATATTCCTATTTTCATTATATTTTTTTCACTGTGGATTGGAATGAATTTTTTGAATTTTTATAATGACCTATAAACCTGATTTAAGGGTAATGTTATATATTTAGAGAACAAATGATTAAGGAAAAGATAACCCTTAATAATTACCTTTTGTTATGATAATGTTGTTTGGATATAGATTTTTTGAATATGAATATGTAAATTGGATGATACTAGTTTCTTGGGAACTAATTATGGACTTGTTTTCAGGTGGGTTATTCTATAATAAATGATGTATAAATATTTATGTACTTATGGAAAATATCAAAATAAAATTTAAAAAAGGAAACATCCATGTTTTTAACAAATTTCTTTGGAAATTCATGTTTTTACAATGTTTCAAGTGAAACATGATGAAGGAGTTCACATGTTTGTAAGGTGACAACTAGGAGAGATTTTGTGAACTTCTTTCTACTGAATTTTTTTTCATTAATCAAACAGATTGCAAGGATATACATTTATAGAAATTTAAGAAATTCATCATATAATATTTGTGATATTAAATTAATATATCACCACATAAGGATTTATGCATAATGGATAGGCTTTTGAAAAAAATAGTATGTTGATGGTTGCTGATGAAATATGAGATGTGTTATCATATTTATCATTAGTTTTTAGTTATTCATAAATGAAATATTCACCATCCCTTTTTAGAGAGAAAGGTGAGGTGTAAAGTTATCAAGGAACAACCAAGGGTGAGATTGTATTGAATCAGGTAAGAATATATCCTCTTAAAAATTCATTTACTCTATGGAAATGATCATGAAACTAATAAGGTTATCATATAACCATATTTTTATATGAATCAAATATCCTCGTAAATCATCACAAATTTATTGAATTTTGATGATTAACATTATTTTGATCTTGTTCTCTATCACTCTCCATCAGAACGTGATCATTGGATTTATCATCCATGTCTAGGTTTTCACTTCCCGCCTATGTTATTCTATGTGGAAACATAGTTATGAGTAACCTTGAGTAACTGTTAAGTTTCTATCATTAATTTTTATTGTGAATTCTTTTTCTGTTTTTTTTCAATGTTGGTTTCTATGAATGGAACTTTACAATATTAATCCCCTAATAATCCAGATGAATTTTTAGGGACAAATTTATTTAATAAGGGGTAGAATGTAAAATCTAGATATCTTTTGAAAGAAATTTTTTTGAGTTAATTTAATTTTTTGATTTTATAGATTTCACGCAACACTAAATATGGATTTTTTATACTAATTAACCTAAATTTGTATTGTTTTAAAAAAAAGGATGAATTCCTTTGATATATCATTTTACATGAAGGACCGAGATTTACCCAACATTATTATATTATAAAAATATTATAGTAATTTAATATAGTATGATATACCCTAGATGTTAAATAAAAAGTTATAATTAGTATTTATTAATTTATGATAATATAAGTTTTATGGTATATATTAATTGGTTACCAAATCATTAAAAATGAATTATATATTCCAATTGTTTATAAAAGAAATATTTTTATTTTTATCCTTCCAAAAAAGTTTTGTCTTAATTAATTAAATTAAATATTATTGGTGACTGATTTTAATGAAATATTTATGTTCAATATTAAATAAAAAATATTTTTCATTGATCCAGAATATTTCATAGACATAAAATTAGGACCAAATCAATCATATTAAAAAAAGAATATTTTTCAAAAGGCCAATTTTCCCACCTCTTAATGGAGACCCCATTTTAAATATAATTCATGACACTTTTAGAATATTTATATGAAAATATAATATTCTTATTTTAAATAGGGATATAAAAATTTACATGGGATGAATTTTTGGTATTTTTATTATAAGTATCATGTTTTTAAGAAAAATGGAAAATATTAAATTGCACATTGAATTTTTATATAAAAACATATCTATCTTTTGGAAGTTTTTACATCAAAAATTTGTTCTCTAATTCGGTTAATAGAATTAATTTTAAATTACATTCATCAAATCATGTTTTTTAAACACATAAAAATTGATTCAATTTTTTTAAGTGGATGGTTTAAATTTTGTAAATAGTTCCATTTTATTTTTTGGTTTTATAAATACAAACATTAGTAATTATTTTCACTACCACAGTTAATGGTAAATCAGGTAATTACAGGTAAAAATATTAATTTAAATATTATAAAATTACACTAAATACTTTTCTAAATTGAGTGGATGAGTTTGTTTCTACTTGAATAACACTTGAGTTGAATCCATTTCCTATGGACGAAGCATGGGTATGAATGTGGCATTTATAATATTTTATTTAAAGTAAATAAATATATGTAATAATCAGGTTTTACTTAACTATAAAAATTTTTATATGGTGTTATATATGAGAAACTTTATACTATAAATTGACATTATAAATATAATATGATTTAATTAAGCATGGTAATTTATTTATAATGTTTACGAATGAAATAATTCAATTATACGGTGACAGAGTGATGATGTAGAAATTGCTTCGTTTATGGAATAATAAAATAAATGATATTAAAAATATTAAAATAAATTAAAATTAAAATAATTAATTCCATCCATGAATTCTAAGGATTATTTTTACATGTTACTGATAATTTAGGTTATTTGGTTTGAAATTATCTTTCTGTTATGATATTTTCAAAATACCAACTAATAAATAGTGTCATAATTAATATAATTGATATTTTAAAAAAATATTTTATTAAAAGATTTAAAATTCATAAAATAGAGAAACTAGATGAACTAATCAGGATAAATTTTAAAATTTCACCAATGAATCATTAATTGGTATTTTGGAATTTTATTATTTTCATATTTACCGAGATGTGTAGATTATATCATATCATTTTAAAATTTAAAAAGTTAAATTAAGGGGTAGCCTAATGATATTAATAAAAAATAATCCAAACATGTTTAATTTTTATTGTATAATTTTATTTATACACATACCCATCCTATAGTCTACATAAATCAGTTTTGGACGATTCATAATTAAATATAAATTTATATAAATTTAATATTTTTAAAAGACTCCAATAATTACCTACACCACTCTTATAAAAAGGGAGAATATCTTTCTCTTTTATTCACACATATAAATCCCATTGGCTCACCCAACATATTTCTATGCCTCCACTAGAATTCTTTCCCATCATGCTATAAGTCTTCCAATGTGTTGAAATCCCACCAATTAATTTGTTTTGTGCAAATAAAAAGGAGATACCCAAATAAGAGGATGTTTGTATGAGTACTAATAGAGTCAATACATAAGGTAAGGGAATTATAATCTCATATTTTATTTTGGTGAGATACAATCCTTATTGACCACTGATTTCATTTTTTTGGTTTATAAACTAACTACGAATTTATTATATGAATTTTATAATTTAATTTATGGTTATTTACATTACAATTTTTGGATCTCTATTTGATGGGGTTTTATGGTTCAAAAGTTTCCAAATGAGCAAGGTAGTTTTGTCTCAATTTTCATTCATTGATATAAATATTTTTTAAACACCTATATTGCTTTTTGATGTATACACACGCCATTTGAAATGTTATATTATGAATATCTTTCAATTTAGGTTACTTAATGTTTTTTAATTATATTATTACATGAGAGTTGTGATTCAAATGTCTCAAAGTGGTCTAAGATAGTTTGAAGTCTTTAAAGACTATGTTCCTCAAAATTGTATTTAAAAAATCTAATAAGTTCATTTTTTGAGGAAAATTGTTTTAATTAAATGTTTTATGATTTATAGTGGTTTTCAAATATTCTTTTAGTATATTTTAATCTATTTTCCATGATTTTTATTCATAATATTTTTATGGTATAAAAAGTGTTTTTCAAAGAAAAATGGATATTTGAATCAAGAATTCTTTTCAAGAGGGCTCTCAAAATAATTTCCATCTATGAAAATATTATTTTATGTTATATATGGTTTTATGATGATATTAACAAATGATACAATTCTTAATATTTCTTTTAATGGATTGCGATTATGATGGATTAGTACTTAGGATTTTGTATTTTCCATGAGTTATGCTACGTTGAAGCGTTTTAGGAAACCCGTTTATATTTATGGTTTATTAATGATTCATGTTCTTGTGGTACAAATATTTATGATTTCATTATGATATGGGTGGGAAAAATATATCCTTCAAGATAATTTGTTAATTATATATACCCAATGAGATATATAAAAAGGTTCTTGTCTGACACGATTGTTATGTAAGTGAACCATGACTAAACAAATTATAATGGGAGTGAACCATGACTATTCAGATAGTGATTGGATCAAACAATTACTAACAAAATGGAATAGGGAGTGATCCTATACAACTAACATGTCCTTTTAAGGGATTTCATAACTACTATGAAAATCATTTTTATAACCCTATTTGCCTACCACATAATTCATGTCTTATTCATATATTATTCTATCATGGCTTATGTTTTTTAATTCATTATGATTCATGTATTATTAGGTACCAATTTTTATTCCATGAGTCATGCATATTATCATTTGATATGAATAGTATGATAATAATATATAATTCTCATCTTTTCATACATTTGTGTTTATATTATTCTTACATATCTTCTTTGTTTACCCTTACTGATAATCTTAGTTCACACTATTCTAATGTTTCAATTACCTATATTATAAGAAAAGGTTTTAATTAGGACTAAAAATGGGATTTATATTTGTGGGAATCATTGATATTATTTCACCAGACCAGAAATTTATGTTCCATATTTCTAAATGCACTAAACTAATATGGCCTTGGGCACTTTTCTTTTTAATGTATTAAGTATTCCAAAAGAGTCATGTAATTTCCATTTTCAAAAATCGTAGGAAATTAATATATCTCACCATAATCATGTAGTTTGGACCATATATTATCCATGAACCCATAAAATACCAAATACATAGTGTATAAATGTCAATGTCTTGTACATTATTTGTTGTTTAGTATGTAAAAGCATTTTTTCTCTTCATAAGCATATTTTGTATCTCAATATATAAAAACTTCACTTTATATCTTCAAAATTTCTTCATATCCTATATTACTCTCCATGATTAAAATATACTAGGGATAGCTCGAAATCTTACATTGATAGTTAAACAATAATAAAATTCCACAAAATAAAAATTAATATACACATTTATACTACTAATAATGATGAATGTAAAAGCTAGTGATTCAATTTATATGAAATAATTTTTTTTCCTAAAACCCTTATATGAATTATTAACTAAAAACTACATAATATTATTTATACTATATCATATATGTTATAATTTCATTTAATACTAATGTTTTATAAATGTTATAAGGATTAATTAACTTATTAAAATAACATGTATCTTCTAACACATCTCTCTGTGACCGTCAAGTGAAACTCACCCATTAAACAATATACTGAATTAAATATAATGAGAAATAAAGAGTGATTAATATTTAGATTTTGGTATCACATTCTTATTTTAAAACTCCTTAATCATATTATAGCTCAAACTTCATAAAATCAAATATTATGATATTAATAACATAAATTTTCCACATAAATATTTCCACTATTTAACATTATTAGTCATGAAAGCTTTTTCATCAATATTTTTTAGTTATATATTTTTAAAATTAATATAACTATATACAATATTACGTACCAATTCATCTGAAACCCAATTTAGCATTATTTGATATTTATTTAGTTTTAATAACTAAATGTATATTTTTGAACTTATCTTTACATCTATTCACTATATATATTTTAATATATCAATGCTAATTAACATCAAATTTTATTATATTTATTACTTTTGAAATAGTTATATTAAATTTCTTATGGAAATTATATCTATTAGTTACATTTTTCAATAACATAACATATATTAATATTTTTAATAAACTAAGATTAAAATTAAATTAAATTTTTTATTATAATTTTTTATTTGTTAATATTTTTCTTCAAACACACTCTCACTATCCTCAAAGATAATATATTCAGTTTATAATATCATTATAATATACATAAACATCACATTTTAGGTTATTAAAATTATTTTATCATAGTATAGATATTTAAAAAATAATCTATAGTTTTAATTTGTATGTGGTATTGTTTGTTTTTTGGAGAATTTTCTATCCAATAATAGTACAATTAATTTAAATATGCCTCTTATACGTAGTGAGAATGGGTTCCCTCCTATGTAAAAAATTATTTTGAAAAAAAAATGTTGTCAAGGGTAAACCAATTTTAATAATGTCTTCTTTTCATGGCATGTTATAAATTATAGTGAATCATAAACAATCTTTATTCACATCATTATCTCATATTACTTGTAAAAAAATTATAAATTTAAATTTCCTTTCATAAAATATGTTAAATGAGATGAATATATTCGCACATTATTTTAATCTATATGGGCCTAATGATTGGAAAATTTTCAAATAATTGAGGTAAAAAATCATTGCATCATCACTTGAATGAAAACTATTATATCTATAAATTATTCAGTTTATTTTTTTAATATTTTATATTTACAAGAAATATTATTTAAGAATTTTGAATAATATACCCTAAAAAATTGAATAGTTTATGGATATAACACCAATACTGAACATGGATAATCCTTAAATTTTCATTATACCATTTAGATATCGTAAAAAATTCTGTATTTTTTAATCTATATTTCTTATTAGTTTTAATCTTATGTTTCAGTGACCTTAATATTCTATATGATGAAACATAATAAAAAACTCTATATAAATTATCATCTTCTAGTTTTGAAATTTTATTCCCTTTTAGTTTTTGTAAAACAACATAACCTACGTATAATATGCCCAACTCATATATTTTGAACACTTTAAGATTATTACGTAGTCATTTTTTAAATAATTTATTTTTATAGAATATGTATATTTATGAAATCATTTATCTCCATATCATAATTAATCCTTAAGAAATATTCTTATCTCACCATATCATTAGCATAATCAATCTTGTATAGTATCATTGTCCTACAAAATCATTTTAAGAAGGAGAAACTAAAATTCCTATGTTATTATTTCATTTATTTCCTTTGAAACCATAATTTAATCACTATATAATTCTAATAATACTATATATACAATATTTGAACAACTTATATGCTTAGTTACACATAAATTTATTTCTTTAACACATATAATTTCTTCTAAATATAATCTATTTTTAAGTTACTAGTATCTGGAGTTTCTTCCATGATGACTTTTCCTCCTATAGTATTTTTCACAAATAAATTTATTTTGGGGAAGATGATATATATGGAAAATAAATGTTTTTATCAAATTATAAGCTTGTGTTACTGTCATTTCATATGTAATATTATTAAATGGTAACTAAATAAAATGTTGATCCATTTTTTATTAGTCATGATCATTTGTTGGAAACCCTATTTTTCATTCAGAAATTAGTCTTATATAGATTCAAGTTCACAAAAAATCATATATATATGGTACCATTCTAAACATATCATATATGAAACATGGATGGTTGACTGGAGAATAACTTCATTATTCTAACATAATGTTGATGTCGTCTTTATTCAAATAGAATCATAATTCATTATGGATTCCTAGATAACTATATTGTAAACACTAAAATTGGAATTTCAATACATAACTATTAAGGTTATCCATTTTCACCATGTTTTAAACAAGATAATCCTTGTTAATCCTTCTATGGAATAACCTGCAAAATTTAATTTAAAACCATTTATCCTATTATAGATGATAAACACTATATATAATACTATCATGTAATAAACCATTCTGAAAACCATTATTCATGAAATATTTTAATATATTAATTTAATAATTTGAAATTGAACAATATGAATTCATTAATTAATTCATAATTTAAAAACTAGGTTTATAAAAATATTTTATTTTTTCTAAAAATGTTGTTTTTCAGTAATTTTTTTAGTATTCATTGAACATTTAATTTATATGACTTTACTAATTTATAAGTATTTATTATAAGTTTAAAAATACATATTTAATAAAATATTACTTTATTAGATAAAATTTATTATTTAATATTATTTATTATTGATAGAAAATATATGGATAATATATTATGAAAAAAAATTAAATTTTATCATTACAAAAACAATTGTGTTTGGTCATTTCATTAAATCAAGAATTTTAAAAAGAGATTTATAGTTTTATTTAGTTAAAATAATTATATCATAATTTTATTTTATAAAAAATAAAATTGGTTCAATAAAAGTTTTTTCGAAAATAATATTACTTTATAAATAAATTTAAAACATAAAACATTATTTCAAAAAAATATGTTTTATTTGAGTAAGTGTGGTTATATAAAATATTAATTTTCACAACATTGGAAATTTTATTTGATAAAAATAAATTTATATTTGATATTACAGGTATCCAATTTGTTAAAATTATAAAACGTAATTTTCTTCACTAAAACTAATTAGGGATGAAATAAATTAATTACCATGGTAAAGGAAAATTTGGGTAAAAGATATAATGTTAAATCAAAACGTCATAGAACTCTGTAAGTTGTCCAAAAATTAGTGGTTTAGGGAATATTGACCCAAAATCAGTTTAGTATCCTACTATTTTCATTATGATACCTTTTACAATTGATTTCTAATCGTACATGATTGAAATTGTAAGGGTTACTCCAAAAACCACCCTCCCATTTCTTATAAAAGGTATACGTATTTTGTTCTTCAATAATCAACAAAAACATGATTTTATTTTTAAAATAATTAAAGTTAATACACCTATGAACCAATCCCATGAATATAATACCCTATTCACTCATAGTTTTCCAAGCCCATTAAAATTCAAGGCATCTTCCCTGAAAAATTGAAGTCATAAACATGATTATTATGAACTACATAGTTTTCTTATTAAATGTATTCTTTAAAATTTATTGTAGACATAATTTTATAAATATATTATTAAAATTCATAAACTATTATGATAAAAAATTATTTTTATTATGTTAAATTGTTCATATACATAATTTATTAAGAAAAAAATCATTGATTGTGCATTGTGTTGACTACCGCCTCTGTGAAATAACATATTTCGTTCTACATTCCTTGTATGAAAATATATATATAAGGATTGTATTAATGTATAAATATTATTATTTTGAAATAATTAAGTCTATATTATGAAAAATTGATAACATATCAATAATATAATTAATAAATGATCAATGTTATTTTAATCTTATATAACTGTTGTATTCATAGGATAATATTTTATTCAAAACAGATTTATAAATTAATTATTCATATAATTAATCAAAAATTGCATACTTAACACTAATATTCGCTAAATAATGTCTTCATTTTTATAGTATAAGAATATTTTTACAAAACCACCTATTAATAATTCATTAAATCTGGGAATTCTCATGTTTGGGACGAATTCCAAACATAACTGAAAAATACAATGAATTTATATTAGGAATGATTATGTGAACATAATTAATATTATAGTAGGACCTAAATGTGGAAATAAAGATATTATTTATTTTATTTGTAGATATTATTCAAATTTAAATTCATCAATTAATCAAACACCCTGTATTTGTCAAAATTTTCCAAAACATGCTTATTATCAACATTATCTTGAGGGATATGTTTAAAATACTAACGAATGAAATTTAAATACCTATAATATATAATAAATGATTCATAATAGTAAATTTAATGACCTGGTTATAATTTTTGTAACGCCCCGACCCCAGCTACCCAGAGCCGGTGCGTTACTTCGTAACATTGGCATGATCACAAAAGACCAAGTCTCGAAAGACCGATTAGTTTAGTAGCATTGGAAACACTATATACATTCATAAGTCTTACATTACATCATAAAGTGAAAAACTAATAAAAAATTATTCATAGTCCACACTCATATCCTCTTCTGACTATCCCTGCAGGTCATTCATAAAATACTTCTTCACATCCTGGAAAATATCAGAACATTGAAAGGGGTGACCTCAGATGCTCATTAAGGATAACAATATTGCGGAAGCTTTCATAAATAAACATAAAAATTTAAGGCAATGTATAAGTAAAACAAAAGCCTTTTAAAGTTGAACATCAACATAATATGGCAAAAGTAAAATGAGATAATGCCATTCACTTCTTCACATGGATATTCTACTGTTCGAATAATTACATGCAATATCAATAACCACTTTCATAATGATGGAATGCATAATGCCAGACTTTCATAACCATGTAGTCAAGGCCTCGTGCCAAGAAAACAAATAAGATTTTGTCAAGGCCTCGTGCCAAGACACTAGTTTGTCTCATGAGACCTGCCGATGCATCGAGGAGCTATAGCGGGCTCCACCCGTCACTTATTAAGTCCAATGCATTCCTCATATGAATAGGTTTAAACATATCATAAACCATAACATAATCGTATCACATAAAACATGCATAAAGGAAACATAACATTTCCACATTTCAATCACAAGATATCAATACAACACATTGATATAATAAAAAAGCTTTCAAAACCATTTTCAAAACCAAAATAAAGGAAAGTTAAAACTTTGTATTTATTTTTCATTAAAAAAAAGTGATGGCTTGTAGAGGAAGCCGAAACTCAAATAATGGTCACGGCGGTGGAGAAGTCGTTGTCGCCGCATAAGTACGTCAAGAAAAACATTCCCTTTTTGTCGTTTAGTAAAACGCTTCGTATAAAAAGATTCCTTTTGAATAAACGTAAAAGTCAAAGGGGTTTATACACCGTATAAAAGAAAGTTGTGTATAAAACCAAATATGCCTCAATGAAAGGAGATTGAGATGAAGTCCTTAAAAAGATCATTTTTTTATAAATTAGGTCTATTATGTGTATTCACTATAAGTACACATAAATAATGTGAAAATACAAGATAGGACATTATAATATCATGACATAATTTGAAAGTAGGAGATTAACCCACAGAATAGAAATTGGGTTAAGAAGTTCCCTTACCTCGTGTCTGATTTGACTCAACCGTTCTTTAACCTCATGAATAATAAACTAGAGTTAATATATACCTTATTATGAACCATTTTCAATTTCATTATCCTTATTATATCACTTATTACAATGATATGAACATTATGTAATTATTTAAGTTAATAACGGTTGTTTTGTCGATCTTTGGTACTTGAGTCAATAATAAACTTCTTATAATTACAAGTTGTTCATGTGGTAGAATATTAATTATATCCAGAATTATATTCATGATTTAGATGTCATATATATCTTATATATCCAGTATGTACATTCATTTATAATATTACGTAACATTTAGAGGTAAGAAATGAAATGCACCGTTCATGGAGACGGTAAGCCGTACGTACGCATGAACGCTACTTTCATTTCAATTTCATATTTAATGGAACTAAATAATAATGATATAAATGTATAATATACATCCAGTATAATATAGTTTATAATACCATTTACTCCATCCTTTATACATCCCACATATGGCATTAACGATTCAAATCACTTTGAGGGGGCGGTAGTCCGCACTTCCTAAAATGAAATTATCGCGTTTTACCCATAATGGAAATCATAAAGTATGCCATAAATGAGAAATACAGAAGCATAAGTAAAACATAAACATATTATATATCATATATAAAAATAGTGACATCTTAATGGCCACCTTTGAAGGTGTTATATGAGTGTTGAACAATCATCGTTTCGTGAGGCAGAAATTCTCCATCAACAGAAACCGTATGTTCTTTAACCATTAGATGTAGGTGTGTGTAAGTTTAGCTCGAATACTTCTTATAAATACATCATATTATATTGAGTATACTGGTGTTGTTACAAAAGAAATGAATAAAAAGAGTTTAGGGGGTTGGATAAGAAAAATAAAACAAAACAACATTAGAAAAGACATTACCTCAAAATCGGGTAACTCTTTTTGATTTGAGCCAAAGGCATACTTGGGAAGAGTTCTGCCCAAAGTAAGGCTTCTAGGAGTAAGAGGGGGATGTTGGGAGAGTATTTGGGCAGAGGTTGGCCGAGCCAAATGGATTGAAAGTGTAAATGAGGTGGGAGAGGTGGGGGCCTTTTATAAGTGGAGAGGAGGGGCACTTTTGGAAAGATTGAAATGTTACATTATTTCACAATGATTTTCGGATTTTAAAGGTCCCACACTTATATAATTCGAGGATAAGGTGATAAGGTTTCTAAATCTCCTCATCCAATAGGCTTTGGACAAATGTAAGCCTTTGATTTTGCATTATCTTCTCATTTTATTTAAATCGTTAAATAATGAGGTCATCGCTGCATCATCATGATGTCATAAATAATTTAATTTATTCAATGTCTAAAAATTATAAAAAAAATACTATGATGTAGGAAATCTTTTTATCTTTCTAATGAATATTTATAATCAAAATTTGGACTTGTTTAACCCCACTTAAAAACTGTTTTAGTAAAATAACTAATGTTTGTGTCAATTTAATTTTAACATTAAATAAATATATATTAATGTCATTTTCCAACTAAAGTGGCTCCATGGGGTCCCCAAGTTTACCCATGGGTTGTCTTGGTCGGCCATGACTCATCCAATAGGAGTAGGACAAGTTTCATGCTCATCTCATATTATTAATGCATTATTTGTACCTTAAACTACACTAATTACCTCTAATCACGATTAAGAACTTAAAAGTTACTATTCACAAAAAAAATATTTTAATCTCATTGAACCACATTTTACTTCTTAATGACAACCATGTATGTCGGATTTTTGAAAATCAAATCACAGAAGTGGTAATATTTCATTTAAACGAAAAATCAGTTATTTAACTACCACTTAGTGGTTTCACTATTCATCAAAAATTGAAGTTTTTCAGAACAAGGTCAAAATTTCACCCTACGCTATAATTGATATTCCGAATTCAAAAATGATGTCTATTTTACAAAATTCCAAACATATAAGTTGCATTAATTAATTTTATAATTAATTCCCGCTGTTACGACAAATAGCGTGTTTTTAAGAAACAATTTATATCAAAAGATTGGCAATTGTTTATGTCCAATTTCAATGTTAAATTAATTCTAATGACCACCTTTGGATAAAATGGTAAAAATATATTCTAATTATACTTTAAAACCACTAAATAGTATAATTTATCACTATAAATTATTTTGATTAAAAAAGTTGTTTTTAAGTAATTTTCACTATTCATAAAAATTGGAAGTTCTCAGAAAATTACAAAAAATTCAACTTTGGATAATTTCGATTTTACGAATACAAAAATGAAGTCCATTTTGAAATATAAAATTTCTATAATTTTAAAAAGTGGTTATTAATATTCATAACGGCTACTTTGATTAGTCGCGGTGTTTTAGAACTCAAAGTTGTGTACAATGCAAGCTATTGCATTATTGAATGAGAAGCGTATCGTGGAAGCTCGGGGTGTTACATTCTCCCCTCCTTCAATAAATTGCGTCCTCGCAATTTGAAATTTTTCTTTGAAAATAAAAGGTTGAAAAGAGAAAATACCTTTGTGGAAAACCCACATAGGAAATAAGATTAATAAAATTTAGCCTTAATAAGAGGTAAAGGAAATGAAAAAGTCACCACCCAATTATGATCTCGATTAGGAGAACATTGGTGGGAATTAGAGACATATAATTGGAGGAAAAACGTAAATATTTGTAGGGATTGATTAAGGTCATCAATCACAATCAACTGTCAAATTGAGGGCCTCAAAGCCTTCAATCTATGTTAATTTAAAATATCATCAGTTCCACAAGACATAAGGTATTAGGATAACACATTTTTTTGTTTTAATATCCCTTTAATAAAGTTTAAGAATTAATTTATTCATTGAATAAGAGATAGGTATAAATATATTTATGGTTGACAATTAGAGTTTCAACCTTCAACTCATCTTTCACTCAAAAAGATAATAAAACTCAAAAATATTATACTTATCCTAATTGTATAAGGTTCCAAATGTTAACACATAACATTTAGATTAGGAAAATTATTTTGTAATAACCAGGGACTTCCTGTAGGCTAGTGGTAGGAAATAAAGGCCTATCGCACTATGATTGTGGGTTCGATTCCGGCAGCTTTGTCCGACGCGACGGGTTATGCCCCACCCTGCAGGTTGTCCTTTTCCTAAAACTGTAGTATCATAATATTCCAAAAATAATCTTCATAAATTTTTTAACCTTAAACAATACTATCCAATGATTATCAAATATACCTCTGTCCAGACTTTCTCTAAAAGGTCTCTTAATTCCAAAATCAATTTATCAGATTCCCCAAACAAGGTAAATTTTCTCTTATTGTCACATACTAAAAATATAATTACCTTCATCATATTAAAACCTTACTTAAATCAACAAGTACTGCAGTACAATCCATATATATATATCACATTATTCTTATAACCAGAATATAATCCTTGTGTCCAAAAGAACCAATACATTAATTATTCCGCTTCAACTGTAGTCACAACATAAGATTGGCCTTGATCCCTTGGCCTTTTCTGAGGTAAGTTTCCCTGATGCTTAGGACATTCATTTTCATAATGCCCTGTTTCCCTACAATTGTAGCATTCAACTTTGACAGCCTCTTTCTTTCCTTTGCAATCACGAGCCTGGTGACCCTTTTCTCCACATTTATAACAAACTCCCATTCCTTTTAGGCAAGTACCAGGGTGATTCTTCCCACAATTATCACATAATGGAAAATCCTTCTTTCCCTTTTTCCCTTTATCTGTCTCTTGTTCCACCGTTCTCTTCTTCTCTTGCTTTACTTTGTTGTCATAAGACTTAGAGAATTCCTTTTCTATCTTGATAGCACACGAGACAATATCTTCGTATGATGAGAAGGATTGTGATACTAAAGCTCGATGGAGAAATGGTTTTAACCCATCAAAGAAACGATCAATATTACTCCTTGGGTTACGTATATAATCGGCAGCATGCCTCGCTAACCTTGTAAAGTTAGCCTCATACATTGCGACATTCTCATCCTCCTTCTGCCTCAAACTCAGAAATTGCCTTTCCATATCTGCTCGATGGTCACGAGAAAAATATTTTTCTAAAAACAGATCTTTGAACTCCCTCCATTCCATATTCGATACGTCATCATCTTCCTTTGTGTTTTGAATCAGCGACCACCACTGATCGGCATCTCCAGTGAGGCGGTAAACTGCCATGAAAACCTTTTCCCTTTCGCTACACCCCAAGGCATGGAATATTTTCTCTAAGGAGATTATCCATTTCTCAGCTACTAATGGATTTGTACCCCCATTGAAGGTTGGTGGTTGTTGCCTCATGAAGCGGTCTAACATTGATCCTCCACGTTGCGGATCAGGGTGCTCCATACGAGTAAGGTTATCATTCATAACCTGAGTAAGTTGTCCCAGTATGGTGATTAGCTGATCGACACCAGTTGCATCACCAGCCCCACTATAATTATCTTGAGCAGGAGGGAAATCCCTACATGGAGTGCGTGAATTGATACGGTTTCCATTTCTTCCACTAGGCGCCATTACTAAACAATGGCATAAACTAGATCAGTTTATGAATCAAAATACATAATCCCATACTTATAAAAAACTTAACATAAATTGAACTATTTATGGATATAATCCATAATCATAAAAATGTTTTCTTTGAAGAAGTATATACTCATAACCCTTCATAGTGGTTTGTAAATAAAATGAGAATTATCCAAAGCATATCCCCCGGGAGTGTCGTAACCAAGAGTGCAGCAAGGCCCGTTGTCGTGCACCAGTTCCCATTTGAGTCTAGCTCAAAGTGGTGTTTTTGGGTTTTACCCCTATGTACATCTGTGCCAGAGCCACCTCTACCTGCTCATATCCAGACAGGGATGTATTGCTCAGAAAACTCATAACATCTCTATAATACCAAAATTCTAGGAAGTTCTTCTATACTAATCCTCAAAGTCTATCTTTGGGCTATGTGCTCTAATCAGAGTTTATCTAAATCTAGCTTCCAAGGTTAGTACTAAACTGCCTCTGATACCAACTGTAACGCCCCGACCCTAGCTACCCAGAGCCGGTGCGTTACTTTGTAACATTGGCATGATCACAAAAGATCAAGTCTCGAAAGACCGATTAGTTTAGTAGCCTTGGAAACACTAGATACATTCATAAGTCTTACATTAAATCATAAAGTGAAAAACTAATAACAAAGTCTTCATAGTCCACACTCATATCCTCTTCTGACTATCCCTGCAGGTCATTCATAAAATACTTCTTCACATCCTGGAAAATATTAAAACATTGAAAGGGGTGAGCTCAGATGCTCAGTAAGGATAACAATATTATGGAAGCTTTCATAAATAAACATAAAAATTTAAGGCAATGCATAACTAAAACAAAAGCCTTTTAAACTTGAACATCAAGATAATATGGCAAAAGTAAAATGAGATAATGCCATTCACTTCTTCACATGGATGTTCTACTGGTCGAATAATCACATGCAATATCAATAACCACTTTCATAATGATGGAATGCATAATGCCAGACTATCATAACCACGTAGTCAAGGCCTCGTGCCAAGACCACAAATAATATTTTGTCAAGGCCTCGTGCCAAGACACTAGTTTGTCTCATGAGACCTGCCGATGCATCGAGGAGCTATAGCGGGCTCCACCCGTCACTTATTAAGTCCAATGCATTCCTCATATGAATAGGTTTAAACATATCATAAACCATAACATAATCGTATCACATAAAACATGCATAAAGGAAACATAACATTTCCACATTTCAATCACAAGATATCAATACAACACATTGATATAATAAAAACGCTTTCAAAACCATTTTCAAAACCAAAATAAAGGAAAGTTAAAACTTTGTATTTATTTTTCATTAAAAAAAAGTGATGGCTTGTAGAGGAAGCCGAAACTCAAATAATGGTCACGGCGGTGGAGAAGTCGTTGTCGCCGCATAAGTACGTAAAGAAAAACATTCCCTTTTGTCGTTTAGTAAAACGCTTCGTATAAAAAGATTCCTTTTGAATAAACGTAAAATTCAAAGGGGTTTATACACCGTATAAAAGAAAGTTGTGTATAAAACCAAATATTCCTCAATGAAAGGACATTGAGATGACGTCCTTAAAAAGATCATTTTTTTATAAAGTAGGTCTATTATGTGTATTCACTATAAGTACACATAAATAATGTGAAAATACAAGATAGGACATTATAATATCATGACATAATTTTAAAGTAGGAGATTAACCCACAGAATAGAAATTGGGTTAAGAAGTTCCCTTACCTCGTGTCTGACTTGACTCAACCGTTCTTTAACCTCCTGAATAATAAACTAGAGTTAATATATACCTTATTAAGAACCATTTTCAATTTCATTATCCTTATTATATCACTTATTACAATGATATTAACATTATGTAATTATTTAAGTTAATAACGGCTGTTTTGTCGATCTTTGGTACTTGAGTCAACAATAAACTTCTTATAATTACAAGTTGTTCATGTGGTAGAATATCCATTATATCCAGAATTATATTCATGATTTAGATGTCATATATATCTTATATATCCAGTATATACATTCATTTATAATATTACGTAACATTTAGAGTTAAGAAATGAAATGCACCGTTCATGGAGACGGTAAGCCGTACGTACGCATGAACGCTACTTTCATTTCAATTTCATATTTAATGGAACTAAATCATAATGATATAAATGTATAATATACTTCCAGTATAATATAGTGTATAATACCATTTACTCCATCCTTTATACATCCCACATATGGCATTAACGATTCAAATCACTTTGAGGGGGCGGTAGTCCGCACTTCCTAAAATGAAATTATCGCGTTTTACCCATAATGGAAATCATAAATTATGCCATAAATGAGAAATACAGAAGCATAAGTAAAACATAAACATATTATATATCATATATAAAAATAGTGACATCTTAATGGCCACCTTTGAAGGTGTTATATGAGTGTTGTACAATCATCGTTTCGTGAGGCAGAAATTCTCCATCCACAGAAACCGTATGTTCTTTAACCATTAGATGTAGGTGTGTGTAGGTGTAGCTCGAATAATTCTTATAAAAACATCCTAGTATATTTATTATACTGGTGTTGTTACAAAAGAAATGAATAAAAATAGTTTAGGGGGTTGGAGAAGAAAAATAAAACAAAAGAACATTAGAAAAGACATTACCTCAAAATCGGGTAACTCTTTTTGATTTGAGCCAAAGGCTTCCTTGGGAAGAGTTATTCCCAAAGTAAGGCTTCTAGGAGTAAGAGGGGGAAGTTGGAAGAGTATTTGGGAAGAGGGTGGCCGAGCCAAATGGATTTAAAGTGTAAATGAGGTGGGAGAGGTGGGGGCCTTTTATAAGTGGTGAGGAGGGGCACTTTTGGAAAGATTGAAATGTTACATTATTTCACAATGCTTTTCGGATTCTAAAGGTCCCACACTTATATAATTCGAGGTTAAGGTGATAAGGTTTCGAAATCTTCTCATCCAATAGGCTTTGGACAAGTGTAAGCCTTGTATTTTGCATTATCTTCTCATTTTATTTAAATCGTTAAATAATGAGGGTATCGGTGCATCATCATGATGTCATAAATAATTTAATTTATTTAATGTCTAAAAATTATAAATAAAATACTATGATGTAGGAAATCCTTTTAGATTTCTAATTAATATTTATAATAAAAATTTGGACTTGTGTAACCCCACTTAATAACTGGTTTAGTAAAATAACTCATGTTTGTGTCAATTTAAGTTTAACATTAAATAAATATATATTAATGTCATTTTCCAACTAAAGTGGCTCCATGGGGTCCCCAAGTTGACCCATGGGTTGTCTTGGTCGTCCATGACTCATCCAATAGGAGTAGGACAAGTTTCATGCTCATCTCATATTATTAAAACATTATTTGTACCTTAAACTACACTAATTACCTCTAATCGCGATTAAGAACTTAAAAGTTACTATTCACCAAAAAATTATTTTAATCTCATTGAACCACATTTTACTTCTTAATGACAACCATGTATGTCGGATTTTTGAAAATCAAATCACAGAAGTGGTAATATTTCATTTCAACGAAAAATCAGTTATTTAACTACCACTTAGTGGTTTCACTATTCATCAAAAATTGAAGTTTTTCAGAACAAGGTCAAAATTTCACCCTAAGCTATAATTGATATTCCGAATTCAAAAATTATGTCTATTTTACAAAATTCCAAACATATAAGTTTCATTAATTAATTTTATAATTAATTCCCGCTGTTATGACAAATAGCGTGTTTTTAAGAAACAATTTATATCAGAAGATTGGCAATTGTTTATGTCCAATTTCAATGTTAAATTAATTCTAATGACCACCTTTGGATAAAATGGTAAAAATATATTCTAATTATACTTTAAAACCACTAAATAGTATAATTTATCAATATAAATTATTTTTATTAAAAAAGTTGTTTTTATGTAATTTTCACTATTCATAAAAATCGGAAGTTCTCAGAAAATTACAAAAAATTCAACTTTGGATAATTTCGATTTTACGAATACAAAAATGAAGTCCATTTTGAAATATAAAATTTCTATAATTTTAAAAAGTGATTTTTACTATTCATAACGGCTACTTTGATTAGTCGCGGTGTTTTAGAACTCGAAGTTGCGTACAATGCAAGCTATTGCATTATTGAATGAGAAGCGTATCGTGGAAGCTCGGGGTGTTACAATTTTATTTGGAAAAATAATGAATATGAAAATCAATATTATGAAAAATGTACATAAGACTGAAACTAAAACACCAAATGTGGAAAATATGATGAATTCACGTAGTGAATGACTATTTTTATGAATATAGATTAAAATTGATATGAATTATTTCATTAATAAATTTATTATTGTATTTATTTTTATAATTAAAAGGGATAATATAATTCATGGTATTCAGGAAAAAAAGAAATATTTTTCTTTTTCAAATTACCCTTTTTGAGACATGTTTTATAATATGCACTGAATTCATTTAATGTGGTGATTATACTAACCTTTTTAGATGTTATATCATGAAAATATTTTATTCATATTATTTAATTATCATTTTTAAGCACAATATTACTTCATTCTATTATTGAATGTCTGTACAATTCATTCATGTGGTTTTCCATATCCATTTTCTTTCATTGGGACTAATATTATATTTACAACCTAATTCTTTGTGAGAGTTTAAAAAATTAGATATAATAGTATTATCCAATTATTAAATAAATTTTAGGGATTCTAAATTTTATATTTATATCCCTCGTAATATTCTTCTTATTCAATAGTTTCCAAAACAATTATAAAAATAACGATTTTCTATAGTGGAAAACCATCACATGTTTTTGTAAAGTATTAGTATTTTTAGTTTCAAAAAAACTAATCACATTCTAGATACAATAATGTTGATGAAATTTTGGAGTAGATGAACCTATGGGTAATCACCTAAAAAAGGGATGATTTATCATTGAATCAATCACCACTCTTATGCATGATGAATTGGCTAAATACTTTTCATCTACATATACATTCATGGGGGATATAATTTTGAATGTTCACAAACTCTTTATGAACCATTATGGTGTATTTATTATACCAATTATATATTATACTACCAATGAAATTTATATAATATAATTATTATATTAAATGGATAGATAATACCTTTTTAAGTACCCACTCCACCATATTTCTATGATAATGGTACTTCGTGTTACACAGATGATGTCCCACAACATAAATGTTGATTGAGTAGTGTTATCATAAACATATTCATTATTATATTTAATAGGGAATTATTTGATTTCATAATTTGAAAATATATGAATTTAAATGTTTTATTTAGGTATAGGTTATTTATGAAATGTTATGAATAATCTTGACGACTCTTATAGATAATTAATTTCATTTAATTATCTGAAAATTGGGGACCAAACTTATATATCCCTTCAATTCATCCATATGTCATAGGAGATAATAATGGTCTTCTTTTGGGTTACCCCTATACCCATAGTATAATAATTTCTATTCATTAGTAATTAACATAATTGTTTCTATTTCCATCGTTACACAATCCATCAGCATGAAGTTATTTATTACTGATATTAGTTCATCCATTTATATTCGTGGATATAATGGGAAAATAGTTTCAATGGATTATGGATACATTTTCTTAATTTATTATATCGTTATAAATAATTAAATGTTTATATTATTTAATCTAAACAATATTTTTAACCTTACTATGAATCTAAACTCACCCTTATATTTTTTCCTTACCTAGGAATCCTAGATGAGGACATTGTGCTGTTTTTAGGGATATGATGGAAGTCTAATAATGGAATCACAATAAGTTCATGTTTTATCCTACGTATTAAATTATCATTTATATATGTATCTAGTCTTATAATATTTAAAAAAGCTATGATCCCTTGAGAACTATTTAATTTTTTAAAAATAATATAATTGAACTATTTAATTAAGGTTTATATAGTCTTATGTGTTACTCCTAGTATAAAAGAAGGTTTTTTGGTATTGAGGGAATAGATTTAGATGAACCGAGTATGATACAACAAGTAAAATGAAAATAACTCCAGGTATCAATGATTAACTATTGAAATCATTTTAGGATCCTAATTCTGCAATTGAATATCACAATCTAATTAAGTAAAATATATTGTTGAATTATGGAGACTAAAAAGAAGAATGTGAATCAAATCAACACTTATAGTCAATAATGGAATGTCCCACCTGATCATTTAAATGATTATTGGATAAAGGAATGTCCTTTCATATAAATATTAGTGATTTTTATACATGTTATGTAAACTAATATCACCTACATAGGAAATACTAAATTTGTAGAAGATGGTGTGATTATAAAAGATCACATAATATAAAAACATCATCCTTTATTTAGTAGAACTACTAGTCTATTAGTACCAAAAAATGGGCATTTTCCCTTGAGGAAACCATTATGATTTTTAGATATAAGTAAATGGAAATTTCATTAAGGAAATATTACATATGAAGTCAATGCAGACCAATGGTAGTCACTAATTCATATCTAACGAAGAGAAAGATAATATGAATTGTATGAAATAGTAACGTTCAAAGAGATATTATATGAAAAATATTTTTACTGTTACAAAAAATTGTAAAGGGAAATAAAATTACAAAATAATAGAACAATTTTGGAGTAAATGTTTGCTTAATATGAGGATAATAGTAAAATGTTTTTTAGGAATGCTATATACTATTAATATTGACTAAAATGTAAGATTTAACTTTTTTATGGGTTAAGGAAGAGACATTTTTCAGAATTACTATCATATGACATTTTCATCATAGAAGGATATATTCTCATTTTCTATTAAAACATAAAAGGTATTCTACAGAATGAATTTATTTATAGGAAATCTGGAGAAGAAGAGTAGGGATATAAATTAGGGGGAGAATAATATAGTTAAGAGGATGAAAAGAACGATAGGATTTACCACATCTGATAGTTGTAGAATGAAATATCTGAGGGAATACATTAATGGTATAAAACATTGTTAAAAGTTTATATAAAATACCATAAAGATAACCAATTAAAGGGTAATAAAAGCATTATTTAGTTTCAATGATTGAAATATATAGTTAAGGGACATTATTCAAACTAGTAACGAAAACAATGATGAAATTTACCCTTGAAAAGAACATAGTCTAATTTTATTTCTTATAAAATTAACACATCTATAGTAGATGACCTTAATGATGTATTGGTGGTAATATTGGTCATTACTTCAAAGATAGAAATTTTTTATTTTAATCTAGATCATAACATTCATTTATATATTATGTGATTTCCAATATATATATATATATATATATATTACCCTATAACACTATTAATAGAGATATCAGTTAAGACACTAACAATGATTCATATGGTATATGAAATATGTTAGGTAAGTCTAATTATGATTCAAGAGAATAAAATATTTTAAATTTTTTATTATTATAATGGTTTTATTTTATATGATCCATAGGGTGGATTATATTTCAATATGTATTGAGAAAAATTATTTCCAAGATATTGAATTTATGATTATTGAATGTGGGGTGGAATTCCTTATCTTTATAGGGGATGAATCATCATTTAAATCATGTCACGGTCCTCCCTTATTATCCTTAATTAATGAAATTGTCTTTAAAGAAGATGATTAATCAATATTTATACATGATGAAGTTATCCTAATAAAAAAGGATCCACCCATGGTATAAAATATTATTAATTAATCTATAAATTAATTCCCTTGTCAACAACCAAAGAAAGAGGTTGAGTTCTCCATTAAACTTATTCATGTAGTAAGTAATATATATATATATATTTATTAATATTATGGAAGTAGTGGATTATTGGGAGTTAATGAAAACCCAATACGATATTAATTAGAAGGCATCTATACGCTCTGGTTTTTCAATATGGGGAGCCTCTGTTTTATTATTAGAAAAAAACAATGGGTTAACTAGGTTAGAGTTGATGCTCTTGGACTCCACTATTTCGTGCATCTATGGTTAGGATTACTTATAAGTTTATTTTCCTTTTATGTACTATCTTTATAATAAGAAAAACTCTATTGGTTATGGGGGTTCAAGATATTTTGTTAGATTATAGAGATATAAATTCCATTAATATAGATACATTGAAACCTTTTCCATGCATTGATGACTTATTGGATTAACATTAAGGAGCCTAATAAATTTCCAATATTTTTCTTAACTCTGGTTTTCATTAAATATTGCGAAAAAATAATGATATATCAAACACAACATTTCCAAAAATGTTTGTACATTACATGTTTATGATAGTACATTTTTTATTGAAAAATGCACCATCTATCTTTATGAATCTGATTAAAAGAGTGTTCAATGATTTTCCTTGTATATCTTTAGTTTTATTAATTGATGATATCTGGATATAATCAATGTTCTATTAAGAGCATGAGAGTTATCTAGAAATAATTATTGAGACTCGTAAAAAATGACATGTATGGGAAGAATTGTATGTGTGAATTTTAGCATAATGATGTTTATTTTATTATCCATATTGTCTCCAATGATTTAATGTATGATTAACCCAAAAATAATAAGGTAATAAATGTGGACTACATCAATGAACATAACCAAGATCCATATTTTTCATGGTTCATCATGTTAGAACTTGTGGTTAATCCATCATTTCTACAAATTTCCCCATCTATTGACCATGTTATCCTAAAAAGGTTAAATTTACATGGTTAAAGAAATGTGTGGAATGTATTAATGAAATGAATGAGAAACAAATTAATAAAATGATTTTTTATCTACCACTAGGTAATTAATTATTTATAATTTATTTTTATACATCATTGAAATGACTTGGTTTTTTCCATGTATAGAATTTAATGATTGATGAATATAGATCATAGAAATTGAATATCCCAAAATAGAATAATACAACTCATGAACATCATCTAGAAGAGATAATATTTGATTTGAAAATATGGATACATTAACTCTAATATGAAATAATAATAGTATATATATACCAAATGAGTTTTAGGTAAACTTCTCCCTGAAAGAGTTTATCACATTTAAAGGAATATGGTAAGAACTAATCAATGATTTTTAAAGCACGATACACTACCCCCGTAGGAAAGAAAACTATATAGATGATTTATTGAGTAGTTGGTACCATTATGTTCCAACTATTATGAATATTAACAATGAACCCATATAAAACGATCTAGTAAAAATGGATATGGGGACTTACAGTAAGGGGTAGATATCATTCATTCTCTATAAAAATTTTAAACCATCCTTACTCGGATGGATGGAGATGTCCAACTATGATTATTTGAAATAAAAATGGATTATAAGAGAATTGAATGATGAGAAATTGATAAAAATTATCTATATATGTGTACGATTGATATTTTTTATTAGGTTATATATTCTTTATGAACTATATAAGAATTGAGAACTAAATGATCAAATAAATAGACCCAATTTATTTATACACCTGAGTGGTATAATGATGTTTTGGTACATAAGGGAACACATTTGGTGGGGTATTATAAAGTAGTAAATTGAGGACTATTTTTCTATATGCTTAATTTGTACTGAAATAAATTCTAAAGGAAATCATTCTAAGTGAGTCATACAACTGCTACCCATACCTATAAAGAAATGGGACAATGTTACAATGGGTTATTCACTATAATATAAAAGAATCCATGGTATTGTGATTTTATATGGGTCACCATTGAATTCTTAACTATGTCTTCTCATTTCCCATTGATAAGATAATATCCACACCTTCGGTTACCTTCACAGATATATATTTTTGAAATCGTAAGGCTTAATGGGGTGTCTCTTTTACTAGATCTCATCATGACCCCTAGTTCACATAGAAATTCATGAAGATTATTCAAACGAACTTTAATACTTATATGAATTTAATAATCTTATAAAATACATATACTGATTTTTAGTTTATAAAAATATCCAAAAATTGGAAGATATTTTATTATTGTATTTTCTATACATTCAATGTATGTTGGGTAAAAATGATCATTTAGTGGAATTTACTTATGAAAATAGCTTCCTTTTAAATATATAGATGGAACCATATGAATAATTTTATATGAAGAGGTTTTGTACTCTATCCATTTGGGAAGATGTTTAAGAATTAATGTTTGTTTTCCTAGATCTCTTAGTGGAGATGAACATTAATTTATTAGATATTAAATATCATGTCAAATTAGTCCAATGACAAAAAAATAGCAGAGATGATAATTGAAAAAAAGACATGGAACATTATGTTGTAGATAATATATACATGAATTTTTAAACATGACAACGAGTTATTATTTTTTTAATGTAGATCCTTAAACCGATACACATTTTGAATTTTGAAATAATATAATGAATTTTGGATGTAGCTTACTAATTAGATTTTTCTACCTACATTTCTTAGTTATGTAACCTATTCTATGATTAATTACTAAGGAAATACATTTCATAACATAATCTTGTGATAACATATGAGATAATACAGTTGGGTCAAGAATATTTTTATAATGAATATACAACCTAGATTCTTGACACTAAAGAGAATGTATTATTGAATTATACATCTATTTTTCTGAAATTCATATAGAGAAATTAAAAAATAGAAGTCTCAACCAATAAAAATGAATAATATATAAAGAAGGATTATAATCAATGTTTTAATACTATAAATATAAAAAAATTTAAAGGGTTGAATTATTTAATGGTATAATTCAATCCCAAATTACTTACTATAGATGTTAAAATCAATATCTAGGAAAATCAAGAAATGCGACCTTCAAAGGGACATAATTCAATAATTTAGTTAATATATTAATTTAAAAATTTCAAATTGAATAATATGAAATAAATTTTTAATTCTTTATTTTTATGTTATATTAGCATTAATTTTCTAGTTTTCTTCCCAAAATGGTCAATTTTTTTTCGAAAATTATGGATTTCTCAAAATATGTAATTTATATTACTATAGTTTTTTATGAAAAATACCTGGCTGATTAAAAAATAATAATTAATCAAATATGAGTTTAATAAATCAAATTATACAATTTAAAATATTCATAGATCCTATAAAACCTATGGAATACATTTTTAGAATAAATTAGATTATTACATTAATATAAAAACTGGTTTTAATCATTTTGTTGAATCGTGAACTTTCTAGGTATATCTGTTGTTTGAATTATATTGAGTTCTAATATCCATTATTTTTAATATAATAAATCAATTTAGGATATTAAAATTTATAACCATTTTATTTTTACATTATATATAAATTTGAATCATTGAAAAGTTATTTATACAATATTTTTTCCATGATTAATTATATTAATTTATATTTTAAAATTTCAAAATAGTGGAAACTTTAATCGATAAAATTAATTTTAAATATCAAATTAGTAGAAGAAAATTTGGTAAAATGTTGAATAAAATTATTACTCTTTAAAATTAATTTATGAGGATAAAAAATAATTACCATGTGAAAACTAAATTACGGTAGAAGATAAAAAAATTAAAAAATCCCAGAAACTCAATGTTTTCTCATAATTATCTTTGGTGGTAAGTTTTAATGAAAACTCATTTTAATGTAGTATTATTTCCTACATAAATCAACTGACACATGAATAATAACTTTATATAATTTAAAATTTAAGGGTTACTTCCAAAACATCCCTCCCATTCACTTATAAAACAGTAACATCTTAAACAATTCAATATTCAACTACCATTATAATTTTTCCTTGAAAAACTACCATATTAATCCCATATAAATCTCTCCCATGAAAATATTAACAATTTGACTCATAGTTATCTTTATCAATTCAAATTCTAATATTCTTCCATGGTAAATTCAATTCCACCACATGATTATTAACAATTACTTATTTTTCATCTTAATTGTCAAATTATAAATTTATTATTTAAAAAATAGTGTTATTATATTATTATCGTCTATATAACTTAATTATACTATATTAAGGTCATTATTAATATATATTCATATAACCCATCCACTGGGAAATATAAAAACATCGATTGTTTTTCTATGAGGACTACATACACCCAAATGTAAAACATTTCATTTTCCTTCACAGCTAAGAAATTATGGATATAGTGGTGGTATTAGACATTAAATATTTGTTTTATAATATCATTAAGGTTCTAGTATGGAAAATTGGATAACCAATTATTGATATTATTAAAAAAAATTGTCATTGATAATGAAGTAATTTAAAATCATTGAGTTAGGTTGAATAAGATTTGTCGTAATAGTATAATATCTTAATATCCAATAAAACATAGAGTAATTACCTAAAAATAAGAGATTTCAAAAAAATAGACACTAAATAGATATATTCTGCTTTAGGTAAAATATAATAAAACCAAATAACCTCAAACTCATTCATTAAATTAGATTATGAGGATGAGTTTAATCCACCATCTACATAAGAGTATCCACTATCAGGCGAGTGGAGAAGAAACCCTTGCTTCATAGATCTCATCACTGGTGAATAGAGGGGATACCCTATATCCATATCCTTTTCTGATCTCATCAAAGGGTGAGTAGCTTTGGCTAATTTGAAGACCTTAGAGTGAGTTGATCCAATGAGATATAAATAATTAATCTTATATGGATTTTTTCTCAAATTTAGAGGTACAACTTCTCTACTTGGATCTTAGATGAGTATTTGTCATAAAATTTAACAAATTAATACACTTAATAGATTTTCTACTCAAGACCCTATAAAATACTGAATTCATGAATTTCCAAATTGGTTTGATGAACTCATCTCATGTCCTCTTAATATATTCATTGGAAAATAATTACATTAGGCTTTAAATAGAGGGTCATTGTCTTTCATTGGTTTTCTCATGATGGTCATGAAATAGCCACCAAAATTTTGTGTTGATTATGAGAAACCTATTGTAACCATTTAGCTATGTTTCCCTAGACTTCTCCACATCTCTTCATATAGAAATTACTCTTCTCCATTACTATCCTACTTGGTCACCAAATAACATGAATCTGGTTCCCTAAATATGTATCTCCCCTCAGTTTCTCGAATTTTCACTAAAATTTTCATTTCATAAGCTTTTCCATCCTGATTTTGGATTCCAAATAAAGACAATTTATTAATCAATAGGTTTTTTAGAAGGTACCTCCCTATTGAAAAACATGTTGTAGAATTAGACATTTTATAGGTGAATATGAGAATTAAAATCCTACTTCATGCCCCCTCTCTCATTTCAAATAAGTTTGGGTATAAAAGTATGCCTCAAAAGGGTAGGATAATTTTGATATAGGATTCCCTATTATTAGTCCTACCATCATAAACTCTGAAAGTAATCCTAATGTTCAAATCCCTTCTACCAGCCTCTCTAGATTATTATAGAATGTGCATAATACAGATATTTCTTGAGAAGATAAGAAAATTCATCCTAAATATAAACCTCCAAATATAGAGATAAATAAAATAGATCACGTAGAGAAAGATAATGTTCAATCTAACTCTGATGAATCTGTTCAATATGATGTAGTCAATTTTTTCTAACTTGATGAAGATTATTTGAAATCTAGGGCTTGAAATGGAAAAAAATAAATGACTGACTCTGATTGATCCATCACTCATAGTTCTCGGAAAACATGAAATTGTATGGATAATTTAAAAATTTATAGTACCATTTTATGTGACACCTAGAATCCAATGTAAATGGTGTAACCATAATACCTCAACAGTTATTTCCTACTGAATATTTTTTTACATCATCTACTTCAACTGATTCAAATGATTCAACTAACTCCTAAGACACTATTAGGGAGGATGAAAATGTAAATGATCATTGCATTAGAAGTTCAAACCAAATATTAAAAAAATTGGACATTGCATAGGATCGTGATTCTCAGATGGAGGGGAACGATACAACTACCTTTTGACAGTACAAAAGTGGTGATATTGCTATAGTTACATACATTGATACCAGAAAAATTATTTTTCTCAACATTGTAGAAGAGAATAAGAAAGACCAAAATTTAGACATCAAATAAATTCTATTTAAATGATTAGTTTTTTATGATTTCATTGTATTCTTCTTTAATTGATTCCATCAAACCATGAGAATGCTATTTTGAAGCTGGCATTCCTTCCTATTTTTTTCCTCATGGGATTTTTCTTTTACGATATTTGAATCTATCCAACTTGTCCATTATTTTTATATTTTCTACTCTTATAAATTTCCTTAGGATATTTTCCATATTTTTCAGTATCAATGAAAATGAAGTCCTGACCTCGTTGCACAGGTCCAGTGATAAAATCTTGGACCACTATCTTCTATAGATTACCATATTTTTTTGAATATTTAGATGCTTCATGGCTTTCTAGAAGCACTTGGATACTTTGGTTTTTTTCATTTTCGAAGATTAATAAGGTATTACTTTGTCAAAAAGCTACTATACAGATATCCTTGAATAAAATTTCCAATGTCATGACCCTGATTATTCAAAGATATTTAGATTCACTAATTCATATGATAGCGCATAAAAAGTCATTGGAGAGTCTTTTTCCCAGAATTTTTAAAAGGTGTTTCTCCTCCTTTATTAGTTAGGTATGTATTTGCAACTACTCCTTTTTAATGGGATTATTTATTTGGTATGGTATTGTTGTCAACAACCCTTGACTTTGATATGTTTTTTATAGAACATTCTGTTATACCCCCTTTTAATTCCTTATTAGTGTAAATTATTTACACCATGTGATTTTACTATAATATATTTTTAATAAATTCTATTTGGGCCACAATATAAGTGACTGGTTCTTGACACCAGTTTTCTAAAAAAAATCATCAAATGAGGTAATGTTCATGTTTGAGTCTTTTTTACCACATAGATGAACAATACAATGGATTTATATCGTGAATGATTTTGGGAATTTAATTAATGTAATTAAATTATATAAATCTGTATGTAAGCTTTTTTCCCAGTGATATTATATAAATATCTAATTCAATAATTGAGGAAACACCGTCTATTAATTAAAAATCACAAAAAAAATTATTCTCTACTTTATCTTCAAGTATAATGTATAAAACACTCATGACTGGAATTTGTAACACCATCAGTTATTATAAATCATCCATAATAGTAACTTTAAGGAAATTGTATTAATTAATATTAGAATAAGTTGGAATAAAACACTTCTATTATAAAACTAGTACAAATGATCAAAACTATAAACATAGGATGTGGAAAATCATTAAAATTACTATATATAATTACTATTTATAATTAATACTAATGAAAATTTAAATTATTAATTATTTTAATTAAGATGATAATAAATTTATGTTTATGATATACAAAAATTAATTAAATACATATATTTCAAGACAAAATATAAGGGTTTTATGTCTAAAAGTTCCTCCCTAGGAGAATTTTTTTAATTATTCACCATATCTAATTTATATGAAATATAAACAACATATTTTAAATGTTATATCTTGGAATTAATTAACAATGTTTTTTAATATAATGTTTAAACTTTGACCATTCAAGAGGTCATGATTGAATTACTACCGAAAACATTACTGGGGTCTTATATTATTTATTTTCATTCATTAATAATAATGTCATATTCACCAAATATTTCCGTATGGGTGTTGAATATATAAATATGTATTTTAAAATTTTATTATTCAAATTTAATGGATTTAAATATTTACATTATAATCACCCCTCATATTATTTTGATTCATGAGTTAGAAAAACTAATATAAAAAACTTCTACGGTGGGAAACCATCCTATATTATGGTAAGGAAATATTATATTTAGTTTCCACAAAAATACATCCTTATCAAGATGTTGTATACTTTATGTGGATGTTTATATGTATAGACCCATAAATTCCAAGGAATTTTTTTTCTTAATTATCTTTGGAATTTTACAAGAATGCAGTTTCCGACGGCGCCTGATTCCGAGCCCCGGTGTGCCCGGAATCAATTTTCGAAGTTTGGCTCGGGTACGTTCTGTGAAAGGACGAGGGGGTTTTTCTAACTTTTAAACGGGTGCTCGGAATCGAATTCTTAGGGCACCGATGGAATCGCAGCGCCGGTAATTTCATAGAAACGCCTCTTCCGGAGTTGCGTTTACTCGGCTGTGGTTTTTAATTTTCAGGCATAAAGTTAATAAATAAAATAATTGTACGACAAACTTTATTTTATTTCACTTAAGCCGCTTGGAAGCTACTTGAAGCCACATTAAACTACTTAAGCTGGGTTGAAGCGGATAGGGTGCTATCCAAAAATATCCTACCCTCTTGGTAGGATATTTGTGAGGTGGGACCCGCAGGAGCCCCACCGTTTCTTTTCCGCTAAGTAACGCACCCGCGAAAACCCGTCATTATGAAAGTCAACTGACGCGTTTTCTTAATTTTCTTAACCCACCAATTAATTGGGCAGTTAAGTTTTACAATTAATTCTTCGAATTTAATTGTTCGTTTCTTATTTTTTTTTCAATTCTTAAGTTGATAATAAAATAAGTTGAGGACTTATTTTATTTTTTTTGAGGGGGTTTGTGTTGTGTTAGACCTTCGGGAGAGCAGAGAGAGAATTATTTGTTCTTCGACGAAGAACGCGAAGAACGCTCCGACCTCCGACGAAGAAAACCAAACCCCCAGAGATCGACGACGTGACGCCGGCGACTCTCCTTCCGCGACGTTTCTTCCGTGACGATAAAATCTGCGACGAACCCTCACTCGACGACTTCAACGAGGTAGGGGATTGTCATGTTGAGAATAATTTTATTCCCATAAATTCTTTCTTTCTTTATTTCTTTCATTCTAAAGAAAACAATGAACACGGATCAACTTATTACCTAGTTGATCCGAGAACGTTTTCCTTTCAGGTCGGGAATTTCTGTTACAGGAAGTTATGGGGGATTATTTTTATTTTTGACCGTGATCTCATCTGTCTCCTTTATTCCTTCTTTTTTTTGGGCCTCCTGTTATCAAACAAACGGGGGAAGGTCAGACCGCACGAACACGGCCGACCCTCCTTCCCCCCTGTTGTTTGAGATCATTGCGGCACGAACAAAGGCGGAACAGTGCAACGACACCGTGCAGACACGAGAAATAACGCGGCGAAGGAGCGCGGCGCCGTCACACCGCGCCGTTGAAGCCGAGCGAAACCGTGGGCGGAGTCGGGGCCGCAGAGGCATTTTAAAGACCCCGCGGTTTTCTGTCGAAGTTCGGATCGACGATCGATGGTGAAGCAGGCCGCGAAGACATTTTGAAGGCCTCGCAGTGAAGATCGGGTCCCGGGAGGACCACTGGCGAAGACCGAACACAAAACGGACCACCGGAGCGTGTCCGGTGGCCCGCGAAAACTCCCATCGGCGCGCCCCGCCGGCGCGGCGGCGGCGCCCGGCGTGCCACCGGCAAAACCCGCCATGGCTGAAGCTGCGGCGGTGACGCGGTTCTGCGGCCGCGCGGAACCGGTGGAGGGACGCGGCCCGGCCGCCGCGTCCGCTGGCATGGCGACCACAACCGGGGCCGCAGGTTCCTCACGCGGGGGCAGCGCGCCCCCGCGGCTTCCGTGCTCTGCCGCTCGGCCGAGCCGAGCCGGACCGGCCGGCTGAGCCAGGCCGCGCCCTGGCCGCTCCGGACCGGGCCAACGGGGTCGGCCCGGGCCCGGACCCCCCGTCTTCGGACCGTTTTCGGTCTTTTGGCCGTAACATGAGCTACGGGCCCCCGAACGACGCGCCGTCAGCAGCAACGCGATCCTTGGATCGAGACGGTCGTTTCGGTATATCTCATTCAAGGTTTCGGAATAATTTGTGTTCGACCGGGTTGGTTCGTACACGAAACCAATCAGGCCCTCGGAGTGGAAACGCTCATATCTTGAGCTACATACGTCTGATTGACATGCCGTCAGCTTTGTTGAATTCCTCTATGTGAGACGGATCTTTTGGCTTACTCCGCTCGAGGATTGGATGCAGTTGGAGTACGGTCGGGTTGGTTTTAACTTAAAAACCAACCGGGCCCCTGGGATGAAAAAGCCAATAACTTACAGACCGGGCGTCCGATTGACGCACCGTCTGCTGCGTTGCGTTCCTGTTGACGATACAAAACTTTTGGCATCCTCCACCCGAGTTTTGGATGCAGATGGATAGTGGCTGGGTTGGATCACACTGAAATCCAACCGGGCCCCTGAACGGAAAAGCTGATACCTTTCTGACATAACGTCCGTTTGACGAACCGTCATCGGCGTTAGTGATCACGTTGAGAAACGGTCCCTATGAGTATACCCTATGGGAGTTCGGGGTACAGTTGAGATACGGCTGGATTGGTTCGCTCACGAAACCAACCGGGCCCCTGGGAAGAAAATGCTAATAACTGACAGACCGGACGTCCGATTGACGGGCCGTCTGTTGCGTTGAGAACCCTATGATGAGGTGGTCCTTTGAGATACTTATTCGTGGGACTTTGAGATACTTGGAGTATCAACCTGTAGCTCGTGGAGTGGACCCTCCTAGAGACGAGCGTGCGGAGTACGGAGACCGTGTAGCCGACTGAGACCTGACGACTGCTTGACGACTCGACTTGGAGTGAGTCGACTAGCCCAGTGGACGGAGCACTACTTTCTGAGGTGCAGACCCTTGGCGGACGGAGCACTACCTGTGTGACAGTGAAGAACCGCGGTACTCGTCTGGAGAGTACCTCAGTAGGCTACTTGGGGGTGTGCACTACTGTGTTTGGGTGACATACCCCGGCGGGAAGCACTACTGTGTTTGGGTGGCTGACCCGCGGTACTCGACAGGAGGAGTACCTCACCAGTCTTAGGTTAGTGAGCAGTACCTCAGAGTCGTGACATGACCACTTTACACTCCAGAGACAGAGCTCTTCAGCAGTTACGGTTTCGATAATGAAAATCCTGGTTTGAGCTGAGACTTTTGACCTTTGTGTTTACCTAATGATTGAGATGGGTCACTTGATAACTTAGGTATATGTATGGGAATATACCTGGGTATTGGTTATCCGTTCATTTCACAATCCTTATGTTTCCTCATGATTGAGATGGGTTATTTGATAACTTAGGTATATGTATGGGCATATAGCTAAGTAGAGGTTATCTGTTGAGATCTTCTTGTGGTTATCCTTGTTGGTTTAGTAAGACCTTGAGGGTCTCGGGGTCCCTACTGAGTATCGTTATACTCACCCCTGCACGGGCTATACCCGCACCTCATTGTGTTGGTTGCAGACGACGGGAAGTGCTGATGGAGGCCGAGTGTTCGAGGACTGGTCGGTACCCGGAGGTGGACTACACGACGAGTCAGTACCCGGAGGTGGACTACATGACGAGACGACACACAGAGGAGGTTGACGGATGAGAGCGTGGAGGAGGATATCTGTACCTACCCTTCAGGTAGGATCTGTGGTGGACGTCTAAAAGCTGCACTATTTGTACCTACCCTTCAGGTAGGACCTGAGGAGGACGACCCAGGAGCTGCTTCCTTCTTCCAGCTGTTTGTCTTTTTGCTGTTGTACCTTGTTTAGTTGTAGTGGTACTTTCTTTGGGGTTTGTATTCTGGCCCATTTACTTTTCAGAATTTCTTTTGTACTTAGTGTTTTTCTTCCGCTTGTACTCTGTGGTGCTTGTTTTCTTTTATAAAGGCAATGCCTTCCCAGTTATCGGGATTTTATGCCTTTGGTGCTAGTCGCCAGCCCCTGGCCTATGGAAGGAGGGCTTGGGGTAGTCACGGAATAGGCCCTGAGGCCGGGTCATGACAAATTGGTATCAGAGGAGTCAGTTCAACCGCAGAACTTATAACTCTGATATTTTCTTTCTGTGAAGCAATAGTGTTAAGAGTACCGAGTGTGGTTTTTAGTTCATAGAGTCTAGTGTTGGTGCGGGCGGCCGACGTATCCATACACCAGGACCCTGACAACTGATTTCCGACTTTGTGCACAAAAACACTGATTGCGTGTGTGTTTTCAAAGGTTTCCCCTTAAAATAGCTCAAACCAGGTCAGCTCACCAGGTATAATTGTTTGATCGTGTTACATTGTTTCTTTCAGGATGTCTTTTCTCAGATGACCAGCTAGAGCCCGGAGGGATGTGCGTGCTGACAGCCTGTCGAGTGACGAGGCTTCGGTACAGGGCCCTCTTGCAGTTGAGGCACCGACGGAGGAACCAGCGGTACTACCATATGTTGGGCCACCGATGCCACCAGCCCCAGCAGTAGGCGATGCCTGCTACTTGAGTGTGCTGCACGAGTTCCAGCGCCAGAGGCCACCCAGGTTCCGGGGAGAGACGGACCCGCAGGCGGCTGAGGATTGGCTGGAGGCTATGGTGAGAGTCTTCAGTCTAGTAGGGACACCGACAGACTTCATGGTGATCTTTGCTGCCAGCATCCTTCAGGCAGCAGCAGGCAGGTGGTGGAGCCACTTGTTCCAGTTTTGCGACGGGATGACCTTCGCATGGGAAGACTTCGAGACCTTCTTCAGGGTGGAGTTTTTTCTAGTATCTCTACACCCCGAGCGTGTACAGGGGCTTCTGCCGTTGCCGCAGGGTTTTCGATCAGTTGCCGAGTCATCTGTGGGCAGTAGACAGATGATGCAGAGGTCCAGAAGGACCAGACCAGCAGTTGGACGATCTCGGGTTTTAGGACCGGTGGTGCGGGGCAACCGGGGTGGGAACAGAGCCAGGCGTGCCAGAAGCAGGTTGTGTTACTCATGCAGTGGAAAGGGTCACCTGGCACGTGACGGTCCGAATCCTCGTACGGTTGATCAGCGGTTGTTGGAGGAGCCACCGAGATAGAAGCAGCGGCTGGTGCTTGAGCAACAGTCGAGCAGTGGACAAGGCAGTAGAGTTTCGAGAGCAGGTGGGAGGATAGGAACTAGTGGATATGTCCTTTGTACTTATAGTTCCATGTTGCTTTTGTATTCGTGTCTTTGTACTATGAGGTGCAATAATAAAAAGACACTTATCATTGTTTGCTTTCCAGTCCTTTTGTTTGGTTGATACTGAGTGGTCCCGGTTAAACTGTTGACTTGACCCTCACTTTCGAGATTTCTAATGGAGGAGACCCAGTGACCTCACACTGATGCCGACAGTGTGACTCGACCCTTGGAGGCGAGAGTGACAGTTGGATCTCTTGGTAGTTACGTCGAGGCCTCACGACGTCATCCATGGCATGAATGCTTCATTCATGTTAGGATTGACTGTATTAGGCAATGAATGTGGTTCATCCAAGGGATGAGACCGGGTTTCTCTTATCGGCAAAGATGAAATCATAGGAGCTCTTGTGAGACTAAAGGAGGTCCAGGTCATCCAAGAGCGGATGAAGACTGCACAGTGCAGTAGGAAACAGGAAACCGGTGCGAGTCTTAGAGACTCGGGTGTGTTAAATGTTTCAGGAAGTGGAAGATTTAAGGATAGATGAGTTTGCGAAGCAGCAGACGTGGAGGAAGAGCTAGGAGAGCAGTATGAGGTGGTGTATATCTTAACATGCTACAACCACCCGCCTTAGTTATCCCCGCCAGGCTCAGGGAGGTGAATGGTGGTGGAAGAGTGCGGCTGCTTGCGGTCAAGGAGTGTGACCCAATGGCTCTAGAAATGATTCATGGAATAGTCTATGTCCACTACTAGCTGCTGTAGTAACGGACATCGATATGAATCATTCCTTTCTTTCACAAATCTTGTTCGAGACCTAGAGTTTCTGGTAAGATATGGACTTGACCCTCATTTCTGGAGATACCTTGGGAGGAGACTCGATACTCACACTTACACTGATGGTGTGGTCAGACCCTCGAGGTGAGAGTTTCAGTTGGAATCTCTTGGTGGCAGCGTCGAGGCCTTACGACGTTGGTTGGAGTATGGACTGGGCAATCACAGTTCATACACAAATTGACGGTATTAGGCAAAAATGTTGTAGTTTAACTACGACATCGGGATGGGTTTTCCTTGGTCGGCGAAAAAGGAAACCCAAGGAAACGTAGGGTAACTCTTGCACAGGAGGGTGTGACCGATCACTTTTGAGTCGGTCAACCTTACCCTCGTAGCAGCAGTCGTTTTGAGTTTCAGTTCTATCAGAAAATGGAGACCTCTGGAGTTCGAGGATGACGACCACATATTCTTACGAGTCTCACCTCGATGCGGTTTACGGAGATGTGGCCAAAGCGGCAAGTTATCTCCAAGATTCAACGGACCTTTCTAGGTCCTCAGCTGGGTAGGCGAGGTTGTTTACCGCTTGACCCATCCACTTCAGTTGCACTAGGTGCACGACGTTTTCCACGTATCCCAACTGAGGAGATACGTGCTCGACCCTCCGCATATCATCGACCATGGGGAGTAGGACAATGGCGATGGGGTTACTTCCACGGAGGTTCTAGTGAGGATCAAGGATCGATATGAGCGGATCCTACGTGTAAGATCGATTCCACTGGTACACTTTCTTTGGCACCACGGGAACCTTCAGGTAATCACATGGGAGCAGAAGGCTCAGATGCGTGCTCAGTACAGCCTTTGTTTCCCTAAGTATGTGGTGAAGCTTTACGGGGATGTAAAGCCCTATGGTGGGAGTAATGTAATGACCCGTAAATTCCAAGTAAATGTTTTTTTCTTAATTTTCATTGGAATTTTACAAGAACGCAGTTTCTGACGGTGCCTGATTCCGAGGCCCGGTGTGCCCGGAATCAATTTCCGAAGTTTGGCTCGGGTACGTTCAGTGAACGGACGAGCAGGTTTTTCTTACTTTTGAACCGGTGCTCGGAATCGAATTCTGAGGGCACCGATGGAATTGCAGCGCCAGTAATTGCTTATAAATGCCTCTTCCAAAGTTGCGTTTACTCAGGTGTGGTTTTAATTTTTGGGCTTAAAGTTAAGAAATAAAATAATTGTACGACAAACTTTATTTTATTTCACTTAAGCCGCTTGGAAGCCACTTGAAGCCACTTTAAGCTACTTAAGCTGGGTTGAAACGGATAGGGTGCTATCCAAAAATATCCTACCCTCTTCGTAGGATATTTGCGAGGTGGTACCCGCACGATCCCCACCGTTTCTTTTCCGCTAAGTAACGCACCCGCGAAAACCTGTCATTATGAAAGTCAACTGACGCGTTTTCTTAATTTCTTAACGCACGAATTAATTGGGCAGTTAAGTTTTACAATTAATTTTTCGAATTTAATTGTTCGTTTCTTATCTTTTGTTTTTCAATTCTTAAGTTGATAATAAAATAAGTTGAGGACTTATTTTATTTTTGTTGAGGGGGTTTGTGTTGTGTTAAACCTTCGAGAGAGCAGAGAGAGAATTCTTCGTTCTTCGACAAAAAACGCGAAGAACGCTCCGAACTCCGAAGAAGAACACCAAACCCTCGGAGATCGACGACGTGACGCCGACGACTCTCCTTCCGCGACCTTTCTTCCGCGACGAGAAAATCCGCGACGAACCCTCACTCGACGACTTCGACGAGGTAGGGGATTGTCATATTGAGAATAATTTTATTCCTTTAAATTCTTTCTTTCTTTCATTCTTTCATTCTAAAGAAAACAATGAACACGGATCAACTTATTACCTAGTTGATCCGCGAACGTTTTCCTTGCGGGTCGGGAATTTCTGTTGCAGGAAGTTATGGGGGATTATTTTTATTTTTGATCGTGATCTCATCTGTCCCCTTTCTTCCATCTTTTTTTGGGCCGCCTGTTATCAAACAAATAGGGGAAGGTCGGACCGCACGAACACGGCCGTCCCTCCTTCCCCCCTTGTTGTTTGAGATCGTTGCGGCACGAACAAAGGAGGAACAGTGCAACGACACCGTGCGGACACGAGAAAGAACGCGACGAAGGAGCGCAGCCCCATCACGCCGCGCCGTTGAAGCCGAGCGAAACCGCGGGCGGAGTCGGGGCCGCGGAGGCATTTTGAAAACCACGCGGTTTGCTGTCGAAGTGCGGATCGACGATTGATGGTGAAGCGGGCCGCGAAGAAATTTTGAGGGCCTCAAAGTGAAGATTGGGTCCCGGGAGGACCACTGGTGAAGACAACACAGAAAACGGACCACCAAAGCGCGTCCGGTGGCCCGCAGAAACTCCCTTCTGTGGCGGCGCCCGGCTCACCGCCGGCAAAACCCGCCGCGGCTGAAGCCGCGGCGGCGACATGGTTCCGCGGAAGCGCGGAACCAGTGGAGGGACGCGGTCCGGCTGCCGCGTCCGCTGGCAAGGTGGCCCCAACCGGGGCCGCGGGTTCCTCACGCGGGGGCAGCGCGCCCCCGCGGCTTCCGTGCGCGGCCGAGCCGAGCCGGACCGGCCGGCCGAGCCAGGCCGTGCTCTGGACGGACCGGACCGGGCCATCCGGGTCGGCCCGGGTCAACTCGGGCCCGGACCCCCGTCTTCGGACCGTTTTCGGTATTTTGCCCGTAACTTGAGATACGGGCCTCCGAACGACACGCCGTCAGCGGCAACGCGATCCGTGGATCGAGACGGTCGTTTTGTTAAATCGCACTCAAGGTTTTAGTATAGTTTGGGTTCGGCCGGGTTGGTTCGTACACGAAACCAACCGGACCCTCGGAGCGGAAACACTCATATCCTGAGCTACGAATGTCCGATTGACATTCCGTCAGCTTTGTTGAATTCCTCTAAGTGAGACGGATCTTTTGGCTTACTCCGCTCGAGGTTTGGACGTAGTTGAGGTACGGTCGGGTTGGGTTTAACTTAAAAACCAACCGGGCCCCTGGGACGAAAAAGCCAATAACTTCCAGACCGGGCGTCTGATTGACGCGCCGTCTGTTGCGTTGCGTTCCTGTTGACGATACGAAACTTTTGGCATCCTCCGCCCGAGTTTTGGATGCAGATGGATAGTGGCCGGGTTGGATCGCACCGAAATCCAACCGGGCCCCTGGAACGGAAAAGCTCATACCTTTCTGACAGAACGTCCGTTTGACGAACCGTCAGCGGCGTTAGTGATCACGTTGAGAAATGGTCCCTGTGAGTATACCCTATGGGAGTTCGGGGTACAGTTGAGATACGGCCGGATTGGTTCGTTCACGAAACCAACCGGGCCCCTGGGACGAAATGACTAATAACTCACAGACCGGACGTCCGATTGACGGGCCGTCTGTTGCGTTGAGACCCCTATGACGAGGCGGTCCTTTGAGATACTTCTTCGTGGGACTTTGAGATACTTGGAGTATCGACCTGTAGCTCGTGGAGCGGACCCTCCCAGAGACGAGCGTGCGGAGTACGGAGACCGTGTAGCCGACTGAGACCTGACGACTGCTTGACGACTCGACTTGGATTGAGTCGACTAGCCCAGTGGACGGAGCACTACTTTCTGAGGTGCAGACCCATGGCGGACGGAGCACTACCTGTGTGACAGTGCAGACCTGCGGTACTCATCTGTAGAGTACCTCAGCAGGCTACTTGGGGGTGTGCACTACTCTGTTTGGGTGACATACCCCGGCGGGAAGCACTACTGTGTTTGGGTGGCTGACCCGCGGTACTCGACAAGAGGAGTACCTTAGCAGTCTTAGGTTAGTGAGCAGTACCTCGGAGTCGTGACAGGACCACTGTACACTCCAGAGACGGAGCTCTTCAGCAGTTACGGTTTGAATAATGAAAATCCTGGTTTGAGCTGAGACTTTTGACCTTTGTGTTTACCTCATGATTGAGATGGGTCATTTGATAACTTAGGTATATGTATGGGCATATACCTGGGTAGTGGTTATCCGTTGATTTCACAATCCTTATGTTTCCTCATGATTGAGATGGGTTACTTGATAACTTAGGTATATGTATGGGCATATATCTAAGTAGAGGTTATCTGTTGAGATCTTCTTGTGGTTATCCTTGTTGGTTTAGTGAGACCTTGAGGGTCTCGGGGTACATACTGAGTGTCGTTATACTCACCCCTGCATGGGCTATGCCCGCACCTCGTTGTGTTGGTTGCAAACGACGGGCAGTGTTGACGGAGGCCGAGTGTTCGAGGACTGGTTGGTACCCGGAGGTGGACTACACGACGAGTCAGTACCCGGAGGTGGACTACACGACGAGACGACACACAGAGGAGGTTGACGGACGAGAACGTGGAGGAGGCTATCTGTACCTACCCTTCAGGTAGGATCTGTGGTGGATGACCAGGAGCTGCGCTATCTGTACCTACCCTTCAGGTAGGACCCGAGGAGGACGACCCAGGAGCTGCTTCCTTCTTCCAGCTGTTTGTCTTTTTGCTGTTGTTCCTTGTTCAATTGTAGTTGTACTTTCTTTTGGGTTTGTATTCTGGCCCATTTACTTTTCATCATTTCTTTTGTACTTAGTGTTTTGCTTCCGCTTGTACTCTGTGGTTCTTGTTTTCTTTTATAAAGGCAATTCCTTCCCAGTTATCGGGATTTTACGCCTTTGGTGCTAGTTGCCAGACCCTGGCCTATGGAAGTTGGTCTTGGGGTAGTCACGGCATGGGCCCTGAGGACGGGTCGTGACAATATATATAATTCAACTAGGGGTAATCACCACAAAAGGGTTTATTGAACAATGACCCAATCATCACTCTGATGCATGATGAATGGACCTCAAACTGCAATCATGGTGAGAAACTGTCAATAAATATTATTTATAATGTACACACTCCCTTCATGATTCCTAATATGGTGTTCTTTCTAATGTTTTCTTGGTCTCCTACCCGTGCATGCTGTTGAATTTAATTAAAATATTATCTGGATATTTTAAAAAATTATAATTTCCCTAACCACTATATTTATTTTATGAGGGTACTTTATTTTATTTTGATAATACCTTTGGACTTTTTATATATTTAATGAATTTTCTCATTAACAATAAAATTATCCTATTTAGAGAATAAATATTTTACATTCTGATTTCAAAATATTTTGAAATATATTTTTTATATATTGATAGATTTGTTAGTTAATGATATGAATGAACTAGACAACTATTATAATGAATTTTTTAGTTATAATCATATGATGGTTATGGAGTAAAATTATTTGTCCCCTCAATGTACAAACAAGTCTCATGAGAGAAATCAGGTAGGGTTTTAGTGTACACTAATTCCCATAAGAAGATAGTGCCTTAGAACATGGACTTGTAATCCAGAATAAGATGTCTAACATTATTCATTCCATCGCCTTCATTTTACTATATAATTATACTGTTCATTTATTATTTCCATATCACATAGGTCAAGTTTATGTGATGTATGATTTTGTAATATGTTACCCCTTACTACGTATCTGAGTTCACCATTATTATTTTTCCTATTAATATGAATCTTAGGGTAGGATGATGAAGAATTAATAGGGAAAATGATTGATGGGATGATCATTTTCTCTCTGTAGGTTATGTGCGAATATAATTTTTCAAAGTGTAATTTATGTAATTATCTATAATTCAATGATAATTAAATTGTTCAATAATTTTAAAACTATTTTACATTGTTATGATAATGTAATATAACTACTAGATCCATGTTTCTAGTGTATGGGTTGGTACATTGAAATGTCGATATCTTCAAAAAATATTCTATTTAAATAATCTAACACTTTTTATTTTAAAGGGAATCAATCTCAATAACCTATCATGTTATTCAACTTATTTATAATTTCATCTTTTGTTTTAGTTAAGAATCCAACAACCTCTTAAATATAAATACATTCAATTAATAATGATTAATAAATGAGTATACAAAATATAGTTTGGGTCACTAAAAATATCCAAATACATTTAGACATGTTAAAATTATTCACATACATAAGGTATATAATTTTTTAATTTATTTTTTAAAATTAAATAAAATAGATAATAACATTTTGATTAATTTTAGGGCTATGGATACTCATCCCCCAACTTTCATTTAAAATTCATAGGATCGTAGTTCAGTGGGAGGTCTAACACCAAGTCCCCCATCCTTGGGACACTATACACATGTGAGAATCCAATTCATCATAACTCTAGAACCTAATGTATTTAGAAAACATTATTTTATAAATTTAATCAAATTACATTAATTAAAGGTAATTATCTCATGGTATTTCAAAACTAAACCAATTATCTTACCTAGCATGTAACAACAATGTTGCATGTATCAAAATCTCTAGATTTCGTGACTCGACCTATGTTAGGGCTCAATCCTCAAATTCCCCAAGTCCAGCCCCATAGGCTAGGGGTTGGTGACCATTGAATAGGGTATAACTATCATGGGTGAAATTTTATTATGTAACTAAACAGACGTACACACACAACCATATCAATACATTAGTGAATAGGAAAAATAGTAAAATAATCAAAACACATGGGATACAACAATGCATGTAGAACCTCCAGATATTACAAAATTGAGGTAGTGTGAACTAAAAATTAAAGGGGTAAATAATTTCCCAACCCAATACATGACCCAACCAAAAAAACTCTAATCTAAGACCCCAATATAGACCAGATTCTGATCCCCATGATGTGAACACCATAAGTAATCAAAGTACCACGTTTACAAATGCTTTTCGGAAATCACCACCAACATGTTCATCATCTACATATGATAAGAAACATTCGCAAAAATACCATTTATACGTGAGATTATACATACCTAGTAACACACTGTAAATACTGATCAGAATAAATAAGAGATGAAATTGGAATAGAAATGCAATAGATGGTAAACAATTTGATGAATGTAGTGAAAGGGAACCGCTCAACCCAAACAAATAGAAAATTAAACATTGTCAAAACAAAATGTTCTTAAACTGGTGTACTGATGAATGAAATGCTACGTCATTTCCATACACTTATAGAGGCTAATATCTTATATATATTGGAATCTAGTCATTGAAATCACATTTCATACTCCACAAATTTATGTATCTCATGGAAATAATGTAACCGAATCCAAAGGTATGGATACACATGTAAATGTTTATATATATATATATATTTTCTCTATAAAAATAAAACCAAACATGAGAGAAATATGATATCTATATCATAGATTATCCTAAGATGAAGAGGCATCATAGTTTCAAAATGACATCAACAATTCCATGCATCTCATGTGTCTTCTTCGAAGTATTCATGTGAAGGCCCCACATTTCCACTATGCTGCATAGCCATGGGGAAAAATATTCATGTATAGGACCTAAATCACAGTGAATCACGGGGGTTCTACTCTATACGTATCCATAGAGGGCCCTCACCCTTAATAATGGGGGGGGGGGTTCACTCTAGGGGCATGGGGACCCATGCCTCATGCGAGAAGGGGGTTCCATTCAGTATTAGAGGATCTGCGCCGAAGATGATGGGGGGTTAAACTCAATAAGAAATGGACATGTTCCCTTGTGTGATATGGGTACTACTCTAGTCATTGAGGACCCTCTCCATATCCAATTGGGTAGTTCTACTCTGAAGGAATAGAATATTCACCCATGATTACGGGGGGTCTCACTCTATAATTCAAGGACCACCACTCCGATGTGAAAGGGGGTTCTAGTCTAGTACCCATTGACCTACACCTACTCTAGTAGTTGTATTCCACTTGCTAGGTAGATGAACCATGCTAAGATGTTGGGGTGTTCCAATCTATAGGAATCTATTGGCGATTCTTCCTAATCAATGATTTCATTGGGTGTTAACTCAAATAAGTGTCATGCCCATATCATTTCACATCATATCATAAAAGACAAAAAAAATCTAACCATATCATTCTATGTGAAAAAATACTCATGATAGGATAATCATGGTCTTATATGTGAGATCTAATATAATATACTGAGGATTGATGTTTCATCAAAATAATCCAATGGGTACATGAGGTGTGAGGGGACCCCCATGGAATGTGGTCCCACTTCTTCAACTTGTCTTGTCTCTAGAATTTCATGGCTCAAAAACCATATAGGACTTAATTTCATGTAGTGGATATACATGAAATGATGTTTCCACTAGCCCCCCTAGTTTGATTGTTTGTGTCCATGTGATTTAACTAATATCATTATGCTTTAGTAGACGACATGCCTCATCACACGAAGTTCGGCTAGTTTAATCTGACCATCTAAATGTACATTGGCACATAGATTATTTTTATTTGTTTGTATCATCACATGGATTATCCCCTTGGGGATGGAGGAACAAAACATTCATGAACTCTACATGGAATTCCATCCATAAGAAATCCCCAAGCACTACCGACTGAAACTAAGGGGAATTAGGTTGTGTGTTTGTCATGGTACACAGTATAGTTGGTTATTTAAATGTTTCCCTTTTTTTCATCCCATGATTCAACAAAATATATTTCTCTTCTTATCTCACCTCATTTCCTCTAGAGATTTGTGGATATTTCTATCGTTTCCATCCATCTAGTTTATGGGAATCAATTCCATTGAACCCCAAAATTATGTCACTCCACCCGTATAATAAAGATCCTCCACCCTTCTTGGATTTGATATACAATCATGAAAATTATAACACAAACCACATAGAAATTCTAGTTTTGTCTTTATTTCAATGATCCATCCCACATTCCACATTTCATCAAGATTCCTAGGGTTTGATCAGGCTCACTACCACTAGAAAATGATAAACTGGGACTGTGTGGTCCCAATAGTGGTGAACATGAAGCAATTGTGGGAGAAAAGAAGAAGAACATATTTTTAACCATCATTGGAAAAGAGTGACTGTTCAATGATCAAGAACATCGGTATCCAGGATAGAAAACAATTTCATATATAACTTAATTGGTACACGTGGGCATGGAATGACCACAATTGAAGGAGATAAAAATTGAATATTGATCCACTCAATCAATTTTATCATAATTTTTCTATAACACATAAGGATGTGTCATGATTAGATATTTGATTTTGTATTTTTGAAGAATTTACATGCTAATGATCAAAGGAATCCATTGCGTTTACTACATCCTGATCTACCCCAATCAAAAGTTTAATCGTCATTTCAGGTGATTTTCCAATGGAAGAAGCGGAAGCATCTATAGTATCCTACCATGGTTAATAAGGATAATCCAAGATTATTTTCAATAGTGATTTATTTTAAAAAATTCCTAACAAAAAGATATTTGTTTATTAATTTAATTTAACTAAGTAACTAAATGAACATAGCTTCAAAGGATGAGATATCTGTACAACCCTCGCCGACCGTTTTTATGTTGTACATTGGCTAAACAAAATGTTCTAGAGTCAATCAATGTACCATATTTATGATATGAGATTCCATTTAAGAGATATATTATATTATTTGACAAACATCGTGTTCACAATAGAATAAATAAATATATATATATATATATATAATTTTTTAAAATCAATTCTTGGAACATCGGGCCTCAGAATCTCATGTTTTCAAGTTCTTATCCCTTTAAATATATGTTGAAATATTTCAATGTATTAAAATGAAAAAACCAGGTCATTCCAACATTCCCTCAATCAAGTTATTCATCCCCTAAAATGAAAACTAATCAAACAACTGAAGATATTAATCCCACAACTATATTTTCCACTCAAAGGATCAGTTTTTCACATTCTTGTACTACTACTACCTATTAAGGAAGGGGGTAGTCCCAACACATAGGGTCCTCACTTATCAATCTTTTATCACCAACAAGTTCTCTACAAGGGTGGATCTGTCCGTTATGTCTATCTCTCCCCATTTTATGACATGGATAGGGTCGTTAGAATATCTCCTCATATGTAAAATGTGGAATATTATCACCACCCACTCTAGTTGTGGGGGTATTGTGAGGTGGTAATAATCATATCCAACACCTCCATGATAACAAATTTTACGATGAACATCATGAGATGCTTTCTTTTTTGACCAAACCTATGCAATCCTAATCATTGGGAGACCATCAAGAAAATGTGGTTAAACTTTTCAAACCCCAATGACCTATGAAAATTATATCAGTACGATTTACACCTACTCTTAGTCATCCAGATGTACTCACAGATGACACGGGCCTTCAATGACATCACCTACAACCACTCTGGACCCACAACAAAAGTATCTCCAATGATTAACTAACACAAGGGTAACCTTCATGGTCTCCCAAATAAGGAATAAAAATTTTCAATTAATATGGTAGAGTGTTGGATTTTTTCCTACATAAGCTTTATAGAGGTAAAGTAATATTATTAGCTTTGGAAAATGTATAACACAAAATCCCTTATCATGTCCTCTAACACATAGACAATGTGTTTGGTCTTCCCATTAATCTATGGTGAAATTTTGTACTCATCTTCATTTCCGTCCAAAAACCCTCTCACACTTCCCTCCATAATCATGACATAAATAGTGGGTCATGATTGTAGAAAATCATTGATTGAAACACATGTCGGTAAGAAATATCCTATATGATGTATTATAATAAAATCTCTACTGAACTCTTCTCAAATATTGCATGGTATTTTTCCAACTTCTTGAGTTGGAAAATAAACACCCACATGGCATCATGGCCCTTCATTATGTGTTACTGTCCTACCATAGTGTCCTTGGATATGTTATCCCACTTCAAGTTTGGGATCTCAAGGAGCCGCAATAGACTTTTCAAAACCTTGTTCTCATCCTTCGCCTAATGATAGTTGAGGCACCAGGAGAGGAACTCAACAACACATCACCTCATTTGGGACAAAAAAAACTACCATTGTATGCCTATGAACATATTCCCCACATTGGAATTTATATCTTAGAGAGATGTGTGGATCTACGACATCAACTTTTAAAGAATTATGACTGGAACCAATGTCTTTCATCGGAAAAAAGATGACATGTTTCCCCTATAGAATATCCATATAGTGAATAAACATTGGATAACTATTAATGTAATACCGTATATTCAATATCTCTTAGTTTGATTCGCTCACATGCTTCAGATGTGATGGAGTCAACACCCTTGATAGAAAAAATGATATACCCTCTTGCTTGACTGGGATCAGCTGTATGGGGCCAACTACTCTGTAACTTCCCGGTTCCGGGTGCCACTTAACAGGTGCCTCGAACCCGGTTCGCCACGTGACCTCAAGCGCATTTCCCTAAATGCCAGAGGCTACCAACTTGCAGCGAGGGACCATGTCTGATAGTGGGGAAACAATGCCCTCATTTTTCAAAGTGTAGTGTAGTGGACATAAGAAAATAAAACATACAACAAACAGCAGATGCAGTAAACCATACACAACTGATCTAGACAACGGCAGTGGATATAACCAACAGTGTAGAAATAATGATTCTACATATCTCAAGTTCTAATAAAATAGCCAGAACATGTTATACATCAATACAGCACAACAAAATGCAGAATAAAGAAAAGAAAAACAAAACAGCTGGAAGCGGCATCGCGAGCCTAGGCTCAGTCCCGTGCCCTTCTACTTCACATCAACAATCATGTACTTGTATAGGGACTCTTGCCCCATCCACACATATAGATACATAATCTGTTTGGGTCGAAGAGCATGACCCAAATAGGGTGTGAGAAATATATTTCTGTTCGCACCCACCAAAGGCTCGTGCCATACTACGTGAAAACATGAAATAGTAGTGTGCAGTAGTAAAATGCAATAAAGTAAGCAGTACTGAAAAGTAACTAACTTAACCAGTTATATTGCAATTATATTATTATTTTTAATCATTTAATTTAATATATCACCAAAGTGAATATTCTAAGTAACCAACTAATGTCCTCAGACACGTAAACCCCTACCCTCATGTAAAGAGCATCCAACACAAGAATCTGCCATCAATCGTAACGGGTTTTTCCCTCAGGTGTAGGTAGTTTCAACCACAGGCACATAATCAGCTGCCAACAAGCACAGAAGAAGTTGCCCTCAGGCCAAAATAACTACTTCCCTCAGGCTAAATAGTGTATTGCCCATAGGCTAATCGCAATAATTCCCTCAGGCTAAACCAGTAACGGGGCCATGATCTACATGTAATCAAGTAGTAAACAAGAAATTCCTCTCATGGAAATTCTACAATTACTACTTTAAAGGCATACCCTCGGGTATCCTGTCCAAATAGATAAATAGTGGAACACACCCCCGGGGTGGTTCCAGATCCAAGAAACGATCCCAACCAGCATTTTAATATCACGTTTAATTACCTATACAATTCTAGGTATTAAAATAGCCACGACCTCAGCCACACGACACCCCAAATATGGGTTCATATCTCGAAAGCACATAGAAACGCACGATAGTTGGAAAATAAACACCAAGCCACATACCTTATATGCCAATGAGCGCTATATACGAACGTCGATCCCAGAAACGCCAAAGAAAAGCGTAGATCTGAGGTAAAAAAACATTCATTCAACCTCAAATAACTCCCGATAGGGATAGAATTGGTAAGAAACACGATAGGAGAATAGAGGGCTTACCCGGGTAGTTCCAAAATGATCGACAAAAGTGGGATCGGATTCCCGGTGCTTGATTGGCGGATCTCCCAAGGTTCGACCTCCCTCTTCCGCTCCTCTCGTCTAGTTCTATGCCTTCCCTGTGAACAGGGGAGGCTACGTCCCACTTAAGTGAAAAAACAAAGTACACGACGTGTACTTCCAAGTACACGGCATGTACTTCCTTCATTTAACTGCTCCCCTGGCAGCACCACCGGACTGTTCATCCGTCAACATGCGTACACAACATGTACTCTTGACTACATAGCGTGTACTGTCGCCCAGCTGGCGGCTGCTCCACCACCTTACTGTTTTGTCCTGCCGATAGATTACACGGCATGTAGTCGGTTCCTACACCCTTCGTTGCCGACATGGCTACACGCCCCATGTACCCATCCCACACGGCCAAATTACACAGCGTGTGAAAAATTACACAGTGTGTAGTTCAAAAATTAAGGATTTTCCCCCATTTTCCATATTTTCTAAAAAAAACTTAACAAAAAGAGAAAAGAAGAAGCCCGTACCTCATAAAAAAGAACTAGGTTCTTACAAACTTCCCCCCTTATAGAAATCCGTCCCGGAATTTACCTTCCAAGGGTGGTGAAGATGTAGCCATGGACAACTTCGGCCACTGAGGACATACATTGGTTTCCCGCTCCCAGGTCTTGTACTGCACTCGGCCATGCTACCATAGAACTCGTACGGGAGAAACTAACTAGCCTTGGAGAACCTTCTAGCGCCTATCAATGATATGAATCAGATGCTCCTCAAAGTACACATCCATCTGAAGCTCAACCTCCTCGGGCTGAAAGACGTGAGAAGGGACTGAATGATAGTGATGCAACTGAGACACTTGGAAGATGTCATGCATGGCTCAATGCCACTACGGTAACTACAACCGATATGAAACCAAACAGACTCTCTCCAGAATCTCGAATGGCCCCACATACCTCAATGAAAGCTTACCCTGTCTCCTGATCTGTTTGTGTCCCAGCCTCGGCAAAACATGCAAGAACACCTGATCCCCGACCACAAACTCTAATGGTCGTCTGCGGTGATCAGCAAATTACTTCTGAAAAGACTGCGTGGTAGCCATCTGCTTCTCAGTCAACTAGATCTGCTCAAAAGTCTCCTACACGAGACGTGGTCCCAATAAAGTTGCCTCACCTACCTCTGACTAGCACAAAGGTGATCGGCATGTCCTACCATATAAAGCCTCATATTGTTCCATCTTGATAGTCTCTTGAAAACTATTTTTATAGGAAAACTTGAATAGGGGTATATATTTCTCCCAAGAGCCCTCAAAGTCCAGGACACATGCACGCAGCATGTCCTCTAGCACCTGTATCGTACGCTTTGACTGGTCATCGGTCTAAGGGTGGTAAGCTGTGCTCAGAAGCACTTGTGTACCCAGTGCCCTCTGAAAAATCTTCCAGAAACGAGACGTAAAGAAGTAATCCCTATCTGAAATGATAGAATGAGGGACCCTATGAAGATGTAAAATCTCTTGGATATACAACCTTCCAGGCTCATCGACACCGAAGGTCTCCTTGATCAGCAAAAAGTGAGCAATATTCGTGAGTCTGTCCACAACGACTCATAAGGCATCATTGCCTCAAGGTGACCTCGGAAAACCAATCACGAAATCCATAATGACATCATCCCATTTACATTTCGGAATGGATAACTGTTGTAACAGTCCAGTTGGTCTCTGATGATCAGCCTTCACCTGCTGATAGGTGGAACACCTCATAACAAAACCACCCACCTCTCTCTTCATTACCGGCCACTAGTATTGACGTCTCAAGTCTCGGTACATCTTGGTAACCCCGAGATGAACATCCCAAGATGAATCATGAAACTCTGTCATCATCCCCTCGTGTATATCCTCTGAAACCCATACTCGTCCATAGAAATGCAAAACCCCATCATCGCATACCGCCCAACTGGGAGAAGGGTCCTCACATTCCACCGACTCCCGTAGAACTAGGACTTCCGAATCAAATAGTTGTCTCATCCTCACTCTTTCCAGGTGGGTAGATGTCACAGCTAATGAGAAAAGATAAGTCTGCCCCTGACTATCGTACACCTCCAGATGCATCTCAGAGAATAAGGCCATAAGAATCCACTCACCACTGGACTCCTACATAGCCTATGTCTGAGTCTTACTGCTCAGTGCATCCACTACTGCATTACCTTTACCAGGTCTATAGGAAAGCTCAAAATTGAAGGACTGTAGGTACTCGACCCACCTCCTCTTCCTCAAATTCAGGTCACGATGAGTAAATATATACATGAGGCTTTTTTGGTTGGTGAAAACAACAAAATTCTCTCCCAATAGACAATGTCTCAAACAGCGCAACACATGCACAACTACCGCCAACTCAAGATCATACGTTAGTTAATTCCTCTCATGTGCCCTCAACTGCTGAGACCTATACGCAACAACGCGATCGCCATACATCAACACTACTCCCAGTCCAATACTTGATGCGTCACAGTAAACTCTGTAGCTCTTCCCCTCCTTTAAGAGTTTTAGGATCGGTGCTGATGTCAACCTTCCTTTCAGGTCCTGAAAATCTGGCTCACAAGCTTCTGACCAAACAAACTTCTCAACCTTCTTAGTCAGACCCGTCAACGGTGCTGATAAGCGAGAAAAGTCCGGTATGAAGTGTCTATAGTAACCATCCAACCCTAAGAAACTATGTATTTCAAACACGTTCATAGGTTTCTCCCATGAAACTACTTCTCTAACCTTATATGGGTCTACTGAAACTCCTGACTCCGCTATGATATGACCCAGGAAGTGATTCTAGTCCATCCAAAAGTGGCACTTTGAGAGCATAGCATATAGCCAATTCTCTCTCAGTTTAATCAATACGATCTCAAGATGGGTGGAATGGTCGTGTCGAGTGTGAGAGTACACTAAGACGTCGTCCACGAATACTACCACAAAAAAATCAAGATACTGATTAAACACTCGATTCATCAGAGCCATGAAAACTACTAGCGCATTCGTGAGTCCGAACGGCATAACCAAATACTCGTACATACCATTTTTTCTCCGAAAATTGTAATCGGTATATCCGGTGGTCTCACGCGTAGCTGCTGATTTTTGGATCTCAAGTCAATCTTTGAGAACACTCGTGTTCCACGAAGTTGATCATAAAGATGATCAATCCTCGGTATGAGATGTCGGTTCTTGAGTGTCAACTGGTCCATCTTTCGATAATCCACACAAAGTCTAAGGGTACCATACACCTTCTTCACAAAAAGGTCTGGAGAACCCCACAGAGAAGTACTGGGTCGGATAAAACCCTATGCATGTAACTACTCTAACTACCTCTTGAGGTCCTACAGCTCGGGTGTAGCCATCCTATAAAGAGGAATGGACACCGGTGATGCTCCTGGAATGAGCTCAATAGAGAAATCCACCACTCGATCCAGAGGTAGACGTGAAAAGTCGTCCGGGAAGACATCTCTGAAACGATCAACTACTGGAGGGAAATCTGTCTGAAAAGTCCCCTGATCATCCAGATACAAACTCGCAATCTGGGTTGTGGCTCCACCTCGCCCATGATGCTATGGTCCAGCTTGACTCACCTAAACATCTCAATTTCCCTTGTATAGAAACTCTCTTCCCTCTAGTTACATGAAACGCACCCTGAGACGATAGCAGTCTAAAAAGGCTCGATAGGGACCCAACCCGTCTATCCCGAGAATGACTTCATAGCTCTTCATCTCCAAGACATATAGGTCCCAAATAAAGTGACACCCCCCAACCTCAAGGTGGCACTCCTTTCAATGACGCCCACCAGCCGTTCTAGTTCCCAACGGAGTGTCTAGCGTCATGATATCAAAAGAAGAAGAAACACCATGCCCAAGGCTCTCCACAACGTGTACAAATATGAAACTATGCGTAGCACCCATTTCGAAAAGTACTGAAGATAAAACATAATCTACTAGAATAGTACCTCTGACTGTAGAAGGTTTAGGATCCTACTCCTACTATGTCTGTTGCACTGCATATGCCTGCCAAGTGTCATGGCCCTGCGACACAGCCTGGCTACCCTCACCTGTCCTGCCCTGTTGCTTCTAAGATCATGGTGTGTGGCTACCACGAACACGACCACCATCTCCTCCAGCATGCCCTGATGTATTCCTATTCTCTGACTAGAAAGAAGCCACTATTCCTACTCCCACATGCGGAGTCTGTACAGAACCCCTCTCACTAGCCACTGGTGGAGATTCCCTGCAAAAGCGATGTAGATGACCCATCATGCCACAAGACCAGAACTCCACTGGGTCTCATGGACACTGTGGTCTCTTGTGCCCCTCTCTACCACACTTTTAGCAAGTGACCTGGCCACCTGAAGTAGCTGGTTGGCTGGTACTGCCACCCTGTGAGAAGTCCAACTGTCTCTTCCCCTTTCCAGTAGAAATAGCACCAGAAACTGGTGCTGAACCACCCTAGCCCACACCACAAGATTCCTGCATGTTCCTCTCTATAATCAGCACCTGGTTCAAAATAGTGTGTTCTAAAGGAAGCCTGAAAACATTCACCAGTGCTCAGATGTCATAACGAAGACCATCCTCAAAACGTCTAGATCTTAATGTCTCATCACCCACTAGCACGAGTGAAAAATGATAAAGCTCTATGAAACAAAAAGAATAGTCTATCACCGACATAGCACCCTACTCCAGATTCATGAACTCTTGAGCTCTATCTGCCCTCCGCGTCTCTGGAAAGAAGAAGTCATAGAAGAATTCCTGAAATTATTCCCACGCCATGTCCATGTGATGCTCTGACTGGGGGTAACATCCCACCACCTCTTGGCAGAATCATGAAGCATGTAAGTTGTGATCCTCACCCTCCGCCCTGGAGTCATCTCAAGATGCTCGAAAATAGTTGACATTGACCCCAACCAAGACTCCGCAGACTGTGGTCCGCCATCCCCTGAAAACGTAGGCGGATGATGCTATTGGAAGATACGCGTCATCACATCCATAGATGTGGCAGCCTGCGGTGCTCCCTGAATGGTCTGCATGAACCGTATGAAGCCTTCACGGAACTGCGCCTCCGCTCCTGTGTCTGGTATTACAGCTGTCTCCGCATCTGGATCTACTGGAGGATCAACTGGTATCCCATGTCCCACCATCTCTAGAGTATAGTCGACGCCACTCTTCTGGCGAACAACGCGCGGTCGTCTAGGGGGCCTGACACTACAAGGTCAAAATAACGCCTTAGATTCAAGATTTATTAAGACTGAAAACGAAGGAACCACAAAGGGAACAAGAGGAAGAAGGCATTTCAAGATTTTCAAAACAAGACTACACGGCGTGTATACTGACTGCACGACGTGTACTTGACTTCTCTTCCCCTACTCAGTCCTTTGACATGGCTAAGCCACACGACTCCTGTTGAACAAAACTACACAGCATGTATAATATCTACACGGTGTGTATGGTGTTATTTTACAACTACCCGTGTCGTTTTTGACATGACCGACTACTCTGATTGAAACTACACGGCATGTTACACCTGCACACAACATGTACACCATCCCGTTTCCTCGCCACATGGCTAAGTCCACACGGTCTGTCCTCAGAAAAGACTACACTGCGTGTCCTGTAGGTACACGGTGTGTTCAGGGAGCGGTGACACCGGCCCGTGTTGTTAGTTACACGGTTGAGTCCCTAGGTCACACTACACGGCGTGTTCATAATTGACACATCGTGTTCTGTAAAGGAGTTCACCGACCCGTGTTGTTAGTTACATGGCCGGACTCCGGGTTGACACTACACGGTGTGTATATTTGGAACACAGCATGTTTTATCCAAGATCATCCCTTCCCCGTGTCGCTGCCCACACAGTTTGTGACACGGGAAGAGGCTACCCAGGGTGTATTTAGGGTACACGACGTGCACTCAAAGAGTTCATTTTTTTCCGAACAGAAGAGCGTACACGGCGTGTATAATGTACTACATGATGCGTATGCTGGGTATTAGGGCAGTATGCCTTAGAAACTTCTCCGGAACCCAGAAAAAGGCTGAAACCATAACCTAAGTGTCAAATTCTGACCTGTGTGGGCCCATACTCCCCACGAATTAATGTTTGACATCATATTTATGTTATAACAAAATATGCAGTCAATGTTCCACAATATTTCGATCAATGGGGGCCCATACTCCCCAAAAACCAAAGTTTTTTGTCCATTATATAAACCGGCTCACACAAGAAAATACCCTATAACAAAGCAGGTATTTATCAAAAAGGTATCACAACAGCATGCGTTTCTAGCACAACAACTATCACAACAGCATGCAATTTCTAATGCACATGCCAGTCTTGGAACTATGCATGGAATGTGATTTCTATCATGTCCCTAAATGATGCATGAGACTGCATACCAACATCTCATCGAGTTGCAACTAAATAGATCCCATAGATAAAATATAACCAGCACAATCCAATTGCATCACCGAACAGTGAAATCAAATCAACTGTAAATTGAAAAATTAGTAAAATTGCAACACGAGGTAAATTGGTTTTTCCCTGTACATGGGTTAGCTACGACCGGGAACAACTTATTACCAACTACCGTTCATCATATCCCTGGCTACGGCTCAAAATATTAAGTCAAATAAAAGAAACCACTTCGATACCTCTTTGTAACGTACCGGTTTCGGGTTCCACTCAACGGGTGCCCCAACTCGGTTCGCCCTGTTACCTCAAGTGCATTTCCCCAAACACCAGAGGCTTCCGACTAGCAGCGAAGGACTAGGTCTGATAGTGGGGAAATTATTCCCTAATTTGTAAAAGTGTAGCCTAGCAGACATACGAAAATAAAACATACAACAAACATCAGAAGCAGTAAACCATAAACAACTGAAATAAACAACAGCAGTGGATACAACAAATAGTGTATAAATAATGATGCTACAAGTCTCATTTTCTACGAAAACATCCAGAATATGTTATACATCAATACAGTACAACAAAATACAGAGTACAACAAAACAAAACAAAACAGCTGGCAATGGCATCGCGAGCCTAGGCTCGGTCCCATGCCCTCCTACTCCACAACAACAGTCAAGTACCAGTATAGGGACTCTTGCCCCTATCCACACCTACAGAAACGTAATCTGTTTGGGCCGAAAAGCAAGACCCAAATAGGGTGTGTGAAATATATCTCAGTAGGAACCCACAAAATGCTCGTGCCCAACTGTGTGAAGACATGCAACAATAGTGTGCATTAGTAAAATGCAATAAAGTAAGCAGTACTAAAAAGTAACTAACTTAACCAGTTATATTTCCATTTTAATATTCTTTTGAATCATTTAATTTAAAATATCACCATTGTGAATATTCTAAGTAACCAAATAATATCCTCAGACAAGTAAACCCCTACCCTCAGGTAAAGAGTATCCAACACAAGAATCTACCCTCAAGCATAACGGATTTTGCCCTCAGACGTAGGTTGTTTCGCCCATAGGCATAGAATCAGTTTCCCACTGTCACGGAAGAAGATGTCCTCAGGCTGAAATAACTACTGCCCTCAGGATAAATAGTGCAGTGCCCACAGGCTAATCACAACAACGCCCTCAGGTTGAACAGATAACCAGGCCATTCCCAACATGTAAACATGTAGTAAACATGCAATTCCTCTCAATGAAATTCTACAATTACAACTTTAAAGGCATACCCTCGGGTATCATGGCCAAATGGCTAAACAGTGGAACACACCCCTTGGGCGGTTCCAGATCCAAGCAATGATCCCGACCAACATTTTAATATCACATTTAATTACCTATACATTTCTACTTATTAAAATATCCCCTGTCTCAGCCACACAACACCCCAAATATGGGTTCATATATCAAAAGCACACAGAAATGCACGACCGTTGGAAAATTAACACCAAACCACCTACCTTATACGCTAACGAGTGCTATATACGAACGTCGATCCCAGAAACACCCAAGAACATCGTAGATACGAGGTAAGAAAACTTTCATTCATCCTCAAATAACTCTTTATAGGGAAATAATTGGTAAGAAACACACTAGGAGAAGAGAGGGCTTACCCGCACAGTTCCAACATGATCAATAGAAGCAGGATAAGATACATGGTGCTCGATCGGTGGATCTCCCAACTATTTTTAATGTGTTGTATCACTTTATTTCTAAGATTTACTCCTTCTAAACACATTAAAAATATGTATAAATTTTAATTCAATGTAAAAACATCTGATAAATATGATCATATTATTTAGAGAATATGTCATTTAATACATGAATATATTTAAAAAAAATACATTCACATAAATCTTATTATTTAACTCCATATCACTATGATTTTCAATCAAAATATCTCTTCATGTGTCAAAAATATCAACACATACTATTAGTAATTGTCTCTCATTAATTGATCACTCTCTCATTTCTATATTGGGATCACCTTCTATCATATAGTTATATCGTAGGGATGGAATTTGAGGCCACATACTCTTCTTATCATTATTCTTCCGCATTGGAAAGGGTATATAAATTAGAATATCAATGACATATTCTTCTCTTTCGCATATAATAAATCATATTTTTTAATTGAATATTATTTTTCAAATAGTTGTTTTATATGACTCACTATGAATTAAAGTCAATAATATCATCAAATTCTTATATTTTATTTAATTATATAATTAAAAAATACATCCTTAATATTATCACCATGATATTTTACAATTAAAATATCGTATATTTATATAGAATAATCTCTATTAAATATGTTATAGATTTCATCTTATAATTTACATCGTGAAACTGAATTTTATTTTCACATGATACCATTATAATCACAACCTTTTCTACTCTACATAATAATTGAGTGATTATTCTCTACTTATATGAATAAAAATATATGGAAACAATCATGACATGAATTAATATATAATTGTGTTGAAATACACTATGAGTCTTATTGCAATCTAATAGAGGTGTAACATAATATTCACGGTATAAAACACATTACATGTTGAATGGTTTCATCATTACATCTCAAATTGTGGTGTTCTATTGTTCACAATCGAATTAATGTGTTTTAAAAATGGTTCTTAGGTTAACTACAATATGCAAAGACCTCCCATGACTAACTCATCGACAAAAATAATGACATGGTTTTCTACATACGGTGGGGTAGGGATTGGAATCATAAAACCGACATAATATATTTTTTGTCTTCTTAGAGTATCATGATATCATATTTATTTTTATTGGATTGTAATGCATTATTTATCAATATTAATAATAGAAAATCAAAATGATAATATCTCAAACAATTTTTTATACTGTATATTTACTTTTACATACTAAATGATTAATTTTATTTGTGGGTTTCCATTTATAATTCCTTATTCTACACTAACATCATGACTCTTGGAAAATTTTAGATGATTATTTAGTGCTTTATACAATTTTTTATTCTATTTTAGATTAGAGATACAATTATGTACATATAAAATTACTCATCCATATCACATTCACTGAAATTATTTGTTTCTAATCACAAATTTACCTGTACACATAAAACTATGTCTTCTAGACATAGCCTGATTTATATTATGAAAAATAAACTACATTAACACATTACTCGAATGAATATAATAAATAAATATGAATTTCTTATTTCATCTATTCTTAGGTATAATTAATTTTAAATAGTACTATAAATTGTCACTTCTTCTAATATGTGAATAAAATCCATAACCTCTTAAATTTCTCAGAAACTCTACAAGAAATTTTGTGGACGTACAAATTACATAAAAAAATAGAAATAAATTCAATTACTATGAAAAATAATAACTTTTTTTAAAAAATATTCAACATAATTTATAGTTTACTTCATCATATTTGAATTCAATTTTAAAAATTTAAAAAAAATATTTAACAACCACAATAAACTCTTAAACACTAACCTAAAAATTAATTATAGATAGTGCATAATTAATCACCCCTAAATAAAAACCATTAATAATTACTCCATGAATTGAACAACATAATCTATGTGTGTGTGTCTATATAATATTTTTTTAAATAAGACATTCGATGAAACTCATAAGAAACTTCTCATATTCATAATCACATGTTATATGGTTGTTTTGAAAAATTAATATAGCATGTTTCACACAACTTTTAATATGATACTATTGTGATTATGAATATGAGAAGTTGCTTATGAGTTTCATCGAATGTCTTATTTAAAAAAAATATTATATAGACACACACACATAGATTATGTTGTTCAATTGATGTAGTAATTATCAATGGTTTTTATCTAGGGTTGATTAATTATGCACTATCTGTAATTAATTTTTAGGTTAGTGTTTAAGAGTTTATTGTGGTTGTTAAAGATTTTTTTTAAATTTTCAAAATTGAATTCAAATATGATGAAGCACACTATAAATTATGTGGAATATTTTTGTAAAAAAGTTATTATTTTTCATAGTAATTTAATTTATTTCTATTTTTTATGTAATTTGTGCGTCCACAAAATTTATTATATAGTTTCTGAGAAATTTAAGAGGTTATGGATTTTATTCACATATTAAGAAAATGTGACAATTTGTAGTACTATTTAAAATTAATTATACCTAAGAATAGATGAAATAATAAATTCATATGTATTTATTATATTCATTCTAGTAATGTGTTAATGTAGTTTATTATTCATAATATAAATCAGGCTTTGTCTAGAAGACATAGTTTTATGTGTACTGGTAAATTTGTGATTAGAAACAAAGAATTTCAAGTGAATGTGATATGGATGAGTAATTTTATATGTACATAATTGTATCTATAATCTAAAATAGAATAAATTTTTTTATAAAGAACTAAATAATCATCTAAAATTTTGCAAGAGTCATGATGTTAGTGTAGAATAAGGAATTATAAATGGAAACCCACAAATAAAATTAATCAGTTAGTATGTAAAAGTAAATATACAGTATAAAAAAATTGTTTGAGATATTATCATTTTGATTTTCTATTATTAATATTGATAAAGAATTCATTAAAATCCAATAAAAATAAATATGATATCATGATACTCTAAGAAGACATAAAATATATTATGTCGGTTTTATGATTCCAATCCCTACCCCACCGTAAGTAGAAAACAATGTCATTATTTTTGTCGATGAGTTAGTCATGGGAGGTCTTTCCATATTGTAGTTAACCTAAGAACCATTTTTAAAACACATTAATGCGATTGTGAATAATAGAACACCACAATTTGAGATGTAATGATGAAACCATTCAACATGTAATGTGTTTTATACCGTGAATATTATGTTACACCTCTATTAGATTGCAATAAGACTCATAGTGTATTTCAACACAATTATATATGAAATAATGTCATGATTTTTTCCATATATTTTTATTCATATTAGTAGAGAATAATCTCTCAATTATTATGTAGAGTAGAAAAGGTCGTGATTAAAATGATATCATGTGAAAATAAAATTCAGTTTCACCATGTAAATTATAAGATTACATCTATAACATATTTAATAGAGATTATTCTATATAAATATATGACATTTTTATTGTAAAATATCATGGTGATAATATTAAGGATGTATTTTTTAATTATATAATTAAATGAAATATAAGAATTTGATGATATTAATGACTTTAATTCATAGTGAGTCATATAAAAAAACTATTCAGAAAATAATATTCAATTAAAAAATGTGATTTATTATATGCAAAAGAGAAGAATATTTCATTGATATTCTAATTTATATACCCTTTCCAATGAGGAAGAATAATGATAAGAAGAGTATGTGGCCTCAAATTCCATCCTTACGATATAACTATATGATAGAAGGTGATCCCAATATAGAAATGAGAGAGTGATCAATTAATGAGAGGCAATTACTAATAGTATGTGTTGATATTTTTGACACATGAAGAGATATTCTGATTGAAAATCATAGTGATATGAAGTTAAATAATAAGGTTTATGTGAATGTATTTTTTTTAAATACATTCATGTATTAAATGACATATTCTCTAAATAATATGATCATATTTATCAGATGTTTTTACATTGAATTAAAATTTATAGATATTTTAAATGTGTTTAGAAGGAGTAAATCTTAGAAATAAAGTGATACAACACATTTATCAGATGTTTTCACAATGCTCTAATTGAAACATCACTTAATCCAATAAGGATGTAAATTTCTATTTAATATGATATTATTCCAAGTCATTGATAAATATAATAAAGCTGTAATAAATATATAAATTAAAACTCCATATAATTTTGAAATTTCCTTACATGATTTCCTCTTCTAAACTATATATAAATGCAAGAAATTATGTTTTTCAAAGGATCATCAATTTTTCCCTCATTAACAATGGGTAATAAAAACAATTTAATATCAAAATATTACTACTCATTTAATCGCAACATAAATTCTTCTTCAATTAATTTGAAAATAATTACAACCTTAATTTGTCTATGCATTAAAATAATGTAGTATTCACGAAGCTTCATTCATATTTCTGGATAATGATAATACTCTTCAGGATACCAATTTAACACTCCACATTATTTATATGTGGAATACATCAATTTATGAATGGAATTCACATATTCATTTCTTCTTATGATAAAATAGTAGCACCACTCTATGGAGTGTGGTCCTGCTATTTTGGATCCTTCAATATAATATTAAATGGATATATCCTAGGCATTATAATTTATTTTTATTCAACATAAATTAATCTTAATGAGGTATTAATAATTCTTTATGATCCTTTATTTTCATTACTATATCTTACCAATAGAATGTCCACACTATGAAGTGATGTTCAAGCGCATCACCTATAAATAGGTGTCATATTATGGAATTTCGTCCCGATCAAAGATCACAAAAACATATAAAAGATGAAATTTATTCTAATGAAATGGTTTAAATATATCTAGGTGATATTTAATTTATATCATCATTTTTTAATCTCACTTATGTGAAAATCAAGATCTATCCTCGCATTAGATACGAATGGTGTTTCATCCTCACAATAATATCCTTATGGTTTCCCCACTCAATGATGATCCACATTCATCCATAAGGACATTCTCATGGATGACCTGTTCTTCTTATTAATCCAAGTACTACTTTATTATCATGGAATATCATTGCTTCCAATAAGCACTTCAAGGACACATATGTGTTCTTATGGAAGGAAGACACTCATGTACGATCAATATACGCATGGAAGATCCATGATTAGCTTCCTTCAACATATTTTCCTTATCTCATATGCTTCTTGCACATGATTGCTCCATCTATGATCATTACAGTGTTTTCGAGTAGAATACACCTCGCACATGATTCCATTAAGACAAAGATGTAGACCTATAAAATTTATCTTGGCATTGTTATTGTATATCATAATGGAAGAGTAGTAATAACCTCTATATTTGGAGTCCAAAATTGATTATATATGTGTATTTACATTCGTTAATATATAATTCCACACACCATATCAAACATACATCATTGAAAATGTCTAATTCGATCTCCCATCATCAATGTCATATTGTCTCCATGAAAATTAGTGCTTATCTTTTTCTATGTACTCCTAGTGCATTATTTATTCCCTACCGAGTAAAATATTCATCTCTAATATGGACTACCCTGCCACCTATTACTAGCCATGTAGGGTGGATACCATGTGATTGAGAACAAAGATGACATATATGGATGATCTAGTCCCTTGGACCATAGGTAAGTAGAAATGTTTTCAATAAAATCATAACAATGTGTTAATTAAATTCTTCATCTAATATAATTCTATATCATCTTAATAAATTACCGCATGAAAAAATTCATTTCATTCAGATCAATGTTTTGAATATTCATCCAAACATATTGAAACATCATTCATAAAAATCCAATGATAGTTTCTTTATGATGTAAACATAGTTATATATCTATATATTTATTAGAACATGTCATTAATCAATGAAGAATAACACACTAATCATTATATATATGTGAACAATTAGTCATTCATGAAATCAAATACCTTTTTATGAATCCATAAAAATCTTCCCTGATCCATAACCTCTTCTCCACTCACCAAAACCTCATTGACTCATTAACAATAAATGAAACACTTATACAAGGTCAAAAATCGTTCCAATTTTCTTTCTCCCTCTAAAATACACACATAATATAAATCATTATTTTATATAACACCTTGAGAAATAAAAAATCATTCAATAGTGTACATTACCTATTAAACTGGTATTATATGATAGTATTAAACCCTGTTACATTATAATATATTTTTTTTAATAAATTCAACATCTTCAACAAATTTTAATGCACACAACACTTAGTTTAAAAAAACAAAATGCCCTATTAATATATTATTATTTAAAAAATATCCAGTATTACCTTACCATTAAGTTAGAGTGTAATAATATGACTAAATATATTATCAAAATTATTGTAATATTTTTTTTAAAAAAATAAGATAAATATATTTTTAATAAAAAAAATATTCTTTGAAAACCAATATTTTTATAAAATGTTGTTTACCCATGATTTACATGAATGATTTAATATTTCATTTTACCAATTTGGAAAAATTTAACTGATATAAATAATTTCATTTTTCAAATGATAATATAAAAATTAAATTATGGTTATTTTTGGGATTTTTTCTTAATGTTTTCATTTTTTGATGAATAGTTAAGGATACCGATATTTATTGGAAACAATTTTTCATTTAAATTATTCACAAAAGGAATAAATCAGAAATATTTGTGACCAGAAAATATCATAATTATATTATATTTAATAAAATTTATTATAGTTTATGAATTCCAAATTGAATTTTTATATTAAAACGTTTTACACTTATGCAAATATTCCCCTTGGAAACCTAAATTATCATAACATCTACAAGTATATTTTAAATTTGGAATCTTCCACATCTATTTATTGAGCATTATAAAATGGATTATAATTTTTTAAAATTTAATATTATATAATACATGACCATTTCAACTTAATTTTCTACATTTATTAATATTATATGCAGTAAAACATAATTAATTTAGGTAAAGTAAATACTATTTTACCAGGAGGTAAATTAAAAAGATAAAAGTTCAAATGTCCAAATAACATTCCATGAATTTATTTTATGATAATATTTAGACGTTATCACCTCTAAGGGTAATTAATAGCCCATTTGGAGGATCATTTAATTGTAAAGATGTTGGTGTAACTGATTATCTTAAAAAAATCTATTTGTGTTATCTACAAGACTTATAAAGGGATGCCCTTCTACTCCCCTATTCACACATGAAAATACATTTATCTGAAAATTAAAACTCAAATAATCTCCCAAATCCCAAAAAAACATCATATTTTCCATGTTTTAATCGTAAATCTATCCAAGCAAGGGTTTTGGGGAAAACCTAAAGATGTTTTCTGAAAAAGATGTATGGTTCTTAAATAAACTTTTTTTTATTATTGAAACTAATTCATATAATAAAAACAAATTATTATATAATAAACTTGTTATAGTAGATATAATTGGTGGTTACTAGGTTATGTTAATTACCTATATCCACCTTTTCTCTTATTTAATGGGAAATAAATCTGTCGATTGTCTGTATGGTTTTCTACTAGATCATGAACTGATATAATTCATTTTCCTCACCACATTTAAATGTTTTATATAATGATGGATTTAAAAAATATATTGTATTTCTATTAACATTATATTTATTTAATAATAATTTCACATATACCTTCTTATTTTTTGATCAATTTAAAATAAGGCAACGCCACACATGTGTATGGCGTATGTGAAGCGATATGATTCATTTTAACCTATAATTTATATGGATGTATAGAATAATAAATTTATTGAATACATATTATATGTTTGAAATTATATTTATTCATTAATATTAATAAATCACACACTTACTTAACCTTTTACCCATTAATTAAATGATAATGTCACTCGTACACACGTTCATCCTACTATCTCCAAGAAGTGGTGTGATCAATTCTCAATGTTAAAATATCACTAATGATCATAAAAGAATTTATTATAAACAAAATGATATTTTTCAAAATTTAATAATTCTATATATGATAGATTTATATAATATTCATAAGAACAAAACCCTCATGAAAAAAGAATGATGAGAAAATAAGTAAATCAGCACACAAAACAACAGACCTAATGAAATATTATTAATATTATTCATGTAAAATGTTACAATAGTATCATACATTATATTATCAATATAAATATTGTAATTTTATAAATTAATAACATTCTTATAACTATTATACAAGATTTTAAATCACTTTTTCACAAATTGAAAGCATGAGGTAAGGGACTTTTTCAAATTTTCCCATCATTAAGGCATATTATAATGTAATGCGCCTAATTTATTTTATATGTTGTATATATTGACACTTTAAATGTAATATAGTGATTCTATATTAATTCGTTGTATATTAAGATAAAATAATTATTATTTCTACCAAAGGAATTTGATTAAAATTTCCAAGTGATAAGTAATTTCATAAAAAATATTCTATTCATTATCTTATATTACTTCTTCATTATCTTCCGTATTATAATGTCATTTTTTGTAATTCATTTTGACTATATTATTATGAATTTTCAAATTTTTATCATTATTTACATATTATAATAAAATATTATTTTTATAAATATCTCTTCACCATTATAATCTAATTTAAGTTTCATTTCAGAATCTCAATTTAATCGGGATAGTTTAATATAAAATTTCAAATGAAGGGAATTATTTTATTACTATCTAATAAACACATTTCATTTTATTCTCCTATAAATATTTTTGAATTTTCAAGTAATATTACCATTTTCATATCTTTTTTATGTAAAATAAATATTGTTTTTAATAAAATCCTTGTTTATTACTCCCTTTGGTTTAAAATCCTTTTTCTCTAAAAACCATGATTTCAGAATGTATTTTCTACAATAGTCATAATGTTATAATGAATATTTATTAATAATATTTTACCCATGATTCATTTTTTAAAAAAAATTGGAAAGGAATATTGATGTTTGTTCCTAAAAAAATTCTATTTGGATTTTAAAAAAATGAGAAATAAATCATTGTTTTAAATATTACAAAATGTAAAGAATTTCCCACAATCATGACCAATAAAATTATTAAACAATAATTTATATGTATCAAAGGTAATTTTCAAAGAAAAATTTTTCTAACAAAATTTTTGAACATTTTATTTTATAAATGTATTCAAATTAAAAATTATTTTTCCCAGAAAATGGTTTTAATGAAATTTTATGTTATTTTTATTCATCAATGAGAATAACCCATTGTCATAATTTTAATACACGTGGTATATGATTTATTAATACCTTATGTTATTTATATCTATAACTTAATTTGGTTCATTATTAATAGTGAAAGTATTGGAATTAACATTTTTGATTCATTTTTGTAGTCATTGACTTTCCCTAGAAATAATCACATTTCTATGCTAATTGGACATTACGCTTCCCAGAAATATACATTTTACTAATAATTGATATATTTATTCATTATTCAAAATTTCTTATCTATAAATGGTTTTATGTGTTGAAATTTATCTCACTAGCTAGTGATATCATTATAAATATTTAGTCCTTAATAAATATAGATATTTGATGATAAAGGACATTACTCACAAATTAAATCAACTATTTTTATAGTGAACTGACCCAAGAAATCATGGATATGGTGTATACTGCCATTTAATTCATTTGGTTACATACAATAAAATTCTAGATAGACTCTCAGTTTAGTAGTCTCGGTAAACCCGATACATATAATAGGCTTATATTCCAAATGAATTCTATAATTATGACATTTTTTTCTTGTATAATAACATTATTACTCATATTATTTCCATGAATATATTTCAAATAATACTTCATGGATTCTTGTGTGAATGAAATAAAATAAAGGATAGATCAATTTCCCTGTAAGGGTAAACAATTTCAGAAATAATAATGAATCGGTAAGAATAATAATTATGGAATTGGAAATAACATCACACATACCATGAAATCAAAAAATTAAAAATGATGTGAATAAAATTATTTGATAAGGTTATAAACTAGAAACACATTCCATTTCATCAATAGAATGATAATTAAATTCATCCATAGATATCTTGTTTCAAAATATCATGGATAATTAATAACTAAATCAAAATTAAATCAACACATAACTATTGGATTTCATGTATCTTGCACATGAACCACTATACCATCAAGATATGTCCTAATGAAAGCTTATTTTTATGTGTAGAAACCTATCTATTCCTATTAGAAAAAAAATAAAATGGGTTTTCAATAACTAATTTTGTATCATGAGACTACTAATGAATTGAGGTGCTATATAAAGTGTAAGAACCACCAATCTATTCATTTCTAATCATTCCACGCATATTAATTAATAGATTTAATTTAAAGACAATACGCCATATCAAATATTTATAGTAAATACCAGATACAAATTTATAAATATTAACCTAAATGATTAAATTAAATTAAAAGAAAAAATGATATGAAAAATGTTACACGGTTTCAGAAATAATCATATTAAAGAAAAATTGTCTAGATATTCTGGGAAAATTCATTGTCATATTATCATAGAAAATATAATATTTCATGGAGACTAAATAAAAACAAGGAACTGAATGTCAATACAGTCTGTAGAAAAATAAATAGTAAATCATATAATGGAATAATATAAGTGGTATCAATACATAATATCCCATGTTGATTGAAAATTATGGATTTTTATCGTTGATGAATAGAATTTCTAAAAAAAGAACATTGAAAAAAATTCTTCCTGAAAATAACCTTCTATTTTGAAGAAACTTATTGAAAAAGTTTTCATTGAAAATAAAATTCTAAAAAACTTCTTTATAAATAGACCTTTTAAACATTCAATGTTACATTCAATGATATAATGGTGGGTAAATATATCCATGCAATACTAGGTAAGATGATTATTCCTTTATAATGGATAAATGGAATGAAAAATTCCTTGTTCATAAAGGAATAATAATATTCCATTATAAAAATTGGTAAGAGGAAAAAAATGGTAAAAATTACTTTTATAAGCAATATTGGAATGGTTTAAAATATCTTTTGAAAATATTTTTAGAAAAAGTGTTTCTTGATGATACCATGTTCCCTGAAAAAATAGATAATGGAGTTGGGTTTTTATGAACATAATTTAAAAAAAAATTAGTACCAAATATGAGTAAAATAGTTCTAATAATTAAAAAGGCAATGAATAACCAGTGGAGAAAAATATTAAATTAATTATTTTAAAATGGTAATATAATTTTCCCAATTGGAAAGAATATATCATTAATATTATTCTTGAGGAAAAAAATATTTAAACATTCTATAGTGTCCCATACCACTTCAAACCATTTTAAATCATAATAATCACGAGGGAATAAAATTAAATGAATGATTGAAATAACCTAATGATAAAATTATTAATGATATAATATATCAATATGGGAAGAATATACATAATAAAAAATATGTAAGTTACGAATATGTCATTAATCTCATAGATTTAAAATTTGAGATAAAAATACCATACATTGAGTTTGACTTGTCCCATTGTATTTATATTCCTAAATAATAAAGTTATTTAAATTATTTATGATCAACTGAATTTTTTTCATATTTATCATTACTTTTATTTATCTTATTACCATGTTTTATACAACTACTAAAAATATTATGTTTGTGTCGGGTGTTTTGACAAAATTTGGTTTTTGAGTAAAAAACAACTTTGGTAGGTCAACTATGATCAAAGCGGTCATTATTTAACATTTCTTAATAAATAATAATTAAATTATTTTAATATTTAAGAAAATAATAATTTTAAATGAAATAATTACATATGGTTATGAAAAATTAACCAATGTTATAATCATTGATATTGTAAGTCATACATACACATGAGTAATAGATACATTTTTTCAAAGTATTAATAAAGAGAAGTTAATTAACATTTATACATCCAGAATTTAATTTAAATAATAAATTCCATATTATTTATTCATATATATTTATATATATAGTATTTTTGGGTTTTAAAAGAAATATCATTGAGTTAAGGAGGTGGTAGTTCACACACCCCTGAACGACGTTATAATTTTTTATGTGTGTGAAGGGGTAAAAAAGAAAATGAGATATTTTATGTTTAAGATAAGACAATTATTTAATTAATATCATATATATGTTTTTCATGTAAAATATATATAATTAAATCCATACTTTATACATTATATCTACCATGTGATCGAGTCACATTGCTTTTAAGAGACTGTAGTCCAAAATTTCACAATTATTGTTATCATTTTTAAAAAATGGAATTCATAAATGTATGTTATATATAAAAATTTAAAAAAACATAATGAAATTATAAATATCTTTTCATCGATAATGATCACGATGAGGGGTTGTGATAGAATAATGAAAAATAAACATTTCGTGAGGCTGTAGTGCACCGTACACACAAATGGTATGTTCATTACCCAATGAATGGATGTGTTCATAAGTGTAGGTCAAACCCATGATAGAAAAAATATCATAATATAGAGAATACATTTTATATTATATGATAATGGGGAAATTAAATTTTAGGTGGTGGATAATGGAAATGAAAATAAATATCATGAAGAAAGATGATACATCTACAATGGGTAACGTCTTTTGGTTTGCACCAAAGAGAGTCCTTTGATGGATTTCGTCCAAAAGGGAGAATTATAAAATGAGGAGAAGGATTCTTAGGATAAAATTTTAATGATATTTATTGAGAAAATTATTCTTATTTTTTGTGATCAAATGGAAATTTTGAGTTCATTTTTATATTTTAGGAGGAGTGGAATTCTTTTAAATGTATAGAAAGTTAGTTCAACAAAAATATTTTCCAATTTAATATGGATCCAAAAATGAATTAAATTCTATTTTATCGATAATAGTGTTAAAATATGGCATATAATGGGGTTTTACATATTTCTAGTCCACATGGTCTCATATGTTTAAAGCATATCCTAATGTTATGATTAATTTCACTTAGTCATTATAATAAATTTTATTTACATTCACTAATATTTTACATCAAAAACTAAGATGAACTTATTAAAAATTAGATATTATTATTATTAAAAATATTGTATCAATTTATAAAAATATCAATCACATAATTGGTGAAATTAATTTAAATTTAATACCAAATACGGGAAAACAATGTGAGATTTTAAAGTAAAAATATTCAAAAAAAATTATTTTTTATATCCAATATATATGTGAAATTGATACCATTGACCAAAATTTATATAATTAATAACAAAATTGTCTTATTATAAATTAAATAATATTTAAAATAAAATTTAATGATAGAAATATTTTTTCTGAAAAATCAGTTTCAAATTTAAATTCCATATTTTTCACTATTAATCGAAAATTAAAACATCACAAAATACCTAAAATTCACTATAAACATATTTATATGTTTTTATTTCACATATTAAGTTTTTTATAGATATACTATTTATAAAACATCCAAAATTTTAATTTTAAATTGGTTCACCAGAAAATTTTTGTAAAACGACCTTTATAAAAATATTGATTGTTATTCAAGAAATTAAGATTGTTCTTATATTTTTATTATCAAATCCATTGAATTAATATGAAAAAATATTTTATTTAATATATAAAATTTCTATATATTTTTTATTAATATCATTCATTAAATTGAATAATTTAATTTTCTTCTGATAAAATACATTTGCGAGCATAAAAAAGTTTTCCATGAAAGTATTATTTTTATATTCAATTGGTTCTTGTGTTCATTACTTATTATTTTGTAAAAAATAAATTCATTTTAAATATTTTTAAACCATATATTTCATTATTTTAGATTATCCTGTTAATAAAATTGAATTTATAATCTATGTTATATTTTCTAATAATTTTTTGATAATATATCGTCATTCTTTAAAACATGGTATTGTGTGCAACACTTAACATTGTAGAAACACTTTGTCGCCTGTGATGTATGCTAAGTTAGATTCTCATGAATTTAGATGTATAAAATATATTGAACTATTTTAAAATATTAAATATAGTATAAATTCTTAGGATATTACATTCCATTACGTGCTTAGTGTTGCGTTTTATACATATAATCAAATATAATGTTATTACTTAAAAATATCGAGGTGTTACATTCTCCCCACCTTAAATAAATTGCATCCTAAAAATATAATCTTGATATTGGTAATAAATTATATATATTTCATATGTTTTAATTCTCACATTATGATAGTGGTTTGATGTAAATCATTTATAGAAAAGTGTATGGGAAGTGAAAAGCTCAAAAGGAATGATATATAATTAGGTCCCTATGTATCAGAGCATTAGTGGAAAGTAGAGATACATACTTGGTGGAAAAGAAACAATATTTTTAGAGAGTGATTGAGGTCTTAAATCAAAAATAAGTAAATTATATATTTAATGTTGAAGGTCTCAAATCCATAAATGTATTATGATTTATAAGACCATCTGTTAAAGAGAAAATGCATTACAAACATCCTTGAATTAAGGATAATAACTAAATAGAATTTTATTTATTGTTTTTAATGCCTTATTAAAAATAAATTATTATTTTCAATTGAAAACAAATACATAAATAAATCATCCACTTATTTCCACATAGGTCCTTCCTTGGTTTATAGATTATCCTCTATAATGGGGAATTTTATGAAACCAAAAACCATTATGAGAACATCCATTATCATATTAGATAGGAAATATATTCATTTATGGTATGTCTAATTCATTAAACATTATTTTAAATCAAATACACCTTAGATGTAACCTTGATTATTAATTTTTGAAATTCATATAATGGTATGTAAATAGAATGTTAATTATATTGGGAGTATCCCCCAACAGTGTCAAACTAGGTTCAAAGCAAGGATCTATATCATGTAACATGTCATGTATCATCTGGATTGACGGGTCTTGTCATATTTGTTACTCTATGGTAATGTTTAACCATAACCACATCAACCGGTAGTATCTAGATAGAGATTTGTTTCAACAAATACCATATTATATCATTCTAACAGAAATAATATGTTTTTATTCTATACATATCATGAAATTATAAATTTTTGTTATGTTATCTATACTATGTTTTCATTAATATTGATCTAAATGTTGCTACTAAAAAAATTGATACTAACTATAGTGACCCGACCCTAGAAATCCCGAATCTGATGTCTACTACCATTACTTTGTCATGAATATAAGCAATTGAATCCTGAATAACCAATTAGTTTTTTAGTTTTCGTAGACCTGATACATACAACAGTCTTGGATTAGAAATTAATACTCTAATTAAAACAATTTTTTTACCATTCATAGTTTATAACATTATTCAAACAGTAAATCCGGAAGAACAGTTATTTTACGCTCCAAATTCCTCTCTATTTATGGGTGGAAGGACATACTCAATAATTATTATGTATAGAGAACATTCTGCATGATCTACCATAAGTGTGAAGTGAAACATGATTCGCAGTCTAAAACTATAGTATATGGGGCCCCGTTCAGACGAACTATATCTCAAACATACAAATCTTTCAGCTTATCCACTAATAATATCTCATATATAGGAATGAAGTACACTATTTTCTTCAGTAAATCTATAATAACTGAAGTTATGTGATATTCCTAGGTTACTTATGGAGACCCACCACCGTGTACATTTTCAAATCTTCCCACTTCCTTTCTAGAACATGCAATGTATGTAATAATCCTACAGGTGAGTGATTCATTACATTCTCCTACTGACTGTTGTATCATCATGTCATGAATCCTTCAATCTCTTTTATCAGGCATTTCCACCAAAATTGCTGTTAGAGTTCATGAAACATTTTGTTCACACATGGATATACCACCCATTTTGAATCATGAAATTCTCACATGATATCCTCTCACAAGATCACTGGTGAAATAACTATATTCGTTACATAAATTCTCTCATCCTCATATATGCCCTAACTGGAAGTTGAATCTCCTCCATCGAGGCTTTCCCAAAAGTTCCAACATACTAGATCCTCATATTGTCTGTCTTGGATCTATCTCAAATGTGTAGACAACACTGAAACTCATACTAGAGTCATATTCTCCTTAATATCATGAATTACCTCGTGTATCTCAGCCAGTAAATTCATCATCTTCTACTCAACGCTAGACTCATGAACTATCTGAGTTTATGTTTTCATACTCAATGAATCATCTACACAATTCCCTATTTCGGTCATATATACTAGATCCAAATCAAAATAATTCATATAATCAACCCGTCTCTACTACTTATGATTTAGATATCTCTAAAAAAAGATATAATTCAATATTTCATGATTATAAAACACAATAAGCATATCAAAAAATAGATATTTTCACCAACACATTACGAGATAAACCACATCTTCCTTCTCGTGGTCATGGGTAGGGTATTTCCACTCATGTGTCCTCAGCTTTCGAGACCCATACACTCTAACTAAATCTCCATACATCAACACAACACCATATATGATCCCAGAAGTGTCCAAACACAATGTATAATCCTCATATATACCATGTAGGATCATGATTGGTGCAAATATCAAATTCATATTTCTCTCATAGAAAGCCTTATCACATCTTTCTGACCAATGAAAATTCATCTCTTTTTTTCTCAAGATAGAAGGCCGCATTGCCAAAAAGGATACGTTTTGGATGAATATATGATAATATCATACTAATCCAAGAAATCTGGGGATATTGAATACGTTATTGTGATGATCCCAACAAACCAATTACTTAACCTTCTCTAGGTCCACTGATCAACTGTCCTCCAAGATGATGTGTCCCATGAATCATACTATTAGATCTTAAACTAACCATTATATAGAATGGAATATTTATGATGATGTGTCGATGTACTCAAGATGGTGTAAAAATATTGGGCATGATATTCATGAGTCTATGAGTACACCAACATGTCATCCGAAAACACCACAAAAAACTAATCTAGGTACATATGAAATATATTGTTCGGGAAAGCTATAAACACTGCATTTTCAATCATTAACCCAAGCAGTATTATGAAGAACAAATATTATCCATAACTTCTTCTAAAATAATTCCAAGGTATATCATAATTCCCAACTCTAATCTAATGATACCCCATTCTCAATTCAATCATTTAGGAAAACAGTCTCCTATCAACAGTTTAAATAAATCATTGATATGAGAAATATGATACTAATTTTTCACAAACATCCATTTTGACATCCGATAATAAAAAAACATAGAGTCATGTTATCCTTCATAGAAAATTGTATGGGCGATCCCTAAGGTGACATACTCAGATAGATAAATCCATTATCCTCACACTCCTCTATTTGAGACTTGAGTTCTTGAATCTCCATTTGTTCCATACTGTCTAGTGTAATATATAATGGCCCATCCCCTAGAATGATCTCAATGATAAATTCCACATATATCTCAGATGGAACCATGATAATTATTTAGAAAATATATCTTAATACATATACTCTATTCTTGGGAATGCATTCTACTTTGTATGAAAATTATCCAATAATATACTAGTAACCTTAGCTATGATCTATCCTAGTTGTTATGTACTTTTCCCCAGTTGGGATTCCTAGATATCACACTCTCTATGATAAATGTAATTGTAACCCTTCATAGATGTAAATTCTACTCTCATTTGGTAACAATAAATGTGGTATTGGTATGCAACTAGATAGGGTGTACACATAATTAGGTGAAAGCCTGAAAAATCGTGAATATAGGGATCTTAGATAAAACGATAACCCCCAATCGTTAAAGAAAACCCCTTACAAAATGATATGCCTCTAGATCATACTCCCAAAGGAGTATCTATCATCATTATGACACTCAAAAAACACTTACAAAATCAAAAACAACATGTTTTTTAGATATAAATAAATGATAGGAAACTCTATCAAATAATTTAGTTTCTAATATAGAAGCAACAAGATTAGTACCTCTCATTGTTGATGGTCCAACATTTTCATTCACAAGTTTAGGATACAATTCATGAAAATATACTTCCCCTCTTCCTTATGATGTTTTTTGACTTCCCTTAGTATTAACAATCTACTATTGTGGGTGATCGGTCAGATAAGCATCACATCTAATGCCTATACCACATCAACCATTAGATCTTCAGTTTCAAGAATGATATGGTTCAAAATATCCTTTTTTTCACCTCGGTTCGATATAGATCCTCTATCACTAACCATATTTATCTTGTTTATAAAGAACCCCTCTTGATTTCCCATAAATTCACAAGACTAGTACTCCCCTGGTGGTCAGGTATAATGTTTTCTGAAGTTTATCAGATCACTGTACTATTATCAATAAACTTGGGTAATATCCAGACAGGTTAATCACCTTGACTAGCCAATGTTTTTCCCATTTCTCTGGAAAAATCCCTCATAATGAAACTTCCAACTCTTGAAAAATGTACCACTATATTGTTAAGATTATACCACCTTTCCAAAGTAGGATTCAACATTTAAGTTCCCCTCAGAGATGAGAGAATGATTCAAGTCTTCTGAAAACATCTTCATCATGAAGATATTCATATATGAATTAATTTCCAACTTATTTCCATCATGAAATAATTATAATGAAGAATCCCTATCTTCCAATAACACTACAAAAAATTGATAATTTTGTTTAAATCATCCATTATAGTCCTTCATGTAAATTCTCTCCTCAATCAGACACTTGAACTCTACTTCTCCCTTATATATCAGCATCTCTGCATATATATTGTTTAGGAACTTCTCCAAAAATTCATTCCATAACATACAATCAGCTTCTCTACTCTATACATGAATGTATGACCAATGACTCAATGATCCACATAGATTATTAGAATCCTTCTTTATTCTCTTCTCAAACAGATTATCCCAATGGTCAATTTTCATCTCGATGGAATCAACCCAGAAATCATTTCCCTTAGGACCTCCCTCTCTAGTAAATATCAGAGGGCTGTACAACAAAAAATATCTTGTCAGACTACACATGCTTCCCACAAGATTTTATGGGTCTATTTTCATGAATTTCTTAATTCAAGCAAGTTGCTCTTGGAGCTGGTCCCCTGGTTCCTCACTCGGCACTACAAGTGCCTCATGTTCCAATGCTGGTAAATCATGTACATCCATATCCTCATGTCTTCCTCTCAACATTCATCTTCATAGATGCATATATATATATATATAATTCCAAACACTTTTCAAAACTCATAACACTAATTTTATCAAATTTACATATGTTAAATAGTTATATCACATCACAATAATTATTTACCCACAATATCACCATGTAGTCAAAACGGAGGCACTATCACTACCCTTTACCATTGTACACCAAGGTCGTGGATAAAAAGGGTTATCAAATTCATATCAAATTTCTCATTTTGATACCCATTTATTCACATTTTGTGTCATTTTACAATTATCAGTTTCATATTTTGGACAATTTCCAATTCAATTTCACAAGAAAGGAAAATAGTTCACGTTCAACAACTTACACATGCCCTATTTTACCGTGCATGGCTAAATTGATTCATGTAACAAAATAATCTAGAGTTCCAAGAGTGATGGATACATACTCAAATTTCCTACCATCCTAGGCCCCATTTCAATTCTATAAAAATATCAAAAACAATGTTTAATGTCACACAACTATTGTGTCACACAAGTTGATATAACATTCAACTATAACTACATAAATCAAAAACATCAATCCCACCATCGGTAAATGGGTTTCCCTCATACATGGGTCTATAACTCTGAAGCATTAGCTCATTACCACGGCCTGACATCCCCTAACAACTTTTTAACATTTTCCAAATACAATGGAAAATGAAAAAAAATGAATCGTCATTTGAAACAACCTTTTAACATTCTGACTCAATTTCTACAAACTGACCCCCCGACCCTGTCAGACACATGACCTCAAGAACATCTCCCCATATTATATAGTCTACTAACGAGAAATGAGGGTAAAATAAGATGATCATGTGGAGATTGTACCCACTTTTATCATACCAATAAATCATCCTAAATAATATAAAATATTATAAGAATATATATAACCATAAACAATACAAATATCTCAAGATAATCAATGATGGATATACAATATCATTACAAAAGAAGAAAACAAGTAATACTAAAGTACATGTGTAGTGTCTAACTTGAAATCCCAAAAGAAAGATGCTAACAATTACCAACAGGTCTCAAACCACATTTGATTCTCCTAACAATGTTGTATCCCCAAATCATCCATCAAACAGATAACATATTCCCTTATCATGGCATGAAATAATAAATTCTATTGTGAAACTGATTAGGAATCCCATGTAGAGTGTGAATACAAATCTATAGGCCCCAACCGATATTGTCTAAAACAAATCTATTAAATAACAAGTGTATTGAATTGCATAAAAAATAATTATTATTAGTTGTAGTCAGTTATCACATTGTCAATTAATCTTTATTAGACCATGTAAACCACTGGGTTCCCGATACACCTATACCTCTATATATACTTCAGCCTACACAAAGTTTGAACTATGTTACAGATTAAATTCAGATTTCATTATGGAAAATGATATTACTTTATGAATTTCACTTCAATTTCATTGATACAACCACTTGAAAAAATTGTCCAATTCTAATTTTTGGGGTGTCGAATGACATGTCTTGTACAATTTTTATCAATCATGCGTATATATCATTTGCACAGAAGTAATTTTCTAGAACCCATATTATCAACATACATATATGTCATTAGTTTAGATTTCTATGTCTTGTAACACATTTATCAACAATGAATACACATTGTTGGTATATATAATAATGTCTAGAAACCCATTTATAAACTATGAATATATATATATATATATATATATCACTAGAGTAGATTTTATTTTCTATCACTCTATGAATCTATCTTGCATATATACCACAACACATCACAATATTAATTGTAACTCAATGTCACATGTTTTCACATTGTTACATCAAACAAGATTAAACTACGTTAATACTATTATCATAATTAACCACCACAAAATCCATTAATTAATAAATTAATTAATTAATACATGTCCACTAATTAATTTTATAATTAATTAATTATATATAATTCTTTTAATTATTTAAATATATAATTAACCACATATTTCCAATAAATTAAATCAAAAATTAATAAATCACATATCATTTATTAATTATGTCATCAAAAAATTAACAATTTCACAAAGGAAAAATTTTATAATTAATTCATTAATTAAAATATTCTCAATATTCAATTCAAAAAATTATTACCCTCAATTAAATATTCAACATTCCGATAATTAAACCAGAAATTATGTATCCGCAATACCATAATTAATTAATCTGATAATTTATTCATTAATTAATTATCTTTGTTTCACAATTTCATTACACAATTAAAAACCCAATTTCCCCAATTAATTAGTTTACCAGATTAATAAATTCAATTTTGAAATTCCAATTTCTAGAATAAAACTTTAAATTCTATAATCACATACTCAAAATTATCATCATTACTTTGAGATTTGAATAATATACCACCTATAATGATTGGTTGATGAACGATCTCCCAAACAAATCGCCAAAAAATTGATCTTCACAACAGCGTAGAATGTGTTCAAATATAAAATCTAAAATCAGATTAAAAAATAAATATATCTTTAATTATATACCCAGATAAAAATTCCTAGATAGAGATTCACTAAATCTATAATTATATTTCAAAAAATAAAAGATATCATCCCACTAAAATTATGAGATGTGGAGGGAAGGTGAACATGAATGTAATGGGACAAGATCTAATTACAGGGAGAGGTTTAGATCATTGATTTTGGATTTGAAACATTAGAAACATAAGTCCGACCACATTGGAATCCCTAATAGAATTTAAAATATCATAAAAATTTATAATGGTCAGAGCTTCGGTCAAAATGGGTGAGTTTCAGGGTTTTGGGTGAATTAAAAACTAATTTTTAGGCCATTTAAAATATCAATTATTACTTCCAAGGTAGGTTCATATGGTATTCTCTAACATTGAACCAAACATGAGCCTATTCTTTTAGGGGTTCAAGGTTTATCGTTTCTAGTTGTATGGTATTAAAAACTATGCACCATCCATGAATCTCCCAACTATCTAGGGTTGTGTGGTTTACTGTGCTAGGGTGACTGATTTTCACTAACCATTCACTAACCATGAACATATTTCCTTCCTTAAATTTTTATCATAATTGAACAAAAAATTACCCTTTGTAAAAACCAACAAGAAACTACTCAACATGACCTCAGATAGTAGAAGTATTCATTGCCAAGAAAACCTCATGAATGGTCTCGATCATACACTTGTACCCCACATGTTTCATTTTGTGTAGTTTATAAAAATACCACGAATGTATTTTTTTTATACATATAATTACTATTATACAGATTTAAATATCTATATAAGTAAATTTATTTCATGGGGATTATGATTCAATGTATACCAATGTGGTAAATGCTTCATGTTAAAATATCATTATTTATTAGTATTTTTTATGATTTACCTATTAGTGATGAAATATTCTGATCTATCTCCCAAGAACTTCTTGTATCTTCATTGCCACAAATTATTTCAAGATAATAAAAGTTTTCATTATATTTTACTCTTTTTATGTACTCATAAATCCAAAAAAAAATATTTAATACATATTTGCATTACATCACTCTTCGACCGAAACCCATTTTTCTTCTATATACATGTTTTCTAAAAACATTATAAAAAGTGTTCTCACAATTCTATAATGATTTTATAACGATTTTCCCCATTATTTAATTATCACTAAAAATTCTAAAAGGAATTATCTTTTCATTTCGTAGATGATAAAAATATTACCTTTATGAACAATATGAATGGTATTTTTTTAACATGTACAACATGAATTATATTTTCCACCATCATGGTCACTAAATGATTTAATGTTTCCTTTACAAGTAAACAATTTTATTTTGAAAAAAATTTGTTTCATTATTATTTATTAATTTATTTATTTAAATTTTTTTCAAAGTGGAAAATATATTTTCCTTAGGAAATGTTCCAAGTGAACTTTCAAAATCATTTTCTATATATGATAAAATTATTTGATATTAAATAATAATTATTGAAGATTTGAAAAAATGATACTATGGATACTTATTCTATAAAATTTTTATTTTTACGATGAAAGGATGGTAATAAAACTAATTTTATTGTTATGGATAATTTTATCATAAATTTTTTATTATTTTGGGGAACATAATTCTATGATTTTAATTTACTAATGGGTGGGACTTGAATTATATATCCATCAAATGAATTATTAAATAATTGATATGTAATTAGATAAAGATAACTATAATGTGGGTGATCCATGTTATATGAGGTAATTTTTCAACTATGAATGTTTTGGGAGTGAATCTTGACCATTGTGATTGTAACAACCACATAATAGATAGAATATATTGTTTCCATATTTACTAGTATTGTTTAATTAAATAGTAAAAATAATTATAAACTTGTTAACTGATTATTTTTATAACAATTTTTCTTTTTTATTGATATGAAAAAAAAATTGGAGTCAGAGTCAAGGGGGATATAGAAATATTTACTTAGAGAATCACTTATGAAAATGCTAAATCCATAGAAATGGCATCCAGTGCATGAAAACTATAAGAGGGGAACTCTTGGTAGACATTAGAGTAAAGGAAATTATCCAACCAGATTCTTGCATGCCATTAATGAAGAATTTAAATACCATTGATGATAAGGGTCATGAATTTTCAGATCAAATAGATGAGATTCCATTGTGTGGAAGAGAGACCATTGTGTGTGTTTCAAATAGACATTGATTCCTTCTTGACATCATCTAGTGATATATTCTTTTAGTGAAATGGGTGTGTCCTAGGTAAATTGTATTTTCTTCCCCTCTAAGTGAGTCACCATAACCATAGAAACCATGAAAGAAAAAGATCAGTAAGCCTATATAATCCTGCATTAAACCCCCCTTCATAATTCCCTTATTACATGATCCATCAACGTTATTTTTCCGACCATGAAGGTAATGATCTTGTAAATATTATTCACATGAGAGTAAAACAACTAGTTATGGGACGTTATGTGACATCCCAAAGATGTCAAAGGCTAGAAATAAATTCTAAAGGGTTTCAAATACAAGTGGGGGACAATTCACCGTTTAAGAAATAAACCAATCAAATAACAAACCGTAACCAAACCACTTGGTAAATGATTCACGAACTAAAGAAAGACAACTAAAAAGCTTCATGTTTCTCAAACACACATTAAACTATGAAAAAACGGAAGACCAAACTAGTATAAAAGTACAAAATAGATATACAACTACAGATTCTCAAGAGACTAAAAGATTCTGTGCTCCACAAGCTCCATTCCCCACAATCACTGAATAGCTCAAGTATCTTGAGGTAGTGCTGAAAATGTGGGAAACATTACCTTTTCACCTATCCCTAAAAAATATAATATTCAATAAAACCATACTGCCAAAGTTGGGGAGAGTATTGAACTCAACAGGTTTTTCCCAATGACTTCCCAACTCACACCACTAGGATAGAAGCGTTAGTACATTATATAAAACATTTTATATAATGCAATTCTCTAAAAAAATTTATAACCAAATGTGGAAAAGTTCTAATAACCATTTACAACCAAGTGAAAACTGAACTAAATGAAACTAATTTCTAGAAATTTATTTTTCTAGAAATATAACTAATCTAAGCATAAATACAATTCTTATTATCATTTTGGCATAACCATTTTATAGATCACAACAAACCCACACACGCATGCTTCATTCGACAATTCCATACTCATGAGTGGTCTCTCGTCCAATTACCTTGTGTCCTAGAGACACACACTCACGATCCAGTGTCATGTTCTTTGTACCCCAATGGTTCCTGTCCTATATGAAGAACCCATTAATAATGAACTCACACCAACACCATTTATTCCAAATCGTTCTATTAAAAAAATAAAGCACTTCAATAAAAATGAAAATTTATTGAAAACAAATAAACAACTAATTTAAAAAAAAAATCATTTCAATAAAACATTCCATTTTATTGAAAAAATATAATCCAATTCATGTGCTGATAATCCAATAAAATAAAATTTTCAAAATTCATATTTTAAAACCAAGAACTAGAGCACTCATTCAAAATCCCCAATTTTCTAGATTTCACAACTATCACACATGAATATTTCCCTCAAGTGTTTAAGAACAAAATAACAAAAAATTAAGAACAAAACATTGAATTTGAAATCATCCCAATCAGTTCTACTATGAGTAGTTGGGAGTGAAACCTCCAACCTCGATGGTTTTGACAAAAACCACAACGAACAAAGAACACACAAGAAAACCGGGTCGATTATCCAAGAACCTGCCTTATATCTCTTCTCCAGAATGATTAAAAAAATATCCTTATATTTTGAATCCACCAACCTATATCTACCCATAATAAGAATAGATCTATAAACCAATAGAATAGGATAATTAGATCTAAAAAACCGATCAATAATGAAGACGAATGATCACATACCTCAAGAATTGGGCTTCGATTCATCAAGGGAAGCCTTTGGATCGACTCTAATACCCTTATGAGAGGTTCTCCTGCCTATAATGGATAGAAATAAATATTTAGGGTTGTTTAGGTGAAAAATGATGGATTTGTGGGAAAAAATAGTGAGATCCTATTTTTAAGAATCGCATTCTGAATCCATGCACGGTTTTACCGCATGGTTAGGCAAACTGTTTTCTAACCATGTGGTAGCCTCTCCCTGCATCGCTTTCAATTAATAGTATCCTAAACTTTGGTCCAACTGTGCTAGAGCTACTGCCTCAAGATGACCACTTAACAAGGTTTTTCTACATGGTTATATAAGTTGTGTGCCTCCCGTGGGACATTTAATTATTCCAAATTCTATTTTAATGTTTTCCATACTTTCCCAAACACCACCCATAAAATTTATAACCCCAAAAAGACTCAAGTAAGGGTTGCGTACTTGAAACTAGGTGTACTAAATTCTCCCCACCATTGGCCTTTCAGTCCCTGAAAAGTAGAAAACATCGGCAACCATGAATGTTTTTCATCCACTGCTCATTCATCTCCATCTTGTGTTGTCATGTTTATTCTTGAATATGACCATACTAACATAAAATCTGTAATATAACGATGCTTTTTCAACACCAGACGTTCTATGGATTATCCAAAATCATCATTGGGATTTGTACCAACGAATCATATGGATCTAGGTCGAAGTGATCCCATCTGATCATAGGGCCATGATCAGGCTGATACTTCTTCAGCTAAGATACATGGAACACAATATGAACTGAACTGAAATGTGGTGGTAATGCTAGGAGATATGTCAACTATCTATCCATTTATAGTATCTCAAAAGGGACTGTGTATCTTGGTGGTAACTTTCCCTGTTTCGAAAAATGATGGTGTACAATCCTTGGAGACAGCCTCAAGAACACATGATCACCCACAATGACCAAAAAAATTCTTTGATGCTGATCTGCAAATGATTTCTGAAGACTTTGAGACGTCTCCATCCTCATTCTAATCAAATTGATCTTCTCTATTTTTTTATGGAAAAGTCTCTGCCCAACTAGTTCTGTCTCACCTATTTCCACCATATACAGCAGATAATGACATGTATTCTCATATAATTATTCAAATAGAGCCCTATGTATCGATGTATGATAGGTGTAATTATATGAGAACTCCACCAAGTGTATATGTTCTTACCATTAGCGCCCAAAATCCATTAAACAAGCCGAAAACATATCTTCCGTTGTCTGTATCATCCTCTCAGAATGGTTGTATATCTGAGGATAATACACCATGCTCACAGTCAACTGAGTCCAAAGGGATTTTTGTAATGATTTCAAAAAAAGGATGTAAACCTTGGATCTCTATCCAAAATGATTGAAACGGTTATGTCATTCATCTTTTCCACCTCATGAATAATAATTTTTGGTAACTCCACCACCATATGAGTTTCACAAATAGGGATGATATTGGATGACTTGGTAAGTTGATCCACTATCTCCCATATGGAATCATGTTTTAAAACCCCTATTGGGAGAAATGTAACAAAATCCATCACTATATGCTTCCATTTCCACAATAGGATAGGCAAATAATTCAATATACCCAATATTCTCTGATGCTCTACTTTAACCTTGTGAAAATTTAATCATCGTGAGACGAACTTGGGCAACTATATTTTCTTTCTACTCATCCAAATTTGCACCTTAAACGCCATTTAAATATTTTCTATTATTTGATGTATAGCCCATCTTGAATGGTGGGAAACATGAAGGAGTTGTTCCTAATAAACCATAGGTAAAACCATCTGATCTAAGAAAAACCATGTTGAACTTCGTTCAAGTTTCCTTCCCTCAGTGGTCTCCCCCACTATTGAGTTTTGGACTCATAAAAAAACATTACACATCATATGTTTATTTCCCATTGACCATATTTACCAAATTTGGAACAAGAATAACTCAAAATAATACCACAACATCACCTCAGTATTCACATTCCACATGCATGTCAGCTAGGACCGACATCAGTTTCCATTCATTTGAAGCTTCTTTTTCCAACTAAGAATATATATTTCTACTCAATGAATCCACCACTGAATTCCCATTTCCAAGAATATACTTCATGTTAGATTCAAAAATATATAGATACACCATACATATCCTTTTCCACAGATTCAAATCTTTCTCTGAGAAAATATTTTTCAATATTTCATGGTTCGTGAACATAGTAAATTTCTCACCAAACCGATTATGACGCCATTTATTCAAGGAATGGACAACTGTATCTAACTTCATATATTATTTTTGGTAATTCTGCTCATGCACCCTCAACTACCTTGAACCATAAGAAACCACATGGTATCCTTGGATGAGATAAAATCTCAACCATGATCCCAAAGCATCATAGTACACCACAAATCCTTTTCCTGATTCTAGAAAAATCAAGATAGTTGTTGATGTAATATGAAAATTCAGTTACTAGAAATAATTCTGGAATTCCTCTGTCCATTAGATTGGATCATTCTTCTTTGTTAGTGATTTCATTGGTGAAGATAGTCATGAGAAGTCACGCACAAATCGTCGGTAGTAACCATCTTGAACAAGAATACTTCATATATCATATTCATTATTTAGTGGTTTCCAAGAGATAACATCTTATATATTTTTACTATCAATTGAAATTCCTTTCAAAGAATTTACATGGCCAAGGAAATGTACTTTATGCATCCAAAAATCAAACTTTTCTATTTTGGAAAACAAACAATGATCTCACACAATTTGTAAAACTATTTCTTAGTGTTGCTGATGTAGAATCATTGTCTATCAATACACTAAGAAGTCGTCCACAAGAACCACAACAATAGAATCTATATAAAATTGAAATATTTGATTCATCAAATCCATAAAGTCTACTAGTGCATTCGTTACATAGAAAGTCATGAATAAATATTCATAATGTCCATATCTGCTTCTGAAAGATTTATTTAGGATATATTCATTCTGAACATGCAATTGGTGATATCCTGATCGCAAGGAAATCTTGGAGAACCACTGAGATCCCTTCAGTTGATCGAATAGATCATAAATTCATGGAATAGGGTACTAGTTCCTTATCATAACCTGTTTAATCTTCTAATAATAAGCACAAAACTGAAGAGTTTCATCTGCTTTCTTCATGAACTAGATGGTTCTACCCACAGATACATACATGGTAAAATGAAACACTTTCTTTTAAATTACTCCTACTACACTTTCAATTTACATAAATATATTTGTTCCATCATATAAGACAGAAGGGAAATATTATTGGTCATAAGAAGAAGATCAATAGAAAACTCCACATCCCATATTAGTGGTAACACTAATAAGTCCTTAGGAAACACATCTGGAAGCTGATCCAAAATTGATGGAGAATTATTTCCCTCGGTCTATTTCATTGATTACAAGGTCTACACCCCCAACTGTTAAGAGACCTTACCCACCATCGGTGCTAACAATGTTTTTCCTCTTTCTATACCACCATCTCTTTTATGAATATATTCTCGATTCCATACTCATTCAAGAAACTAACTACTCTTCTATAATTGTCGAAGTGATCCTTAAACATTGTCAAAAAATCCATACCCATGACTACATAATAGAAATCCATGTGAAACAGTAAGAAATCCAATTTCAGCTCAGCTATATCAACTATTATATAACATGATTTACACGCAAAGGCTTGATATTCTCAGTCACCGAGAAGAGATTTCAGTATTTAAATAGAAGGCATCATTTCCATCTTCAGAAATCAAAAATAAATAGTTCAATAAGTAAATAAAGAATGTGTTTCACTAGTATCGAAGAGCACTTTCACAAGGGTAGAATTAAACAGAATCATACCTCTCATTGTAGATGGTCCATCCTGGTCACAAATAATCATCTGTTCAGCTCCACAAAATTGGTTCATCACTGTACTGTTCTCCTTTTCATATTGATAATATTTACCTAGTCTAGGGGTCATGGTATTTCTATAATTACCATGGCTATATCTTCTCTTCTAATGAGACTGATTCTTTTATCCTCACCCTATCGAAGCATATGATGTTTTCGAAACAAGAGAAGTGTCTTGAGCACTAGACCATGGTGCATTGCGATAATAATGTTGAAGATACACCACTTATTTGTAGTTATGAAATACTATAGGTTGTTCCGTACACTCACACTTTATGTGGTCAGGAAAACCACTTTGAAGACACCAAGCATTACTGTTGGGCCATGGAGAAAGGATCACTGATCCATCAATCTGATTCTGATGCCCACTTCCACCTTAGATATAGGGATCCCTTTACTATTTAATTCCAGCATATTATTTCACCCGATTTCTTATGTATATCATCATACATCATTACATAGATCCTAAGATATCACGTTCATCAAATATCACTCTATTCACCATCTCTCTATAATCAGAAATACATAACACCACAATCTTCGATTGAACCTCTTGACTTAGCCCTGATTATAGGATTTGTGCCTTCAAAGACACACATTCCATAACATCTGATGCAAAATTAAATGAATACATGAACATATCTGCATTATTATTGATAGAGATACTCTATTGCTTCAGGCTGAAGAAGTCCATAATTTTCTTGATCTTGAAAGTTTGAGGATAAAATTTATAGATGAATAATTTCTCAAAATCCTCCAATGTAAGGACTTCATCCAAATAATCCTTCACCGATAAATCCCACCGATAGAGCACAAAATACTAGAGAATATACATCTCTATATTTAAAATTAGCTCCATAGGTGTGCTGATGAAATGGACGATACAATTTATCATAAGGAGCCACACCTCTTCCTTCTCGGGTTCGTCATCACCCTGAAGGTTAGGTGGATTCGGCACCACAAAATATATAGTATGATCCAAATTTTGTAGCTCATTTAAATAGTTCCCCATATCCACTACTTATAAATCTTGGTCATTACTCGGAACCAGCTCTTCGTTCACCCATGGTTCAGGTGCAACCACATTCTTTGTAGATTATTCAGGTCAGTTTCGACGATTCCTACTAGGTTTCATTTTCTAAACCAACAAAAAACACCATAAATCTAACTCTATAGAAACTAAGGCCTAAGAATTTCAAATTCAATAATATTAAATACCAGAAAAAAAATCCTATAAACAAACCTCTTCCATTTTCATCAATTTTAGCAACATTCATCTTTCTTTTTGAAAATGAAAGAATTTTTAAAATACCATTAGAATTTCTTTTTTCAAAATCATTCATTTGAAGAAAAAAAATCATACTTTATCGGAAATAACCAGTTGTTCACAACATGAATCCTTACTTGAAATGATTTATGCACTCCGAGTTGGACGTCATTCCTCTTCAATTCATCCAATGCTCTTATCATTGGCTCAACCCATGAAAATGAGATTACAAAATCCTCTAATTGTCTCTAAAAATTGTGTTCCCACATCCTTGGTAACTTGAATATCATCATAAAATGGTTAGCTAGGTCCTTTTATACTATACATTTCATGTTCTGGTAATCATACTACATTAAAAGATTCCAACTTCTATAATAGTAAAGATATAATTCAATTCCAAGACCAAGAACATTGATGACTACATTTTAGGAAGGGACCGAACAAGCTGATAACGTTTGTACCACCAAGGAATGACCAGACTGATATCATTTGTAATGACTCACTAAATCTCATTGGCTTGAGACTACAAAGATTCATTACTAGGCCTTAAGATACATATCCAGGACACCAAAGACTGGAAATAGATTTAAAAGGGTTTCAAATACAAGTGGGGATGTTTTTTAATTCAATAAATAAACCAATAAACCAACTAACCATAACCAAACCATTCACTAAATGATTCAAGAGAAAAATAATTACAACTAATCAGCTTAATGTATCTCAAAACCACATAAATGTGTGCATCATCATAAGACTAAACTATTATCAAAGTACACAGTGGATAAACAACTAGAGACTCTCATGAGACTACAAGACTCCAAGATCCACATTCTCCAGTTCCACAATCATTGAAAAATTCATGTATCATGAGGTAGTGCTAAAAATGTTGAAAATTTTACCTTTTCCCCTATCCTAAAAAATAACATCTGAAAAAGTACCAATGATCCAAAGCAGTGGTGAGTATACAACTTAGTATGTTTTCCCCCATGACTTCTCTAATCATTTCATTATGTTATAACGGTTAGTAGATTATATCAAATAGTTTATATAAAGTAATTTCCCCAAAATAATTTATTACGAGATAATAACTTGTTCAAAAAATCATTTAAAACCACGTAAAAATATAAATAAATGAAACCAATTTCAAACATGTTATATTTATATAAAAATACTAATCTGATAATAAAACAAATTCTTATTTTCATTTTGGCATACCCATTCCATAGTTCACAACACACCCACACATGGAATATTTGTTCGATAGATTCATAATCATGATCAGTATCTTGCCCAATTACCTTATTTACCAATGGAATACACCCCTGATTCAGGGTCATGTACATTGTACCCCAATTGTACTTGTCCCTTATTGAGGTCTCGTTAATCATGAACTCACACTAACACCATTTATGGCAAATATTTCAATGACCAAAATAAACTACTACAATAAAACTGAACTTTTCGTTTAAAAACAAAGCACAACCAATTTCAATGAAATATTTCATTTCAATATAACATTCCCATTTATTGAAAGAATATAATCCAATTAATGTGCCAATAATCAAAGAAAATACCCCTTCTATAATCCATATTTTAAAAACAAGAACCAAAGCACTCATTCTAATTCCCCAATTTTAGAGATTTCACAACCATCACCCAAGAAGTTTTCCAAAAAAATTTAATAACCAAATAATAATAAATATAGAACCAAAAATTCAAATTGAAATCATTAAAATAAGTTCTGCTATAGGGAGTTTAGGTTGATGCCTTCTACCTCAATGTTTTTTACCAAAACCACAATAAATGTTGAACACACAAGAAAACTGGGTCAATTATCCATGAAATTGCATTGTATAATTTCTCATAGAATGATAAAGATAAAATATAATAAAATTTGGTATACACCAACCTAGATCAACCCATAATGGGAATAGATCTGAGAAAAAAAAGAGAATAGTAGAAGTAGATGAAAGTAGATCTAAGAAACCGATCAAGAACAACGAAGAACGATCACATACCTCAAGAATCAGGCTTAGATTCACTAATGGAAGCCTTCTGATCAACTCCAAAATTACTGGGAGAGATTCTCCTTCCTTCAATGGGGATAAATCTCAAATTAGGGTTGTTTAAGGAAAAAATTGAAGGAGTTGAGAAGAAAACGAGTGACATAGTATTTTTAAGAATCTCATTCTGACTTAGTGCAAGGTTTTACGACATGGTTAGGAAAACCATTTGCTGACTATGCTGTAGCCACTACTCACATGGATTCCCCTTTCATGTTCTCCCAAACCGTGCTCCCACCGTGCTAGAGCTACTAACTTATGTGGACCACTGTGCACGGTATGGCCACACGATTAGGAAAACTATGCGCTTCCTGTAAGACCATCATTTAGCCCTAAAACACGTTCAATGTTCCCCAAAATCTCCCAACCTCCACCATTACACTAATTAACCATAAAAATCATCATTTAAGGGTTATATACTAGAACCTAGGGGTACTAAAATAGAGGGTAGGATTTCATGTCACATAGTGCACCTTCGGTATAGAATTAGGAGGGATAAAATAAGAATACCTGACCATGCATCCCCACAAGAGGGAGCCCTATCCAAATGATTAAAAATAAATAATATATCCATTTTGAGAATTATTTAAATCACCACCAAATTATTACTAAATGTGGAGGTACCGTTATCTGAGGATTAACTTTTGATAATTTTCTATGAATACTGTTTTTTCAATTGAAAGTGAAAACAATGATTCATAAAAAAGTAATTTAATATAATCTATTTACAAGGTAAAATATTTTTTTTCTATTATTTTTTGTTTGAAAATCATTAATTTTGAGATATATATATATCCAATTAATGATTTTATAATGGGAGATTTACATGAATTTGGAATAAAAAAATTTATATTTTTTCAATGCATTTTTCCAAAAAAACAATTTTCATCATGGTTTAATTTCCAATTAAATATAGTAAATTCCATGTTTATATTTTTCATAATTGATTATCATATTTTAAATTATTGGATTCAAATTTCGTAAATAAATCCATTTTTTTGTAAAATATGATTAGTAATCATTGAAATTTTTCTTACCACAATAAAAGGTAGGTCATGTATTTAAGTTTATATATAAAATGGTAAGGACTACCAAATTATCCTAACACCGGAAGCAATTATATTTTATGAGTATGATTTGATCATAATCATATGAGTATCTAATTTACGACAATTTTAAGCCACATAGTTAACATTATGTCCATTATTGTAGTTTATTTAAAGAAAAGTCAAACATGACACCCCATTCTGTTTAGTATGTATACTTTTTTATTATGGGATAATATAATATATATGTTTTACAATTAATATTACATTTATTTATAATTTTATTTTTCACTATGGTGATTTTTTTTAAAATTTTACAGTGGTAAATAGTACATTAACATCTTGCACAATACTGATGTGGCGATTATTTAATTTTTTGAAGAAAAAATAAATTTTATAAAAACAATTTAAATAAATATAATTTAATATATGTAATTTTACTTAATAATTTTATAGAATAAGATAAAAAAATTTAGGATATTAAAAAATATTTTGATTAAATTTTACTTATTTTCATGCTATGTTTAATGCCAACATAATGAATATTATAAAATTTGACAATAATGATATTTTATGAAATTATTATTTTATTAAATAATTTAGACATCATAAAAATATTACATAATTCCAAAAGATAAAAATGTAGTTTAAAATGTCATCTCATATTCATTTATAAGCCATTTGGTAGTTTCTGGTTGTAGAAAAGTATTATTATATTTTATTATTTTTTAGAATTCCATGATTTCCACTCCACTCTATTATAAAATAGAACATTATATTCTCATTCCTTTACATTTAAATTAAATTTTTATTTATCCAATAACATGACATATAATTTCATATAATCCCTCCCCTCATTAAAGATGCCTTATTTATGACAGAAGACCATCATTAGTGGTCTTCATTTTTTTCTCAAATAAGGATTTCCAAATAAGAGGTATAGTGTTAATCTTCAGGTTTTATTTTTCTTCTTGTTTAACATATATAAAAACTATTCAACAATTACATAATAATATAAAAATTATTATCATTATACTTAGACGTTATCATGTTAGTTTCATGTCCTATATCTATCTCAACCTTTACCAAATTAGAATATAATTCATCGTTCGTGTGTAAGGTGGACTACTGCCTCCTGAAGAAATGTAATCTTCTATACATCACCATATTTCAAGACTAGTTATAATTTAAAAAATATGTTTTATATATTATTTTAGTGACATATATATATTTCATAAACTTTTATATAACATTTACTTTTTTATTATTCCATACACATAAAAATGATAACATTGTGTGTGGGTACGTTTGATTTATAACTTACAAGAAGCGATGTGATTTTTTTAATCACCAAACCCCATGGATGATATATGTAAGTATATTAATATGAGAAGTATGATATTAAATATTTTATGATAATTCCATAGAGATTAAAAAAATACATACTTATTTTTTTTATTGATTGTTGGAAAATTGAAATGACACTCATGTGTATGTACGCCCAACCATCTCCATGAATGTTATGTAGTTTTTTTAATTACTATATTGTATGGATGTATTAAAATTTATAATTTCACTTTTAAATGATAATTATTTAATTACTAATATTTTGGTGATCGTGGAACAATGAACTTAGGGATCATAGTACATATGCCAATGTAATTTGTGATTTATGAAGCAAATATCATCTAAACATCTGGTGTGAACATACAAAAATATGTTATAGTTATATCATGATAATAAGTGATATAAAATGAATTATTAACATGAAAAAAGTTTCTCAATAAAAACAAACATTTGCGTATGATTGTTATTCAGGATGATCAATAATGTACATGATGTTTCAGTCTTGAGGTTAGACATTTTGTAACTCAATTTCTAGTCATTGGGTTAAACGTCTACTTCATTGATTTTGTTATGCTAAGAGTATTTGTGAAATGGATTTTGATTATCATATATTTTATTTATTATATTTTATATGTATTCATATTTGATACACATAAGCGATTCATTTGATTAATTCTCACATCAATTATATGATGTGAGTAAGGGAAATTATTTTAAAATTCTTCTTTTAATATTCATCTTTTATCTTATTTTAAAAAAGACAAAAGGAATGTTTTTATAAATAATAATAAATGATTGGATTTTCCTTAAAATCGTTTTTCATTAATGTTTTAATTATTGATTTAAATATTTTTATAGTTCTTTTGAAATGAAATTGTTTCACTGTTATGTGTGCGGTTTATGGATATTAGAAGATATTTTTACAAGAAGATGCTATTTTGATATCCCAAAGTGTTTAACAAATGAATTTAAAACATTATTAAATGTTTTTATTCATAATATAGTTCTTGGAAATTATTTATGATCAGTGAAAAATGTATCACAATGTTATGCCATTATAGATTATATAATGGGTGCACACATATAATGCTCCAATTAATTGTGTAGTGATTTTTTCCTGATAATTATTATGGATGTCGACCATATAGTCATTCTAATTTGTAAGGTTTCTATACAAGATTTATGATGATGATTTCCCTACAATCCTACATGAAATTTTTATTATTTCCAACATGTTTACATGAAAATATCATTCTATTAAAAAGGAATGATGATAATATTTTAGAAATGATAATTCTTTTTTCAAGTGAAAAATGTATTTTTTTAAGATAATATTTTTACATTTCTTCAATGGTGTAATAGTTTTCATTAATTTTTGAACCTTACTAAGATTATTATAATTATCCTATGATTAAAAAAATTATGGTTTAATGGGTAGTATGGACATGGATGAGAAAAAATAGAACATTTTAAACATTTATCATGAATTTGAGTCAAATTTAATTTTATAAAATATTTTTTATAGGAAAATGAATACTAAGTATAAGTGTAAACTTGTAATTTATAGTCTAAAATTGTAATAGTTTCTCATTATTTTGTAAAACATTAAACCAAAATTATCTCATATTTTTAAGAAAGTTAATTCTAATAAAAACACTAGAATATGTAATACTTAAGGCCTTTTTCTTGTAGTTAATAACAGTGGAACTGTTTAAATCAATTTAGGGGTAAGGATAATGATAATATAATATTATTAATTAATAATACCTATTAGATATTTTGGAATTATATATCATTATAATATTAACATTATTCATTTTCTAAATAATGTCTCTTCATAATTTTTATTGGTAGAGAACATAGGGAAGCAGTGGTTGGAAGGTTTCATAAGTAAAATATCCATCCAAATCAAAGATGTGAGATAGTTGGTATTGAAGAAAAATCATATGTTCCAGTGATTTATGATTGATATTTTTTTCTAAATAATGGTGTTATCCATGTAAGTGAGAATCCTAATCTACCATAGAGGAGCATGATGATATTAGATATTTTCATGAGAAAAAATCCACCAAAACCCAAAGAATCATCTGACCGAGTCATATCCAAATGATGGATTAATTCCATAGAAAAGATATTTAATGTAATGGAATGTTTAGAAAAAAAATTATTTCTTTCTATTCATCGTTTTGAATGTTTATAGAATCGATGATGGTCTATAGTAAAGAATACTCGAGATAAAGTTGATTTTGATGTTATGGAATGAAGTGATTTTAAAAATCCTTTATTAATAAAATAAATACCTAAGATTGTATGACTCGAAATGGAGAAACAATTACTAGTAATAAGGATGATTAATTAGGATTACGTGATTGTGAATGTAGCGAATTTCACTAGACTAGTGCAGTACATACATGTTTTTTGTTGACGAATAATATGGTAAAATTTGTCGATTTTCTTCTGGATTGAAACCAATTTTATGATAAGAATTGAGTTTATGCTAGATTAATATTTATGTGAAACATTTTCATTGTGATGATATAGTTGATATAATGTTTACTAAAATGTATGCTCCTTATTATGATAAGTGTAAAAATCAGGTTGGTTAGAAGGAGAAACATTCATCAAATAGATTTGGGTGTATGGAAAATATTACATCATGCGAAAATTTTGGTATGAATCACATTGTAAAATGTCTTATGAAGTATGAAATGTGTTACCAGTGTGGTCAAAATTGTTACAGGGCTCATGACTAAACATAAAGTAATCTGAAACAAAAAAAAATATTGTCGTAAATAGTATTCATCAAACAATGAGGTGTTTTAGTTTCAATGAGTTGGGTCAGTGTTCATTGTTTTTCCTAAAGATTGTATCAGGGGATTAATATCTTCATCAATATATAAAAAATGGTATATAAATTTTATTTTATACTACTACTATTGATGTCGGACCATTAAAATAATTGGTGACAACTATGTTAATTATGTATTCAAAATATTCCAATACATTTTTTATTATTGATCGTCATATTAATTTTTTCTGAGAAATATTCAAGAATAATTCTGATACAAAAAATAAAATTATGATATAACTATTGGGGAAACATATAGTGGGAATATTAATGTAAAAAAATATAAATATGACTATTCTGGTTGTTATTAGTGAAATAATGCTTCCTGAAAATATTTTGTTACTAACCATAGTAGAGATTGATATCATATAGGGAATATATTGGATTTTATTTTATCAAGATAAGATATATTATAGATCTATTAATGTATTTTCCAATTATTTCATAAAATCAATAACCTTTCATGAAGCATAAATAATAATTAATAGTGATAGTGAAAGGTACATATCACATGTCATTGAAGAGATTGAAACTATTCAGATTAGTGATGTGTTAGAAGTTAATGGATACATGAATGTTTTTTCCTGATGAATTTAGTATTTTAATTATTTATTGGGTGGTTTTGTTTACCATATCATTATTAGTTGATGCTACAAATATTTCAAAACCCACATATGAAATTTCTCAAGTAAAACTTTTCAAACTGAAAAAGAAATTACAGGAGTTTATAAATAATGGTTTTATTCAACCAATCACATCACGAAGGGGTGCTCCTAATTTTTGGTTAAGTGGAATGATGGTTCATGGAGGATTTTCATATATTATCCAGTATTGAATAAAATAAGTTATATGAATAAATATTATTGTCCAAATATTAATGAATTGTTTTATTAGATGTAGGGAGAACAGTATATTTCATGGATTGATGTCAAGTTAGAGAACCATCATTTTAAATTGAAGGGGGAATATATATTGGAGATCATATTAAAGATCAGATATGGTCATCAAGAGTATATATATATTCCATTGGTTTGAAAAATTCTCCCCCTATAATTATGGATCGTGTCAATAATGTCTTCCATGAATATGTTGATATTTTCTGGATTTTTTCTTTATGATATTTTGGTTTATTCAATGTGTTATAAGTATTTTTAAAATTATCTCAAAATTTTTATAAATATCCATAAATAAAATAACATATAAAAAATGTAGAAAATTATATTATTTGGTACAATATAATTATTTCTTTGAAACATTTTATTTAAAGATGGAATTATAATCGATCCCACTAAAAATACTGTTTTTGAAGAGGGGAAAGGTCCAACAAATGTCATAAAGATTCACTATATTTTTGAATTAGTGGGTTACTACTCATGGTTTTTCCAAAACATTTTCCATTTTAACCCCATAAGTAAATTATAAAGGAAGTTTGATTAATCTTCACAGAAGAATGTGTTGTTTTATTTCATGAATTGAAAATCATATTAGTGAAATCTAAAGTATTCTCCATACCTTACAAAAGTGGATAGTTTCATATCTATCGTGAGGTTTCATTGTATGGAAATGGTTGCATAATAATATTTAATGATCACATAATTTAATATTCATAACATTAGTAGAAATATCATTAGATAAATTACTCTACACATAATTTTCATAATCTTCTATTTTATTTTCATTGAAATTTTACAGGAATAATTTTTTTAGAGTAAAGTGTAAAATACATACAAACATAAAAAATTAAATATATATTCACTCAAAAATATTTTAACATGTGATATAGAAGATGTAACACCCTGATAATTTATGAGAAGTAAATTTTTTTTATGTCTTATGTTATACACAACATCAAATTAATCTTTCAATACACAAAACACTAGCTTGTCTTGCGTTATACGCAAGAGCAACCTTCCTCGATAGCCTGTGTTGTACGCAATATCGTGTTTGACTAAACAAATATATGTTATTAAAATAATATACAATGTATCCATTTTAAATAGTATTAACTAACATTTTATCATTATTATTCATCTTACATATTCTTTCAAACATGGTTTGTGAATAAAATAATTTTTTTTGGGTAAAATAAGTATTTTTCAAGAAAGGCAGTGTTGCCGTCTTTTGATGGAACATCCATATTAAATATAGTTTTTGACAGGTTTATAAGTTCAATTTGAAAAAATGAAATTCTTCTTTGGAATCAGGTTACTAAAATTTACTTTGTATAAATTTTTCATATTATTCTAATAACATTCATATTTTAATGAATAGTAAAAACACAATATATTTTAATTAAAAAAACTTTTTTCATCGCAATAATTTATATAGTTAAATTATAATATTGAATGGTTTTAATGTATAAATAGAATTTATTTTTACCATTTAATATAATGTATGTCATTAACATTAATTTTACAATGTATTCATAGGTAAAAACATTTCAATCTTTGGCAATGTTTTAACTTTTAAAACTCATTTTCTTAACAACGGGATTAATTTTAAATAAATTACTGAAACTTCTGTGTTTTTAATTTTGAAAAATAGATTCCATATTTAAATTCAGTGGGTAAATATTATATTAATAGGTTACTTTTATTTTTTATTATTATTAATAGTAACTACGGTAATTTTTATTTTCTGTAGTTAAAGGTAAATCAGGTAATTAAGGGTAAAATTAAGATTATAAAATTACCCTAAAACTTGAAAAAATTCTATGGGATGACTAAATGTAGACCCATATCACTTATGGGTCGTCATAGATTAATTTTATGGACTTTTTACCATGAGAATTATTTAATTATTATTAAAACCAAAGAAAGTGACAACATGTCACTCTCTTAAATCATATAAATATAATAAATTTAATTTAGTGATAAACTTCATGAAACATCGAAAATGAATAATCTTTAAGAATATAGTAAAATTATCTACATAATGTGAATTTTTTTAAATTTTTTGGGATTAAATAATTTTAATTAATGGTGACACAATAGTGGTGCTGAAATTATTTTACTGATTGAAATATCCAATAAATGATTTTAAAAATATTAAAATAAATATAATATAAACTATTTAATTTACTCCACGAATTTTCTATATAACTATTACATGTTATAAATATATTAATTTTTTTGGTTCGAAAATATCTTTTGTGTAGATTTTATTTAAATTCAAATAAATGAATAGTGTCAAAATTGACACTATTGTTATTTTATAAAAATAACATATTATAAAATTGTTTAAAAATCACAAAAATATTTTAAATTTTTAAATTAAAATTTATATGGTCTAAAATTTCATAATGTATACAATTATTTACAATTAAAAACATATAAGTAATTATTTATAATTATATAAAATTTAGAATATTATTATCACAAATAAAATTAAATAGATTAAATAAGGATAAATCAAGTTGATAATGTTTAAAATAAATTCCCAGCATGTCTAAATTTTATTGTTTGATGAGATTACAACCAGAGACCATCTAAGATTCATATTTAAGTCATTTTGGATGTTTTTATGTGGGGTTTGAATTTATTAAAAAATTAATATTTTTGAGTTTTCCAAAGGTGCCTCTCTTCTCCCTTATAAAATGGAACGTCCTCCGTCTCCTCCTTGCACAATTTTGAGCCTTAAATCTCATCCAACCCCTGCCAATTTCACTTATCATCTTCCTTAGAAACATACTAGAGGTCCTGGTCTTCTTCAAAGACCAATTTTAGTGCCCTAAGAGGAGGTTTCAAACAGGTGTGTCGAAGATGAGGTAATGTCAGTTACCGATTCTTTCAAATTTATTTCTTCTTCTATTTCTCTTCTTTAGTTGTTTCATTATGAAGTAATAACATAATTATCTCTCATGTAATGATATTTTATTATAACTATGAAATATCTTTATTTCACCATCTATCCATCCTACGAAAAATGAAATCATCGCGCATGCGTACGTACGGAATACCGTCTCCACGTCGTGGTGTAATATGTTTTCCACCACCACATTACTTTTATGGGTATAATGGTGTAAATAATAACTATATATGATTATTTTAATGTGATATTGATTTTGAAATAGTATACTTACCGTTCAATACAATTCCATGATCATGGGAACGATATCATCGCTCCTGCGTACATTCGACCTACCGTCTCCACGATGTGATACGACTCATTCTACATGATATTTATTGAATAATGATTATATAAATGAATTTAATGAATAAATATGATATATATTACACTAATACTATTCTGTAAATGAGGTATCTATATTCTAAAAATAAGAATAAGAATTTATTTGACAAAACTTGCATAAGAACATAAAGCAATGAACACCCGAATAAAAAGTTGAAATGAAATATTACTAATAAGAATATAATAATATTACCATATATGATATCATAAAAATGAATATAATTATTTAATAAGTTAATGACATAATTTAAATCATTATACAGGATTTTCAGATATGTATGAAGCAAATCTGACCTAAGGTAAGGGAAAATCCCACAATGTCATTTTTATATGAGATTGTTTATACTTCTGAATTTACTGAAGAATATTTATCATCCACATCCATATTTCCTCAATATATAATATTATTTCTATCCTCCTACATTTATTAAATCCAATTTTACCCATTGGTGAGTTTTTATTAAAAGATATGAAAGGAATCTTTTGTCATTTTTAGTACGAGTAACTTTTTAACTTTTCCGGCCAAAGTACAAGAATAATGTTTTTTATACTGCATGAATGGATTTTTATGATTTCATAGAACATTATTTCCATGAAGATTCCTTTACAAGTTTTCAATTTTATTTTTAATCAACAACTTTTAGTTTAAAATTTTATGAAATGTTAATAAAGGAAAAAAAATTGATATAGAAAGGATATTTTCCTCAAGAATGGAGTTCAAGTGTTTTATAAAAATTATTTTCCATCTAAGATAATATAGGGTTCTGTTTCTATCCATATTTTTACATTGATTTGATTATGTTATGATGAAATTATTTTTATGATGTCCTTTTATCTTATATGAAGTATGTTACGATGGCATGATGTTTCAGAATCCAATTTTTATTACATGGGTTATGCTATGATTTAGGATTTTGTTGCACACATAATAATGGTTTCATTATGAGATGGTTGGGACCTATATCTCCCTCTAATGAGGTGGGTAATTATATATATCTCATGAGATAGACATGGCTGGAATGAAAAGTTAATCTGGTTCAGTGATACAGGACTGGAACGGGGAGTGAACTCAGTTCAGTAATGGACTTTTTCCGCTATGATGGTCTTGGAAAAGAGCCTTGAATAATAGGAAATTATTTTCTATGATTATGCGTGTATGCCAAAAAAATTCATGTTTTATGTTATTTTTTTGGGATTACATTTCACTACTATGATTTTTCCCATGTTATGATATTATAATCTCTTTTGCAGGTTAAGATTTTAAAAATGTTATGTTCTTATGAATATGATATGATTTATATTTCTTTTGTTTACCCTTACTGAGTTTTTGATCTCACCCTTTTGTATGTTTTCCTTTCCCCAGGTCAGGAATAAAGGTATTAAGTATGATATTCCAAAAGGGACTCTATATATGATGAAATAAACGGGATACAATGTAGATGATTTATGAACTAGTTGTTTAGGTTTCCCAGTTTCTAAAGACACTATACCTATATGGTCCTATCATGGTTTTCTAGTATATTGTAATAAGAATGATTAAATTTTGTAGTAATAACCATTTATGTAAAGTATGGGTCTTTATAGTTGTTATCAGAGGGAAGTTATAGTCAACCTGTGGAAACTAGGATGTGAAAGCCTTAGTAAGATCCCTAAGGATATGTCTAAGCATAGAACATGATATTGGTGTTCTAGAAATTTCCAGGAAAAAACTATGATAATACTTAAACAATGAAATATTATTCTTGATTATGTGGCTTTCCTGTTATGATTATTGTTTCTCACACTATGATTCTTGGTTTTAGTCGATGGTTGGAACCTGAATGAACCAAGTTAATGCTGAATGCGATGGGAAATGAAATTATTGTCCCTCGGAGCAACCAAATGTTATAAGAGTTGTAACAAAAAATCTTGTAGCCATGATCACACAAAATTCTCAAGCTATGAGTCAAGCAGGACTTCCAAATGAAAAAAGGAATGAGAGACATTCTATTGAATCCTGAATGAGGCAGCATCCACCATCATTCAGCGGGTCTTCTGATCCATTAGTGGCTAAACAATTTATCAGTACCACTGAAAAGATATTTTCAGTTCTACAATGTTCTAAAAATGATAAAGTCATCTTACTAGTATATTATTTGGACGGTGAAGTTGATCAATGGTGGAATCTTATTTAGAATACGAGGAAAAGGGATGAAATTGAGTCTATGGAATGAGACGAGTTCAAGAACAAATTTTTCAAAAAGTAATTCCCTCGTATTCTTCGAACAATGATGGAGAAGGAGTTTCTTGAACAGAAGAAAAAGGATAATGAATCTGTTGGTACCAACGAAGAAAATTTTACAAGACATTCAAGGTATGCTTCCGAAATTATTATCCAACCCAAGAGTAAAATCGATCGATTCCTTAGTGGCTTAAAACCAAGTATTTGAAGGTAATTATCCATAAGGGACTTCACTAGCTACGAGGAAATTGTTCGATGTGATCTCAAGGTTGAGATGGATATTAGAGAAACTCATCAATCATATGGGATTGAAAAGAAGAGGAAAATGAAACTCAACGGAAAATCTAAAGACCACACTGGAAAGAAGATGAGTTTTCCCTTATGCTCAATGGGTTGAAATAAACATAGAGGGAATTGTCATAAAGGGACACGTAAATGTTTTAAGTGTGGAAAATAAGGTCATCGGGCAGTTGAATGTCGAAATAATGGGAAAGAAGATTTCTAATGATGCAAACAAAAAAAGGGATACACAGAATGCACCTACTACACTTCAATGTTTCATGTGCAAGTAAATGGGGAATTATTCCAATCAATGCCCTAATCCATGGGTTGTTGATGATGATCGAAGTCAAAAAACTCTTAAGTCCAAAGACAAAGGAAAGAAACATCTAATTTCTATCAGCGATGTGGAGTATGATAACAAAGTGGTGAAAGTTACACTTATCATACACTCAAAAGTAGCAAATGTTTTATTTTATTCTGGATCCACCCACTCTTTTATTTCTGAAGACTTTTCTAAGGGTTTCGCTATATTACCTCAGTAGTTACATATTGAGTTATCTATGAAAACCCCTAATGGCACAACAGTCGTATCAAAAGTTTACAATTCTTCTCCGATTGATGTTGGTGGGAAAGTGCTTACTAAAAATATTGTGATCCTTTATATAGTGGAATTAGATGTGATTCTTGGCATGGATTGGATTTCTTCATAAAGAGGTCATATAAATTTCCAAAGAAGGGAAATCACATTTAATATTACCGATAAATCTACTATATATTATCTATGCAAGGATGAATATAACCTTCTAGTTGAAATTCCTTCCATCTTATGGGTCTTGATTCCAATAAATTAAGGTTATTTATCTCAAATGGTTGGATATAAACTCAAGATTAAGAATACACCCATTGTACGGGAGTTTGATGATGTCTTTCCAGAGGAATTACCAGGTCTTCCACCAAATTGTGAAGTTGAGTTTTCAATAGAACTCATACCAGGTGCTTTGCCCATTTCAAATACACCTTAGAGAATAGACCCAATTGAGTTGTAGGAGTTGAAGAAGAAACTCCACGAGAATCATGATAAGGGATTCATACACCCTAATGCATCACCATGGGGAGCACCTATTTTGTTCGTTAAGAAGAGAGATGTATCAATGAGACTTTGTATTGATTATCGAGAACTTAACAAGATCTCTATCAAGAACAAATATTCTCTCCCACGCATTGATGACTTATTTGACCAACTACTCGGAGCTGAATACTTTTCCAAGATTGATCTTTTTCGGGGTATCATCAATTAAGGTCCATAAAGGAGGATATACCAAAGACGACATTCCATACAAGGTATGGCACTAGGAATTTATAGTGATTCCATTTGGTCTTACTAATTCCCCTTCTATATTCATGGATCTAATGAATAGAGTCTGTAGAGACTATCTTGATCAGTTTGTGGTAGTATTTATAGACAATATTCTAGTCTATTCAAAGAGAAAAGAAGAACATGAAGATCACTTGAGAATTGTACTGAAGACCCTAAGAAAGGATAATATTTATGAAAAATTTACCAAGTGAGAATTTTGGATTCAAAAAGATTCATTTTTGGGTCATATAATCTCAAAAGAGGGGATATCTGTGGATCCAGCAAAAACAGTGGTTATTGAAAGATGGTAGATACCAACAACAGTAACTGAGATCTGACATTTTATTAGTCTTGTTGGATATTATCTACATTTTGAGAATGATTTTTCAAGGTTATCTAATCCGCTCACCAGGTTGACTTGAAAAGGAGTAAAGTTCATTTGGAAGGAGGAGTGTGAAGTGAATTTCAAAGAGTAAAAACGAAGGTTATCCAGTGCACCTATACTCAGACTACCATGTAGTGAAGAATGTTTTGTGATCTACATTAATAAATCCATGAAGGGAACGGGGTGTTTTCTCAAGAAATATTATATGGTGATAGCTTATTCCTCATGATAGTTGAAAATCGATGAGCAAAATTACCCAACTCATGATTTCATGTTAGCCACAGTAATCTTTGAATTAAAAATATGGAGGCATTATCTTTATGGTGAAGGGTGTGATATTTATACTGATCATAAATGTTAAAAGTATATTTTCACACAAAAAGTGCTGAATATGCGCCAAAGAAGATGGTTGGAGGTTATTATGGACTACGACTTCTCAATTCATTATCACCATGGGAAAGAAAACAAGGTGGTATATGCATTAAGTTAAAAATACCATGCTAGCTTATCCATAATGAGGATCACAAAAGATCCAATATTTATGGATTTACAAAGGATGGATCATGGAATTATAATGGAAGGGGAAAAATCATATCTTTCTCAAATGAATGTTCAACCATCTATACATGTGAATATTAAAGATGCACAAAAATAAGAGGTAGAGTTACAAAAGAAGGTGAGAAATGTTCCTGAATTAAAACATGATTATGATTGGATAATAAGGTTCAGGAATCTGGTTTTTGTTCCTCCCATCCAAGAATTAATGAAGGAGCTGCTGGATGAGGCTCATATTTCTTCATTCTCTATTCATCCTGGAAGCACGAAGATGTATAGGGACCTAAAAGAGTACTTCTGGTGGGATGACATGAAAAAAGATGTTGTTGAATATGTATCTCGATTCTTGGTTTGTCAGCAATCTAAAGCTGGGAGAAAAAATTATAAGGGGATGTTACAACCATTACCCATACCCGAACAGAAATGGGAAAACATAACTATGGAATTTTTCACCAGACTTCCTAAAACATCCAAAGGCAATAATGCTATCTGGGTCATATTTGATAGTCTTACGAAGTCGGCACAATTCATTACTATTAGAGAAGATTCCTCTCTGGATCAGCATGCCAGGATATATGTAAAAGAAGTGGTAGTATTTCATGGAGTACCAATTTCCATTATATCTGATCAGGATCCGAGGTTTACATCGAAGTTCTTGCGAAGTCTTTAGTGTACTTTAGATTCAGAGTTGTGTTTCAGCACTGCTTATCATCCTCAGACAGAGGGTCAGTCTGAGGGAACAGTTCAAACATCAGAAGATATGTTAAGAGATTTCTCTATGGATTTCAAAAGTGGTTGGGATCACACCTACCTTTGTTGGAATTTTCTTATAATAATAGATTTCACTCTAGTATTCAGATGGATCTTTATGAAGCTCTCTGTGGAACGAAATGCAGGACTTCAACTTGCTGGAATGAAGTTGGGGAAAGAAAGCTATCACGACCTGATCATGTTGATGAGACGAAAGAAAATGTTAGATCTATTCAACAACACATTAGATCAGCTCAGAGTCGAAAAAAAAGTTATGCCGACAGCCGAAGAAAAGACCTGAAGTTTGATGTGGGTGATAAAGTGTTTTTACGAATATCTCCTTGGAAGAGAGTAAAGAGATTTGGAAAGATGGGAAAGTTGATCCCTAGGTATATCAGCTCTTTCAAAATACTGTATCATGTTGGGAAGGTAGCTTACCGATTGACGCTTCCACCATATTTCTTTCAAGTTCACGATGTGTTCCATGTATCTCTCCTGAGAAAGTACATACCCGATCCTTCACATGTACTAAGCTCAGAATTTATACCGCTGGAGAAAGATCATTCTTATGAAGAACAGACGATAGAGATTCTGGATCATAGGGAAAAAGATCTACAGAACAAGACAACGAACGTGGTGAACGTTTTATGGAGGAACCACAATTTAGAAGAAGCTACATGGGATCTTGAGGATATGATGAGGGAGAGGTATCCTCATCTGTTTGTTACGAAGTGACGAATTTTGAGGGCGAAATTCATTTTAAGGGGGGTAGAATGTAACACCCTGATATTTTATGAGAAGTATATTTTTCTATGTCTTATGTTATATGCAACATCAAAGGAGTCTTTCACTACACACAACACTAGCTTGGCTTGCGTTATACGCAAGTGCAACCTTCATCGATAGCGTGTGTTGTACGCAATATCGAGTTTCACTAAACAATGATACGTTATTAAAATATTATATAAATTATCTATTATAAATAGTATTAACTAAAATTTGAACATTATTATTCATCTTACATATTTTCTAAAACATGGTATGTAAACAAAACAAATTTTTCAGGTAAAATAAGTATTTTAAAAAAAATACAGTTTTTCCGCCTTTTGATGGAGCGCCCAATATAAATCTTTTTTTTGATAGGTTTATAAGTTAAATTTAATAAAATGAAATTCTTATTTGGAATAAGGATATAAAAATTTTCTTTCGATAAAATTTTCATATTATTCTGATAACATTCATATTTTAATGAATAGTTAAAACATGAAATATTTTAATTAAAAACAAATTTTTTCATCGCAGAAATTTATATGGTAAAATTATAATATGGAATGGTTTTAAAGTATAAATAGAATATATTTTTACCATTTTATATAATTTATTTCATTACCATTAATTTTACATTGAATTCATAGGTAAAAACATTTCAATCTTTGGCAATGTTTTAACTTTTAAAACCCGTTTTTTTAACAAAGGGATTAATTTTAAATTAACTACTGCATATTTTGTGTTTTGAATTTTGAAAAATGGATTCCTTATTTGAATTCAGTAGGTCCAAATTATGTTAATAGGTTACTTTTATATTTTTTATATTATGAATAGTAACTACGATAATTTTGTTTTACTACAGTTAAAGGTAAATTGGGTAGTTAAGGGTAAATATTAGAATATAAAATTACCCTAACACCTGCAAAAATTATATTGGATGAATAAAAGTCTACCCATATCACCTAAGGGTCGGAATAGTTTAATTTTATGGACTTTTGACCATGAAAATAATTTAATTATTTTTAAAACCTAAGAAAGTGACAACATGTCACTCTCTTAAATCTTATAAGTATGATAATTATAATTTATTGATAAACTTTATGAAACATCGAAAATGAATAGTCTCCAGAAATATAATAAAATTATCTACATCATGTAAAATTATTTATTATTTTTAGGGATTAAATAATTGTCATTAAAGTTGACACAATAGTGATGTTGAAATTATTTTATTGATTGAAATATCAAATAAATGGATTTAAAAATATTTAAATAAATATTATATGAACTATTTAATGTACTACAAGAATTTTATAGATACATATGACATGTTTTGAATCTATTAATGATTTTTTTCGAACCTATATTCTATGTAGATTTTATTTGAATTCAAATAAATGAATAGTGTCAAAATTGACACTATTGTTATTTTATAAAAACAACATATTATAAAATTGTTTAAAAATTACAAAAATATTTAAAAATTCTAAATTAAAATTCACATGGTATAAAATATCATAAATTATACAATTATGGACAATTAATAACATATAAGTAATTATTTATAATGATTTAAAACATAGAATATTATTACCACAAATAAAACTAAATAGATTGAATAAGGATAAATCAAGTTGATAATGTATAAAATAAATTCCCAGAAAGTATAAATTTTATTGGCTGATGAGATTAGAACCCTATCTCATCTATAATTGTATCTGACTCGTTTTTGATGTTTTTATGTGGGATTTGAATTTATTATAAATTAATATTTTTGAGGTTTCCAAAGGTTCCCCTCTCCTCCCTTATAAAAGGGCACCTCCTCCCTCTCCTCCTCACACAATTTTGAGCCTTAAAGATCGGCCAACCCCTTTCCATTTCCCTTATCAACTTCCCTAGAAACATACTAGAGGTTCTGGTCTTCTTCAATGACCAATTGTATTGTCCTAAGAGGAGGTTTCAAAGAGGTGCGTCGAAGAAGAGGTAATATCCTTTACTGATTCATTCAAATTTATTTCTTCTTCTACTTCATCTTATTTAGTTGTTACATTATGAAGTAATACCATAATTATCACTCATATACTGATATGTTATTATAAATATTAAACAACCCTATTTCACCTTCTATTCATCCAATGAAAAACGAAATCACTGCGCGTGCGTACTTACGAAATATCGTCTCCACGCCGTGGTGTAATCTGTTTTCCACCCCACCGTATATGGATGGGTAAAATGGTGTAAATAATTACTAAAAATGATTATTTTAAAGTGATATTGATTCCGAAATAGTATACATACACTTCAATACAATTCCACAATCATGGGAACGATATCATCACTCGTGCGTACGTACGGCCTACCGTCTCCACGATGTGATGCGACTCAGTCTACATGATCATCATTGAATAATGATTATATAAATGAATTCAATGAATAAATTTGATATATATTAAACTAATTCCATTCTGGAAATGAGTTATCTATAAAAAAAATAAGAATAATAATTTATTTGACAAAACATGCATAAGAACATAAAGCAATGAACACCCGAATAACTGGTAGCAATGAAATATTACTAATAATAAGAAAATAATATCACCATATATGATATCATAACAATGAATATAATTCTTTAATAAGTCAATTACATTATTTAAATCATTATACAGGAGGTCCAGATACGTACGAATCAAATCGGACCTAAGGTAAGGGAAAATCTCACAATCTCATTTGTATCCGAAATTGTTTACACATCAGAATTTACAGGGGAATATTTATCATCCACATCCATGTTTCCTCAATATGTAATATTATTTCTATCCTCCTAAAATTTTTTAAATCCACTTTTACCCATTGGTGAGTTTTTAGTAAAATATATGAAAGGAATCTTTTGTCGTTTTTAGTACGAGGTATTTTTTGACTTTTCCTGCCAAAGTACGAGAAAAATGTTTTTTGTATGGCATGAATGGATTTTGTGATTTCATAGAACATTATTTCCATGGATATTCCTTTAAAAGTTTTCAAGTTTATTTTTAATCTACTTCTTTTAGTTTAAAATTTTTATACATGTTAAGAATGGAAAAATGATTTTGAAGTAGATAGGATATTTTTCTCAAGAATTGAATTCAAGTGTTTTATCAATATTATTTTCCATATAAGATAATATAGAGTTCTATTTATATCCATATTTTTACATTGATTTGATTATGTTGTGATGAAATTATTTTTATGATGTCCTTCTATCTTATATGGATTATGTTATTATGGCATGATGTTTAATAATCCTATTTTTATTACATGGGTTATGCTATGATTTATGATTTTGTGGAATACATAAGAATTTTTTAATTATGAGAGGGGTGGGCCTGTATCTCCCTCCAAGTCATTGGGTAAAGATTTCTATCCCATTAGATAGACATGGATGGAACGACAACTTAATCTGGTTCAGTGATACAAGACTGGAAAAAGGAGTGAACTCTGATTAGCAATGGACTTTTTCCGCTATGATGGCCTTAGAAAAGAGCCTTGAATAATATGAAATGATTTTCAATGATTATGTGTGTATGCCAGAAAGTTTCATGTTTTATGTTATGTTTATTGGGATTACATTTCAATACTATGATTTATCCCATGTTATGATATTATGATCTCTTTTGTAGGTTAAGATTTTCAAAATGTTATGCTCTTATGAATACGATATGCTTGATATTTCTTTTGTTTACCCTTACTAAGCATTTGAGCTCACCCTTTTGTATGTTTTTCCCCAGGTCAGGAAGAAGGGTATTAAGTATGATATTCCAAAAGTGACTCTAGATATGAGGAAATAAATGGGAGAAAATGTAGATGATTTATGAACCACTTGTTTATGTTTCCCAGTATCTAATGACTCTGTACCTGTACGGTCCTATCATGGTTTTGTTATATGTTGTATGAAGAATGCTTCAATTCTGATGTAATAACCATGTGTGTAAATTATAGATCGTTATAGAAGGTGTATTTAATTTACAAAGTATTTATATTGCATTATTAATTTTTATCATGGAATGTAAAACAATGCAGGTGGAGCTTTGAGTCAAAAAAAATTATTTTATATTAACCATGTTACATTTGAAAGATAACCCTTTGCGTAATGATTTGATTATTTTTTTCATATATTTTGTGGATTTAGGAACCTCATCCTTTTTGTTTCAGGTTTTAGTGTAGTTGAAATTTCATTAAATAACTAAGAAATCATAGAAGGGGGATCATGATTTGAAGGAAAGGAAAAATTCTTTATGAAGGGTATGTTTCCATGCTCTACTACTGAAAAAGAAGCTGTTTTAATATCCGTGAAAAATATTTTGTGTACCTTTTCATTTCCATTTGAAGAATTATTTTTTATGTGATGCATATAGTTCTCTATTTTCTATTCTTCTACGAAATAATAATATCTATATAGACCATTGGGAATATTACTGGTGGGATGAAATGAAAAGGGATTTTGCTAAATTTACCATAAACCACATGAATTTTCAATAGTTTTATATAGAACAATAATCACTGAAATTAATGAGTATTCCTCATCTAACACAATATTTGTAATGGGAAAATATATAAATATATTTCATTTTGAGAATACCAAATACATATTGTGGTAACAATTTTATTATGGCTATTGATGAGTGGATGGATAAATATGTGCATTTCCTTCCAATAAAATATACTATATATTTTGATCCACTATCTCAACTATAACTCAATGAAATATTTAGGTTACATAGAGTTCCACTATCCATTGTATATTCTTGTGATATCTAGTTCACTTCTATGTATTTGGATGGCATTGAGAAGTCGTCAGGTACATAATTTAATTTATGTATAACTATTCACCCTCAGTTAGATGGAAGGTAAATACTAATAATTAAATCCTTATAAGACATGATATATTCTGGTTTACTAAATTATTAGGTATTTTTGAATCAATATATTTCTCTATTTGGGTTTTATTTTAATAATAGTTTTCATTCTAGTTTATAGTTGGCACCTTGTGAAGAATTATATACACAAGAGTGTTAATATTCATAATCTTTGGATGAAGTAATTCAGGATGATAATGGGAGTAGAGATGTTTGATGAAGTGGCTAAGAAGATGAAAATTATTAAGAATGAAATGATGATAGCTCTGACTAGGTAGAAACATTATAGGAATAACATAAGGAAAGACCATTCATTCATGGTTAGTGATCTTGTTTTTTCTAAAATAATCATTGTTGAAAAGAGTTATGCATTTGGTAGTAAAGGAATGTTAATAACTGGTTTCATTGGACCACATTAAATCCTACATAAATTTTTATCATTTTCATACTAATTGGCCTAACCTCAATGTTTATCAGAGGTTCCCTATGTATATCATATTTCAATGTAATTGAATTATGTGTCATATGAATCCCATTTTTTGATCCGTAAATTAGTTTAGTTGGAAGATAACCATTATTATGTATATAATCCAATTAATTATTTGGATCATAGATAGCGTGTAATGAAAAACAATGTAATTCACCGGATTAAGATTTTGTGGAGAAACTATATGGTTGATGAAGCAATATTGGAATATTAAAATGGAATGATTAAAAGGTTTATCCACTTGTTTAATAATTGAATAAAAATGAAAGGACATAATTTAAATCATGGGGAGGAAAATGTTACCACCATGTTACTGATAAAAAAATTATTTTTATTCCGCCATATTCATTAGATAAATAGTAAAATTCATTATAATAATTTTGAGGAATTTATAAAATAAAAAAAGAAATATATTTATTAAACAAATTTTTTATATGGTTATACTCAAAAGATTATTTTTCAAATTATATAATATTAATTTTACAAAAATAAATTCAGTTTTTAATTCAAAATATCAATTTGTTATTATGTATAATTTTTTACAATTTCCTGAAAATATTAAATTTTCCGGAATAGTAAAAATTATTTATTTTTATTGAAAAGTGTAATTCACTATAACGTATTTAGATGATAAAATTATGTTTTGGGATATTTTTAATTTTTAATTTTTTTATTTTAATTTATTTTACTACAATTATTTTTTAATGGGTATTAGATGTAAATTTAGTTTAAAATTTCTTAAATTTTCAAATTGATTTTTGATGATAAACTATTTTTCATTGTGGTTTAATGTTAAATTGAATTAAAAAATATTGATATTTGAATTTTTATTAATGTATTTAGTATTTTTAATAACTGGGTTAAAATTTATTCAATAATTCTGAATTAATTTTTTTGACAATATGATTAATTAACATATTAATTTTTTACCACAATAAGGGTAAATATAGTAATTTTGGGTAAAAATAAAATGATAAGTCCAATGAAATGGCACTAAAAATTTCACAAATTCTATTGGGTGAGTATGTTTTAACCATATTGATCCATGGGTTGAATTTAAGACAATTTGTAGATACTTGGTTGACATTAAGTCCATTATAGTATATTTTTAATAAAAAGTCAAACATGTCACACTGCTATTTGTAATAAGATTAAAATATTTAATATGATGGTATGTTGAATATATGATCGTCCTTAAATAGTAATTTGAAATATAAAATATTTAACATCATAATTATAATTTATTTTAAATTTTTATGGATGAAAATATTTCTTTAAAATCTTGAAGAACATTGATGAAGTAATAATTTAATTAATGAAAAAAATAAATGATATTAAAAATATTAAAATAAATATAATATAATTTTTTTCATGTGATAAAGGAATTAACAAGATTACTATGAATATTTTGAGTATTATAATTTTTTTTTTTAAATTTTACTTGTTTTCATAATGCATTCAATGAAAATGTAATAAATAGTGTTAAATTTGAAAATAAATATATTTTATGGAATTATTATTTTGTTAAATTATTTAAAGATAATAAATATGTTATATAAGTCAAGTTGGGATCATATATACTCTCAAATGATATACATTACGCATTTATAGTCAATTTTTATGTTTTTGGGTGTATAATAGTCTTATTATATTTTAATATTTTATGAAATTACAAGAATGCCCCTCCACTCTCGTATAAATGTGAGCCCCTTCAATGAAATCATATACACATAAAAACCCATTTTCCATCCAATATCTACCTAAATAAACTACTATAATCCCATCCCTAATCATATAGGCCTTATCATGGGTAGAACATTAACCTTATTGGTCTTGATGTGTTTTTCTAAAGTGGATTTCCAATGAAAAGGTATAGTTTTTATCCCCATGATTTAATTTTTTTTCTTCTTAAAAATCCCATAAACCATCTTCGACCATTTTAAAATAATAAAAAAGTAATCATAAATATAATTTTATTTTATTTTTTTATTATCATGACTTATATCTGTCCCCACTTCCATCAAATGGGAAAAAAAATTCATCGTTCTTCTGGACAATGAAATATCGCCTTGTCAAGCGTTGTAATCTATTTTCCATTATTGTATTTCAAGTCTTGTAAAACTGATGGGTTTATGGTTTATATGTGATAAAAATTTCATATTTATCATTTTAAAAATTTAATATATCATTTATATTTTTATCATTCCAATAATATAGAAATGATAATGTTGTTTGTGCATACGTGTGAATCAACACCTCCACGAAGAGATGTGCTACAGTTTTCATCACTAAACCACATATATAAGGTATATAATAATACTTAAATGATTAAAATTATATTCATGATATAATGATGATTGTTCAAATACAAAATAATACTTACATTTATTCCATAATGATCATTGAAAAATGAAAACGTTACTCATCCATGCGTACTACCTACCGTCTCCGTGATTTTAATGTAGCTAATTTACAATAACCATAACTAGTTGAATTATTTATAATTATAATTGGCTTATAAAAATGATAATAATTTAACTATTATTATTATTTATATGGTGGAATAATAATATATTTGATCATAGTCCATATACCTCTGTCATTTTTGACTTATGAACAGAATAACATCAAAATGTCTGATATAAACTTAAATAAATACATAATCACAAAAATGGGAATAAAGAGATATAAAAAGAATACTAAAAATGAAATATATTCTAAATGAAATAAATAATTAACCTACATTTTGTATTCATGATTCTAAAATCATATGTGATGTGTGAGGCCCAAGGAATGTAATTTCATAACCACATTTTCATTCATGGGTTTAACCATATACATAATTGATTGTGATAAGCTATGATTATATGTGAAATGAATTTTTATTATATTTTTTTATATACTAGTTTTCTTTGGATTTATATCAGAACCACATTATTCATTCATTTTATTAAATCTGACTTCATTTCTAGGGTTGTTGTGAGGGAAATTAGTTTAAAACCCTACTATTAAAGATCCTCTTTCATCTCTTTATAAAAAAAATATGAAGGAATTTTTGTTAAACTTAATATATTGAATGTATTTACCCACTATCATGATAAATTAATGATTTAATGTTTCATTTATACATTTTCACATTTCTTTTCCAAGAAACAGTTTCATTATTATGTGTGTAGTTTTTAAAATTTTGAATATTTATTTTCAAGAAAAATGTACATTAATATCTTAATGATTTTTACCAATGGGTTTAAAAGAGTCTTCATGGGTTTTATTTTTGATATGTTCTATGAAAATTATTTATGATGGGTGTTCCTAGGTAGAACCGAGGGATCCCATTATAGATTATATTATTGGTACAACTTTATTACACTTCAATTTGTTGGGTAATGATTTTATTCTATGGAGAATTTTACTGGATGTCATCCATATGGTTGTTCCAATTTATAAGGGTTCTATGATAATTATTTCCTAAAAACCCAGAATGAATTTTATATTCATGCTAATGAGTTTTCATTGAAAACATTTGATTTTCAAAACACAAGATATTGACTATTATGAAAAATTATTCATTTTTCAGATAAAAAGTAAGGATTTTAAGAATATATTTTAACGGGCATTCACTAGACTGATGGATTTTTTATTTATTGTTTTTACAATGCTTTTTGTGAAAATCCCACAGGATAAAAATATTATAGTTTTTAATGGATATTAGGTATCAGAATGATGTTAATAATATAATTATGAATATTAATAATGAAATGGAATCAGGTATTATTTTATTTAATTTTTATTGAAAAAATTGATACTAATTATAATTGTACACTTTTAATGTATGTAATTAATTTCTAAGAGTTTTTCCAAATACTATAAAACTCTACAGTGAAATATCATTTAAATTTTAAGAATGATAATTCTAGTTCTAAAACACTAGAATAAGAAATGCTTAATGTTATGTCTTTATAATGATAGTTTGGGGAGTAAACCCATTTAACTAGGAATATGTTGTATATTTACCTTGTCTAATAATGAAATTAATTTCTATACTAAGGTTTTTTCAATAATTCCATGTCTTATGAAAATGTTTTTCTCTCATTTATCATGTTCCTTCATTAAATTATGATTTATGTCTTATAAACTAGAATGCTTTATTCCATGACTATAGGTTATCATATTTGATATCTATGTGTTCATTTCAATTTTTATGATCATGTTCGAATATCCTTCTCCTAATTCTATGATTATGGGATCATTGATATCTCCTTTGATTATGCATATTGGGTATCATAGGTGACCCATTGTAACACCCCGAGATTTTATGGAAAATATTCTTTTAAATTTCATTAATGTCTTGTGTTGTATGCTACACCAAAAGAAGATTTCACAACACGTATCCCTGACTTGGCTTGAATTACAAAAAATAAAGACCTTCCTCGATAGTGTGTGTAGTACGCAATACCGAGTTTCACTAAAGGAGATATTATTATAATATTATTATGAACTAGCCGTTATGAATAGTAATACCCACCTTTTGAAATTATATAAATTTTATCATTCAAAATGGACTACAATTTTGGATTCTGAATATCTAATTTATCTTAGGGAGAAATTTTGGTACTTTTCAGATAACTTTCATATTCTGAAGAATAGTGAAAATTACTACATTTTAATTAAAAACAAATTTCTTAATCAAAATAATTAATAGTGATAAATTATTAATATGGGTGGTTTTAAAGTATATTTAGAATATATTTTTTACCATTTAATATATTTTTGGTCATTGGATGAAATTTCACTTTTAAACTAAACATAAACAAGTGTCAATCTTTTGACAGTTATTATCTCTTAAAAACACGCTATTTGTTTTGACGACGAGAATTAATTTTTAAATTAATTAATGCAACTGATATTTTTTTAATTTGGTAAAATAGACATCATTTTTGAATTCATAACATCAAATATATCTTAGGCCTATGTTTTTGTACTTTTCTGGAAACTTTAATTTTTTTATGAATAGTGAAACCACTAAGTGGTAGTTAAAAAACTGAATTTTTCATAAAACTTTATTTTACCGCATCTGTGAGTGGAATTTAGAAAATCCGAGAGACATGGAATATATCAAGGACTAAAATCTGGTAAAATGAGATGAAAATATTTTTTGGTGAATAGTAACTTTTTACTTTTATTTACCACGGTTATAAGTAAATAGGATAATTAAGGGTAAAAATGATATTATTATTATCTTAACACATGTCCTAATTCTATTGGATAAGTGTAATTCGACCAAAAACAACCTTAGAAATAAAATATTACCATTTAGGCCCACATAGATTATATTAGGACATTTAATATTAATTTATTTAAAGAAGGGTTAAATAGTTAAAATTAATGTTTAATAAGTAAATATTTTCTAATATAGGGTTATAAATAAGATAAATTCTACAATAAATATTCATTAGAAATCTAAAACTATTTTCTACATAATTTTATTTTATTTATAATTTTTAGACATTAAATAATTTAATTTATTTTTGACACAAAGATGATGCAGTAATTATCTCATTAATGAAATATTGACATAATGGATGTTATAAATACCCAAATAAATGTAATTTGAGACTTTTTATGACTTCCACTAATTTTATAGGTTAATATGACATGTTAGTATTGATTTAGGAAACATTTTACGAACTAATAATTCTGTTATGAGTTTCAAAAAAATCAATTACCAAATAGTGTCAAAATTGACATAAAATAGTATTTAAAGAAAATATTATATTATTAATTGTTATTTTGTTCCTAAAAAATCTAAGGTTCGGACAAATGACTTATATAATGTTATATATATTAATAATAAACAACGTGGGGTTCTTTTGGCTTGTTATAGTAAGTTTAATAACCTTATAGTGTAAGAAAACAAGAAGACACGGTAAAAGTAAAATTATTTAACTTAAGGTTAAATCTAAATGATAAGGTTAAAATAGAAACCTAAACTTGTATAAATTATATTGGATGAGAGTATTTCAACCCATACCCACCATAGCTTTGAATTAACACAATTTGGAGCAATTAAGAACCGAATATGACTTTATAATAAAATAATATATTTAGTTTTTCCAAAGGTGCCCCTCTCCTCCCTTATAAAAGGGCACCTCCTCCCTCTCTTCCTCAAACCACTTTGAGCCTTCAATGTCAGCCAAACCATGAAATATTCTCTTCTAAACTTCCATAGAAACATCTTAGAGGTTATGGTCTTCTTCAAAGACCAATTTTATTGCCCTAAGAGGAGGTCTCAAAGTGGCACTTTAAAGAAGAGGTAATGTCCGTTACCGATTCTTTCAACTTTATTTCTTCTTCCACTTCTTCTTTAGTTATTTCATTATTAAGTAATGACATAAGTATAACTCATATACTGATATGTAATTATAAGTATGAAACAACCCTATTTCACTATCTATCCTTCCTATAGAAAATGAAATCACCACGCGTGCGTATGTACGGAATACGGTCTCCACGCCGTGGTGTAATATATTTTCCACCACCACCTATCTTGGATGGGTATAATGGTGTAAATAATGACTATATATGATTATTGTAAAGTGATATTGATTATGAAATAGTATACATACACTCCAATAAAATTCCATGATCATGGGAATGATATCATCGCTCGTGCGTACGTACGGACTACCGTCTCCACGAACGCGATGAGATTCATTTTCCATGATTAACCATTCAAGAATGATTATAAAGTATATATAATGAATAATAATGAAATATATGACATAATAATGATACTTAATTTATATATATATATATATGTATGTCATCTATTTAACTTCATTCAATTCAACAGGGAAACGAAAACAGCGTTCATGCATACGTACGACCTACCGTCTCCATGAACAGTGTATTTCATTCCTTTCATCGATCTATAATATATATGTATATGATGAATATATATTATATATCAATCATTTTTTACATTCTGTATTTATTTAAAACCAGGTTATAAGTAATAATATCAAGAACGACAAGTCGAAACACATACGATAAATGAAATGATTTAACCCAAAACGTTGTTTTTACATTAAATTTACAAAATAATGGGTAATATAAAGTCATAAGTGAAACATATATGATATCATAACAATTAATATTATTATGTAATATGTCAATGACATTATTTAAATCATTATACAGGAGGTTCGGATCCATACGAAGTATATCAAACCTAAGGTAAGAGATAATTATTCCAATCTCATTCTTATTCGAGATTTATTATTCGTAAGTATTTTCTGGTGTTATTGTTCTCATCCATGTACATATTTCCTAAATATGGTTTCATGTATTTTTAATGTCCTTTTTACACATTTTTGACTTTTACTACATTGTATGTATGGAATCATTCTTTTACGAGGTACTTTTTGACTTTTACAGCAAACGTATGAGAAGAATGTTTTTTTAACTTATATGACACGAACAGATTTTTACTATTTTATAAAGCCATATTTTCATGAAGCTTCCTCCAAAAGATTTCAGGACTATTTTCAACAAAATCCCTTTCTTTTAAAATTTCATGACAAATTTTGAAAATAGATTGATTTTGAAGAAGGAAGGATATTTTCCTCAAGATTTCATTTCAAGTGTTTTATCAAAACCATTTTTCATCTAAGATGGCATTATTTCATATGTGTATGTTTCAAGTATCATGTCTATATGATTTACATGGTTTCACTTTTCTTATTATGAAATGATATCCATTTATTTTATATGGATTATGTGATGATGGGATGATGTTTATGAAACCCATTTTATTTAATGGGTTATGTAGGTTTATTTTGTGGCACAAGTACGAATGATTTCATTATGAGATGGGTGGGACCTATATCTCCCTCCAATTAATTTGGTAAAGATTTATATCTCATGAGATAGACATGGCTGGAACAGTAAGTTAATCCGGTTCAGTGTTACAGGACTGAAATGAGGAGTGAACTTGATTCAGAAAGGGACTTTGTCCACTAAGATGGTTATCGCAGTAATGCCTTGGCTACTACGAAAATCATATCATGTTCTTAATGGTTTACACAATTACATGTTTTATTCCCATGCTATTTTATCGTGATTGATGTTACTTTATGATCTATGCCTTACGTACTTCCATGTTTATGTCATTGCTCATGATTTTGATGTTTAGACATTATTTCCATGTTTTTAAGTTCAAAAGTATATGATTTGTCTTGTTTTATCCATGATTACCCTTACTGATCATTTGAGCTCATCCTTTTTATGTTTTCTTTTCCCCAGGATATAAGGAATGGTTTTAGGTAAGAAAAAAGGTAGATCTTTATGGGAGATGTTGAGGATCTTTCACCAAGATTAGAAGATTATGTTCCAAGTTTCCAAAGGCACTAAACTATTACAATCCTATGGTGTCTATTTTTGTTATGTAATATGTATTCCACAAAAGTACTGTAATGTCCATGTACGTCAAGATTTGGGTCTCTACAGTTGGTGTCAGAGGAAAGGTTTAGTAATCCTTTGGAAACTAGGATGCGAAAACTTTAGTGAGATCCCTAGAGATATTTCTAAGGTATGTCAAGGGATGTCCCTAATGTTAAGTATAAGTATAGGATATAGTCCTAGAACTATGGTAACGATCATAGAATTTAACCTAAGATGTTAGATATTGAGGGTACTCCCCCTTTACTATGTTGTTTTCCCTAGCATGATTTTTTCCTCTCACACTATTCTTTTTGGGTTTTAGAAAATGATTGGAAACGAGAAGATTCACGATAATGGAGGATATGATGGAAAATGGAATGATATTCTTCCGGAGAAACCAAATGAAATGTGATTTTAAAGTCCAAACATAATTATTATGCCGAATCAACATTCTCATAATATGATCAATAAACTCAAATTTGGTAAGTTTGCTGACTCGACTAATTAGAGAAAGATGGAGTTTCATGATGATCATAGAGGAAAGAAAGTTCAATTTCCCCTATGTAAATCATGTCGGAAGAGGCATGAAGGAGAATGTTTCAAAGGAACTGGAAGATGCATTGGGTGTGTAAATGAAGGACATAAATCCAGTAAGTGCAAAGGAAAAGGTTCAGTTAACACCATGGTTGAGGATAATGGAATTGCTACGACATCAAAAATGGTTAAATGTTTTAAATGTGTAATATACGGGCATTATGCAAACCAATTCCCTAAGGGAAAGTCTCATGAAGAGAATCAGAATAGTCATATGGGTAATATTTAAGTTGATGATAATGAAGAGACTACAAATGACATGTGAGATGAAAGAATTGTTGAAGCTCGGTCAATGGTTTAAGAAGGTAGTGGAATGATTACATGTTTATCAAGTGTAATGTTGTATAAGTAATCTCATGGTACTATGGAATAAAGAGACATCTAAGGATTGTTACACTGTTGTATTTCCTTAAGTTTTGAAAGTGTGTGATGAATAGTACAAGTATTTTTGGAAAGTAGATGATATCCGCATAATTAAGGGATAAGGAGAAAATTATATGTTTGTTAGTATTCATGAGCTCGTGAATGATATAAGGAGAAGGTTATACCATGGTTTGAGTGTATAGAGTTTTTGAATTTTGGTATGTCGAAAGAGTTAACTTTTGATAGCATTCATGTTTTCACAATGGTTTAATGGGTATTCATTTTTCAATAGAATACATGATTAAGGTATTCACATGATTGGAATGTGACCAACAAGATAATGGTGGCTAAATGATGGTTGGTTGATGGCATTTCAAGTAATAATTTTCTTTATACTATGAACTTGGACCGAAGTATTTTAGATAAAGATTTGAATGGATTATGTTGGACATAAGATAGTATTGTTTAAGTATAGAACATTATTTGATATTATTGATGGGATGTTATAGTAATGTAGTTATAGAGAAAAAGGACAACCTGCAGGACGGGCGACAACCCATCAGGTCGGACAAGGCTGTGGGAATCGAACCCACAACCGAAGTGCGACTTGCCTTTATCGCCTACCACTGGCCTACAGAAAGTCCCTGTTTAGTAGAAACTAGTTTTATTATATTAAGCAGTATGATATATGAAGTATAATTCCATTTTAGGAACCGTATATGATTAATATCACTATAGATCGACTTATGTATATTTAATAACTTTTGCTGACCTTTTGTTTGAGACAGATGGAATGACCCGTCATTCTTTCACATGATCTGATAAAACATTACGAATAAAAAATTCTACTTCAATTCTGTAAGAGATGAAGTGGAAATTGTTCAAGGCACGAACAACAGTGAGATTATACCAAAATAAATTAAGTATTTATTCTAATTCAAATTCTTCAACTTTAGGGAAATGATCTTGAAAACCAAAAATGTTATCCTAGTGCCCTTATATTCGATGAATAATATGGTACCCTAGATCATCCCAAATTTATGGCTTTGTGATTGTTGGATTTTTCATATCCATGTTCTCTACCACTCTCCATCAGAACATGGTGGTTAGATTTTTCTTCCATATCCATATTTTCACCTATGTTCCCCTATGTGGAAACCAATTTATGAGTTAATTTGGGTAATCGTTACATTTCATTATTTAGTTTATAAAGACATGTTTTGGTATTTATTTTTACTATGTGGGTTTCTATTAATGAAAATTTCTAGTAGTAAACCATTTATAACCCCCCGACAAATTTCGAGGGCGAAATTCATTTTAAAGGCGGTAGAATGTAACTTCCTGAGATTTTATGAAAAATATTCTTTTTAATTTCATTAATGTCTTGTGTTTTACGCTACACCAAAAGGATCTATCACAACACGCATCCTTGTCTTGGATTGCATTACACGCAATAAAGACCTTCCTCAATAGCATGTGTAGTACACAATACCGAGTTTCACTAAACGAGATATTATTATAATATTATTATGAACTAGCCGTTATGAATAGTAATATTCACTTTTTGAAATTTTATAAATTTTATCGTTCAAAATGGACTTCATTTTTGGATTCGGAATATTGAATTTATCTTAGGGTGAAATTTTGGTACTTTTCGGATAACTTTCATATTCTCATGAATAGTGAAAATTACAAAATTTTAATTAAAAACAACTTTTTTTAATCGAAATATTTAATAGTGATAAATTATTAATTTGAGTGGTTTTAAAGTATAATTTTAATATATTTTTAACATTTAATACAATGTTGGTCATTGGATGTAATTTCACATTTAAACAAGACATAAACAAGTGTCAATCTTTTGATAGTTATTATCTCTTAAAAACACGCTATTTGTTTTGACGACGAGAATTGATTTTTAAATTAATTAATGCAACTGATATTTTTTGAATTTGGTAAAATAGAAATCATTTTTGAATTTATAATATTAAATATAGCTGAGGCCTAATTTTTTGTATTTTTCTGGAAACATTCATTTTTTGATGATTAGTGAAACCACTAAGTGGTAGTTAAAAAACTGAATTTTTCATAAAACTTAAATTTACCGCTTCTGTGAGTGGAATTTCAAAAATCCGAGAGACATGGTTAATATCAAGGACTAAAATGTGGTTCAATGAAATGAAAATATTTTTTGGTGAATAGTAACTTTTTACTTTTATTTACCACGGTTAAAAGTAAATAGGATAATTAAGGGTAAAAATGATATTATTATTACCCTAACACATGTCCTAATTCAATTGGATAAATTTAATTCGACCAAAAACAACCTTAGGAATAAAATATGACCATTTAGGCCCATTTGATTAGATTAGGACATTTAATATTAATTTATTTAAAGAAGGTTTAAAATAGTTAAAATCAATGTTTAATAAGTAAATCATTTTTAATATAGGGTTATACATAAGATAAATTCTACTATAAATATTCATTAGAAATATAAAACTATTTCCTAAATAATGGTATTTTATTTATAATTTTTAAAAATTAAATAATTTAATTTATTTATAACACAATGATGATACGGTAATTATATTATTAATGAAATATTGACATAATTGATGTTATAAATATCCAAATAAATGTAATTTGTAACTCCCCGACCCCAGTTACCTAGAGTCGGTGCATTATTACATAACATTGGCATGATCACAAGAATGATCAAATCTCGAAAGACCGATTGGTTTAGTAGCATTGGAAACACTAGGTATATTCATTCAGTTTTACATTACATCATGAAGTGAAAAACTACTACAACAACATATTGTATCCATAATCCACACTATTATCCCCTCATAATATCCCTGCAGGTCATTTATAATTTACTTCTCCACTTCCTGGGAAAAATAAAACATAGAAAACGGTTGATCTCAAATGCCCAGTAAGGATAACAATATAGTGGAAACTTTCATAAATAAGAATAAACATTTAAGGCAATGTATACCTAAAACAGAAGCCTTTTAAACATCAACTTCAACATAGTATGGAAAAAATAAAATGAAATAATGTCATTTACTTATTCACATGGATATTCTACTAATCGAATAATCACATGCAATATCAATAACCACTTTCATGATGATGGAATGCATAATGCCAGACTATCATAACCACATAGCCAAGGCCTCGTGCCAAGACTACAAATAAGATTTTGCCAAGGCCTTGTTCCAAGACACTAGTTTGTCTCATGAGACCTATCGATGCATCGAGGAGCTATAGCGGGCTCCACCCGTCACATATTAAGTCCAATTCATTCCCATATAAAAAGGTTTAAACATAACATAAACATTCGTATTAAAACTAGCATATGAAATGTCAATACTTTCACCATAAACTATGAATGGCATAAAAATATCACATCCATAGTCAAAAATATCAAAAAACCTTCAATACAATATAGAAGTTTTGTATCATAATAAATCAACTTCAAATAAGCGTAAAATCCATCAAAGGATGTTGACATAGATGAAATCAAACTCTTTTTAGAGAAATATCTCTTTCTATTTTGAAATCATTTAAGAGTCTTATATTTATGAAATAAAACATTTTCTTTGAAAATATTCTTATAATCTTGTAAGGTAAGCTTCGACGATTTTATAACGGTAGAAAATAGCCGCACCCGTCGTATAAGTTAAAAGAACATTCTTACCTTAATTCTGTCGAAAAGGGTAAAAAGCACCTTGTTTGGAAAATGACGGAAATATTCCTATATAAAACTTTTATAAAAAGTCAAACAAGGGTATAAATGACTTTAACCCATATTATTTTAAATATTTAAAATGTTTTGAAATACATTTTTAAGAAACATGGATGTGGATGATAAAGAGATCCCAGTAGATTATTACGTACAAACAACCTCGGATAATGAAGAGATTGTGAAATAAACCCTTACCTTGTACTTTTCCTTGGTTGGGGTAGGTTAACCTCCTATATAATGGTGAAATAATTGTTATTAAATTATACATGAATCATATACATTAATATTATATCATATATGATATTTTAACATTGATTGGTTAATAATATCTTAGTATTATCGTTGTTTTGGGTGTTAACTTACTCGTTTTCTTTTATATGTTTTGTTACGTAAGCCATGTTTGTAATGGATAGGTTGTATATTATTAATATCCAGAATGATATCAAGTCCTTAAACATCATTTTTAAATCATCAAATGATAATTATACTTGAATGGATACGATGGAGAATGAATCTCATCGTGTTCGTGGAGACGGTAGTCCATACGTACGCACGAGCGACAATATAATTCTTTTGATATTAAAATAATATATAAATGGATGGTATATCATATATACAGAATCATTAACATGTTATATTTATTATTTACATGAGTTACACATCATTATTATACCCATCCAAATAATAATATATTGAATAACAATTACACCACGACGTGGAGACGGTAAGCCGTACGTACGCACGTATGGTGACATGTTTTTCAAAGGGTTGATATAATAGTGAATATGGTTGTACCATATTTATAATAACATCACAGTATATATATGATACTGGAGTTATATTTTTATAATGGTAATAAAAAAGGAAGATGATGTGGAGGAAGAAAGGAACATGGAAAAGGGGTGGTGAAAACATTATCTCTTTTCGGGTTCTTCCTTTTGATTTGATCAAAAGGGATCCTTAGGTTGGCTTTATGATCAAACTAAGGCCTCTAGGTTGTAGTGAGGGAAGTTGGGAGAGTATATTGGCAAAGTTTGGCCGAACAAAAAGGCTTTGAAGGTGTGAATAAATGAGAAGGAGGAGTGACCTTTTATAAGAGGGGTGAGGGGCACCTTTGGAAAAGCTAGAAATATTAATTTATAATAAATTCATATTAGGTTTCTAATGGCTCAAAAGTGGATTATTTAAATTTTAAGGTGGGTATGGGTCGAAAACCACTCAAAATATAGAATTTATACAGGTTTGGGTACTTATATTAACCTTATCTTTAAGTATTAACTCTAAGTTAATTAGTTTCACTTTTACAATGTCTCTTTGTATTTTTATATTATATGGTTAATAAACGTACTATATACATCCAAGAGACCCCCAAGTGGTCAATTAATGATAAACCTATTATGATATAAGTCTCTTGGCCGATCCATATATTTTTAGGAATTTAATATAAATTAATAATATAATATTTGTTTTAAAAAACTCTTTTATGTCAATTTTGACACTATTCAATAGTTGATTTTTGTGATTCTCATAACAGAATTATTACTTCGAAAAAAGTTAATTAAATCCATCCTAATATGTCATATTATACTAGAAAATTATTTTAATTCATTAAAAGTCTCAAATTATATTTATTTGGGTATTTATAATATTAATTATTTTAAATTTTCACTATTATGGCAATTATAGCATCATCATTGTGTCATAAATAAATTAAATTATGTAATCCCTAAAAATTATAAATAAAATATCATTATGTAGGAAATCTTTTAAGATTTCTAATGAATATTTATAGTCCAAAATCCAATATATATAACCCTATGTAATTTTTTTTTTCTAAAAGATATATGCTTATGTCATTTTTGTACTTATTTTAACTTAATTAAAATTAAGTGTCCCTATCACCTACAAGTGGCTCCATGGGGTCCCAAAATAGACCCAAATATGGCTATGGTCTAATATGTATCAACCAATGAGGCTAGGACACGTTTTAGAGTAATTTAGTATTATTATAATATTATTTTTTAACCCTTATTTACCATATTTACCCTTTAACCATGGTAAATAAAATATTTACCGAAGTAATTATTCAAAATGTCTAAAAATAAAAGTTACCTATTTACACAATTTGAACATCCAAATTCCAAATATGGAATAAATTTTTCCAAATTCAACACACAGAAGTGGCAGAAATTAATTTAAAATTAATTCTCGTTGTTAAAACCAAAAACGTGTTTTTAAGAGATAATAACTATCAAAAGGTTGACACTTGTTTATGTCCGGTTTAATTGTAAAATTATGTCCAATGACCAACATTGAATTTAATGGTGAAAATATATTCTGAATATACTTTAAAACCACTAAAATTCGTAATTTATCACTATTAATTATTTTGATTAAAAAAGTTGTTTTTAATTAAAATTTAGTAATTTTCACTATTCATTAAAATATTAAAGTCTTCCAAAAACTCCCAAAATTTCACCTTAGGCTAAATTCGATATTCTGAATCCAAAAATGAAGTCCATTTTGATGTATAAAATATATATATTTTCACAAAGTAGATATTACTATTCATAACGGATAGTTTAATTGGTTATGGTGTATTAGAACTCGGTGTTGCGTATAACACACGCTATCACATTATTAAAAGAGAAATGTACTGTAGAAGCTTGGGGTGTTACATTTTCCCCTCCTTCAAATAATTTGGTCCTCGAAATTTCCAGAATACTTATCATATGAAAAGACTCGGGTGGTTCTTCATCATAAGTTCCTTGGGTTCCCACGTTGCCTCTTCCATCTTATGGTTTCTCCACAAAACTTTTACCAGATGCGTCGTCCGGCTTCTCAGTACTTGTTCTCTTGTATCAAGAATCCTGACGGGATCTTTATAATAATACAGATCGCGTTCGAGTTCTAACTCCTCATAGGTGAGTACATGTGTTGGGTCAGGCATGTATTTCCTCAACAGAGATACGTCGAACACATCGTGAACTTTGGAGAGACTTGGCGGCATTGCCAATCGGTAAGCTACAACCCCAATTCGTTCTAGAATTTGGAAAGGTCTGATGTACCTGGGACTCAATTTACCTTTCTTACCAAAACGTATGACTCCCTTCCATGGAGATACCTTCAAGAAAACATGATCACCGACATGAAATTCCAAATCCTTCTTTCGATTATCGGCATAGCACTTCTGCCTACTTTGAGCTGCTTTGATGTGATTTTGGATTACCTTCACCTTTTTTATCGTTTCCTCCACCAGTTCTAGACCTACAAGTTTTATTTCACCAACGTCATCCCAACAGGTTGGTGTGAGACATCTCTTTCCAAATAATGCTTCAGGTGGTGCCATCTGAATACTCGAATGGAAGCTATTGTTATAGGAAAATTATACCATAGGTAAATACTGATCCCACATACCCGCAATGTCAAGTGAGCAGGATCTCAAAATGTCTTCTAAGGTTTGAATAGTCCGTTCTAATTGTCCGTCTGTCTGAGGGTGGTAGGCAGTGCTCAAATGAAGTTCAGTATCCAGGGATTTCTGAAGACTCCTCCAGAATCTTGAAGTAAAACAGGGATCATGATCAGAAACAATCGATAGGGGTACTCCATGAAGTCTCACAACTTCATTAATATATAGTCTTGCTAGACGTTCCATTGGTAGATCTTCTCTTATAATAAGAAAATGTGCTGACTTGGTAAGACGATCAACAATAACCCATATTGCATCATTCCTCCTCGGAGTCTTTGGTAGCCCCATGAGAATGTCAATCGTAATATTGTCCCATTTCCACTCCGGTATGGGAATAGGATGCATGACTCCTCCAGGGTGTTGCCTTCCAGCTTTCACTTGTTAAAAAACCATACATCTTGACACAAAATCAGCAATCTCCCTCATCATATTGTCCCACCAAAAATGTTCCTTCAAATATCTATACATTTTGGTGCTCCTAGGGTGTATAGAGAAATTGGAACTATGAGCATCATCCAGCAATTCCCCTTTTAGATCAGGTATATCGGGAACACAAAGTCTCTTCCCGAATTTCAAAATTCTATCTTCATACACAAAGTCTCTCAGTCTCCCATCATTCATAGCTTTAATCTTCTTTTGAAATTCTTCATCATCGGTCTGAGAACACTTAATCCTTTCTAGTAAAGATGGTTAGGCAACCATTTGAAAAGTCATTGATGTTTCTCCTTCCCTGGTTATTCCCATGTCCATATTCACTAGATCCATGAAAATTGGATCCCTTTCAATTCTCATATTGTTCAAAACTCCATGATCTTTTCTGATCAAAGCATCTTCCACCTTGTTTGCCTTCCCCGGGTAGTAGTGTATCGTACAATCATAATCCTTGAGCAATTCAAGCCGTCTCCTTTGCCTCATGTTGAGTTCTTTTTGTGAGAAAATATACTTCAAACTCTTGTGATCAGTATAAATCCCACATTTTCACCATAGAGGTAGTTCCTCCATATCTTCAAAGCAAAGATCACAACTGCTAACTCGAGATCATGAGTAGGATAGTTTTGTTCATGAATTTTCAACTATCGTGATGCATAGTCAATAACCCTATCATTGTGCATAATGACACAACCAAGTCCTTTCTTCGATGCATCACTATAAATAATGAACCCATCATTCCCCGATGGTAGAGTCAATATAGGTGCATTGACTAATATTCTTTTCAGTTCTTTGAAACATTCTTCACACTCTTTTTTCCAAACAAATTTAACAATTTTATGTGTGAGCTTCGTTAATGGGTTAGCCAATCGGGAAAATTTCTGGATGAAATGTCGATAATAACCGGCCAATCCAATAAAACTACATACCTCAGTTATACTCGTAGGTTCTGGACATTATTGGATTGCCTTGGTCTTAGAAGGATCAACAGATATTCCATCTTTAGAGACAATATGGCCAAGAAAAGAAATCGCATGAATCCAGAATTCACACTTGCTAAACTTTCCATATAATTCATGTCTTCTCTGAGTCTTCAGGATAATGCGCAAGTGATTTTCATGATCTTCATAGCTTTTGGAGTATACCAAGATATCATCAATAAATACCACCACAAATTCATCAAGATACTCTTGAAAACTATATTCATCAGATCCATGAATACAGAGGGTGCATTAGTCAATCCAAAAGGCATTACAGTAAACTCGTAATGCCCGTACCTGGTTCGAAATGATGTCTTTGGAATGTCTTCCTTCTTCACAAACAACTGATGGTATCCAGATCGAAGGTCAATCTTTGAAAAGTATTTAGCTCCATGTAGTTGGTCAAATAAATCATCAATGAATGGTAGGGGATACAAGTTCTTTATTGTTATAGCAATGATCTCCCTGTAGTCGATACATAACCTTATAGATCAGTATTTCTTTTTAACAAAAGGAATAGGGGTTCCCCATGGAGAAAAACTAGGGTGAATAAATCCCTTATTACTCAATTCCTCTAGTTGTTTCTTTAGTTCAACTAATTCTACAATGGCCATTCAATAAGGGGTCTTTGATATAGGCCTTGATCCAGGAATTAAATCAATGGAAAACTCAACTTCTCGTTCTGGAGGATGTCCAGGTAAATCTTCCGGAAATACATCTAAAAATTCTTTCACAATAGGTAAATCTTATATTTGAACATTCCTTTCCCCACCCACAGTTATTTCATTCTCTTCCTCCCCATCAATTGAATTTAGTTGAGCTAATGTGGGTGGATCTAGATAAGAATTAGGTGGTGACAATTCTGCTCTAAAGATAAGGTGATCCTTATCACCATCATCAAGAATCGTAACCTCTTTCTTCTTACAATAAATCTTCGCATCATAGTCCGAAAGCCAGTCCATACTGAGGATTATATCAAAATAAATCATAGGTATGATGACGAGATCATCAAATAAAGAACATTTATGTGCTCTAATTGGGACTGATTCACAGAACATTGTGGCAATGATACTTCCCTTAGGAGTTTTAACTGACAACTCCCTTGTTAAATCAAATTGGAAATATCTAATTCTCTTAGCAAACTGGGAAGATATGAAACAATGCGATGATCCAGAATCAAATAATGCATTTGCTAAACTTTAGGAAACCATTAAATTACCTGCCACCACGTCTTTCGGAGCTTCTACCTCAGCAGTAGTGATAGCATAAGCTTGGCCTTGATCCCTTGGCCTTTTCTGAGATAAGTTCTCCTGACTCTTAGGACATTCATTTGCATAATGAACCATCTCCCTGAAAATGTAGCACTGAACCTTGGTATCTTCCTTCTTCCCCTTGCAATCATGAGCTTGGTGGCCTTTTTCACCACACTTGTAACAGACTCCTGTTCCCTTCAAGAATGTACCGCGGTGTTTCTTAACACATTTACCACAGGATGGATATTCAACATTTCATTTCTTCCCCTTATTTCCATTCCCAGATTGATCAGCAGGTCTCTTATTCTCTTTCTTTCATTAAAGTCATAAGACTTAGAGAATTTCTTTTCAGTCTTGACAGCACATCAGACAACGTCTTCGTATGATGAAAAGGATTGTGAGACTAATGCTCAACGGAGAAATGGTTTTAACCCATGAAAGAAACGATCAATCTTACTTCTTGGGTTATGTATATAATCTCCATCATACCTTGCTAACCTTGTAAAGTTATCCTCATACTTTGCGACATTCTCATCCTCCTTTTGTCTCAGACTCATAAATTGCCTTTCCATATCTACTTGATGGTCGCGAGGAAAGTATTTTTCTAAAAACAGATCTTTGAACACCATCCATTCCATATTTGATATTTCATCATCTTCTTTCGTGTTTTAAATCAATGACCACCATTGATCCGCATCTCCAGTGAGGTGGTAAATTTCCATGATAACTTTTTCCCTTTCACTACTCCCCAATGCCTGAAATATTTTCTCTAGGGAATTTATCCATTTCTCAACTACTAAGGGGTTTGTACTCCCATTGAACGTTGGTGGTTGTTTCCTCATGAATTGATCTAACATTGATCCTCAACGCTGCGGATCAGGGTGCTCCATACGGGTAAGGTTATTATTCATACCCTGAGTGAGTTGTCACAGTATGGTGATTATCTGATCGGCACCAGTTGCATCACCAGCTCCATTATAATTATCTTGAGTAGGAGGGAAATCCCTACATGGAGTGCGTGCATTGATACAGTTTCCATTTCTTCCACTAGGCGCCATTTCTAAACAATGGCATATACTAGATCAGTTTGTGAATCAAAATACATAATCCCATACTTATAAAACACTTCACATAAATTGAACTATTTATGGATAAAATTCATAATCATAAGAATTTTTTCTTTGAGGATGTATATACTCATAAACCCTTCATAATGATTTGTAAAGAAAATGAGAGTTATCCTAAGCATATCCCCTGGGAGTGTCGTAACCAAGAGTGTAGAAAGGCCCGTTGTCGTGCACCAGTTCCCGTTCGAGTCTAGCTCAAAGCAGTGTTTTCGGGTTTTACCCCTAACTACATCTGTGCCAGAGCCGCCTCTACATGCTCATATCCAGACAGGGATGTATTGCTCGGAAAACTCACAAAATCTTTACAATACAAAAATTCTAGGAATTTCTTCTATACTAATCCTCAAAGTTCATCTTAGGTCTACGTGATCTAATTAGAATTTATATAAATCTAGATTCCAAGGTTTGTACTAAAATTCCTATGATACCAACTATAACGCCCCGACCCCAGTTACCTAGAGTCGGTGCATTATTACATAACATTGGCATGATCACAAGAAAGATCAAATCTCAAATGACTGATTGGTTTAGTAGCCTTGCAAACACTAGATATATACATAAAGTTTTACATTACATCATGAAGTGAAAAACTACTACAAAAACATATTGTCTCCATAATCAACACTATTATCCCCTCATAATATCCCTGCAGGTCATTCATAATTTACTTCTTCACATCGTGGGAAAAATAAAACATAGAAAAGCGGTGATCTCAAATGCCCAGTAAGGATAACAATACATTGGAAACTTTCATAAATAAGAACAAACATTTAAGGCAATGTATAACTAAATCAAAAGCCTTTTAAACATGAACTTCAACATAGTATGGCAAAAATAAAATGAAATAATGCCATTTACTAATTCACATGGATATTATACTAATTGAATAATCACATGAAATATCAATGACCACTTTCATAATGATGGAATGCATAATGCCAGACTATCATAACCACATAGACAAGGCCTCGTGCCAAGACTACAAATAAGATTTTGCCAAGGCCTTGTACCAAGACACTAGTTTGTCTCATGAGACCTACCGATGCATCGAGGAGCTATAGAGGTCTCCACCCATCACATATTAAGTCCAATGCATTCCCATATGAAAAGGTTTAAACATAACATAAACATTCGTATTAAAACTAGAAAACGAAATGTCAATACTTTCACCATAAACTATGAATGGTATAAAAATAGCACATCCACAGTCAAACATATCAAAAAACCTTCAATACAATATATAAGTTTTTTATCATAATAAATCAACTTCAAATAAGCGTAAAATCCATCAAAGGATGTTGACATAGATGAAATCAAACTCTTTTTAGAGAAATATCTCTTTATATTTTGAAATCATCTAAGAGTCTTATATTTATGAAATAATACATTTTCTTTGAAAATATTCTTATAATCTTGTAAGGTAAGATTCGACGATTTTATAATGGCGGAAAATAGCCGCACCCGCCGTATAAGTTAAAAGAACATTCTTACCTTAATTCTGTCGAAAAGGTTAAAAGCACCTTGTTTGGAAAATGATGGAAAGATTCCTTTATAAAACTCTTATAAAAAGTAAAAAAAGGGTATAAATGACTTTAAACCATATTATTTTAAATAGTAAAAATGTTTTGAAATACATTTTTAAGAAACATGGATGTGGATGATAAATATATCCCAGTAAATTATTACGTATAAACAACCTCGGATAATGAAGAGATTGTGAAATAAACCCTTACCTTGTACTTTTCCTTGGTTGGGGTAGGTTAACCTCCTGTATAATGGTGAAATAATTGTTATTATATTATAAAAGAATAATATACATTAATATGATATCATATATGATCTTTTAACATTGATTTGTTGATAATATCTTAGTATTATCGTTGTTTCGGGTGTTAACTTACTCATTTTCTTTTATATGTTTTGTTACATAAGCCATGTTTGTAATGGATAGGTTGTATATTATTCATATCAAGAATGATATCAAGTCCTTAAACATAATTTTTAAATCATCAAATGATAATTATACTTGAATGGATATGATTGAGAATGAATCTCATCGCGTTCGTGGAGACGGTAGTCCGTACGTACGCACGAGCGACAATATCATTCTTTTGATATTAAAATAATTTATAAATGGATGGTATATCATATATACAGAAGAATTAAAATTTAATATTTATTATTTACATGAGTTACACATCATTATTATACCCATCCAAATAATAATATATTGAATAACAATTACACCACGACGTGGAGACGGTAAGCCGTACGTACGCACGTATGGTGACATGTTATTCAAAGCATGGATATAATCCTGAATATGGTTATACCATATTTATAATAACATCACAGTATATATATATGATACTGGAGTTATTAATTTTGAATGGTAATAACCAAGGAAGAATAAGTGGAAGAAGAAAGGAACTTGGAAAATGGGTGGTGAAAACATTACCTCTTCTTCGGGTTCTTCTTTTTGATTTGATCAAAAGTGCTCCTTAAGTTGGCTTTCTGATAAAACTAAGGCCTCTAGGTTGTAGTGAGGTAAGTTGGGAGAGTATATGGTAAGAGTTTGGCTGAAGAAAAAGGCTTTGAAGTTGTGATGAAATGAGAAGGAGGAGTACCCTTTTATAAGAGGGGTGAGGGGAACCTTTGGAAAAGCTAGAAATATTAATTTATAATAAATTCATATTCGGTTTATAATGGCTCCAAAGTGGATTATTTAAATTTTAAGGTGGGGATGGGTCTCAAACCACTCAACAAATAGAATTTAGATAGGTATGGGTACTTATATTAACCTTATCTTTATGTATTAACTCTAAGTTAATTAGTTTCACTTTTACAATGTCTCTTTGTATTTTTATATTATATGGTTAATAAAATTACTATATACATCCAAGAGACCCCCAAGTGGTCCATTAATGATACAAATATTATTATATAAGTCTCTTGGCCGAACCTTAGATTTTTAGGAATTTAATATCAATTAATAATATAATATTTGTTTCAAAAAACTCTTTTATGTCAATTTTGACACTATTCAATAGTTGATTTTTGTGAAACTCGTAACAGAATTATTACTTCGAAAAACGTTAATGAAATCAATCCTAATATGTCATAGTATCCTATAATATTATTTTAATTCATTAAAAGTCACAAATTTTATTTATTTGGGTATTTATAATATCAATTATTTTAACTTTTCACTATTATGGAAATTACTGTATCATCATTGTGTCATAAATAAATTGACTTATATAATACTTAAAAATTATAAATAAAATTTAATTATGTAGGAAATATTTTTAGATTTCTAATTAATATTTATAGTCTAAAATAAAATATATATAACCCTATGTAAAAATTGTTTTTCTAAAAGATATATGCTTATGTCATTTTTGTACTTATTTTAACTTAATTAAAATTAAGTGTCACTATCACCTACAAGTGGCTCCATGGGGTCCCAAAATAGACCCAAAGATGACTATGGTCGAATATGTATAAACCAATGAGGCTAGGACATGTTTTAGGATAATTTAGTATTATTATAATATTAAATTTTAACCCTTATTTACCGGATTTACCCTTTAACCATGGTAAATAAAATATTTACCGAAGTAATTATTCAAAATGTATAAAAATAAAAGTTACCTATTTACACAATTTGAACATCCTGATTCCAAATATGGAATCCATTTTTCCAAATTCAACACACAGAAGTGGCAGAAATTAATTTAAAATTAATTCCCGTTGTTAAAACAAAAAGCGTGTTTTTAAGAGATAATAACTATCAAAAGATTGACACTTGTTTATGTCCGGTTTAATTGTAAAATTATGTCCAATGACCAACATTGAATTAAATGGTTAAAATATATTCTGAATATACTTTAAAAACACTCAAATTCATAATTTATCACTATTAATTATTTTGATTAAAAAAGTTGTTTTTAATTAAAATTTAGTAATTTTCACTATTCATTAAAATATTAAAGTTTTCCGAAAAGTACCAAAATTTCACCATAGGCTAAATTCGATATTCCGAATCCAAAAATGAAGTCCATTTTTATGTATAAAATATATATAATTTCACAAAGTAGATATTACTATTCATAACGGCTAGTTTGATTGGTTATGGTGTGTTAGAACTCGGTGTTGCATACAACACACGCTATCACATTATTCAAAGAGAAACGTACTGTAGAATCATGGGTTGTTACATTCTCCCCTACTTCAAATAATTTCATCCTAGAAATTTCTAGAATACTTATCACATGAAGAGACTCGGGTGGTTCTTCATCATAAGTTCCTTGGGTTCCCACATTGCCTCTTCCATCTTATGGTTTCTCCATAAAACTTTTACCAGACGCGTCGTCCGGTTTCTTAGTACTTGTTCTCTTGTATCAAGAATCCGGACGGGCTCTTCACAATAAGACAGATCACGTTCCAGTTCTAACTCCTCATAGGTGAGTACATGCGTTGGGTCAGACATGTATTTCCTCAACAGAGATACGTGGAACACATCGTGAACTTTAGAGAGACTTGGCGGCATTGCCAATCGGTAAGCTACAGCCCCAATTCATTCTATAATTTCGAACGGTCCGATGTAAATCAGGTTATAAGTAATAATATGAAGAACAAAAAGTCTAAACACATACGATAAATGAAAAAAATTTATCCAAAATGCTGGTTTTACATTGAATTTACAAAAGAACGGGTAATATAAAGTCATAAGTGAAACTTATATGATATCATAACAATTAATATGATTATGTAATAAGTCAATGACATTATTTAAATCATTATACAGGAGGTTCAGATCCATACGAAGCATATCGGACCTACGGTGTGGGATAATTATTCCAATCTTATTCTTATTCGCGATTGTTTATTCGTAAGTATTTACTGGGGTTATTGTTCTCATCCATGTCCATGTTTCTTAAAAATGGTTTCATGTATGTTTAATGTCATTTTTACCCATTTTTCTCTTTTACTACATGGTATGTATGGAATCATTCTTTTACGAGGTACTTTTTGACTTTTCCGTAAAAAGTACGGGAAGAATGTTTCTTTTAACTTATATGGCACGAACGGATTTTTACGGTTTTATAAAGCCTTATTTTCATGAAGCTTACTCCAAAATATTTCATGACTATTTTCAAAAAAATCGTTTTCTTTTAAAATTGCATGACATTTTTTGAAAAGTGAATGATTTTGAAGAAGAAAGGATATTTTCTTCAAGATTTCATTTCAAGTATTTTATCAAAACCATTTTTCATCTAAGATGACATTATTTCATATGTGTATGTTTCAATTATCATGTCTCTATGATTTACATGGTTTCACTTTTCCTATTATGTAATGATATCCATTTCATTTATATGGATTATGTGATGATGAGATGATGTTTATGAAACCCATTTTATTTAATGGGTTATGTATGTTTATTTTGTGGCACAAGTAAGAATGATTTCATTATGAGATGGGTGGGACCTATATCTCCCTCCAATGCATTGGGTAAAGATTTATAACTCATGAGATAGACATGGATGGAGCAGTAAGCTAATCTGGCTCAGTGTTACAGGACTGAAACAAGGAGTGAACTTGATTCAGAAAGGGACTTTGTCCACAAAGATGGTCATCGCAGTAATGCCATGGCTACTATGGAAATCATATCATGTGCTAAATGTTTTCCACAATTACATGTTTTATTCCCATGCTATTTTATCATGATTGATGTTCCTTTATGATCTATGCCTTACGTACTTCCATGTTTTATGTCATTTCTCAATAATTTGATGTTTAAACATTATGTTCATGTTTTTAAGTTCAAATTTAAATGATTTGTTTTATTTTATCCATCATTATCCTTACTGAGCATTTGAGCTCACCCTTTTTATGTTATATTTTTCCCAGGATATAAGGAAAGGTTTTAGGTATAAAAAAAGGGATGATCTTTATGGGATATGTTGAGGATCTTTCACCAAGATTAGAATATTATGTTCCAAGTATCCAAAGGCACTAAACTATTACGGTCCTTTGGTCTCTGTTTTTATTATGTAATAAGTATTCTGCAAAAGTAATGTAATGTCCATGTACGTCATGCTTCAGGTCTCTACACCCATTATATTGATTCCCTTCACCTGGTTATGAAGAATGGTTCTATATATTGTATTTTCAAAAAGGGTGATAGTTATGAAGAACAAAGTGGGGATTGATTTAGAACTCTTATGAACAAGTTTTTTATGCCTCCATGTTTTGAATGTAACTAGCCATAACTTATTATTGTGAAATTAATTTTGTTACGTAATTAATATTCATATAATAATATTTTCTATCTACAAATGAAAAGATTAAGTTTCTATATTGATCAATCGGTAACACCTTGCACCATAAAGAACACGTAATTACATGGTTCATAACATGGTTATTACTTTTATAAATTATCCTGGTGTTTTGATTTTGATGTTTTATAGAATTTGGTGAATAATTACATTAAGTGTATATTTACACACAATATATTTTTCCCCCACATGTCATGTTATTTATAAAGATTTTCTGGTTTCATTCAATGTACATCAATAACACATATTTTGTTAACTTATCTACTAACCCTTAATACATAGGGAACAATATTTGAAAACATGGAATGACTGAAAAATAGTTTTCAAATATATAATAGAAATTTAACCCCTTATTCAATTTGTAAAATTATAAAATCCAGATGAAATATTTCCCCCCTCACAAAATATATTTGTTCTATAATTTTTTTTACATTTCTATTAAATCATTATAACTTATTAATATAAATCATGAAACATTTCATACAAAATCATATAGGAAAAATTATAACCATAAGTTAATTGTGGAAAACATGAAAACACACTAATACCATTCCCTAGAAACTACCCTTTCACATTTATTTTAAAAAGATCATGATGATTCCTTGAAAACATTAGCTCATTTTCTAACCTATTAAAATGTTGTTTTTCATTTATAAAAACATAAAAGTATATAATTTACGTAACATGGTAGGTTATCTAAAATTTTACCATATAAGAACAACTACAATTGTATCACATAATTGGAAACAAAATACCACTTAGAAGTAACCTATCAATGGTAAACTCTATCATATTACCCAATGCATTGGAAATCCATATCAGGATTACCCAACATAATTTCTATTTCATTCTCACCCTTCGTAAAAATAAATTTCAATGAAAAATGAATGAATAAAAAATATTGTATTCACTTTAATCATTAAAATCTTTTTAAAATAGCATTCAATACCATAAAAAATTATTTGTTTTTCTAAATCATAAATGTGAGAAAATGAATTTTTTCCATAGAATTTTTTTTATAAAAGTAAAAATGCCAAAAATATACCAAAAAATATTTTCATTGTAAATAACCATGAAAATTTTAATGGATTATTAATAACTAATAAATATATATTAGTGAGAATAATTTGTTAATCCATAAATGATACGAAAAATTGTTCTTCCACTTTTGTATGACAAATATGAAAACTAACCCATATGAAATACATTAAAATGAAACCTTTTTAAAAGTTACCATCGAAAGTCAATTATGATAAAAAATGAAAACTATAAAATTATGACTTAAAAATATTAATATTCTATAAATTATTACAAAAAACTATGTTCATGGCCGAATATGAGATATTAACATTTAAAACAACATTTTAAGGGAAAATCGATTAGCATAATTCTCATCTGGCTTCATGTATTCTATCACACAAAAATAATAAAATTATATTTGTTTTATAATTATTTAATAATCATTTTTTGGTGCATATTATTTTTATTATTTCTTTTATTTATTTTAGTAACATGTTATATTTAGTTTAAAAAATGATAATGTTTATGGTAGCCATTTTGGCCTCGTTCTGTCCTCAATTCCGAAAACAACATTAGTGTATTGACTATGGTCAAATGGGTTAAGGTTACATTAAAAAAATAATATTAAAAAACATATATTTTTCATATATATGTATATAAATATTAGATAATCAATTAAAACCAACAATGTAAGGCAGCAGTAAAAAAATAACCACACAATTTCATAGAGAATGTAGTCCATACGTACAGCTACGTAGTTTTTTCATTTGATAATGACTAGGAAATAAATAATATAGACTCTATTTTACATTACCATTACCAAAAATATGATTTAATTATCATATTCATTCATGATTTATGTCCATATAATAAATATTTTTTAGGCAGGGATAAAAAATCACATCGCATTATAGAGGTTTTAGTCTGAACATATGAATGGGTGACATTATAGTTTTATAAAAAGAGGCAGAGTAAGTAGTTAATTAATATATTTTAATTATATAATATTAGATAAGGAATAAATATTTTATATATTTATTTATTTTAATCATTATAACTTTCAAAATGATATGATGATGAAAAATAACCAAATCGCTTCATGGGGTGCTACTAAACAAGTACACATGAGGGATGTATTAATTTACATTAAAATAGAAAAAAAGATGGTAAATATTTATAAAATTATCATAATAAGATTTATTTATACATAATATATATTAATTATTATTTCAATATAAATGAATAGTACTAGAAAGAGGTGTGAGAAGAAATAAAATTGAAATATTTTTGTATGTAGTTGTATGTTCTTTTAATATAACTCCATTTTCATTAAAATTAATCATTTTATTGTTAGACATTTGAGAATACTAGTGTAATGAACCAGAAATGTTAGAATCATGCCACCACCCGATTCAGCCCATCACATAGCCTGAAGCACGTTCTTCATTTCCTCATGCTGGGGACAATCACCTGACATAAACAACAGTCTCGTGAAAATATTTTCACCACATCTAATGCAGCATGACCAATCCATAAAATAGGATTTACACAAAAATATCATCAGAGTATATAGCATATGAATAACATCTATATTATGAAATAATTACTACAAGACCCTAAAATAAATACAATAAATCATACAAAGACAGAACATAATAAGATATATTCATCGTATAACATATAAAAACCCAAATTTAAAATTTTTGGGAAACCAAAAAACAATGCCACTAAATATGTACGAATAGGTGAAAATCACCAAAATTAGTCCAACTGATACATTCCCTATGAGGACACATCTCCTCTAAAAACATTGGATGCCAGTAATCAAGAAGATACATCGTTGTACATTTTACCCTTGCAACTACCTAGGACATGAAAACCTATTAACGAATATATTAAAAAGAAAGAGAGAGTAAATAATTAAATTAGAAAACCACCATGACTCATTTTAATTATTTTACCTATGAATAACAATAAAATAGTTTGAAATCATCTTAAAAAATAACATCATTAAAAAACATACCATTTTGAAATAACACTATGAAATCTATTTGGATTGACTATTTCAAATGAAAATGGTTTTCCAAAAAAATATCATATATTTATCAAACAAATAAACATGTCCCAAAATTTACATTAAAATAAATACAATAAATATATATATAGTATCATCATTATATAGTAAAAATGTAGAAATATGTATAATATAACTCAACACGATAAGAATGGCTCTTATAAAATGCATAAATTATATATATCAATCTAATACGAGTAGTGTAAACATGGAGAATTTTCTATTAGTCTTATATTTATTGAGTAAACCAATATGCTAATAAAATAATAAAAATGGAATATCTAACAATCTTCCTTGATCCCAACTCCAAGAGTTATCTTAGCCTCTCATCATGCAACATAGGATTTCTCATAGACTTCCTAGACAAAGACAGTCATGGTAACTTTGAAACAAAAATTTATAATCAGATCGACCTTCCAAAAATATATCACACATCCTCTTAGAATTATCAAAATCAAATCTCTCATTGAATTCAATTCAAAGACTCTCACATTCACTATAAAAACTCATAGTTCACTCCCCGGTTAGCCCATGTATGACATCGTTCCACAAAAATAACAAAACATTTTCCATATCAAAAAAATGAATATCATAACACATAACATAAAAGAAATTACCATCTCATTTAAACAGAATTGAAATGGTAAAATCATATCAAAAACAATTTTATAAATTTATTTAAATATAGAAATTCTTTTCGAGAAATGTTATCAAACACTTGGTGGGAAGAACAGCGATACCTATTTAGAAAAACTTTTTCAAAAATAAATATAACTAAACCAATACATTAGGCATAGAAAAAAAATAAATAAAAAACAATAATGAATAATTAAAACATTAATTTAAACAACACACATAAAAGGTGGCTCTTAATTTCTGTGTAATCCATGAAAAAAAATTAAACAGAAAAACATACCTTGGATTTGGTCCCAAACTCATCACATTCAATGATGAAAAAACATAGGAGGAATATGAGGCCCCCATCCATGTAAAACAGAATAAAACAAACCATTTACCAAATTAAATAATCTATAACCATCCAATATCACCCCTAGTGTTCCTCCTATCAACAAAAATATTAGAACAAGTAAAACGATTGGTGAGGATAAAGAATCCATGATGAAATGGATGTACCTAAATCCAAAAAAAAACAATTGTTCTAAGATATAATCACTACCATATTGGGTGTATAAATATCCACATCCATGGAGGAGAGGTCTCAAACATTGGGGATGGAAAATGAGGCCAAATTTTTATTATATTTACAACATGAAAAGAAGGAAAAAATCTATTTTTATATGTCCTGGACGCACCACATGGTTTGGATGAATGATTCTTCAAACCATTCAATAATAGTGAATGTTCCAATATCCACACAAAAAGGTTCAATAGAGTTACCCCAATGTGTCACATGGTTTGTAAAACAATTCTTGAATTATGTAAAACATCACTTTTAACTTATGCATCATCGTCGAATGGTTAGCCTCACTATTAGACAAATTGCCCGCTAACTCTATGCCTTGTTCTATCTTCCCAAAAATCACCATTATCTACCCCTATCACCTAGTAAATCTTTAAAAAACTAAAATATAAATAAAAAATCATATTTTAAGAAAAATTGACCTATTGAGTGTCACAACATCCAAATAATTCGATTTGTTTCCATAGAACATCTTTAGGCTTCTCCTGATGAAAATATTTGATGCCACTATACCTTCACCAAATACTCCCAATCCCATGTGTCATAGATAAAACTATAAAATTATTAGAATAAATGGGTCAATGGGATCTATTAACCACAAATATCATTTTTCTGGGGATCTAAAACTGGAATAGGATGATCTACATTGACGGAATCGGTCTCATGAACAAACATTTCTTACTCCAACACATGCGATGGGTTTGGATGGTATATAATCATAAAGAAAATAGAAAAGACATCACTGGTTAGGTTTAGTTATAGTTAATTATAAAAAACAAATTATACCTTACCAAGACACTCCACAATATGAAATTTCTCAACATTACATGGCTCCAACTTCCCATGATTTCCCAAAAATAATGAAACAATCGAATGGATACCTGAAGAAACCCCAGATCAAAATTGTGAAACTAAGATGGATATTGATGAATGTATAAATATGAATTCTTGTGTTTGTGATCTATCTCTAACTAATATAAATTATATGAACTATCTTTATCATCTTATGGATGAGGATGAGTCCTTCTATGGAACGCACACACAACTCATGTCAGTAAAAACAAGACTCACATGATTTCCCATACAACACCTAAATTGGGTCCATAATAAACATGGACTATGGAGTTTTATTATAATAAAACTCATCCAATTAATATTACATTCCCATGAAATGCATAAAATCAATCCCACATTCAGACATCATATCCTTGAGAGTCAATATGTTCCACTGGTATGGACCATCTGTTTGTGGGTTATATGTGATGCTCACTTTCATTTAAGTTCCCAATTTCTCTATGGAGTCCCAATGAGAATCAATATGTTATATAGGAATCCCAAACCAAAATAGTCTCTAAAATAACCACATGAAGCAAAAAAAATCTCAAACATACCGTGGTTTGAGGTCTTCTAACATCATTGACTCCCTCATAGGATTATAATGGTATTATTTTATCAGATGATTGATAATAATCTCTACAATATTCAAAAAAATTCATAGTAAAAGTTATAAAAATCAAAAAATCTATACAAATATTATACATAATACCCCATAGCTAAAGATGGGGTTGAAATAACCCAACTGGTCATTGATTCTCAGCTTTGATCATATAGTAGGTCTAGTACCTAGACATAAAATCCACCACTGGACATCTCATTTGGATCCACCAATATCATCCCCTCAATGTATAAAAACACTAGGTATCCCATATGTGAATAGTATAACTGGGATGATGTGCATCATAAGTCACCTTTTTTCCTTAGGCTTAGAAGAACAAGTAGCCACTTTCAAATGAGAAGCTAACCATCAGGATAATTAGACCAATCAAATGAGATATCCCAACCATTTATGGATCTAATAATCTACAGGTACTCCAGGCGAGAAACTACATTATTGTAATCAAGAAAAACAAAAGAGGATATTAACACCATCCCTCTTTACTCATTTATGTATATCATTATATTAGAAAACAAACTCATTAGACAGAACTCATCCATTGATTCATGGACTACCTATATAGAAAAACTCCTAATTAATAAGTCTGAAACCACATTCCACCTCATAGGTGTATAAGAAATGTAAAAATGAAATGGCCAATGGTCTTCCACCTAGTGTATCTATATTAGTTTTAGATCCCTATGGGTGAAAATATTGAACAATAACTTATAATTTAGATAAATAATAAATCATACCTCGAAGATATAATGTAACAATGTAATTAACACATGCATCCTAACTACATATTAAATGTCATGCGTGGGTATATTATATTATAGTGGGTATAAAATGATCAATCCATAGGCCACCACATAGTCATTTTAAATTAGAAGAGACCCCAAAACCACACATATTTACTCCCAAAAAATATTAGTCTCTTCCAGGATTGAGAAGAATCAGTTGATTTTTTCAGGGTATAAAGACCTAAACTATGAAAATAAACATAGGAACCTCTAATCCTACTCAAAATTAACATGTTTTTTGGTAAAATCCTTACAGTTAGAATCTATTAAAGAGGTGTTGGGAGTAATGCCTATATAATTTCATTCCAAGCTATAAAAAATAAAAATTTAAAAAAATCATGGGTGGGTCACACGAATTGAATTTTAAAACATTAATTGGATCTACTAAATCATTTTCATTAGAAATCACATGGCCCAAAGACATTTCCACATCAATCTAAAACTGGAAATTGTAAAATTATTTATATAGACTATCATCTCTCTAAACACCCAAAACAAACACTAGATGGCTGGAATGACCCTCCATCATTAAGGAATTCACTAAGATTTCATCCACAGACATGACCAATATGGAGTCCTAAAATAGTTGGAAGATATAATTAATCAATTCTGTAATGACTACAGGAGAATTAGTTATCCCAGATGGCGTAACAAAATACTCCACATTTCTATGCCATTATCAAAAGGTTGTATTTTGGATATATCCTAATGTCTAACCCTCAACTAGTCATAACCTGATCTTAGATCAATTTGGGAAGACAAACAAGATCCCATAAGCGGATCAAAGAGATCATCATTTCTAGGAAACTGATATTTATTATTCTCCATCACCTAGTAAATATTATGATAATAGATGCAATGTCTGTGTCTCCATTCAATCAATTATATAAACATCACTAGTGTATCCTATAGAGGTACACTGAGAAGGATAAATCACTATCCCTCAACATCCAACAACTAGACATTAAACTCTCTCAACTCTTCAGGATCAATCAAATAGGATGATAATGAAATTGGTCTTCCCAATTGATTATATTTCTAGTAAACATGATCACCAATTAGGGTGGTAACCCATAAAAATACTCCATAAACACACCTATGATCTAATACAAAACTGTTATAGGTTCACCAACTAAATTTATCTCCAGAGCATCAGGAAACAACCAGGATAGTTAATATTACTTCCACCTAGAATTTGAAGCTACCTGTATCCACTCCAAAAATGAAGATCACACTCTCCCTGAAAGATGATAGTTATCCCAACCGTAATGAGGAACTAGAATCTATGGTGAAAATAGTCAACTAGAACTAGGACGTTTATCTTCAAAAACTTTTTGATGATAATTTCAAAATTGTCTAGGTCTGAAGTAAGGAATTACAAGATGAATTACATATTAGTTTCTAGAACACATCACTCGTAGAACATGTATCTTGGCCCCAAACTTTAAAGACCCTTAAAATTCAATGAATTTTTTTTCTTAATTTTCTTTGGAATTTTATAAGAACGCAGTTTCTGACGGCACCTGATTCTGAGGCCCGTTGTGCCCGGAATAATTTTCCGAAGTTTGGCTCAGGTACGTTCAGTAAACAAATGAGTGAGTTTTCCTATCTTTTAAAACGGTGCTCGGAATCGAAATCTAAAGGCGCCGATGGAACCGCAGCACCGGTATTTTCTTAAAAACACATTTTCTGGAATTTCGTTTGCTCGGGTGTGGTTATTAAAATTTTTGGGTTTAGACTAGTAACACACGGCGTGTGCCCCAAGCCACACGGCGTGTAATATCTACGCAGAATAGCAGAAGCAGCTTTGCGAGACATGGCATGTATTCTGGAAAATACGTGGACACAGGCAGAAATACATGGCCATGAGCCACGACATGTATTCTCTTCACAGAATTGAAGAAGCGGCTTCGCGGGACTCTGCGTGTATTCTGGGGATACACGGACATGGAATGGAGTACAAGGGCATGTACTCCACCACACGACTAGGCCTGGCCAACACACACGGAGCCGACCCCAGATGTTTTGACACGGCGTGTAACCATACCACACGTCGTGTACATACTTTTTACACAAACAACCCATCGATATGGGCTGTGGTACATGGACAGTAGTCGTGGACAGAATACACGGCGTGTAACCATACCACACACCGTGTACTTTCTTTTTTAAACGACCAGCCCTACGACATGGGCCGGAACACACGGGCAGTACTCTGTGTTTGATGACACGGCGTGTAACGTATATCTACACGCCGTGTACTTTTTGGAAAATGGTTTAAATGCCTCTTTAATTGGGTGGTTTAAAGATCTCAATTAATTCAATTAATTGAAGGATTCACTTTTGAATTTCAAAACGTTTGGCTTGAGTAATAAAATAAGAAAACGCTTATTTTATTTGGGATGTTTTGGTTGTGCGAGAGGATTTTGGAGAGGATTTTCTCTATGTCTTGAAGTTATTCTTCCTCGATGAAGAACACCGAGACTTCGACGAATAACTCTGTCACCGCAAAGGGGAGTTCGTCGTACCATCTTCCTTCATCCTTGCAGCCGGTGAGAGATGCCATCCTCGGAGATCGACGACGCGACGCCGATGGTCCTCCTTCCGTGACGCTTATGGAGTCTCCTTCCGCGACGTCCCATTCTGCAACAAACCTCGCTCGACGACAACGCTTGAGGTTGGGGTGTGTTTTTATTTGAGAAATGATGATTCTTCCTTCCATTGTTTATCTTGACATGCTTGCTACCAAAATAACGTGGAAGGACTGAGCCAAACAAACACGGCCCGATCCCTCCGTCGTTTTGGTGATTGTTTGGTGGGATATTCGTGTTCTTCATGGCTGACGAACACCAGAACATTGCGAGTTAGTTGTGAGACACAACGATCCCTATTGAAAACCCAACATCATGACATCCTAGTGAAGGTGAGACGACGATAGTAGGCGACGGATCAATTTGGAATGGGAGGGACCGTCCCTTGACCGTTCTTCGAGTGGGTGAATCAAATTGTGATTTCGGAGCCGATCGGAGGCCTGAAAACACCGGAGATGATTAAAGGACATCGGGGCGACTTAGTGTCTGAAGTTTCGTGATGAACTAACTGTTATAACGATGAATAGACAACATGGGAGGCGCGCTGGCCCGAGGCGTCGGTTCTGGAAAATTCCAGAATACATGGCGTGTACCTCTCACGAACATGTCGTGTAGTGTGGGCGTACTGCGGAATGAGTTTAGGGTTTAGACAAGTAACACATGACATGTGACCCCAGCCACACGGCATGTAATCTCTATGCAAAAGATCAGAAGCAGCTTTGCGATACATGGCATGTATTCTGGAAAATACACGGACACGGGCAGCAATACACGACCAAGAGGCACGGAGTGTATTCTCTTCACAGAAGGGTAGAAGCGGCTTCGCAGGACTCAGCGTGTATTCCGGAGATACACAGACATGGAATGGAGTACATGGCCATGTACTCCACCACACGACCAGGCAAGTCCAACATACACGGAGCTGACCCTAGATGTTTGGACACGGCATGTAACCATACCACACGCCGTGTACATACTTTTTACACGAAAAACCCATCGACACGGGAGGTGGTACATGGACAGTACCCATGGACAGAAGACATGGCGTGTAACCATACCACATGCCATGTAGTTTCTTTTTTACATGACTAGCCCTGCGACACGGGCCGGAACACACGGGCAGTACCCGGTGTCTGATGACACGGCGTGTAACGAATATCTACACGCCGTGTACTTTTGGAAAATGGTTTGGTCGTCTTGTTCTCTGTGACTTGGGAAAGTTTTTCATGGTTTTCCCCTAAGATGTGGGACGGAATGTAGGGTTACATCATCCCTGGTGTTCGTGACGGTTGATGTATCCGTCCCTTTGACTCGAGGAGAGGATCCTCCCAAAACGATCTTGCTAGGTGTAGGAACCGTAGAGTTGGCTGCGAATGCGACGACGATGAAGACTGTTCTGAAATCCTCCGTGGATTCGACGGTGACAACTGCAGCACTCATCAATCTTGTGTGGACCAGTGCTACTGTTCTTTTGTTGGTCAGATCATGTGTGGGTCAGCGCTCAGCGGTCCTGTGTGTGCCAGTGCATACCGATCCTGTGTGGGTCAGATCCTGTGTGGGTCATTGCGGGGGTTAGTACCTATCAATCCTTTGTGAGTCATTGCGGGGGTTAGTAACTATGGATACTTTGTGGGTCATTGAGGGGGTTAGTACCAATCAATCCTTTGTGGGTCATTGTGGGGGTCAGTACCTATCGATCATGTGTGGGTCCGACGACATAGATGAATCAGTGGCTACATCTGATCTTCTCTATCGTCTTACGAAGAAGTATTCCTATGTGAGATGAGTCTTGACTTCCAATCATTATCTTCGATATGATTGACTTGCTTTCCTATGTGGATTATGTTGTGTTATTCTGTGTGGACGTAATCGAACATGGGCTCGGATGTTAGAGACAATCTGGAATTAATGACTTAGGTATATGTATAGGCATATACCTAAGTAGTGTTGAATGTTTCCTCGTGATTGTATCTTTCCTTTGTGGATTACCCTTTGTGGATTCTGGGAGACCTTCAGGGGTCTCGGGGTCCCTACTGAGTAGCTTATACTCACCCCTACATTGGCTATGCCCGCACTATGTTGTGTTGGATGCAGACGACAGACAACGCTGATCGTGGTAGAAGCTAGTGGAGCAGTTGGTACCTGGAGGTGGACCACTGGGCGGGACGTACACAGAGCGGACGGCTGGACCCGAGGAGCTGAGGTGGCTATCTGTACCCACCCTTCAGGAGGGAGTACCAGTGGACAGCTCGACGTTGCTTATTTACTTTAAGTTGTTGTACTTTCTTTCCAGTTGTACTTTAATTTCAGTTTGGGTTTGTATTTTGGACCATTTACTTTCTGCACTTACTTGTTCTCAATTTACTTACTGTTTACTTCTGCTAGCTTACTCTGTGGTGTTTGTTTACTTTTAAAGTCAATTCCTTCCCTTTTTGTTTGGATATACGCCTTGGTGCTTGTCACCAACCCCTGGCCTATAGAAGTCGGGCTTGGGGTAGTCACGGCACGGGACCTGAGGAGGGGTCATGAAAAATTGGTATCAGAGGAGTTCGGTTCTACCGTAAAACTCTGGACTCTGATATTTTTCTATGTGAAGCAATAATGTTAAGAGTATTGAGTGTGGTTATCAGTCCAGGGAGTCCAGTGTTGGTGCGGTGGCCAACGTATCCGTACACCAGGACCATGACTTCTGATTTCTGACTTAGTGCACGAAAACATTGATTTCATATGTGTTTCAAGTTTTCTTTATGATTATTTTGTGTCAGCTCACTAGGTATAAAATCATTAACGTGGCACACCTGTCTCTTTTCAGGATGGCCCCACGATGACAGCCAGCTAGGGTTCCGAGATTTTTACGTGACGACAGCCTACCGAGCGACGAGGCCTCAGTGCAGGGCCCTTTGATAGCAGAGGCACCGGCGGTGCCTCTACCTGCCAAGCCACAGATGCTACCATCCCCATCCGCTTAGAGTGCACGTCACCTTTGTGCACTGCACAAATTTCAGCGTCAGTGACCGCCCAGGTTCCTCGGGGAGACGGACCCTCAGGAAGCCGAGGATTTGCTGGAGGCAGTTGTACGAGTTTTCCGTTTGGTAGGGACACCAGCAGACCTCATGGTGATCCTCGCAGTGAGCCTCCTGCACGCGGAAGCAGGTAGATGGTAGAGACTGATGCTCCATGTGCACGATGAGGCATCTCTCCTCTGGACAGACTTCAAGAGCCTATTCCGCTCAGAGTTTGTCCCAGCCACCCTCTGTGTGGTGCGCATCCAAGAGCTTCTACAGCTACGGCAGGGCATCATGATGGTCGCCCAGTACTCAGTGAGATTTAATGATCTCCCCCGTTATTCGACAGACATGGTACGAGACCCATTCTTCCAGGCCCAGACCTTCGAGCAGGGATTGATGCATGAGATCAGGGCATCACTAATCTGCCTCAGCATTCTGACATAGGAAGGAGTACTGGAGTGAGATCTTCTTATAGAGAGTTTTCTTACTAAGCCTACGCCAGTAGCGAGACCTACCGCATGGCGGCACATAGCAGAGTCGACTACAGCTTGCAGTCGACGAATTTCACAGGGGTCCAGGCGGACTGGACCATCAAGAAGACGACCTCAGAACACTAGCTCAGTGGTGCGGGGCACTCAGCGCAGAGCCTGTCTTTCAAGAGGTAGACATTGCTACGCATGTGGCGGATAGGGCCACATGGCTCGTGACTTCCCGACCCGCCGTGCAGAGGAGCAGCAGACGGTTGAGGGGCCACCCAGGCAGAGGCAGAGGGTCGATTGTGGCGGTCCGCCGAGAGTAGTCAGATGAGGCAGGGGAGCTGGCCGAGCAGCAGGTGGTGGGTGATGCTTTGAGGATTTACCACCACCACCACCAGGAGGTCCACCCCAGCCGTAGGGAGTTGGCGGGAAGAGACAGGATCAGCTTCAGGCAGCGGAGGCCTACGACCACGGCACGTCAGAGATGATTTGAGGTACGATCTGTGTCTACTCCACCCTTGCTGTAGTTCTTATATACACAGGAGCGAGTCATTCCTTTATTTTTGCTTCCCTTGTTCGGAGGTCGGAGATTCCGACGGAGCCATTGGCTCGATCATTACGGCTAGGGACTCCTATGGGAGCAGACTTGACGATTACACACTGGTTATAGCAGTGTGAGCTTCCTCTAGGAGGTGAGAACATCGGTTGGGATCTTCTTGTAGCGGTGTCGAGGCCTTACGACATCATCTTGGGCATGGATTGGTTATCCAAAGTTCATGCTCAGATCGACTATATTAGGCGCAAGGTGTGGTGTGTTCGCACCGACAGGAGCAGGTTCACCTTCACTTGTGAGAAGGGATCCTTTGCAGCATAGGACAGACTCTCATAGAGGAGAGGACATCCCATCACTCATCAATTGGCTAGCCTCATCCTAGGAGCAGTTGAATTGTGGAGTCCTAGTTTTCCTGCAGTGGTGGATCAGTATGAGGACGTTTTCCTTGAAAACGTTTCAGGACTACCTCCTCGTAGAGAGGTAAACTTTTACATTGAACTATACCCCGGGACATCCCCGATATCCACTCCAGCATATCAGATGGCCCCCGCTGAGATTCGAGAACTAGGAGTATAGTTAGAGGACTTGGAGAGCAAGGGATTCATCCGACCCAGTGTTTCACCATGGGCTTCCCTGATATTGTTCGCCAAGAAGGCGGACAGGAGCTTGCGACTTTGTGTCGACTATCATCGCCTGAACCAGGTGACCGTGAGGAACAATTATCCGCTACCGAGGATTGACGACCTCTTCGATCAGCTCAAGGGAGCACGGTGGTTTTCAAAGATAGACCTCAGATCAGGCTATCATCATCTCAGAGTTCGAGATGATGATGTACAAAAGACGGCCTTCAGATGTTGGTATCACCACTATGAGTTCTTGATAATGCCTTTTTGGCATAACCAACGCACCAACTGTGTTCATGAGTCTCATGAATAGGATCTTTCATCCATACCTCGATCGATTTGTCGTGGTCTTTATTGACAACATTTTGATATACTCGACCACTAAGGAGGAGCACGCCTACCACATGCAGGTTGTACTAGACACACTTCGAGAGCACCAGCTATATGGAAAGATCTCGAAGTGTCGGTTTTGGTTACATGAGGTCCACTTCTTGGGACACATCATCTTTGAGGCGGGAGTTGCGGTGGATCCTATGAAGATCGAGTCAGTGCTATCTTGGGAGCCACCCAGGAACGTGACAGAGGTGCGGAGTTTCTTGGGTCTAGCTGGGTACTACCAGAGATTTGTGCCAGACTTCTCCAGAGTTGCGGCACCACTCTCAGTTTTGATGAAGTAGGGGAAATCCTTCGTGTGGTCAGACAGATGTCAGTAGAGCTTCCAGAAGCTGAGAGAGTGATTGAACAACGCACCTATCTTGAGGCTACCAGAGAAGGGAGTAGGGTACTTAGTCTATTGTGATGCATCAGGGACTGTGCTCGGATGTGTCCTGATGAAGGAGTGTGCCTTGATCGCCAATGTATCACGTTAGTTAAGGCAGCATGAGCAGAACTACGCTACCCATGACCTGGAGTTAGCAACAGTTGGCTTCGCTCTGAAGATGTGGCGACACTATCGGATGGGTGAGCACTTTACAATATTTTCTGACCACCAGAGTCTCAGGTACATATTTTCGTAGAAGGACATGAACCTGAGATAGCGGAGATGGCTCGATATTCTCTAGGACTATGACTTTAATATAGTCTATACTCCTGGAAAGGGGAACATAGTAGCCGATGATCTCAGCAGGAGGACGGTCATTCAGCTAAATGGGGAGGCGACGGAGCAGCTATCCGCTTTGCAGATATCCTTCATGGATAGAGATGGAGTAGCCTTTCTTCAGTCACTCACAATCACTCCTCCACTACTGCAGTGGGTTAGGGAGGCACAACGTGGGGACGCTGACTGTGAGACGCGGCGTGCACAGACATTCTCAGGACAGGCACCTGATTGATTCTCTGTAGGAGGAGAACATGTCGTTATTTTCAAAGGACGGACCATGGTATGAGCTGCTTTGAAGGAGGAGGCGATGAGAGAGTTTCACACTTCCCCTTTAGCGGAAAATCCTAGAGTGGCATAGATGTACCGAGATCTCAGACGACAGCACTGGTGGCCAGGCATGAAGAAGGTTGTGGCAGAGTTCGTCTCTCGATGCCTCACCTGCCAGCAGGTGAAGGCAGAGCACCAGGTACCAGCAGGCTTGGTACATCCCTTGGAGGTCCTAGAGTGAAGTGGAACAGGATATATATGGATTTTGTGATTGGACTTCCACATACATCTAGAGGTCACAACTCAATTTGGGAGATTGTCGACAGACTCACCAAGTCGGCCCACTTCTTACTCATCAGAGAGAAGGGCTCAGTAGAGATCTTGGGACATCTCTACGTTCAGAATATTGTACGGCTTCATGGTGTGCCATCATCTATCATCTTCTATCGAGATGCTCTCTTTAATTCTCGGCTTTTGAAGGGGTTGTAGGAGGCATTCAGGACGCAGCTACGTATGACCACCACCATTCACCCTCAGACAGATTGTCAGACGGAGAGGACCATTCAGACTCTCGAGAACATGCTCCGTGCATGTGTCCTCGACTTTGGTCGTAGCTAGGAGGACCACCTTCCCTAGGTGGAGTTCGTGTACAACAACAGCTACCACTCCACCGTCGGGATGGAACCATACGAGGCATTGTACGGCCGACCTTGCAGATCACCCTATGCTGGACAGACCCTGGGGAGTCAGCACTTGTGGGACAGGAGATGGTCCAGGCCACGACGGAGAAGGTCCTGGTCATCTAAGAGCGGATGAGGATAGCTCAGAGCCAGCAGAAGTCTTATGCTGACAGGAGGCGAAGGCCACTGGAGTTCGAGGATGTTGACCTCGTTTTCTAGAGGGTTTCACCTCGACGAGGAATACAAAGATTTGGCCGAGGCGGAAAGTTATCTCCGTGCTTCATCGAACCATTCCTGATCCTCAGAAGGGTAGGCGAGGTGGCTTACTGTAACACCCGATACTTTTATGTTATATAAATCATCAAAGGAATCTTTTTCTACACAACACTTGCTTGGCTTGCTTTACACGCAATCGCGACCTTCCTCGATAGCTTGCATTGTACGCAATACCGAGTTTCACAAAACAACGATATGCTATTAAAATATTATTAAAACTTGCAAGTTATGAATAGTAATAACCAATTTTTGAAATTTTATAAATTTTATTTTTCAAAATGGACTTCATTTTTGGATTCTGATTCCCGAAATTAGCCTAGGGTTAAATTTTGGTATTTTTCTGAAAACTTTCAATTTTTGATGAATAGTGAAACCACTAAGTGGTAGGTTAAAAACTGAATTTTGCATAAAACTTAATTTTACCGCTTCTGTGAAAGGAATTTCGAAAATCCGACAGACACGGTTGATATCAGTAAGTAAAATGTGGTTCAATGAGATAAAAATAATTTTTTGGTGAATAGTAACTTTTTACTTTTTTTTACCGCGGTTAATAGTAAATAGGGCAACTAAGGGTAAATATGATATTACTATTACCCTAAAACATGTCCTAATTCTATTGGATAAATGTAATTCGACCAAAAACAATCTTATGAAGATAATATGACCATTTAGGTCCACTTGGATTAGATTACGACATTTAATATTATTTTAGTTAATGAATAGTTAAAATAGTTAAAATCAATGTTTAATAAATAAAACATTTTTAATATGGGTTTATACATACGATAAATTCGATTATAAATATTCATTAGAAAGATAAAACGATTTCCTACATAATTATATTTTATTTATAATTTTTAGACTTTACATAAATTAAGTTATTTATGACACAACGATGATGCAGTAATTACCCTTTTAAGGAAATGTTAACATAATTGATGTTATAAATTCCCAAATAAATGTAATTTGAGACTTTTTATGAATTACAATAATTTTCTAGGTTACTATGATATATTAGTGTTTATTTAATCAACTTTGTTCGAACATATAATTCTGTTATGACTTTCACAAAAATCATATATCAAATAGTGACAAAATTGACACAAAATAGTTTTTAAATCAAATATTATATTATTTATTGTTATTTTATTCCTAAAAATCTAAGGTTCTGCCAAATGACTTAGATAAAGATATATATTTTAATAATAAACAACTTGGGGTTCGTTTGGCATGTTATAGTAAGTGTATTAACCATATAGTGTAAGAAAACAAAAAGACACGGTAAAAGTTAAATTATTTAACTTAGAGATAAATCTAATTGATAAGGTTGAAATAATAACCTAAACTTGTCTAAATCATATTGGTTGATATTATTTCGACCCATCCCCATTTTACCTTCAAAATAAGACCCTTTGGAACCATTATAAACCGATTTTGACTTTAATATAAAATAATATTTTGAGATATTCCCAAGGTGCCCCTCTCCACCCTTATAAAAGGGCACCTCCTCCCCCTCCTCCTCACACCAATTTGAGCACTCAAGCTCGTCCAACCCCTGAAAAAATCCATTCTCCACTTCCCTATAATAATCCTAGAGGTCGTGGTCTTCTTCAAAGACCAATCTTAGTTCCCTAAGTGGAGGATTCAAAGAGGCGTTTCAAAGAAGAGGTAATATCCATTACCGATCTTTTCAATTTCTTTCTTCTTCAACTTCTTCTTCTTTAGTTGTTTCATGATAAAGTAATAACATCAGTATTACTTACATACTGATATGTTATTATAAATATGAAACAAACCTAATTCACATTCTATCCATCCTACGGAAAAATGAAATCACCGCGCGTGCGTACGTACGGAATACCGTCTCCACGCCGTGGTGTAATCTATTTTCCACCATCACCGTACAAGGATGGGTATAATGGTGTAATGAGTAACTATATATGATTATTATAAAGTGATATTGATACTGAAATAGTATAAATACACTTAAATACAATTCCACGATCATGGGAACAATATCATCGCTCGTGCGTACGTACGGAATACCGTCTCCACGATGTGATGCGACTCGTTCTACATGATCATCATTACATAGTAATTATATAAATGAATTTAATGAATAAATATGATATATGTTACACTAATACCATTCTGGATATAAGGTATCTATAACCTTAAAATAAGAATAAGAATTTATTCGGCAAAACACGCATAAGAACAAAAGGCAATAAAGACCCGAGTAACAAGTAACAATGAAATATTACTAATAAGAAGCTAAGAATATGACCATATATGATATCATATCAATATGTATGATTATGGAATAAGTCAATAACATTATTTAAACTATTATATAGGAGGTTCGGACACGTACAAAGCAAATCGGACCAAAGTTAAGGGAAATATCACAATCTCATTTTTATCCGAGATTGTTTATTCGTAAGTATTTACTGGGGTGTATTTTATCATCCACATCCATGTAACCTCAATATGTAATATTATTTCCATACTTATACAATAGTTTACATCCAATTTTACCCTTCGGTGAGTTTTTTTGTAAAATATATGAAAGGAATCTTTTCTCGTTTTTCATACGAGGTTCTTTTTGACTTTTCTGAAAAAAGTACAAGAAGAATGTTTTTTTAACTTATACGACAAGAATGGATTTTTTAAACATTATTTCCAAGAATATTCCTTTACAAGTTTTCATGTTTATTTTTAATCAACTTATTTTAGTTTATAATTGTATGACATGTTAAGAAAAGAAAAGTGTTTTTGAAGTAGAAAGGATATTTTCCTCAAGAATGGAGTTCAAATGTTTTATCAAAATTATTTTCCATCTAAGATAATACAGGGTTCTGTTTTTATCCCTATTATTACATTGATTTTATTATGTTGTGAGAGAATTATTTTTATGAAGTCATTTACCTTATATGATTTGTTTTATGATGTCATGATGTTTCAAGAATCCCATTTTTGTTACATGTGTTATGCGATGATGTATGATTTATGAATATGTGGAACACATAAGAAATGATTCATTATAAGTTGGTTGGGACCTATATCTCCCTCCAATGCATTGGGTAAAGATTTATATCTCATGAGATAGACATTGCTGTAATGGAAGGTTATTTCGGTTCAGTGATACATGACTGAAACGAGGAGTGAACTCGGTTCAGAAATGGACTTTGTCCGCTAAGATAGTCTTGGAAATGAGTAATGACTAATATGAAATGATTTTCCATGATTATGTGTGCATGCCACAATGTTTCAAGTTTTATGTTCTGATTATGTGGATCTCATTTTCCCTTCTATGATTTATTCCATGTTAAGATATTATGATCTCTTTTGCAGGTTATTATTTTCAAAAAGATATGATATGATTTTTATTTCCTTTATTTGCCCTTGCTGAGCATTTGAGCTCACCCTTTTTTGTATGTTTTATTTTCCCCAGGTCAGGAAGATGGATATTATGTAGAATATGCTAAAAGGTACCCTGGATATGATGAAATAAATGGGAGACACTTTAGAAGATTTATGAACCAGTTGTTTATGTTTCCCAGTTTCTAAAGACACTATACCTATACGGTCCTTTGTGGTTTTGTCATATGTTGTAATAAGTGTGCTTCAATTTTGAAGTATTAACAATGTATGTAAAGTATGGGTCGTTATAGTTGGTATCAGAGGGAGTGTATAGTCAACCTTTGGAAACTAGGATGTGAAAGCCTTAGTAAGAACCCTAAGGATAAGTCTAAGCGTAGAAGACAATCATAGTGTTTTAGAAATGGCCATGAATAACCTAGGATAAGACCTTAAGTGTGAAAATTTTATTCTTTAATTATGTGGTTTTCCTATTATAATTAGTGTTTCTCACACTATTCTTATTGGTTTTAGTCAATGGTTGGAACCTGAAGGAACCGTGTAAATGCAGAATGTGATGGGCAATGCAATGATTGTCCCCCTAAGCAACCAAACGATATGGGAGTTGGAATGAAAAATCTTATAGCCATGCTCACAAAACTTTCTCAAGCTATGAATCATGCAGGACTTCCAAACGAACAAAGGAAGGAGAAAAATTCTGTAGAATCCTTCATGAGGCAGCGTCCACCTTCTTTCAGCGGGTCTACTGATCCATTAGTTGCGGAAGAATGGATTAGTACTACTGAAAAGATATTTTCAGTTCTTCAATGTTCTGAACATGATAAAGTTATCCTAGAAGTGTATCATCTGGAAAGAGATTTTGATCAATGGTGGAATCTTATTAAGAATATGAGGAAAAGGGATGAAATTGAGTCCATGAAATGGGACTAGTTCAAGAACTTATTTTTCAATAAGTACTTCCCTCTCATTCTCCGAACAAAGATGGAGAAAGAGTTTCTTGAACTGAAGAAAAAGGATGATGAATCTGTTGGTACCTATGAAGAAAACTTTACAAGACTTGCAAGGTACGCTTCTGGTATTATTATCCAACCTGAGAGTAAGATCGATCGATTCTTTAGTGGCTTAAAACCAAGTCTTCGAAGGGCGTTAGCCATAAGGGACTTCAACAGCTACGAGGAAATCATTCGATGTGCTCTCAAAGTCGAGATGGAGATTGGAGTAACCCATCAGTCATATGGGTTTGATAAGAAGAGGAAAATGGAATTCAAAGGAAAATCTAAAGAGCACACTGAATAGAAGATGTGATTTCCCTTATTCTCAAAGTGTGGAAAGAAACATGGTGGGAGTTGTCTTAAAGGGACAAGTAAATGTTTCAAATGTGGAAAGGAAGGTCATCGGGCATTTGAATGCCGCGATAATAGGAAGAATATGTCTAATGATGCAAATAAAGGAAGGGATACACAGAATGAACCTACTACACTTCAATGTTTCAAGTGCAAGGAAAATGGGGCATTATGCCAATCAATGCCCAAATCCAAGGGTTGATGATGATGGTCGACGTCAACAATCTCTTAAGGCTAAAGACAAAGTAAAGTCACATGCAATTTCTATCAGCGATGTGGAGTACGATAATGAAGTGGTGAAAGGTACACTTACCATCCACTCTAAAGTAGCAAATGTTTTATTTGATTCTGGATCCACCCACTCGTTTATTTCTGAAAAATTTTCTAAGGGTATCACCATATTACCTCAACAATTAGATGTTGAGTTAGCTGTGACAACACCTAATGGCACATCAATCGCATCAAAAGTTTATAATTCTTCTCCAATTGACGTTTGTGGGAAAGTGCTTCCTGCAAATCTTGTGATCCTTCCTTTAGTGGAATTCGATGTGATTCTTGGCATGGATTGGCTTTTTTTTATACGGAGATCATATCAATTGCCAAAGAAGGGAAGTCACATTTCATATTCCAGATCAATCTATGATCGTCTATCAATGCAAGGATGAACATAACCTTCCAGTGGAAATTTCTTCCATTTTATGGGTATTGATTCCACTAAATGAAGGTTATTTATCTCAACTGGTTGGTGAGAAACTCACGATTAAGAATATTCTCATCATACGGGAGTTTGATGATGTCTTTTCAGAGGAATTACCGGGTCTTCCACCAAATCGTGAAGTTGAGTTTTCAATAGAACTCGTACCGGGTGCTTTGCCTATTTCAAAGACACCTTATAGAATGGCCCCAATTGAGTTGCAGGAATTGAAGAAGCAACTCCAAGAGAATATTCATAAGGGATTGATACGCCCTACTGCGTCACCTTGGGGAGCACCTGTTCTATAAGTTAAGAAGAAAGATGGATCAATGAGACTCTGCATTGATTATCAAGAACTTAACAAGATCACTATCTAGAAAAAATATCCTCTCCCATGCATTGATGACTTATTTGACCAACTACGCAGAGCTCAATACTTTTCCAAGATTGATCTTCATTCAGGGTATCATCAATTAAGGGTCAAAAGGGAGGATATACCAAAGACGGCTTTCCGTACAAGGTATGGACACTATGAATTTATAGTGATGCCATTTGGTCTTACTAATGCCCCTCCTTTATTCATGGATCTAATGAATAGAGTCTTTAGAGACTATCTGGATCAATTTTTGGTAGTCTTTATAGACGATATTCTTGTTTATTCAAAGAGCAATGAAGAGCATGAAGATCGCTTGAGAATTATATTGAAGACCCTGAGAAAGGAGAATCTTTATGCCAAATTTACCAAGTGTGAATTTTGGCTTCAAAAAGTTGCATTTTTGGGTCACATTATCTCAAAAGAAGGGATATCTGTGGATCCAGCAAAAACAGAGGTTATCAAAAGATGGTCGAGACCAACAACAGTAACTGAGATCCGAAGTTTTCTTGGTTTGGCTGGATATTATCGACATTTTGTGAATGATTTTTCACGATTATCTAATCCACTCACCAAGTTAACTCGGAAAGAAGTTAAGTTTGTTTGGACAGAGGAATGTGAAGAGAATTTCAAGGAGTTGAAGAGAAGGTTATCCAGTGCACCTGTGCTCACATTTCCTTGTAGTGGAGAAAGGTTTGTGATCTACAGTGATGCATCCAAGAAGGGATTGGGGTGCGTTCTTATGCAAAATGATATTGTGATAACTTATGCCTCATGACAGTTGAAAATCCATGAGCAAAATTACCCAACACATGATTTGGAGTTAGCTGCGGTAATCTTTGCATTAAAGATTTTGAGGCATTAACTTTATGGTGAAAGGTGTGATATTTATACTGATCATAAAAGTTTAAAGTATATTTTCACACAAAAGGAGCTGAATATGTGTCAAAGAAGATGGTTGGAGCTGATTAAGGATTATGACTGCTCAATCCATTACCACCCTGGGAAAGCAAACAAGGTGGTAGATGCATTAAGTCTGCAAGACCATGCTAGTTTATCCATGATGAGGGCCACAAAAGATCCAATATTTATGGATTTACAAAGGATGGATCTTGTAATTATAATGGAAGGGGAAAAATATTATCTTTCTCAAATGAATGTTCAACCATCTATACATGTGAAGATTAAAGAGGCACAGAAAGAAGATGTCGAGTTACAAAAGAAGGTGAGAAATGTTCCTGAATTCAACCTTGATTTTGATGGGATAATAATGTTCAGGAATCAGGTTTGTGTTCCTCCCATACCCGAATTAAAGAAGGAGCTGCTGGGTGAGGCTCATAGTTCTTCATTATCTATTCATCCTGGAAGCACAAAGATGTATAGGGTCCTGAAAGAGTACTTCTGGTGGGATGGCATGAAAAGAGATGTTGCTGAATATGTCTCTAGATTCTTGGTTTGTCAACAAGTTAAAGCTGAGAGACATAAGTCTAAGGGGATGTTACAACCATTACCCATACCCGAATGGAAATGGGAAAATATCACTATGGACTTTGTCACAAGACTTCCTAAAACATCCAAAGGCAATAATGCTATCTGGGTCATAGTTGATCGTCTTACAAAGTCTGGACACTTCATTGCTATTAGAGAGGATTTATCTCTAGATCAGCTTGCCATGATATATGTAAAGGAAGTGGTAAGATTGCATGGAGTATCACTTTCTATTATATCTGATCGGGATCCGAGATTTACCTAGAAGTTATGGCGAAGTCTTCAGCATACTCTGGATACAGAGTTGAGTTTCAGCACTGCTTATCATCCTCAGACAGATGGTCAGTCTGAAAGAACAATTCAAACCCTAGAAGATATGTTGAGAGCTTGCTCTATGGATTTCAAAGGAGGTTGGGATCAACACCTACCTTTGGTGGAATTTTCTTATAATAATAGCTTTCACTCCAGTATTCAGATGGCTCCTTATGAAGCTCTCTATGGAAAGAAATGCAGGACTCCAACTTGCTGGGATGAAGTTGGGGAAAGAAAGTTATTCGGACCTGATCTCGTTGATGAAATGGAAGAAAAGGTCAGATCTATTCAACAAAACATAAGAGCAGCTCAGAGTCGACAGAAAAGTTATGCCGACAACCGAAGAAAAGACCTAAAGTTTGAATTGGGTGATAAAGTGTTCTTACGAATATCTCCCTCGAAGAGGGTTATGAGATTTGGAAAGAAGGGGAAGTTGAGACCTAGATATATCGGTCCTTTCAAAATACTGGATCGTGTTGGGAAGGTAGCTTACCGATTGGCGCTTCCACCGAATCTTTCTCAAGTTCACGATGTGTTCCATGTATCTCTCCTGAGAAATTACATACCTGATCCTTCACATGTACTCAGCTCAGAAGTTGTACCGCTGGAGCAAGATCTTTCTTATGAAGAACAACCGATAGAGATTCTGGATCGTAGCGAAAAAGTCCTACGAAACAAGACCACTCGATTGGTGAAAGTTTTATGGAGGAACCAACAACTTGAAGAAGCTACATGGGAGCTTGAGGATATGATGAGGGAGAAGTATCCTCATCTATTTGTTACAAAGTGACGAATTTCGAGGGAGAAATTCTTTTTAAGGGGGGTAGAATGTAACACCTGAGACTTTTATCTTATATAAATCATCAAAGGAATCTTTTCTACACAACACTTTCTTGGCTTGCTTTACACGCAATCACGACCTTCCTCGATAGCTTGCATTGTACGCAATACCGAGTTTCACAAAACAACGATATGCTATTAAAATATTATTAAAACTAGCCGTTATGAATAGTAATAACCACTTTTTGAAATTATATAAATTTTATTTTTCAAAATGGACTTCATTTTTGGATTTGGATTACCGAAATTAGCCTAGGGTGAAATTTTCGTATTTTTCTGAAAACATTCAATTTTTGATGAATAGTGAAACCACTAAGTGGTAGGTTAAAAACTGAATTTTGCATAAAACTTAATTTTACCGCTTCTGTGAATGGAATTTCGAAAATCCGACAGACACGGTTGATATCTGTAAGTAAAATGTGGTTCAATGAGATAAAAATAATTTTTTGGTAAATAGTAACTTTTTACTTTTTTTTACCGCCGTTAATAGTAAATAGGGTAACTAAGAGTAAATATGATATTACTATTACCTTAACACATGTCCTAATTCTATAGGATAAGTGTAATTCGACCAAAAACAACCTTATGAATATAATATGAACATTTAGGTCCACTTGGATTAGATTATGGCATTTAATATTATTTTATTTAATGAATAGTTAAAATAGTTAAAATAGTTAAAATCAAAGTTTAATAACTAAAACATTTTTAATATGGGTTTGTACATAAGATAAATTCGATTATAAATATTCATTAGAAAGATACAAATATTTCTTACATAATGATATTTTATTTATAATTTTTAGACTTTAAATAAATTAATTTATTTATGACACAACGATGATGCAGTAATGACCCTTTTAAGGAAATGTTAACATAATTGATGTTAAAAATGCCCAAATAAATGTAATTTGAGACCTTTTATGAATTAAAATAATTTTATAGGTTATTATGATATATTATTGTCGATTTAATCAACTTTGTTCGAACATATAATTCTGTTATGACTTTCACAAAAATCATATATCAAATAGTGACAAAATTGATACAAAATAGTTTTTAAATAAAATATTATATTATTAATTGTTATTTTATTCCTAAAAATCTAAGGTTCGGAAAAATGACTTAGATAAGGATATATATATTAATAATAAACGACTTGGGGTTCGTTTGGCATGTTATAGTAAGTGTATTAACCATATAGTGTAAGAAAACAAAAAGACACGATAAAAGTTAAATTATTTAACTTAGAGTTAAATCTAATTGATAAGGTTAAAATAATAACCTAAACTTGTCTAAATCCTATTGGTTGATAGGATTTCGACCCATACCAACTTTACCTTCGAAATAAGACCCTTTGGAACCATTATAAACCGATTTTGACTTTAATATAAAATAATATTTTGAGATATTCCTAAGGTGCCTCTCTCCTCCCTTATAAAAGGGAACCTCCTCCCCCTCCTCCTCACACCAATTTGAGCACTCAAGATCGGACAAACCCTGAAAAAATCCCTTCTCCACTTCCCTAGAATAATCCTAGAGGTCCTGGTCTTCTTAAAAGACCAATCTTAGTTCCCTAAGTGGAGGATTCAAAGAGGCGTTTCAAAGAAGAGGTAATATCCATTACCGATCTTTTCAATTTATTTCTTCTTCAACTTCTTCTTCTTTAGTTGTTTCATGATAATGTAATAACATAAGTATTACTTACATACTGATATGTTATTATAAATATGAAACAACCGTAATTCACCTTCTATCCATCCTACGGAAAAATGAAATCATCGCGCGTGCGTACGTACGGAATACCGTCTCCACGCTGTGGTGTAATCTATTTTCCACCATCACATTACAAGGATGGGTATAATGGTGTAATTAGTAACTATATATGATTATTATAATGTGATATTGATACTGAAATAGTATAAATACACTTAAATACAATTCCACGATCATGGGAACAATATCATCGCTCGTGCGTACGTACGGAATACCGTCTCCACGATGTGATGCGACTCATTCTACATGATCATCATTATATAGTAGTTATATAAATAAATTGAATGAATAAATATGATATATTTTACACTAATACCATTCTGGATATAAGGTATCTATAACCTTAAAATAATAATAAGAATTTATTCGGCAAAACACGCATAAGAACAAAAGGCAACAAAGACTCGAGTAACAAGTAACAATGAAATATTACTAATAAGAAGCTATGAATATGACCATATATGATATCATATCAATCTGTATGATTCTTGAATAAGTCAATAACATTATTTAAACCATTATACAGGAGATTCGGACACGTACAAAGCAAATCGGACCTAAGGTAAGGGAAGTATCACAATCTCATTTTTATCCGAGATTGTTTATTCGTAAGTATTTACTGGGGTGTATTTTATCATCCACATCCATGTTCCCTCAATATATAATATTATTTCCATCCTTCTACAATAGTTTACATCCAATTTTACCCTTCGGTGAGTTTTTTTGTAAAATATATGAAAGGAATCTTTTCTCGTTTTTCATCCGAGGTTCTTTTTCACTTTTCCGACAAAAGTACGAGAAGAATGTTTTTTAACTTATACGGAAAGAATGGATTTTTTAAACATTATTTCCAAGAATCTTCCTTTATAAGTTTTCATGTTTATTTTTAATCAAATTCTTTTAGTTTATAATTGTATGACATGTTATGAAAAGAAAAGTGTTTTTGAAGTAGAAAGGATATTTTCCTCAAGAATGGAGTTCAAATGTTTTATCAAAATTATTTTCCATCTAAGATAATATACGGTTATGTTTTTATCCCTATTATTACATTGATTTGATTATGTTGTGAGAGAATTATTTTTATGAAGTCATTTACCTTATATGATTTGTTTTATGATGTCATGATGTTTCAAGAATCCCATTTTTGTTACATGTGTTATGCACTGATGTATGATTTATGAATATGTGGCACACATAAGAAAGGATTCATTATAAGATGGGTGGGACCTATATCTCCCTCCAATGCATTGGGTAAAGATTTATATCTCATGAGATAGACATGGCTATAACGGAAGGTTATTTCGGTTCAGTGATACAGGACTGAAACGAGGAGTGAACTCGGTTCAGAAATGGACTTTGTCCGCTAAGATAGTCTTGGCAATGAGTCATGAATAACAAGAAATGAATTTCCATGATTATGTGTGCATTCCACAAAGTTTCAAGTTTTATGTTATGATTATGGGGATCTCATTTTCACTTCTATGATTTATTCCATGTTAAGATATTATGATCTCTTTTGCAGGTTATGATTTTCAAAAAGATATGATATGATTTTTATTTCCTTTATTTTCCCTTGCTGAGCATTTGAGCTCACCCTTTTTTGTATGTTTTATTTTCCACAGGTCAGGAAGATAGATATTAAGTAGAATATGCTAAAAGGGACCCTAGATATGATGAAATAAGTGGGAGACACTGTAGAAGATTTATGAACCAGTTGTTTATGTTTCCCAGTTTCTAAAGACATTATACCTATACGGTCCTTTGTGGTTTTGTCATATGTTGTAATAAGTGTGCTTCAATTTTGAAGTATTAACAATGTATGTAATGTATGGGTCATTATACTTACCACCTGGCTCTACCACCTTAGTTTCACCAGGTTCACAACGTCTTCCACATATCTCAGCTGAGGAAAAACGTGCATGACCCGACGCATATCCTCGACCATGGGGAGCTAGACCTTGACGATGCAATGACCTTTGCGGAGGTCCCAGTAGAGATTGAAGATCGACAGGAGTGGGTCCTACGTGGATGGTCGATACTTCTAGTTCACATCCGATGGCAGCATGGGAACCTCTAGAAGAGCACTTGGGAGCGGGAGGCTCAGATGCGTGCTCAGTACCCACATTTATTCCCCTAGTTTATGATGTATCTTTACGAGGACGTAATGTCCTGAGTTGGGAGTAATGTAAATAACTGTAAAAATCAAGGAAATTTTTTTCCTAATTTTCTTTGTAATTTTACAAGAACGCAGTTTCTGACGGCACCAGATTCCGAGGCCCGGTGTGCCCGGAATCATTTTTCGAAGTTTGGCTCAGGTACGTTCAGTAAACGAACGAGCGAGATTTACAAACATTTAAACCGGTGCTCAAAATAGAAATCAGAGGGCACTGATGGAACCGCAGCGCCGGTATTTCCTTAGTAACACCTTTTCTAGAGTTTCATTTTCTCGAGTGTGGTTATTAAAATTTTTGGGTTAAGTAAAAGAATAAAATAAAATGGTGCAAACAATTTTATTTTATTTAAAGTAGTTTAACCTAAGCTAAGTGGTTGGAGTGGGACCCACTATATCCCACTCTACTATCTGGGATATTTTTGGGGTGGGGCCCACACAAGCCCCACCTTTTCAACTTCCTCAAACCCCCTCCTTTAATTAGATAATGCACCCACACCCCCCTTTAAATGAATGTCAACTCTTGCATTTAAATGAATATTAAACGCCTCTTTAATTGGGTAGTTTAAACTTCTAAATTCATTCAATTAATTGAAGGATTCAATTTTGAATTTCAAAACGTTTGGTGTGAGTAATAAAATAAGGCAACACTTATTTTATTAGGGTTGTTTTGGTTGTGCTAGAGGATTTTGGAGAGGATTTTCTCTAAGTCTTGAAGTTCTTCTTCCTCGATGAAGAACGTGAAAAACATCGACCCATCGATGAAGAACTCCGTTACCGCAAAGGGGAGTTCGTCGTACCGTCTTCCTTCTTCATCACAGCCGGTGAGAGACACCATCCCCTGGCCAATGGGAGGAGGCCTTGGGGTAGTCATGGCAGGGGCCCTGAGGATGGGTCGTGACAAAAACTTTTACAAAATTGGATTTTGAAATCATTAACATCGGGAATGAACTCATATGACATAGCCAAATAATTATTCAATTCCAATTAAATAAAGAGTGGAACATTACTTTATCAATCAAAATAGATAATATGGAGGAAGCAATAAATAATATACCTTTCACCGGTGTTACCCAATAATATAATTTCTCTAGTATAATAATTCCTTCATATAGACTTCCTAGATAAAACCCTCTTTGTTTCTTTTTCCCTTGATGGGAACACCCCTTAACACAATCTTGAGATCATCCACCCTTGGAAGCCTATAAGTACACCTAGGATCCCTTTGACACTGTAGATCCCACACTAATACCCTATGAATCTACTTGTTAGAAGTGCAGAGTATGAAATACAATTCTACAATGGTGGAATCACCTTATCATCACTGAGAGGATGATAACGGTGTTTTCATCCTTCCCACAGTAATAAAAAACTAATTTTTTACGACTCACAAAAATACTGAGAGATAAACATCATTATTTTCTGACTCTCTTAGAACTCCATCTCTGAGAGTCATTTAAATTCGGCTTCTATCACAATGAAGTACTCTAGATTCCAATGAATAGATGATAACCAATAAAACCTATCATTATAGTCAAATCTAACTCATAAATAAATTCCATTTCAAATACCACTAAATATGACATTAGACAAATAATATTTAGTATATATGTAATCTATGGCCTCATGACCATCTGGATGTACCAATTTTGTTGTAATTATTTCTGAGAAAATATAGAGAAACATGTACCAATTTCGTAGTATATGTGATATCCTTCTGCCTCCTCGAGAAAACCATTGACTCATAACACTTTCTATATTGTAAGTTCAGAACATACATTGTGAGTCCTACGTTAGATATTTCACTGAAATTCTAGTAACCAATTATCCACTCAATATTATCAAACCACACTCTAGTTTCGTAAGGTCCCTTGTCACAATGGAACACTAGTGGATTTTGGCATGTGAACTCTTGATAATGTTCCATCATCATTGTCTTCCCACAGCCACCTACATGACCAAAAGATTGGATTGTATGAATAAAATACTCCACAAATATAGAATCAAAATTTTGGTATTCATATAGGGTATTCTCAGCAACATCTTTCAAATGCCTATACAAGGTCATTATGAGAGTTATTTTTTATGAGATATAAAAAACACAAGTTTTATAAAAAAATAAGTTTCAAAATAAATTAAATATACCAAAGAGATAGTCATCTGAAACATCCCATAACTGAGAAGAAAATATAACCATAATCCTAGACCACGCATTCCAACTCATGGTTCAACCAAACGAAGATCTAGCAAGAAAACCCCAAGTTTCAACATATTTAGTCATGATGGTATTTTATCTACAATACCACTAATTCTAAAATAACAACCTACCAGTATATCATTTTATAATGAACCAACCAGTTTCAACCAGACCAATCACCTGAGTCAGTTTTTCACAAGGACAGAAGTTTATTCCCTATTATCATGGGAGGGTGAAATCCCCTTGGAATAACCACATATCTTCTGGTATTAATTTTTTTACTGGTCAATCAGTATGACCAATCCCTAAAATTCAAAGGGAAAACCAATAGCATCATATTAAATAGTATAAAAAAGAAAATCCATGACCGTTGTAAATTCTAAAAAAAATACAATAAGATATATTACTCATAATATAGAAAACATTCCACAGTAGGACATACACATGGTATCTCATGTCAAAATGAAAAAATTAAGAGAATTGGGAAAATATAAAACTAGGATCGAACATGCCTCCCAATGGGCAGAAAACCCAAAAATGAATCCACATAAACCAATCCTTGTGAGAGCATGTCTCCCCCACAAAACACTAGATGATAATCAATAAGACATTTCCTCATACGTGGAGACCTTTCCATTTCCCAAGTCCTTAAATGATATCCATTATGATCCCAATGAACATTATAAGGTTGTGACGCACGAAGCCTAGTAGGATACAACATTGCACTCCTTATGGATTTTACTAATAAAATAAAATAAACAAATTTGAATGAATTTTTAGACAATATCACATCAAAAAACATTCCATTTTTAAATAAACATCTGAAATCCATTTGTTATTTTCTTTTTAAAATAATATATATTTTATGAAACATTTCTCAACATGGATCAAACAAATATAAATTTAATAATTTTCGTAATAAACATAAAATACAAGGGAAAGGAAAATATTCGAATCATATAATCCGTTAGTGTTATTAAGAAGAATATAGATCATCACAATAAGCATGAAACTAATAAAATAAAAATTATATAAAAAAATACCACACGTGTTATCTGTATATAGGGATCTAACCACTTATTCAATAGTGAGTTATAAATAACATTTCAAATCCAGATAAGAAAAATGTTAGTTTTCAAGGTATTCCATAATGAAAACTCCAAGATCGCTCATGGTATTTTAGTAGTCCAAATGGATACTCTCATGAGATTTCTACCCAAAGGCTCTCAAGTTCCCTAATACACCAAAAAGGATGCTCTCACATATATCCCTATGATGGATCACACGGAATCTCATAAAAACCCAAATGATAGTTATTATTGTCATCTCTCAGAAGCCTCTAATTTTAATTTAAACGAACCCCTCATTCACACCTCTGTGACCACAAATTATACTCCATGGTAACAAAGTCACAACCAATTACTTATATTACAAAAATACATATTACAAGACACTTCATAAAAACATGGAAATTTAATTAAATCAAAATATACAATTTAAAACAATTTTTAAATCTTGTCTACATGTTTTTTAATACAATAAAATATCATTGATCAATTTTTCCAAAAACAAGGTGTCTATAAATAATGCACCAATTTAGAAAACCCTCTTTAAGAACCAAAATTACAAAACCAATCCTTAAATGACATCGAAAATTGAAGACTCAATAATAATAAATTATTTTGTTGGATGTTAAAAAAAGTAAATGTGGTATATAATTTAATGATATATAATGAAAATCACACTTAAATTGAACCACCTATATCATTTTTATCCCTAACCACCTTTCCTTCGATGATGTCCACTAAGAAGAGGAAGAATTAGGCCACACACATAGAAAACACTAGAAAAAAATCATCTACCAAATTAAATACCCTATTACTAACCAATATCACCACTATAGTTACTTAATTCCACAAAAATGGATTAATAATAAAGAAGAAGGATGAATGGAAAATAAATCCTGAAGAAAGGGACCTACCTCATGCCAAAACACCAAGAATCTATGAGTAAATTAAAATCAATGAGGAGTTATGTACCTCCATGACAAAAAGGATATGATACAAATCATGGGGAAGATAAATTATGCCAAACGGTTATAAAATTGATATGGAAAAAAAGTTATAACATCACATTTGAGGCTTCCATGGCATGCCACATGGTTTGTCCATTGGGTTTGGAATACTGTACAGTATTCCTGAGCATGCCACTTTTCAACAAAAAATGTTCCACATAGTTATCCTTTGGTGTCATATAGTTTTTAAAACTATATTAAAACTGAGGAAAATACCATGGTCACTCACTATAGACATATTGCACAGTTAACTATTCAGTTAGACAAACTATGTAAAAACTACTCACCTTAGATTGCCTTTCGAAAAATTACTATTTTGCACACATGACACCATAAGACTCCCACACATAACCAAAAGGTAGATAAATCTATGAATTAGATATACCACTGACCCAGTGGTCTCAAAATGAGAAAATATATCATATGGGGATGGATACTATGGAGATTTTTAAGATGGTATTGGATAAGCTATAGTGATCAAAATGTCTAAAGATGGGACAAAAGTAATTCCACTTTTATATGTGTGGGGAGTGGAACACATGTAATTTTTTCAAAACATATTTATGTTATAATGTCTTAGTCTATAGAAATTGGATCCAAAACTATCCTATATTAAAGCTAATTTGATACGGTTTCAATAAATAATCACCCAATAACAAGTTATATTGGATTTTATGGCCTTATAACAAATTCTTCCCTTAATTAATATGATTTTACCTTTATTATGGTCACACATTTTTACCATGGTAACTATAAATATTGATTAAAAAACTAAATTAAATTTATTAATGAATTTAACCCAATTTATTTCAAATATGGAATCCAAATTTCATCATTCTAAATCTTAAAGTGGTGTAAATTATATTTAATATATTCTCACAGAACACAATGAAAAACCAAAGCTAGAGAATCAATTTTTAAGAATAAAAATGAGGATTTAAAAATTCAGATATGGTGATTAATAGAATATAAAACTGTATGTTATGTTAAATAAAATAAATATTATAATACATTACCTTAAAATCCAAAACATTATGGGGCTTTTAAATTACATTATTTTTCAAAAAGAAATAACATTGTTGAAAAAATCATAATTTTCATTATTCATCCAAAACTCAACATTTTTAGAAAAATATTAAAAAATATTCCTAAGATATATTTGAGATGATAATTCAAAAAATTATTCCTTCAATACCGAATAATATTTATAATATAATGAAATTTTTATTCAAATAAATCTTATAAATCATAGGAAAGTCAATTTAGTCAAACAAACTTATTCCATTTTTGATTGAAAATTTCTATAAAAATATTTATAAAAATATTATGGCTATAAATATATAAAATAAATTCCTATAAATGAAATGATATAATTATTTCTTGGATTACATGTGATATAAAATTCTTCTACCTTAAAAAATTACACCCTTATACTTTTATACATTATTTAAATAATATATGGTATTTTTTTCTCATAGAACATTATATTTCACATGTTTCTTATTCAATCATGTGACAATGACATAAATCATTTTCCAAGTGTGTCACCTTATTTCACATGAAAACCTCATTCTGATATAAAATATGAATCATATATTATTAGTAAGATATTTTATCTTCTAATGGTATCACTTATACTCTCAAGACATGATATCAATTAAGTAGATACATAATTGGAAACTACACCAAAAACACCTCACGTGTCTTAGAAAAAAGTAGAGGTAAAAATAAACTTTATGAAAATCAAATTAATTTTTAGAAAATATTATAATGGCCAATAAACCACGTAAATAACATTCCATTTCTTCCAAAATGTGCAACACTTTTCTTGGGAGAAACATTATGAAAAACATTATCACCAACCACAAATGAGATATCTCTTCTTATATGATCTGCATAATTTTTCATGATAATAGGAACTACCCTCATGTTCTATTGAAACATATTTACTGTCTAAACCATATATTCTATAAATTGTAGTTCTAAAAATTTATTATCACTTAATTCATCCCAATATGCTGGATCCCAAAATATTTTCCATATATATCAACAAAGTTATCCATTCATATACATGAAAGAATGATATTATAAAAAAACAAATAAACTAAAGGTATATGGTTATAAAAATTTCATAGGGAATTAATTTATACATCCTAAATCATATGATCTTTATTTTTAACAATTCATTATGATAGTCTATTATATTTTGGTTGAAAGATGTTCTAGATTTTAATTCTGAACAAAAAGAAATTTGATGACCTTCACAAATGTTTGAGGTTCGTATGAGATCATGATCCGAGATAATGGATAGTGGCACCCCATAAAATTAAATCACCATGTGATATATTCATGAAATATAATAAAAATACATAACAACATATATCGGTTTAAATGCATAGATTTTATAGCAACCTTGAAATTTCATTGATGATATTAACTATTTTTTCATCAATATTAACTTTATTATTGAAACACATTCCTGAGGATTGTAATGGTATATTCCCATAGGAATCATGGGATCATTAACAACTATTTCATAAGATTTCTACATCTTCTCTCATTTAGTTTTTAATAAGTAACTCCCTTATAATACATATCACATGTAACACCTATTTTCATATAATGCGGAAAGGAAACATAAGAAAGGGTTATCTCGTATTCTTAATAAGTGTAAACAAGACAAATACATAAACATAATAAGATAATAAGTGTATGAGAATGTGGGAATAACACATGAAATCCATACACAACATATCAATGATCATAATGTTGAGTCATTCAATAATTATATGGGTTTTGTAAGACATTAATAACAAGAAAATAAAATAATATGATTCGTGAGATCAAAACATTGACGTATGATAGGGAATTTTGGTATACACACCACAATCAAAAATCATTTTCATTATATTCAAAGGTTATTTCCATATTTATCACTGTGTAATTGGTTCACTACTCAAACAATCATAATAGTCATGGTTCAATCCCAATACTATAATAGTGAAAAGAATCCCTTTGTTATACTAAGTATAATCCCTTTTACATTACTACTTATATCAATAAATTTCAATATGTACCAAATAAATTTGAGAGATATTTTGGTCCCAGCCATCACATAATTAAAAACATACATAAGTGGGAAAAAATATAAGAAACCATTAATCATATTAGAACCCATTAAATTGAATGGGGTTTAAAAATCATTCATCATATCAGAACCCGTGAAAATAAACGGGATTCATGAAACATTTTATCATAGCATAATCCACGGATGGGAAATAGGTTTCGTAAACCATTTTGAATCATAAATAAAAATCATATAGAAAAATTATTAAGATGGTATCATTGGATTATATCATAAATAATGATTATGTTACTTAAAAATAATTGAATTTACATGGAAAAAGATTTTTATAGATCACTTGTAATAATTATAGAAGACAATAACCTTTCCAATGTGAAAAAATAATTAAACACAATCCATTTACAAAATAATTTTATTTCAAAATATCCTTGTAAATAAAAATTGAATGTTTAAAATAACATTTATAAAAGTTTTAAAAAATATCAATCCATCCTTACAAAAATTTAAATAAAATAAATTCTAAACAAAATTTTCCTTTAAAATATCCATTAATGGTTAAACAATAATACTAAAAAAATTGTTCATGACTATGGGATATTCCTTTCATACCGTAAATATTAAAATAAATATTATTTTCCTATATTTAGTAAACTTCATAAGGAAATTTTTTGGAAAATGATAAGAATATTCATTTTAAAACACTATTTGAAATGTAAAAGATTGGTAAAAATGATTCAATAAATCAATTTTGAGTATTATAAAATATATTTGAGATAATTTTTATTATACATTAATAGAGGAAAGTGAATGAAAATAATTTATTATCTAAAAATTTCCATATTATAAGAGAATATTATAATTTATTAACAGATATTTCATATGATTTTATCATTTGAATAAAAATCTTATACAATCTATATAAATGATTACATTGTAAAATAAAACACATACCACAATGATAACATTAATTGGTAATCTCCTTGAAAGAATAAAATCAAATAAAAGACAAAATAACATGAGAATAAATCATTTAATTATTTTAAATGTTAAATCATCTATATATAAATATCATAATATAATATAGGTGCATAATATAACCTAATCCCCAATGAAAACAAATTGAGACAAATAATCATTTACCAAATGTCAAATCATTCATCATGGATGTCCAAACTGAAATTATAATAAATATATGTTTAATATAATTATATTATAGAATATTAACATTTTATATCGTACCATATAGATTTTTTTATTTCACTTTATTCTAATTTTATTAATAATTTTTTTAAATCAATTATCGGGAAATAATATCATTATTTTCATGTTTGTTTGGATTTGGTATTTTTATAATTTGAATTTGATCATGGTTAAATAATTCTCAGACTGATAAAAATTATAAAATTATAATACATATTCACAATATATTAATTTTTTGAATTCATAAATTTTAGAGACATAAATTGAAATACACTATTTTGGGAGATGGTAGGTCATATATATTCATCAATTTTGTTTTCATTTTTTAATGGATGGAGAAAAATAATGGTAATTATTCATTCACTATTATTAAATCCTTATTAATAAATTTATATATCCAATGTTGATAAAAACTATCCTTTTTACAATTACTTCAATGCATTAGTGATAAATTAAAGAAATCACTTCGTGAGTTGATAGTATGCCATACAGAAAAGAGATGTTATTGTATCCGCCATGTAATAAAAATTTAGAATGTATATGTTATATAATAATTCCAGAGGTAGAATTATATATCATATATATTCCTTTGATTTATTCATATTATCATGTATGTAAAATAAAAAATCAAAAAAACACATCACATCAGTTCGTGAGGCAGTTGTCCACTATACACATGATTCATGGTTTCATATCCCATTTGATGTAAGAGGAGAGAAATGTAGATTCTTAAATTAACATAAAAAAATTATTAGTATATATGTAAGCTTCTAGTATTATATCATAATAGTTTAATGATATTTTTCAGATTTATAGGAATAAATTTAACAAACAAGTATGTATAAGTACTATACCTCTTCTTCAAAAAAAAACTCTTTAGGTTTAAACAAAAATATTTAATAAGATATATTGAAAATTAAAAAAATTGTAAAATGGGCTATGTGGAGGGAGGAATGGATGATAAGTTTTCTGATATTATCAAAACTAGATCATTTTGGATGCATGAAGAAGATAAGAAACATGGTTTCATTTTATATGTCAGTTATAGGACATATGGATGTTTTGAAAAGAATAATGTACTAAGACATTTTTAAATGAAAAATGGCTCTAAAATGGATCACTATCAAACCATATATGTTATAATTTATTAATATATCCATCCAAAGGGTTTTCTATAAATTTATAGGATGTTTCACAGTTTATATTTTTAGTTTACACCCCTTTTAACCATAACCGAGGCAATTAATTTTACCTGATTTTACTATTCATTTTGAAACAAATTCCATAATTATATAATATAATTATAATGATTTAAAATAATGAATAAATTGTTTCAAATTACATTCACATAATTATATGATTTTAATATTAATTATTACCATAGGTGCATCAAAATGTACTTTTCAAAAGAGAAATTATTAAAACATTTTTAAAAAAATGAAAAATATAATATAAATTTGAATGAAATTACATAAATTGTATGAATAAAAACATAATTTAAATAATTCTAATTCAAAAGAATATGAAAATAGAATCGGTCATGTAAAATATTAATATGAAAGTGATGATTTTAATAAAAAACAATACATTTTACTTTTTACTGAAAAATTTATCTTTTTAGAAATTTATCATTTATTAAATCGTATATAAATCTTTATATATGATTTGAAATGTGATGATTATTTTTTCAGATAAAAATTTATAAATGTTAAAAAAATGAATTTTAAATTAAGTGTATAATATGGGACAAAACATATTTTAAAAAATCAACTTTTTATGGGTAAAATTGGATTTATTATTATGTCATGTAAAGAAAACAAATAAGAATATTGTTTACAAAATATATTTAATATTGAGTATATAAATATCATGAAAATAATTCCTAAATAATATAATTTTTCATTTACAGATATAAATCGCCTTTGTGAGTAAAAAATTAGTTTTTCAAACTGTGATTTACATAAATTTCAAATGGTTCATTAATTTATTTATATTTAATTGGTCCTAAATGAATTAATTTTATATACATTCATAATTCAAATATATTTATATCTTTATTAATTCTATTTGTAATCTCTATACCAACCACTAGTTGGAAAAAATAATATTAAATAATAATACTTTAATAGTATATAAATATTCGTTTAATAATGGTGTTGCGTGTATTGCTTGCTATCAATGAAATTATATTTATTATAAAAAATTTCATAGAAACTCTGGTGGATGATTTTACCCACCCTGAAATTAACTATTCCCTTAACATTTCAATATATTTTTAAAAACAACTGAGGATAATTCCCCGACAACACATCCTATGGTTCCCATATAGCTTCTTAAAAAATGATATTTCACCACAAAAAATAACTGTGTGAGTGGTCAAGATTCGTAGAATAATATATATATGGTCTAGTACCATCATCAGTTGTTCCTCATAACAATGTTCTTTGTCTTGTTCTATTACCTCTATGTTCATTTCATGTAATTTATTTTCTATGTACTTCATTTGGACATATAAACCGAAAACATCATGGACTTAGGAGAGGTTCAGTGGAAGAACTAATTTATAAGCTACTGCACCAATAATATCATGAATTTCAAAGTAACTAATATAACATGGGATTATGTTTCCATCCATCATGGATCTAAATAACTTCTTCCATGGAGCTACTTTTTAATACACCGTTCCACCAATATAAAATTACATATCACAATGATAATTATCACAATAAAATTTCTATAAAATTTATTCAACATTTATGTTTTGTTGAATTGATCTACCCATATCTCTCTATTTATTCAGCTATCTCAGGTCCCAATATATTTCTTTATCAAACATCATTGTTACATGTTATATCTCTGCACTTTATTCCATATATGTATTCATAAGATACCATCTTAATACTTGATTGAAATATATTTTTATAAGAAAACTAAAATAGACGAAGTTATTGAACCCAACCACATTTGAAATTTAATGAAAAATATCTCAAAATATCTTCTAGAATATGTGTTTTTTCACTATGACAACCCATCTCTCCGAGGATGATAAAATGTGATAAAAAACCTCTCAATATTAAGGTTTCTCAAAAGAATTAACTGGAACATTATGGTAGACGTTGAATTATTATAAAAAAAATGGGATGCGGCACATAATGAAACCTTAGAGAATCATTAATAGATATCCTAGAAATTTGATCGAATGAGAAATTTTATAGGATAGAAAGTAATTTTTATAACTATATAAGCCTATATACTGCAACCAATATAGTATTTTCCCCTTTTGATGTTTCAAAGAGATGGAAGAAAAAACATGTTGACGTTTTCCTATTTCTATAATGTTTTTCCTAATGGTTGGATAAGCCCCTTAAAAATTTTTCTCTTGGTATTAAGATGTTATCATACAAAAATGAAGATATATAGTAATAAATACATCTTGTCATTTTTTTACCATAAATAATCTTTCGTGAAGGCTAGTGGTATGATCTATTATATTTTTATTCTTCAGTTTTTTGTTCAATCCCTATGACCTTGCAATATGTGATTGATTTTCTCCTAGAATGTAGGTTATACATCATCCAAAAATATATTAATATAATTGAAAGGTTGTAATAAAACATCATTTACTCAACATCAATGATAATATTATCTATAAATTTTTCTAAACACAATATTCATGTACCCAATATTTAAACAAATTCTACCTCAAATAAATTTTTCACTAAAACATATACATATCCAAATGTTTTAATTGAAAAAATAAATTATCCCAAAAACTCATTAATATTGAAAATCACTGATCACATTAAATCCTCAGAATTTTAGTATAATACATTGAAATTTTGATCATCTTTAATCTCTTAAGCACATGACAATATTCATAAATCATTAGTTAATGTTACATAAAAGTTTATATGATTCAAAAATTGACAAAATACTTATGTGTTTCAGCATTTTTATAACCACAATTCCATTTGTAAAACATTTATAAAGTGTAGTTCTTGAATCAAAATACATAAATACTTAATAAAATTATTATTTAAACATGATCTTATCTTATATAAAATAATTTCCATTGGAAGCATTCATTCATCCTAACTCCGAAAAAATTTCAAATGTGATTTCATTCTTCTATAATAAACTAGAGTGAGACAATAAATACTCAGAATCACATCAAAATTAACTAAAGAATAAATAAATAATACATTCAACATATGTACCTATGAATTTATTATCCTTCTACATTATCTCAGATAATTCATTCTCTATTCCCATTTATAGAATATGGGGTAATTAGTAATTGAAAAAAATCTCTTAAACTCATCCAACAACTAACAGTCGATATCATTTGGTTTAATCATATTATCAATTATAATATTCCATTGATACAAATCACATTCAAATTTTTAGTCCACCAGAATGAATATTTGAGTTTTTGAACTCTATATAATAGAAAATACCTATTTCGTGGAAAATATCCATATCTACAAAACTAGTGGATTACTAGAATAACTAAAATATTGTAGGTGTTGCCTCATTAAGGACTCAACTGAATGATGTTCCCCCCTTTTCTCATTTAGAAGGTCACCATGATTCATAGCTTGAGAATGGTGTGTGGAAGTATCATTGATATTTTTAGTCCTGAATACAATAACATTCAATTACTCATTATGAAAATAATCATATTGGGAAACAAGATAATAATAAAAAATCACTTATAGAGTATATAATTTATGACACCTCTTTTACAACCAATGGAACCTTAAGCTAAACCTAACTCATTCATGGTCATTATTTAAATATTTCATGACCTATATTAATAATTTTGTGAATTTCTCAAGAATATACCCTAGGATTGTCAATCCATGTGGGCAGTATGGCCCCTTTTCATATACCAAGTAATTCTCAAGTCAAACCCAACCTACATTTTTACATTTTTTAACCCCAGAAGCATTTTTTCAAAAACCATATCCACTTTCACTATGAAAATTAATATTTATTACTATAAAATAACTCATTATATCCTTCACAAAAATTCATGTATATTTACCTATAAGTAAATTTATCATTGGACATATCCCGAGACATATTTTTATGCGTCTCACTGAGGTTCTCCCATACTAGTATAGAATTATTCAATAATTCTATCATATGATACCAAATATAGAGATAAATAATTAATGAAAAATTATATTAAATATTTTTAGACAAATATTCATTACATAACATATACCCAAACCTTTGGATTGTAAAGGTATAGTTCCTTTGAAAACATGGAATCATAAAAAAACTGTTTTAAAAGATACATTAACCATCTCTTACTCACTTCCCCATATTTTTCACTCTTTTTTGATATATAAATTGCACTTCATATAATCATAATATGTTGAAAGTAAACATAAGAAAATGTGGTACTTAATTCTCAATAAGTTTTAAAAAGTGAAATAAATAAGGTGAAAATAAGAATAAGGATATGATACAATGATCATAACAAATGATAAACATGCCATGAAAAAAAAATCATAATCTTGAATCAAGGAATAAATACTAAAAGTTCATAAAACATCAAATAATAATAAAATCAAAGAAAATTAAGATTGAGATAATAACAATGACATAATATATGGAATTTTGGTACACATATAATCATAAAAGATCATTTCCATAGTAGTCAAGGCTAATTAAAAACCCTATCATAGTGCAATGGGTTCAATCCTAAAACCATTATTAAAGTAGTGGTTCACTCCCAATACTATCATAATAGATAAATCACATTACTGAACTAGGGTTACTCCCCATTCCTATCATGTTTATCTCTGAATAAATCAATATTTACCCAATGTATTGGATAGAAATATAGGTCCCATACATCACATAATAAAAATCATAAAATAATGTTATAGAAGATTATAAAACATTAATTGTTCCAAATCCCATTAATACAAATAAGCTTCATAAAAATTTCATCATATCTGGACCCCTAAATTGAAATGGGTTTCATGAAAAAAATCATCATAGTAAATCCCTAGGTAATAAAATGGTATGCACAAATAAAAATTGATCATAAATATAAGACATAAAGATAATGCTTAAATATGGTATCTTTTGAACATTTCCCAAGAAATGATTAATTTACATCAAAGGATATCACCTTTTTTAGGGAATTATTTTGAAAGATCAATAGAATATCTATTAAGTGAAATAGAATTTCAACATTGAAAAATTAATTTTAAAACATAGAACATTGTCAAAACCTTTTTCACATAAAATAAAATTCAAATTAATATAATAAGTTTAAAATATCACATAAATCATTTATTGTGGAAAATATCATTTCCAGATTGATTTTTTTATAAGAAACTTAAATTTTTTTTAATATATTTTTTCATTCAAAATAACTTATAAAACATATAAAGGATGAATTAAAATAATGGTTGGTGATGATGATAGGAAATTATCATAATGTCGTACTCATTTTAGCAATAATTCCATTTAAATTTTATATAAAAACCAAACGGTCCTTGTTTAGTAAATGACATGAATATTCCATTTAAAACAAATTGTAAAATGTCAAATATGAGATAAAATATCATTAATAAATCCATTTTAATATGATAAAAAAATCGATAAAATATTTAGAAAACATTTATATTAATGAAAAGGCATTTTGGACTATTGATAGAAATGAAGATGATTTTTCTTATAATCATTATTTTGATATATATAATCCATTAAGAGTAAAAAGTGAATACTGAACATATAAAATTCATAAATATCTAGATGAGAAAAAAATACTTGAGTTTTTTGAGATATAGATAATAATATTTAGTCATTTTTAAAATAATAACAAATAGTCAAAATAAACTACAAGAATGTGTCATAAAAATATTAGAAATTTGGTATGTTTTAAGATTATGGAACATTAATGAATAACATTAAATGAAACATATAATATCATGAGAAAAATATTCAAGCTATTACATGTCAAAGGTTATTTATAAACACCTAATAAATATAGATTGGTAAATAACATATCATATGTCCCAAAGAAGAAAATTTGGGAAATAAATCCGTTACCTAAGATCCAGACTACCTTCATACTCATTCATACCTCCAATATAATTAATATAATCTATTTATAAAAATAATAAAAATTCATACATATATATATATACTACCATATATGGTTTATTTATAACCTTTTATAGTTTTTTTATTAACAATTATTGTTAAAATCATGTTTTCTATAACAACATGATTTTCATGTATGTTTTGATTTTTTATTTTTTATCATTTTACATTGATCATGGTTTAATCAAATAAAAAAATATACCATCGTATAAATAAAATATTTTTTTAGTTTATTACTAATTATAGAAATATATAAATAATAGTGATATAAATTGAAATACACTGTTCAATGAGATGGTTGGTTGGAGGTGTGCATGAACATTATCCATATGTTTTAACAGATTGAACAAAAGAAAGGTAAATAATAATTCACCTTCCTTGAATAATTTATATTTACTATATATCTAATATATTTATTAAATTAATCCTTATTAGCTTCCATACAAATTTTTATTTAAAAAAATTCATAATGCTTCATGAGGTAGTCATCTGTCATACACACAAGTGACGTTATCATATCACCAAAAAAAGTATGAAGTTATATATGATATAATATTACTGGATGTATAATTATGACAAAAAATATTATATATTAGTTTAATATATCATTATTTATAGAGATTAATTCTTTTATACAAAATATCACATTATTTTATCTTATTATTCAACATATATCATAAACACATGCCCATGGAACAAGATAGTTTTGTTCCTTTGGATAATATAGAAAAACTATCCTTATTTCCTTAATGACCATCAAAAACTCAAAAAAATGTTATTCTCACATAATACTCTTCTTAGTCATACCATACATAAACCTTTCTTTAAAATGTGGGGATTGAAACATAAGAATGGGTGAGCTCAAATTCTTAGCTAGAGTCAACTTAAGAGAAATCAATCTATGATCGCATGAAATTAAAATATAATAATAATGGTGTGTGATCGTGATCATAACTTTTTATTTTTATTCCCAACATTCCATATATCATAAATATGATTCATGGCATGGAAAATTATCATTTCTGCAAACATAGTCCATAATTGTGAGATATCATCGCAATAAAATCATTAACCATAATATGATTTCATAAAAGTTTTTGACCATTATAAATATAGAAAACCATTATATATGTCAAGTATAACTACTAATACCTTTTATATAGTGGATCATGACTTATCAGCTATTTCTTATTGTGGCTTAATATACCACTATTTCCCATAATGGGTTAGGACTGACCTGTATCCCATAGTGGATCAAGCCCATCAACTTGTTTTCCATTGTTATCTCGTGAGAAATAATGACTTATAAAATGAAAAAATATGGATATATTAGTCCAAATCATCTCAGAATTATAACAACACTTATGTGTTATACAGTTTTAGAAAATAATAATCATATCGTCACATCATAACAAATATAGAAAAATTGGGTTTCTTAAAAAATTTCTTAATGTCACCATTGAATAACCAATGAAAACAAATTTCTTTCATAAACCTGAAATTCACATAATAATTTACCATCCATAAAAAGAATAAGGATAATATCATTCAATATTATCCCCACTAAAGAATCAAAAACATCAAAAGATGTCATTTTTTATGGAAAATTATTTTGGAAGATCACTTGGAAAATTTAATGAGGAATATATCATTTCCACCTTGAAAAATGAATTTTAAAACATAAAACATTATAATGATTTTCCCTTAAAAATAAAATTAACAAAAACATAAATTAATGATTAATATTTATTTTAAACATTTATTGAGTAAAATACCTATTCCACTTTTAAAAAACCTTTTAAAAAGGTAAAACATTTTTAAAATACAATTAATTAAAAACAACCATTATAATAAGTAAATGAATAATTAAAATTATTTTAAAAAAATTATTGAGGAAAATTTCAATTCCAGTTTAAAAATAATTTCAACAACGCAATTCATTCTGAAAATACTTTTCATTAAAAATAACATTGAAAACATAAAAATAAAGAAATAAAAATCAGTTTAAGCAGTTTTTCAGGAAAATAATCATTCTAATTTAAAACAAAATTTTTAAATGATAATACTATTTTTAAAGGCTTTTATTGGGAAGTAAACTATAAAACCTATAAATGAAGCTTTAAATAAAATAAGAATCTCTTTGGAGTAAAATTCCATTCATATCATAAATGTAAAACCAATTGATCCTTTGACATTTTTAAAAATAAAAACGAGAATTGTATTGAAAAATACAAGAAGACTCGTATGATTTTTTTAAAACTAATACATTCATAAAAATTCATTTAATATGTCATTTATAAAAAATTTAAAACACTTTAAAAAAATTGTTTTAGAAGAAAAAAGGTTTTTGATCGAATAGTGAAATAAATATTATTTTTATAAAAAACATTCCTATGAACTCCTGTGTATATAAAGAGTGGAAAATGAAGGGAAAAATTTATTTTCATTAAATAACCATATGAGAAGATCATTCATGAGTTTCTCGAGATATAGAATATAATATTTCATCATTATATAAATAATCATAAATTTAAAACCACAAGAATCCATGGTACAATTCTCTTTGAATAATACAATATCGTGTGTTGTACGCAACTTCGAGTTCTAACACACAACAACCAATCAAACCTGCCATTATGAATAGTAATACACACTATTTAAAAATATATAAATTTTATCTATCAAAATGTACTTCATTTTTGGATTCTGAATATCGAAATTATCTTAGGGTGAATTTTTGCTATTTTTCTGGAAATTTTCAGTTTTTGATGAATAGTGAAAAACTCTGAGTTATAGTTTAAAATAAATTTTTTTATTTCTATAATTATTTATTTTATTTAAATTTATTTTATTTAAAAATAGATATATAATACCTATATATGTTATATGTAATTCATTCGATTCAGTTTATAATAAGATTAGATATATAAAAAGTTTATTTAACTTTTTACTGTCTTTTACTCACCTCCTAAGAGCATTTTCAAATTTACATAAAACATAATTATACCACTTTTTTAAGTATAATTTCAAAATTCCATGTGACTCAGTTGATATCAGTAAGTATAATTTGGTTCAATAAGATGAAAATAGTTTTTGGTGAATAGTATCTTTTTACTTTTATTTACCACGGTTAAAAGTAAATAGGGTAATTAAGGGTAAAATGATACTATTAGTACATTAACCCATGTCCTAAATCTATTGGATAAGTGTAATTTGACCAAAATCAACCATAGGAATAAAATATTACCTTTATGTCTACTTGTATTAGATTAGGAAATTTATTATTATTTATTTTAAAGAAGAGTTAAAAGTGTTAAATTCAAAGTTTAATTATTAAACCTTTTTTAATATAGTGTTATACATAAGATAAATTGGATTATAAATATTTCATAGAAAGATAAATGTATTTCATAAATAATGGTATTTTATTTATATTTTTTATAAATTAAATAATTCAATATATTTATGACACAATGATGATGCAGTAATTACCTAATTAATGAAATATTAAAAGAATTGATATTATAAAAATCCAAATAAATGTAATTTGAGACTTTTTATGAATTCCACTAATTTTATTGGTTAATATAACATGTTATGGTTAGTTAGATGAATATATTTCTTATTACTAATACTATTATGAATTTAGAAAAAACAAATTTCAAATAGTGTCAAAATTGACATAAAATAGTTTTTAAAACATATATTATATTATTAATTGATATCATATTCCTAAAAGTCTACGGTTCTGCAAAAAGTCTTAAGTAATATTTTAAATGTCATTAATGAACCACTTTATGTTTGATTATAAGAATATATTATGTTTATTTACCATATAATATAAAAATACAAAGAAACATGGTTAATGTCAAACTATTTAACTAAGAGTTAAATATAAAAGACAAGGTTAATATAATGAACATAACCTGTAGAAAACCTATTGGTTGAGTGGTTTTAGACCCATCCCAAACCTATCCTCTAAATAAATAATTTTTTAGCCATTAGAATCATAAAATTATGTAATTATAAAATAATTTTTCTAGATTTTCCAAAGGTGCCCCTCACCCCTCTTATAAAAGGGCACTCCCCCTTATCACTAATTCACACCTTCAAAGCCATTTATCTCGGCCTACCCTGGACCAAATACCCTCTCAACTGACCTCCCTTCATCCTAGAATCCATTCTTTAGTCATAAAGCCATCCTATAGATCCCTTTTGATCAAATCCAGAGGAAGAACCCAAGGAAGAGGTAATAATTCATCACCTCTTTCATGTTCTTTTCTTCTTACACTTCCTCTTTCTTTATTGTTTCTATTCTATAAGAATAATTCCTGTATCTTCTATATACATTGTTGTTTTTATATATATGGTACAACCATATTAGTTATTCTACCCATCCTTTGAATGACATGTCACCATAAGTGTGTACGTACGGCTTACCGTCTCCACGTCGTGGTATAATTGTTATTCAATACATTATTATTTGGATGGGTATAATAATGATGTATAAATGATGTAAATAATATATATAACAAGATAATGATTTTTATACATTATATAATATTAAATTATATATATTTTTTAATATAAAAAGAAGGATATTGTCACTCGTGCGTCTGTATGGATTATCGTCTCCACGAACGTGATATGATTCATTCCCCCATCATAATCCATTCAAGAATAATTTTCATTAGATGATTAAAAATAATTTTTTAGGACTTACTATCATTCAGAATATGAATAAGATACATCCTATTCATAACATACATTTCTAACGTAACAAAGCATATAAAGGAAAAAAAATCAGTTAACACCTGAAATGATGATAATACTAGGATATTATTAACAAAGAATTGTTAAAAGATCATATATGAAATCATTTTAATGAATATGATTCTAGTATAATTTGTTAACAATTATTTCACAAATATAAAAAATTTTAACCTACCCTCGACCAAGGAAAAGTACAAGTTAAGGGTTAATTTCACAATATCTTTATTATCCGAGGTTGCTTTTACGTAAGTATCTCCTAGGACGTTTTTATCATCCACATCCATGTTTCATGAAAATTTATTTCAAAACATTTTCACTATTTACTAGAAAATGGGGTAAATTCATTTATACCTTTATTTGACCTTATATATTTTGAAAGGAATATTTCTGTCATTTTCCAAACAAGGTACTTTATGACCTTTTCGAAAAAAAATTACTTTTAGAATGTTTTTTTAACTTATTCTTCGGGGGTGGCTATTTTCTGCCGTTATAACATCATCGAAGAATCCATTACAAGATTATAGGAATAGTTTCAAAATAAATTCCATCTTTATAATTATGTAATTTTTAATTTCTTTCAAAATAGAAACATATATTTCATTAAAAAAAGATTTTGATTTCATCTATGCCAACATCCTTTGATGGGCTTTGAGATTATTTGATGTTGATTTATTATGATAAAAAACATCTATATTGTATTGAATTTTTTGTGATATGATTGAATATGGATGTGTTATTTTTACTCTATTTATGGTTATGGATAAAGTATTGGCATTTCGTATTCTATTTTTAATACGAATGTTTATGTTATGTTTAAACCTTTTCATATGAGTAATGAATTGGACATTGTATGTAGAGACCCAAAGACTGACGTACATGTACATTACAATACTTTTGTGGAATACATAGTACATAACAAAAACAGACACACAAGTACGGTAATAGTTTAGTGTCTTTGGAAACTCGGACTATAATCTTCTAATTGTGGTGAAATATCTTCAACATATCCCATAATGATATTCCACTTTTTGTTTCCTTAACTAAAACCTTTATTTTAATCTTGGGGGAAAATAAATCATAAAAAGGGTGAGCTCAAATGCTCAGTAGGGGTGAGCATGGATAAAATAAAACATACCATATACATTTGAACTTAAAAACATGAACATAACGTTTAAACATCAAAATCTTGAGCAACGACATAATACATGGAAGTATATAAGGGATAGATCATAAAGGAACATAAATCATGATAAAATAGCATGGTAATAAAACATGTAGTTGTGGCATCCATTAAGCACATGTAATGATTTCCATAGTATCCAAGGCATTGCGGCCAAGAGCATCTTAGTGGACAAAGTCCCTTTCTGAATCTAGTTCACTCCTCGTTCCAGTACTGTAATACTGAACCGGATTAACTTAACATTCTAGCCATGTATATCTCATCAGATATAAATCTTTACCCAATGAATTGGAGGGAGATATAGGTCCCACCCATCTCATAATGAAATCATTCTTACTTTTTTCCACTAAATAAACATACATCATTGATAATAACCCAACGAATAAAATGGGTATCATAAACATCATCTCATCATCACATAATCCATATAAAAGAAATGGATGTAATTTCATAATAAGAAAAGTTAAACCATGTAAACCATAGAGACATTATACATGATACATACACATATGAAATAATGTTATCTTAGATGGAAAATGGTTTTGATAAAACATTTGAAATGAATTCTTGAGGAAAATATCCTTTCTTCTTCAAAATCATTTGGTTTTCACAAAATGCCATATTATTTTTAAATAAAAGTATTTTGTTGAAAATAGTTATAAAATATTTTGGAGGAAGCTTCATGAAAATATGGCTTTATAAAACCGTAAAAATCATTTCATGCCGTATAAGTTAAAAAAACATTCTCCTTGTACTTTTGTCGGAAAAGTCAAAAAGTACCTCGTAACGTAAACAAAAGAATGATTCCTTACATACCATGTACTAAAATTCAAAATGGATAAAAAGTAAATTAAACATATATAATAACACTTTTAGAAAACATGTACATGGAAGATAACAATAACCCCATTAAATACTTACGTATAAGCAATCTCAGATAAAAATGAGATTTGCAAAATTATCCCTTACCTTAGGTCTGATGTGCATTGTACGTATCCAAACCTCCTATATAATGACTTAAATAATTTCATTGACTTATTACAGAATCATATTAATTGTTATTATATCATATATGGTTCACTTATGACTTTATATTTCCTATTCTTATGTAAATTTATGTTAACGTAGCGTTTTAGGTAAAATCGTTTCATTTGTCGTTCGTGTTTCAACTTGTAATTATTCATATGATTACTTAGATCATGATTAATTAAATCCAGAATGTAAAACATGATTTATATATAATATATATTCTGAATATACATATATATAATGGATTGATAAATAGATAAAAATACACCGTTCATGGAGACGGTAGGCTGTACGTACGCATGAACGCTGTTTTCGTTTCCTTATTGTATTGAATGGAATTAATTAGATGTCATAAATATATATATACATAAATAAAGTATAATTATTATGTCATATATTTCATGATTACTTATTATATATTCTTTAGAATCATTCTTGAATGGTTATCATGGAGAGTGAATCTCATCACGTCATGGAGACGATATTCCGTACGTACGCACCAGCGATGATATCATTTACATGATTGTGGAATTGTATTCAAGTGTATGTATAATATTAAAGAATAAATATCACTTTAAAATAATCATATATATTCATTACGTTCACCATTATACCCATCCAAGTAAGGTGGTGGTGGAAAATAGATTACACCACGGCGTAGAGACGGTATTTCGTACACACTCATGCGCGGTGATTTCGTTTTCCGTAGGATGGATAGATGGTGAAATATGGTTTTTTCATACTTTATAATAACATATCATTATATGATTGATACTTATGTTATTACTTCGTAACGAAACAACTAAAGAAGAAGAAGTGGAAGAAGAAATAAAGTTGAAAGAATCGGTAACAGACATTACCTCTTCTTTAAAGCGCCTCTTTGATACCTCCCCTTAAGGAACTAAAATTGTTATTTGAAGAAGACCAGGACCTCTAGGATGTTTCTAGGGAAGTGGAAAAGAGAATTTGGTAGGGTTTTGACGAGATTGAAGGCTCAATGTGGTGTGAGGAAGAGAAGGAGGAGGTGCCCTTTTATAAGGGAGGAGAGGGGCACCTTTGCAAAAAAACAAAAAATATTATTTTATTATAAAGTCATATTATATTTTTAATAGCTCCAAATTCATTTATTTAGAAGATATGGTGGGGATGGGTCTAAATCCTCTCATACAATATAATTGAGACAAGTTTAGGTTTATATTTTAACCTTATCATTTATATTTAACCTTAAGTTAGATAATTTAACTTTTACCGTGTCTTCTTGTTTTCTTACACTATAAGGTTAATAAACATACTATAACAAACCAAACGAACCCCATGTTGTTTATTATTAATATATATACCCTTATCTAAGTCATTTGGCCGACCCTTTGATTTTTATGAATAGAATAACAATTAATAATAAAATATTTTTTAAAAAAACTATTTTATGTCAATTTTGACACTAATTGGTAATTGATTTTTGTGAAATTTATAACAGAATGATTAGTTCGAAAAAAGTTAACTAAATCAATACTAAAATGTCATATTTACCTATAAAATTAGTTTAATTCATAAAAAGTATCAAATTACATTTATTTGTGTATTTATAACATCAATTATGTCAATATTTCATTAATAAGATAATTACTGCATCATCATTGTGTCATAGTAAATTAAATTATTTAATGTCTAAAAATTATAAATAAAATACCATTATGTAGGAATTATTTTTATATTTATAATGAATATTTATAGTCGAATTTATCTTATTTATAACCCTATATTAAAAATGATTTACTTATTAAACTTTGATTTTAACTATTTTAACCCTTCTTTAAATAAATTAATATTAAATGTCCTAATCTAATCCAAGTGGGCCTAAATGGTCATATTTTATTCCTAAGGTTGTTTTTGGTCGAATTACACTCATCCAATAGAATTAGGACATGTGTTAGGGTAATAATAATATCATTTCACCCTTAATTATCCTATTTACTTATAACCGTGGTAAATAAATGTAAAAAGTTACTATTCACCAAAAAATATTTTCATCTCATTGAACCACATTTTAGTCCTTGATATTAACCGTGTCTCTTGGATTTTCGAAATTCCACTCACAGAAGCGGTAAATATTTTTTTTATGAAAAATTCAGTTTTTTAACTACCACTTAGTGGTTTTACTATTCATCAAAAAATGAAAGTTTCCAGAAATATACCAAAAATTAGGCCTAAGCTATATTTGATATTATGAATTCAAAAATGATGTCTATTTCACCAAATTCAAAACATATTAGTTGAATTAATTAATTTAAAAATTAATTCTCGTCGTCAAAACAAATAGCGTGTTTTTAAGAGATAATAACTATCAAAAGATTGACACTTGATTATTTCTGGTTTAAATGTGAAATTACATCCAATAACCAAAATTGTATTAAATGGTAAAAATATATTCTAAATATACTTTAAAACAACTCAAATTAATAATTTATCACTATTAATTATTTCGATTAAAAAATTTGTTTGTAATTAAAATTTAGTAATTCTCACTATTCATCAAAATATGAAAGTTATCCGAAAAGTACCAAAATTTCACCCAAAGCTAATTTCGATATTATTAATCCAAAAATGAAGTCCATTTTGAAAGAAAAAATTTATAAAATTTCAAAAATTGGGTATTACTATTCATAACGGCTAGTTCATAATAATTTTATAATAATATCTCGTTTAGTGAACCTCGGTATTTCGTACTACACATGCTATCGGGGAAGGTCCTTATTGCGTGTAATTAAAGACAAGTCAGGGATGCATGTTGTGAAATCTCCTTTTGGTGTAGCTTACAACACCAGACATTAATGAAATTAAAAATAATATTTTTCATAAAATTTCAGGGTGTTACATTGTACCCCCCTTAAAATGAATTTCGCCCTCGAAATTTGTCGGGGTTATAAATGGTTTACTACTCGAAAGTTTCTTTAATAGAAACCCACATCGTTAAAAGGAATACCAAAACATGGCTTTAAAAACTAAATTATGAAACGTAACAGTTACCCAAATTAACTCATCACAGGGTTATCACGTAAGAGAACATAAGTGAAAATATGGATATGGAAGAAAAATCTAACCATCATGTTCTGATGGAGAGTGGTGGAGAACATGGATATGAAAAAGTCAACAATCACAAAGCCATAAATTTGTGATGATCTATGGTACCATATAATTCATCAGATATAAGGGTACTAGAACAACATTTTTGGTTTTAAAGATCATTTCCCTAAAGTTGATGAAATTGGAATTTGAAGAAATAATTTAGTGATTTTGGTACAGTATCACCGTTGTTCGTTCGTTCGACAATTTCCACTTCATCTCTTAAAGAAATAAAGTTGAATTTTTCATTCATGAAGTGTTAGAAGATCATGTGATAGAATGATGGGTCATTCCATATGTCTCAAACAAAAGTTTAGAAAAAGTTATCAAAAATAAATAAGTCCATCTATAGTGAGATTAATCATATATGGTTCTTAAAATAGACTTATACTTCATATATCATACTGCTTAATATAATAAGACTAGTTTCTGCTAAAAAGGGACTTCTTGTAGGCCAGTGGTAGGTGACAAAGGCCAGTCGCACTTCGGTTGTGGGTTCGATTCCCACAGCCTTGTCCGTCGCGATGGGTTGTCGCCCGTCCTACATGTTGTCCTTTTTCTAAAACTACATTACTATAACATCCCATAAATAATATTGAAAAAAACTTCTATACTTAAACAATACTAAGTTCTGTCCAACAAAATCAATTACAATCTTCAGGCTTATCCATAATACTGCAGTCCACTCTCAAATTATAGTGAAAACGATTACCAGAGATTTCATATAACAAGCATGTCAATACCTTTGTTGATCCCCATATATCATAAGATATGTCTTGTTGGTCACATTCCAAACATTCGAAGGCCTTAATGAAGTATTCTATTGAAAAATGAATACCCATTGAATCTTAGTGAAAACATTAGTGCTGTCAAAAGTTAACTCTTTCCACATACCAAAACCCCAAAATACTATATACTCAAACCATGATATATCTATTTCTTTATAGCAGTCATGAGATCATGAATACTATCAAACATTTAATTTTCTCCTTATCCCTTCATTATGTGCATATCATCTACTTTCCAAAAATACGGGTACCATTCATCACACACTATCAAAACTTAAGGAAAGACAACAGTGTAACAATCCTTAGATGTCTCTTTATTCCATAGTACTATGAGATTACTTTTAAAACATTACACTTGATAAACATGTAATCATTCCACTACCTTCTTAAACCATTGACCGAGCTTCAACAATTCTTTCATCTCACATATCATTTGTAGTCTCTTCATCATCATCAACATAAATAATACCCATACGACCATACTGAATCTCTTAATGAGTCTTCCCCTTAGGGAATTGGTTTGCATAATGCCCGTACATTAAACATTTAAAACATTTAACCATTTTTGATGTCGTAGCAATACCATTATCCTCATCCATGGTGTAAACTAAACCTTTTCCTTTGCACTTACGGGCTTTATGTCCTTCTTTTCCACACCCAAATCATCTTCCAGTTCCTTTGAAACATTATCCTTGATGCCTTTTCCTACATGATTTACATAGGGGAAATTGAACTTTCTTTCCTCTATGATCGTCATGAAACTCCTTCTTTCTCTTATTAGCCGAGTCAGGAAACATACCAAATTTTAGTTTATTGATAATATTATGAGATTGCTGATACGGAATAATAATGATGTTTGGACTTCCATATCCCATTTAATTTGGTTTCCCACGAAACATATCATTCAATTGACCATAAAATCCTCCATTATCGTGAATTTTCCTGTTTCCATCCATTTTCTAAAACCCAAAAAGAATTGTGTGAGAGGAAAAAATCATGCTAGGGAAAAAAATAATAAAGGGGGAGTACCTTCAATATCTAACATCTTAGGTTTAATTCAAAGATCATTACCATAATTCTAGGACTATAACCTATACTTATACTTATCCTTAGGGACATCCCTAGACATACCTTAGAAATATCTCTAGGGATCTCACTAACGTTTTCGCATCCTAGTCTCCAAAGGTTGACTAAACCATTCCTCTAATACCAACTGTATAGACCCAAATCCTGACGTACATGGACATTACAGTACTTTTGCAGAATACATAGTACATAAAAAAACAGACACACAAGGACCGTAATAGTTTAGTGTCTTTGGAAACTCGGAATATAATATTCTTATCGTGGTGAAAGATCTTCAACATCTCCCATATTTATTTTCCAATTTATGTTTCCTTACCTAAAACCTTTTTTTTAATCCTGGGGGAAATAAAACATAAAAAGGGTGAGATCAAGTTCTCATTAAGTTGAGTATGGATAAAATAAAACATACCATATACATTTGAACTTAAAAACATGAACATAATGTTTAAACATCAAAATCTTGAGCAACGACATAAAACATGGAAGTACATAAGTCATAGATCATAATGGAACATAACTCATGATAAAATACCATGGGAATAAAACATGAAATTTTGGAATCCATTAAGAACATGTAATGATTTCCATAGTAGCCAAGGCATTGCTGCCAAGACCATCTTAGTGGACAAAGTCCCTTTCTGAATCGAGTTCACTCCTCATTCTAGTCCTGTAATACTAAACCAGATTAACTTACCATTCCATCCATGTCTATATAATGAGATATAAATCTTTACCCAATGCATTGGAGGGATATATAGGTCCCACCCATATCATAATTAAATCATTCTTACTTGTGCCACAAAATAAACATACATCATTCATAATAACCCAACAAATAAAATGGGTTTCATAAACATCATCCCATCATCACATAATCCATATAAAAGAAATGGATATCATTTCATAATAAGAAAATTGAAACCATGTAAATCATAGATACATTATACTTGAAACTTACACATATTAAATAATGTCATCTTAGATGGAAAATGGTTTTGATAAAACATTTGAAATGAATTGTTGAGGAAAATATCCTTTCATCATCAAAATCATTTTCTTTTCAAAAAATGCCAAACAATTTTTAAAATAAATGTATTTTGTTGAAAATAGTCATAAAATATTTTGGAGGAATATTCATGAAAATATGGATTTATAAAACCGTAAAAATCCTTTCATGCTGTATAAGTTAAAAAAAACATTTTCCTCGTACTTTTGACGGAAAATTCAAAAAGTACCTCGTAATGTAAATAAAAAATATTCCTTACATAGCATTTAGTAAAAGTCAAAATGGATAAAAATAACATTAAACATACAGAAAAACACTTTTAGAAAACATTCATTTGAGAGATAACAATAACCCCAGTAAATACTTATGTATAAGTAATCATGGATAAAAATGAGATTTGCAAAATTATCCCTTACCTTAGGTCCGATATGCTTCGTGCGTATCCAAAACTCCTGTATAATGATTTAAATAATGTCATTGACTTATTACAGAATCATATTCATTATTTTTATATCATATATGGTTCACTTATGACTTTATATTACCCGTTCTTTTGTAAATCCATGTTAAAGTAGCGTTTTGGGTAAAATCGTTTTGTTTGTCGTTCGTGTTTTAACTTGTAATTATTTATATGATTACTTAGATCATGATTACATACATCCAGAATGTAAAACATGATGTATATATATAATATATATTCAGAATATACATATATATAATGGATCGATAAATGGAAAGAAATACACCGTTCATGGAGACGGTAGGTCGTACGTACACATGAACGTTGTTTTTGTTTCCTTATTGTATTGAATGGAATTAAGTAGATAACATAAATATATATATATATATAAATAAATCCAGTACAATAATTATGTCATATATTTCATTATTACTTATTATATATACTTTATAATCTTTTTTGAATGGTTACCATGGTGAGTGAATCTCATCGCGTCGTGGAAACGATATTCCGTACGTACGCACGAGCGATGATATCATTCCCATGATCGTGTAATTGTATTGAAGTGTATGTATAATATTACAGAATCAATATCACTTTACAATAATCATATATATTCTTTACATTCACCATTATACCCATCCAAGTAAGGTGGTGATGGAAAATAGATTACACCATGGCGTGGAGATGGTATTCCGTACGTACGCACACGCAGTAATTTCGTTTTCCATAGGATGGATAGATGGTGAAATATGGTTGTTTCATAATAATAATAACATATCATTATATGAGTGATTCTGATGTTATTACTTCATAATTAAGCAACTAATGAATAAGAAGTTTAAGAAGAAATAAAGTTGAAAGAATAGGTTACAGACATTACCTCTTCTTTGAAGCGCATCTTTGAGGCCTCCACTTAGGGTAATAAAATTGGTCTTTGAAGAGGACGAGGACCTCTAGGATGTTTCTATGGAAGTGGAGAAGATAATTTTTCAGGGGTTGGCCAAGCATGAAGGCTCAGAGTTGTGTGAGGAAGATAGGGAGGAGGTGCACTTTTATAAGGGAGGAGAGGGGCACTTTGGAAAAACTAAAAATATTATTTTATTATAAAGTCAGATTCGGTTTTTAATAGCTCCAAATTGATTTATTTTGAAGCTATGGTTGGGATGGATCTAAATACTCTCATACAATATAATATATACATGTTTAGATTTCTATTTTAACCTTATCATTTAGATTTAACTTTAAGTTAGATAATTTAACTTTTACCGTGTCTTCTTGTTTTCTTACACTATAAGGTTAATAAACATACTATAACAAGCCAAACGAACCACAAGTTGTTTATTATTAATATATATAACCTTACATAAGTCATTTGGCCGAACCTTATATTTTTATGAATAAAATAACAATTAATAATATAATATTTGTTTTAAAAACTATTTTATGTTAATTTTGACACTATATGGTAATTGATTTTTGTGAAAATCATAACAGAATGATTAGTTCGAAAAACATTAACTAATTAAATAATAACATTTCATATTAAGCTAGAAAATTAGTCTAATTCATAAAAAGTCTCAAATTACATTTATTCGGGTATTTATAACATCAATTATGTCAATATTTCATTAATAAGATAATTGATGCATCATCTTTGTGTCATAAATAAATTAAAATATTTAATCTCTAAAAATTATAAATTAAATATCATTATGTATGAAATATTTTTATCTTTCTAATTAAAATTTATAGTCGAATTTATCTTATGTATAACCCTATATTAAAAATTATTTACTTATTAAACATTGATTTTAACTATTTTAACCCTTATTTAAATAAATTAATATTAAATGACCAAATCGAATCCAAGTGGTCCTAAATAGTCATATTTTATTCCTAAGGTTGTTTCTGGTCTAATTACACTTATCCAATAGAATTAGGACATGTGTTAGGGTAATAATAATATCATTTTTAACCTTAATTATCCTATTTACTTTTAATCGTGGTAAATAAAAGTCAAAAGTGACTATTCACCAAAAAATATTTTCATCTCATTGAACCAAATTTTAGTCCTTGATATTAATTCTGTTTCTTGGATTTTCGAAATTCCACTCATAGAAGGCGTAAAATTATGTTTTATGAAAAATTCATTTTTTAACTACACTTAGTGGTTTCACTATTCATCAAAAAATGAAAGTTTCTAGAAAAATAAAAAAAATTATGCCTAATCTATATTTGATATTATGAATTAAAAAATGATGTCTATTTTACCAAATTCAAAACATATAATTTTCATTAATTAATTTAAAAATTAATTCTCGTCATCAAAACAAATAGCGTGTTTTTAAGAGATAATAACTATCAAAAGATTGACACTTCTTTATGTCTGGTTTAAATGTGAAACTACATCAAATGACTGAGATTGTATTAAATGGTAAAAATATATTCTAAATATACTTTAAAACCACTAAAATTAATAATTTATCACTATTAATTATTTCGATTAGAAAAGTTGTTTTTAATTAATATTTAGTAATTTTCACTATTCATCAGAATATGATAGTTATCCGAAAAGTACTAAAATTTCACCCTAAGCTAATTTTGATATTCCGAATCCAAAAATGAAGTCCATTTTGAAAGATAGAATTTATAAAATTTCAAAAAGTGGCTATTACTATTCATAACGGCTAGTTCATAATAATATTATAATAATATCTCATTTAGTGAACCTCGGTATTGCGTACTACACACACTATCGAGGAAGGTCTTTATTGCGTGTAATTAAAACCAAGTTAGGGATGCGTATTGTGCAAGCTCCTTTTGTTGTAGCGTACAACACAAGACAATAATGAAATTAAAAAGAATATTTTTCATAAAATCTCGGGGTGTTACATAGTAAGTGACATGTGGATCCCTCTATAGCTCCTCAATGCATCGGTAGATCTCATAAGACAAACTACTGTCTGGGCATACGACCGTAACAAAATATTATTTGTAGTCTTGGAACAAGGCCTGGACTGTGTGGTTATGAAAGTCTTCCATTATGCACTCCATCATTATGAAAGTGGCTACTGATATTACATGTGATTATTTGAATAGTAGATTATCTATGTGAAAAAGTATATGAAAATATTTGATTTTATCTTTTCCATATTATGCTGATGTTCAATTTTAATAGGATTTTGTTTTTGTCTTATACATTTCCTTAAATGTTTATGATATTTAATAATGTTTTTGCTATATTGTTATCCTTACTGAGCATTTGGGCTCACCCCTTTCTATGTTTTATTTTTCCCAGGATGTGAATAAGTATATTATGACTGACCTACATGGATAGTCTATGGGATCTTAGTCTTGTCTATGGAAACAATTTTTTTTTGTATTTTTCCATTTTACAATGTAATGTAAACATTATGAATGTATCTAGTAATTCCAACGCTGCTAAACTAATCGGCCATTCGAGAATTGATCTTTTGTGATCATTCCAATGATTCATAATAAAGTACCGACTCTGGGCATCTGGGGTCGGGGCGTTACAGTTGTTATAAGTGGAATTTTAGTAGAAACCTTGGAAACCAGATTTAGGTAACTCTGATTAGAGCACATAGCCCTAAGATAGACATTGAGGATTAGTATAGAAGAACATTCTATAATTTTCTTATTGTAAAGATTTTGTGAGTTTTCCAAGAAATACATCCTTTTATGGAGTCGACTATGTAGAGGTAGCTCTGGTATAAATGTACCTAGAGGTAAAATCCAAAAACACCGCTTTGAGATAGACTCGAACGTGAACAGGTTCACGACAACGAGCCTTGTTACACTCTTTGATATGACACTCCAAAGGGATATGATTAGGATAAATATCATTTTCATTACTAACCATTATGAAGGGTTTATGATTATACAAATCCTCATGGAAAACATTTTTTTTATTATGGATTATATCCATAAACTGTTCAATTTATGTTAAGTGTTTTACAAGTTTGGAACTTGTATTTAAAATCAATAACTAACCTAGTTTATGCCATTGTTTAGAAATGGAACCCAATGGAAGTAATGGAACTGTATCAATTCACATTATCCATGTAGAGATTTCCTCCTACTCAAGATAATTATAGTGTAGCTGGTGATGCAACTGGTGCTGATCCACTTGTCACTATACTGGGACAACTCATTCAGGTTATGAATAATAACCTTACCCGTATGGAGCACTATGATCCACAGCGTGGTGGATCAATGTAAGATCTCTTCATGAGGAAACAACCAATAACATTCATTGGGGGTTCAATTCCACTAGTTGCTGAGCAATGGAAAAATTCCTTAGAGAAAATATTCCATGCCATGGGGAGAAACGAAAGGGAAAAAGTAGTCATGGCAGTTTACCCCCTCACTAGAGATTATGATTAATGGTGGTCATTGACTCAAAACAGAAAGGAAGATGATGAATTATCAAATTTGGAATGGAAGGAGTTTAAAGAAATTTTCTTAGAAAAATACTTTCCTCATGACCATCAAGAGGATATGAAATGGAAATTTCTGATTCTAAGGAAAAAGGAAGATGAGAATATCGCAATGTATGAGGCTAACATTAAATTGTTAGTGACACATGCTACAAATTATATATGTAACCTATGAAGTATGATGGATCGTTTATTTGATTGGATAAAACCATTTCTCCATCGATCATTAGTCTCAAAATCCTTATCATCCTACGAAGATATTGTTTCATGTGTTATCAAGATAGAAAATAAATTCTCTATGTATTATTATTTAAAGCAAAGAAAGGGAAGAATAGATCTTTTGAACACTCTATATATGAAAATAAGGGGATGAAGGGAAAATTTGAATATCTATCCTACATAAAATGTGGGAAGAAACACCCTGGTACTTCCCTAAAAGGAATAGGAGATTGTTACAAGTGTTGTGAAAAAGGCCACCAAGCTCATGATTGAATTGGGAAGAAGAAGTTTGTAACTGTTTAATGGTTCAATTGAAGAGAAAGGGGAAATTATTCAAATTAATTTCTTAAGTACCATGGGATCTTACCTTATTAAAGGACAAGGGATCAAGGACAAGCTTATGCTATCACTACTGCTGAGGATGAAACTTTGAAAGGCATGGTGGTAGGTAATTTATTGGTTTCCTCATATTTAGACAACGCTTTATTTGATTCTGTATCATCGCATTATTTCATATCGTCCCAGTTTTCTATGAAAATTAGATACTTTTAATCTGATATAACAAGGGATTTATCATTCAAAACTCCTAAGGGATGTATCTTTGCAATAATTTTTTGTGAATCAATCCCCATTAGGAATATAAATGTTCTTTATCTGATGATCTCATCATCATACCCATGATTTAATTTGATATAATCCTCCGTATGGATTTTATTTTGGACAATGACGCGAAAATTTATTGTAATAAGAAATAGGTTACAATTTTTTATGATGATAAGGAATACCTTATCTTTAGAGAAGAAATGTCACCACCTAATTCTTTTCTAGATCCACCCCTAGTAGCTTAACTAAATTCAATTACTGGGGTTGAAGAGAAAGATATAACATTGGGTGAGGAAAGGAATGTTCAAATATAGGATATACCTATTGTGCAATAATATGTTGATGTGTTTCCTAAGGATTTACGTGGATATCCTCTAGAATGAGAAATAGAGTTTTCCATTGATTTAATTCTTGGTTCAAGGCCCATATTGAAGAACCCTTATAGAATTTCCAATGTAGAATTAGGGGAACTAAATAAACAAATAGATGAATTGACTAGTAAGTGATTTATTTGCCCTAGTGTTTCTCCATGGGGAGCCACTGTCGTTTTTGTTAAGAAGAAAGACGGATCTGTGAGGTTGTGCATTGACTATAGGGAGATGAATGCTATAACAATAATGACCTAGTATCCCCTACCTCGCATTGATGATTTATTTGACCAACATCATGGAGATAAATAATTTTCAATGATTGACCTTAAATCTGGATATCATCAGTTGTGTGTGAAGAAAGAAGAAATACTGAAAATAGAATTTCGAACCAGGTACGTGCATTATGAGTTTATAGTAATGCCTTTTGGGATGACTGATGCACCCTCTATTATCATGGATATATTGAACTGAGTTTTCATGTAATATCATGATGAATTTTTAGTGGTATTTATTGATGATATCTTGGTATACCCAAAAATCTATGATGATTGTGAAAATCACTTGCACATTATCCTGAAAGACTCTTAGCAGACATGAATTATATGGGATGTTTAGAACGTGTGAATTATGGATTTAGGAGATTTATTTTCTTGGACATATCATCAATATGGATGGAATCTCTATTGATCATTCTAATACAAGAGAAATCCATGATTCTCCAGTACCTACAAGTATAAATGAGGTACAACGTATTATTGGTTTAGTAGATTATTATCGAATTTTTGTCCAGAATTTTGGCTGATTGGCTAACCCATTAACCAAGATCACACGTAAAGGGGTGAAATTTGGTTGTACAATAGAATGTGAAGAATGTTTTTAAGAATTGAAGAGAAGATTTTTCAATGGTTTTATATTGACTCTACCAACGGGGAATGTTGGGTTTGTTATTTATAGTGATGCATCAATGAAAGGACATGGTTGTTTCCTTATGCAGAATGATAAGGTTATTGTGTACACATCACGACAGCTAAAAATTTATGACCAAAGTTTCCTACTCATGAAATTGAGTTAGTAACTGTAATATTTTCATTGAATATATGGAGACATTATCTCTATGGTGAAAAATGTGAGATATATACTGACCACAAGAGTTTGAAGTATATTTTCTCACAAAAAAAATCAACATGAGGCTAAGGAGATGGCATGAACTACTCAAGGATTCTGATTTCATGATACACTACCACCTCGGGAAGGTAAATATGGTGGAAGATGCTTTGAGCAGAAAAGATCATGGATTTTTGAATAAGATGAGAGTTGAAAGAGATCCTATTTTCTTGGATCTATGAAAGATGAATATGGGAATAACCATAGAAGGTGAAACATAAATGCTTTTTCAAATGGTTTGTAAACCATATTCACTAGAAAGGACAAAAAGTTTATAGGTTGATGATGAGGAGTTTCAAAAGATTATTAATGATGTAAATGATGGGGGAATGATTGACTTCATATATGAAGATGGAATTTTGATATTTGGGAAGAGACTTTCTGTTACCGATATACCTGATCTAAAAATAGAATTGTTGGATGATGCTCATAGTTCCAAATTCATTATATACCCTGAGAGCACCGACATGTATAGATATTTTAAGGAACATTTTTAGTGGGAAAATATAAATATGGTGATTGATGATTTTGTGTCAAGATGTATGGTTTGTCAATGAGTGAAAGCTGGAAGGAAACTGTCTGGAGGAGTCTTGAAAACTCTTCCTATACCTGAGTGGAAATGGGATAATATTACGATGGACTTTGTCATAGTACTACCAAAATACCCCTAGAAGGAATGATGCAATATGGGTTATTGTTGACCATATTACCATGTCAGCACATTTTCATGATATAAGAGAAGATTTAACACTTGAACGTTTAGAAATACAATATATTAATGATGTTTTAAGACATCATGAAATACCCCTATCGATTGTTTCTGATCGTGATCCCCATTTTACATCAAGATTCTGAAACATTCTTCAGAAATCCCTAGATACTAAACTTCGTTTGAGCACTGCCTACCACCCCTAAACTAATGGGCAATCAGATTGGACTATTAAATCCTTAAGAGACATGTTGAGATCATACTCAGTTGACTCTCAAGGTATTGGGATCAATATTTACCTCTATTATAATTTTCCTATAACAATAGCTTCCATTCAAGTATTCATATGGCACCATATGAAGTTTTATATGGAAAGAGATTTCACACACCAACCAGTTGGGAAGATGTTGGTGAAAGAAAACTCGTAGGCCCAGAACTTGTTGAGGAAACGATGGAAAAGGTGAATGTAATCCAAACCCACATAAAATCAGCTAAAAGTAGGAAGAAGAGCTATGTCGATAGCCAAAGGAAGGATTTGGAATTTCATGTAGGAGATCATGTTTTCTTGAAGGTATACATATGTAAGGGTGTTACATGTTTCGGTAAGAAGTGAAATTTATGTCCAAGGTACATTGGACCTTTCGAAATTATAGAAAAAATTGGGGCTGTAGATTACCGTTTTGGAAATGCTGCCAAGTCTCTTCAAAGATCACGATGTGTTCCATGTATCACTGTGGAGAAAATACATGCTTGACCCAATACATGTACTCACCTATGCGGAATTAAAACTGGAACCTAATATGTCTTATTGCAAAGTGCCAATCAAGATTCTTGATACAAGATAACAAGTGCTGATAAACCGAATTACTTGTCTGGTAAAAGTTATATGGGGAAACCATAATATGGATGAAACAACGGGGGAACCCGAGAAACTTATGATGAAGAACCACCCGAGCCTTTTTATGAAGTAAAATTTAGAAATTTCTGTGATGAAATTATTTGAATGAGGTAAGAATGTGACACCACAAACATCCATGGTACGCTTCTCTTTGAAAAATACAATAGAGTGTGTTGTACGCAACTTCGAGTTCTAACACACCACAACCAATCTAAGTAGACGTTATGAATAGTAATACCCACTTTTTGAATTTTTTTAAATTTTATCATTCAAAATGGACGTCATTTTTGGAATTGGAATATCAAAATTATTGTAGGGTGAATTTTTGGTATTTTTCTGAAAACATTCAATTTTTCATGAATACCCAAAAACATTTAGTCATTGTTTTAAACCGAATTTTTTAATATAATTATTCAATTAATTATAATTTATTTTAGGTACATATAGATACATAATACCTATATATGTTCAATGTAATTCATTGGAGTTAGTTTATAATAATTTTAGATATATATATATATTTTTTTGAACTTTTTACCGTCTTTCACACACCTCCTAGGAGAATTTACAAATTTATAGAAAACATAATTTCACCGCTTTTGTGAGTTGAATTTTAAAAATCTGAGAGACGCGGTTGATATCCGTAAGTAAAATTTTGTTCAATAAGATGAAAATAATTTTTGGTGAATAGAAACATTTTACTTTAATTTACCACAGTTAAAAGTAAATAGGGAAATTAAGGGTAAAAATGATATTATTATTACCCTAACACATGTACTAACTCTATTGGATGAGTGTAATTCGACCAAAAACAACCTTAGGAACAAAATATAATCCTTTAGTTCCACTTGGATTAGATTAGGACATTTATTATTATTTAATTCAAAGAAGAGTTAAAAGTGTTAAATTCAATGTTCAATAACTAAACAACTTTTAATATAGGGTTATACATACGATAAATTTGACTATAAATATTAATTAGAAATTGAAAAATATTTTCTACATATTGGTATTTTATTTATATTTTTTAGACATTAAATAATTTAATTTATTTATGACATAATGATGATGAAATAATTACCTAATTAATGAAATATTAAAATAATTGATATTATAAATATCTCAATAAAAGTAATTTGAGACTTTTTATGAATTAAACTAATTTTCTATGTTAATATAACAAGTTAGGGTTGGTTATATGAATTTTTTTGATGTAATAATGTTGTTATGAATTTAGGAAAAACAAAATACTAAATAGTGTAAAAATTGACATAAAATAGTTTCTAAAAGAATATTATATTATTAATTGATATTATATTCCTAAAATTTATTCATTGGCCATTGGTCTTAAAAAATATAATATATGTCATTAATGAACCACTTGAGGTTCTCTTTAAAGTATATTGTATGTTTATTAACCATATAATATAAAAATACCAAGAGACATGGTAAATGTGAAATTATTTAACTATGAGTTAAATCTAAAAGATAAGGTTAATATAGTGACCCAAACCTGTCTAAAACCTATTGGGTGAGTAGTTTTCAACCCATACACACCTTAAACTCGAAATAAATCATTTTGGAGAAATTATAAAATGAAAATTATTTTATTATAAATTAATATTTCTAAGTTTTCATAAGGTTCCCCTCACCCCTCTTATAAAAGGGCACTCCCCCTTCTCTCTAATTCACACCTTCAAAGCCATTTTTCTCGGTAAAAACCTTACCAAATACCCTATAAACTGTCCTGAATTCATCTTAAAGGCCTTTGTTTAGTCATCAATCCATCCTATGGATCCATTTTGATCAAATCAAATGGATGAACCCATAGAAGAGGTAAATATTTTATCTCCTCTTTCATGTTCATTTCTTTTTACACTTCCCCTTTCTTTGTTTTTTCCATTATAAAATAACAACTCTAGTATCTTCTATGTACTTTGATTTTATTATAAATAATGTAAAACTATATTCATTATTATATCCATCCTTTGAATGAAATGTCACCATACGTGCGTACATACGGCTTACCGTCTCCACGTCATGGTATAATTGTTATACAATACATTATTATTTGGATGGGTATAATAATGATGTGTAATTGATGTAAATAATAAATATAATATGATAATTATTCTGTATATATGATATTACATCAAATAATATATTATTTTAATATCAGAAAAATGATATTGTCGCTCTTGCGTATGTACAGATTACCGTCTCCACAAATGTGATGAGATTCATTACCCATCGAAATCCATTCAAGACTACTTTTCATTAGATGATTAAAAACAAGGTTTAAAGATTTAATATCATTCTGAATATTAATTATATACATTCTATCCATAATGAACATTACTTTCATAACAAATCATATAAACGAAAACAAATCAGTTAACACCCGAAACGACGATAATTCTAAGATATTATTAACAAATAAATGTAAAAAGATCATATATGATATAATATTAATGTATATGATTCTTGTATAATTAGTAACAATTATTTCACCATTATAAAGATGTTTAAGCTACCCTATACTATGATAATCTACAAGGTAAGGGTTAATTTCCCAATCTCTTTATTATCCGAGGTTATTTTTACATATGTATCTACTAGGACCTCTTTATCGTCCACTTCGATGTTTCTTAAAATTTTATTTCAAAAAATTTTCAACATTTACTAAAAAATGGGGTAAATTCATTTATACCCTTATTTGAACATATATGTTTTGAAAGAAATCTTTCCGTCATTTTCCAAACAAGGTACTTTATGACCTTTTCGAAAAAATTAAAATAAGATTGTTTTTTTAACCTATACGGAATGAGTGGCTATTTTCTGCCATTATGAAATCATCGAATCTTCCCTTAAAAGCATATAAAAATATTTTCAAAATAAATGTATACTTTATAATTATTTTACTCTTAAATGATTTCAAAATAGAAAGAGATATTTCTCTAAAAACAGTTTTTATTTCATCTAAGTCAACATCCTTGGATGGATTTTAAGCTCATTTGAAGTTGGTTTATTATGATAACAAACATCCTGATTGTATTCAAGGTTTTGTGATATGTTTGAATTTGGATGTGTTATTTTTACACTATTCATTATTATGGATAAAGTATTGACATTTTTTATGATAGTTTTAAAAAAAATGTTTATGTTATGTTGAAACCTCTTCATATGAAGAATGCATTGGACTTAGTAAGTGATTGGTGGAGCCCGCTATTGATCCTCGAGGCATCAATAGGTCTCATGAGAAAAACTAGAGCCTTCACACAAGGTCTTGAAAAAATATTATTTGTATTGTTTGAACAAGGCCTTGACTATGTGGTTATGATGGTCTGGCATTATGCATTCCATCATTATGAAAGTGGCTATTGATATTGCATGTGATTATTCGACTAGTAGAATATCCATGTGAATATGTAAATTGCATTATTTGATTTTATATTTTCCATATTATGTCGAAGTTCATCTTTAAAAGGATTTTGTTTTAATCTTATACATTTCCTTAAATGTTTATGATATTTATGATATTTTTCGCTATATTTTTATCCTTACTATGAATCTGAGGTCACCCCTTTCTATGATTTATTTTTCCCAGGATGCGAAAAAGTATATTTCGACTGACCTTCAGGGATAGTCTATGGGATCTCAGAGTTGTCTATAGAAACAAAGTTGTGGTTTTTTTACATGTTATGATGTAAAGTAAACCATATGAATGTATCTAATACATCCAAGGGTACTAAACTAATCAGTCTATCTAGACATGATATTTTGAGATCATGAAAATGATACATAATAATGCACTAACTCTAGGCTTCTGGGGTTGGGGCTTTAAAATAAACATTCTGGAAAAACAATGAGATTGTAACATAATAATCATACCACATTTGTAGCATTGAATCATAATACCCATGAAAAATAAAAATAAATTAATGATATGATATAATTTAAAAATTTATATTTATTTTACATATTTTAAAATGGGATTTATATACACCTCATAATATATGATAGTTGAAAACATAACTTCTTCCAAAAGAAGACAATCTAGATAAAAAATCTCTTACCACTTTAGTAACATATGAACCAAAAAAACCATTAAAATATAGATACTAAAATGGATATGAAAATAAAATAATCTTGTGACGAAAAATCATAAAATAAACTCTTCATTGGTATATACATCACGTAATTGAAATAGATGGTTAATATGTCATGTGTATCACCGAATTAAAAGTGGGGTGGAAAACCCTTACAATTTTATTTATTTATATCATACACATATAACCTTCAGTAAAATAAATATAATTTTTTTATAAATATCTTAACAATATATATATCATACCATAAAAGATTTAATTATGACTTTTTATAACCAGTTTGTTAACTCTTCCATGTCAACATAACGTTTTGGGAAATAACCACATCGTTTTTCATGAATGTTTTGATTTATTATATTCGAAACTATTAAATTGAACATCATTCCATTATATAAATAATTCTCAACCTGATTGTAACATCATATAACTTTAATATTTATTTATTTAGAGTGATCGATAAAATATAGAGATAGAAAATGAAATACACCATTCAGGGAAACAATTGGCTATACGTAACCATGAATATTCTTATAATTTTCCCACAGAAATTATAAAAGCATATATAAATAAATAATTAAAATTACATAAGTTTTTTATACTTCACCAATTACCATTAAATAAATCCTTATTTTCTTCAATGTAAATTGAGGATGAATAACATTGCTTCATAGGGTCTATGTCTACCAAAGACATGAATGATGTTATCATATTACCATTGAAGGAAAATTAATAAGTCGCATGTGATAAAAATACTCAAGAATCATAAAAATATCAATAATTATATATGTAAACAATAAATCTATAATTATATCCATGCATGAGATGTAGCTGTGGAAAATGAATAACATCAGTTCGCATGGTTGTGGTCCATTGTACACCCAAATGATGAATTCATAACCCATTTTAAGGGGGAGGTGAAGGATTTAGGTTATGAAAATAATATAATAACACAAAAATATATATATTATAATGAAATTTTAATATAATCTGGTTATAATAATTATTTATGTAGGTGATGGAATAAATAATATAAAATGATTGATTTGTGATTTTATCACTTCTTTAAAAAACTACATTTCATTTTTCGTAAATAGATTCTTAGGATGGATTTATGACCAAAATAAAGAATATAGGATTACACGAGGGTAGTAATCAAGTGATATTGTGATGTTATGGGTCAACCAAATGGTTTTGTATGTTTTAACAAGAGAGGAGAGCGGTGGCCATTTATAAGAGAGGTGAGTGGCACACTTGTAATTTGTGAAAAGAAAAATGTGTATCCACCTTTTTCCCATTACAAAAGACTGAAAATGGTCATTTTAGGACCAAAAGTATATAAAGTCAAAATATTTCTAGAAAATTGGATTTTGAAATATTTTTCTCTATTATATCGCTTATTTTTAGATTAACCCCCTATAAACCTGTTATTACCATAATCGCGAAAAATAATATTTAATATTTTTTCTATTCGTTATAGTAAATAATTACATTGAGATTATAAGGTAATAAAAATTAGTCTAATTAATAATATTCAATCCATTTTTACAAATTAAATTTTGATAAATGGACAATATTAATTTCGAATCAATCCCACTAACTAGATGAGTTATATGGTTTTGAAGGAGAAAAAGGTTAAAATTTTAAGAAAATTTATTTCAAAGTTCAATATGAAAATGATTCAATGAACAAAATGTGATTAATATATTTTTAAATGAAATATTTTATTTGTAAACAATATTATAATAATATATAACTTTTTAAAACATTTTGAATAAATGAAAATTGATAATGAAAACCATTATTTTTAACAATTTTTTGAAAAAATTAATTTCTCTAAAAACTCACAAACATTCACCCTAATATAATTTTGACTTGAATATTTAAAATATGAAATTAATTTTTTCAAATAAAATTTATAAAATTTTTAAAAATTAGTTTTTATATATTTATACAAAAGGTGAAAAAACATACTTTAATAAAAAAATTACTATTTAGAGGTGTGAAATTTGATTAATTCATATATCTTGTCTATAGAACAAATAAGATGATTTTTTAAAATTTTATGCAATAAATAATATATAAATATTATTAAAATAAATCAAAATAAAATATTTTTATAATTTATTGTGGTTGAATACCCTTGTCTAGATAAATATATATTTTTTAGAAAAGTATTTCATTTATTTCCAAATGGTATATATTTTAATTTCTAACTAATTGGTAATAAAATTATAATTTTAATATAATTGATTAAACTATATATTTTCATAATTTATTTTATACTATTCATACATTTAATTTTAATGACTTTAATATAACTTTCATATAATAACATTTTAATATTATGTCACATTTTTAACCTGACATTGCATGTAATGAGAAATAGAAAAAATAATAATATAATTTTTTTAAAAAATATTTCACAAAATAAAGGGGTGTTAAATTTTACCCCCACCCACATAAATAAATTTCATCCTCATGATTCGAACTTATGTGCTATATAAATGTGTCTAATATTTAAAAATTCCATTGTGGGAAACCCACATCATAAAATGGGTTAGTCAATAATCCTCTTGAAATGGTAGAATGGGATATTTGAAGGTCATCTTGAAATACGCATAGTAGGTTTCCAAATAGGATAACATAGGTTGCATGTGAATACATTGACATAGATGTGAAAAATATCACCCATGTCATGATGGGGAGTGATTGAGAACTAGTAAGGAGAAATTTAACAATAAAAAATCTATAATCCAAAGAGGTGTGGAAAAGGACATTTATGTTATAATAAATGATGATAATAAGGAAAATTTTTATTTTAGTATCCTCATACTAATGATAAATAAGTTAAATGAAAATTTATAAGAGTATTATTTAATACCATATCATAAAAAAAATATTATCCTTTCATTGTTACTCGATCAATTTCCACATAACCTATTAATCTATGAGAAGAGTTTTTTTTGCCCAAAGAACTAAATAAATTCCCAAAAATTATTATAAGACATTACTTTTAACTCTAGTTATAATCAATAACCAAATGGATATCCAAAGTTAGGCATAAATCATTATATGATGAAATATAAAATTATTCAACTAATCAAATTCTAAAATTCTTCTTAAAGTATTCCATATATGGGTAACATTATAACCATTCCAAAGTTCAAAATTTATAAATAACGTCACTAAATAAAAAACCATATTTTCATTAATCTTTATAATATTATAATGTATCTATTGATTTTAACATACAAAATAGATGAATACCTTAGTATTTTATTCCCATGAAAAATTGTAATAACCTCTATTAACATAAATCATTAATTAATTAATAAATACTTCCTCATTACATTAATTATACCACAGACTATTTAATATATTACATATATAAAATAATGTTGTAAACTCAATCAATGATACCACAAACCGATTTTTCCACAATTCATCAATCAGTTCCATGGTAATTAATACTATCCAATTTACATTATTTATATCAACCCTATATTTATCTAATTTATAGACAATTTTCGAAACATGATGAAAATATTTTGGGTTATCTCTTATTAATCAAAATATCACATTTTAATTAGATCGCAGTTCTTTTTCATCATAATTATTCATTATATTTTAACGAATACTTTACAAAAACATCAAGTTAACAATACATTTAATTCCATGATTCATATAATATAATTCTTTAATACCAATACATACACTTCAATAAACCCATTTCCTTTTGAAACCATTTACTAGGCATCATAATAGAATTTATTAATACCTATTTCCAATATTATTAAACATTTATCATGTATTAATATCCATCCAAAAAATTAAATAATTCTTCCCATGTTTAATATTAACAACACTATCAAAACAACAAATACCTTTCATATGTCATTTGTAGTATCATCATAACTAGTATTATATCCATTATTCATACACCTTGTTTATTAATTTCATGATATGTGTCCTTAGGACATCTATTTTCGTAATTCACATAGTTTCAAAATTTCAAATGTTTTACCATATAATATATCATCGGGAGAACCTTTTCATAATCCATTTCATTAGTAGAAATATTAAATTTCCACAATAATTAGTTTATTTGAATCCATATTTTCCTCTCATATAACATCATATAATATCTATAAGACATTCACTTGGGTTAATATTTTAATATTATCGACATATGTTAAAATGAATCCTCATTCCCCTTTGGTATCCACCATTCGAACACTCGGTGATATTTATCCTTACATTCTTTGTTGAGTGCAATAATTGGCTAAAGCACATGTCGTTAATCATATACAATGATAACTAATTAATAATAATCAGAATACACTTCATCCAAATTATAATCCCATTTGTATTCTCATAAACATATTTTATATCTATTTCATTTTCATATCGCTCCTTCTAATTCTCAAAATTGAATAACACCAAAAAGTATAGTGTGGGTAAAAATATCAAGAGATGGAAAGAACATAATAATACAAAAAAACATATAGATTTTCAAAATCAAGACACAATATTCTCAATATATGACACAATAGGATTAACCTTGGTCACTCATTTCCATTATTTAAATCCTTCATTATGGTTTTTATGGATTTTTTTTAATTACCAATGAAAAACAATCCAGAGTGTTAAACTGGGTTTTTTTGTATGGCCCACTATCACTCACCATGTGAGGATCATGTCCATATCAATGTACCCATTTGGATTTATTACCCCTTTGGTTTCTCCATGCTAAACCAACATACACTTTTATTATCCATACATGGTTGTAATTTCTTGAAGACTGTCTACCCTATCATTTACCAAAATTCCAGCACATTTTCTTATTCTTTGTCAAATCTTTTGAATTTTCATTAAATAAATCCCTAGATATACCAATAAAAATAACCAAAAAAATTTCAACAAATTTTTCCCATACTTGTTTCTAAAGGTTATATGAACTCTATATTTGATACAAACCATTGAGACTCAGGATTTCATACAAAAATATCACATCTTATTATTTGATTATACAATAAATTTCATAAACACAATCTCAAGTATTGTAATAGTATAGTTTATTTTGATATAGAAAATAAAATATTCCTGTTTCGTGAAATATATTCAACATCTACGACGAATGTCTTCTCACATTGTAATCCTCTTAGGCATACCCTTCATATACATTTCTTTATAATAAGGGGAATGATACAGAATAAAGTTTCAGCTTATATTCTCAATAATTTCAATCAAATGGTAAATCAATATCTAATCATTTGAAATAATTAGATAAGAATAAGTATAGTGATCATGAAAATTTTAAAAGATGTTCATAAAAAACCTGTCATTGATCATAATAATGAGTTATGGAATATAAATTTTCATTTCAGTGGTCATGGATCATAACATTGATACATCATCATAAATAAGTCATTAACAATAAAAACATTTCATATAAGGGTAGAACAATCATAAATATAACAAACTATTTCATGTGTCATGGTTAAATAACAATTTCAATAACATGTTGGTTTATGAATTATATCCTACTTCCCATTGTGGATCAGAATTCACCACTTTCTCATAGTGGATCAGGACACACTTGTATGCATATTGGAACAATCCCATCTAATTTCCTCCCATTTTTATCTCATGAGATATAAATTTTTACCCAATGCATTAGAGGGAGATATATGTATCATCCATCTCATAATGGATTCCATTCATATTCAAACTACAATAACATCAAACATTCACCATATCCTCAGGTCATAAACCATGTAATGAAAGTGGGTTTCATAGGAATTGTTTCAATTCTCCATAGCATAACCCTTGAAAAATGGGTTTCGTTTACATTTCATTAATTAAAAAATTAACCTTGAAGAGAGAGAATAAAAACTATATCCTTAATTCTTCACCCTAGTAAATAAAAAGTTACATTACGTGATGTCATCATAGATATAAAATTAGTTTTAATGATTTTTTGGGAACATTTATTGAGAAATATAGCCTTTCGATTATGTTTTTTTAAACATAAAATATTTTCATAAAATATTTCTTTATAAATGAAATTATTAAGCTATAATAGAATTATTTAAATCATTTAAGAAATAAAATATCATATACAATTAAAAAATGTAATGAAGAAACATTTTTATGATCTTTATATTTGAAAATAACCACGAATACTTATAAAGGATAATTTAAAATTCATTTGAATCATTTTTTGGGGAAAAACAATTTCTTATTCAATATAAAATTTAAAAAAAACATATTTTGAAAATAAATTTCATGCAAAATTATCCGAAATCCTATAATGGAACCACTATAAATAATTAAAAACATTTTTTAGGAAAATATCATTTACTCTATGTAGGAAAATATTAAAAATAAATCATTTTGATAATTTTGTTTATAGATAACCTTTACATTTAATAATTCAATATTAATTTTAAATAATTATCCCTATAGAAGAAAATTATGTTAATTCTATAAATGGTAAAACAAAGATTACTTTCAGCATATCGATAAAATCCAGACGACCATTGATTTAAAATTGACATGAAGGTTCCTTTAAAAAGATGTTGTAAAATAAAAAAAAATAGTTATATATTTCATTAATAAATTATTTTATGAAAGAAATTTAAAATGTTTTTTAAATATTTTATAAGAAAAATGGATTTTGTATGAAGATATAATTAAATATGATTTTTCATAAAGACATTATTTTGAAAAATTTAGTACATAAAGAGATAAAAACAAAGAAAAACATATAATGTCATGACATTACCATAGGATAAGATAAATCATGTTCTTATTGAGATATATGTCATAATATTTTATTATTGGAAGGGAAATCATAAATATTCCACATAATTTATGGGATTGTAGGAAAATAGTCTTACCACTTTGTAACATTTTATCACAATTGCCACCAAATAAAGTATGTGAAACATAGAGTATAATAAAAATATATATTAATTATATAACATATTATTGGTGTTTTATATACACCATACAGCAGAAAAATGTGCATTATATGACTTATGTCCCAAATAATGCACTTTCAAAGAAATAATACCTTACCTCATTAGTTACTTTTGAGCCTTAGTCCATGTGAATATTGTATCCTAAAATGTATCTGTAAATTAAAATAATTTTTAGAAAAATATTCATAAAATATATTCCACAGAATTATACCCACCACATAAAATAAATTTGGGGCATAATATTGAATTGTTGGTGTGAAAGTAAACTGTGAGATGGAAATACCTTACCATATGTCACAAATTCCATCATATATAGTCAATAATCCCCTATAAAAAATATATTTTTATTATAAATTTATTTCTAAACCATGAACATATATATCATACCTTATATGATTTACTATTATCAATTTATTATCAATTTTTTTACATTTCCATGTTAATGTCACATTGTAAAAATAATGACATTGTCTTTTATAGATGTTTAGATTTGTAATTTATTGTCTTCATAAATTTTTTATGGATCCATCATCTATATATTTTTGAAAATTATATAAATATAATATCTATTCTAAAAAATGTATTTAGGTTTATAAATAAAATTTAGTGATAGAAAATGAAATAAACCATTCATGGAAATGGTAGGATGTATGTTCGCATGAAAGTTGTTTGCATTTTCATGAATAAAAGAAATAATTAAATGTAAATATTATATTACCATATTAGAATATATTATATGTCATATATATCTTATATTTTCATTAAACCAATCCTTTTTACCTTCAATTTAAAGTGTTAATGAAGAACATCGCTTTATAATGTGGTATTCTGGCGTACACACAAACCATGTTATTGTATTCACATTGAATTTAATGTAAGAGGTAACATGTCATATAATTATTAAATAACCAAAATAAAATCAAAAATATCAAAAATAAACTATAAATATATTTTTTATATCCATCCATGATAGAAGGATATGGAAATAAAATAACACTGAGTCAAGACGCCCTGGTCCGCCATTCAAACGATTGATGATTTAAAAAATCATATGATGGAAGTGGAAATGTATTTTGGTTATTCAACTGGAGTGATAACATATAATTAATGGGATATAATTATTCAATAATATCATAATTTTTTATATTAATTGAAGTATTTAGAGGATGTAAATAAATAAAATGATGAATTTGGGTTGTTATAACCTCTTCAAGAAACTATTTTTTTTATGAAAAGGACTCATAGGATTGAAATATGACTATTTTAAGTATACTAAGATTATTATTCTGAATTAAATAATTTATTTCGGTATTTATGTTATGATACAAAGGTTTTGGAAATTCTATGGAGGAGAGGACACGAATTGGCCTATTATATATGAGGTGGGTGACACACTTGTAATTTTTGTAAAGAAAAAGGTTTAACCACATTTTTAACGTTAAAGAAGGATCCAAAATGGTTAATTATTGAACATATAAAAAATATGCTATATATATGTTTATCCAATGGGTGTTGAAATTGTTTTTTCATTATTTACTCTTATATTTTTTGTTTAACCGCCTGTTAAAACCATTTTTACCATAATCACATAAAATAACATTAATTTTTTCTACTATTATTTATTTTCAAGGATTAAGAATAACCTATAATATAATAAAAAATTTTATTATTATAAATATAGAATAAATATTTATGAAATAAATTAACAAACATAGAAAATTTTATTTTAAAATCAATCCTGAAAAAGTGATGAGGATATCGGTTTTTAATGTGAAAATGTTCAAAAGATTAAAAAAATTATTTCAAAACTCAATATGAAAATGATTATAATAAATTATAATGGAATAATAAATAAATATTTAAATTAATTTTCTTTTAAAACCTTGTTACATTATTTTTAAATTTTTAAATATATGAAAAGAATTGAAAATTCCTAATAAAAACCATTATTTGTCACTTTCCTTCTAAAAAATTATGTTGTCAAATATTTCTAAAAAATAAGCCATAATATAATTTTAAAATGATTATTTCAAGTACGTACATAATTACATACATAAAAATTATACAATTTCCCAAAAATATTGTTTTAAAATTAGTGATAAAGTTTGACAAAACTGATTTTTAGAAAATTGTAGTTTTATGTGTAAATTTTGATTTTTTTCTTATATCTTGTCTAGATTACACAAACGATGAATTTTAAACATTTAATTGAATATATAATAAAAAAATCACTAAAATAATTCAAAATTTCTTTTTTACTATTTATTGTGGTAAAACACATTTTTTTCATAAAAATTGATTCTTAGAAAAATATTTCATGTATTTTCAAATTGTTTTTATTTTTCATTTATAATTAATTAGGAAAAAAATAATTTATTTTAGATAAACTTGTAATCAATATTTTTTAAAATTTATTTAATCGTATTAAAGTCTTCAATTAATGTAACCAGGTGATAACTATAATATAGTAATATTTTAATAGTATATCAAAAATTTTTTAAACTTTGTATTTCATATCATGAAAAATATAAAACATATGGAATTAATTTGAAAAAAATGTTCAGAAAATTATATTTCTGTTATATTATTGCAATCCCAGTAAAATGGAAATGGGAAAAACACATCACGTTGGTTCCTAAAGTAGTAGTATGTCATATAAAATATCAACTGATTCATTTACAATTTGATGAAAGTTGATATAGATATATTTTATTCCATTAACATAATAGCATAAAATTATATGGGTGATATTGTTGTTATTATATCCGAGTGGTTGAAAAATATTTGAAGTAAATAGAGGAATAAATAAAATGAAATGCATGATTATGGAATATACCACTTCCTCTGAGAATCTCTTTAGGTTTACACTTAAATTATTCATAGGAGGGATTAATAACAAAACTAAGTAATATTTTCGGTTATGAGGGAATTTTGTAAGATATTTGGTGTAATATTAAATTAAACAATGGAATTTGGATATATGAAAATGTGTGTTAAGTGTGAGACCTTTTCTAATTATGGGAGAGGACATGTGTGGATTTTTTTAAATAGTTAAATTATACCCACATTTTTTACATTCCAAATTGCCAAAAAAATGTGTCATTATAGATAATTTTATGTGATATGTTCTAAATATGTCCATATACTGGGTGTTGTACAAATTTATAGGTCATTTACCACTTTTTTATTTAGTTTGACTACCCATTAAAACAATTTTAACCATAAACAATCGAATTAATTTTTGTTATTTTTAATATTAATTTTGAATATAATATTATGTTGAACATATTATATAATATACATCATGTTGGCTTTAAATTTAAATTCAATTTTTTTAAATTTATTTAAATTAAGAGTCAAAATTTTATTCAAAATTAAACTTGCAAAAGTAGTGAAAATGTGGTTTTCTTAAAATAAATTTTTAGGAGATTTAATGTTTTTAATTAAAATAAATATTATCTTGATTTTAATTCCCTAATAAAGATTATTAATTATATCATTGATTTTTTTTTGATTTTTTAACCATATAAAAAATGTATCTTTTAAATGTTATGATTGAGAATGATTTTTAATCAAAAATTAGTATATTTTACAATTCAACGAAAAAATTATCTGTTTAGAAAATTAATATAAATTCACACCATGAAAATATTAAGTATATTATTATAATAATAAATATACTATTTTTTAATATATTTTCTCAATGTATCATAATTTAATTCTAAAATAATCACACAAAATGCTACAAAACTAGTTTTTAGAATGATATAGTTTTTAAGCATAAAATGGGATTTATTATTATATAAGTTCTAGAAAAAAATTAATTTTGAACATATTATATAATATTATATATATAGATTTCATTAAAATAATTCACCAAAATTTATTTTTTATAATTATTAAGGTAAAATGTGTTTGTGAGCAGATAAATATTTTTTTAGAAAAACATTTCTTTTATTTTAAAATGGTTCATATTTTAATCTATAATTAATTGGTTAAAAAAGAACTAAATTTATTATAATGTGTAAACCATATATTTTCCTAATTTTGTTCATAAAATTCCTTCCCCAAATTCTAATAGCTAGAAAATGATAATCATATTAAATAAAACTACCTTAATCGTATGTCATGTTTCTTTAAATCTCGGTGTTGCGTATAGTGCAAGGTATCAATGAAATTAAGTTTATTTGAAAATTTTATTTCAAAAAAACATACAATTTTATAAATTTGTGTGATGATAAAAATAACCCAAATTCAACTGTATCTATGAGATATATTTTTTAATCCCACCACAAAATCCATGGATATATTTTTTCATTTCTATCTGTACACTAGGAAATGATTGAGCATCAAATTTGATGGTTTTCAATAAGTATCATCATACTGAATAACCCAATTATTAAGGTAAAATCTACAATATCATTCTCCATATATTCACACTAAAATATTATTTATGGTATCTATATATATTTTTTCATGTAGGATGAATAGAAAACAGTGATTTATGTACTTACAAAAATAAATATTCTTCAAATGGAAATCATATGGCACACACAACTTGTTCAAAAATAATATTACACCATATTTTCAATTATAAACATTGGAAACCAACCATTATTAGTTTAATCAAAATTTTCTTAAAAACCAATATATGTCTTCATAGCCTCCTTAATTCCTTCTGAAAATGATGAACGCACTAACTAAAGATCAAAAATAGAAGAATTATGTACACACACAATTTCATAACCAAATTAATTAAAACATTAACAATATGATCATTTTCCAGTCATAACATAGTAAATTATGTATTATATTTTATTACTTAAGGAATTAACACATGTTATTTATTTACCAGAATGATAGTGAATTGGGAAATGTTGATATTAAATCAATGATAACTGTCACAACCCGTCCTCGGGGCCCGTGTCATGACTACACCAAGCCCACCTTCCATAGGTTACGGGATGTCAACTAGCACCAAAGGCATAAATCCCGATAACTGGGAATGCATTGCCTTTATAAAAGTAAACAAAACACCACAGAGTACAAGCGAAAGTAATACACTAAGTACAAAAGAAGTGATGAAAAGTAAATGGGCTAGAATACAAACCCAACTGAAAGTACAGCTACAACTGAACGAAAGTACAACAGAAAAAGAAAACAGCTCGAAGAAAGGAAGCAGCTCCTGGGTCGTCCTCCTCAGATCCTACCTGAAGGGTAGGTACAGATAGTGTAGCTCCTGGATCGTCCACCACAGATCTTACCTGAAGGGTAGGTACAGATAGTGCAACTCCTGGATCATCCACCACGAATCCTACCTGAAGGGTAGGTATAGATATCCTCCACAAATCTCTTGACTGTCAACCTCCTCTGAGTATCGTCTCGTCATGAAGTCCACCTCCTTATACTGACTCATCGTGAGGTCCACCTCTGGGTATCGTCTAGTCTTCGAACACTTGGCCTCCGTCAGCACTGCCCATCGTCTGCAACTAACACAACGAGGTGCGGACATAGCCTGTACAGGGGTGAGTATAATGATAATCAGTAGGGACCCCGAGACCCTCAAGGTCTCACTAAATCCAACAAGTATAACCACAAAGAAAATCTCAACAGATAACCTCTACTTAGGTATATGCCCTTACATATACCTATGTTATCAAGTAACCCATCTCAATCATGTGGAAACAAAAATATTATGAAATCAACGGATAACAACAAACCACGTATATTCCCATACATATACCTAAGTTATTAAGTGACCCATATCAATCATGAGGGAAACACAAAGGTCATAGACTAAGCTCAAACCAGGATTTTCATTATCGAAACTGTAACTGCTGAAGAGCCTCGTCTCTGGACTGTACAGTGCTCCTGTCACGACTCCGAGGTACTGCTCAGTAACTGAAGACTGCTGAAGTACTCCTCCTGTCGAGTACCGCGGGCCAGGCACCCAAACACAGTAGTGCATCCCGCTGGGGTCTGCTACCCAAACACAGTAGTGCACACCCCCTAATAGCCTGCAAAGGTACTCTCCGGACAAGTACCGCGAGTCTGCACCCAAAACATTATTGCTCTATCCACCATGGGTCTGCACCCAAACAATGTAGTGCTTCGTCCACTGTGCTAGTTGACTCACTCCATGTCGATTCGGTCAAGCAGTCTTCAGGACTCAGTCGGCTACACGGTCTCCATACTCTGAACGCTCGTCTCTGGTAGGGTCCACTCCATGAGCTATTGGTCGATACTAAAAGTATCTGAATGTCCCATTATGAAGTATCTCAAAGGACCGCCTCGTCATAGGGGTATCAACACAACAGACGGCGCATCAATCGGATGCCCTGTCTGTGAGTTATTAGCATTTTCGTCCATGGGGCCCGGGTGGTTTCATGTGTGAACCAACCCGGTCGTATCTCATCTGTACCCCAAAATCTCATAGGGTATACACATAGGGATCGTTTCTCAACTTGATCACCAACGCCGCTGACGGTTCGTCAAACGGACGTTCGGTCTGAAAGATATCATCTTTTCTGTTCCAGGGGTCCGGTTAGATTTCGAGTATAATCCAACCTGGCCACTATCCGACTGTGTCCAAAACTCAGGCGAAGTATTCCAAATGTTCCAAATCATCAAAATTAATCCAACAAAGTCGACGGCACGTCAATCGGACGTCCGGAGCTCAAGATATAAGCGTTTCCACTCCGAGGGCCCGGTTGGTTTCGTATCCAAACCAACCCGGCCGTACTCAATGTTCACCAAACCCTTGAGTGTAATATAAAGAAACGACTGTCTCGATCCAAGGATCACATCTCGACTGACGATGCGTCGATCGAAGGTCAGTATCCCACGATATGGGCGTCTGAACGAAACTATCCGAAAATAGGGGGTTCGGGCCCGGTCCGACCCGGCCCAATACCCCCCCCCCCCCAGGTCGGCCCGAACCGGGTCATCCCGAACCGGGTCCGGACCATTAGGGCGTGGCCCGGCCTAACCGGCGCAGCCCGGCCTTGCCTGGCGCTGGCGCGGCACGGCGACCGCAGACCAGGCGGCTCGGCCGAATCGGTCGAGCGGATGAAATAGACGGGGGGCGCGCTGCCCCCCCCCCCCCTATTTGGAAACAGCTGCCCCCCATGAGGGGGCCTCTCCTGTTCCCGCGACGCTGCAGGTCGCCGCGTCTCCCCCACCAGATCCCGTGCGGCCGGCCGGTTTTGGCCACCACCTTCGGCCGCCACGCCGGCGTGGCGCGCCGACATCACCTTCCACGGACCACCGGACGCGCTCCGGTGGTCCGATTCACCCGTCGACTGCACCTAAGGCCCTCCCGGGACCTGTAGGATACAACGAAGGGTCCAAATCACCTCTTCCACCGGCTTCTTCAATGCTCGTCTATCCTCATGTCAAATAAACAACTGCAAAGTCTTCGATTCACCTCTTTGGCGCCGACTCCGGCCGCGGTTTGGTTCGGCCTCAACGGCGCTGCGCTCTTTCATCGCATTCCTTCTTGTTTACACATGGTGTCGTTGCTCCATGCCGCCTTTGTTCGAGTCGCAACGAACACACATCAAAGGGGGAGGATGGTCGGCCGTGTTCCTGCGGTCCGACCTCCACCCGTTATTGCGATAATAGGTGGCCCAAAAAGACGATAAATCAGCAATGAAAGTAATCACGAACATATAGAATATTATCCCCTACCTCGAGTGTTGTTGAACAAAGGCTCGTCGTAGAATTGAACGTCGCGGAAGAAGGAGGATCGTTTCCTCACGGAGGAATGGTGTCTCCCTTCCATTGACGTGGAAAGAAGGAACGAGGAGATGCGTGTCGGGTCGTCGATCTCCGAGGAAGGCGTCTCTCACCATCGTCCGTCGTTGGAGGTCGACCTTCTTCGTCGGCGGCGGTGCGTTCTTCGCGTTCTTAGACATAGAATGAAGAACTTCAAGACTCTTCTTTTTCTCCCCAAAACACAACACAACAAGCCCAAAAATAATAAAATAAGACTTGTCTTATTTTATTAACACACAAGACAATGACTTTGAAATTCAAAATTGAAGCAACCAATTAATTGAATTTAATTGAAACTTTTAAACCGCCCAATTAAAAGAGGCATTTAATATTTATATAAACTCATGAGTTGAATTTCATTAATTGGGGGGGGTGCGGGTGTGTTACTGAAATTAAGGAGGGTTTTAGGAAGTTGAAAGGGGTGGGGCTTGTGTGGGCCCCACCCCACTAGTATCCTACCTAGTGGATTAGTTAGGATGTGGGTCCCACTCAACCACTTAGCTTAGGTTAACACTTCTTTAAATAAAATAAATTTGTTTGTACCACTTTTATTTTATTCCTTTACTAAACCCAAAAGTCAATAACCAAACCCGAGAAAATGCAAGTCCAGAAAAGGTGTTTCTAAGAAATTACCGGCGCTGCGATTCTATCGGTGCCCTTGGAATTTCAATTCCGAGCACCAGTTCAAAAGATAGAAAAACCCACCTGTTCGTTCACTGAATGTACCCGAGATAATCTTCGGAAAATATTTCCTGGCACACCGGGCCTCGGAATCAGGCGCCGTTAGAAACCGCGTTCTTGTAAAATTACAAAACAAATTAAGATAAAAATTTCCTTGATATTTTCGGGTCTTTACATTACTCCCACCTCAGGGCTTTACATCCCCATAAAGATTTAACACAAACTGGGGACACAAAAGTAGTACTAATCATGCATCTGAGCCTTCCGCTCCCATGTGCTCACCTGGAGGTTCCCGTACTATCAATGAAAGCGCACCCAAGGAATCGACCATCCTCATAGGATCCGCTCCTGTCGATCCTCGATCCCCACTGGAACCACCGTTAAAGTCACCCCATCGGCCAAGTCTAGCTCCCCATGGTCGATGATATGCATTGGGTCAAGCACGTATATCCTCAGTTGAGATACGTGGAAGTCGTCGTGCACCTGGTGCAACTAAGGTGGATGGGTCAAGTGGTAAACCGCCTCGCCTACCCTGCTGAGGACCTAGAAAGGTCCATTGAACCTCACAGATAACTTTTCGCCTCTTCCACATCTCCATAAACCTCGTCGAGGTGAGACCCGTATAAAGACGTGATCGTCATCCTCGAACTCAAGAGGCCTCCAATTCCTGTTAGAAATGAAACTCAAAACGACTGTTGCCACAACAGTAAGGTTGACCGACTCAAGAGTGATCGGTCACACACTCCTATGCATGAGTTTATCATGTGCTGCATGGGTTTTCCTTTTTGCCGACCATGGAAAACCCAACCTGACATCGTAGTTAAAACACAACCTTTTTGCCTAATACCATCAATTTGTGTATGAACTATGATTGCCCAGTCCATACTCAAACCAACGTCGTAAGGCCTCGACGTTGTCACCAAGAGATTCCAACCGAAACTCTCACCTCGAGGTTCTGACCACACCATCAGCGTAGGTGTGGTTATCGGGTCTCCTCCTATGGTATCTCCCGATGTGAGGGTCAAGTCCACGGCTTACCGGAAACCCTAGGTCTGGGACAAGATTTGTGTAAAGAAGGAATGATTCATATCAACGTATGATACTACGACAGCTAGTAGTGGACACTGAATATCCCTTGAATCATTTGTAGAGCCATTGGGTCACACTAATTCTCCGCCCACCAGCTCCCTGAGCCTGGCGGGGACAACTAAGGCAGGTGGTTGTAGCATGTTAAAAAAGTACACCACCTCATACTGCTCTCCTAACTCTGCATCCACGTCTGTTGCTTCGCAGACTCATGTCTCTTTAAAGCTTCCTCTTCTTGAAACATTTAACACGCCCTGAGTCTCTATGACTGGCGCCAGTTTCCTATTTCTTACTGCACTGTGCAGTCTTCATCCGCCCCTGGATGATCTGCACCTTCTTTTCCTACGATCCGTAAGAGCTGCTAAAATTTATCCTTTGTCGAAAAGAGAAACTTGGTCTCATCTCTTAGATGAATCACCCCCATTGCCTAATATAGTCAATCCTGACATTAATGATGTATTCATTCCATGGATGACATCATAAGGATTCAACATAACTACCAAGATATCCAACTGTCACTCTCGCCTCCATGGGTCGAGTCACACTGTCGGCATTAGTGTGAGGTCACTGGGTCTCTTCCTGTAGAATTCTCGAAAGTGAGGGTCAAGTCAATAGTTTTTAACTGGAACCTCTCAGTATCAACCAAAAAAACTAACAGGAAAACAAACACCACAAAGATAAGTGTCTTTTATTATAGAAGCTCATAGTACAAAGACACAACAACAACAACAACAACAACAATATGGAACTAGAAGTACCAAAAATAAAAAGGTATCTACTAGTTCCGCTCCTATCCACCTGATTCTAGAGCTCTACTGCCTTGTCCAATAATAGGCTGTTGGTCAAGCACCAACTACTGCTTCTATCTCGGTGGCTCCTCCAATGCCTACGGATCAATTGTGTGAGGAGTCGGACTGTCACGTGCCATGTGACCCTTCCTGCCGCAGGAGAAACACTGTCTATTTCTGGCACACCTGGCTTTGACTCCACCCCGGGTGCCCCGCACCACTGATCCTATAACCCGAGGTCGCCCACCTGCTGTTCTGGTCCTCTTGGACCTAATCATCATTTGTCTACTGCCTATAGATGACTCGGCTACTGATGGGAAAACATGTGGCAAAGGCAGCAGCTTCTGAACACGCTTGGGGTGCAGAGCTACTGGTACAAACTCCACCCTGAAGATGGTCTCGAAGTCTCCCCATGTGAAGGTCATCCTGTCGCAATACTGGAAGAAGTGTCTCCACCACCTACCTGCTGCTGCCTGAAGGAGGCTAGCATCAATGACCACCATGAAATCTGCTGGCGTCTCCACTAGCCTGAAGACTCTCACCACATCCTCCAGCCAATACTCAGCCACCTGCAGGTCCATCTCTCCCCAGAACCAGGGTGGCCTCTAGCGCTAGAACTCATACAGCGCGCTCAAGCGGCGTGCATCGCCTACTGCTGGGGCTGGTGGAATCGGTGGCCCAACGTATGGTAGTACCTCTTGTGCCTCTACTGCAAGAGGGCCCTGTACCTAAGCCTCATCGCTCGACAGACTGTCAGTACGCACATCCCTCTGGGCTCTAGCTGGTCGCCCATGGAAAGGCATCCTAAAAAGAACATACGTGACACGGTCAAACGATTTATACCTGGTGATCTGACCTTCTTTGATCTGTTTTAAGTGTAAGACTTTTGAAAACACATACGCAATCAGTGTTTTCGTGCACAAAGTTGGAAATCAGTTGTCAGGGACCTGGTGTATGGATACGTCAGCCGTCGCACCAACAATGGACTCCCTGAACTGAATACCACACTCGGTACCCTTAACACTATTTCTTCACATAGAAAAATATCAGAGTTCTTAGTTCTGCGGTAGAACCGAACTCCTCTGATACTAATTTGTCATGACCCATCCTCGGGGCCCGTACCGTGACTACCCCAAGCCTGCCATCCATAGGCCAGGGGCTGGCGACAAGCACCAGAGGCACAAATCCCGATAACTGGGAAGGAATTTCCTTTATAAAAGTAACCAAAAACCACAGAGTACAAGCGGAAGTAATACATTAAGTACAAAATAAGTGATGAAAAGTAAATGGGCAAGAATACAAACCCAACTGAATGTATAGCTAAAACTGAACAAATGTACAAACGAAAAAGACAACAACTAGAAGAAAGGAAGAAGCTCCCGGGTTGTCCTCCTCAGATCCTACCTGAAGGGTAGGTACATATAGCGCAACTCCTGGATCATCCACCACAGATCCTACCTGAAGGGTAGGTACAGATAGTGCAGCTCATGGATCGTCCACCACGGATCCTACCTGAAGGGTAGGTACATATATCCTCCACAACGCTCTTGCCTGTCAACCTCCTCTGAGTATCGTCTCACCGTGAAGTCTACCTCTAGATACTGACTCGTCGTGAGGTCCACCTTCAGGTATCGTCCAGTCTTCTAACACTCGGCCTCTGTCAGCACTTCCCATCGTCTGCAACCAACACAAAGAGGTGCGGGCATAGCCCGTGCATGGGTGAGAATAATGATACTCAGTAGGGACCCCGAGACCCTCAGGGTCTCACTAAATCCAACAAGGATAACCACAAAGAAGATCTCAACAGATAACCTCTACTTAGGTATATGCCCATACATATACCTATGTTATCAAGTAACCAATCTCAATCATGAGGGAACACAAAGATTATGAATCAATGGATAACCACTAACCTGGTATACGCCCATACATATACCTAAGTTATCAAGTGACCCATCTCAATCATGAGGAAAACACAAAGGTCATAGACTCAGCTCAGACTAGGATTTTCATTATCGAAACCGTAACTGCTGAAGAGCCCCGTATCTGGAGTGTACAGTTATCCTATCATGACTCCGAGGTATTTCTCACTAACCTAAGACTACTGAAGTACTCCTCCTATTTAGTACCGCGGGCCATCCACCCAAACACAGTAGTGCTTCCCGCCAGGGTATGCTACCCAAACACAGCAGTGCACACCCCATAATAGCCTGCAGCGGTACTCTCTGGATGAGTATCGCGGGTCTGCACCCAAACTAGTAGTGCTCCATCAACTAAGGGTCTACACCCAAACAAATTAGTTCTCCTTCCACTGGGCTAGTCGACTCACTCCAAGTCGAGTTGGTCAAGCAGTCATCAGGTCTCAGTCGGCTACACGGTCTCTGTACTCTGAACACTCGTCTCCAGGAGGTTCTGCTCCATGAGCTACTGGTCGATACTACAAGAATATCAATGTCCCATGAATAAGTTTCTCAAAGGACCGCCTCGTCATTGGGGTCTCAACGCAGCAGACGGCGCATCAATCGGACGCCCGGTCTGTGAGTTATTAGCATTTTCGTCCCAGGGGTCTGGTTGGTTTCGTGTGCTAACCAACCCAGCCGTATCTCAACTATACCCCAAACTCTCATAGTGTATACAAATAGGGACCGTTTCTCAACATGATCACCAACGCTGCTGATGGTTCGTCAAATGAACATTCAGTCTGAAAGATATCATTTTTTCCGTTCCAGGGGTCTGGTTGGATTTCGGGTACAATCTAATCCGTCCACTATCCAACTGCTTCAAAAACTCAGGCGAAGTATTCCAAAAGTTCCGTCTCATAAAGAGGAACCCAACAATGTTGATGGCACGTCAATCGGACGTCCTGAGCTCAGGATATAAGGGTTTCCACTCCGAGGGTCCAGTTGGTTTCGTATCCGAACCTACCCGGCTGTACTCAAAGTTCTTCAAAACGTTGAATGTAATATACTGAAACGATCGTCTCGATCCAAGGATCTCATCTCAACTGATGTTGCATCAATCGAATGTCTTTAGCCCACGATATGGGCATTTGAACGAAATTGTCCGAAAATAGGGGTTCGGGCCCGGTCCGACCCGGCCTGATACCCCCCCCCCCCCGGGTCGGCCCGAACCGGGTCGACCGGAACCGGGTCCGGGTCCGGCCCATTAGGGAGCGGCCCGACATGGTGGGCATGGCCCGGCCCAGCCTGGGCGCGGCCCGACCCGGCCTGGCGCTGGAGCGACACGGCGCCCACGGACCAGGCGGGTCGGCCAAAACAGTAGAGCGGATGAAACGGATGGGGGGCGCGCTGCCCCCCTCCCATTTGGAAATCGCGGCCCCCATGAGGGGGCCTCTCCTGTGCCAGTGACACGGCGGGTCGCCGCGTCTCCCCCACCGGATCCCGCGCGACCGCGGGATCCCGCCTCCGTCGCGGCGGCTCCTACCGGCGGTGGGCCGGGGCACCGCCGCCTCAGGGCGGCCGGCCGGTGCCGGCCGCCGGCGCAGCGCACCGGCGGCAACTTCCGCGGACCGTCAGATGCGCCCCAGTGGTCCGATTCACCCACCGTCCGCGCCTAAGGCCCTCCCGGGACCCGTAGGTTACTGCGAAGGGTCCAAATCGCCTTTGCGACCCATTTCTTCAATGCCCGTCGATCCGCACGTCAAATAAACAACTGAGGAGTCTTCGATTCACCTCTGTGGCCCAGAATCCGGCCGCGGTTTGGTTCGGCCTCCACGGCGCTGCGTGATGGTGCCACGCTCCTTCGTCGCATTCCTTCTTGTTTCCACGCGGTGGCGTTGTACCGTGTCACCTTTGTTCGAGTTGCAATAAACACACATCAAAGGGGGAGGAGGGGCGGCAGTGTTCGTGCGGTCCGACCTCCTCCCGTTATTGTGATAACCGGGGGCCCAAAAAGACGATAAATCAACAATGAAAGCAATCACGAACATATAAAATATTATTCCAAACCTCGAGCGTTGTTGAACGAAGGCTCGTCATGGAATTTAACGTCGCGGAAGAAGGAGGATCGTCGCTTCGCGGAGGAAGGGTGTCTCCCTTCCTTTGACGTGGAAAGAAGGAACGAGGAGATGCGCGTCGGGTCGTCGATCTCTGAGGAAGGCGTCTCTCACCATCGTCCATCATTGGAGGTCGGCGTTCTTCGTTGGCAGCAGTGCGTTCTTCGTGTTTTTCGACGAAGAATGAAGAACTTCAAGACTCCCCTTTTTCTCCCAAAAACTCAACACAACAAGCCCAACAATTATAAAATAAGACTTGTCTTATTATATTAACACACAACCCAACGACTTAGAAATTCCAAATTAAATCAACCAACTAATTGAATTTAATTGTAACGTTTAAACCGCCCAACTAAAATAGGCGTTTAATATTTAAATAAACGCACGAGTTGACATTCATTAATTGGGGGTGGGGTGTGGGTGAGTTACTGAAATTAAGGAGGGGTTGAGGAAGTTTAAAGGGGTGGGGCTCGTGTGGGCCCCACCCAACTAGTATCCTACCTAGTGGATTAGTTAGGATGTGGGTCCCACTCAACCACATAGCTTAGGATAACACTTCTTTAAATAAAATAAAATTTGTTGCACCACTTTTATTTTATTCCTTTACTTAACCCAAAAATTAATAACCACACCCGAGAAAACGCAACTCTGGAAAAGGTGTTTCTAAGAAATTACCGGAGCTGCGATTTTATCGGTGCCCTCAGATTTCAATTCCGAGCACCAGTTCCAAAGTTAGAAAAACCCGCTCTTTCGTTTAATGAACGTACCCGAGCTAAACTTCATAAAATGATTCTGGGGACACCAGGCCTCAAAATCAGGCGCCGTCACAAACTGTGTTCTTGTAAAATTCCAAAGAACATTAAGAAAAAAATTTCCTTGAAATGTCTGGGTCTTTATAATATCCATCTTCTATTCCTCATGGTTATCAATTTCTGAGTGAATATATACATTAAAAAATTACAATCATCATATATTTCTCATTTACCAAAATATAAACGATGAATCCATATTTTTAAATAAAAATATATAATATCCATCTCAATATCATGTATAGGATAACTCTATTCATGTTGTCTTAATTTTCATGATTCCTAATGATAACTCCATCATTTTGTATCAAGGCACTACAATGTCATTTTAATGAAGTATCAGAGTCAAAAAAAATTTAATCAAAATATTTTTTATAAATGAGAATACATTACCATCAATCAATATTCTTTTGAATTACCGGAAAAATTAATCACATTACATTCTTAGGAGAATTTAAATACTTTTTAGTAATCATTTTTTGGCCTAGATAGCTGATCAATGTTCTCATAAAACCAATGGTTGTCAGAAAATCGTTTGTAAAAACATAAAATAAATGTGTAAATTTTAGGACTTTTCCACTCTTTCAAAAATTTAGGCTTAGTATGAATAATAGTTACACCTTATTTTCAAATAATATATAGAAGAAAATCCACTTTGTATCCAAAATAAACATTTAATAAGTTTTCAGTAATAATATTTTCTATTAAGGATTTCAAATCAATCCGCAAGATTATATCTTCATATTTATATATTTTGATGTGTATCGAAATAACATCTAGGAACACTACCATTATTTTATTAGAATACTCATCAAATATACTATTCATTATATCTATAAATAGAGCGTCTTAATTTGACAAACCAGAAAATCAAAACCAAAAAATCATAATGACTATAACAACTATAGAAAATAAAACTCATAATTCCCCCCCTTCACCATATAAGATTTATTATAAAACATGAGATCAATCCGTGAAATGTATTGTGCACCATCAAATCATTCTATCTTGTTATCCATATGAGGTAACAGATACAGGTACTAAACAATACTATTATTTAGTTCTAAATAATCAATGAAAAAATTCATTAAAAAATACTTATTTCTAACCAATATTATAGTAGAACCTCATAGAGAAGTACTAGGGTGGAAGATAACCTTATCAAGAAATAAATTATAAAACATCATTTGTAACATCTAAAATGTTGTCTTCTGATAAATATGCTTTTAAATTTGATTAAGCACAAGAGACTATGTCAATAGTATACTCAAACATCCGATCATAAATAACACTGGTAAATTCAATAAGAAATACATTCATATATTCATTCACTACAAGAACATCACAAAATTGAATAGTTCCATTACTTTTAATCATATTTGAATGATAGCAGTGACAACCATATTTTATTAGCTTCTTAACTTTATGGTAAGTTATAAAAAGTATGAACTCATTCTTATATATTAGTTGGAACCTAATCAAGAAATTGAACATGAATTATTAATATTTGAAATCTATCATAGTATTAAAAACTAATACCAAACCTTTTTATAATAAAATCAATTCATACAATCATAAATATAGCATTAATTTTAGAAACAATTATTCACAAAATGATAACAATAATTATTTGATAAATTTGCGTTCCTTTTAAACAACCTCGATGTGTTTTAACCAAGAGTTTGGGATTCAAATCATAAAATGGTATTTCTATTTTAATATTATATTTACAATATTTTAAATAATTTTGAGATCCAAAATCAAGAACGAAATTTAAATCACCTAAATAATCAATTAATATTTCTATCACCAATTCATTTTTGGGTCTCACCTTTTCAGAAGAATAAAAATCCTATGTGGAAGATTTTTGTTTTTGCTCACAATACATACAACATAGAGTAACTAAAATTAGACATTAATCACCCTATTTACCATACTACATCAAATTAAACAAATTCATGGACAACATTTCATTACTTGCATAACTATATCTATTGCACTTTTCTTTATACTCATGTGACATGTGTCCATTCTTTCCATAATGATAACACCTCCTGTAGAACCACTGGATTAAGGTAATTGATTCTTTTTTATGAATTATATATATATATATATTTAATGATAGGGATGTTTTTCTATGTATTATAGGTGTTTCAAATATTTTAATAAGATTTTATCGAGGTACACTATTTGATCATAGTTATAAAAAACCATGAAGCATATTTGGGAAATCATGCATGTAGCGATAGTGGTAACTGGGTAGAACCATGGTTGGAAAATATTCTTGAACAAAAATGTATATTCTTAGGGGAAACCAAGAAATTTTTTGCCAATGAAAAATCACGGTTGTTGCCCAAATTGTCATACCATGTAATGAAACTATACCAAGGGTTGGATTAGGAAATAGAATCCTCATGGTCTGTGAATGGTCTACCTAACAATGTGGCCTAACTATTTAGTGTATAGTTAGCCCTAAAATATTAGTGGTTCTAATTAATTTTATTCCCTTTAAACCGCTATTATCCAAAAAATTCTCTCTTAAAAAATATTTATTTTCCTCCAAATGACTGAGATGTGATTCCCTTCTATATGAGATATAGTTCTTGGCAGTTCAAAGCCCGTTGGAGATCAATATTCCCAAGTAAATCTCAATAAATGACAATTTACCTAGTTATCTTCTATTTATATTTTTAATTCCTTATATCTAATGTTATCAGGATATATTCTTATTCATTGATTTTAATTTTAAATTTTATTGTAGATTTTTGGGAAGAAATGGTGTTTCATGTTTTGATCTAGATAATTGTTATGGCATTCTTCAGTTTTTCAATATTTTTTTATATAGGTGGATTTCCTCTAAACACCACATGATTAAAAATTGATGTATTATATTTAAATAAATATATTTCAAGATATTATTTTGAAACCCTGTTGTAATAGTTGATGGAATTATATTGAGTGTTGTGTTTGATATGTTATTGAAATTGGAGCTTTTTCTGGAAAATCCTCATGTTGATAATTTTATAATAGTTATTTGAAAATTATGGTTTGGATTTGATATTTTGAAAATGGTTATTGAAATTTTTTAATTAGAGGGTTATTTTATGAGAAATGCTTTATCATTGATTTTTTTGATACTGGATTGGTTTGGGTTCGTTTCCATTAGATGTGACCTTGTAGAAGCGGTGTGTTCCCTTGGAGCACTATGTAATGGTCAACTTGTGACGGAATCTTTGATCGATATAAGACAAATCATGAGTATGTAACTATAAAATGGGAATGCATGTGGTGATATGAGCATGTGTGGAATCATGTAATGCGTGTTGTTAATGTAATTAAAAATGTTTTAACGAAATTTATTATTTTATTCCTTGGAAACTAATTTGTCTTGGAAAATTGTTTTCTCATTGAGAACTCTTTTTTTTATATAAAATATTTTATATTGTTGTTAAAATAATTTATATAAATGGGATAATTTTTCCCCTTTTTTATTAAGTTGGTAATTCATAAGGGAAACCCTATCAAGGTTATACTCACTGCCTTCTTGTGAAATGTTGTCCATTTAAATATGTAATCTCTCAAGAAATTGGTAAAGTAAATATATCTTGGGTATTTAGTGAGGATTCATGACAGTATAGATTTGGCTTATTCAGTTTGGGTTTTGGATATGGTTGAGAGTTACTGGTTGGAAGTCCTCCTTTGGGGGATTTTTAATTACGGATCCTTTGGTGTTGTAACATGGTTTGTTATTTCTACTATGATAATGTAATTGGATTACTTATATTTTGAGTTGTATTTTGTAAACATGAATCAAATAGAAGAGTTATAGTTATTCTCCTGTCGTTGAAATTTTACATTCAAATGTAATATGATACCCAAATATTATTTAGAACCTTGGAATTTATTAAGAGACTTTTGTGTCTTGGGGATGTCTCTCTAGGCTTGTATCACCCACCACCTCTTCCCAGTCCAATGGATGAGGGGAGGGATGTTACAAATGGTATATGTTTGTTCTAACCTTCAAAATAAGTAATGTATTATCAAAAAGTTTGAAATTTTATAAGTTTTGATAATTATTTTGATCAATTGAAATGGTATAAAGTATTAGAATTATTGAAACATTAAATATAGAGAATTAAAAGGTGTCATTGACCTCATTAACTTGAGCTTCAAATTACCAGCGTGATCTGGTACACGAGTATTTTATGGAACATCTATGTGAGTAGTAACCTCATGCTCATGGTTTTAGCAAATGATATTATCATGACATGAATTGATAGAATGAATTCCCACTATGAATAACTTTTTCTTTATTGAGGTAATAATTTATGTAAATGGTATTATGTAATGTTTTTTTGGAAATTATTGAAAATATTTTAATATAATGTGATCTTGGAAACAATAGATAGTGGTTTTCGAAAATAGAGACAACGTATTTTTTTGTGGTTAAAAGTAATGTTTCTAATTATTGAAATTTAAACATGGAATACCTATGAATTTTGTTTTTAGAGAGTGAGACTAAATGTATTGTGGTTTTTTTCATAGAAAATTGAACTATGTTGGCACCATAAGAACCAACCATGGGAGGTTGTTGAGAATGTAGTTATAGTTAAGCCACAAGTGAATTGATAGTTGGACTAATTTATTATCCTATATTTTTTCCCATTTATTCAGGTATATGAAATGAGGAACCAAGATAAGTGTATCCTTCATTTCATTTCTATAACCATAACATTCCCACCTTTAATGGGGATTCTGAAGCAAAAAAAAAGAAGTTCAATTGAAAAGGATGAATGAGATATTTTATTTCAATAGGACACGAGGAGAGAATAATTTTACCTTTTAAAAGTATAATCTAAAGGATCTGAAATGCTAGTTGTGAAATTTAGTAATTCATGCTTTATTCGATCAATCTGTGGAATTATATTATTTTTAAGAATTTTTCATCAAAAAATTATATCCTCACACGTTCAGGATATCTAAATAAATATAATTTTATAGTTTAATTTTTTAGAATCAGATTTTAATAGATTACACGACTATATTTATTAATTCAGTCCTCTTTACAATGTTAATGTTTTCAAGTGCATCCTTGAAGGTAAGATTTTTTTAGTTTGGGTTGAATAAATAAATTCACTACATAATTAATGTCTTATATACAATAGATTATAAGTATGTGGTTAATAGAGTGGTAGTGGAAGAAAAAGGAAACTCTGGAAACATAGTTAGAATAATTATGTTTTTTATACGAGAACAGGTGGAAACTCTCTTGCATAGAACATGCGGATGAGGGACACCCATTCGAAAGAGGGTGGTATATCTCAAAATAAACCATTAATTATCTTATGATGCCACCAAATTGATTCATAATCATGAATAATATTTTATCTAAACAAAAAATAATAACTAATATTGCCAAATCAATTACAAGAAAGAACACTGAGGGGGGATGGAACAGATCCACATGAATAAGGGTGTTTGATGAAGTGGAGTCCAAGAGAGGACCCTTTAATGAGGTCAATACATTTTTAAGGATGTGTTCCCATGATAAAAAAGGGAAAAAATATCCCTTTATTTATTGGACCATAATACAAGATAAACTTCCACTTTATTACCCTCTTTCCAAGTATGTTTCAGGTTTATTTTATTGACGATTAGGGATGTGGAACTCCAAATGTGATAAGAGATGAAAAATGAAATATTAATGAGTAAATTTATATAATTATAAATTGTCATAGAATTTATTTTAATGGTAACCAGTAGTATATTATTTTAGATGTAAAATTTCAAAGCATTGAGCATTTCCCAAGAATTCTCTAGAATGGAATCAACTATCCCAAATAAGACAGTGAAGGATAATTCCACCTTACATATGGTAACCCAAACCAAACCACCCTCATCATATTATTAATGATACATGAACCATCTGTATTAAGATTCAAACTATTGATTCTTGGGTTCCATTGGATCCACAATCCAAGGGATATCACCATATGATTTGATAGAGGATAGTTTATATACATAATAATCTATATTAGAGAGGGATCATCATAGTAGATATTAAAAATAATTACCAGATCATAAACCAACCAAATTGTTATGGTAGTAAGATCCCTCATTCTAAACAATCATCCCCCCTCAATTCATTTTTCCATGCCTCTCAAATTATTTAATAACTAGCTGACCGATAAAAAATCTCTCTGATTCTTATCATATATCAATATCATACAATCGTTTCAATCAACATTCCTCCTCAGCATATGACTATTCCTGCATGTTTTCAGTGTGGTTCATTTTATAATATTATCTGATATTTTATGAAACCATATAGAGTAACTCATAATTTATTCCATATGGTACAATATTTATTATATTCTCACAGTTATCCATGTTTGGGTTCAAGAGACACACCTCAGTATTCTATAGAATCATTAGGCTAGACAGGACGAGTGCATCAGAGTAACTTTTTCCAAATAAACCATGAAATTCAAGCTAACTGTGGGAGCAATATGACTCTTCAATATATGTAATCTTAACAATGCAAATAAGAGAAAAGAGAACATTGTAATAAATCTCATGGATCTTAGAATGTGATCATTGAAGATAAATCATTATGTTCAATGACGAGAGGTATGATTTTTTATGAAATACCCTTATAGAAACGTTTTTTGATTAAAGACAACCCCATTCATTAGTTTCTTATCATATCATTGATCTAATGGGTTTATATGTTGAGAATATTCCTTCTATAGTGAAATCTAAAACACCATTGCGATAATGACAGTGTTAGGAATTAAAACTTATGTCTTGTTCGATAATATCCAATGAGCCTGATTTGGTATGGTATTTTTCTATTATATATATGTATGTCTATGAATTAATTCTAAGAAAGCATTGTATTAGATACTTTAATACTCGTAATAATTTTTATGCATGGATGGTGAGTTTTAAATCACATGATGATGTTAGAAAAATCATTATAGGTGACCTAGTAATAGATAAAAGAATTGATGGACCCTTGGTAGGGGAAGATGTACCTATATTATACAAATTAACAATAGTTTCATTGGATTTGGTATATAGGATCAGGATAAGTGATTTTCACCAATATTGGGAAAGTTCTGTTTTTTTGAATATTTCTGTGTTTTATACTCATAAGATAAGTGAAGTATACAATTGATATCATTTTAGGGAATTTTACTATTCCCATTCCAAATTTTATAATGGAATATATATAATTTAGGGAATTGAGGGATTATTTGGAAGTGTTACTAAATAATGTTTTCATCTAACTTACCATGTCTCTATGGGTAGAATAAGTTATTTTGCAATAAAGGTTCAAGGAACTCATAAAAATTGTGTAGATTATTGTAAGAATAAATATGATATGTTAAATAATGTGTATCCCATTCCATTCATTGGTGTTCTGTTTTATCCATTGATGAAATCCAAACTATTCTATAAGATTGATTTACATTCAGGAAATCACCCATTGTAGGTTCTGAAGGGGGAATTCTATAAATAGATTTTACAAATTGATATGGGAAATATTAATAAATTATTATTCCATTGTGATTTTATAATACCCTAGTCAACTATATAGAGTTTTTGGATCATATATTTAGATGTCATTTTTTGTCTTTCATGGTGGTGTTCTTGGATGATATACTACTGTATTCTAGGAACATGGTGGATCTTGAGCAACACAAGGCTATAGTGTTGGGTATCTTGTGGGGGAATCATCTACATTCCAAATTATCAAAGTGTAATTATTGGATATACTAGGTATGTTTCCTTTTCTATTAAATTTTTTAAAATGTTATTTTCATTGATCATGAAAAAAGATAATCTATTTTCTCATTGAAACTATTGAATAATATCATTGAGATACACAATATGTTCATATTATTGGTATACAATAGAGGGGGTTTACCTAAGTTCCCATGATTGATATCACTAATGATAGATTTAATGAATAAATGTGTTCTTTTCCAATGGAATAATGAATTTCAGAAATCTATTCATGATCTTAATATTATAATTACATAAGAACCCATTCTCACAATGCTAGAGTTTTGACAAAGATATTTATTCTATTTTGATAAATCAATATCTGGGTTGGGATGTTTTCTCATGCAGAGAGACCATGTTGTTTCTTATAGATCATGATATTTAAAGATAAATGTTAACTACATAACACGTGATTTGGAATTATATTTTTTATTTCATTCTTTGAATGCATTGTATCATAATTTATTTGTCGATATGTTTACAATTTATTGGGAACAGAAGAGTTTGGAAAACATTTTATATCAAAGATAGTGGAATCTAAGGAAAGGAAAATGTATGTAATACCATCAAATTGTTGAATTAAAACTGAAGTATAAAACTAATATAGGAAATTAGGTGTTGCATATATTAGATAAAATGTAATATAATATATTTGATAAAGAAAATTTGAATATGTGGAAGTTGATGTCAGTTATAGCTGAAGAGAACATGAATTATATAGACTTGGTTGATTTTGTAGTTTTATTACCTGTTTTGTTTATTCTTCATTTCATGTAGCATGTAAAATAGGCTTGAATATATGATTATTAATGTGCTTATATGTGGTAAAAACTCAATGGTGGTGATACCATTGAGGGATGGAAGTTGGATGAGTGTTTTTTTGTGGTTTAAGGATCGCATCAAGGTACCCATGTGTTGTTAGGTAAAAATTATTAATGATTACAACCATTAAAAATGGTTTCTTCATCTAGGAATTCAAAATATGTATATAGTTATTAAAGAACAGATTTGGAGGATTTGAATAAAAATGGTAGTAGTAGAGTAAGTTTTTAAATTCCTTGACTGCCAGTAAGTCAAGGTAGAGAATAAAATACCCAATGTCATGTTGAAGTAATTATTATTTTGTATGTGGAAATGGGATTAGATAGCCCTAGATTTTGTGAAACATTTATCTAGAATGATTAACACTCATAATTCCATATGCGAAATTTTGGATATCTTATAATGTCATCTCATTTTATCCATATTAATGAATCCGATATAATAGAGTAATTATCTAATATCTATACTCGATATGTTATAAATATTCACGGTGTTATACTATTGAATTTATATGATTTATATCTTAGAGTTACATCTTTTCCAAGGAAATTCTTACAACCATCCCTTGGGACTCATTTGATATTAAACATTCTATATCATCCTCAAACAAATGGACAATCTGAAAGGATGATCCAAACATTGAATGATATGCTTAGGGATTATGTAATAGATTTCGATGTCTCGTGGGAAGTTAACATACCATTACAAGAGTAATCAATATATATATATGATCCTATCATTTTCTAGTTACGTCCCACTTTTATATTTTCATTGGGCCTTGGTGCATGACCCTTGTTGAGAGATGGGGTGACATTATTGAGGATAGTAACCTAAATATCAGCAATATTTTCTTTTCTGATTTGATGATTTTCAGTGATAAAAATTTTAAATGGGATTAAAAGGGATTATATTGAGTTATATGTTCTTAGAGGTGGTTTTCTGTCTTTCAATGAAGCTAGGATGAAAATTATATGTTGGAAAATTACAAATGATTTATATGTTACATAATGTGTAAATACATCCACACAAAATTTCTGAATTAGTTCCTTATGTAAAGTGGTTACACATTGTGAGCCAGATTCACATCATGTAATAGTGGATATGAATAAATATAAACTCTAGGAGATTAATTTTTCAATTAATCTCTTTAATTGATAAATGCATAATGTGAAAGGGTTACACATCATGTATGTTCCGGGCCCATTGATTCTAAGCCTCCCATGTATTTAAATTTTTCATTATCTAAGTACATCTTTTACTCATCATGAAACCTAAGGGGCTCTAGGAAATTTTGGGCCCATTAACATAATTTATATGATATGTTTTCACATTTTATCCTTGATTATTTATTATACTTAGGTTTTCCCCAATCTTTCATTTTCTCCCTTCTAGTGGTGGAATATTTTTGCTGTAATTATATCCATTTTCAATCTCATTGATATGTGACCTAAGTTTTCTTCTTTGTACTAAATTAAAATCATTTAAAATGGTGTTAACTATTTTTGGTATTTATAATTCATTTTCATAAGGTATGGAGTTTGAATATAACCCAATGGTTAGTTTAATTTTTAAGTATAAAAAATATTTTGATTGTGCCAACGTGATGTGTGTTTAAATTAATTTATTCATTGATTAATTTCAAATAATAGGATTAAATTTTGGTTTGATTACATTGGATTTAAAAATTTATGTGACTAAGAATATAGAAACCCTTTTGTTGGAAGAACCATTGATAAATTTGAATTGGATAATGGCTTAAAGTATTTTTATCATCACATGATATCTTTTAGTGATTTCATTGTATATAATATATTTAGTTATAGATTATGGTATATTTTTATGGTTTCCATTAAATTGACATATAAATTTATGTATAATGGAAATATAATTGATAATTATAGTAATTAATCATTGATTCTTATGATGTGATATTTTGATATACTTACTGATATGAGTTTTTGTGTTAAAATTTGATAATTCTTATATTGAATGGGATATGCCCAGTCCCCTGATATATTGAATATATTAAATAGTATCTACCCAATTTTAGGTTCTAATGATTATATTTTGTGGCACTTCCTAGTCCCATGATGTAATGCTTATATTGAGTGGAGTCTGACCAATCCCATGTTGTTATGCTAATAATATATAGAATATTCCCAAACCAATTCATAAATGATTATATTGTGTAAGCATTACCAGACCCATGTTTTAATACTTATATTGAGAGGTATCATCCATGTACCACACTAAATTTATTATATTATGATATGGGATGACATTTTTTATTTTCTTCCATGGATATATGGTTATAGTTGGAATAATTGTGGTACATGATCATAGATATTCATGTATATTGTGAAAGATGGTTTATTTAATTATTGTATTAATTGATTTATTAATATAGTATTTTATCACACCATTTTATTCACTTTCTATCAAAATAGTTCTTTTAGAAATGCTGGTGTCGAGATTTGTGTTTTAATCACACCCTATTCAGTTCACCATTTGGTACCCAACCATACTACATGGATATAGGTTTTAACAATAACTAGGGACCTTGCCACTGAATGTTGATTTCTATATGAGATGGAGTTTGAATATTATATTGACATAGGGTTCAAGACTATGTCCATTCGACTTTATTCTGTTCTATCTGATTATTTTATTTGTATTTATTTCATACTGGCATTAGATTTGTATCAGCCTGCCATTACATGGATTATTATTATTGGAAAGTTTGTTATAAGAGATGTAGATTTTTATATTTCTTTGTTGGTCTGATATGTATCGTTGTGTATTATTATATTTTATTGTACTCTTTATTAGGGGGTATTGTCTCACCAATATAAAAATTACACTCCCTCCACTATTCGGTATCCTCTGAAATATTAGGAGGCTCACATGAGGTCTTACAACTATCCGTTTTTGGCCCTGTGAGAGAATGTCAAGTTAGGGGATGTTTCAAAGTTGTATTTGATCAAGGTTTTTCTTTTTTTTCACTTTACTATTTGGGGAAAGGTATAAAATATTATATGTTGGATAAAGACATGGCGATGAGCTTGTGAATGGGATTAGATAACCCATGTATTGGGGAATGTACGAGTACTCTGGGATGAGATTATTCTTCATGATATTCACTTATTATGGTTCATCTTATTTCACTCTGGTCTATTCACATGTTCTATGATGTTATCCTTTCTTGAGATTCTGATTTATACTCATGGATCATTATGTAATTATATTAGTATGCATGCATCATTATAGTCACATAGGGATATATATATTTAAAAGTATTTTTCATGTTAGTAAATTATTTATTTCATCTATTGTATACATTAATATATATAATATGAAATGAGATACCTACTATATTATAAAAGAATGTAAATAAACTATTATTCCATAATAAAACACTTGTAAAATATGTTTATACATACCGGGAGCAATGGATATGAATTTTATTTGAATATTGAGGGATAATTCGTTGTGATAGCCAATGGTCTAGGGAGAATGTCTATCACATAGAGAGAATGTATCCACTTCATATTTGAGTTAATAATCAAGAGAGTGGTAATAAACATGATATTAACGGAACTGAACTAAAGCTTAAGATAGGTCATGGGGAATGGTGGATGTTTAATTTTACAATGGGTTCCAATGGTACATGTGATCCATGGGGAGGGACATAGTATGCATTATACCTTTGATATCTTAGATGATGAGAGATTCTTAACTATATTATCATCCTACATTCACATTGGGAGGTAATCCCTTATGTAGATGATTCTAGAAATAATAAATTAAAAAATATTTTATCATATTGAGAGACCCCAAAATATGAGGTTGAAGCTTACTGTGTATATACTTCCTAGAATATCTAAGAATTGTCGGGATATTCTATAGTAGTCTTGGAAGTAAGTGGAATTTTTTAAGAAGTACATATAGGTGAAGTTCAAGATCCGATTATACCTAAAGATGTTGAGGGAAGATGGTTCTCATGATTTCATGAATATGACATGTGAGGGCAAGTCAGTTATGGACTACGAAGATCATTTCACTAAACTACATCACTTTTCTACTTCATTGGCTGCTCATGAGATCTCCTGGGAGAAAAGTTTTCAAGAAGGGATTCACTATGAGATAAAATCATAGGATATCATTTTACATTTTTTGTATATTTTTAGATGTCATGATTCAAGAACTCATCAAATACTAGAATTTGAGAGAGGTCCCAAGTTGCAGCCATGCTTTTTCAGTAGGGAGAAATAGAAGCTATTCCATTAGTGGATCAAATCACCAATATTATAGATAAAACTAAGTAAATAATAGATAGATATTTTATGATAGTTGGAATCAATTAATAATAATATTCATTTATAGTGCATTCTGTGTGGCATGTTGGGCCATAAGAAACTTGAGGGTCTAATGACCACCATGGAGTGTCAGGATTCTGGAACAATGGGTCACATGAAGATGTTTTGTATGATAGTAAAGTATTAAATCATTTTTTCAGGACAAATAAATGTACCATATTCTATAGATGACATATCTATTACTCTGAAGACTTGTATCTGGAGTTCCACCTATTATTCAGGTTGAGGCAGGGGATGTGGTACACCAGTATAGGAATGGATGTACTAGGTAGATGATAATTCTCAAGAGATTCTGATATATGGGGATTTAAGATGTTGTTTATGGGGACTACATTGGGTATTGTTGATGTAGGTCCATCTTCTTCCAGAGGTATGATTCCTATATCAACCACCCTTTCATGTGTTTTTATAGACACATGATAATCACATTCTTTTCTTATCTACTATTTTTTGAAAATAGCTTAATAATGGATATATAAATCTGGGATGGAATTTTGAACATTGAATCATCATTGGGGGTGAGGGCTAAGAATATCATATATTTGAAGGCATGTTCTCTATAAATTGGTTGTGACTATTCTGATGAGAATCATTTTTTTGGGAAATGATATTTTTTTATTTGATTCTTCATACTGATTTTTCAATACCATACCAGTCTAATATGCACTTTTACATGAATATATTTTTCTTTTAAATCCCATGAAGATGGAATCTATTCTCACTAGGGATAGTGGGATCTCCATTCTGGTCATGGGGGACAAATTCAATGCAGATTATATTTTCTCTTGAATTAGAATGAAATTCTTACATTGGATGATTATGTAATTCTTCTTGTTTTTCCACCGTTGGTTTGATACTTTTAGGATATCAATACTGATGAATTATATAGCTTATTTCCCGAGTGAGGGATTTATTTCATGAATTAATTTGTTCAATGAGAAGATTAGGATTCAATTTTCCCATATATGAGGTCACCAAAAAATCGTCATGAGTTGAAATTTTAGTTGGAATATCTAGAATATGAATGTATCATGAATCCTACAGCATCTCCCTAGGGTTATATATTTCATTCACCAAGATAGAGAATGGTTCCTTATTATTTTGTGTTCATTATGAGAGACTAAATTAGATGATGATCATGAACCGATATCCTCTTCCATGCATCAATGATATCTTCGATCAACTAAGATGTGAAATGATATTATGTAAGATCAATTTGAGATCAGGATTCCGACACCAAAATATGAGACCAGCAGACATTCCTTAAAAAGATTTTATGAGATGGTATGGATTATATGAGTTCATTGTGATTTCATTTGGTGTGAAAAAAGTGCACTGGAGGTATTCATGGCCTTAATGAATTTGATTTTAAATCCTTTTCAAGACTAGTTTGAGGTGATTTTTTAAATTTAAATATTAATGTTTCCTCGATCATAAGGCGATCATTCCCAGCATCACAACATAATCCTGAGTACATTGAGAGAGCACCATCTTAACGCCATTCTAACAAAATGAATTTTCTTGATTGATAAAGGGAACATCTTTGTCAAAGTATTCTTAGACGAAGGAATTTATATAGACCTAGAGAAGGTCATTTATATGACATCTTTGGAGGGACCAATTTTTTTTCGAGATTCATAGTTTCCTTGGTTAAACCAGTTATTATCAGTGCTTTATCCAGGACATCTCCCATATGGCAGCACCAATGCCTTGGATTCTAAATAATAGATTGTAGTTTCTTTGGTTAGACTCATGTGATAGGGATTTTCATGATCTGAATATGATTTTGGCCACAAAAAATATGCTCATAGTACCAATGTCATGAAAAGAATCAACCTTTTATTTTGATTCAATCATAGTTGGACTCAGATAAGTTTTGATGCAAGTGGATCGAGTGGTTTCTTTTGCTTCTGGAGATCTCAGAATGCATATAATAAATAACCCTACACAAAATATGGATTTATCTATGGTTGTACATTCCCTGAGATTTCAGACAAAATATATTTTTTGGATCGAGGTTTGTGGTGTACACGGACTATAGGTAGAATAGGATTATGTTTTCATAGTGGGAAATGAACCTTTGACATATGAGGTGGGTCAGGTATCTTTAGTAATTAATGACTGAGTTGGATTACGTAGCAAACAATGGAATTGTTTTTTATGATGAATTTAGCTAGAAAAAGTAGATAAATGTGGTATAAGAGCCATGAGATAAGTGTAAGATATATTCAATCTTTTCTTACATACATCTTGATGTTGAGTGGTCTCAGGGGAACGTATCACTGATTTCAACCTTTGTTATACGAATTTTTTTTACAGTTTAAAGATAGAGAAGTTTTCTAATTATCTTGACTGAGTTATAAAATACATTATATATTGTGGGGATACACACTCAGAATGGTCTAATTGATGAAGAAATTATATTGTTTTATGTTTCCAAATATCGGTTCCCATGAGCTTGCATGAGTAGCTGATGAGAGGGTTTCTTGCTTTTAGATGGGTGGTTCATCCTACTATGAAAAATTCAAATCATGATCATCAAAAAAGGTATTGGTGGAAAAAATTATAATGTGGTAGTTGGATTTTGGGTGGGTTATTTTAACACTCATTAAGTGAATTACAATAATCAGTTACTAGCTAGGCTATTATAGTCATTCAACATTCATGAATGGAAATTGAATGATCTGACTATATATTTTTTGATAGTATTTCACAATAAAAACCATAAGAATGATTCAATATGCATGATCAGGGATAGAATGGAGAAGGTATCCCACTTCATTACAATAATTGAGATCCTCGTTATTGATGATATGGATACTCATTATGTGCATGACAAGATTCAATTGCACTGGAATACAAGGAGAATCATTTTATAAAGATTTCATGTTTTCACATTATTGTTCTATAATTTTCTTTAGATAAATCTAATATCACATTTTCTGATTAGTATATCTTATTATCCACAGACTGATAGTCAATCTAATCAGACAATTCTATTATAAGAGGATATGTTACAAGCCTATGTTTTGGGTTTTAATGGGTCATGGGTGAGGTATTTGACACTCATGGAGTTTTTAAATAATATCTGCTCATAAGAATCAATAAATAATTTTTAACATTGAGGATTTTTATGAAAGGACATGTAGGTCACCTATTGATTTGGTTGGAGTTAAGTGAGTCAATGATTTTTGGACTTAGTTTCATACAGGAGTCATCTGAGTAGGATCAGATGATCAAGAGGTTGTTTGTGACCTTGTTGAGCATGTAGAAATCATATGTATACCATTGAAGATGTCCTATAATGTTTGATTTTGGTCATCATGTTTCCTTTATATTTACACCTATATTAGTAAAATTTCATATTAGGATAAAACGAAATCCAACTACTAGGTTTTTGGGTCATTTGAGATAATGGAGAGGGTCATTTTAGTGGCTGATTATCCCTTCAACAAAAATATAGTTCATTGCATAATGTATTTCATCTATTACAGATTAAGATATATTATCCTAACCCATCTCATGTGGTAGACATTGAAAACCTCAATATTTATAATAATAAATCCTTGGGAAATCATCATGTACAAATTTTGGACATAAGTGAGGAGTATCTCTAAGGTAGGATTACACCTTGGGTGGGAGTATAGTGGATGTATAGGTGTTCTCTATAGGAGAAATAGGATGGGGATTCCAATATAAGCACAGAGTATACATATTTGATCACTGAGAGGCCACAATGATGTGTTTTCAGCTCCTGGATGAGATGTTATATGGTAGGGATGTTTTAAGATCTCGCCTTTATACAGGTACATTCATCTTTTAGTTTTTCATTGTTTCGTGGTGGCTGAGTCTTGTTTAGATACAGCGAGCCACTATTGGGGAAAATAACCTAATTATAACTAATGTATATATTTTTTTTAAATTAATGGAGTTTAGTTAGAATCATTTTATGTATGCTTTTTATGGATTTATTTTAATTGTAAGGATTCATATTTGGGTCAGGAACAGTCATAGTATCATAGATGTAAACAATTTTTTGATGAATTACATTCCAAGTATATGTTACAGAACATGTAAATTTTTATATATATAGGTAATGAATTAAATTATAATTTGTATTATTAACTCAATTATAATATAATCCAATTTTTTCAGTATTTTATTTTAGAAAATATAAACTCTATGAGATGTGTTTTTAGTGTATCTCATTAATTGATAAATACACAATGTGAATGGTTTACACCATGCATATATCTCAACCCTAGAGGTGTTATGGCTTCCGAGTGTTTTATTATTTAATTATTATAGTGTATCACTTACTCTTCTTGAATCATAATGTTCTCTAGGAGATTTTTGGTCTCTTCCCTCTATTCCGTATGTTTTGTTAGTGCATCTCATAACTGGTGGGTTTTTCTGCTTAAGATTTCCTTTATTTTCTGTTGTTCTATGTTCTAGAGGTGAATCATTTGAACATAATTTGAGCTGGTTTTTATATCATTGTTGTCTAATCTCGGATTTCTTCATTAATTTCCATTAACAAAATTTCCATTGGAATTACTCATTAATAATGTTTCTAAATTTGATGATAAATGTAGGGAGTCTGAACCTGACCTTATGGTCTATTTAATTTTGAAGTATATGATATATTGTGAATGTATTTATGTGACATGAAAATATATTAATCTAATAATTGATTAATGATAAATTAGTGAATGGGATATTGGTTAGATACATTTATATTCATTTGTTGATTTAATCGGGATTATTTCTACGATTTGGGTTAGTGAACCCTTGATTAACATGATTCAATAATGGAATAATATTTATTTAGAATGATATGGGTTTTGGAAGTGATTTGTTGGTATAGAGTCACATGTGTTATAGATTATTCAATATTGTTATGGATATAATTAAATTGACATATTAATGAAATAAAAATAGACATATAAATGGTAATTTACATCTTTTCCCATTGAGGCTAGTGATGTGATTTCATGATATCCTTGTTGTTATTATTTGTTGGGTTAAAATTTGGTAATTATTATATTGAGTAGGGTCTTCCCAGTTTCATGCTCTAACAAGTATATGTAGAGTTATCTTCCTAATCAATTGTTATAATTCTTATATTGAGAGGAATATGATCATTCCCATGCAATCATGCTTATATTTAGAGTAATCTACCGATGTGAATGCTGAAATCCATATATTGATCAGAATTTACCCAGTACGATGTTGTAATTCATATATTTAGTGCGAATTACGTAGTCCCATGATGAAATTAACATATATCATTCATGTATTATAATTTATTTCCTACATATACATATGGTTATAATAATTGTTCTACTTGATTAGAAACATTATATCATGGTGTTTAATAAGTTTTATTAATGAATTTTATTAATTGATTAATTAATACATCATTTTATCCCATTATTGAATACACTTATTATTAGACTCCTTTTTTATTCATATTGTTGTTGAACCACAATGTTTTACTCACAACTTATTCAGACCTATGTTTGTTAACACAGATGATTACATTGATGCTCATTTGGACAATGTAAAGTTACCATTCTACAGACTGTTGATTTTTAAATGTGTTGTGGATTAGTTTCAAGACTGGTCTAGGGTTCAGGACTGGGGCCTTTTGAGTTTATATTGTTCCTGATGAATGTTTTATTTGTATAGATTTTTTGACAGCAGATACTTATCAGCATATCATTTCATGTTTTATTATTATTTTTTTATATGGATCCTCCTTTTTCTTTCATGTAATATAAGATGTGGTTTTTTATTTTTTTCATGTTACTCTGATATATATCCTTTATTATTATATTGTATTATAATCCACACCGGGGTAATAGAATCATTACAATACATATCACACCCCCAATATTAATTGGTAGCGTATGGACTATGAGGATGTGTTCAAGAGGTCTCGTAATTAACCTTTTTTGGCCATGAGAAAGAGTTCCGGATAGAGAGATTTGACACACAAGTAGTTATCATTTCTCGGTTTATATGGAATATTTTGAATAATTGTGTGGGTGACCATGTTGTTGTGCAATGTTTTTGTGTGGAAATAGGTGATACATATTTGTATGTACATAGCCCTATGAAATGGAAAATAGAGATGATTCAGTTGATCAAGAAGATATTAGAGATGGAATAGAGTTGTTAGAAATTGATTACAGATCATCATCGATTATCATTGTTTTTTGAGGTGAGTGATCATATGTTCCTCAAAATCCACTTAATTCGTGTACATAATCATTTTTATAGGTTGGTAATGTTATATCCTTGGTACATAGATCCTTTTGAGATACTTGAATGAGTTGTTGTGGTGGAATATCAGATGTATTTTCGACCAATGTTTAGTTTGTTTCAGAATGTTTTCTCTGTATCTCAATTGAGGAAGTACCAACCTAATCATAACAATGTGAATCAACTGGATCATGTTTACCATGAGTTGGATAAAACATCGGTTCATGTTATGATACATTTTTTCAATAGGAAATATAATTACTAATGGGGGGAAATCATTAATCAAGTGGGGATTTTATGGAAACCTGTTCAACTTTAGGAATAATTTTTATACCTAAAAATAAAATGATGGATTAATGGCCAGAAATCTTCCTGGACAACACTAGTTTTAAACATTCTAGTGATAGAAAGATTAATGGTGGGAAATTTAACCCCATTATTTTATAGTAAATAACATTTATTTATTTATTTTATTTATATATAATGATTATGTATTTTTTGAGACTCATATAATTATATTAATCTTTTGGAGGCTTTTTGGGATGTAAACGGATTGAGAATGGCTTGTATAAACTATGCATAGTCACTCGTAAATCATTCAAGGAATGAAATTTACCACTTGGTAGGAACATTATTGGTATACGATATGGCTACACTATGAAATTCCCAAGTAGAAACTATGAAATTAATGATATTTGTAAAATCATGGATGGTGTCTATTTTTCTAACAATGCAACACAACCATGTGAGGGGTTGGCTTAAGTAGTAGCATCCACACTGTTTTTTCATGGTATACCAAACTGCGTAGCCTAACCATGTGTCATATAGTTTTACCAATAAAAATATTATATCTAATTTGATTTAATCACTTAAAAACCGTGTTTTCCCCATTTTATCTCATAACATCGATTTTACTTAATAATGAGGCATTAAAGGCAATTCTATTCAGTATAAGAGGAGGTTTTGGAGAATCATTGATAATTATCTATTATTATCTATTATTATTAAGTATCTTCTGCATATATTTCAAGAAACATTATATCAAATATACTAGGGATAGATTCTTCTTCCATTATAAGAATTGTGATATTTAATTGTTTTTTATGGAAGGAAGTTTGGCTCATGTTCTAATATATAGAATCTTTTTTTTCATACATCTTCATTCCAACATATTTTCAAGTAGGTGGCTTCACTCCAGACTCCACTTCATATGAACTTCATGCCATAGTTTGAAATGAATTTTTTTTCATTAGATGATTATGAAACCCTCATGTTATTTATGATGGAAAACTATTAATTGATTTTTTGAGAAGGCATAAAAATTGAAATATTATAGGGAGTAACCTCATGATAATGACTATAAATATGTTATTTTAAAAATATGATTTTGATTTCATACATGAAAAATGGTTTATGAAATGTCTTAATGAAATAATGGTTTTATAGATAATTAATTGGAATGAATTTTTTACACATGGTTGGTTTGGGATAATTTTCATTATATGTGACCCTATGGAATGGGTATCTTCCATTAAGAAACTATGAATTTCATACCATTATATGACATGGTAGTTCAATGAGAGACTACTCATGAGTGTGAAATAATCACATCGGAATGCATGTGAGGATATGTGGATGTGTGGAATCATGTATAGTAATACCAAATGGAATTGAGAAAAGTTTTAAATAATATTATATTTTGTTCGTTAAAAAACAGATTTGGATTAGAAAAATTTATTTTTCATGGAAAAATATTTTGGAATTTAATTTTTCGGATTTGTTAAAAAATATTTTAAATTTAATTTAGTATTTTTTTTGTAAATGTGCTAACATGTTTTTTCCTACAAGAGTGAATTGGGATGTCATTTGTGAAAACCTAATGTGTTTATAACCACCCACTTATTGGGAAATATTGTGTACATTTATATGATATATATCAATAAAAAATCAAAGTTAAGGTATATCCATTCATTTGTGATTCTTCTTCATATAATGGGCATGGATTGTCATGTTTAGAGGTTCGAGCAGATCAGGAGTTGTTGGTTGGATGTATTTTTTGATTTTAAATTTTGTTTCTTCTGAATCCTACAGTTACGTCAATTGGTTTATATATTTTTCTTTGATATGGTTTCTAGATTTGTTATATATAATTTTTTTCAAAAAATGTTTCATATAGAGAATGGTTGGTTATCATCATATTTATGTGTTTTTATCTTTCGAAGGGAAAATTGTCCCAAAAATGTTCTTAAGTCCCTTAGTATTTATTACTAGCCTTTGGTGTCTTGGAGATGTCACTTAAAGCCAATGTCAACCACCATGTCACGAACCAGGTCGGGTCTCCATCTGACCTGATGCCCGACCCGGTCCGCAACATGGCCCGAAGGGCATTCTCGATCACCACTGGCTGGCACAAGTGCCCCGGTATCAAACATTACATGGGAACAATTTACCAAAAATAAAAGACAGAAAACAACTAACCAGATAAATCAACTGAAATGAGAAATAGAAAACCAAACACGCCTTTAAACTATGAAAAAGTTTAAAGTCTACAACTCAAACCAATAACTAAAAAGAAAAGATAACATCGGAAACTAAAACTCTTACTCAAACCTCCCAGTGAAAGAGAGGCCACATCAACACAACTCTGCATGAAAAGACCAACTACAACCTGAACCACCATCACTGAGCATGATGTCACAACCTAGAATACACATGAAAGAAAGACTACATACACCCAAAGGTGTATGTATGGTGTGATCCAAAAGCCCAATAAGACGTCACCCAACAAAAAGGTTCCACGTATAAATATTAAATGCCAAATACATTTGTAGGAAAAATAAAAGAAAGGAAACAAAATCTTAAACAACTTTAAAGAAACATTTTCTATAAGGAAATCACTTTTAAATAAAACAATATAAATAAAAGAAAACACCCTTTCTTAAAATGAATTCCAAACCTTCACAAAAACCAAAAAGTTGCACCATATGCTAACGGTGGGTGTATAGTAGTCCAGGAGCACCAAAAGTGGGAGAGGCCCTAATGGTACTAGAAAAAGGAATGGGACTCTAGAACCTCGAGTCTCAGTGAACAGTATAGGAATCACAACAAAATACATTCTCGTGCACGAGCCACTAGACAGGGCAACACATCCATAACCTAGAGGTCTCCGATCATCATCCAATGTTTAGTAAGTGTTGTAAGAGTCAATCCAGCTAAGTGAATCTGGGCCGGTGCCACTCCCGAATCACTAGCACGCTAGTCTAGTCAGCCCACCTAGTACCCAGGCTTCACCTTTTTGTGCTCACATTTCCAATTTCACATTTCATGCCAAACTTAGACAAATAAAACAAACAGGGAGTAACATAAACCAAACTCCGCACATTCACACACACAGAAAACCATTTAGCAAAGTACGCACACAAAAACAATTTAACCAACTCAATTAATTGTTTTTTTTCATTACTAATAATTCATTGTTATAACATATTAAATTGTTTGTCAAAAAATTATTTAAAAAGAAACATAACACAAAAACCACAAAAGAAACAACACATCCCTCCACCCTGACCAAACATACCCGACACCACAAGAAGTACACAACCTATACCACTATCAAAAATTAATAACTCAGTCGCATAGTTAAACAACCATTTTCCCGATTAAACAAAACACTAAAAATTTTATTAAGAAACTTTATAATATGAAACATGACTCTAAACACAAGAAGTCCACTCAAAATCTCTTTTTGGACAAAACACATACGAATGCTACACCAGAACACACACCGCCACTTTCCACATTTTCACAAAACAAAAGAAGACATTAGAAAACACTAATAGACAACTCAACATAGGTTTTGAAGGAAACAACCTACTCAACACACACAACACCTTCACTTTTGACAAAGCACATGCAACACCATATCGAATGTGCGATTGAAACCACTTGGATAGATGAAAAACAAACTACACAATTTAAAAATTACTGCCAACTAACTACATATAAGTTCTTAACAGAAAACACAACGATAACATAATGATGATACTTAATGATTTAAATAAAAATCAAATATTAATGCAAACTAACTTCGAAACTACACAAATTAATTAAATAACATGATGAACAAAATTAAGATTTCAAATTTATTCATCAAATAATGGTTAGATGTGGAACCACCTACATCGGAAAGAGGAACTCCCAAAATTTGTGCGCAACCACAAAAGCGTGTCATTAGCACCTCAAGGAACCATGATTGAACCTGATATCATGAATTCAAACTTAAAAAATTCAAGTTAAAACCCCAATATCAGATCGTATACTCGCTGGAAAAAAACAACATAAAAATGAAATGAGATGGAAAAACAAAAAAAAACAGTAAGGAATGAAGTCATAGCTGAGGGGGGAGGCTCAAACTATGGGGAGGAGGCTAGAGGGAATAGGGGAAGGGGGTGAGGACCAGGAAAGAGGGTTGTTGCGGCGTGAAAGATAAAGGAAAAAAAAGGAAGAGAAAGGTGGGGGGCTCGACGGCCATGGGGTTGCAGCAACCATAGGAGGAAAAAAATAAAATAAAAAGAAATAAAAAAAAATATAATGGACATTAATAATAATAAACTAAAACATGTTACAAGAATAATATTAAAAAAATTATAGTAATATTATAAAAGTTAAAAGAATTATAACAATAGTAATAAAAATAATTATAACAGTTACATCACCAAATAATATTATTATTGAGGTCATTAAAATAATTTATTAAAATTTATATCACCATTAATTTTATTTTTTTATCATAAAGTCATTTTATTTAATTAAATGGATATTGGCAGGTCACCTGGTGGACCAGGCAAGGCTGCGCGGTTTCAAAATCGTGCCTCGCCCGAGTCGTGCCTCGCTCAGGGCCGTGCAGTCTCAATTTTTATTGTGTTCTCGTTTTATTATTCACCGCATATTTTTCATCTCCCTTAAACATCAGGCAGGCTGTGCAACGAGCTGGTAGAGGTTTCATGGAAACCCAGGTGAGGCCGCGCGGCTTCAACTACAGTGCGCTAGATGCAACCAAGATCGAAACATTCGTTTCCAAGTAAGAGCTCGGAAAATTTATGTTGGGCCTCGTCCCAGACTATCCGATGCCCAATAAAGATAATAAAAATAATATAAACAGTACGGGTGTTAGAATTCTCCCCACCATAATGTTTTCCATCCCCAGAAAGCCACAACCAGAACCAACCCCAAAGAAAAAAACCACACTCCCTTAAGGTTCAAAGGGGATCCCCACAAACACCATGAAAAAAGAGGCAACAGTATCATGCATAGAGAAAGTGACTCAAAGAAAACTTCAAGAAACTCATATAATGCCTTTTTTATATGTGTCACCTTCCCATAAGAGCTAGAATTCCACCAGTTGACTGATCAAGGATGGGAACTCTCTCACCCACGAAAACCAACTTCACAAGCCAAAACATCTCAAGCATTATTAAACGAAAACCACACCATTTGGCTACAATGACAAACAAGGTCAAACCACGTCCATGAAACACTCTTATCACTTATCACCAAGAAATATTTAAAAATATAAGAAAAATATCAACATGGGGAGGCTTGAGGTCTCCCCACCCATAGGAACTCACTGGCTCTCGAAACGGGACTGGAAAACCGACACGGGGAGGTTCGAGCAGACTCCTTGCCATTAAAGAAAAGTCCAACACTGTTTCATTCTAGAGACATTTGTGCGAGACCCAATGTGGGGCTCCCCACCATTGAGAACCTACCAAATCCCAAGGCGAGACTATAAAACAAACTTGTGGAGTACTAGGCGGACTCCCCACCATTCAAGAAAGGTCAACACTGATTTACATCAGAGACCTTTGTGTGAGACCCACCATGGGTCTCACCGCCATTTTAATGAACAGAGGATATAGAACATAAAAAAATTCCCGATGGTGACTAAACACCCCACCGCAAGGGGATGAGAGGGAAGGGACCAAAAACCCGGGCGTCAAAACCACCACCAAATACCCGACCAACACATCCACATACCAGGATGAGCATTATACAATTTTGGGACTGATTTCCCCAACAGACTCTCAAGGACCACTAAAAGTCATTACATCCGATGGGATGCTACCCGCTAGACTTCAAGGAAATGAGGAGGACATGCCTCCACATAGTCACCGTAACCATACGCAACCATAAAGTTCGTTCAAAATGGAACAACCATAGAAAAAAATTTAAACTGCTTTAACATTCCGCACCGATGACAGAAAAAAACCAGGGTCCCATACACTCCTGGGGTTCCTGACCACGCGCCAGCTTCCCTTTGAGGCCTATGGCTAAAGCCCTGATGTTTGAAGCATCTTCTGCCTCACAGTCAGGCATAGAAGACTCCCAAACAGAGCTTCCCCTTTTGGTGTCACATGCATCCACACTGCAACCGAGGCAACACCAGCAAACACAACACATTACAGCATCCAACTAATCATACACGGAACATTCAACAACCTAAGAGCTGAAATGGTGCATCTGCATCACCCTTTGTCACACTAGATGAGAACACGACACCACAAATCATCAATGGGAATGATTGTTGTTGTCGAGAGAAGCATTATGCTAAGAAAGACTTTAAACCTCGCATTGAACAACTCATGATTCCTGCAAATGACCATAGTAGCCTCGTACGACTGGGTCTGCCAAACTAGTAGCCTAACATGAACGTTTTCTTAAATGAAACAAACAAAAGACCAGAGGTCATTTAGAACAATATAACACACCAACAACTTCGGGTTGCTTCCACCTTTTCCCCAGTGGAGTGTCCTTTTCCGCTTCCAAACAACCGTTGACTATCAAAGGGACCTCACCCTGTAAGACGTCACTAAACATGACCCTTGCAGCTGATGAAACTACTAAAAATCCCTTCAAGACACTAGTCAACACTAATAATTCCGAACCACCTTCCACTTTCCCCACTGGAATTCCTTTCACCGTTTCTAGGGGGACCTTTAGACACAACGGTGTCAAACCTCAAACCTATCAAATCGGACAACTCAAATGACCAGAACTCCCTTCAACTCCCCTGGCATCTATCATCCCACTACGATAGGATCCGATTAGTTGTAAAAATGAGAGTTGGGTTCAATTATAGAATTTAAGAAGTTATTCCTCTGATCAATTGGAGGGTTGACGAACAGTGAATTTCATGTGTCCAAACTTCGGTCATATTTCCACTCTTTATGGGGGGCATACAGTAGTCAAGAGAGATAATCGCGGACCCAATCAAACTGGTCCAATGGCCATGAAATATTGAAAGTGAACACTAAGCATTCAGTGGGAACCACTAAAAGGAATTCCCTAAGAAATTTTCAAAAGAATTCACCAACTACACACTTACATAACAACTTACAAATAAAAGTTCAAACTCAAACACAATTCAGTCAGAAAGAATTTCCAACCCAAAATGTGTCACATCCAACATGTCAAAATCACAAGGACACAACATGCATTTTCCGGTTACTAAAACAACAAATTTTCATTTAACAAAACATTTTGAAAAAAAAAAGAAAAACTCGTGGGTTGCAAAAACACCAATGGTGTCCCATGGGCCTCACACATGCATATTCCCGTGCCACACCAGCTGCCACCTCATATCCATCCAGGTACTCACCCGCTCATTCCATTAAACATTTATCTTTCTATATACACTCATGCATGTGGTTTCCTACGAGGATACCAAGGATCAAAACCAAACCTTTCCTTTTTTTTCAAAACCAAAGCATCCAACCCACACTTTTCAAACCTCATAACTCATTTTCTTTTTAGTGTGATTTATTTCAAAACATTTCTCCAAAACAACTCCCAAGACCAAATAATTTTTAATTAAAAACCAAATTTCCACAATTCCAAAAGAATGTAATGAGGAACGGTGCAAGAGAAAACTAGTGTCAGTGGGTGACTGGAACATATAGTTGGAGGCCATATGCCAATCACGCCACTACCACAGAGGGTATTCTAGGACAGCGTCTCCAGCTCCACCAGGCTTGCCAGACCCTGCGAGCTCACTAAGACCACATAAACTACTCCTTTTTCATTTCCCATAGACAAGATTAATCACAAGGACCAAAAAATTAGACAAATCTCAACATACTTTGGTAACTAGAGTCCCGTCACGAGGTGTGCTGGCCATACACCTTACTCGTAGCCAGAAAATTGAGTCCCGAAAAACATAACTCAAGTCTACCCTGACTCTATCCCAAAAGAACATGACTCAAGAGTGCAAACATGACCCTCTGATAACATTTTTTCATGAACCAGGCCGGGTCTCCATCTGACCCGACGCCTGACCCGATCCGCGACATGGCCTGAAGGGCATTCCCGATCCCCATGGGCTGGCACAAGTGCCCAGATATCAAATATTACAAGGGAATGATTTAATCAAAATAAAAGACAGAAAAATAACTAACCATATAAATCAACTCAAACTAGATATAGACAACCAAACACGCCTTTAAACTATGAATAGGATTAATGTATACAACTCGAACCAATAACTAAAACGAAAAGACAATGGAGGGAACTAAAACTCTTAATAAAACCTCCTGGCGAAAGAGAGGCCGCATCAACAACACTCTCCATGAAAAGAACAACTGCAACCTGAACCACCATCACTGAGCATGATGTCACAACTTGGAATTCACAAGAAACAAAGACTACATACACCCAACGGTGTATGTAGGGTGTGATCCAAAACCCCAATAGGACGTCACCCAACAAAAAGGTTCCACGTAAAAAAATTAAAGGACAAATACATTTGTAGGTTAAATAAAAGAAAGGACACCAAAGCTTAAACAACTTTAAAGAAACAATTTCTATAAGGAAAGCACTTTTATATTTAAAAAACTTAAATAAATGAAAACACAATTGCTTAAAAGGAAAACCCAAACCTTCACAAAAACCCAAAAGCTGCACCGTATGCCGACAGTGGGTGTATTGTAGTCCAGGAGCACCAAAAGTGGGAGAGTCCCTAAAGGTACTAAAAAAATGAATGTGACCCTAGAACCTCGCGTCTCGTTGAACAGTATAGTAATCAAAACAATATACGTTCTCATGCATGAGCCACTAGACAGGGAAACACATCCATAACCTAGTGGTCTCCGATCATCATCCAATGTTTAGTTAGTGTTGTAAGTATCAATCCAACTATGTGAATCTGGGCCGGGGCCACTCCCAAATCACTAGCACGCTAGTCTAGTCCGCCCACCTTGTACCCAGGCTTCCCCTTTTTCTGCTCACATGTTCCAATTTCACATTTCATTCCAAAACCAGAAAAATAAAACAAACATGTAGTAACATAAACCAAACGCCGCACATTCAAACACACAAAAAACCATTTCGCAACATACGCACACCAAAAGAATTAATCCAACTCAATTAAAATAATTTTTGCATTAGTAAAAATTCTTTGTTAAAAAATATAAAATTAATTGTAAAAATTTTTTTTAAAAAGAAACATAACACAACTAACACAAAAGAAACAACACAACCCTCCACCCTGACCAAACATACCTGACGCCACATGAAGAACACAACATGTACCACTCACATAAATTAATAACTCAGTCGAATAGTTAAACGACCATTTTCCTGATTAAACGAAACACTAAAAATTTTATTAAGAAATTTCAGAATACGGCACATGACTCTAAACACCAAAAGTCCACTCAAACTCTCTTTTTGGACAAAACGCATACGAACCCTACACCAAAACACACACGGCCACTTTGAACTTTTTCAAAAAAACAAAAGCATACATTATAAAACACTAGTAGACAACTAAAAATAGGTTTTCAAGGAAACAACCTAATTAACACACACAATGACTTAAATAATGACAAAGCACGTGCAACACCATGTCGAAGGAGCGATTGACACCACTTGCATAGATGAAAAATAAACTACACAATTTAAAAATTCCTTCCAACTAACTAGATATAAGTTCTTAATAGAAAATACATATATAACATAAACATACTACTTAATAATTTAAATAAAAATCAAAAATTAATGAAAAACAAATTCGCAACTAAAAAAATTAATTGAATAACATGCTAAACAAACTTAATATTGCAAATTAATTCATCAAATAATGATTAGATGTGGAGCCACCTACCTCGGAAAGTGGAACTCACAAAATTTTTGTGCAACCACAAATGTGTGTCATTCTCACCCCAAGGAACCAAGAGTGAACACAATATCATGATTTCAAACCGAAAAATTTCAAGTTAAAACCCCAATATCAGATCGTATACCCACTGGAAAAAAACAACATAAAAATCAAATGAGAAGGAAAACAAAAAACAGCAAGGAAAGAAGACATAACCGAGGGGGGATGCTCAACCGGTGTGGCGACGACTGGAGGGAAGATGGGAAGGGGGTGAGGACTAGGCAGAAGGATTGTTGTGGCGTGAAAGAAAAAATAGGAAGAGAATGGTGGGGGGATCGATGGACAAGGGGTTGCGAAAACCCTAGGAGGAAAAAAACAAAAATAAAAACAAATAAAAAAATATAATGGAAATTAATAATAATAATAAACTAAAACGTGTTCCAAAAATAAAAGTAATAAAATTATAGTAATAAAATAAAAGTTACAACAATTATAACAATAGTAATAAAAATAATTATAACAGTTACATCCACAAATAATATTATTATTGAGGTCATTGAAATAGTTTATTAAAATTTCTATCACCTTTAATTTTATTTATTTATCATAAAGTCATTTTATTTAATTAATTGGATATTGGAAGGTCACCCGGTGGACCAGGCGAGGCTGCGTGGTTTAGAAATCATGCCCTTCCCAAGTCGTGCCTCGCTCAAGGCCCACGGTCTCAATTTTTTTGTGTTCTCCTTTTATTATTCACCGCATATTTTTCATCTCCCTTAAACATCGACAAGGCCGTGCAGCGAGTTGAGCGAGGTCGCGCGACAACCTAGGTGAGGCCGCGCGACTTCGACCATGGTGTGCTAGATGAAACCAAGAGTGAAACATTCATTTCCAAGTAAGAGCTCAGAAAATTTAAGTCAGGCCTCGGCATGAACTATCTGATGACCAATAAATATAATAAAATAAATAATATACATAGGATGGGTGTGAAACACCCCCACTTCCCAAGAAATTTGGTGATGTTTGAGAAGTTACACCTCCTTGATATTAGATGACATTATCTATAATGTTTCATTACTCACTTAACATAAGATGATCATTGAATTTTTTTTCATCCATGTTTCATCAATGAATTATTCCCCATTTATGTTACCTAAATCTAATATTATCAGAATTATTATATAATTTAAATAAAATCAACTCCACATCCTCGACATGGTGCACTATTTCCTCCAAACATACAACCTCATGATTAGTAAGAGATATAAAAAATGGAATTTTTAATGAGTAAATTCAATTTCTTTTATTACCATGATCTCGAAAGTGATTTTGTACATATCTTGCCAATATACTAAAAAATAATTCATTTGTTGTTTTAGAGTCCACTATTTACATCAAATTTTTTATTTACCATTATATTATATGTTTAATAACTATAATTAAATAGTTTACAAAGAATATATATTTAAAAACATTCTATTATATAGAATAAAATTATTTCTATTTCATAGTGTTCTTCATCAAATGCCACCATTTATCTACTTTACCAAAAAAATGATAAATAGAATTGGTTACCATTTTATTTTTATAACCACCCATTCGAAAAAAATTATTCTCTAGTTCATCTTTCCATCTATAAGTATTCAATATTTATAAAGTTCCACTATGTGTCAAAGGGTGTAGTTTCATGAAATTTTCTAGTATAGGAATTTCTACTATAGAGATTTTAGTTGTTATAGATTATGGGTGCCACCATAAATATCATATATATATTGAGTCAACACAATCTCAAATTTCTCTATTCCCATCATTATGGTTTATTTATTCACAAGTTTATTGTAATATTTATGTGTTTTTTATTTAGCTTCCATGTTTTCTCTATGGAAAAACATTTTTAACATTCATGGACAAAATGAACCCCCATTGAAACCTGAAAAATATTTCACATTATAATATAAACAAAAATTAGTGTGTTTTTATTGTTTCTTAGAACATTATTTTAACACCTAATGTTATCTAAACCATTCCACTAATAAAAAATATTATAAAAACCATAAAACAACATGATCACATGATTTATATCAAGGGTTTTACTTTATTACATTTACTTAACATTTTTGGTCTATTGTATTATATTATTTCTAAAAAATGTTACATAAAATAGTGTAAATTTAAATAAATTATCCATTTCTATCACACCCAAAAACTCTTTATAATGTAAAACATTCTTCATTCATGGTAACCTGCATATCTAGAACTATGACTTTTTTTTACTTTTATGCTAGTCCATAAGCATAATGAAAAATAATATAAAACATGGTTTCAAAAAAATTTCTCTCAATGGGACATATAAAATAAAATAAACTCACCATTACATTTTATAATATGAAGAATAGGGAAAATATTTTTTCTTTTCAAAGTAAAATTTGGTTCTCAAAATCCATTTAATTCTCCTTGAAAATATTTCAATTAATTAATAGATTTATGAAAACATTTAGTATTAAATAATAAATTTAAAAATAACCATAATGACTTCCTAGTAAACATGAATACACATGAATAAACTTTTCAAGAAACTATCTATTTAACATTTTTTATTAAGGGGAATAATGATTATAGAAAACATAATCTATGTTTCATACATTATAAAATGTAAATATTACATTATAAACCATGGAAAAAATATCATGTAGGTTTCATGTGGAATTATTATAATATTCATCAATTCATAAACCCTTAAAATAGAATCACCAAAAAATTAATTACCATCTCTCTTTGGAGTATCCTATCATCAATAAAATCAACCACCTTACACAAGGATTTGGAGGTCAATGTTGGGATCAACCATCATTAGAATTATCTCATGCTCACCAATCATTACTATAAAATTTGTTTGAACCATATAATAATCTATAAATATATATTAATTATTTTAATTTTAATTTTTTTTGAATGTTAATTGATGAAGATAAATAATCATATTTTCACATATTTTCGGTAATTTTAAAGAATGTTTCAATTTCCATAGAAAACATGTAATTAATAATAATACTAAAATAATGAGGAAATAATTTTCATTGAAAATGACCATGTATAACTATAAATGATTAAAAATAATAAATAATTTCTATAATGAAAGGATAATAAAATCAATCCATATATTTTTAAAAACATTCTATTATCACTTCTTTTTAATATATTAAAATTAAATCATATAGAAAACATTAAAATGAATCATTTTTATACTATTTTAAAGAAAATAAAATTTATTAGAAAATGATCTTTATCAACAATTGAATAAAATATAATAATATTCTTGAAAATATTTCAATGTACACAGATGTGGATGAAAATAATTTCAAAAAATTTAAAACAATGTTTTAAAGGATAATTATTTTTCTTAATTCATGTCTAGTATCGTACATTTACTAACTATAGAATAATAAAAATACATTACTATTTAATATTTTATCAGAAACATTTTCAAAAACTTTAAATTATTATAATTAATATTATTTAATTTATTATCATGTTTTATATAGAAACTAATAATTTTTTGTTCATATTTGGAATTTTATGGACTATTATGTTTTTAATCTGAAAACCACATTTGTGCATTGACCTTGGCCATATTGGATATGCTTCCATTACATCTAAAATAAAAATAATTATATATATATATCATTTTTATAAATTATATAAACTTTTATAATTAACCATTTATGATTTACATAGAAAATGATCAAACTTATTTCATTGATATGATAGTCTGAATTTACGCATGATTGACATTATCATTTTGGCCGTGGGTGGAAAATAAATAAATTAGATAATATTTTATATTTATTTATAAAAAATATGTTATAATTTTAATACATGTTTATTATTTTAATTCTATTAATAATTCTTTTATGGTGTATATTTAAAACCAATCACACCACTTTATTGTGGTAGTAGTCCATATATACATGATTGGCATTATCATTTTTCAAATAATTGTAGGTAATAAATGTAAGTAATGTCCTATATTTAAAAATTTATTATTATTTCATAAATATGACATAAATTTATTTTTCAATTCATTTTTACCAAAATTAAGTTCAAGTGATGAAAAAAAGGACCATTCTCTTCTTGGAGGTGGCATTCCACATTAACGCATGAGCGGTGTTTCATTTTCTATCGAATGGAAAATGAGAAAAAAAAATCCATCAATGTAATAAAATTTTATGATATGGGATATACTAATGTTATCATTTCATTTGTTTTGAAACATATTTGAATGTGGTTTCAAGAGAAATATACATGAAATAAATTAGATCAAACAGATAATTTATTCATTAATATCTCTCTTTTAATTACACATTATACCTTAAATGTTTGTATTGTGAAAATAGCAGGACCTCAACGAAATGAGTAGGGATATTGGGGAGTGTTTGTGATGATATTTTAGTAACTATATTTCTCAAAAAATGTGAGGAATGGAGGGGAGTAGGATCCCATTTTTAAGTAAGGGGAGTTGTGCACATGTAATTTTTATAAAGAATTAAATATTATAAAGTATTTATTAGGGTAATCAGGATCTATAATTATCCATATTTCTGATAAATTAGAGAGGGTAGAAATATTATTAACCATTTATAATTAATAAAATATTAGAACTGAGTAATGAATTTAAACCTAATGATTCCAAATAAAAAAAATAATTTCATAAATATTCATGTTTTATACATTATATAGATTATTTTTAATGTAATTTTATAAAAACAAATAGAAAAAAATTAAAAAATATGTTTTTGAGAAGAAAAATTAAATTATACATATTCAAATATAATGTTGATTTATAAGGAATTATTTTATAATGTAATAAATTATATAATTAATATATTACTTTAAATATAAAATCAAAAATAGAATGTCACTATTAAAAAACATTATTTAACCAAAACATATGACAATTTTTTAAAAATATCTAATCTTCACTATTCAATAGGAAATAATTTTTTCTAGAATAGTAGGAAATATTAAACGTAAAATTTATTTTTATGGTTTTTAAAAAATGAAGAAGTTTTTTTAACAAATTATATTTCATTTTCAATGATACTTATCTTCTAAATAAAACCATGTAATTTTTGAAAAGAAATATATTTATTAAAACTATTCTTTTTTTGTTTAAAACATTTATAAAATTATTTATATAATTATCGTGAATATAAGTACATTAAATTAACACTTATAAATCATTTTAATGATTTATTTCCTATCCTAAATGGGTTTTTCACAATTAATACATGTGTTCCTCCTTCAATTACATCATTAAAAACCAAGAATGATTATTCATTTTGGCTGTAAAACATGCTTAGGTCATAAATGATATGAGTCTTTAGATAATTTCTATTTTTATCCAGTTAATAATATTTCAGCTTCAAACTCACCTCCATATTTAATAATATAGGTTATAAGGATCCCGTAATTCATAGAGTATTCTCAACGGTCGAATAAGATCTGTATATCATATTACAAAAAACATATATTTCTATTTTATAGAGTGTTATAAAATATTATAGAATATTGTAACAAAAAATTTATTTGTATTTTAATTTAAATCCATGAAGACTCAGATAATGTCTCCCGTGATTTATTCACACTAACTACAAATAAATAGATTAAATAAATTTTCTCAATGTATCTCTCAATATATCTTCATTAATTCATTATATTAACACATATTTAATATCATATATTTTTCCTTCTTTTAATCTCATATTATATCCTTCCACATCTAGATTCAAAATAACTTTTACCTCATTTACTACATAGTTTGAAAACATTCATCATGCATGATGTTTCATTAATATGTCTAGATATAGATAATTTCCCTCATTCTTCCTCTTTAATATTACACATTCAAAGTACATATAATACCTTAAATTTCTAATTTCATGGATTTGTTAATTTTTAATCATGTTAAAATAATTCCCCACTATACGCATTTCCATCATTTCCCCATTTTTTTAATCACAAATTAAATTCCCACATCTCATTCATTCCCATTTATATTTATTTAGGGACCATTAATCTTCATGGTGAATAAAAATTCGTATAGTTTCTTTATTTTCATTGTAATAAAAACATGCAACATTATATACTGATGCATGGATGTACTTGCCCGTATATAGTAACCTAACATAATCTCACAGAATTCATTCTTGGACGTTCATCCTCCTGGAAGATCCATGGAATTTAACCAGTCACAATAGATCATCATTCTTATAGAATTGAATCCACATGGAATATTAATTCATAACATTGGTGATTAAAGAATTTAATACCCGAGGATAAAATGTGCCTCATTGAAAAACTTCATGGAATATTTTTATTTTTCTGGAAGAATGAAACTCATGGATGACCTGTATACTCATATAAGGTCAATTTTTTAAAAACTCATGGAAGCATTCTTTCCCCATATTCTTTTTTCTCACATAATATCTATCTATAGTCGATCTCATGTTTCCTTGAAAACAATCACATCATACATGGTTTCTTGAACATGATAATGTTCCCTTGTAACATTTATATGGCTTATAACCTTATATATTAATGGTGGAGTAATAGAACCCCCTAAATTTCGAGTCCCACATCAATTCCTCATGTTGATTTCTACTTATTGAAAATAAATTTGGATCTACCTATCATCTAGATTTGTGTAAATGGGTCGGCACTTGGTTTTTACTATGTCAACTGCTATGTAAACCTATAAAGTGGTACTATACTACTTCATTTAAATCCCAATGTCCATGATTCACCATATTGTTAAAGTGATCTCTCTCTTCTATTCCCCTCCATACAACCTCAAGATAGTCATACGAGCTATATTCCATGTTTTTTATTACAAAACCCATATGTGTGGTGGAGAAATCCCCTCACATTTTTGTGTGATAGTAATTTTATTACTAAACCCTTATTGGCTTAACAAAAATTTTCATATTATCCATTTAATTCTAATCATAAGAAATTAATTCTTAAAAAGATAACATATTTTTTGATTGGCCATTAGATTACATTTATATATCTTCATCCAAACACAAGGATACGTCATTCATGAAAATCATAGGACATTTTATTCATGATATAAACATACATACATCTCCAAATACTCATTGGATCCTTTAATTAATTATTGAATAATAATACTCTATTGTCATATTTCAATAGTTAGTTTCTCAATCCTGAAATCCAAGGAAATATTATAAATCCATAACATAACTCTAAGAATCATCATATATTCACAAACAACAAAATACAAATTGAATCAGTAATAAAATAAAAACAATTACATGGGATCAAAAAGGTTGAAGAGTTCCTTAGATTGAAAATAGTTTTTTGATCACTCTCATATGTGAGCTTGGTGATTCAGACAAATCATTTATAAACATAAAGAATATAGATGCTAAAATTATAAGTAACACTTCAATAAAAAAATATTTATACACCATTTTATTATCTTAATCAATGTGAGAGGTTATCAATTAAATATATTTAGAATAATCCATCAAATAAATCATGTTTATATTCTTAATAGTACGTATCTAGTAAAAAATCAATTATTTACATACTACAATTATGAATTATTTAAAATTGATTCATATTCATATTATTTCATATATATTTAATTTTTACAAGGGAATACACGAAAAATATCTATATCTAGTGTTATAGGATGATGTAACATTTAAGAAAGTTATTTAAAATATATAGATGTAAAAGAGTCTTATTAAAGATGTAAAATCTATTGAGTTTGTATTATTGTTCCAAATCTCAAGATGCACCTTGGTTAAATATATTTTTCAGAATGAAATTGATGTAAATGATTATATAATAAAGAATAGTGAAGATATGATATTTTATTTAGAACAAAATCGTTAATACACTATTGACTTAAAATTTCCCCATGTGAAATTAGAATCCAAGATAAGAAATTACTTATATGACTATTTATGTGGAGATATAAAATTCATGATTATTATTTTAAGATAACACATAAATAAATTGAATAATAAATAAAAGTAGTATTTTATAATAATAATATACCCAACATGGGATTCCATGAGCATGGTGTCAAATTAGAAAATTTAAAAATTATTCACAAGGAAGATTAACATGAATTTTATAATATAAGTGATACTATTTATGATTATGTTTAATTTATTACTTCTAAAAATACATATCTCAGTGGAAATTAAATCTTTGTAACATATAATAATATATCACTCTTAGGGTCATATAAATATTTATTCCTTTTTGAATAAATTTTCTTTAACAACTTTGATTCATCTTCATGAATAATTTTTATTTTTAAAATCTAATTAAATTTGACCAAAATATTTATAATAATTTTCCCATTACAAAAAAATGTGGATGTAATCATTTTTAAGAATACATCCTCCAAAAATGAAACTAATAATGGAATCCTTCCAAAATGAAATCATGGTAAACACTCTATCTAGAATGATACTCATGGAAATTCAAAGTGGAAAATTATATTATTTTGATTAATTATATATTTAAACGTAAGGGAATAAAATTCTGAACAAATAATTCAATTAATAAATAATTATAATTATATGAATTTATGTAATATAGATATTTAATCAATAAACATTTCTCTATAATTATTCATGATGAATAGAGAAGGATTAATCCTTAATTTATGAAACAATTTTTGATATTGAAGAACATTTATATAAATTTAAACACTTATGGTCATTGTTATTATGTGGCCTCAATCACTTCAGACAATAAAAATTCATATACTACTATGAAAGTAAGACAAAAAAATGATTATGAAAAGTATAAAAGATAATTTTTCTTCTTTGTGTATCAATATATTGTTTATTTTCGTAAAAACGTCACCCAAGATGGTCTTTGAAATGGATGTTTTGATGTGAGAAAAATATATTCTTCAACTAGTGAAAGAGATACCACATAAAAGAATAATATAAGAACCCCATGATATTGACATAAGAAATAAAAACAATGGATCATATAAGATAAGTAATCTAAGAAAGTAGTAACATGGTTCATTTGGTATAATACATCTACATAAATGAATCCAAATTTAAGGAGAGGATTCCAAATAATAGTGATCTAATGATTATTAAGAATTCGTGATGAAGGTACAAATAGTTGGGGAACACTCATAAACATTGTATAACAATTCTACAGAGATAGTTGGAGTTAATTAAAGTTAAAGGAAAGGTATTATTAATGCATTAGGAAAAATTGAAATAATTGTCCTTTTATAAAATAAGGTTTTGACTCATTAGATAGCTCAATTATAAGAATAGAGGAAAAAGATAAATAATAATATAACACAAGTTCCCTATTAACTAATGTTAAAAATAATATTCTACATAAGGATAGGTATGAAAACATGAGACCACCTTTCCCAAAAATGTTCCATTTTTTAATATCCAAGAAGGATCTATAATGATGTGTTTCAAAAATGATTATGTTGTAGAAATAATACTTTATGGGTTGTGAAATAAATCTACACAATTTTTAGCTCCCTCATAAACTATAGTGTTCCACCCTATTCTCATAAATGTTTATTTGAGCTTCCATGTATATGGAATTGAATGTGATTCAGTAGTGGGGATAAAATAATGAATTATATAACCACTATAGATGAATATGAGTTATCCATATAATTATATTTTATATTTTTTTCATCCATGAAAAATATCAAATAGTATTATCTATAATTTTGCATGTAGTATATTCTAATGAGAACTAATAATGATGAAGATTGGTGGAGTATATCCGATGATAAGGATCTGACAAAAAGAGATATTCCCATATTATATTAGTTTTTATAAAACTAGAATATTCTTAGTTCCTATATAATTATTACATTGAGGAATAATAAAAACTATTCCTATCCGGTTTTGGCTATATCATTTATATTTCGTTAATAGGGAGTGACTGTTATAATGAATTGTTTCTTAAAAGGAGTGTAATATACCATACGATTAAATTTAATTGTTGTTGATATTGATTAGAGTTAAGGATAATAAATTTCTTCTAAAATTAGTTTCAATATCCCCTATAAATAAAAAATTATTTTGTATCACGGGTTCAATAGATTTATAAACATTATAGATGTATCAGTGGATAATTATTTTATTCTACACTGAAAATTCGTCACATAGTCTTATAGTTTGTTGATTTAGGGATCATAAATATGTAAAATTTCATGACATCCAAATCCCATGACAACCACTTTATAACTTTCAATAAATGGGAGAAGATTTTATATCAATACTATGTAAGAAGGATTTAATAGAGAATTATTTTTTATCATACTATATTCATAATATTTATTTTCAATAACCTAGATATAAAATATAAAAGTACTAAAAAATATGTAGATGTGTTGTATTTGAGGAACCTAAATGTATTGATAAAAACCCAATGTCTTATATTGAAGAGAGAAATGTTTTTTGACTGTGTTTTTTTTTGGAAAATATGTTTGTTATTATGTGTTTGTTGTTGATATTAAGATCAATAAATTAGAAAATAAATAATACCATTACTGATAATGAGTATTATATAAAGGGGAGACTAATGATAGGGAATAAAAATGATGTTGAAATTAATAATATATACTAAAACTTATTGAAATTATTTTATGATAATTATCTCATATAGTGGATATGGGGATCATTAGTAATTATATTTTAAAAATGGTAAATTTTATATGCTACTGGGATTAACTAGACCAATTTATTCTATGATGTAACCATGACACATATAACGTTCTCTAAATCAATTTTTATGGATCCATGAAAACTTCTATCATTATTATCTGTAATTATTATAACATGTTTCAGATGAGTCTTATTTTGTTGGAATCAAATTTATGCATTTAAGAAATTTGTAATGTGTTCCATAAAATATTATCTTTAGAAGTATTACTATTTTTTACATAAAAATCCATTGATGATGACGAGGAAATATTATAAGGGATTAAAAATATATTTTATTGAATGGTGATTAAATATTAATCATTTTAAATTAATTATGATCAGAAATTTTAGCAAATAATTTATTCAGAAAAATCATCAATTAAAACCGTCATGAATTTGTTATTATATGTAGAATATGTTGAAATTAATGTCACATATATTTGAAAAATTATAATAATTTAAAATGTCAATAAATTTGTTTATAAGTGGTTTTAAAGTAATTGGAGATGAAAATGGAAAGATAATAGTGTCTAAAGTGTTTTGAATATTTTATGAAATTCATCTTTGGAGATGAAAAATTGGCAATGTACCATGGTATTTAAATATAACTATTCATTGTAACATAAGAAATAAAAAATCAATGTATGAACAAGATTCATTCTGATAATGAATAAATGTTGTTAACAAAACTTTATATAATTACATATCAATGTTGGATACCCACTTCTATGCATACAAGTAAATATGTGAGAAAATACATAATATATACAATGGAATGACATCCATAAGATTCATTTTCTAGGTATTTAAATATTACTACGATACAATACGTAAAAAATAATTAAAATAATGAAATACACAATAGTCATCTAATAATACATAAGAGTCATATATTAAGTATAATATGATGAATTTCAAAAGGAAAGCGACATATAAAATTAATCATCTAGTACATAAATGTAAATATAAATTAGAGGAAATAAGTATGAGTATTTTTTTACTAGATGGTCGTAAATTTTATCTAATCCCTCAAATTTTTGATTCATTTATATAATCAATATAGGAAACTAACATAGATAAAATATATGTTTTGAAAAGTTATTAGGGAAATAATAAGATTAAATCCATATTTTAAATAAAAATTTCTTGAATAATAACACAAAATGATAATTAAAACTATAAGATTTCAAAAAATTTCTCCATCATAAAAAACATAAAATCTATTAAAATGATAATTTTGATTCAAACTAATATTATTTATATGATGAATATTTAAAATTAATGTGTTTCTAAATCACAAATATAAATGTCACATCATGAAAATTCTTTAGGAGATAAATAATTTGATGTTTTCCTATGAATTGATTTACCACCAAGACATTGGAAGTGGACAACATCATGAGGTGTGGGAAAATATTTTCATCAAATAGATTAGAATCGTCTTATTTTTAATATCTGGTAATGGGTTAAACCACTGGCGGGTGAATATGTAGTTCCCTTTTTATAAATTTCAGTAACATGATTTTATTGTCTATAACATTTCATATTTGGAATGTTCTCAAATAAAAGGATCACTATAATTTCATATAGTAAATCTAATATTAAATTAAGTCATATTTATTTTTTACATGTTTAATCCCTATATATGGAACATACTCTATGATGTGATCATAATTTTAATGACATAGATTGTACACAATTATCAATCAATAATTAGAGTGGTGATGGTCAGAACTATCCTTTAACCAATATTAAATCCATCATGGAAGTCTCCTAAAAAACAGATTATCATGTTTCCCACTAGTTAAAACAATTTTATTATCTCACAAAAATCATAAATAGAATATCGACATGTTCTCACAAACATCAACCATGATAATTTTATATCTTGTACAGTATTATTTTGTTACATAAATTTTTTGAAAACTCCACATTGTGAGCATTTTCATTGAGTTTGACTATCATTTGGTGAATATAGTTCAAAATATGGGTTAACTTATTCAGCCAAAAATCCATAATATTAGTAGTGAAAATGATATAATCAACAACCTTAACAGACGTCATTCCCCATTAGTATAACCATAATTTCTCTATAGAAAGTGGAAGACAAAAATGATCTTATCTGAAACTCATGATTACATAAATTATTTAGGCAACATCTCTTAAAATAAAAGGATATTAATTTTTTAACATCTTTAAATCCTCTGACAATCATACTTTATGAAATATTTAACTCCACCACAGATCGTGACTTGAAATGTGATATTTATTTTTTTGATTAAAAAACATTATCCAATCATTATAGAATCATCTTATTGGTAGGGTATCCACAATGATATATTGAAGTCACTAAACTATATTATATGAAATTACTTATGATATATGTACATTTTGTTCTACCGCTACCTTGGTTCAACTCACCCTCCTGATGTATTCTTCACCTCATACTAATCTGTTGTAAACCTATTCATTTAGTGGACTTAATCCAATATAATATCACTATGTTCTAAATTCAACTTTCCCAGTCCTATATTTATGAAATAATACACAATTCTTATAGTTTTCTAACATCAGGTGGATCCACAACATGTATCATTGTTTTTCTACTGCAAAACCGGTGTTATTCCATTGATCAAACTCTAAATAATCATCCAACAATTTTTATGTATCTTCCTCTTCTAATCATCTAAAATTAAATAAATCAATGAACATTAAATTATCTTTTTTAATCCTCTGGATAATTTTCATTGTATTAAGATACATTAAAGTAAAATTGAAAAACATTCATCCAAATTTTACTGATAATAAATAAATCACATCGATGGATTAAGGGGAACTTCAATCACCCCTTTAGAATTTTTCTGCATCATAACACATTTTTGTACCTCAATATATATTTTTTTAAAATTAAATCATCTTCACATATAGAACAATCAAGACACCACAAGGCTATGTAATGAAATGTTTTTTGGACAATTATATCCCTCATTGACAATGAATTTTTTACCAACTGATTTTGAAATACATCCCCCTAGTTCATTAACTTTAATTTCTCTCCTAATTTTAATGATAACATCATCATTGGATCCATAAAGGATATAAATGTATATGAATATATATTTTTAGCAAATATATTCACTTCTCTCCCACTTTTCAACATAATACAATTACTTTGGGGGCACCAACAATACAACGTTCACCCGTCACATTCATTTAATTATCATTATTATGTTTTCCACATAGATCATACAACATGGATTCTTTCATACTCATATATATTCCATGATCAATGTGTATGGAACATATACATGTAAATTCTAGATAATGGAATTATATGTTGATTTGATAAAAAGGGGTCCCAAATTTTCAGGACACGGAATGGGTAGTAATTAGGACCTGTTATTAAAAATGCCAACATTAAGTATAAGAATTAGAAGGCATAATATAATAATGAATATTTAATAAATGGGAGACTGAGAGGATCCCTTTCCTTGAGAATGTGCCTCCATATGCTTGGAAAAATATTCATGAGTGCATGGGGGAACTATGAGAGGAACCTAGAGTGGTGAGGGAATGGTAAGGATGTGATCCCTGTATTTTGAGTTAAGAAAAATGGGGGATTGGTTGGGAATATATATGAAAAATAGAGGATAATTCATTATTATTTCTCAATATTAGAATTAGGTCCCTATATAATAAAATAATTAAAACAAAAAACCATTCCATGGTTTTTGAACATTGTTATATCAAAATGGATGTGGATTCCATTATTTTATAAGGTCATGGGCCAAATTTTATAGATAAAATACCTTTACTTATGATGAAGTGAGTCATACTCTTCATGAAATGATTTTGAAAACCAAAAATATATTAATTTTTATGGAGGATTCATAAAATCCTTGTAAAATTAATCATATTAACATAAAATTTATTTATTTTAAAGGGAAAACGTATATTTGGTCATAGATTACATTTATATTATTTGTTACATCACATTTGGGTCATCATGATGTAACAATACACATTGTTTATTTATACAATATTTAATTTCTACCCAAAAAGTTTACTCTCACATAAAGTTATGAAATGTTCACCATTTGATAATTTAAAAATTATAATTCCAAAAACAATATTCAGATTCCCTTAAAAATTGTTATTTATTTTAATTTTAATTTTTGTTATAATAATCATTATTTATTGATAGTTTTGGTTTTTTAAAAATAATATATTTTGAACCCTCATTAAAATTACATTTGAGTTAATAAAAATTATATTAAACATCATATTGGATAAAAATATTTTAAAAATAATATTTCATTAAAATTATATTTATTTCAAAAAAAGCAGTAAATATTCAAAATAAATTATTTAATTAAATTTTATTATTAACAAAAATGATATTTGTGATTTATTGTATCAAAAATAAAATTCATTCATAATGAAACAATAGTAGGATGATAATATATTCGTTTTCTTTATAAAATTTAATGTAAATAATATATCTAGGGTATTTATACATACCCCAATAATACACCTAAAAAATCTATAAGAATAACATGCGTGATGGAGAGAATTCATGGGGTGGTTTGAGGTACATGGATTGGGTCGTGATCTTGATGAGCCAAAACATCTCCCATAAATGAGTTTTATCATCCATAAGTTGTCAGATCTAAGGTCTCTTTGGTCAAGATAAAATCCCAGAGATATTATCTCCCTTGCAAGCTACATCAAAAAGGATTCATAGGATATGATCATACTGGTTGAGGTTATTAATTCCTTTGTCTATGTCAATTAGATACCCTAAAATCCTTTATTTAAAGTAATCATATTATCAATATTAAATAACTATATTATCAATGATAATTATTTTTAATGCACTTTTAAATTTTATTGGATATAATAAAAACAATAGAGTGCATGTGTTTTCTAAAACAATTTCAAATAATATGGCATTTAATTTAAACCCAAAGGGAGATTTTATTTATAACAGTTCAGGTTGTTACAAGAAATGACTGTTTCATCAATGTAAACAATAACTATTAATGGTATGAAACATTCCTCCTTTAGATATGTGCTTTTATCAATATTTCCTTAAATTAAATTCAACAACTTAAATAATTCAACAATTTTATAATACCATGATCTTGGTACATACTTAAACATATATAATGATTTGTGAGTTTACAAACCACACTATTCTCCACATCCAGAATGAATCCATATAGATGTATAATATAAATCATTCTTCAACAATAGTATTTTAAAATATTAACATTAAATTCATCATATTAATCATATATTTCTGATGAGAAGTAATGACCAGAAATATTTGTATAAATTCAATTCTTTAAATAGGGATAAACTTTTATGTAAAATTAACACATTCCACTAATAAGTTTCCCTTGAGAAATAAAAAAACTATATTTTGTGATACTTATTATATTTAATTGATCATATTATTAAACCCCCAGTTTACTTCTAATTATATTAATTCACTTCAGGGTTGTAATAAGTTCACATTTATCATTTATTTAATTTGAGATAATTCCACATTCATGGATTTAAACAATTAATTGTGCCGAACAACTTGTGATACAGGTTGTGGTTCAACATGAGATATGTTTACTATTTATTCTCCCATAATCATCTTCTATTTTCTATATATTGGAGCTTCATGAATTTTGTGATATTTTTTGTCCAATATTCTTATAAATGTTTTTTAACATTAATGTTTTATTTTCAATCGAAAAATCTTCATCATTAGATTACTTTGAACATGTATTTTAAATATTAGAAAAGTGAATTGCCTCTTCTTCAATAGTTCTTACAGAATTTCATTTGAAATCATTATTTGGTTCATCAAATTCACCATTAAATTATTCCATTGATTAGGATTCATTTTTACCTACTTTTACATGACATGATTCCATAGTATTTTTTGAATGTTTTTCCTTTCCCCTATATCTCTTTTAGTTATTTGTGGAGCCTAGTAAAATTCCTTATTAGTCTTTTTCATCAAATTTTACTATGTTAGTGTTTTTAATATTAATTACTTATGTATTTATAGAAATACTATAAAATACTTTACCATTGGCTTATTCTTATAAAAATCTCATAGGGCGTAATTCCTACTACCATTGTAAATAGACATTAATTCAAAATATATAAAACTATTGGTATTGATTAAATCTTATAGAAATCATAGATATATTATTAAATAAATATATTATGTCCTTTTTCAACACAAAATCAATTATTCCTCATTGTACTCCAATTTAGTTTATGAGTGTAAAGAACACTGTTTGGATTTTTAATTCCAGGTTTTGGTATAAATGATTTGAAAGTATAAAAAATAAGATATCATAAATTAACCATTTTATCCCAAAAAATATATAAAATTTTTTATGTGTTTTACTCGAGTGAAATATGAACATCTACTCAATATTGGATTTAGGTTTTATAATAATAACACTAGTCATTCATGTAAAATAATTGATAATATTGAAAAATTCACCCTTTTTGGATTTGTTCATTATCAATATAAAAAAATAAAAATGTATAATTTAAAGATGATTTATGGCCATTGTTTCTAGATATTTAGGATTCCATTTATTTATCATATATTTCTAGTAGGCTTCACAAATAATTGTTATTTTTCACTTTAGTTGAGGTAAATCTTTGAAAGCATCATCCGTCGAAACATTTATTATATCTTTTCTTCCAAGAAGATCTTGCTACATCTTCAACAATTTGTTCCCATATATTTCAATTAGGTAACATTATTTACATCAATATCCAATATAATGTAGATTTCGTACATATACTACCCCTTTCAAAATAGTTCTTTTATCCTTTATTAACAGGATGATATAGAAATTTCTCTAGAAGTCCACTTGGTATACATCATCACATAGCTAGACTGCACATAATATGATATGTTTATGTCAATACAAAAATATTAATTATTTATATTTTAAGTGTTTATTATTTATTATAGTACCTAATAATTTCAAGGAACTATTATTTATAAAGGTAACAACTAATCTATAGTAATTTTTTATATTTCTAAAAATTATAAAATCATATATTTTAATTTAGGTGAATTATCTACCAATAATCCTTGGTTTATTCATTTTTATAACATTAAAAAGTCCATTAAGAGAAATGTTTTTTTTATTCTTATTTTATTCCTAAATTATTTCATCTTCTATTGTTTAGGTCATGTCCTGTAAGTGATTTCATGTAAACATTATCATAGTGATTAGTTTGATCACATCATTCATAGTTTTCTTATAGATAGTCAAAAATATTTCTTATTGAAGGGTTCTTAAGATGTTGACATCATATTATATGAGATATAACCTCTAATATTTTTATTGGTATTGTGTCTTTTTTAGGGTTATTCCCCATAAACAAGTAACATCTCTCAAGGTGCAACAAGTTATCCCAATGTTTTCTATCCTTCTTCCCCTTGTTTAAAAACACCATAAATATCCTTCACCTTCATGATTTATTGATGCTTTAGTTGTAGATTTTTCTTTGTGACTAATTAATATATATCAATTAAAGCGAAATTAACTTTTCAAACATAGGCATTACATAAGTTTTTTAAAATACTTAAAACATTATACAAAGAGATTCCAAAATACTGTATTAGTATTGTACCATTGGAAACATGGAAACATAAACACTATTACATAAATGAGCTACATTATCTCCCACTAGGTTCTCCTTTACTAGTAAACTTCTTAGAAACATCAAAAAAGAATACATATCTTCATATCCTGGGGAATGAAATAGAATAATGGGTGAGCTCAAATGCTCAGTCAGGGTAAATAAGGGAGGCATGTAAGCATAATCATGAGAATTAGTGAATGAAAACATGATAATGAAAATATAATATCATACCCTGCATATCAAAGAACATATAAATGAATCATGGAAAACATATTGGTAGTTCATAAGACATTAATCACAGGGAAATAAAAAACATAATTAATGAAATCATAACATAGCAATAAAACATGGAATTTTCAAAAACACATATTCATATATTATGATTTCCATAGTATCCAACAGATCACAACTAAGAGAATCGTGGTAGTATTTGTTCACTCCCGATGTCATTATAGTAGTCATGGTTCACTCACATAGACATATTAGTAGAAATAGTATAATCATATTTACTATCTTGGTAGTCATGGTTCATTATCATGGCTATATTAGTAGCATGAGTTCATTCACAAGACCATATTAGACTATCTAATAATATATAAATCATTACCCAATGCATTAGAAGGAGATATTGGTCCCACACATTTTACAGTTAAATCATGAATATATGTTCCACTATATCATAAATAATCATATCATAACAAATGAAATTAAATTGGTATTATAAAAATGTATTCATATCATAACCTATTGAAGAAGATACATGTTTCATGATCATTTCATCATATTCAAAACCCATTAATGGAAGTGGGTTTTAAAAAAATATAACCCATGAAAGGGATTAGGTGTCATAAGATTATTCTATCAAAAAATGAACCATTCACGGAAAAATATTAATAGAACCTTATGGATTATTTCCTAGAAGTACATGAGTAACCTAAATAGATCACATATTAGAATATAAATAACTAGTGCGGAAATTTTGAAAATATTTTATGAGGAAATGATAATTTCTTCTTTGAAAAATGCTCATTAAAACATACAAACCTGGAAAAACATTCCCTTGAAAATAAATTGAAAAACTATAAATAAGGCTTGAAAACATTTTGAAAAAATTTTACCATGAAAACATATAAATTATTACTGAAAACATTTTGACAACCTTTTTCATTGAAAAAAACTAAAATAGACATGAAAATATTTTCAATGAGAACCGTTAAAATGACCTCTAAAACATTTTGAAACCCATTTCTTTGAAAATACTATTAAAAAAATTCTTAAAAATTTCAATTTAAACATCAAAATAAATAAATAAAGTTTTAATGAAAGATAAATATATACATGTCATAGTTGGTAAAGAGAACATTTCTTTTATTCATAGTAAAAAGGTAAAAAAAATATTGTTTGAAAAGAGACAAGAATATTATTTTAAATAGATCAGTAAAAGAAAATAGGGTTAAATTTATTTATGATATTATATATTAATTCTATAATATTATTGGAACCCATTTTCATAAAACTTTGTTTTTAGGGAACACAATGTTTTGACAGAAGAGAGGGTAAATATAGGCATTCAAAAAAACAATTACTTAACTATCTTATGCACAAAAAAGTAGAAAAATGGAAACAATACATGAATATACCATGAATGAACGAATTATAAAAAAATACATGAATTTAATTGGGATATGGATAATAAAATTTCATCAACTGAAGTATAAACATAAACAATTTCAAAAGGCGAGTAGATTGTTACAATAAACTCTTATAAACTGGTAAATTGTAATCATACTCTACATATACGAAGATTAAATTACATGAATATTAAAATATCATTAAAATTATGATATTCATGATATAAATTTTATAATGGATGTATATACACCTTGAAGAATAATTTAGGTTCACAACAAAACACAAGTCTCAAAGAAAGAAAATTGAGACAAAACTATTTTACTAACATAGTAACTTTTGAAACATAAACCCCATGAAATAAATATCATAAAAGGGATATGAAATTATCCAGAAATTTAAGTATAAAAATCATTGAATACATCCATGGGTAGTATACACACCACAAAAAAAGGAATGGGTGGTGAATATTGCATGTATCTCATTGAAATAAAAAGTTAGATGAAATCTACTTACATTGTATCTTAACTATTTTTATACTCGATCAATGAACCTGTATAATAAATATATATTTTATTATACAATTTTTACATAGAATGATTCATATATCTAAAGTTTTCATGACAGGATCCTAGTATCACTGAGAGGGAGAGATGTGAAAGAGTGATATCTATTTATTTTATATTTCATTATTTTTTAAAACAACCTTCCCCTCTGGTTAAAGAGTTATTTCCTTGATGAACACAATAAAAACACACATCCATTGGAACAAAAAAATTTACAATGTTCACTACACAAAAAGAGAAGTTACGTCCTTGGTTTGTTGCGGAAATAATCTAAATCAACAAAATCCACTAGAATACAATCCTTTAATGTGGAATAAAATAAGTAGGATATACCCTTACAGTTGTGTAGACCATGGAAAACAATATGAAGGAGGATTTCCACCCTTTTATCACAAAATGAGGAAAACAAAGTTTTGGTTCTTTTTAATCAGCTTTCACAGTTTAATATTTAAAAAAAATCTTCTCTTATCTACCCATAAGATAGTAAGAACTACCTATCACATAGATTAAATCTTGTGTTTGTCTCAAATCATTCATGCAAAATTTTAGGTGTCTTATTGGTAACTTATTTTCATCACCTACAAGAATTCACTTTTTTCCCGAATCACCTCTTGTGCACAAATTCGATCTTGTGAGCAACTCTCTTCTTCAGTGAAGCATCTCCTTCTTACGTGATACTATATTTTATTCATGAAACACTATTTACTTAAAATTATTTTGTGATTTAGAGCTCCGGATTTCTCTAGGAATCAATTTTGTCAAATGAGAGGGGGTCACCTCTTATTTATAGCAATTTTTTACCCCTCTCTGAAAAAACCCTTATGCATCGTGCAAGATCATGAGGTGTCATCAAACACCCCATTTGACATCGCATTGTGAGTATATGTATATTTTATTCCATCCTCATATTTCATACACTTCATTAATATTTTGCACACATCACACCTTTTCCATTTTTCGATGTTCTGACCTTGAATCATTCCTTTTACACAACATTCCAAACACCCTTCAATCATGGGTGAAAAAACCAGTGTTTCTTGTGGGCCTTTCCTTTTCCGTGTTTTTATGATTGGATATTGGAACTAGTATTTAATGTAACATACTAATCCATATTAAATCATTCACACATATTTATTTTCCAAAATAACATTCAATCATATACTACTTTTTAGCCCCAAAATTTTGGAAAAAACTGGAAAATAATTCCACCTTAAAATGTTCTTTGGAAAGAACACAAATGGAACTTCACTGTCATCTAGCATATTCAACAATCAATTGCTTTTATCACAAACTGTATCTTCCATTCTCTATAGTCTTTTATCGAACACCTTTAGCATCATCAAATTTTTAATGGAAGGTACTACTATTTCCCTATCTTCCAGTGAAATCAATCATTCCAATCAAGACCTAATAGTATTGGAATCAACATTTCTCCCCTTTCTTTGATACAAATTGCATCAAACGTTCTCCAAAGTTATTATATTTTGGAAATACCAATCAGTAAAGCATTGTCTAGTTTCCAAGGTTTTCAAAAAGTGAATTGATTTATCGCACTTTGGAAAAACATCTAACAATCCACTTATCCATACAACTTGGTCCCAGCAATAGATAATACCATATATGGTTTTATGATGAAATTATATAACTCATTGTTTACAATTCTTTTTTATTATTTCAGTTCAGGTAATATTTTATTTGTCCCTCACAAGTGTCTTAATTTGTTTTATCTTTAGTCATTATAATTATATCGTGATTCTATAATGTGAACCATTATATCAATATCATGTTTATCCCATATAGATTTTTTATAATAATTTTATTATTGTTGTATGAAATGGATACAATGTTCATGAAGATGGTAAGTTGAATGTACGCATTAAAGTTGTTTCCAATTTTATTTTCATATTGGAATAAAGAAAGAAAATAAAATATATGTATATATGTATATAGTATCATTAAATTAGAATTATAATGTTATATATAACATATAATTTCACTAAACACTCCCTTAATACATTCCACGTAGTGTGTGAATGAATCACATCGCTTTGATGGACGATAGTCGATAATGATTGTAATGAATTTATCATATATACACAAAATCGAAACTAAAAGAAATATCTATTGTAAGAGAAATAAAAAAATAAACATGTAATAAATATAATATATGAAATATATAAAAAACTTTCTATCATAATGTCCAAAATGATAGCCTGTAATGGAAAAATGAACAATCATCAGTTAGTGAGGAGGTAGATCGACTTACATGTAAATAGTATGTTTCTTATACATTAGATGGAGGTGTGTGTAATTGTAGGTAATTTACATTAAATAAAAAATATTATTATATTTAAGATATGTTCTAATAAAATCATGGACCAATGATAGTAGATGGGGTGGTGAAAAGAAATATAAATGAGATTGATAGAAGTGGTTAATTCTTAATTGGGTAACTCCTTAATATTTGTACCAAAATGCTTCCTTGGAACAATTAATGAACAAGGGTATGATTATAGGATGAAGAGAGGGATTTTGGTAATTTTATAGGGAATATATTTTTCAATTGAAAGTGGTTTGAGATGTGTGAAGAATAGATATAGGTGGTGGACTTTTATAGGGAAGGAGGTGTGGCACTATTCTAAATATTGGAAGGCACAATTCCACCCACGTTTTACAAGTTTAAAGTGGATCCCATAAATATACAAAGAATATAAAATGGAGTGTATTCTATAATTATGTCATTATAATGGATTTAGGACATGTTTATAGGTTATTTGGTTCCTAAAGGTTATTGTTTTTCCCTTATTCATCTTAATTTAACCATAGTAGATGTAATTAGTTTTAACAACATTCACTAATATTTTTGGAAATAAATGTTGACCTTATTACAATTTATAATATATTTTAATTCTAAACATTGAATTATTTTTTCCAAATTATAATTACATAAGTAGAAGAAATTAATTTTAAATTAATCTTGTTGGGTTCTTAATGGAAATATTTCCAAATTTTTCTATGTTCTATATCCAAATTAAAATTGAAATTGTTCTCAATGTCTAAAATTATATTAATTTTTTAAAAAAATAATAAATCTAGACATTGGAAAAAAACTATAAATATAATTTTCTTTGAAAATAAATTATATTAAAATGTAATTTTCAACTAAGATAATATATTTTCAATATTCATTTAAATAATGTTTTTTCTCAAAAATATTCCAAAATTTTACCCATTGATTATTTTAACATTAGAAATTCCAAAAATGGGTATTATTATATCAAATTTATTTTCAAAATTTTTCTAAATTTTCTAATTTGTTTTTTCACAAAAAGGCATCAAATTTAGTTTGTTTGAGAAAATATTTTTTGTAAACATATAAGGACTTAACGAAAAACAACATGTTTTGTTGTCAATAGGTTTTACTTATATATAAACATTATAATGATTATTTAAAAATAGTTATTAATATTCATATTATTATGTGTTTTTGTTAGGTTATAATTATATAATTTAAATAATTATACCAATAAAATAATTTTTTGTATAAATATTGGTGTTTCATGAAATGTACACCAAGTAGATGTTTTGTGTAATGTATGCCATAATGTTATTTCATAAGAAAGGAATGGTTAACATATTTCATTGCAAGACATAAATGATTTTTTCTTTTATTAGGGTAAAAAACCATTGTGACCATCAAAAAATTTATATGAACTTTTATATTTAATCCTTTTCGTATACATTTATAATGAATTGTTATCCTGTGAATTAATATTATATTGTGAAAAAAATTTATTTTCATAAATTTTATAATACTATGAATAAAAATTAATTTATACTTTATATTAAATGTTATTATATTAAAACATCATATTTTATAATATACTATTGTCCAGTAATCCCTGGACTTGCAAGTTATGTAATTCATTGAGAGATTTCATTATTGGATGTAATGCATGTTAACCTCAGTGTTACTTGTAGATCATGATAATGATTATGTTGCACGTTGATCATGAATAAATTTTATAACTCAATCCAAAAATATTTCCTTAATATAAATAATCTATATTCAATGTTTCATGTAATGAAAATTATCAAAATGTATAAATTAATTAGAAGAAAATAATTCACAATATCTCACGGTGCTATATTTTACCCCCTTAAAATATATTTTTCTCCCGAAATTCTTCTCGGTTATCAAATTTTTAATATTTGAAGTTTCATTTATAGAAACCCATGTAGTAAAAAGGGATAATATGACTTCCCTAAAAAAGGTATAGTTTGAACCATAATTGTTACCAAAATTAATATATAGTTTACACAAAGGAGAACAATGGTTGGGAGTAAGGAGTACACTTGGGGGAAAGGTGTAATTACTTATTATGCGTTATAAAGGACATCCATCACAACTAAGTAAATTACCAAAGAAAATTTTAGGACATTAAATTCATAAATCTTTGATGATTTATAAGGCCATCGGTTCAACAATAACTAAGGTATTAGGGAACCATTTTTTTAGAATTATCATATAATTGTTTAATTCTATTTTTGATCACGAATATATGGAAATAATATCCCTGGATATATTTATATATAAAAATTATTCTTTGTTTGTGATTTTAACTATTTATAATTCAACAATTATGTCAAGAAATGGATGTCTAGAAATTAACGTCGATGCCCGAAGCAATAAAATAATCTTTTAGTAGATATTAGGGCATACAATATAATATAAAGTATAACAATTTAGTAGTATATATTCTTAAAAATAAATATCGTTAATAAATTAATCTCTACAAATAAAAAGTAGCACTACTATTTCATCATAAACAATTATACATCAAAAGTAATTATACATTAACCAAGAAATCATGTACACTAGTGGTAGGTGTGAAACCATTATCATGATTCGATCATGGGTTCAAGACCAATGGCCTCGCCATATTTGATTGGTTATCATCAGAAAAACATGATTTCTTTTTCCTATATAACACTAATATTATTTTCTTAATTTGGTGGGCATATTTGAAATATAGTTAATCACTAAATATCCTTTTAACTAAGGTTTTCAATACATTATCAACAAATAAATATTTTCTATAATGTTTGACATAAACATTTCAGGAATAGTTAATTTTATAACCACTATAGAAGATTAAAATACAAGTATTTTGTAATAAATTCATTAAATCAGCTTAAAATAGATCCTCTATATATCAAAATGCTTCTCTTGCTTTTCACATTGAAAAAATATGAATACCCTCATAATATATTCTCATGAACCATGGTCTTAACCTGAATTACCGTAAATAATTCTGGAAAACATGCACGCTTCCTTATTGTATATGTTACTGGATATATTTTATAAATCCAAGTAGTTGTAAACATCTTCAATGATAGAATGAACTACATGTAAATATTTCATTAATTAGTTCAAATGTAATTAGTACCTTCTACATTATTTATTCATATCAAACATATCATTATCAAAATAACATTATAATAAAATAAGGATCATATTAAGGATTATATTTTCCTTAATTAAGTTTTTTCCTAGGACATCACCTTGGCATTATATCACTATTATATTCCATCAGAACCATTCAATGTTTTCTTTTAAGACTCAACCAGAAAACATAAAATAAATAATAATTATAAATTTTACCTTTCATAAAATATACATCATAAATCCAATCACATAATGGATTTTATTATTACACTTTATCCTTATGCCATTATCAAGGCTACCTCATACATTTACACAATACCGGTTTACTTTGACATTTAATTTATAATCTCTTCATCACCATTAATGTTACCATTACTCAAATCAACTTGCTCATACTATATAGAATAATTACCCTAGGAACATTGACATACAAAAACACTGTTCATTACACACATAATACACAGTGATTTATTATGGATTCCAATATTCAAATCCATTACATTAACAGAACTCTTAATTTTTTCTTATAGTCACTTTCCTTATTTCCTTGTTTACAAAAGTAAAAAAACTTATGGTTCCTAAAAGACATTTACTTTGGTGATTCTTTCCACATTCATGACACAATAGAAACTAAATATTCTTTCATCCATGGTCTCTATTACATGAAATCTACACAATCACCTTCTCTCTCTTCCATGGTGAGTATGAGAGATGGTTAAGGAACATTTTGTTAATCATCTTCCATTAAAACTTGTTAGGAATTATCAGAACAAATTCTACCAATGATCATCCCATATGAATTATAATATGAAAATTGTCCATCAAATTCAATATTAATCCAGTTCCTTCCGATTCCAACCACTAACTAAAACCAGAAGCATAGTTTTAGCATTAATTATCACGAAGGAAAACCGCATAGTCATGAAAATAATTACATATAGAATGTATAAATAATGACACCTTTAATAATCAATGACAAATATTGTTTATCCAAGGATATTCACAGTCAACATATATTGAAACCCTTCATGATATTTTTTGAAGTGTTTGTGAATTCCCAAAGCATATATATCAGGATTGTCAAGCTAGGTGTGTTGCAAGGCTCATTGTCGGGTACAAGATTACCCTGAGTCAGGTCGGTAAATTTTTTTTGGATTTTTTAATCATAGTTACATATATTCCAAAGACGCATCCACTTGTATTATTCATCCATGGATTTATTTCAATTAAATAACTCACTCCATCCTTTTCTAAAATTCCAAGACATTTTCATATACGTTTCCATATCGTTAGACCTATCCTTCGACATGTCTTTGGGGTTCTCACTATGGTTTTCTAATCCTAGATTCCAATGGATAAAAAAACATTTTATCTGATACCAACTATAGTTACCCTCACTTTTCATACATGGTAATAGCATAACTTTTGTTTTATACATAAAACATTATATAAACAGATGCTCAAAGATCATATTAGTCTAGTTCCTTTGGAATCATGGAATCATGAAAACTAGTATATATATAAGATACCTAATCCCCCACTAGGTTCTCCTTGATTGTCACACATCCTAGACACATCAAATATAATTCATATCTCTATAACATGGGATTGGAAGCATAAAAAGGGTTGAGATCAAATACTTAGTACGGGTAACCATGGCATATATGTGACCATAATCATTGGAATAAGGGTATTAGAACATGATCGTTAAAATGGAAGATAATACCCTCTATATCAAAGAACATATACATGAATCATGGAAAAAATCTTAGCATTTCCTAAGACATGAATTCTAATGAATTAAATTACATAATCCAAGCAATCATAAAATAGGAATAATATATTGAATTGATTCAAAGACATAAGCATATAATATTATTTCAATTGTAGTTAATGCATCACTGCTAATACCATATTTCATGTATCTGTTCACTCCTGGTACCATATTAGTAGTCATGGTTCACTCCCATGGCCATATTATTAGCATGAGTTCACTACTTATACCATCTTGGTAGTCATGGTTCTCTCTCCTGGCCATCTTTTTAGGCAATGGTCATTATAAATACCATCCTAGTCAATCTCATTAGATATAAATATTTACCCAGTTTATTTTATGGTGATATAGGTATAACCCATTTCATAGTGAAATAATACTTACATGCTCTAAAAGCTCATATATAATAAACCATTACCCAATAAATGAAATGGGTATTATTAACATGTAAACATATCATAACCTGTTGAAAAATATATATGTATTATAATCATTTCATCATATGCACACCCCAATAAATGAAGCGGGTTTCAAAAACAAATAAACCATAAAAGAGAAATTAATGTCAACAGGCTCATTCTATAAAAACATAAACAATTAAATAATGAATATGAATCGAACCTGTGGATTATTTCCTTGGAGGGAATGAGTAAAAATAAAAAGATTTAATCATATAAGGAAAATAATTGGGATGAATATTTTGAAAATATTTCTTAAGGAATATATACTTTCCTCTTAGAAAATTATCATTAAAACCTAAAATATTTTGAAAACAATTGCCTTTGAAAATAAAAAATATATATAATGAAGTATTGAAAAAATATTTAAAACCATTTTCAATGAAACCATATAAAGTAAGATACACTAAAAATTAAAAATGATTTCTGTGGAAATTAATAAAATAATAATGAGAACATTTTGAAAACATTTTTTTTGAAAACTTTTAAAATAAAATTTAAATGATTCTGAAAAATATTTTCCATTAAAACTTATAAAAGGATGTTGAAATTTTTTCAAAAACCATTTATTTAAATATATTATTTAAAAAAAATTCTAAAAAATTTTCATTTAAAAATGAAATTAAATCTTCAAAGGATTGATGGAGGATAAATCAATACATGTCGTATGAGGTAAAAATATCATTTATTTTTCTTGGTAAATTCGTTAGAAAAAATCCATGTTCTGAAAGAGAATGAAATATTACATTAAAGATTTAGGTAAAATAAAAAATTGAAAAAATATATTAAATATTATTTTATAATGGTACAATATTCATTGAACCCTTTTTAGAAAACATGGCTTTAGGGGATTACAGATTTCTAACCTAAGAGAGGTAAAATTCAGTATTTATTAAACACCCTTAGTAAACAATTATATGTACCCAAAAGTTTAAAATTTTTACGAATACATGAATAAAAAATGAATAACCAGAGGAGATAAAAAATTAATGATATTCTTGAGATATGGATCATAAAATTTCTTCAATAGAAGAACAAACCTAAACTAACTAGAAATGTGATGATATTGCATCAGTAAACAATTATAACTCGGTAATGTAGGATGATACAGTCCATGCAAGAATATTAAATTAAATTAATATAAAAATTTCAATAAAATTATTATATTCATGATGTAAAATTTAATATCTAACTACATACACCTTGAAAATTAATTTATGAGCCTAATGAAACATGAGTATCGAAGAAGGATAGTTGAGACAAAACTATTTTATCGGTTTGGTAAATTTGGAAACATAAACCCAGTGACATAATGATCATATAATAGATATTTAAATTCCAATTAATTTAATCATATGAATAATTTAATACATAAATGGGTAGTATACACACCACACAAATGGAATGGGCAGTTAATAAAGCACTTATGTCATGGAAAAAAATTGTGAGATGAAATCCCCTATCCTTGAATATTTACTATCGTCATACTCATTGAAACCACATGAATAATAAATAAATTTTTTTATAAATAATTTAAATAACCATATTATTATATATAATTCCAAATATCGTGTGATCATTATCTTATAAAGACCTATTGATAATAATCATATGTTAAGGTTTTACTTCCGGTAATATTCTCTTTTTTCATTACAGGTGACTTAATTTTTTATATCATTGGTCCTTAAAATTATATAATGATTCCATAATGTAAAAAATGATATAAATGTCATTTATATCCATTTTATATGTGTTATTATAATATATATAATATATAATTACATAATTTAAGACAACCTACTTGGAGACGGTAAGCCATACATAGGCAAGAATGTTGTTTCCGTTTTTTTGACATATTGAAAGAAAGAAATAAATGTAATGTATGTATATTTTTATATATATAATTTAATTATCATTATAATGAAATTAATATCATATAAAATCACTAAAAACATATTTAATACATTCTATGTAGTGTGTGAATAAATCACATCGCTTGGAGGGGATGTTAGTCCACACTTTCTCCAACAAAATTATCATATTTACACCAAATGGAAAGATAAAAATATATGTTTTGTAAAATGATTTAAAAAAATAAATATATAATAAATATAATATTTGATATATATAAATATATTTTACATAATAATTTCCATCATGAGAGGTGGTAAAAGAAAAATGAGCAATCATGGCTTAGTGATGTGGTAGTTTGTTGTATATGTAAACAGAATGTTTGTTACCTTTTAGATGGAGGTCTGTGTAATTTTAAGTAGAAAATGTGTCATAAAAATATCCTAGTATCTTTAGTAAAAAATAATTTTTAAACAATAATGTAATAATGATATTGGATTGGGTATGTATGGAAAATAAAATAATGGAGCTTGAGAGAAGACATTACCTCTTAATTGGGTAACTTGTTTCGGTTTGTACCAAAATGATTCATTAGAATGATTTTTACCCAAGAGGAGGCTTCTTTGAGAAAGGGAGTGATGTATGGAATTTAATCAAGAATATACTGGCAGAACCTAATTGGTTTTATAGGTTCTATGAAAGAGAATATGTGGTGGATTTTTATAAAGAAAGAGGAGTGTCACTCTTGTAAATATTTGATGAGAGAATTCCACATAGGTTTCTCATGTTGCTGTAGGATTCAATAAGGATAATAATCCATGAAAAGGAAGTATATTGTTGAAATATGGCTATAAAATTATTTTTTTAAATGTTTATAGGACTTTTTGGGACTTATGGTTATAATTTAGTCCCTTATTAAGATTAATTTATGTAGAGAACCTAAGCATGACGTACATTGACATTACATTACTTTTGCGGAATACTTAGTACATAACATAATCACACACACAATGACCGTAATAGTTTAGTGTCTTTGGAAACTTGGAATATAATCTTCTAATCATAGTGAATGATCTTCAACATCACCCATAAATATCTTCCTTTTTTATACCTAAAACCTTTCTTTATATGCTGGGGAAAAAAAACATAAAAGTGTGAGCTCAAATGCTCAGTAAGGTTAAACAAAAGAAATATCAATCACATTATATTCATAAGAACATAACATTTTGGAAATCTTAACCTGCAAAAGAGATCATAATATCATAACATGGGATAAATCATAGTAGTGAAATGTAATCCCAATAATAATAACATAAAACATGAAACTTTGTTTCATACACACATAATCATAGAGAATCATTACTTATTAGTCAAGACTCATTTCCAAGACTATCTTAGCAGACAAAGTCCATTTCTGAACTGAGCTCACTCCTCGTTTCAGTCCTGTTTCATTGAACCGGTTTAACCTGCCGTTCCAGCCATGTCTATCTCATGAGATATAAAATCTTTATCCAATGCATTGGAGGGAGATATAGGTCCCACCCATCTCATATTGATTCCATTCTTATGTGTTCCACAAAATCATATTCCATACATCATAGCATAACCCATGTAATAAAAATGGGAATCTTAAACATCATGACATCATAAAACAATTCATATAAGATAAAGGAATTCATAAAAATATTTCCATCACAACACAATAAAATCCATGTAATAATAGGGATAGAAATATAACCTTATATTATCTTACATGGAAAATAATTTTGATAAAACTCTTGAACTCCATTCTTGTGGAAAATATCATTTCTACTTCAAAAACATTTTTCCTTTATTAACATGTCATACAACTTTAAACTAAAATAATTTGATTAAATATAAATTTGAAAACTTGTAAATTATTCTTCTTGGAAATAATGTTTTACAAATCCATTCATTCCGTATAAGTTAAAAAAACATTCTTCTCATACTTTTGTCGGAAAAGTCAAAAAGTATCTCGTACGAAAAAACGACAAAAGATTCCTTTCATGTCTTTTACTACAAAATCACCGAAGGGTAAAATTGGATTTAAAAAATTGTAGGTGGATGGAAATAATATTACATATTGAGGAAACATGGATGTGGATGATAAAATACACCCCAGTAAATTCCAAAGTATAAACAATCTCAGTTAAAAAGGAGATTGTGATATTTCCCTTACATTAGGTTTGATTTTCTTCATAAGTGTCCGAACCTCCTGTATAATGATTTAAATAATGTCATTGACTTATTCCAGAATCATACTCATTGTTATGATATCATATATGGTTCACTTATGACTTTATATTACCCGTTCTATTGTAAATTCCATGTTAAAGAGCATTTTGGGTAAAATCGTTTCATTTTTCGTCCTTGTTTTGACTTCTAATTATTCATATGATTACTTAGATCATGATTACTTAATTCCAGAATATAAAACATGATTTATATATAATATATATTCATAATATACATATATATATAATAGATCATTAAATTGAAAGAAATACACCGTTCATGGAGACGGTAGGTCGTACGTACGCATGAATATTGTTTTCGTTTCCTTATTGAGTTGAATGGAATTAAGTAGATGACATACATATATATACACATAAATACAGTATCATTATTATGTCATATATTTCATGATTACTTATTATATATACTTTATAATCATTCATGAATGGTTAACGTGGAGAATGAATCTCATCACGTCGTGGAGACGGTAGTCCGTACATACACACGAGCGATGATATCGTTTTCATGATCGTGGAATTGTATTGGAGTGTATGTATACTATTTCAGAATCCATATCACTTTACAATAATCATATATAGTTATTATGTACACCATTATACCAATCCAAGTAAGGTGGTGGTGGAAAATAGATAACACCACGGTGTGGAGACGGTATTCCGTACGTATGCACGCGCGGTGATTTCATTTTCCGTAGGATGGATAGATGGTGAAATAGGGTTGTTTCATACTTATAATAACATATCATTATATGAGTGATACTGATGTTATTACTTCATAATGAAACAAACTAATAATAATAAGTGGAAGAAGAAATAAAGTTGAAAGAATCGGTAACAGACATTACCTCCTCTTTGAAGCGCCTCTTTGAGATCTCCTTTTAGGGCACTAAAATTGGTCTTTGAGGATGACCAGAACCTCTAGGATGTTGCTAGGGAAGTTGAGAAGGTAATTTGGCAGATGTTGGCCGAGCTTGACGGCTCAAAGTGGTGTGAGTAAGAGAGGGAGGAGGTGCCCTTTTATAAGGGAGGAGAGGCGAACCTTTGGGGAAAAAAATATTATTTTATTATAAAGTCAAGTTCAGTTTTAAATAGCTCCAAATTGATTTATTTTGAATCTAAGGTGGGGATGGTTTGAAATCATCTCATAAAATAGAATTTATACAAGTTTAGGTTCCTATTTTAACCTTATCATTTAGATTTGACATTAAGTTAAATAATTTTACTTTTACCGTGTCTTCTTGTGTTCTTATACTATAAGGTTAATAGACTTACAATAACAAGCCAAACGAACCCCAAGTTGTTTATTATTAATATATATAACCTTATCTATGTCATTTTGCTGAACCTTAGATTTTTTGGAATAAAATACAAATTATTAATATAATATTAGTTTTAAAAACTAATTTATGTCAATTTTGACACTATTTAGTAATTGATTTTTGTTAAACTCATACCAGAATGATTAGTTAGAAAAAAGTTAATTAAATAAATACTAACATGTCATATTAACCTAGAAAATTATTTTAATTCATAAAAAGTCTCAAATTACATTTATTTGGGTATTTATAACATCAATTATGTCAACATTTCATTATAAGATAATTACTGCATCATCTTTGTGTCATAAATAAATTAAATTATTTAATGTCTAAAAATTACAAATAAAATAAAATTATGAATGAAATTATTTTATCATTCTAATGAATATTTATAGTTGAATTTATCTTATGTATAGACCTATATTAAGAATTATTTAGTTATTAAACATTGATTTTAACTATTTTAACCATTCTTTAAATAAATTAATAATAAATGTCCTAATCTAATCCAAGTGGGCCTAAATGGTGATATTTTATTCCTAAGGTTGTTTTTGGTCGAATTACAGTTATCAAATAGAATTTGGACATGTGTTAGGATAATAATAATAAAATTGTTACCCTTAATTACCCTATTTACTTTTAACCGTGGTAAAAAAAATAAAAAAGTTACTATTCACCAAAAAATATTATCATCTCATTGAACCACATTTTACTTACTGACATCAACTGTGTCTCTCGGATTTTTTAAATTCCACTCACAGAAGCGGTAAAATTATGTTTTATGAAAAATTCATTTTTTTAACTACCACTTAGTGGTTTCACTATTCATCAAAAAAATGAAAGTTTCCAGAGAAATACAAAAAATTTGGCCTAATCTATATTTGATATTATGAACTCAAAAATGCTATCTATTTTACCAAATTAAAAATATATCAGTTTCATTAATTAATTTACAAATTAATTCCCGTCATCAAAAGAAATAGCATGTTCTTAAGAGATAATAACTATCAAATGATTGACACTTGTTTATGTCTGGTTTAAATGTGAAATTAAATCCAATGACCAACATTGTATTAAATTTTAAAAATATATTCTAAATATACTTTAAAACCACTCAAATTAATAATTTATCACTATTAATTATATCGATTAAAAAGGTTGTTTTTAATTAAAATTTAGTAATTTTCATTATTCAGCAGAAAATGAAAGTTATCCGAAAAGTACCAAAATTTCACCCTAAGCTAATTTCGATATTCCGAATCCAAAAATGAAGTCCATTTTGAAAAATAAAATTTTAAAAATCTCAAAAGGTGGTTATTACTATTCATAACGGCTAGTTTTAATAATATTTTAATAGCATATTGTTGTTTAGTGAAACTCGTTATTACGTACTACACAAGCTATCGAGGAAGGTCGTGATTGTGTGTAATGCGGGGAATGTCAAGGATGCGTGTTGTGTAAGCTCCTTTTGGTGTAGCGTACAACAGAAGACATTAATGAAATTAAAAAAGAATATTTTTCATAAAATCTCGGGGTGTTACATTCTACCCCCATTAAAATGAATTTCTCCCTTGAAATTCATCGGGGTTATAAATGGTTTACTACTCAAAAGTTTCTTTAATGGAAACCCACATCATAAAAAGGAATACCAAAACCAATATTTAAAAACAAATGTATGAAACGAAACGGTTACCCAAATAAACTAATCACTGGGTTTCCACAAAGGTGAAAATATGGATATGGAAGAGAAATCTAACCATCATGTTCTGATGGAGAGTGGTAGAGAACATGGCTATGGAAAATCCAGCAATCACAAAGCCATAAATTTGTGACGATCTAAGGTACCATCTGATTTATCAGATATAAGAGCAATAGGACATGTTTTTTGGTTTTCAAGATCATTTCCCTAATGTTGGTGAGATTGGAATAAGAAGAAATACTTTTGTGATTTTGGTATAGTCTCATCATTGGTCATTATTTTGTCAATTTCGACTTCATATCTTAAATAAATGAAGTTGAATTTGTCATTCATGATATGTTATTAGATCATGCGATAGAATTATGGGTCATTCCATCTGGCTCAAACAAAAGGTTGGAAAAGTTATCAAAAAGTACATAAGTTCATATATAGTGAGATTAATCATATATGGTTCCTAAAATGGACTTATACTTTTTATATCATACTACTTAATATAATAAAACTAGTTTCTACTAAACATGGACATCATGTAGGCCATTGGTAGGCGATAAAGGCCAGTCGCACTTCGGTTGTGGGTTCGATTCCCACAGCCTTGTCCGACGCGATGGGTTGTCGCCCGTCCTGTAGGTTGTCCTTTTTCTAAAGCTATATTACTATAAAATCCCATCAATAATATGGAAAAAAGTTTAATCCTTAAACAATACTAACTTCTATCCAACATAATCCATTCCAATCTTTAGGCTTATCTAAAATACTTCGGTCCAAGCTCACAGTATAAAGGAATTGATTACTTGAAATGTCACATAACAATCACGTGAATGCCATCATTTATCCCCCATATATCATAATATATATCTTGTTGGTCAAATTACAAACATGTGAATACATTAATCATGTATTCTCTTGAATAATGAATACCCATTAATTGAACCATAGTGAAAACATGAATGCAGTTAAAAATTAACACTTTCCACATACCAAAATCCTCAAAATTCATTATACTCAAACCATGATATCACTTAGTCCTTAAATAAATCATGAGCTCATGAATACAATCAAACATTTCATTATCTTATTATCCCTTCATTATGCTCATATCATCTGCTTACCAAAAACATCTCAATCACTTTCCATGGTTACCGGTACCATAAAATTATTGAAAACCACAATATACAAATACATAAATATTCCAATATTCCACGATACTATATACAACATTATTTTGGAATCCCATTACATAAACACTTAATCATTCCACCACATCATTGTCATATTCAACATCGCCAATAGTGATCACATGTGACTTCCCTTTGTCCTTTTCCTTAAGTGATTGCTCATGTCGATCATCACTAACCCTTGGATTAGGGCATTTATTAACATAATGCCCCATTTCCTTGCACATGAAGCATTGAAGTGTTGGTGGTGCGTTCTTTGCAGTCTTTACCTTATTCACATCATTAGAAACCATTTTTCCATTACTTCGACACTCAGCTGCTCGATGACCATCTGTTCCACACTTAAAACATTTTCTAGTCCCTTTAAGACAATCTCCACCATGCTTCTTTCCACACTTTAAGCATAAGGAAACAATCATATTCTTTTCACCATTATTCTGAGATTTCTCCTTGAACTCCATCTTTCATTTCTTGTCCAAACTATGAGAGGGATAAGTAACACCAGCTTCCATTTCTACCTTGATAGCACAACACACAATTTCTTCATAGCTATTGATGTCTCTTATAGATAATTCCTTTCGAAGATTTGGTTTTAAGCCACTGAACAATCGATCAACTTTACTTTCAGGTTGGATGATAAATCCAGATGCATACCTTTCATGCCTTGTAAAATTCGCTTCGTATATACCAACAGATTCATCATCCTTTTGCTTTAGTTCAATAATTCTTTCTCCATCTTTGTTCGAAGAATACGAGGGAAGTACTTATTGAAAAATAAGTTCTTGAACTCGTCCCATTCCATGGTCTCAATTTCATCTATTGGCCTCGTATTCATGATAAGATTCCACCATTGATCAACATCACCTTCCAAAAGATACACTGATAAGATGACTTTATCATGTTCAGAACATTGAAGAATGGAAAATATCATTTTAGTATTACTGATCCATTGTTAAGCAACAAGTGGATCAGAAGACCCACTAAAAGAAGGTGGACGTTGCCTCATGAAGGACTCAATAGAATATTGTTCCCGTCTCTTCTCATTTGGAAGTCCAGAATGATTCATAGCTTGTGTAAGTATAGCAATAAGATTTTGCACTCCATCTCCCATAACATTTGTTTGTTCAGGAGGAAAATCATTGCATTGTCTATTACATTGATCAACACGGTTCCTTCGGGTTCCAGCCATCGTCTAAAACCCAAAAAAATAGTGTGAGAGGAAAAAATTACGCTAGGGGAAACAATATAATAAAGGGGGAGTAACATCAATATCTAACATCTTGGGTTACCGTAATTCCAGTACTATAACCTATACTTATACATAACCTTAGGGACATCCCTAGACATACCTTAGAAATATCTCTAGGGATATCACTGAAGTTCTCGCAACCTAGTTTACAAAAGTTGACTAAACCTTTCCTCTGATACCAACTATAGAGACCCTAAGCTTGAATTACATTGATATTACATTAATTTTGCGGAATACATAGCACATAACAAAAACACACACACAAGGACCGTAATAGATTAGTGTCTTTGAAATTCGGAATATAATCTTCTAATCATGGTGAAAGATCTTCAATATCTCCAATAAAGATCTTCCTTTTTTTATACCTAAAACCTTTCTTTATATCCTGGGGAAAAGAAAACATAAAAGCGTGATCTCAAATGCTCAGTAAGGGTAAACAAAACAAATATCAATCATATCATACTCATAAGAACATAACATTTTGGAAATCTTAACCTGCAAAAGAGATCATAATATCATAACATGCGATAAATCATAGTAGTGAAATGTAATCCCAATAATCATAACTTAAAACATGAAACATTGTGGAATACACACATAATCATATAGAATCATTTCTTATTAGTCAATACTCATTGCCAAGACTATCTTAGTGGACAATGTCCATTTCTGAACCGAGCTCACTCCTCGTTTCAGTCCTATTTCACTGAACCGGTTTAACCTACCATTCCAGCCATGTCTATCTCATGAGATATAAAATCTTTACCCAATTCATTAGAGGGAGATATAGGTCCCACCCATATCATAATTATACCATTCTTATGTGTGCCACAAAATCATAAACCATACATCATAGCATAACCCATGTAATAAAAATGGGAATCTTAAACATCATGACATCATAAAACAATTCATATAAGATAAAAGAATTCATAAAAATATTTCCATAACAACATAATAAAATCCATGTAATAATAGGTATAGAAATAGAACTCTATATTATCTTAGATGGAAAATAATTTTGATAAAACTCTTGAACTCCATTCTTGAGGAAAATATCCTTTCTACTTCAAAAACAATTTTCCTTTTTTAACATGTCATACAATTTTAAACTAAAAGAAGTTGATTAAAAATAAACATGAAAACTTGTAAAGGAAGCTTCTTGGAAATAATGTTTTAGAAATCCATTCATTCCGTATAAGTTAAAAAAACATTCTTCTCGTACTTTTGTCGGAAAAGTCAAAAAGTACCTCGTACGAAAAAACGACAAAAGATTCCTTTCATATCTTTTACTAAAAACTCACCGAAGGGTAAAATTGGATTTAAATAATTGTAGTTGGATGGAAATAATATTACATATTGAGGAAACATGGATGTGGATGATAAAATACACCCCAGTAAATTCCAAAGTATAAAAAATATCGGATAAAAATGAGATTGTGATATTTCCCTTACCTTAGGTCCGATTTGCTTCATAAGTGTCCGAACAACCTGTATAATGATTTAAATAATGTCATTGACTTATTCCAGAATCATACTCATTGTTATGATATCATATATGGTTCACTTATGACTTTATATTACCCATTTTTTTGTAAGTTCCATGTTAATGAGCGTTTTGGGTAAAATCGTTTCATTTTTCGTCCGTGTTTTGACTTGTAATTATTCATATGATTACTTAGATCATGATTACTTAATTCCAGAATATAAAACATGATTTATATATAATATATATTCAGAATATACATATATATTCAGAATATACATATATATTCAGAATATACATATATATAATAGATCAGTAAATGGAAAGAAATACACCATTAATGGAGACGGTAGGTCGTACGTACGCATGAACGTTGTTTTTGTTTCCTTATTAGGTTGAATGGAATTAAGTAGATGACATACATATATATACAAATAAATCCAGTATCATTATTATGTAATATATTTCATAATTAATTATTATATATACTTTATAATCATTCATGAATGGTTAACGTGGAGAATGAATCTCATCGCGTCGTGGAGACGGTAGTCCGTACGTACGCACGAGCGATGATATCGTTCTCATGATCGTGGAATTTTATTGGATTGTATTTATACTATTTCATAATCAATATCACTTTAAAATAATCATATATAGTCATTATGTACACCAATATACCCATCCAAGTAAGGTGGTGGTGGAAAATAGATTACACCACGGCGTGGAGACGGTATTCCTTACGTACGCACACGCGGTGATTTCATTTTCCATAGGATGGATAGATGGTGAAATAGGGTTGTTTCATACTTATAATAACATATCATTATATGAGTGATACTTATTTTATTACTTCATACTGAAAAATCTTAAGAAGAATAAGTGGAAGAAGAAATAAAGTTGAAAGAATCGGTAACAGACATTACCTCTTCTTTGAAGCGCCTCTTTGAGATCTCCTTTTAGGGCCCTAAAATTGGTCTTTGAGGATGAACAAAACCTCTAGGATGTTTCTAGGGAAGTGGAGAAGGAAATTTGGCAGGGTTTGGCCGATCTTGAAGGATCAAAGTGGTGTGAGGAAGAGAAGGAGGAGGTGCCCTTTTATAAGGTAGGAGAGGGGTACCTTTGGAAAAACAAAGAATATTATTTTATTATAAAGTCATGTTTAGTTTTAAATAGCTCCAAATTGATTTATTTCGAATCTAAGGTGGGTATGGGTCTAAATACTCTCATCCCATATAATTTAGACAATTTTAGGTTCCTATTATAATGTTATCATTTAGATTTGACATTAAGTTAAATAATTTTACTTTTACCGTGTCTTCTTGTGTTCTTATACTATAAGTTTAATAAACTTACTATGACAAGCCAAAAGAAACCCAAGTTGTTTATTTTTAATATATATATCATTATCTAAGTCATTTTTCCGATCCTTAGATTTTTAGGAATAAAATAACAATTAATAATATAATATTTGTTTTAAAAACTTTTTTATGTCAATTTTGACACTATTTAGTAATTGATTTTTGTGAAAATCAGAACAGAATGATTAGTTCGAATAAAGATAATTAAATTAATAATAACATTCCACATTAACCTATAAAATTATTGTAATTCATAAAAAGTCTCAAATTACATTTATTCGGGTATTTATAACATCAATTATGTCAATATTTCATTAATAAGATAAATACTCCATCATCTTTGTGTCATAAATAAATTAAATTATATAATGTCTAAAAATTAAAAATAAAATAGCATTATGTAGGAAATCTTTCTATCTTTTTAATTAATATTTATAGACGAATTTATCTTATCTATAAACCTATATTAAAAATTATTTAGTTATTAAACATTGATTTTAACTATTTTAACCCTTCTTTAAATAAATTAATAATAAATGTCCTAATCTAATCCAAGTGGGCCTAAATGGTCATATTTTATTCGTAAGGTTGTTTTTGGTCGAATTAATCTTATCCAATAGAATTAGGACATGTTTTAGGTAATAATAATAACATTTTTACCTTTAATTACGCTATTTACTTTTAACCGTGGTAAAAAAAAGTAAAAAGTTACTATTCACCAAAAATTATTTTCATCTCATTGAACCACATTTTACATACTGACAACAACCATGTCTCTCATATTTTTTAAATTACACTCATAGAAGCGGTAAAATTATGTTTTATGAAAAATTCATTTTTTTAACTACCACTTAGTGGTTTCACTATTCATCAAAAAATGAAAATTTCCTAAAAAATACCAAAAAATAGGCCTAAGATATATTTGATATTATGAACTCAAAAATGATGTATATTTTACCAAATTCAATACATATCATTTGCATTAATTAATTTAAAAATTAATTCCTGTCGTCAAAACAAATAGCGTGTTCTTGAGAGATAATAACTATTAAAAGATTGACACTTGTTTATGTCTGGTTTAAAGGTAAAATTACATCCAATGACCAAAATTGTATTAAATTGTAAAAATATATTCTAAATATACTTTAAAAAAATTCAAATTAATAATTTATCACTATTAATTATTTCAATTAAAATGTTTTTTTTAATTAAAATTTAGTAATTTTCACTATTCATCAGAAAATGAAAGTTATCTGAAAATTAACAAAATTTCACCCTAAGCTAATTTCGATATTACGAATCAAAAAATGAAGTCCATTTTGAAAAATAAAATTTAAATAATCTCAAAAAGTTGTTATTACTATTCATAACAGCTAGTTTTAAAAATATTTTAATAGCATATTGTTGTTTAGTGAAACTCGTTATTGCGTTCTACACACGCTATCGAGGAAGGTCGCGATTGTGTGTAATACAAGGCAAGTCAAGGATGCGTGTTGTGTAAGGTCCTTTTGGTGTATCATACATAACAAGACATTAATGAAATTAAAAAAGAATATTTTTCATAAAATCTCAGGGTGTTACAATTTAACTTTTATTGATGTAATTAATTTTAACAACTTTCACTAATATTTAAAGTCAAAAACTGAGATGACCTTATTATAAATTATAAATTATTCTAATAAAAACAATGGAATTAAATTTTCAAAATTCTAATCACATAATTGAATTAAAATCATTTTAAATTAATCCTATACTCAGGTCGGTAATGCTTGTTTTTAATCTAGAAAAAATTCAAAAGTTTTCTATGATTATATACCCAATTTCAATGCTAAATTGATCAAAATGGCATGAATTTTGTTATTGATAAAATTATCATATAATTAAAATTTGAAACCAATTTAATATATATTTTAAAAATATAAATAAATTAAATGAAATAGAAAATTTAAACTAAGATCTAATAATTTCACTTTTCATCCAAAAAACGATCTTTGTCAGAAAAATACAAAAAATTAACATTAATATAATTAATAAATTATAAATAAAAAATTTAATTTAATTTAATAAAATTAATTTTACAAATTGGTGGATAATTACATTCATTGTTTGTCATACGGGGACATATAATATATTTTGACTGAGAAAATGGTATTTTTAAACATATAAGGACTTAAAAAATTAAATCATTCATTGTTGATATGATATATTTAAATAAAATAATTATAAAAAATAGATGAAAATTTCTTATTAATATTAATATTACTAATTTTAATGTCTAGGTAATAATTATCTCATTTAATTAATTATTACAATATAATGAAGTTTTATAGAAACATCAGTGATTCATGTAACATATGTAGAGTCGATGATTCATGTGACGTATTCCAACTAGATGGTACATGTCAATAGAATTATTGGAATACTGCATTTAAAAACTGAAAAGAAATTTTAATTTAATAGGGTAAAACATCATTATGACCATAAAGATAAAAATGTTCCCTTTTAAATTCAATCAGTTTTTGTATTATTTAATAATTAATTAGAAACCTATGAATTCATATTATATTTTGTAAACCATATGTTTTCAATAATTGTTAATAATATTAACAAAGTCTAGTTTAACGACTAGGTTATATCATATTATATTAAATATTCATATATTTATAATATCTTATTTTATGGTAAACCTCGACCTTTCCTTTTATGAAAATAGTCGAGGAAAGTTTTTTTTGCGTATGATAAAATCTAACCACAATTTTCTATCTAGATCAAGATAATGTTTCTTTTCTGTGTAGGTCATGATTAAATTGTATAACACCATCCCAAACTACAAATTGAATATAAAACAAACTATTATATTTGTTTCATAAAATTAAAGATATAACAAAGGTTTATTAGAAAAATAATAATTCCCAAAAACTTAGGGTGTTACATTATACCCCCCCTAAAGTTAATTTCACCCTCAAAATTATTATAGGTTATCAATGTATTACTATATGAAGTTGTCATTAATATATATCCATATTGTAAAAATGGATACTAAAAAATCCCCAACATGGAAATGATCGAACCATAACAGTTACCCAAGGTAACATATAACTAGGTTTCCATATAAGGGAACATAGATTGGGAGTGAAGATTAGAAATAGAGGGAAAGCATAATTATTTAAAGGGATTGATTGAGGTAATCAATCAAAAATAACTAAATGATCAAAGAAATGTTGAGGGCCTTAATGTCATATATATGTGATGATATATAAGGCCATTGATTAAACAAAAATTATAGTATATGGACCACATTTTTTGGAACATTATCATATCTTTGAGAAATTATTTTATAGATCATGAATGTAAGTAAATATAATAGAAAGATATATTTCAGTAAACAAAATTTCAATATTTAGTTGTGATTTTAACAATTTTTAATTCTTCCATTACTTCCTTAAATAGATATCCAGAGATTAACATTGATGTCCAAATAATTAAAATACACTTATATAAGACATTAAGAACCATAAAATAATGAAATGTATAACTATTTTGTTAAAAATATTCTTAATATTCAATATGGATAGTACATTAATCTCTAAACATAAAAATTAACATTATTACTTCAAAATAAATAATTGTTCATAAAAAATAATTAAATATTAACCAAGACATTGTGTAGGATACTTGTAGGTGTGAAACCCTTATCATCCATCAGTCATGTGTTCAAGACATGTAGACATTATATATTTGATTGGTTTTCATCTGACATACATGATTTTCTTTTCTGAAACTACACTCATATAATTTACAAAATATGATAGACATGCTTGAAATAAGGTTAATCATAAATAACATTTTTACCAAGATTTTAAATACAATATCAATACATAAATACTTCCTCCAATGTTTAACAAAAATCATTCATGAATTTTTTACCATATAACCCCTCAAGAAGATTAAAATCTACTTTTTTTTAAACAATGTTATGAAATCATATCAAATTTGAACCCCATATATCAACAAGTGTCTCTTTTTAGTCACATTACAATCATGTGAAAACCCTCATCGTATATTCTCTTGAAATATCGTAATGACTTAAACTACCATAAAATTATCTACAAAACATGCATGCTTACTTATTCGATAAATTACAGGATATATTCCATAAAACCCAAAATTTGTAATATTCATCCATGATAGCATGAAATACATTTCAACGGGTCCTTAATTAGTTCAAAAATATTTAGTACCATCTAATTTAATTATTTATATCCCACATATCTATATCAAATCAAAATTTTCATAAAATATGGAACACTTTAGGGTTTATCCTTTCCTTAATCATGTGTTTTTCATGGACATCAACATTCCATTATATAGAATCTTTATTCCTTTGGAACCATTAAATGTTTTCTTGTATATCCGTAGAGGAAAACATAAACTAAACAATCCTTATATATTTATCCTTTTATATAGAATACTTCTTGAATCCAAATACATAAAATCTTTTTTTATTCCACTTCATCCTTATGATAAAATCTAGGATACCTCATCCTATTAAAAAAATACACATTTCCATTCACATTTCATTGTATTCTATTCATCATTTTCAATGTAACCATTACTATACCACCTTGAGGATCCTCATCACAAGCTTTCCTCTTAGGACCTTTTGAAACATAATGACTATTTATTAAAAACTTAAAACACTTAACCATTGATGAAGACTTATAGAGTCTAATATTCTAATCCATTTCACTAACATAACTCTTATATTTTTTTTCATAATGTCACTTTCATTGTTTCATTCACTACCATATTCAAAACATCTTATTATTCCTCTAAGAAAATATCATTAGTGATTTTTTCTACATTCTTGACATAATGGAAAATGAATATTCTTTCCTCCATGGTCTTAATTACTTGAACTGTCAACAAACTCATTCATTCTCTTACATGGTGAGTCTGAGAGTATATTTATGTACATGTTGTTAATCATGTTATGTTAAAAATAGTTAGGCTTTATCAAAATATATTTCACTCTAAACATCTTCCTACATGACTACTTATTAGAAAATCATCCATCACATTGAACATTAATTCAGTTCTTCCAGACTCATATTATTGACTAAAATAATAATAATAGTGTGGTAATTGCATATCATAGTAGAAAACCACATAGTTATTAAAATAATTACTAATATGATGTCAAAATAATAACACCTTTCTTAATATATGATAGCCTAGGTTCATCCTATGTTATTCATAGACAACTTATATTTAAAAAATTTATGATTGTCCATGAAGAGTTTGTGAATTCCCAATGTAGATCCACCAAAAGTGTCACACAAGGTGTACAAAAATTCCCTTAGTTGTGTATCAGATTAATGTGAGTCAGGCCCAAAAAATCATGTCATGTTTGTTTCTCCTAGGTACATCTGTACTAGAGCCACATCCACTTGTAATTTCCTGACAAGGATTCATTTCTAGGTATCCACACGCTCTACTATTTACCAAAATTCCAGGACATTTTCTTATATTGTTCCTATTCATTAGTCTTATCCTTGGACATGTGTTTTGGGTTCTCACTATGGTTTTCTCATAATCTCTTGAAAAGGTTAACTAAAATTATCTCTAATAAAAACTATAAGAACCATCCCTTTTCCTAAATAGATAGTACTTATCTTTTGTTGAATAATTAAAAAAAATTCAAATCGATTCCCAAATACCGTAAAAGTATTGTTCCTTTGGATACATTGAAAAATGAACATTGATACCTAAACGATCTACATAATCTACCACTTGGTTGTCCATGAATTGAACCCTTGATAGACACATAAACAATAATACATATCTTCATAACCTGGGGAAGAAAACATAAAAAAGGGGTTATCTAAAATGCTCAGTATGGGTATACAAGGGAGATATGTAATCATAATCATGAGAATAATGGTATGAGAACATGATCATGAAAATGTAATATACTACCCATCCTAAAAAGATCATATTCATGAATAATGGAACAAGCCTTGGTAGTTCATTATAGATGAATCATAAGAAAATAAATAACATAATCAATGAAATCATTACATTGGACTAAAACATGGAATTGTGGGATGTAAATAATCATATAATATTATCTCCATAGTAGTTAAGTCATCACTTCCAATACCATATTGGTAGTGTGGTTTCACTCCTCATTTCATCTCTATAGTCATAGTTCACTCCCATGGCCATTTTGGTAGCATGGGTTCACTCCTCATACATTCATGGTAGTCATTTCTCAATCCCCTAGCCATGTTAGTAGCCAAGGATCATTCCAAATACTATCTTAGTCATTAAAATGGAATATATTTCCGTACCAAATTAATTGGAGGGAGATATTTGTACCACCCATCTCATTGTTAAATCATACATATACGTGCCACAAGATTATAAATAATCTTATCAAAACCTATGAAAGTAAATTATTATTATAAACATGTAATAATATCATAAACTATATAAAAATATACACATTTCATAGTAAATTTATTCATACGAATAACCTATGAAATGAAGTGGTTTTGAAAAACCTATAAAATGTGAAATAGAGACAGGTTTTATAAGTGTCATTTTATAAATATATAAATCATTTAGGAATGAATATGAATGGATCATGTGGATTAATTCCTTGAGGAGAATGATCAACCTCAATATATGCCTTCTAAGTAGTAAAATTAACATTAATGGATCTTTTTAAAATATTTTTTATGGAAAATATAAATATTTCTTTGAAAGTTTTACATTAAATCATAGAACATTTTTAATACCATTTCCTTTTGAAATACATTGAAAACATAGAAATAATGATTGAAATCATTTTGAAACCCATTTTCCATAAATGATTATAAAGTATTATTGAGTTTTTTTTTTAAATTCATTTTCCTTGAAACGTATTAAATTTGATTGAAAACATATTGATTAATATTTTCTTTGAAAACTTATAAAATTAGCATTGGATAATAATGATGAATATTCATTGAAATTATAAAAAATATTCTAGGAAATGATTTGAAATCTATTTATTTGAAAATAACATTGAAGAAATTTCATAAAAATAATCTTTAAAATGATAAGAAACAATCAACGTATTGACAGTGGATATATCTTTACAAGTCATATGAGGTAAAAGAAACATTCCTTTTACATGGTAAAATGTTTAGAAAAATGATTAGTTTGAAGAGATACAAGATGATTCCATTGAATAGATTGGTAAAATAAAAAACGCTATAAATTTATTTTGTATAATATATTATAATGGTACAATATTCTTGGAATCCCTTTTTTGAAAACATAGTTTGGAGGGAACATAGATTTCAGACAGAATGATCCGTAATAACTGGATTTATTAAAAACATATTGTTAACTGTATTATATAACATGGAGTAGTAAAATGGTACCAATACATGAATATTTGATCAATAATTATATGAGAATAAAATTCATGAATTTTAAAGATATGTGGTTCGTAAATGTTCATCAAAGGAAGCATAAACATAAGAAATATCAAAAATCATATAGATTGTTTCAATAAACTATTCTTATATGGATATTTTGTATCGCAATATCTTGGTAGAAAAACAAAATTAAAGGGATATTAAAATATCATAAAAAATTTTATATTCTATAAATAACATGTAAAATATAGTCATGTTCACCTTTAAAGAGAATTTAGCTTCGTAACAAAACATGAGTCTCAATGAATGAAAATTGAGACAAAATTGTTTTACCTAGTTGGTATCTTTGGAAACATAAACCCCAAGAAATAAAGATCATTTAATGGATATGTAAATACCATTTACCTTTATTATTAAAAAATTTGAATACATACATGATCATTTTACACACCGCATAGAAAAAATTGGTTTTGAATAAAGCATATATTTAAAAGGAAAACAAAGTGAGAGGAAATCCCCTAACCTTGTATCTTGACTCTCTTCATACTCGTTGAAACCATATGTATAATAAATATAAATTATATTATATATATTTTATAGAACCATATTCCTATGTCATATTCCATATATTTATCTATCTTGGCCTTATATTACCCTGTTGTTAACAATCCTATGTTCGGGTTTCACTTCGAGTAACATTCTCTTTGTTCTTCGCATGTGTATTAATTTGTTATATCATTGGTGCTTATAATTATATCATTATTAAAAAATTTAAACCATGATATATATAAATTATATTTAATATATCTGTATTTTAATAATATATTGAATTTATAATTATTAAATGAAATACACCATTCATGTTTATGGTAAGCCATGTGTATGCATGAACTTTGTTTCCGTTATTTATTGTCATATTGTTAGAAAAAAAATTTAAAATATGTATATATGTATATAATTTTATTATAGTAAATTTATAATTTTCTATATATCATATGTTTTCACTAAAAAAATCCTTAATATATTCCTTGAATTGTGTGAACAAATCACATCCCTTTGAGGGGGTGGTAGTCCAGACATCTCCAATTGAAATTATCGTATTTACACAAAATGGATAGTAAAAAAATATATGTGTTGTAAAATTAATAAATAAGAATAAATACATAATAAATATAATATATTCCACATTTAAACCTATATTCCATCTTAATCTCTACCATGATAGGTTGTAAAGGAAAAAATGAATATTCATCATTTAGTGAGGTGGTAGTTCGTTGTACACATAACCATTGTGTTCATAACCCATTTGATAGAGGTATATGGGAGTGTTGGTTGAACCCATAGAATAAAAAAATACTATTATATTTTGGATAAGTATTTTTATATAATCAAGGATTAAATAGAGTGTAGGGGATGGCCAAGGAAAATAAAATAAAGGGGTTTGTGAGAAGACGTTACCTCTTAATCGGGTAACTCCTTTCTATTGATGGCGAATGGCTTACTGGGATAGATTTTTGACCATGAATAGGACTATAGTAAGAATTAATGTATTTTTGGAAGTCTATTGGGAATATCCTTTCTTAACCTATGTGGTTTGAGAGGTGTGAGGTAGAGGGAGAGGTGGTGGTCTTTAATATGGAAGGAGGAGTGGCACTCTTCTACATATTTCAATAGAGAATTTAACCCATGTTTTTCAGGTTGAAAGTGGTTCCAATAATGATCAAAATAAGATCTATGTAATTATAGGGTTAATATATGGCCACAAAAATGATTTTTAAAAACATTAGATGTCGTTTTGAACATTAAGGTTATGTCTTAGTCCCTTATTAATCTTAGTTTAATCTTAATCGATATAATTAATTTTAAACACATTCACTTTTATTTTAAGTAAGAAAAATAGTTGAACTTATTACAGTTTATAAATTACTCTGATTACAAATATGGATTCCCTTTTTCAAAATTCTAATAAAATAAGTTGTATAAATTAATTTAAAATTAATCTCGGAGTCGGGTTGACAATGAAGGTTTTTAATGTTAAAACATTCAAATGTTATCTATGTCTTTATACCAAATTTCAAACTTAAATTTATCTAAATGAACTAAATTTTATTAACTGCTAAAAATTTTATAAAATTAATATTTGAAACTAATTTAATATATAATTTATCCTTATAAATAAAATAGAGGGAAAATAAATTTTTAACTAAGATTCGGTATTTTCTTTATTTTTCAAAAAAAATGTTTATCCAAAAATAAAAAATATACACACTGATATAGATTAGAAATTATACATTTAAAAATTATGTATATATTATGAAATTCAATTTATGAATTTTTCTAAATTTAAATTTATTTCTTTACAGATGAACATGAAATGTAATTTGTTTTATAAAATACTATTTTTAAACATTTAAGTACTTCACCAAGAGAAACATCTTTCATTGTAAATATGTTTTAATTATATAAAACCATTATAAGGATTATTTTACTCATATCTATTACAATTAATATTTAAATTTTTAAGAGATAGGAAATAATTATCTCATTTAAATAAATATAACAACAAAATTATGTTCTGTAGAAACACCGAGGTTGCGTGTAAAATACAAAAAGTTAATCTTTCGTGCAACAAATTCCAAGTCTATGTTTCATGTGAAAGAAGATTTTAACTTGGTGCATTAAAATACATGAATTAATTTTAATTTATTATTGTAAAACATCTTTTTTATCCTAAAATTAATTATATTTCCATTTATATTCTATTAGTTTTCATATTCATTTATAATTAATTGGAAAACTATGAATTCAAATAACATTTTCTAAACCATATATTTTTATAAAATAGTAATTGATATTCATAACCTCAAATTTAACATCTAGTTTATATGTTATTATGATAAATAATAATATTTAAATAATATATTATTATTCGGTAATCCTCGGTCTTGCGTGTTACACAAGCCATTTAGGAATGTCATTGTAGCATATAACAGAATCAAACAATGGTATTTCATGCAGATGGAGATAAATTGTATTTTTCATTTAGTGCATGATTGACTTGTATAATGCGAGGCAAACATAGTGATTTAATATAAAATAGATAATCTTTAGTGTTCCCTGAAATTAAAAATATCAAAAATATTATATTAAATAAAATAATAATAATTCACAAAATATTGGGGTGTTTTTTTTAATTCCTTCCACTATAAACATGGATGAACTTTTTTTTCATAGATTTTTCTAGTGTCATATGGTTTAATAAAATTATTTCCTATTTTATTCAAAATCCATACTTTATTGTTTTTTTAGAAACCAACATTGTTTCTAAAAATGTATTTATCATCAACTTTTTCATTAATAGTTTTTACATGTTTTCTTAGAATAGTTTTTTAATTTTTTTCATTATTATATTTCATTATTGAAATCATATTACGTCATTTTATAGTTGATTTGTATTTAATATATATGGATTATTTCATTACCAGTTCATCTTCAATTATAGAATGAATATCATTTTTACCCCTCATGATTTTGAATTTTTTTCCCCGTAATCATATTTTGGTAATTGATCCCCCAATCATATTCATTCTCCCTTTTACGTGAATATTCTCAAATTTCAATATTCTTATGTCATTTTATCAATAAGGTATATTCCATATTGAGTTTTTTTAATATCATGATATTCATATTTAGTTTTCAACCTATTTTCAATTTATATTTCTTCACCATTTTTATATTTTTCCTAAGAGGTTAAATTAGGTCTTACATGAGCCATGATGTTTATAAATTTATCCCAAATTTCATAATCTGATGAAATATATTCTGCTTATTCCCCTTCATCTTATTTTAGTAGAAAAATCATTTTTTCTTCTGGGTAAAAATTATTTTACCTATCATTGGGTTTCGAACTAATTTTTTATCCTCATTGAAAATCTTCATTAAATCCATAATTTTAGTCATATATTCATAAATTTAATTACATTTAATCGTGGGTAAATTTATAATAAAGTTATTTACTACACAACATTCAAGTAATTTTAATAGGATCATATTATTTTTAATTACTTTTACCCTTCCTAAAATACTAATAGATAAGAAATGTTGAATTTTTTTATATATCTTCATTACTATCATAATATATTCAATTAGAAGATTATTATACTAGTACATTCTATTTGAGTTTCCTCTTCGCTAGAAAGGAAATTTATTGCTTTGTCATTTTCATTATTTCTTCTGTATTCCTCATTTTATATTGCACAAGAATATTTTTAAGTTCATCTATAGATAAAAAATCTTTATCCTCTAGGGCTAATATTTTTTGATTGAATCTATCTAGGAAATGGATCATTAATATTTATAATATTTCTCTTTGATAGAGCATATCAGAATCCCATTATATTACAGATAATCCCATTGACACTAGTAAAATAATAACCTTTTGTTTCTTTATTATCCATCTTCAGGTTCTCAAATATATTTCTAATTAATTGATACTTTAATTATATTATATTTATATTACCTAAAGAAATAATTTTTATGGTTTAAAATGAATAAATATCCATTTTAAGCTCAATTAACATGTTATAATCCTTAATTAATAACTATATGAGAATATCATTCTAAGTATTTCCATTAACTACCATATTTCTTCGACATACACTAGTATAAGGTGCATTTTTTCTATAGGTGACAACCCTACTATAGTAGTATCCCTCAGATCCTTTCCAAGAGGTACAATATTTTTTATATTGCTATTATTCTATAGAAAAATGTTTTTACTATAAAATTTAGGGATTCCCTGGTTCTTCACTAAATTTAAATTCTCTATTTATATATAAACTAATCCAAAAATGGATATTTCCTCTATTATCACCTCTAATTCACATGGATCGGTTAGAAAATGAAGAAGTTGGGAGGGGGTTGAATCAATGCGTCCCTTTTTATAAAATTTATTAAAATATTTTTAACCACTAAAAATGTTTGTGGTTAGGATCTCCAAAAATATAAAGTCTCACTCTCTCCACCTGAATCAAATTGAAAAAGAAAGTAAACCCTACATATATAATAAATGTTTGGCCCTAATGAGTGAATTTACACATTAATATTCTCTAAATTCCTATGTCACATATTTTATATTATTATTAATGAATAACTACAATGGTGTGGAAGATGATCATCCTTTATGGAAAAATGCATGCCACACATAAGTCTGCCAAAAAACGATTTCATGGGTTTCCACTATTAAATTGGTTTGGATTATATTTGGATCATCATGAATTAAAATGTAAAGTCCAGTCAAAAAAATTAACCATTATAATTTCTTCATAAGATACATTATTATTCATATATTTTAGACTACAGAAAACTCAACTTCATGAGCTTAAAATTAAACTACGATTATCTGCTAGTAAAAATTTTTCAAACTCTTAATGATCATTAAAACTCAAATATGATCAATATAATAAAGTAAATTAATAAAATAAAATACATGATAATATTTTATTCATAGTATATTAAACCAAAAGGTCTTTGACAATATTGGGGAACATACGATCTCTGGATTAAAATTCCCTCTAACTTAATGTCTTCTGTAAATAGCCCATAAAAACATTATAAGATCTCAATGATTTGAAACATTAAAGTCCACTAAAATACTTAAATTCATAATTCAAAATCTCCTCGGTAGACCTAAACAAAAAAATGATATTTACTTCCTGAATACTGACCACTGGCCATCCCTCTATTATCTATCTGAGTTGTTGTGACATCACAATGTTGATGTGAATTCACTGATTACTACTTGATAATGGTAAATCTGGAATATATACATTCAATTATATATAAACCTTAGCTAAAATTAACCACACAAAATGTTCGTACATGAAGTAGTGCTGATGTAAACATATTCCCATTATAGTGAAAATTTATTATACAAACACTTCATATGATCTTCAGCTAACAACATTATATTTTGACAAACTTGTAAACTACTCTCTCATTGATCCAATATCAAGTGAAACCGCAGAATGAATCATTTCCCCTATTTTCCCAATGTTATGGTATTTTATTTATGAAATATCATAGAATCACATAATTTATTTTCAAAAAATACCTCATATACACATTCAACATTCTCATTTATCTATGAAGTTATAATGAACGTTTGAGAAACTTCATACATATTTCTAGATGTTAAAAAATGTTACATCATATCATAAAAACAATATTTCATATATTTTTTATATTAAATAAAATTCCATCAATGTATAATGGTAAATTAACTATAAATCTATGAAAACTTGTAAAAACTATATTGTGATGATTAACAATTGGATGTTGTTACTACTGGTACACGATGCAACCATGAAAAACCTAGAGTTAATAACATTTTTAATTGTATATTATACCATGGAGATTTTTTCAATTGTGATCAAAGGATATTTACATTATCTCATTTTAAATACCATTCTGAGATGGTTTCTATATGTGTTAATTTTGGGTAATAAAGATAAAATTCATGGTGACTTATTGGAGAAGAAGAGTCCTTCATTATATTGATATCACATGAAAATTATACGTTTTCTCTGCAAGAGAGGATATTTGATGCGGAAAATATCAGTGATATAATATTCAAATGTTTCCATGAATATATATAATAAAATATAGAATGAGAATATTGATATTGAAATCGTTGATGTTATTATCTTGAACATTTAATTATTTGGTAATGGTTATTTAAATAAAACAAGAAACAAAATTCATAAATAATATTTTTGGACTATCAAATAGAGGATGAATATAATGATATTTTGTGTATCTTACGCCATTTTTTGAGGAATAATAAGATGGTGAAGAAGACAAATAAGGATTGAATAACTTCCCCATGTTATTTCTACACTATATGATTCAATATAGAATATTATTTTCAAGATATTGAAAATAGAATTATTTTTATTGATTATGTATGTCGTGATTATAAAGATTTTATGATATTCTATGATTAAATTCTATTGAGATATAGAGTTAAATATTAAGACCAATTTTTTGGAGTATTAAAAAATATATTTTGGTAGTGTTAGAACTATTAATCAAGTGATAAGGTCTTTTTTCAATGATATTTGGAGATTTGAGGAAACATTGGAGATCATTTTCTAATGTTCAAAAGGAGAACCATGAATAACTAAATTGATCATGTAAACTATAAACATATCATGTTAATAAATGGACTTCTAGATACCACCACTAACATGTGGTATAATTGGGAATGAATTATACCTAAGATATACTACGGATGAGAACTTCCTCTCCCTTTTGATAATTATGCTTATAGATGATAGCCATTCGCCTGATTTTTTAAAAACATATGTTTATTTTCGTAATTTTTGTCTCTGAATCTACTTGAAAACATCATGGATTAGGTACCCACATGGGTACCAACACTTATAAAAATACCACATAATTCTATCTATTGATTATTATTGTATTATTTTTGGAATTTTCTATTAAAACAACCAAGATCTATATTAGTCATTAATTTATGATTAATTCTATAAAAGTGCACAAAATATATCTTTGACGAATGAAATTTATAGTGCCTTATGGAATAAATTAAAAATAATAAAATCATAAAAATTGTATAAAACAATATTATTTAAAACTTCTTCAACATGCTTATAAAATTTTTAGATTTTAAAATTGTACCTGATAACGTGGGGATATACATAGGAAATGGTAGACCTAAAAATCCTAGTAAAGGAATAAACATGGAATAGGGTGAAAAATGTGAAAAAATTGGTATATCCAGGGGGAATATGTTGTGTGATATTAATAAACATGAATAATATGGAATTAATATCATGATAATAAAAAAATGGGATATGTGGAAACAACTAAAAACACTTCCTCATAAACATATGTTATGGATAACTACCGAGACATACTGAGGTAAAATGTCCCATAAAGAAGTTGGTTCACTCCCTATCACAACATTCCATCTCATGAGAATAAAAATTACCCAACGTGTTGGAGTGCTATATAATTTCTGGTACACACATAACAATCATATTTTTCTCATTCTTAACAAATCCATATAAATCATAAAACATTTATTCATTCATCATCATATATTTTTTGAAGATAGATTTTTGAGGAATACATATATGTATGTTGTAGTTGAATGGAATATACCTTTCTAAAGGTGAAAACCCTTGATAGTAAATGGGTATAGTATTCACTACATAATTTTTTTTGAATGGGTAAATCATAGTTAAATTTCAGAAGCATATCATCGTCACATAAAACTTCATGAAATTGGATGATGAGAGAGAAAGAGGTCCCTCATCATTTGGACATGAAATGGTAAGTAATATGGATATAAAAATAAAAATCCCAATATTATGAATTTAAAATATGAGGCATAAGAAAATAAGGATACTTTAATAGGTAAGTGATGGTGAGGATCCTTTACTAAATTTTAGCATGGTAACGAGTGTAATTAATGGTTCATAGGAGGGATCAATGAGACTAAGAGGGGTAACTCATAATTTTTAAATTAAATTGATAGTAAGAGGGTAATAAGAATGATACCCAAAAAACAAAAATATGAAACACAGAATCATGACATAAAATAGTAGATTCAAGTAAAATGATTAGAGAGAAGTCTTTTACATAAGTGTGTGACTCCGAATACTTTGAGTCTTTATAATGCATTGGAGTGATATATAATTTCGAGATCAAATTTATTTCATTATCATGATATATAGTTTTTTTATCTCTTTAGCGGTTGTGATGGAAATATATTCTCATTTCATCCTTTTATGTTGTTAGTTGTCTCTTAAAACCCATGGATTAGTGCATTGGTTTGGAAAGTGACATGGTTCCATGTAGTTGTAGTAGTGATAATTATATTATGGGTTGAATGAAGAATTGTGTTCCTCCAATGTATTGGTGTGTTTTTAATAACATAAATATCTTCCTAGGTGGCCTTCCTTCCTACACCTAAATCATTTCCTATCCCCCCATTAGGCAATTTCTTCGGTGCTTCTTTTCCCACATTTTACAAAAGGGATGTTGAAATTTATTGGAATAATTTGTTTTCTCCATCATACCACCATAATTAAACTCATATTTAAGCTTCTAATCCCCATAATAATATTCAGATTCTAAATTATTCATTTCAAGTTTGAGGTCACATTGGGCAATTTCATAATAGCTATCAATGTCATGGATCGCTATATATTTTCATACACTAGGTTTTTTCCACAAAAAGTTATCAACCCTGAATTAATGTGTAACAAAATAGCTGGAGGTGTATTATAAAGTCTTTTTATTTATTCCTCACATAGCCCAACATATTATTTGTCTTTTTTCTTGAGAAAAATCCTATCTCTTAATACAGATTTTTCTAATCCTAATCCCAATAATAACTAAACATTTCATTTGATACCAACTATAAATACCATGTTCATTATTACACATTAATTCATGGTTTATTATTTAAAAGTACACATAATTAATCCCATAGTATTTATAATTATATTTATTTTTGGTAATTAGGTATGTATAAGAACATTTTGAAAATGGGATACATCAATATTATTGAAAAAATCCATAACATACTTCTAAAATTCCATGGATTTTAATACTATGTAGGATACCCTGGGGGAATACATAAGAAAGGGTTAGGACATAAAATCTAATAAGGGAACATAAATTGAATAAGATGAAACATGTTAGATAAAAATAAAATAAATGAGGAATAAAAGTAGTTAGAATCCTCAACATGAATTATAAGGAATTATATTGCATGAAAATAATACCAGGGGAAATGTGGCAACAATATAGAACACTCCATCATAAACATTGGTAAATGATAAATGCCAAGAAATAATGATGAAAAAGAACAATAAATTAATTATGATCACTCTATATCCCAACATTACATCTCAAGATACTAAAAATTACCCAATTAAACAGAGTTCTATATAATTCTGGGCGCACCCATCACGTTCATTTCATTCTCATGTTTATGTGTGCCATATAGATCATACAACATGGATTCATTCATTATCCTATTTAATTCCATGATCAAGGATTTCTGAATAAATAAATATATGTACCATGTCAATGGAGTATATGATAATAAGTTTTAAAACCCTTTACATGAAATGGGTATAACATTCATTTCAAAAAAAATTAATCGAAAAATTACTGTGAAATTTTCGTAGTATAATGACATAACAATAATATTCATGAAATAGGTTGATGAGAGATAAATGGGTCTCTATTAATTTGTAAATTATTTTGGAATTATTATGGACATAGAAATACGTATCACAACATTTTTAATTGGATATATTTGGAAAATATAATAATGAAACCTGAATAATGAATAGACGGTGAGGATCCCGTAATAAATTTTGGCTTGGTAATGAATGTACATAACGGTTTGTGGTCGGTGTTAATTAGGGTGAAAGGGGTATATCATAACATATAAAAAAAAAATTATTAATGTTTTTATACAAATCATACCCATGAAACCCCAAATTGAAACTCAAAATCATGATATAAAAGGGTTTTTGGAAAGGAGATGAGAAAGGTGAATCCCCTAACTTGAGTGTGTGAATCCTAATTCTTTGGAGGAGATTTTTGAGTGGTTAAGGGAACCTTGTGAAGACTATATATAGGGTAATTATTATTATGTACATGATCAAATGATATTTAGTGAAGATAAATGGAATATTTTTTGCGTTTATGTAAGAAATGATTGAAATTTTTTATTATCATTCATCAAAAATAGGTCTTGGACTCTAATTAATAAAATTAAAAAAACCACAAAACATCATATGGATATTTCCCAATGGGATTGGGTTTCATTATATTATTTTTCCATATTAAAAAATTATTAAATAATACTGTATATTATGTGTAAGTGTGATATGATTTTAATAAAGTACATTGAAATCATAATATATATTAAGAGGTTTGGAGGATTCCTAATGGATTTATCAAATTAAAAAATAAACACAAAATCAAATTATTTTAAATTAAAAACATTAATTTGGTCATATATCCACTTTACGGTATTTATTACATCATTTTTTGGTTATTATGATCTCATAATATTAACCATATATTTATAGGGTATTTTATTTCTTTATCCAAAAAATCGATTATCTTTAAAAATTATGATAAATTAACTGTCCAATAATTCCAATATTATGATTTCAAAAAAATCATTTTAAAAAAATAATACACTATCAATGTGAATTTTCAATTTTGAAATAATAATCGTCATTTGTTGATAAACGCTATGATTTTTGACAATAAATCTTTTTTATCCCTAATAAAATTTAATTTTTAATTTATAAAAATTATATGATATTTTATATTAAAAAAACTATTTATTAACAGTATTTAAATAAAATATTTTTTACTCCCAAAATTCATTAAATTATCAAAATAAGTTCACTATTTGAAATTTAATATTACCAAAATAATCTATTTTTGTTTTATTATATAAAAATAAAAAACATGTATAATGTAAAAAACAATTTGATGAAAATATATTCATTAACATATAAAATTTAATGTAGATACTAATATATATTGGGTCTTGATACAAATCCATTTAATACACCATCATACTTCTTATGAGTATGGTTTGAAATTGTTTTACATTCATGGGGTGGTTGGGTGAGCATTGTTTGTGTCGTGATCTCGATGAGCTTGAATAACCCAAAAAATTTGTTTTCCTCTAGATTAAGTCATTAAATATTATCTTGGGATTGGTTAAATTATGGTCCCAAATAATCTATCTCCATTGGAATCTCTGATAAATGGGATTCAGAGGTTAATATCTAACTGGTTGAGGCCATCACTACCTTTTGTCAGTTTGATTTGTCAAAACCCTATACTTATAATAATCCTGTCATCATTGTTAAATGACTATATTATCATAGGAAAAAAATTCATAATGGTCATTGAAATTGGATATAATAAAACTGAATAAGTCCATGTGTTTTCTATAAATAAATTATATAATAAGACGTATAAAAAATCATAAGAAAGTTTTTATTTATAACCATTCGGGAAATTAGAGTTGTTGAAATATAATTTTAATTCCATATATCCTAATAGATATACATATTTAAATATCATTATAAGTAATATATAATATAAAATAAATTTTGTAATGGTTCACCATTTTTATCCCCCCACAACATAGTTGGATGCATGGTCCACTAAGACTCTTAGGGTTTTATAAGAATCCAATAACACATATTAGAGATTAAATATAATTAAAGAAAACCAAAATAAATTCCACATAATGAATGAAATAAAAACATGTGAAATTTTGAATTGATAAATGAATTTTCAGTGTACCTTTACTGTAACATCGTGCAATTTTATGAGATTGACTATTTTTAATTTCATTGATATCTTGTGTTGTACGCTACATCATGATTAGATTGCACTATACAGAACACCATTTTAGCTTGTAGTATATGTAACACTTTAATTAAAATGTGTTACATACAATTTGAAGTTCTTTTGATAAAATTAATATCATTAAACACTAGGTATAAGTTAATAACTAAATATTATAATCTAATCATTATAACAGCGAGTATCAATATTACTAACTTCATTCTAAAAAAACTACATAAATTAAAATAAAGGAGTCTATAAACTAAAAAAATACATATTTATGGATTCAATATAGTTTTTAAATTTCATAATATATGTTTTCTATACTAGATATATAAACAAATTCAATTTTTTGGATAAAAGATGTATTTTTCAAAAAATGTAGTATTATCACGTTTTGATGGGGCACCCATTTTAAATATAGTTTTTGAAAATTTAATATAGTATATTTAAGAAAAAACAACTTCTTTGGATTTGGGATATAATAATTTTCTTGGGATGAATTCATGATATTTTTCTAATAAGTTGTAAATTATGATGAATTGTAAATTTATACCAAATAATAATAGAAAACAAGTTTTTTAATTTCAATATTTTGTTTAATTAAATTTTTTAATAGAATGGTTTTAAAGTAAAAATAATATATATTTATATAAATAAATATAATATTTGTCATTATCATTAATTTTACATTAAATTCATATGTAATTACATTTCAATATTTTTCATTATTTTAACATTTAAAAAACTCATTCTCTCTATCTAAAAACGAGGAATAATTTTTAATTCATTAGAAAAAAATACAATGTTTTGAATTTTTAAAAATGTATTCCATATTTTTAATCATTATTCCAAAATTATGCAGACATATTTATATTAATTTTTTTCATTATGAAAAGTAACTTCGATAATTTTTATTAATACGGTAAAAGACTAAAATAAGAAATTAATGGTAAAAATATTATTATAAAATTATCATAACACATTTGTTAATATCATTGAATGATTGTGTTTTAACCCAAATCATCCTTGGATCTAAATAGTGTGCATTGGAAGAGACTTGGATGAGATTATGACATTTAATTTATTTTATTTAAATTAAAGTTAAATATATCTCAGTTATTTTTTAATAACTCAACCAATTTTTTATAAAAATATACAGAAGATAAATACGATTGTAAATACATATTTGAATATAAAATTTCATTCTTTATCTTGGTATTTTATATTTAATTTTTCGGAAATAAATATTTTCATTAATGACTTATTCTTTGATGGTGTAAAAATTAAATAATTGATGAGAAATAAATAAAAAATTATTATTAAAATACTAATTTCCCTAAAAAGACCCAAAAATATTATAAATTATTATTGGTCGGGTATATCTCGACCATATTCAAACAAGGGTATAGTAATTGACCATTTGGATCCATATAGAACAGATTGTGACACTTATATTATTTTATTTAAAGTGATGTCAAATTGTCACATTCATAATTTAATAATTATAACATTTTCAATTTAAAAAATTGAAATTCAACTAAATGTATAATTATCAAATATTGAATATTTATATTCATTTTATTGTTTTATTATACATTTTTAACCATAAAAATATATATATATATATATATATTATAATAACACAAAACTTATTTATTGAATATTTTATTAATGGAAGTATCAAATTAATATTTTTAAAAATATTTAAATACAAATAATTTGAGATAATTAATATATCCAATTCTTTTTATAGATTACCTAGACACTATAGGTATATAATAAAAAAATTGGTTTGAGCATATCATCTTATTTTGATATTTTAAAACATCCAAGAATTGAATAGTGTCATTATTGAAACTATTGTTGTTTGCTTAAGACAATATTTTATATAAATAATTTAAAAACCCTAAAATATTTTTAAAAAATTTATAATAATAATTATAACGTCTAAAATGATTTTAGGTACTTATATATGGTAAAATTGTCATTAAATAAACAAATAATTTACCCTTTCAATTCTGAAATATTTGTTATATTAATGAAAATTAAATATAATAACTAAGTGTTAATTAAAATGAAAATATTTAAATTGACATAAAAACATGTTTAATTGTTTCGATGATATTAAAGCCCATATAATATCATATTCTAAATAGTGAAATTTTTTTGGTTTTATAGTGGAGTTTTATTTTTCTATAAATTAATATTTTTTTGGTTTCCAAAAAGTGCCTCTCCCTCCAATTATAAAAGGGAACCTCCTTCCTCACTTCTTCACATAAATTTGAAAACTCATGATCATCTATCCCATTCCCTTTTACCATAACTTCTTCCTTAGTTAAATTAAATAGGTTTTGTTCTTCTATAAAGACCAACTCTACTACTCTAAGAAGAGATTTAGAGGAAGCACGTCGAAGAAGAGGTAATCTCCCCTGCTAATTCATTCAAAATTCTTTATTCTTATACTTCGTATAAATTTATTGTTTATTTATAATGTAATAAATACAGTGTCATATATTTACTATTGTTTTTTTTATTATGAAAAAACCATATTCAACCTTCTGTCTATCCTAGGAAAAAACAAAATCATCGTGCATGCGTACATATGACATACCACCTCCACGCCGTTGGTAATATTTTTTTCCCGACCACCAGACATGGATGGTTATAAATATGGAAATAGAAACAATATATTTTTAATATCACAGGTTATCTATTCTAAATATATATATATATATATATATCATTCAATTTAATACCATTTTATAAATAAAGGAATGATATAATCGCTAGTGTGTACGTACGACTTATCATCTCCATGATGTGATGTGATTCATTTTGCATGATATCCATTTAATCATGACTATATATATGTACATGATAAATAGATAAGATATATATTACTTTAATAACATTTTTTAATGACATAAATATTACATAAGAATGAAAACATTATCTTATTCGAAAAAACTTGCAAGCGAAATTAAAGAAGTTAATACTCCAATAAAGAGTAAAAATGGAATGTGATTAAAAAAACTATGATAATATAATCATATCTGTTATCATAAATAGACTATGATTATATAATAAGTCAATGAAATTATTTAAATCATTATATAATATGTTTTGATACATACAAAGGAAAGCATACGTAAGGTAAGTTATAATTTTGCAATATCATTTTTATCTAAGATTGTTTATAAGTATTTGCTGGGGTATATTTATCATCAATGCCCATAATTCTAAAACCGTTTTCATAAAATGTTTAATATTATTATATGTATGTTTAAATTTATTTTTAACCATTTTTTACATTTACTACATGGGTTGGAAGGAATTTTTATTTTGATTACTATAAGATTTACTTTTTGACTTTTTCGGAAAAAGTATTAAGAGAATGTTTTTTAAACATATACGGCATGGATGGATTTTTGTGCCTTATTTCCATGAACCATACTCTAAAATATTTTGAGTTTATTTTCAATTTAAATTATTTCTTTTAAAATTGTGTTTCATTTTGAGAGAATAAAATGTTTTTGAAGAAGAATGGATATTATCCTCAAGAATTATGTTCATGTGTTTTATCAAAATTCTTGTTCATCTATAATGACGAAATTTAATAGGGTTGTGTTTATATCCCAATTATTACAATTATTTCACTATGTTGATTATAGAATAAAATTTTATATAGACTATGTTATGATGGAATTATTTTTAAGAAACCCATTTTATTTCTTGGTTTATAATATGGGGAATGATTTTTTTTCACATGTAATAATGATTTAATTATGAGATGGGTGGGACCTATATATCCCACCAATTAATTGGGTAATGATTTATATCTCATGAGATAGACATGAATAGAATGGAATGTAAATCTGTTTCAGTAATATAAGGATAAAACGGTAAGTATATCTGGTTCAGTAATATTGGGCTTGAATGTGGAGTGAACTCAGTTCAACAATCTACATTTTCCATTAGGATTCACCTGGATATGGGCTAGTGATAATACAAAAATGATTTTATATGCTTATTTTTTTTCCATAAGTTTACTTTTTATATAAATTCTATGTTATCACAGTTAATTTTCCAATATTATTTACTCCTTACAAACTACTAATATTATTTCATTACTCAATAATTTTATAATCAAAAGTTATGTTCATATTTTTACATTCATATGTTCATCTATTGTTTGCATACCATTACTGAGAATCTATTATCACCCTTTCTTATATTTCCATTCCTCTGTTTATAAAAAAATAATATAAGTATGATTACTAAAGGTGAATATCTTTATTGGAGATGTTGATGATCATTCACAAGTCAGAATAATGTATTCCATGTTCCTAAAGGCACTAAACTATTACCTCCCTCAGACATGCATTTTTTAAATGTTATGAATATTCAATTAAAAAGATTTAATATTTATATACATCATGCGTTTTTCATTATAGTTCGTACTAGAGGAAAGGATTAGTCATCCATTGAAAACAAGGATGAAAATCCATTATTGAGTCCCCTATAGATACTTTTAAGGTATTTCATAAGGATATGTATAATTATATGTTTTAGTCCTAGAATTATGGTAACAAACATAAATAACCATTGATTAATCCTAATATGTTATAGATTTAAAATATAACCCATTTATTATATTATTTTCCACGTATGATTTTCCCTCTCATACTAGCCATTCGGGGTTCTTGACATTGAATTGAACCTGAAGGAACCCTGTTAATGATCATTGAAATGGGAAATAAATTGATTTTCTTCCTATACAAAAAAACTTCATGGCAGATGGAATGTAAAATATTATCACTATACTTACACATGTTATGAATAATTATAGGCATCCAAATAAGCACATAAGGGAACAAAATTATGACGAATTCATCCTTAGGAAATGTCCACATTCATTCAGTTGGTGTTTCGGTCTATTTGTTGATTAACAATGGAACAGTACCAGAGAAAATATATTTTACATCCTTTCCTGTTTAGAAACTGAAATATTCATTTGGGATTTTTATTGTTTATATGGAGAAGTAGACAAGTGGTGGACTATAGTCAAGAAAACTAGGCAACAAGATGAAATGGAATAAAATAAATGGGATGAGTTCAAGAACTTATATTTAAAATAATTTTAATCCCCATATTCATTAAATGAAAATGGAAAAAGAATTCCTTGAGCTAAACAAAAAGGATGATCAATCCATTGGTACATATGATCAAAATTTTACAAGACTTGAATGGTATGATTCTTGATTTATTATCAAACCTAAATGTAAATTTGATTGATTATTCAGTGTCTTAAAACCAATTCTTCAATGTATGTTAGTTATAATATACATTACTTTCTATGAAGTTATTTTTCTTCGTGATATCAAAGTTGAAATGGAAGTTTGTGTTACATATCAATCTCATTGTTTTGACTAGAAACGAAATATAGAGTCTGAATGAAAATCTCAAAACAATGGTGAAATGATGATTAGTTTTTCCTTATCTTAAAAGTGTGGAAATATTCTAGGTATAGATTGTCTTAAAGTTATAAAAAATGTTTTATGTTTGGAAATGAGGTTCATTGTGTAGTTGAGTGCTGAAGTAGTGAGAAAAAGGTTGCTAATGATGTGAATAGAGAAAATTCTAAATATAATGAATCACCCATAATTCCATGTTACATGTTCAAGGAAATAGGGATTTATGATAACTAATTCCCTAGTACAAGGGTTATCAATGATAATCGATGCCAACAACCAATTAAGGAAAAAGAAGCAGGAAAATCGCATGCTATCACTATTGGTGATGTTGATTATGAAAAAGAAGGGGTGGAATGATTGAGTGTTTCTGTAATGGGATTCCAAAATAATGATATAGAATCACATTTTTGGTATTATAGAATATTGAAATATCTATGTAGTGGTCCACTACTATTTTAGTTATGTTTTTGAAGGTATATTCTATGTGTTACTTGTAAACTTAAAAATTTATTGAGTTAATAATGGCATCTTTTTTAAAAACACATGATTCAGGGAAGTATGGACCTTAATATGCACATGATGTTGATAAAATTACATTATAATATGGTATGATGGATATGAATAATAAAATTAGAAGTTATTAGTTTCCTTGGAAATGTTTATGTATTTATTGAATTGTGGGTTATGCTATCTTAGATAAAGATTACATCTTTTAGGAAAAAGAATAAGAAAACATGCATGTTTTCAATAAGGATATCTGATAATTCATGTTGTTACCACGACCTAAAAGAATACATGATTAAGGAATTCACATGTTTTAAATGTGAAAACCAAGAACTATCTTATGAGATGTGGGAGATAAATTTTAAACAAATTTAGATGACATGTATCTAATGTTTTGAATATTTATCTTTCAAAAATATTGTAAGTTTTCTAATGTATAAAATGTTTATGTTATGTTGCGGTTAAAGGATCTTAGATTAATGTATTTTCTCACTATAGGCGGACATAAGAAAATTGGACAACTTGTGTTGACTTTTTTGTTGATATATATGGAATGAAATATAATTCTATTTATAGTTCTCAATATTTTCTAACACTATTGGGATGGAACATTCTCCTTATTTTCATTTAATAAGATATAAAGTGGAAATTATTCATGGAATTACCACTGGTGAGATTGTATTGAAATCGAGTACATATTTCATCTAATTTTTAAAAACATTGTGGAAAAATTCATAAAAACCAAAAATATTATCTTAGTTCCTTCTTATCTGACAAATTAGATGTTCCCTTAAAACATCATAGATTTATGTATTTCTTGTTGTTATCTTTCTCCCAACCTTGTCCTCTATCACTCTCTACTAGAACATGATGGTCATATTTTTATTCCATATCCATGTTTTCGTATTCCGCCTATGTTTTTTTATATGTAAACCCTATGAGTAGTTACTTTGAGTAACCATTATGTTTCTAACAATTCCTTTTTAAAATGATTTTTCAATATTTCTATTTATGATGTGGGTTTCTATGAAAAAACAATAAACTAGTAAGCCTTTTTTAACCACAATTAATTTAAAGGGAAAAATTATTTTTAAGGGGTGTAGAATGTAACACCTCGAGATTTTATGAGATAGATTATTTTTAATTTCATTGATGTCTTGTGTTGTATGATACACTAAGATTAGATTTCACAATATGAAACACTTTATTAACTTGCGGTATATGAAACACTATGATTATATTTTGTTACACATAATTTCATTTTCTTTTGATTGAATTCAATTCTTGCAAGACTGAGTATAGGTTAACCACTAAATATTATAACATAGAAATTATAATGGCAAGTATGAATAATATTTAATTCCTTATAAAAAAACTAATTAAATTAATTTAAGCGAGTCTATAAAATAATAAAAATAACTCCTTAGTGATTAATTATAATGTTTAAAATTTATCTCAAATGATTTCTAGACATGATATAAGAAAAAGTTAAATTTTTTTCTGATAAAAGGTGTATTTTTTATAAAAAAAATTGATTATTACCCTATTTTGATGGCGCACAAATTTTAAATATAGTTTTTGACAATTTTATATGTTCTCTTTAATAAAGGTAACATTTTTTTGGATGTCTTATATAAAAAATTTCTTTAGATGAATTTTTTATATTTTTCTAATATGATTTAAATTTTGATGATTTGTAAAATTATTATTAGAAACCAAATTTTATCATTAAAAAAAATTATGTACTAAAATTATAATATTTAGTTGTTTTAAATTATACATAGAAAATATTTTTATAAATAAATATAATTTTTTCCATTAGAATTAATATTATATTTAATTTATTTGTAGAAGTATTTCAATCTTTTGCTATGTTTTGACATTTAAAAACATGTTCTCTCTTTCCCACAATAAGATTAATTTTTTATTAATTAAAAAAAATTATATGATTTGAATTTTGATAAATGGATTTCATATTTTTAATCCTTATCCCCAAATTATGCAAATCTATTTATTTTATTTTGGGGAATTATGAATAATCAATTCGCTAATTTTTTTAATATGGAGAATGGGTAAAATGGGTAATTAAGTGTAACAATACTAGTATAAGATTACACTAACACGTGTATTAATATCATTGGATGAGGTTATTTCAACCTAAATCGTTTTTGGTCTTAATCATGTGCTTTTGATTCCTATTGTATGAGATTATGACATTTAATTTAATTTATTTAACGAAAAGGTAAAATATGTCTCACTCAAATTTTAATAAGTAAACCAATTTTTAAACGAATATAAAGAATATAAATTTGATTATAAATATTTATTTTAAAGATAAAATGTTTTTATTTATCATGGTAATTTAATTGTTATTTTTAGGAAATATATTATTAATTTAAAGACTCATGCATCGATGGTTTACAAATTAATTAATTGATGAGAAATGAATATAAAATTATTATTAAATAGATAATAATAATTAAAAGTCCCAAAAACGTTCCCAATTCTTATTGTACGAGTATACCACGACCATATTCATCCAATTTTCGAGTTATTTAATATTTTTACCCATATGGAAGAGATTGTGGCACTTATAATATTGAATTTAAATTGATGTTACAATTGTAACATTCAAAATTTAATAAGTATAAAATTTTTATTGATTCATTTTCAAGAAGATAAATTATAATAAAAGTATTTTTATTAAATATAGTATATTTATATTCATTTTATAATTTTATTTTTATTATTTACTAAATAAAAAGGTATATGAAATAGTTATAAGAAACTGATGTAGTAATTATTTAGTTAATGAAAATATCAAATTATTGTTATTAAAAATATTAAAATAAATATAATTTGAGATATTAAATATATCCAATGATTTTAATAGATTTAAATGTTCCCATACTTATATAATAAAACAATTGTTTTTATGTTAAAATATTTTTTTGATAATTTTAAAAATCCATAAACTTAATTCTTTCAAAATTGACACTTTTGTTTTTTTGTTAAAACAATGATTATTAAATTGTTAACAAATCATAAATCATTTTAAAAAAATATAATATAATTATAATATTGTCTAAAATTTACTAATATTTTTATTTAAGACCTAATTTACACCAAATAAATAAATATTTCACCCATTTAATATTGAATCATTTTTTATCATATTAAAATTAAATAAAATAACTAAGAGTAAATTAAAATGATAATGTTTAAATTGAAGTAAAAAATAGTCTAAAAATTACTGTATGATGATATTAAAACTCTATATAATCTTATATTATAAATTGGTACATTTTTTGGGTTTTTAGTGGTTTTTTATTTTATTATAAATTAATATTTTTGAGGATTCGAGAAGTTCACCTCACCTCAATTATAAAAAAGAACATCCTATCTCACTTAATCACATCATATTGGGATTTAATTACCATCCATAACCATTAATTTTCCATTAACATAATCCTTAGAAACATTTTATTTGTTCGGGTCTTCATCAAATTCCATCTCTAGTGATCTTTGAGGAGATTTAGAGGAAGCACGTTGAAGAAGAGGTAATGTCCTCTACCGATTCCTTCAAACTTCTTTTTTCTTATACATCCTCATCATGATTTGTTTCATTATAAAGTAAAAACTAATGTATCACTTATTTATTTATATTTTTTTTAAATTATGAAATTAATATATTCCACCTCTTATCCATCCTAGGTAAAAACAAAATCACCATGCCTGTGTACGTACAACTTACCATATTCACGTCGTCGTGTAATCTATTTTTCAATGCCACATGACTTGGATGAGTATAATGATGGAAATAATAAGAATATATTATTACTATAATATTATATTTATTCTTTAAACATATATATCAACAAGTTTAAAAACAGTTCATAATTAAAAGAATGATATCATCGCTCGTACGTACGTAAAACCTACCAACTCTACGATGTGATGTAATTCATTCAACATGATATCTATTAAATCAAGACTATATTAATGTAAAAGTTAAAAAAAATATGATAAATATTATTCTAATATAAATTTTTAATAATATATCTATGATCAATGAATGAGAACATGGATTTATTAAACAAAACATGAATTTGAAAATGAAGTATTTAGTACTTGAATCACCAGTAATAATGAAATATTATTACAAAAGAGATGATAATATTATCATGTATGATATGATAAAAATAACAATGATTCTGGAATAAGATAGTGTCGTTTATTAAATCTTTTTACAATAGGTTTCGATATATACAATGGAAATCAGATCTAAGGTAAAGGATAATTTTTCAATCTCAATTTTATTTGAGATTTTTTATACGTAAGTATTTATGTGGGTATATTTATAATCCATTTTCATGTTTTATAAAAATGTAATCTTAAAAAATTTAATATTATTATTAGTATTTTTTAAAATCCATTTTAACCCTTTTTTAATTCATTGTTTTAAAGGAATGATTCTTTCATTTACTATAAGAGGTACTTTGTGACTTTTTCGAAAAATTTATGAGGAGAATGTTTTTAACTTATACTGCATGGATGGATTTTGGCGCCTTATTTACATGATGATTCCTCTACATTATTTCAATTTCAATTTCAACTAAATTATTTTCTATTAATATTTCATGTCATTTTTCAAAACCAAAACATTTTTGAAGAATAAACGATTTTGTCCCCAAGAATTAAGTTCAAATGTTTTATCAAAATTATTTTACATCTAACATGAAACTATTTAATTGGGCTATGTTTTTATACCTATTATTACTATGATTTAATTGTGTTAATGAAGTAATGTAATTTTATTTTGAATATTTTATCATGGAATTATTTTTATAAAACCCTTTTTTTTGGGTTATGCTGTGATGATTGATTTATGTTTTTCTGAAACATTTAAGAATGACTTCATTATGAGATGTGTGGGACCTATATCCCTCTCCAATACATTGGGTAAAGGTTTATTTATAATGATATAGGCATTATTGGAATGCCAATTAAATCTAGTTCTATAATATAGGGCTGAAACAATAACTATATCTAGTTCAGTACAAGAGGGTTGGAAGGAAGAATGGACTCGATTCAGTAATGGATTATGTCTGCTATGATGGTCTTGTCTATGGACCTTAGATAATATGGATATAATTTTCTATGATTATATATTCCATCACTTTAGGATCTATACCAATTCTATGTTATCATGGTTCATTTTGATTTATGATTTATTCCTTATGAAATGTTATTATTTATTTCATGACTTAAAATGTTGATATTCAAAATTTATGTTCACATTTTTACATTCATATGTTCTTATTTTGTTTTCTTACTATTTCTATGCATCTAAGCTCACCATTTCATATGTTTTTATTTCATTGGTTAATATAAAATCATATTTGTATGAGTTCTAAATGGGATGATCTTTGTGGGAGATGATGAACATTTTTCACAAGTTAGAATAATTTATTACCAGTTTTCAAAGGCACTAATCTATTACAGTCATCAATCATGCATTTGAAAAATGAAATAAATATTCATCCAAAATATTTAGCATTCATATATTTCATGATTTTTTCATTATATTTACCTATACGAATCCATTACTCCATCTTCTATTCTTGATGAAAAACATCATGGTAAATTTATAGTCATCATCCTTAACTATTATATCTATGAGTAGAATCAAAAAAACTCAATTGTTTTTTTTTCATCTAATTATCCATATTTTTCAATGCCTCATCATAAAAAGGATTTGGGAAAAAAATAATTAGGTATAGGGACCTCTAGTTGTATAATTGGATGATTTTAGAGCATACACAATTTTTGATAGAATGGTGTACCACGTTCTCATTGAGATCCTTCAAGGATGATCTTAGAGTGATATTTAATTTACTCATATGGTATAATTCATGAAAAAATGATATAGACTAGATCATGTAACATTGAAATGAATAAAAAACTTTTAAATGTTACATTTCACCAATTTAATCATTAATGATACACTATTTGAGAATGATCACCCTAGAATTCAAACTTAACATTCAACCTACAAAAAAATAAATGATTAAATCATTGAAATATGTTTATAAATACATTAAATCTATAATGGAGGGTGTCATTAAGATATGGTTTACTATATCATCAAGGTGACACATATTGTTTCCCTATGATTGATTGTTACAAGACCTCAATATTTCCTTCAAGTACGCTAGAGGCTTCTGACTGATAGTGAGGGTCTAATATGTCACCTGGGGAGACTATACCATTGTTATAAAAGTTTGAACATTGATGTAAAAATATAGACAATGACTATGATAATAAAATATTCAATAATTACCTTGAACAACATGGAGACTCCCAAAATCGGATAAAATTTCTATAATCCAAAATACTAGATATTTCATTCCAAATATATTTCTAATGTAAAATGAAAACCAAAAATAAAGACGCACTAAAAACTCCCAATTGTGTCCTAGTATCAAGTGTATTTCCATCACCCATGCTTCATCTCAAATAAAAAAATAGTTTTCTTTCCCTTATTATATCCTGTAAACATAATGTCTACATATGTACCGATAAACATCCTTACTATGGTGTGTGTACAACTCAGTAGGCCACAACCAATGGTGTTTGTAGAAATATCGAGACTATAATAATGTATGTAGTTTTATAAATACAAAAATAAAAATACTTAAAGTAAAAAGGAGTTAAACATATTATTAGTCAATTGACCACCTTGTACCACAAGTTCACGATGACACCATATCCATGCATACCTACATAGGCTTGTGATAGAGTCTGAACCGTATAAAAATGGATTTTAACATTTATAAATTCATGGTATTTAATTTGTTAGATTGATTATAATTTTGTTTCTGTAACATGGTGTGTTAGTCAACCTATCATTATCAAAAATACATATGTAATCCTTATAGTTTCATTAAAACAAGTACTAGGACCATCAATTCAACACTAATATCATTGGTACTAAAGAATCAACCTAGAAACAAAATATCAGGTATATGGAGAATCTGTCCAAAACCAGCTCACATGCATGAATTGGGGGCATAGAGAATTAGTCAGGCATCCCCAGGTTGAGGAGAAGTAGTCCCACATGCTCTCCACATTGTTCACATTTACATATAGATATAATGGTTCCACATTAATAAATATATTCTATCACCATTTCCTCACACGACACCATTTTAGTTACAATGTATCTATTTAACCCAAATAAAATAAATAAACACAAATCTCTTTAACAATTCCATATTAAGAAACAATTACCCTTTTGGTCCCATTATCAAACCATGAATCAAGGAGTTAGTTCAATTCCTTAAACTTGTTATTTCCATTTTTTATATTTCATAAATATCAATTCAAGGATAATCGGAATTCCCCATGTGATTCCATTATGCCCATTCTCCTAATCTCTAATGGACCAATAGAATTTGTGAAGGGTCTATAAATATTAAAGAATCAATACATATTAATATTAAAATTAAATTACACAAAATGAAAATTCAATGATATAACAAAAAACATAATATCATTTTCAAGAGTCTTTAAATTAGCACATAATGCACCAATCATAGAATCATTGATGAACATTCATCCATACATATCCCTTAATTTGATGTAGAATAGTCGGAGAAAAAGGAAAGAAACCACGAACCTCATGTTATAGGATTGGATCAACATTCCTTCAATATATCAAACCATAAAAGTATCAATTTCTAAAAATAGAGTTGATAAATCAATTTAAAAAGATTAAGAAGAAATCGACGAAGAATGGTCAACAACAGAGAGTTACCGGTGATTATGGATATCCAAGGGGCTTTGAATCCTATAGAAATTCATGAAGGATTAAGATAAATTCATCTCAGGAACTAGGAGAAAAAGAATTTTTGAGAAATATATTTTTTTTGCAGAAAACATGTCCTTTAGATCTTAATTATATATATATCCATGAATTTCAGGCTTCTATTTGTACACCACACGGTTAGGCTGAACAGTTTTCCAACCCATGCACCAACTATCTAGTGTCATATTTTTCAACAACCCCCTCACATGATTGTACTGAACAGTTAGAAGGGTATTTCAACAAATATTGTTTCCCCAATGTACGTAATAATAAGATTTCCCCTAAGCACTCTCATTGTTTCCCCAATGTAGGTAATTACATGATTTTCATGTCATTACATAATGGTTCTCATATGATCCCATATTAATAATTTCCTGATAAATATTTTTTGGTCAAACAATGTATATGATATATTTCCTCTAACAAGTGGATAATATTATAATTTTTCCCATATGTCTGTGTTTGAAAATCATTATTCAGAAACAAAATATTAAAAAATCATTCATTATCCATTCTCGAAGACTTGATTAGAACTTTGATCAAATTATAAATCTATAATTCATAGATTCAGGGAAACGACACTATCTCTAAGAATAAAAATCTCTAAACTGATCAACTGTTAATATCTCTAGAATTAGAATGAAATTGGATACTTTATTCAACTTTTACAAAACCACCAAAATCACATATTATATCAAGGGGTAGTTAGAATAGCTACAAAATTTATGTGGTAATATCATCCCAAATATATTCTAGAATATAAAATAGTTTTAGTAAAACAACATGTCATTGATGATCAATATTCCCCTACTGACATATGTTTCATCATGTCGCAAAACCTAGAGTCTTTGTCTTCATTCCTAGAAACCAATATTGTCTATGAATGTAATGGTACATCTTTTTTAAATCAGGGTGAACCGCCAACATCGAAGCATGGAACTCACACATCAGCTCATCTCCCATACAAGTGGGTACATAATTATAGACATGAACATTGATGATGTTTTCAACATAGATAGCCCAAAAAAATGTGACACCCCATATTCTAGGATTCTACTCATTTTTAGGAACACAAGATACGCTTATATCCTATCCATGATCCGGATTATAATTTTGGACTCCATTGATAGAAATGTCAGTGTAATCAGTTATTTGTCCTCTTGGACCTCTATGTGAATCTCAATGAACAAGGTCATCATCAACCAATCAAAACTGGACATACAGAATGCTGAGTTGTTTTATTTAATACCAAATTGTCTAGGACACTATATCCCTTTCTAGGTATACATGACATATCATAGTATAATGACTTCATATTCTCAACCAATCTATGCTTTTGGAGATTCAAATATCATTTTGAAGTAGATGTACTTTAGACTATTTTGGTCAGTATATACAATAATTCTTTCACCCAATAGGTAATGTCACTAAAACATTAAGGAATAAAACACTATCGAAAAATAGAGATTGTCTATAGGGTAATTCAATTCGTGTGGCCTTAAATTTTTTCACTCATTGTCGCGAACCCACTCTCCCAACATCAACACTACTCCATGTATGATTCTATATGCATAAAAAACATGGTATACTCCTCACCAATTCAAGTAGGTTCAAAATCAGATAAATTTTTAAATGCATATTTAACTCAATAATGGAACTTACACTTTCTAGAAACCCTTGAAACATGATACCCTTCATGTTCAAGACCAAACGTGATGATAACATGGGATAAAAATACTGGTCGAATCATCTCTAATAGTATGAAAAGACAAAATTGATTCAGATATTAAAAAAGTAGGCTACTCCCATGAAACTATTTTCTAAACATTCTATGGGACCACTAACAAAACATACTTATAGATGATGTGACCAAAGAAATGTAACATTTCGATCCATAAATTTCGTATATATATATTTTCATATTGTCTTTTATCACCTAGTGTGCTCATGATGATGTCAATATATTTGGAATGATCAGTGCTATTATCAGAGTACACCAAGATGTAAACCATGAAAACAACTACAAACTAGTCCAAAATGGGTGGATGACTTAATTCATCCAATCCATAAGCACCGCATGCGAATTTCTAAATAAAAATAGTGTTAAAATGATCTCTTATACCCCATACATTCTTTAAAAAAAAGTATTGGGTATATTATAAGGTATCATTCTCAACTGATGATACCCTAACCTCAAATAAAACATCGAGTACACACACGAACCTCTTAGCGGGTTAAAAATACCAATGATACACAAAAGAAGATTATATTTCTCATATTTCACCATATTTAATTTACTATACTCAATTTTCAAGAATAAATGCTTTTTTACCATCATTAAAAACTAAATAAGATACCCTAAGATTATATTCTCATATGGATAAATATTTTTTCTATCCATTCTTCTAGCTGAGTCTAAATCTCTTGAAGTTTAGTTAGTTTCATTTAATAAAGTTGAATGGATACTAGATTAGCTTCAAGAACATGATAAATTTCAATCCCATGATATCATTTATATGGAATCCTTGATAATTACTTAGGAAAAAAAGATAACATTACACAATGGGTGGAAAGACACTATGCTTCACACCCCCATCATCCAACAAAATACATGAAATTTGGTCAGTGTGCACCCAGAATTTCTAAAAAAATGGCCCCACAAAACCTTCCTACATATTATATTCTCCATGATGAATGTATCTATCACCCTCAAAAGATGTAAATATTACACTCCTATAGTAACAATCGGTATGGTACTGGTATGATACAACCCATTCCACACACATTATAAAGTCAAAAATAGACATATCATGTACATACTAATCATGAGAAAAACATGTCCTATTAAAATCAAGGAAATATAGTTTTAATAAACACATTTCCATTTAATGTAATCCCAATAGTGCATCCATCATTATAACCCCAAAAAATCACCTTGCGACTGAAAATTCTAACATGGTGTGAAGATATAAATTAATTTGAGGACAATGTATCAAATAAAATAGTTGAAATCAATGATACAGTATGAATTTTACCTCTAACTATGCACACTCTTGCCTAGAAATCTACTAGTGCATGATGAATGAAATGATACATGATTATACCTCAACCATGTGATCAATTCAGATTCCTCTTATATTCACTACTCTTTTGATACAAGCTCTCTTCACTTAAAGTACCACTTACATCACCCTGACATTCATGGACATTAGGACACCAACTTCCAGATTGGTATAGGGTAGAAGACCCACTTCTAGTACACTATTTTGACTGAGCTTCCCCATCAGTTTCAATCAATCAAGGATTATTATATAACATCATAAATTATCCCATATCTCTTTATACATGGAACTCTAATGGTAGTTGAGGACACTAGAAACAAATTTTACATGGTCAAACACACTTATGAAAAAACACTTGATTATTTCCCTATATAACTAATCCATTTCCCATGCTATAATATTTTCCATTTCTCTAGTGGAAGTTCTCAAAATGATGATTCCAACCCTTGGAAGGTGTACCTTATGGTAATGTAGAAAAAATACATCTCCACCACCAGAGATAACCTTTTGGTTTCCCTTAAAAATCGGATCTCGATTTACTACTCCAACAAATTTCTTCAATTATATGATATTAACATGTGACAAAATCTCACATTTACAATTTTCCTAAAAACGTATCATGTCAATTTCCTCATATTTGACCAGTTATATGAAAAATAGTTGTAAGTAAAAGAGGTGTCCTGCATACTCTTTCAATCAAATACATACCATGGTAAACCACGTAAACTCTTACATATTTCCTTCCTCAGTGTATCTGGGAAAAATTTAACTATAAACATTTACTAGAATTCATTCCATACCATTCCCTCCAACTAATCCTCCTCTTTTTACATATCTCACTAGTGCTTAAGTGGTCATCATAACATATACACTATTAACTAGAGTATTTTCTCTGTAAGATTCCCTAACTGATCAATGATTATATAGATAGACTCAATCAAGAGCTCAAATACCCCAGGTCCCCCCTATCGATTAAATATTGAAGGTTGCTTCAATTAGAAATCCAGTGTCATATTAGGCATATTCCACATGGCCAACCCTAGATATATTTCATTGAATTTCATCAACATATTTAATTTCCTATAGATCCAGTCTTCAACTATTTCAAAGTGCTGGTCGGAGTGGACACTCAAGAGGGGGTTGAATTGAGTTACAATTAAAATTTCTGTTAAAATATTGTCTAGTTAAAATCCCCCGATTTATAAAATAAGCAAAACTGTAGTGAATTTATACAGATTGTAAATGTTCACTTAGCTTCTCAACGATTTATTAGATCTCAGTCAGTTTAACCACAAGATCAAACAAACTTTTGAAACTAATATACTGATTTACAATAAGTGTAAACACTTGCTAATTAAACTATCAAATTAGGTTCAAAATAATTTTGTATTTTAAAGTAATAGCAGCGGAATAAATATGATATATTTCATATACATTAAAATTAAATAAAATATGAACAGCAGATATAACAAGAGGTTCATTCTCAATCCGAGACTTAGTCCTCTCAAATATATATATAAATTTGATCCACACCCTGGATCGGGGTTAACAACAGTTTAACCAAACTGTCCAGGCCATGCAGGGATCTCTACCACTATTCTTTGTGGGAAACAAAAAAAATACGAGGTCACACAAGGACATCATCTACATTTGACGTGGGTAAACAAAGGTTAAGAGAATTTGAGTGAGGATTTTGATATCCTTCAGTTTAGTGCAGAAGACAGTGTGTGTAAAGATATACAGAGTACACCACATTTCTCGAATGTTAATAAATAAATCACGTAGAGAAGATAGATGATAGTTTATAAATCTCAAGTGATTATCAATATAGCTCTGGGCTTGTTGGATTCATCAGGAATGCTTCTGAGTTATTCTCTGGTTTTCCTGTTGAAAAACAGAGTGTCGTAGTTCAGCTTGTCTTCTTCAGAAGAGAGAAGGATGTCTTGATTCATCATGTGTTCTTCAGTAGTATTGGATTTTACTCATGAGTGTTCTTTGAAGGTCTTGCAATCTCCTTCTTGTTCAACACAGTGCACTCGGGTGTACATAAGTTCTTCGTGTTGTATATTCACGTTGTCGGAGTTAAATTTTTTTGTGTACTGAATCTCAGTCTTTCTTATATTCCACGAGTTCTGGCAGTAGGAATGATTCCCTTTTCATAGGTACGAGATACGGTTTCCTGACATGCCGAAAACTAACAGTAAATAACATTAATTGCATTAAAAAAACAAATATGACTGTTAGCATTATTTAAAATAATATTGACAAAAGCTTAAGAAACGGTGTCACAGTGATCATGGAAATTGTTTCTTCTTCATGGTGTCTAGTCATGGTGAGTGGTCACAGTGTCTGGTCACGGTGAGTGGTCACGGTGTCTGATCACGGTGAGTGGTCACAGTGAGTGGTCACAGTGTCTGTTCACGGTGAGTCCTTCATGGTGTCTGTGTCATGGTGAGTCCTTCACGGTGTCTGGGTCACGGTGAGTCCTTCACGGTGTCTGGGTCACAGTGATTCCTTCCTGGTGTCTGGGTCACGGTGAGTCCTTCACGGTGTCTGGGTCACGGTGAGTCCATCACGATGTCTCCATACATAATCAAATATCTGTATTTGGACTAAGATAGTGATATGCAGAATATGGGTTAAGGTTAATCATTAGAGATAATATATGAGAGATTTGTGATCATGCATAAGACTTGTAAAGAGTAATTAACATCCATAAGATTTGTTATTATAAAAACATGATGTTCACTTAAGATCAAGATAAATTAACAGTAATGAGATTTTTGATCATTAAAACATGATTAACACATGAGGAGTCCAACAATCTACCCCTTTTTGATGATCACAAATCATATATAGGCCGAATATAAAAGACATGTAATATTTAAGATACTAACATAGCAAAAACATTATATAACAATATTTTTAGGTTTTCTCCCCCTGTTGGGATTATAAAATGGTAGAGAAAAGGAAATGAAACTTGGCAGTTGTCATTTAAAAAAGGATTCTGAATACAAAGTACAGCAGATGTACAAACAGTAAAAAAGAAATGACATCCCATCAAAAAGAAAAACAGTCGCTAGACTCTTTAGGGATCCATTTTTTCCTTTCCTTTATCAGCAGCAGGAGCTGGTGCTGAAGTAGAAGAAGGCATAGATGTGGTAGACAATGAGGGTAAGGGTAGACCTTCAAAAACTGATGGGGGCAATGTAAGAGCAGTAGAAGATCTTGGATTGGGTTGGTCAAGAATGACTGGCCGGATCTAAGAAAGGGCTTGGCTAACTGTCATGGCAGTTGATGCTAAGGCAGGGAGTGCAGGTCTAAGGGGTGCAGCAGCTGGAGCAACTATAGCAGTACTCTTCACATGAAGATACGGCTTTAAAAGAATGATGAAATCAGTAATGATTTCACCACCATTCTGAATAGCATTTTCAAAATCATCCTTATTCACTAGAAATCTATCCAACAATCTGGTGAACTCTGAATGTTTCTGAACTTAAGATTTAAAAGCTTGAGTCACCGGAGGGATTCTCAGATTTTCCACAAGATATCTAAAGTGATCTGTCATGTCACTTTTAGAGAAAATCCGGGAAATATACAAATCTATTTTCTTGGAGATATCTTGTTGAGCGTCATTGGCTATCTTAGAATGAATCCTAACCAAGTACAATGCTCTATCACTGTTCATAATCACTTCTGACAAAGAAGATAGATCCAAGCCACTGAAGGCATTCTGAAATTCTCCCTTAATTATGGATCTCAGCATAGAATCATCCAAAGAAGGTGTGGAGGTGTGACCAGAAGCTGGTGAAGCCTTGACAGCTTCGGTTAGAACTTTGAGCTGTTTTAGAACTTTTTGCAGACATCCAGTGTATTCATCTGTAAGCTTATTCAGAGTTTCCACAAGCTCTCTCATGTGTTCCAGCATCTTGGTGTGCCTTTTTCCAATATTTTCATCAAAATAAAGTTGGTAAGGATGAACATGAGACACAATCTCCCTAGAAAGGAGGGAATCAGAAGACTCAGGAGAAACAGGAACAGGTGCAGGGGCAGAAATAGGAGCAGGCTCTGATCACAAAGATAAATCATTCTGCAGACTTGCTACAATACATTTCATATTTGTAACATCAGAACATAGCAGCTTATTCTGTACTCTGACTTCTTGAATTTCTCGGATCATCCTTGGTTGAATATGCAAGATAATATTTTCCAAGAGAATTGATGCATCTTCTTGACTTAATTGAGTCACTGGGCGAGGTTGAGTGGAGACAATTTTCTCAAATCCAGCTAACAATGTCTCGCCAAAAACATTCAGATCATCTTTGGTTACAAAGGAGTGAATCTCAGGTAAGGATGCAGGTAAAGGTAGAGGATCTGATTCTGGTTCAGGGTCAAGATTCATCTTCAGACTTAGATTCTGATCCAGATTGAGGTTGGGGCTCTGGTTCTGGTTCTGAATGAGCTAAGGAATTCAGTTGAAACAGTGAAGAAAGATCTATTCCAGTTGCAGTCAATTTTTGTGACTCATTCACATCATAAAATATTGGGAAACCATACCGAGAGTGCACAAAGAAAGTGACAGAATGTTGAGAAGCTTCAGCAGATCTAGCTTCCACAATATCAAGATTTCGAGTTTCCTCCCCCTCAAGTTGTGCTTCCCTTTCAGATTATTGAGGTTCAAGAACATGGACAAGATCCACATGATCATCCCTAATCTCTTCAGCAAACTCTTTCCTTGCCAGCTGAAAGGCAATTTCCATTCTTTCTTCAGCGGATGGAATAATCTCAGGAACAGATTTTTCCACTAGATAAGATTCCATACTTCCATCTTTCTCAACAGAAAGAGTCTCTTCAACAAAATATCCCTCAAAGGTTTCTTTCTGTTCTGAAACAGGAAAAACCAATTTCCCTGCAGCATTGGGATGAGCTTCTTCCTCATGAAGAACAACTGAAGGATCCTTAGTCCTTTCATTTTCAACAACAACTTCCTCTCCATGATATATTTCAGCAGGGATAACAGCAGGGATAACATCCCTTTCCTCTTCAACAGGAGCTGTTTCCATTTGAGGTATTACTGATTCTTCTCTAGGTGGAACTTCAGCTGTTACATCTTATTGTTATTCTTCTTCTGAATACTCAGCCACTTCATCTGGTTCCAAACCAGGATCAGCTAGGTTCTTAGGCCTTCTTGGATAGTCAACAGGACAAAACTTTTTATACACTTGATCACTATCCTCAGCCCATTTCGTTTTCCTGGGATTCTAGATAATCTTCATCCTTCTGATGATAGGCATGGATAGGAAGAAATCAAGGTCCTATAATTTCTCTTCATTCGGTCCAACCATCCCTTTTGCAACTAACATGGCTGAAATCATCCTTGAATAAAACATGGAGGTGGATTTGGCAGTTACTTTGATCATATCACTGATATGGTTGATAACATACTTACACAGATTGATCTTATGGCCATTCCTGAACATGTGAATCAGGAACACATCCTGATACTTCATCACAAAAAAATCTGATTTTCTTGGACTAACCAAATTCTGAACGAACTTGAACAGATGTCTTGTCTCCCCATCCATTTCAGCAGCTATGGCCCTTCGCTTGGTGCCATTTCCAGTTAGATTTTCCAAAGCGGTTTCTAGGTCAAAGATGTCAGTTGTTGGAGGAGGTTATCTCTGGTAATCTTCACACACTCCTTCCTGTGGAATTCTTAGGCATGCATCCCACATCCTTGAAGAGAAAGAGAACTTCTGACCATCGATCCAGCTGGTCACTAAAAAGCTTTCTCAAAACTCAAAAGAGAACTTCACATACTGATATAATTGAGATACAAGCCTCGGGTAAATCAGTCTATTCTGTTAAGTGAACCTTTCAAGCCATCCTTGTTCTTTTAAAACTTACAAACCTGAGGATCTTCTAGACAGCAACCATTTAGGGCAAACCTCTTTTTCAGGTACAATGGTACGGCTTACCATGTTTGGGTTTAGAGGTCCTTCTAGAGCTATCCTCAGTATCCTCTTTTGTTTATTAGATCGGAGCTTCTCAGACGAGGGTGAAGATGGACGCTTCATCCTTGGCATTCACTAAAGGATCGGGCGAGAGGGAAGAGAAGGTTCAGGAGAGAATATGGGTAAGGAATCGAATTAAACCCTTAAGTTTTATCATTTGGGAATGTCAAACTTCATAAAAACACAAACGCGAGAAATCAAATAGTGGTGAAATAAAAATTACCGTGATACGGGTTAAAAAATAAAAATAAACATAATTCTCACGGTGAGACCGTGAGTAGGTATTACGGTGAGACAGAAGACTAGTCATCACGGTGAGACAGTTTATAGTCATCACGATGAGATAGTGAGAATTTTATATAGTCACGGTGAGACAGTGAGTTGTCAGACCGTGGGCATAAAACAGTAACTTAGAAACATTAAGTATGAAACCGTAAGGTAAAGTAAAGTAAAGTATTAAACATTAAGATCAGTAAGATATTCATTTATGATTAATCTTAACAAGATCATGTATGATGTAGTCTAATCTTTTAGAATTTAATGGTTTATTGAATATATCAGTAAGTTGATATTCAGTACCAACAAATTCCAAAGTGATATCACCTTTTTGATAGTGATCCCTCAAAAAGTGATTTCTTACATCAATATGTTTTTTCCTAGAATGAGAAACAGGATTCTTAGAAATATTAATAGCCCATGTGTTGTCACAATTTATTGAGACATGTCTAAATTGAAATCCATAGTCTAGTAATGTGTGTTTCATCCACAAAATTTGTGCACAACAACTTCTAGTAGCTATGTATTCAGCTTCTGCAGTTGACAATGCAACATAATTTTGTTTCTTACTACACCATGATACTAGTGACTTGCCTAAAAGATGACATGTTCCAGAGGTGCTTTTTCTATTTAGCTTACATCCAACAAAGTCAGCATCATAATAACTAACTAGTTCAAATTATTGTCCTTTGGGATAGAATAGTCCTAAATTAGGAGTATGCTTGAGGTATTTGAAAATTCTTTTTACAACATTTAAATATGAATCTTTAGGGTTTTCTTGAAAACGAGCACACATACACACACTAAACATAATATCAGGACGACTAGCAGTCAGGTAGAGTAGACTTCCAATCATTCCTCTATAAGTGGTTTGATCAACAGATTTACCATTTTCATCAAGATCCATATTACCAGGGGTACTCATGGGAGTGTCATTACTTTTTGTGCTATCCAATCCAAAACATTTTAAAAGATCTCTAGTATATTTACTTTGAGTTAAAATAATTCCATCATCATTTTGAATGATTTTAAAACCAAGAAATAATTTAATTTCACCCATTAAACTCATTTCAAATTCATTTTGAATCATTTTAGAAAAATCAGTACATAATGAATTTTTAGAAGATCCAAAGATAATATCATCAACATAAATTTGTACTACTAAAACATCTTTTTAAATTCTTCTTATAAAAAGAGTAGGATCATCTATTCCTTTTGTAAAACCTTTAGAAATTACAAAAGTACTTTATCTATCATACCATGCTTTTGGAGCTTGCATTAAACCATATAAATCTTTTGATAGTTTGAAAATATGATTTGGAAAATGAGGGTTTGAAAAAACAGGTGGTTGTTCAACAAAAATATCCCCATAAATATATCCATTTAAGAATTCACTCTTGACATCCATTTGATATAGTTTGAAATTTAGATGTGCAGTATAAGCATGTCAAATTCTAATAGCTTCTAATCTGGCTACTGGAGAAAAACTCTCCTCATAGTCAATACCTTATTCTTGACTATAGCCTTGTGTAAATAGTCTAGCTTTATTTCTGACTATGTTTCCAGATTGATCTACTTTATTTCTAAACACCCATTTTGTGCCTATTATGAAAGTGTCATTAGGTATTTCAATAAGACTCCAAAATTTATTTCATTCAAACTGATTGAGTTCTTCTTGCATAGAAATTACCCAAAATTCATCATTAATAGCATCATCAATGTTTTTAGGTTCAAGCTATGTCAAGAAGCCTTGATGTTCAACCTGATTTCTAAGAGAATCTCTAGTCTGTGTCCCTCTATCAAGATTTCTTTAAACAGCATCTAAAGGATGATTCTTTAGAATTCTAGTTGATCTAGTAAAGGTAGGACTAGAAATTTCAGGTTCATCAACATGTTGGGAATCAATAGAAGCAAGTTCTGGAAAATTTCCAGAACTGGTTGTCTTTATAGCAGGTTCATTTGATTCGTTATTAAGGTTCAGAACAGATAAATCTTCTTCAATATTTTCAAGAGAGATTTTAGGCTCATGTGGATCAGTTTCATCAAACTTTATGTGAACATATTCTTCCACACACTTTGTTCTCTTATTGAAAACTATATAGGCTTTAATAGAAATAGAATAACCCAGGAAAATTCCTTCATCACTCTTGGATGAAAACTTGTCATGATTATCTTTGGTATTAAGAATAAAGAATTTTCACCCAAATACGTTAACCTTGGGTTTCCTATGGATCCACAACTCATAAGGGGTCCTCTTAAGAATAGGCTTGATTAAGACTCTATTGATAATATAACAAGCTGTATTTATAGCTTCAACCCAAAAATAAACAGGTAGGTCATACTCAATAAGCATGGTTCTAGATATTTCCTACAGGGTTCTATTCTTTCTTTCTACTAAACCATTTTGTTGAGGTGTCCTAGGGGAAGAGAAATTGTGGCTATAGCCATTGTGTGAGAAATAGGATTCAAATTCATGATTCTCAAACACATGACCATGATCACTTCTCAATTTTTTAATCTTATGTCCACTAAGGTTCTCTATAGATTTGGAGTATTTAACAAATTAAGAACAAGCTTCACTTTTGTGAGATAGAAAATATACCCAAGTATATCTAGAAAAGTCATCTACTAAGACATAGACATAGTTCTTCCCATTTAAGTAGAAACTCTAGATGGTCCAAACAAATCCATGTGAACCAACTCGAGAGGTTGAGAGGTTGAGACTTCTTTCTTTGGTTTGAAAGAGATTTTGTATTGCTTTCTCTTTTGACAGGGATTACAAACTTTGTCATTTGGAAACTCAAGTTTGGGTAGGTCTCTAACTAAGTTCTTCCTAGTATGTTTTCTAAGTGAGTGTATATTGCAGTGTCCTAAGCTTTTGTGCCAAAGCCAAGACTCTTTATGAAAACCATTCAAACAAGTAATATTTTGCATGGCTAAATAATTTAAATCAACAACATAGACATTTTCATTTCGCAGGGCAGAAAATACTTGAGCATTTTTAGAATTAAAAACATTGTAAGAATCATTTTCAAATTTAACATTAAAACCATCATCACATAACTGAGAAATACTTAACAGATTATATTTAATTCCATCAACAAATAAAACTTTGGAAATTTATACTGAGTTAGTGTTACCAGTCTGGCCTAAGCCAATGATTTTACATTAAGAATTATCACCAAAGGTGAAAAACCTCCATCAATTCTGACTAAGCTTTTAATGCATGAGAAGTCTCCTGAAATATGTCTTGAACATCCTATTTCCAAGTACCAGGTCATCCTACAGGAGCTCTTTAAGCAGGTTTCCTACAAAACAGATTTAGATAGGAAATGATTTTGGTACCCAGATCTTCTTGGGTCCAGATAGGTTAGAAATCAAAGCTTTTGGTAGCCAAATTTGACTTATGGTTGTCATACAATTTGTAGAATCAGCAGACTTTGAAATATAACCTTATTAGATCCATAACTATGAATATAACTTGTTGAAGCATATAAATGTCCAGAACTAGAATTAGCATCATTCTGTCCAGATTTAGGAATAAATCTATTCTTATTAAATTGTCTCTGTCCAGGTTTGTAGCCTATTCCAGTAGTGTATTTTGGTGCAACTTTCACTCCTAGAATTTGAGTTAGTGTATCCTTTCCATTTGTTAATTTCTCAAAATCCTTTATGAGTTTCTTATTAGACATTTTCAGTTCAGTGTTCTCCTTTAACATTTGAGAATTTTTCACTTTTTCAATAGTAATTTCAGTTTTACAAGTAGTAGTGAGAGCTTGTTGTTTCTTTAATGATTTGTATTTATACATATGTTCATTGAATGTCTCTTCCAGCATATTAAAATATTCAAACAATTCCTCACTAGTCATGTTTTCAGAGTCAAAATCAGATTCTGCAATATCTTTTGAATAATAAGAATTTAAAGCAGGAGTATCTAGGGTTACCTCAGATGTCTTTTCCATAAAGCACATGTTTGCCTTATTTTTTGTTTCAGTCTTAGAAGCTTCAGATTCACTGGAGCTATCCTCAGATGCACTCCAAGTAGCCTTCAGAGCCTTTTTGTACTTACTGTCCTTGTAATCATATTTCTTCTTGAATTTGAGCTTTGGGCAGTCTGATTTAATATGTCCTTTTCTTTTTCACTCATAAAAGGCAACTTCATTAGTTTTATCTAGCTTTTTCCAATCCTTCTTCCAATGTCCCTTATTGTCATACATTACTTTGTAATTTGATATTATGAATAATTTCTTCTTCCTATAAAATTTCATAAACCTTCTGGCTATCTGAGCCATTTCAGCATCACTATCAGAGTCTGTGTTTTCACTGGTTGAACTGTCAGTAGGTAGTTGAGCTTTATCTTTGTCCTTTCTCTTTGAAGTAGTAGTCTTGAAAGCCACTGATTTCCTCTTAGGTTCATCATCTTCCTCTTTATTCACCTTGAGTTCTTCCTCATACATCATAATCTTACCAATGAGTTATTTGACAGGTAGAGCAGCAATGTCACATGACTCTCTGATTGAAACAGATGTGCCTCTCCATCGGTCTGGTAAACATCTCAATATTCTCATAATTTGTTCCTTTTCTCGAACATCTTTTCCAAGTAAATTCATTGTATTGACTATCTCATTAAACTTGAGATACATGTCAGAAATAGGTTCACCAGTTTTCATTTTAAAATTATCATATTTAATGGTATAAGTATTTAATCTCATTTCATTAACATTGGTTGTTCCTTCATGAGAAACACCCAAGGTAGCCCAAATTTCAAAAGCAGTTTTACAAGAAGAAATTCTGTTAAACTCTTCATCTTCTAAAGAACAGTACATGGAATTCATGGCTTTACAATTATTATTGTAATCATTCTTTGTAGGTTCATCCCAAGTGGATCTAGCAGTAGTGGGAAGTTTATATTCTGATTCTATGGTAGTCCAAATATCAAAACCAATGCTTTCTAAATGAATTTTCATTTTATGTTTCCACTGAGAATAGTTTGTACCATTGAAGAAAGGTGGCCTGTTAGTAGCAACACCCTCTAGTATATTATCCATAACTAGATTTTAGAAAGACAATTTAAAGAGATAAAAATTTAGAACTAACAGAAATTAAAGATATTTTAAGATGCAACTAAAATCACAGTTGAAAAACAGAGTATTTCAAAAATCGTTGAACAAAAAACTAATCCTCTGATACCAAATGTTGGTTAGAGTGGACACTCAAGAGGGGGGTGAATTGAGTTCCAATTAATATTTTTGTTAAAATATTGTCTAGATAAAATCCCCCGATTTATAAAATAAGTTAAATTTTTGTGAATTTATACAGATTGTAAATTTTCACTTAGCTTCTCAAATATTGATTAGATCTCAGTTAGTTTAACCACAAGATCAAACTAACATTCGAAACTAATCTACTTATTTATAATAAGTGTAAACACTTGCTAATTTAACTATCAAAGTAGCTTTAAAATAATTTTTTATTTTAAAGTAATAGCAGCGGAATAAATATGATATATGTCGTATACATTAAACTTAAATAAATGATGAAAAACAGATATAAAAAGAGGTTCAGTCTCAAACCTAGACTTAGTCCCCTCAAATATATATATAAATTTGATCCACACCCTGGATCGGGGTTAACAACAGTTTTAAAAAACTCTCATGGCCACTCATGGACCTCTACCACTATTATTTGTGGGAAAGAAAACAAAGACCAGGTCACACAAGGACCTCTTCCATAGTTGACGTGGGTAAACAATGGTTAAGAGAATTTGAGTGAGGATTTTGATATCCTTCAATTCAGTGCAGGAGACAGTGTGCATAAAGATATACACAGTACACCACACTGCTCGAAAGTTAATAAATAAATCACGTAGAGTAGATATATGAGAGTTTAGAAATCTCTAGTGATTATCAATGTAGATCTGGACTCGTTGGGTTCAGCAGGAATGCTTCGGAATTTGTCTCTGGTTTTTCTGTTGAAAAACAGAGTGTTGTAGTTCATCTTGCCTTCTTCATGAAGTGAGAAGGATGTCTTGATTCGTAGTTTGTTCTTCAGCAGTATTGGATTTCACTCATGAGAGTTCTTTGAAGGTCTTGCAATCTCCTTCTTGTTCAGCACAGTGCACTCGGGTGTACGTAAGTTCTTCATGTTGTATATTCACATTGTTGTAGTTACATTTTTTTGTGTACTGCATCTCAGTCTTTCTTAAATTCCATGAGTTCTGGCAGTAGGAATTATTTCCTTTTCATAGGTACGAGATACATTTTTCCTGACTTGCCAACAACTAACATTAAATAATATTAATTGCATTAAAAACAACAAATATGACCGTTAGCATTATTTAAAATAATATTGACAAAAGCTTAAGAAACGGTGTCACAGTGATCATGGAAACGGTGTCTTCTTCACGGTGTCTGATCATGGTGTCTGGTCACGGTGGGTGGTCATGGTGTCTGGTCACGGTGAGTGGTCACCGTGTCTGATCACGGTGAGTGGTCACAGTGTCTGGTCACGATAAGTCCTTCACGATGTCTGGGTCACGGTGAGTCCTTCACGGTGTCTGGGTCATGGTGAGTCTGTCACGGTGTCTGGGTCACGGTGTGTCCTTCACGGCGTCTGGGTCTTGGTGAATCCTTCATGGTGTCTGGGTCACGGGGAGTCCTTCACGGTGTCTGGGTCACGGTGAGTCCTTCACAGTGTCTCCATACTTAGACAAATATCTGTATTTGGACTAAGACAGTGATATGCAGAATATGGGATAAGGTTAATCATTAGAGATAATATATGAGAGAATTGTGATCATTCATAAGACTTGTAAAGAGTAATTAACATCCATAATATTTGTTATTATAAAATCATGATGTGCACTGAAGATCAAGATTAATTAACAGTAATGAGATTTGTGATCATTAAAACATGATTAACACATGAGGAGTTAAACACAAAGGAATCTATCATGACCACTTGTCCCACTAGAGGAGACATATTTCTAGCAATGTCTTCATGTCTCCCTACTAAAAAATGTAGCCATGGAGGCATGTCATTAAAATGAAAAATAGTTGTATTAATATATAAAAACATTTTCACAATATATAATTACATATATACATAAAAATTCTTCTAGCATACACTACCCCATAGTCAAAACTACTGCACTATCACTGCCATCAACCAAACCAAACCTACGTCGGGGTTATCAAATGGTATAAATATTTTCATGATCATAATATTCCCCTTTAAAATACATTTTAGTAATTTCAAATTACCATGTATAAAATCATTTAACAATAATTATTTAATTATTATGATACATTTATTTTAAATTACTCAGAAATGAAAAATCATTTATGTTCCCTAAAACCCACATATGACTTGATTTTCTCTGTGTGAATAGTATGATGCATATAACATAAATACATGAGTTCCTAGTATAATGAATTAATAATAAACAAAAAATCCATACCAATAAATGAGTAAAATATCAGAAAAAATCACATAACACAACAAGTGTTTCACCCATGGCGAAATAACATTCTCCTTTGACAACAAACATAAAGAATAGAAATCCCACCCAATAAACATGGGTTTTCGAAACACATGTGATAACAACTCCCATGTACGAGATCATAAAAAAATTCATGACATGTCCTAGTATACTATCTCCTTTTTCCAAGTTGTTAGTCATATAAAATGATAATAAATATTCTATAATACCACTTTTTAATGTCCTATCTTGGTGCCACATACTAGTGCCCTGAGATAGTTTATTACAAGACCTCATACACAAATCCCTATATTCTAGAGGTTTCTGAGTAGATGAAAAAGTATTATATGTTACATGGTGATATTATACCTTCTTTATAAAAGTGTGACCACACTAGAATAAAATTTAAACAATAATAAATAAAAAACAATAATCAATAAAAACCAGGCATCACATGAGGAATCCAAAAACAAAGGAAAATTAATATAAAACATTATAGTAAATGTTTCATTCCATATACATTTAAATTATCAATTAAAAAAGACCATAATTATGTATGAGGCAATTTTAATTGAATCAAATAAATATAAATTTAGATATCATACCTCTTAAACCGAGACAAATGAAAAAATGAATTATTAAAAAAAAATAACGAGTGGTCATTCCTCAAATCATAAATGATTTATTTTAAAAAGGACATTATATAAAATCATCAATGATGAAAATGCTTGGGTACATGCAATATATAGAGTTAGAATACGGAAGAAAAAATATGGGAGGAAGATCTCATGATTTAAAAAACCAGATTTCTGTTATATATAATATTTTTTATTTATTTACATGTAGTAAATTTAAATCATGTTGATCTCTTATCCATCAAAATATGAACAACAGGATTTCAAATCCAATAGTCCTCACTATTTGAAGTCCCCAACATTTATGTTTTCTATTTTTAACTCATAACATCACATAAAAACAAATTAATATCTATTGATCAATCTGTATTCCACTTTTCATCATTTATGATTTCTTAAATCCATTAAAATAATGATCCATCCCATTTCAAATTATCTTCAAAAATTATCGATCCATAACACCGTATACATTTATTTTTATGTAAATAAAAAATAAAATTTATTTTAATTATCACTGAATCATTCCACTAAATTTAAGGGCTTATATAATGTTTTTATTCTTTATAAAATGGTGTAATATAACATTTTTGATCACATGTCATATATAAAATTGAATTTAAATATATTACAATATCATATATACTATATTATATAATTTGATTACTATATATAAATATATAATGTTATAAATTTATCTTTATTATATTTTTTAATGTGAACAATAATGTAAAAGACACATTAATACATTTAAACTACGTAGGAACTAAGTTGTGGTTAAATAATTTCTAATGTATATTTCATTTCAATTATTTATTAAAATAATTCAGCAACATATATGTGAATTATTTTTAATATTTTAATGATATGGAGTGATGGGTAGAAAATACTTATTATCTATTCAAACTGATTATAAATAATGAATTCTAACACTAATTGACCATGGGTATGAAACTTAATCTGGTAGATTCATTGAAATAACCTTCGAAAAATATGATTACTCCGGATTTATATGTTTCAATATTTTTTGTACTCTCTATATCAAATCAAATTATCCAATATACTAGTGTTTGAATACAAAAATGGAACACATATAATATTATATATTTTGGATGAAAATAATTTTTAATATACATAATTTATTTTTGTGATATTGATGTAGTTCCCTCATTATCTATGTATCATGGCTAGAAGGATGTAAAATATGATCCCTATAGATCATAAAAATATTATATAAGATGTTCTACATTTTTCAGTCATATATTTTCATTTGATATCATGGATTATATATGTTTTATTCTCTATTATTTTGATCATGAAAGGCATACATTATCAATTCATCATGTCAAATTGATACATGATATTAATCTTTATTATTTTTCACTATAAGGATATAGAGATAATATAGGGAATGTTTTAATATTGTTCTAAAAATATATCTATATATCAAGGTTTAATGATATTTATTTGGAATTTAGTAATCAAAAAAGGTGAAATTCCTAATTGATCCATTTTTTCATTAGCATACTAGCTAACGAGTAATAAGTGTCTAAAATATTTTGTTACACTGTCAAAATATTCATAAATGTAATGTAATAAAATAAAAACCATAAAATTATCTTGTTCATCCTACATATACTCAATAGATATGAATATTAAAAAATCACTATAAAAATAACTTCTCATTTATACTCATTTTAACATAAATAAATTTATAATATAATTTTTAGTAAATTCAATTATATTTATTTCAAAATTTTATAACAATTTGTTGTATTTATTAATTTATTATCTTTTTAACTTTCATACACTAACATGTACGAACCCATAATTAATGATCCCACTTCATCCTATACTCCAATTCATTAAATTGTTTGAAACATATAGATATTCCATTTTCCCCTCAATTCCCTAAAATTAATTATAGTGATTCCAAATCATATATCCATAGTGGTATCTACCCACTATTCATGACCCCTATAAAGATAACGATATGTCAGTGCAATTACATCCTTTATTATGGAGATTCACTATGTAATATAATCTCATTGAAATTCCTTATTTTATAATGTACGATGAAAAGTGTCTATCACCATTTTTCAATGATTAATTTATTCCTTCATGGAAAATATTTCATGATCATTACTTCTTCATCCATATTATATGATTTAGTTATACTAACCATTCCTTGATTATTAAATATTCAATTTTTTTATCAAGAATTTTTATAATTTAAATTTAAAGGATATATTTAGTTAATATTTTTAGGGAATTAGGAAAACATATTAAATCATAATAAAGTACATTAAAAATATTAATAGTATGAATTTTTATCACCCAACAAAAGTCTATAAAATAATACATGGATTATTTGTATGAAAAATCTTCACAGTTTTCCACTTCATCTCATCCATGTTCCCACTCAAATATAAACCATGTGAAAAAATTTCTAAAATATGGGAGGATAATAAAACACCTAATAATTATAGAGAATAAATAAAACCATTAGCCCAGTGAAAACCCCATAAAAAAAATTTCTAAAAAATATACCTTTTTACACTGAAAAAGGAATAACCTTTTCAAAAATATCATTATCACAACATCTAAAAGTAAAAATATTTATGAAAATACCAATAGAAATCATAGAAAAGTCTTGTAGGTTCATAGGGACATAATAATCAGTAAAATCATACAGAAACCATAAAATGACCATTAAAAAATGGAATGAACACATTTCTACCTTCCACAATAATCCTCTAATGAAAAAATTTATTACCCAATGCATTGGATTTCAACTTGGGCACACCCATAAAATTAGATATAATGACCTCACCCATTAATGACCGAGGGTACCCATCATAAATACATTACAATGAACATATATTGAATAAAACCAATGAATAATCCCATAATCCCATGTGTAAAACACTTTCAAATATCAAAATATCAATTTCTCATTAAAATATGTTTATATTTATAAATAATACACACATAAAAATGAGACCATATCCCTTGAGAAAAAACAATAAGAAACATAAAATAGAGAAATTAAATGAATAAATCTTTATGAAGTCAAGAAATTTCATTCATTCCATATATTTTAAAAAAAATTCCTTTTTTATTTTTTAAAATGATGTATTAAAATTATATTTTTAAAATAAACTATTTTATATCGACTCTGTTTTGTCACGTATAACCTTGAATTTTAGAATAATAATTTTTTTTAATTTTATACTATATTTAAAAAAACATAAATTTATTTTCAATTTTATGTCACTTATTCCAATATTATAACAATTTTTTAATTATATATGTTCACATTGGTCATTTTGATGATATTTTTTACATTGGTCCGAAATGAATTTTGAATGATGTTTACAGTCAAAGTAGTCAGTATTCTACTATCTTCAAAATAATAATCATTAAATAATAATAATATTTTTTCATCAATTATACATTTAAATCCATCCATTAAATGTGGATATGAAAAATGAACTTTGTTACAATTCGGGATATGGTATGTCATATGTATGCATGAATAATGTTTCCATTCTAAAAAATAATTATGGAAAGATGTTATGTATTATTTCAAATTTATAAAATAATAATGATATCATTATAATCATATTAATAATTTAAATATACTTATATATATATTTTATGTGATGTTGGTATGAAAAACCAATCACATCACTTCATGGAGACGATAATTCACATGTACGCATGAACGAAAATATCATTTTTATTTGCATAGAATGGTAAGAAAGTAAATGATATATTATATTTTAATAATGAAACATAATCAATTACTGTAATTTATAAAAATTATTCCTACTAATATAATCATTCTCGAGAGATAGTGATGGAAAACAAATTACATCGGTTCGTGTGGCGTTATTCCACAATACACAATAACAATAAATTATTTTCCCATTTTATTTAAGTGAAGACAAATATAGGTCCTGAAAATAATAAAATAGAATCCAACTATATGGAGTACAATAGATTTAATATTTTATCATAGTATATGAATATTTGAAGGATGAGGAAGAAAATATTAAAATTCAAATACTTGATTTTCAAACTATAGATATTCATTGAAGAGTATTCATTGAATAAAGCCTAACACCTCTAACAGTTGTGATATACTTAAACTAAGACCTAGATAATTTGTGTATAGGTCCTGGAAAAGTTTTTTTAAAAATATTTGCTGATGCAAAATGGATTTTAAATGTGATGCAAGTATAATTAAATGTTCCCTTTTATATGAGAGGTGAGGGACACTCTTGTAATTTCTCAAAATATAAAAATAATTTATATTATTTTTTTATTAAAAATTATCAAAACAAATTTTTTAAAAATATTGGTTGATTAGAGGTCAAAATACAATAATAAAATTAAAATTAATCGATTTTTTACTTTTATTTAGCCCTTATATTTTAGTTTTATCCATTATCTAACCCATGTAATTCTTACCATCACAACATGAATTTTAATTATTTTGGGATAAATATAGTTACTATAAAATGAAAAAAACCATAAAAGGACATTGGATGAAATTTAATACCATAACCCAATAATAATTTTTAATTTCATATTTTAGGTATTTTATATCATTTAATAATGTATTATTTATTTTAAAATATAATTATTGTCAATTCAAACACTATTCATTACTTTGACATTTAGAAATATAAAAAAACATAACCTTGGTAAAAATATTTCAAATAAAATTATAATGTGTCAAATGCTTCTATACAATTCTTTGATCAAATTAATTATACAAAATTATATTTATATAATTTTTTAAATTTTGTTTTGATATTTCAATTAATTAAAAAATTAATAAATCAGTATTTTTTAAACATTTAAGGTAATTATTTATTCACTAAAAATTATAAATGAATTTTTAGATGAAGTTAAATATGATATATTTAAAATTAATATTTATAGTCAAAGATATTTTCTGAATTACACAATTTTTCAAATATTATAGATATAGAAAAAATTAGTTCAGCGTCATTGAATTTTCTTAAAATAAAATATTATCAATTCCATATCATCATATAGGTGACTCTAAAATGTCATAAATTTTTAACATTTGTTATTATGGTTGAACCTAAATCATTAAATTAAATTGTGGGAAATTGTTTGAGTCATCTTATAGTCCTTATTATTTTATTTTTACCCTTAATTACATCATTTTCCCTGTACCACGGTAATAAATTTTTTTTATAGATATATATTAATATTTACAAAAAATAAGAGGAGTCTATTAACATAATTTGGACCTCATAAATTCAAATTTTGAATCCACTTTAAAAATTTTATGGAAATGAAGTTGAATAATTTAATTTAAATTCACACCGAAAGAACATAATGAAAAAATTTTTTTTGAAAAAATTTATATTTTAATTTCAAAATGTTTTTATACTAGATTAAAATATAAAATACATCTAAAAATAATAATTGGATTATATAAAATAAATAATAAATAATTACAATTGAGGGAGGAACTCTATGTAATGTTAAAATATCCTTAAGATATAACTGAAAAACATTATCTAAATATATATTATCATGAATGGGTTGAAAATAAACATATTTATTCAATTGATCATCAATATCTCAAATCGTATTGTTACCTAATGATTCCTTTAGAAATCCCACAATGAAATTTGTTTATATATTTTCCCTTTTTTATAGTAGAACATGGAAATGATGAAACATTACCACTGGTAATTTTAGATATGATTTAACTAGTTGAAATGTGAATATTTTTATTGTAGAATCAACAATATATCTTATTATTCAATCCACCAATAATACCTCTGAAGATCTATGTATATCATAATGCTTCCATGATTAATGTAAAATGAATAACTATAAGCTCCACTTAACAACCCACTCATCATCTTTGAAGAACATGGAACACAAAATCTCTTCCCAAGTCTCAAAACAGAATCAAAATCAATATTTAATTCAAGAAACATACCCTTTTAAACCCATTATTCCATTTTATATAATTCAAGGTCTTACATCCATGCTTTCATAATTCAATCTAATAAATATGATCTCCCTAACACCTTAAAAATTGATTAATTTAATACTGCTACCACTTTCAATCCAAAATTAATCAAATTACTATACAATTGACCATGCTCATGACATTACATATTTAGTGATTCATGATATTTTTTAATCAAGGAATTAAATACATTTTTTCATCTCCAAGAGGGTAATTTTTCATGAAATAATAATATTTTATTATAAAAAAAATATTCTCCGCCTTATGTTCGAATAATTCTATAAAAATATATAACTTAAACATTAATAACCAATATATATTTTATAGTTGGATTTATATTAATGATGGCTCAAAATTCTTAGTTAAAATCCCATTAATGTTAATTCACAATCAACAGTAGGATATTATTTCTCATTATGATTCAGTATCCCTAAATAAAAAGAAATTACCTTATTGTTTAGCTTCAGAACACAACGATGTACCTTTAATGAATCATTATTTTATAAGAAAAAATCACCATTTCTCGGGTCTATGTCCAAAAAATATACATGTACCAATATTATTTTTAGTATAATACCATAATCATCATATCATTTTCCCATTTAAATTTATATCATGTTAGTGTTAATATTTAAATTGGGATAAATAAACATGAAAAGTATTCAGAACACCATTGATAATTGATTTATAATCCAAGAATACATAGAATATTAGTAACATTTTAGGGTATTTTCCATTCATTAACATATTTTGTTTAATGGGTTAACCTCAATTTCATCTTCAAAAACAAATCCCCCAAAGAAAGTAGTCTATTGTATCCAAAAATCACATTTGAAATTTTTTCCATATAACTTCTTTTCTTAATGGCATTGTAGAAAAACCCATGTATGGTTTTCACGATTCTTATTGCATTTTGAATCAATAGATATATAGTTTATAAAAACAAAAAAACTAATCCAAATACTAATATAATAATCTATTCATAATTTCTATAAATTCAGTGGGGTAATTTTTCAATCCAAAGGGCACAACTACAAACTCATACTTCCCATATATAGTTGGGAAATATATTTTTAGTAATTCAGTCACTTTTAATTTTAGCTGAGGGTTCCCTGATCTGAGATCAATCATTGAAAATTATTGTTCTCCCTAGAGCATATAAAAAATATATATGATACAAAAATACATATTCTTAATTTTTATTTTTTTAAATTCTCTATACTCAATTCAAAAAATCATTGAACCAGGTTTCATTAAAATATTAGCATACCATGTTGAAGTACTAATGTTAGGACTCGGCCTTAAAACATTACATAATCATGAATTAAATGAATAATTCACATTGAGGATCTTTTCAGGTTTAGATTTTAATAGAGTTAGACCATTACTATTATATTACAAAATATTACATCTCAAAAATACAAATTAGACACTCCTACTAAGTTTCAATTTTTTCACAAAATAAAAATGCTTGAAAAAAAGAGTCATGTATAATTCCATGTTTAAGAGAGCATGAAATTTCTATGATCCCATACTTGGCCCTATTCAACTTTATGTCCTGTAAAAAACATTTAAAAAACATGGTATGGGCATAAAAAGATCATTAAGGGATACACAAAGAAGGAAAACTGTTAGTTTTTCAAGGAAACAGGTAAACCTTGACAACTTTATCATAAGTAATAGTTTTCACCTTGATGAAGTAGTAAATACTCTTCACTGAATAAAAGATCCTTACTTACACTAATTTAACCAAAATATTTCCATAAATCCTATATAAATAACACATAACTTATAAAGGTAACATGGGACATAAACATACATAAATGGATTAACCATACTGTCGACATCCACACATATTACTAAATGTAATATCCATACGACCGACTTTCATACCCAATGCATTGGAGGTTATAACGTAATCACCCGTCTTGGTATTCACAAAACCACCAGTCATATGGTTTATCACATAACCACCCATAAAATTTTCAAGTACCATAATAAAATATAAAATATTTCAAATATAAACACTTCACTAATAACATTTAATTTTCAATCACAAGATGTAATTTCAAAATATTGTAATAATCAATCCATTTTCATAAACCATTTAAAAGGCGATTTTTGAATCAAAGTGGCCCATACCAATTTGAAGCTTTCAAATGAATTATAATTTGAAAACATTATTGTACATATAAATAAATCATAAAACCCATTTTGATAACATGGACATTAAGGATAAATTTTTAGAATAATAAATATTTAAAAACATTCAAAACGGTATTTTAATTTATGTTTTTTTAACAAAATGAGATACTATTGAATACAAATAATTGAGGAGTAACATATTATCAGAACATTATAATATCATGAGAATAAAGGGCTTTATAAAATAATATGTCAAAGCAAAGTATATACAGCATAAAAAAGTAAAATTGGAGCATAATAATAAATAAGTCTCAATGGAATGTAAATTGAGACAAAGTCCGTTACCAAGACGGTATCCTTAAATTAAGGATAAATCAATCAGATAATTATGTGTGAATAATATTCATACACAAAATATAATTGGATAATATGTGTATAAAAATTAGAGGTCATTCACACATATTCATTGGACGACATAAATAGGAAAGAGAAGATCAACACCAATAATGGGAATTGGGTTATGAAGTTACATCACCGATTTGGTAACTTACAAAACATATGACACATGAAAGATGGATAATAAAATGATGATAAAATTACCCATAAATAAAATTATATTACACAAATAGTACAATCATGGGTAGTACATACACCACAAAAAAGGAAATAGTACCCAATATAGCATGAATCTCACAGGAATAAAGGTGAGATGAAAAACCCTTTATTCGTTGTAATCAATTGAGTCGTATGACACAAGATAATAAACACCAAATGAATAAAACAATACCATGAAAATAAATATAATAATGTTAATATATATCAATGTTAGTATACATTACAACACATGAAATAAATAAATGGAGAACAATGGAAATCTCACCGAATTCAAAGAGAGATAAGAATATCCCTTACTTTGTGTTCGTCTTGACTCGATCATTATTTAATCTCCTGAATAATAAAATAAAGTTAATTTCTACTTTCATAATAACCTTTTTAAATTTTATTATTCTTTTTATATCATATATTACCATATTATAAATATTATGTAATCATTTTATGTTAATAACGTCCATTTTTGTCGATATTTGGTAGTTGAGTCAAAAATGAACACCTTATATTTACAAGTTGTCCATGTGGTCAATACTCCATTATATCCAGAATGATATTCATGATTTAGATATCATATATGTCATATATATCATGTATATACATTTATTTATAATAGTACATAACATATGGTGGTCAGAAATTAAATGCACCGTTCATGGAGATGGTAAGTCGTACGTACACATGAACGCTACTTTCATTTCTATTTATTATTTTAATATAATTAAAACATAATTATACATAGTTATATTATAATTACAGTATAATATCATATATAATATAATTAAATCTATCTTTATACATCCCACATAAGGAATTATCAAGTCACATTACATTGAGGGGGCGGTAGTCCGTACTTCCTCAAATGATATTATTGTATTTACCCACTATGGAAACCATAAAGGCATTCTATAAATGGAAAATACAGAAGCATAAAGAAAAATAAACATAATATATATCATATATAAATAATGTTCCATCATAATGGAAACCATTAGAGGCGGTAAAAGATAATCGAACAATCAACATTTCGTGAGGAATTAGTTTTCCATCGACAGAAACATTATGTTCTTTACCCATAAAATGGCATTGTGTGTAAGTTTAGTTCGAATAATTCTCATAAAAAATATTAGTCTATTGATGATACTGGTGTTGTTAGAAAATAAATGAATACAAAGATATTAGAGGTTGGAGAATGAAATTAAAAGAAAATAATTTAAGAGAAACTTTTTCCTTTGATTTGGGTAACTCCCTTTGGTTTGAACCAAAAGACATATTGAAGTGCCTTCTGGTAAGGTGAGGCTTCTGAGAGGAGGATAGGGATGTAGGGAGCTTAATTGGTAAGATTTTGGACTATCATTAAGTCTTTATAGGTGTGAGTAATTTCTTATAAGTGGTCTCCTTTTATACGGGGGATGAGGGGCTCTTTAGGAAAGTGTGAAAACATTATTTTATTATATAATGATATTCGGTTTCAAAAGGTCCATAAATCATTATAGTTGAAGATAAGATGACTCATGGTCGAAAAAAAGTCATCCAATAGGAATTGGATAGGATTTGGATAATATTTTAATCATTATAATCTTATTTATTTATATGATTTATTAATGAGGTAAACACTGCATCATTATTGTGTCTTAAATAAATTGAAATTATTTGATGTCTAAAAATTATAAAAAAAATACCATGATATAGGAAATCTGTTTATATTTTCAATGAAAGTTTTATATTTGAAATGATAATTTATATAACCCCTTGTAAAAATTAATTTACTAAAAGATATTTGCTTTTTTCATTTTTTTCCTTAACTTCAAGTTAATTAATCTAAATTGTCATTATCACTGCCATGTGGATCAATGGGGTCCCAAAATCGACCCAATGATGACCATGGTAGTTATTGACTCAACCAATATGGTTTGGACAAATGATAAGGTAATTTTGAATTATTATAATACTCTTTTTCCTTGAACTACCCTATTTACCTTTAACCGCGGTAAATAAAAGTCAAAAGTTAATATTCACCAAAAATTATTTTTATCTTATTGAACCACATTTTACTTATTTATAACAACCATTTATGTCTTATTTTCTAAATTCAATTCACAGAAGTGGTAAATTTTCATTTAAATGAAAAAATTCAGTTTTTATCTACCACTAAGTGGTTTCACTATTCATCAAAAATTGATGTTTTTCATGAAAATACCAAAACTTCAGCCTAAGAATTATTTGATATACTGAATTCAAAAATGATGAATATTTTTCAAAATTAAAAACATAAAAATAGAATTAATTAATTAATTCTCGTTGTTAAAACAAATAGGGTGTTTTTAAGAAACAATAATTATCAAAAGATTGACACTTGTTTCTATCCACTCTCAAAGTGAAATAAAATAAAATGACCAAAATTGGATTAAAAGGTAAAAATATATTCTAATTACACTTAAAAACCGATTAAAAATATAATCTAGACATATAAATAAATTATATTAAAACACGGTTTTAAATTAAAATACAATATTTTTTACTATTCATTAGAAAATGAACTTTATCCGAAAAAAACCAAAAAATTACCCAAAGTAAAATTTTATGACCCAAATAAAAAAAATAATTTTATTTGGTCAAATAGAATATATAAAAATGACCAAAACTAGTTTTAAAGAGTGTTCACCATTAAAAGGTGGTAAATCGACCTTTTAATGTAAATTATGCTCAAAATTAGATTCATTCCAATTTTAAGCCTCTAACTTATATTGGATAATTGTATATATATTTAACAAACATGTATAATTATATTTTATATAGTTTTGTTCATTCTCGCCAATGCAACGGCTAGGAGTTAACTACCATTTAAAATAATAATATTATATTATTAGTGTGCTACGTAAGATTTCAAAGAAACCCGTTGTTGTGTATCGATTACGCTATCGAACATAGAAACCCCTATAAAATAAAATTAATATTTAATTCACTAATATTAATAAATATGGAAAAAATATTATTCATTATTTACCCATGATGTTACATCCTTCCCCCCTTTTGGGAATTGCATCCTCACAATTTAAAAAAAATGGGCTCGGAAACTTCATTGAAAGGCACACATCGGAAAAAGAGTCAGTAAAAATATTACTTTAAAAGAAAGAAAGAGAATCCCAAAGGTCACCCAAGATAACCCATAATGGGATTCCATTTGGGAAAACATGGATAAGGATGAGAAAACAAAGGGTCATGTTCTGATGTAGAGTGATAGAAGATATGTTTAGGTGAAAGTTAACCATTAGAAAATCACAAACATGTGATGGGTTAAATGGTCTTTGATTAACCAGTAGAAAATGTAAACCAAACACGTTTTTGTTTTAAATTAATTTTCATAATTTGGTGGAATTAATTTACTACATATAATAAGAACATAACGAAATATAATTACCTTCAAGTAGAGTTCCATCCTCTAAAAAGTTTCTACAAAAAACTAATCATTTTTCCAAACAAAGAGTATTCAAAAAGACATGGTCACATCAAAAGCACAAGAATCATCTTCTTGATAATCATATAATCCACAAAAGATAAACTATATATTTCACATGTCTTTAGAACATAAACAAAACAAAAATGGTTTGTGCGAGATTAGATAATCCCCAAGAAAGGATAATCTTTTACAGAAATAAAAAATACTCTTAATCTCCAAAATTTGTCCAACAAAACCCCAAGATCATCAAAGACAACTCAATAAACACCTATCCATAAAATTATTCAATGTAACACAAACTAAGATTTAAATCCAAATCTCTGAAGGATTTAATAACATTATATTTCAAGATAATTCTTAACATTTACCTCCAAATAACATTAGTTATTCTAAAAATCTCATATTGAAAAGTAATTAAACTAATAAGATATTCACTATGATATGTTAATCAGTTTAATAAATAAACCAAATAATCATATGTCCACAATAAAAACATATATTCTTCTAAACTAAAATTTGAACCATTATTCCATTATTTAAATCCCTTAGTATTCTATCTTCCATAGGCATATAGTGTTCCCACAAAAGAGAGAACGTAATCCATAAAAACCTTTATCACATAATCACTAAATCATTTTTCTATACTAAGTATATCCATTTGATAAAACATAAGTTCCAAAAAACATCTTATTCATGTTAAATAAATTTTTTTACTAAAAGAAAAAGTCATACAAACCAGGGAATTCAAGTAGGCTTGTGGTAGGTGATGCACCCTTGTCGCCCATCCGTTGTGGGTTCGATTCCTGCGGCCTTACCAGATGCAAAGAATTTTCACCCATCCTACGGGTTTTCCTTTTTATAAAACTCAAAAATAACCCTAACATGTTTTAACCTGAATGGTTTACTTATACCTCTAATTTTCATAGAAATTCATTATTATCTCAACATATTAATACTTTATGTCTTATTTCACCAACATATGATAAAACAACGATCCCCAAAATGAAGAACATCATACACTGATCATGGTGTCCATTTGGTTTCATCGTCATCTTGTTCACGTAGGTAGAAGGTCCATGCATTGCAACAATAATTTAGAGATCTTTAAAAATTATTTTCTTTGTCCAAACAGATACACCTTGTACAATATGGGTCATATGGGTGTTCACATAAAAACAATTTTAGAAAATAATCATGTATGACATATAATTTTAAAACATTTGATAAAACATGATTTCTATAAAATAGTCAGACCGAATTTGAGTTGAAACAATCTATTAATGGTCCTTTTAAAATACCATAGGTATGTGCTGAGATACTATATTGTAAAATAAAATATAAATAGGTTGCGCAAGGGTCTCCTTCATTAGCACATTTTTTAAAATCATAATATGCTTCAAAATCTTGTGATAAGGTAAAATATTTAAAAATGCCTTCATAATATTTACCTTTCTTGAAAATATGAGAATATTGTGAAAATAGGATTTTTCTAAATACAAACCATGATCCACAATGATATGGAAGTATAGTGGAGGTGTTTGATATCTCAAAAAACTGCTTCCAAGTGAGTTGTATGCTAGAAAGAGTTTCACAATCATCTGAAAATGACTTCACAATAATTATTACAAGCATGTCATAAGTAACAGATAGAAATGTCATTTTTTATCCTCCTCCTTCCAATTGTAACTCACTTTCCTTTATTTGAAAAAGTTATAAAACAAGGATTTGACTAAAAAAATAGACAAAGGGACTAACCATGGGACTAACAAAAACTCCTAATCCCTAAAGTTTTCTAAACCGACCTCTGATACCAACTGTTAGGACACGTCCTTAAAACATTACATAATCTTTAATTAAATGAATAATTAAGATTGAAGATCTTTTTAGGTTTAGTGTTTTAGAGAGTTAGACCATACCTATTTAATTACAAAATATTACACCTCAATAACACAAATTAGACACTACTACTCAGTTTCTATCTCATTCAAAAAATAAAAACGCTTGAAAAAAGAGCCATGTCTAATTCCATGTTCAAGAGAGCATAACTTTTCCATGATCCCATACGTGGCCCATTCCACTTTATGTCATGTGAAAAACATTTCAAAAACATTGGATGAGCATAAAAAACTCATTAAGGGATACACAAATGAAGAAAACTGTTTGTTTTTTAAGGCATCACATAAACCATGAATACTTTATCATAAGTAATACTTTTCACCTTTATGAAGTAGTAAATACTCTTCACTGAATAAAAGATCATTACTTACCATTTTGTAACCAAAATATTTCCATAAAACCCATAGAAAGAACACATAACATATAAAGGTAAATTGGGACATAAAAATACATAAATGGAATAACCATACGGTCGACTTCCACACATATCAGTAAATTGAATACCCATACAGTCGACTTCCTTACACAATGCATTGGAGGTTATAACGTAACCAACCGTCCGGGTATTTATGACACCACCAGTCATATGGTTTATCACATAACCACCCATAAAATGTCTAAGTACCATCATAACACATAAAATATTTCAATTATAATCATTTCACTAATAAAATTTCATTTTCAATCACAAGATGTAATTTCAAGATATCGAAATAATCAATCCATTTTCATAAACCATTTAAAAATATATTTTTGAATCAACGTTTCCCATACCACTTTGAATATTATAAATTAATTATCATTTGAAAAATTAATTTCCATATAAATAAATCTTAAAACCCGTTTTGTAAACATGGACATTAAGGAGAAATATTAAGAATAATAAATATTTAAAAACATTCAAAATGATATTTTAGTTAAAGTGTTTTTAACAAAATGAGAGACTCTTGAATAAAAATAATCGAGGAGTAACATATAGTCAAGACATTATAATATCATGAGAATAAAGGGATTCATGATATAATATGTCAAAGGACAGTATTACACCATATAAAAGTAAAATTGGTGCATAACAATAAATAAGTCTGAATGGAATGTAAATTGAGACAAAGTCCATTACAAAGACTGTATCCTTAAATTAAGGGTAAATCAATCAGATAATTATCTGTGAAAAATATAAATACACCCAATATATGTGTATATTAAGTGTAAAACAATCATAGTTCATTCACACATATTCATAGGACGACATAAATAAGAAATAGAAGATCAACCCCAAGAATGGGAATTGGGTTAAGAAGTTCCCTTACCGATTTGGTAACATACAAAACATATTCCACATGAAAGAAGGATTAAACAATGAAGATGTAATTACCCATAAATGAATGTATATTACACAAATAGTACAGTCATGGGCAGTACATACACAACAGAAAAGGAAATAGTGGCCAATATAACATGAATCTCACGAGAATAAAACTGAGATGAAAAACCCTTACTTCGTTGTAATCAATCGAGTCGTATGACCAAAGGATAATAACAACCAAATGAATCACAAAATTCCATGAATATAAATAGAATAATTATAATATATATCAATAGCAGTACACATTACACCACATGAAATAAATATGTGGTGAACAATGGAAATCTAACGGAATTAAAAGTGAGATAAGAAAATCCCTTACCTTGTGTCCGACTTGACTCGATCGTTCTTTAATAACCGGAATAATAAACTAAAGTTAATTTCTACTTTCTTAGGAACCATTTTAAAATTTATTATTCATTTTATATCACATGTTACTATGTTATAAATATTATCTAATCATTTAAGTTAATAACGTCCATTTTTGTCGATATTTGGTACTTGAGTCAAAAATGAACACCTTATATTTACAAGTTGTACATTTGGTCAATAGTACATTATATCAAAAATGATATTCATTATTTATATATCATATGTGTCATATATATCTAGTATATACATGTATTAATATTAGTACATAACATATGGAGATAATAAATGAAATGTATTGTTCATGGAGACGGTAAGTAGTACGTACGCATTAACTCTACTTTCATTTCTATTTCTTATTTTTCTAGAATTTAAACATAATTATACATAGGTATATTATAATAGAAGTACAATATCAAATATAATATCATGAAATATATCCTTTATACATCCCACATAAGGAATTAATGAGTTTCATCACTTTGACGGGGTGGTAGTCTGCACTTCATCAAATGAGATTATCGTATTTACCCACAATGGAAACCATAAAGGCGTTCTATAAATGGAAAATATAGAAGAATAAAGAAATCATAATCCTAATATATATCATATATAAATACAGTTCCATCATAATTGCCACCATGATTGGCGGTAGGAGATAATCGAACAATAATCGTTTCGTGAGGCGTCAGTTTTCCGTCCACAAAAACATTATGTTCTTCAACCATTAGATGAAGTTGTGTGTAAGTGTAGTTAGAATCCATCTCATAACAAAATACTATATATTTAGGATACTAGTGTTGTTACAAAAGAAAGAAATAAATAGAGTATAGAGGTTGGAGAAGTAAAATAAATGAAGACAATTTAAGAGAAACCATTACCTTTAATTTGGGTAACTCCCTTTGGTTTGAACCAAAGGTCTTATTGAAGTGACTTCTGCCTAAGGTAAGACTTCTGGGAGGAGGAGAGGGATGTAGAGAGAATAATTGGGCAGACATTGGATGAGCCGAAATGCTTGAGAGTAGTGAGTAATTGTTTAGAAGTGGTCTCCTTTTATAAGTTAGAGGAGGGGCTCTTTAGGAAAGTGTTAAAACATTATTTTATTATCTAATGATATTCGGTATCAAAAGATCCAAAAATCATTATAGTGGAAGATAATATGACTCATGGTCTAAATAAAGTCATCCAATAAGAATTGGACCAGTTTCGGATAATATTTTATTCATTATAATCTTATTTATTTAAATGATTTATTAATGAGGTAATCAATGCATCATTATTGTGTCATAAATAATTTAAATTATTTGATGTATAAAAATTATATCAAAAATACCATGATATAGGAAATATTTTTATATTTCCAATGAAATTTTTATACTCAAAAACATATTTTATATAACCCCTTTGAAAAATTAATTTACTAAAAGATATTAGCTTTTTTCATTTTGGCCATTACTTTATGTTAATTAATCTAAATTGTCATTATCACTCTCAAGAGGCTCAATGAGGTCCCAAAATCGACCCATAGATTCCCACGGTTGTTAATGAATCAACCAATATGGTATGGAAATGTGTTAAGGTAATTTTGATTTTTTTATAATACTCTTTTTACCTTGAATTACCGTATTCACCTTTAACCGTGGTAAATAAAAGTCAAAAGTTACTATTCATCAAAAATTATTTTTATCTAATTGAAACACATTTTACTTCTTGATAACATCCAAGTATGTCAGATTTTCTAAATTCAATTTACAGAAGTGGTAAAATTTCATTTAATTGAAAAATTCAGTTTTTTAACTACTACTTAGTGGATTCACTATTCATAAAAAATTGATATTTTTCAGAAAAATAAAAAAAAATAGCCTAAGCATTATTTAATATACCGAATTCAAAAATTATTTCTATTTTTTCAAATCCAAAACATAGAAATTGCATAAATTAATAAATTCTTATTTTAAAACAATTAGCGTGTTTTTCAGAAAAATAACTATCAAAAGATTGGCACTTGTTTATGTCCACTCTAAAAGTGAAATTAATTTCAATGACCAACATTGGATTAAAAGGTGAAAAATATTTTAAATACACTTTAAAACCAATTAAAAATATAATCTAACCATATAAATAAATTATATTAAAACATTGTTTTGAATTAAAATACAATATGTTTTCACTATTCATCTGAAAATGAACTTTATCTGAAAAATACCGAAAAATTACCCAAAGTAAAATTTGATGTCCCAAATCAGAAGAATAATTTTATTTGGTTGAATTGAATATATAAAAATGACCAAAACTAGGTTTAAAAAGGGTTCTCCATTAAAAGGTGGTAAATCGACCTTTTAATGTAAATTATGCTTAAAATTAGATTCATTCTCATTTTAATCCTCTAACTATTATTGGATAAATGTAAATATATTTAACAAGCATGTATAATTATATTGTAGTTAGATTTTTTCATTCCTGCCAATACAATGGATGGGAGTTAACTACCATTTAAAATAATAATATTATATTATTAGAGTGCTATGTAAGATTTCAATTAAACCCGTTGTAGCGTATTGGGTACAAAATCAAACATAGTAACCCCTTTAAAGTCAAATTAATATTTAGTTCACAAATATTAATAAATATGAAAAATATCTTATTTTTTATTTACCCGAGATGTTGCAACCAAAACTAATGAATCATTTATCAAAAAACTACTGCAATTTATTTTTCAGTTCCATATGTTCTAATATAGTAATTTGATATGGGGGTTTTGAAATAGACATAGAAAAAGAGAAAAAATCAATATTAATCTCAACCTCAAAATAAGTAATGAAAACTGATAAAATAATCAAGAAAACATCCACATATTCATTAACTATTGGGACATAAATATTCTGAACAATATTATTCATTTCAAAGACATCTACTAAGTAGCATTAAGTACCACTTCTATTCAATTTCTATATTCATGGTATGTTATAAATGGTATGAAACCATTTAACAATATGTTAAATTCTCTAAAATATACATTATAATGATAAATTGGGACACAATTAATTTCCAATATGATATAAAACTAAACTATTGGTTGTCCAGCAACACATTTTGGAAGGAACATTTCAAAGATAAAAATAAGAAGTATAATATATATCTTTGTGTCCTTAAAAGTTTCACCGAATTATTTCACCAAAATAAATATCATAATTTCCTGAGGTGATATTCCCATTATTCTTGAGAAATTTCTCCAAAATTAAATAATGTGAATATCAAAAATCAAACAAGGTATTGGAATAATTTTAATAAACAAGGAACATATACCTCACTATTTCATTTTATGGACCATTATAAATCATACGAGTAGAAAAAACACATTCATAAAACATTGTTTTTCAATCATAATAGATTCCATTTTTTCAAATAACTTCATACACATATTAGATTAATAATTTAAATCATCACATCTAAAACAAATCACTGTTGGAAGGCTATCGATTACCCCAACCACTAGTTGTTCAAGATTCTTATCATTATAGTCAGGAGCCATGAGACCATGATTACCACACTATTATCAGTTTTTTGAAATCATAAGATATTCAGTAGGGTACTTCTTACGTCACATTTGACAATAGTAAAATTTAATTTTCTGACCTACATGATTCTTTAATGAATTCTTAGCCAACATGTTGAACCACTCCTTACAGTTTTTTTCATGATGAACATACTTTTCAACTAATTCCATATTAACTTTGTCAGCAAAATAGTTTTGAATATCATTTAAATTTTCACGAATCAAATGATCTTCATAATATTGTTTACAAAACAATTTAAATCAATTAATTTTACTATCAATATCTTAAACAAAATCTATTACATACCGTTCCAATAATGTAAGATTGGCCTAATATATTGTTACAGAATCTTTATGCTTCTAACTCAGTTCAAGGAATTTTTTATACAATATATTTATAAAATTCATAGGAAAATATGTTTTTAGAAAAATTACTATTAAAATAATCCCAATCCATAACATCATGTTCATCTTATTCTATGGATTTTATAATAAAATACCACCTTTAATTAGATTAACCTTCAAAATGATAAACACATAGGGTTTTTATTTTGTGTTCTAAATATACGACAACATCATATATCCTTTCCAGCAAATTGATCCATCCTTGAGCTACCACTTGGTCGGAGGTTCCACTGAACTGATGCATCCTTTGGCTACCACTAGGTCTGAGGTTCCACGAAATGACAAATATGCAAAAATATTTTATATGGAATAAATTTATTCTCCAAAAATTTATGTAGATTTTTTTTTGAAATTTTATGTGAATCTTAAATATAAATATTTTATCACGACTAAGAGGCTAATCGGCCTTTTTGAGATATGATTGCTTTTATCTAATTCAAATATAACAAACATTGGCACCAACTCCATAATTCTTATGTTGGGGCCACTACAATTGGTATCCAAGATTGTCTATTAGACAAAATTGGAACTATATTTTGTAAATATAGATTAACGAACATAACCCTATTATATATTTTTATAATATGTATATTAGAAAAACCTACTACTATTGTTTTTATATATTATGTGGTTTTACATTGATATATCCCAACATGTGGACATGGTTCTAGCACATATTCTACTTTTGGTAATAACTCTGAAAATGGTGTGTCGAGGTTGACATGAGTGATAACTAGAACAAGACATTTAGAATTATTCTGCACTTGGTTTGACATTCTTGGAGGGTATTATTAGGATAATTAAGATCACATTTACAACCCATTTTACTTGATTTGAATGGATGATAAAAATAAATTACCTTGGTTAAACCTACATTTCATTAGATTGAAAATAAGGTGTAATGTTTTAGACTTCATAAAATTTAATATATAATTTTACCGCTATAATTATTCTTATTTATAATATTATTATGGTTTTAGTGTATGGTTATAAATAGAATAATACCTGATAACATTGAATATGAGGGAAAATTTGGTGACCAAGAGCAATCAAATAGGATGTTGATATGATTGAAATATATCGTGCTTATTCATAATTAGTTTTCCTAAAATATTATAAAAAATATAAACCTTAACCATCTTGCTAACTCACTAAAGAAGACAAGGATTATGTTCTCTATGAGCTCGAGTGGAGGTGACCATGGAAAAAAGAAGCCTCAATTTATTTTTTTTTGGTATGTGGAAAGATTCAACCAAGAACATTTTTTGACGGATTGGGTAAATTATTTATGTGTGGAAAAGGGGGAAATTATACAAACAATTTCTAAGGAAAAAAAGTATTATTATGATTGAAGGAAATAAATATCATCCTTAGGATCTATTTCTAGTTTTTTACTTAAATGTGTTGAGCTGGGGAGTTAACCAAGCCAATTCCCTTATCCAAATAGTACCCCCATAGACCATTGAAGGAACAATATAGAAATAAAATGGATGAATTATTTATGTATTTTTATTCAATAATTATGTTGATGATGTTTTTTAACAATAATATTTTGTTTATAAGATTTATGATAGATATAAGGATTATCTTAAATTTTATAAGTGTATGTGATTTAATAATCATAAGTGTTATGGATACCATCATGGCTTATGAGTATAAGATTGTACTTAATTTAAAAACATTAAGAATCCTTTTAAGAAATATTTTGTTGAAATTTTGTCACACGGTTAAGGATATTTTGAATAACATTTATGGTAATAAAACTCAATTGTACAGTACACGTTTCAGTAGAAAAATTATTGAATGAATTATACCATAACATTTTATAGACATAATCATAATGTTATTGATGTCCATTGGTGTTTATATGATAATTAATTGTAATCAAATAAGGGTATTACACTAAAACAAATACGTTGATATTTTATTAACCATTTTATGAGTGGGGTTTCCAACAATGGTATTACCATGTGTCAGAACCTCGATTTCCAAGACCAAGTTCAAACTACAAGGATTCATTATATTTATAGTGGGAAGAATGTAAAACCTAGAAACACTAGAATAATTATACTTCATTCAATCAAAATATACAATTGCAATTATTATTCAACACAATAGTTAATACATAGACAGTAGAATAATGGGCATGAATAGTGTTAACTAAATCATGAAAATATATTTTTCACACACATTTATTTAATATCGATTGATTTTAATTTATATAAGATTATGTTAAAAAAAGAATCATTTTCTGGAATTTTTTTTCTAAAATATGTTTTAATCGTGTTTAAGGCCTAGTGACATGAAAAAATATTGCTATAATTTTCTCTTTCAAAAAATTAAAACTCTCGCCACACTTAAAAATGTTAATCCTTATCCTCTCTACATCACACCAAATAAACACTCTTTTTTGGAAAATTCCAAAAAAAAAATAAATTTCCAAAATCTATCCCATCATCATATAAACCATATTTCTTCTAGAAATATGACTTTTTAAGGCTTTAGTACAATCCTTTTGTGGATACCTGAAAAAGATGTAATGTTCTTTAACGAAAATATTTATTTTACTTATTTATAAACCTCCATAAATTCATTACAACATACTAATAAAATAAAAACAATTTATTCCATATACAATAATTTTTTTAATAAATTAATTACCTAAAACCTTGTCCACTTCCATAAAATTGGTTACAAAAACATTGTTCGGGTATACAGAAGAGTATCATTTCGCAAACCAATGTCATTCGGTTTTCTATTTAAACCACTCAAGGGTAGGTGTAATGATGAATAGAATGTAAATATATGATATTTATAAAATAATTATACCATTATATTCATTATATAATATATATATATATATATATATATATTAATTTTCATTCCATATGAGGTGAAAATGTTCTTCGAGTGAATAGAGTACTACCACCTTGTGAATCTATGTGATTCTTTATTCGCTAATGCTTCACATGGATATAGATAAAGACAATGTTAATTATTATATGTAATATATGTAAAATAATTATGATATTCATGAAATATTTATAATTCTATAAATTTAATATACACAATTTACTTTCTTTCATTTTCACTGTTATAATGAAGATATCATCGTTTCTATATGTGTGTGGTACCACATTCATGAAGAGATGTGACACCGTTTTAATAGAAAAACCATATGGATGGTCTATATAAGTATATAATAAGTTATATATGATATTATGATAATTTTTATGTTTAAAATATTACATACCTCTTTTACATAACGAACCTTAAAAATAGAAACATTACTCATGTGTAAGTATGTTCTACCATATCCATGATCCTAACATACTCCATTTTTCATAACCATAATTTGTGATTTGTTTCATAAGCACTATTTATACAAACATTTGAAAAAAATATGATTATTCTTGTGATTATAAAACTATATAATATTATCATGAACCATTAATTTCATAATAAAACACGCATGAGAAAACAATGAAATTAATACCCAAAACAATTAGATTAATTAAATATAATTAATGAATGGTTGATAATATATTATAGGACAATGATATATAATATAATAAATATTAATATGTTTATAGTTTAAATTTAAGACTTTTTTAAAACCACTATACAGAAGGATAAATCAAGTTCAACCAAAAGGAAGTATAAGTTGAGAGATTTCATCTCAATTTCATTTCATTGAGGGATATTGTTTTGTTATGAACCTATATACATTTATATGGTGAATATAATTCCACATTTCCATGTGATATAATGGATTATTAATTAGTTATGGTATCAAAATTTTCAATTTTAATTATTTTATCTAAGGATATTGTAACATAATGTTACCAAGTTGAAATGAAATTTCATAAATCCATTTATTTTTATTATGTTCTATTTATTCTTAATTATAATTAATATAATATGATTATGTTTATAATTAATTTTTATTGTGTATTGTTATATGTCCAACTATTTTATTTGTATATACAGTTGAGACTCATAATGGGTCCATTTATTATTTTTCACTTCAATGATTTGATAATTTTAAGCTCTTATTTCACAATCTCATTCTAATCAAGGTTGTTTTCATCATGAATTTATATTAAATGAAATTATATGATCATTATCTAATAATACCTTTAATTGTTTTCAAATATAATTTTTAAGATCATTTTTATTTGATAGTAATATTTTATACTCTTTCGTACTAACAGATATTTGAGAATTTTTTTTAACAAAATAAGACATCATTTATCTCTTTGGTTGGAAATATGTTTTCTTAAAAGAACATGTTTTATCAAAAAAAATCCATATTGTTTTACCTTTTTCCAAATTATTTATCCAAATAAATTTTAACCCATTTTTTATTTAATTTTTTTTAAAATGAATATTATTTTCTCCTTCCAAACAAGGAAGTTTTATAACCTTTTTATCTTTTAAAAATAATTTTATTTATAACATATTTAGAATTAACCATAAATAAGACCATAATATAATTTATGTTTTACATTAAATTTTATGTGGTTCTATTTAAAAAGAAAAATGAAAAGGGATTATGAAATAAAATATTTTTCAAAATATTTTTTTCAAAATGAAAGGAATATCTTCAACAAGAATGATTTTAAAGATCATTTTATGGTATTTTTATTTATCAATAAAAATACCACTTTATTATTACTCAAATTAGTATATGTTATATTGATACCACCCCTTTTAGTTTTTTGGATGGTCAATTACTATCTTGTACAATGATAGTATTGAAATTCACTTCCATATTTCAGTTTCTCTAATAAACAACATCCCTTTGAATTATTCATAGTCTTTTGATCATGGGTAATTGATTTTACCATGACTATCTCAATCATTTATCATGGATATGATTAATTCCTAATTATTACTCCATTTTTTCATATTGATTTCTCTATGAATTGTTTTTGATTATATTGTGAAATACTGATGAATTTGAATAAATTTCCCAATAAGGATATTTGTAAGTTGCCTTGTTTATGAATTGAATAGATTAATTTATATTGGATGAAGTATTTGGACAGGTATGAAATTTGGTGGAGACTGGCTAATGTATTCCCCTTGATGTATCGATAGTATCATGGGATGAATTAGTTAGATAACCTAAACAAAATGATTTTGACACAATATGTTATAAACCATACTGTGAATGGTCTAGATGGTAGAGGTACCATATTCTCGGGAGACATGTTGTCCAATATTTTATCATTAACTTCAATCATAATTCATATATTACAATCATATATATTTTCAATATGATACAATCTCTAGATGTATTCCATTATTAGTTCATCGGATAAATGACATCGGTTTTCTGTTATTTAAATTTCCACGTTGATTTTTCATTTTATAAACATTTAAATGGAATGTGTGCTTGTTATGTACTGTTCCATGTTGATTATACCCACTAATTAAATATTTATTCCTATTTAACAAACCCTTACAATTAATTCTAGATCACATTATTTTTTTCCCTCCTTGAGATTCTCTTATGTTTATTATAACCGTTTTTTGTAATAAGGATTAAATATACTATCGAAAAAACATTATTTTCAAATTTTGGAATTCAAATAAAATATGGGAATCATGTATGTATATATTTTTAGAATACTAATAGATTCATCAATCCCTTGATATGGGATTCCATATATCTTATTTCAATGAATTTACGTATGGAAATGAATTTGGACTAATGAGGTTTGAGTCGCAACAGCAATAAACGTAGTTATAATAAGAAAATTGTAAATGACTGTGAAACCTTTGTGATGTGTGGTTTTTTGGATAGTGTGATGTTATAAATTTAGGAACCACTTTTTTCACCAATATTCCCTAAATTATTAATTATATATGTTTTGTTAAATTAGAATGGGGGTGAATGTTGATTCATGAGTGGTTACCCATGTGTGGAATGGTCTTGTGTCTAGGTCTTTGGACCAGGTGACCCTCAAAGGAAACTCATGTTTAGTGAGTCAGTTTCATGTGATGTGTGAGGGTAACCCATGTTAGGGATTAGAGTTATTCTTTTTGTTTCATAGAGGTGAAAGGATTTAGTGAATTCTTGTGTTATGATTTGAGTTCTGGAAGCTTCTTTAGTTTTGTGGATTAGGCATTGAGGAATGTCCGGAGAATGTTAATGAGAGGAAGAGTGAATGTGAGAGTGTCAAATCAGTCTTATGGAAAATTTTAACCATGTGAAGTGTGGAAAGATGATATTAATTATAATATCAGTTAATGTTTAATTCATTCATGTTTTATATAGTTATCGTTATGAAATTATAGTGATGTGGTCATACATATTGGAAGGTTCCAAAGGGAATGATCATTAAGATTATTGACCCTATTGTTTGTGGACATGGTTATTTAAGTAGTGGTAGCACATTTAAATGATTTAGTTTTTGAAATGATTTCTAGGGTTGAATGTGGTAGTTTGGTAAACTCATATGTGTTGAATACCAATCATATGGGTATTGAGAATCTAATGTCTCTATAGATAAATGAGTTATTCATGTTTAGGTGCACAGATGGTTGTTGTTTATGTATATGGAACTATTTTCAATTACGTGATACTCATTTAATCACCACTAAATTTACATTGATTGTAATAAATAAATTTCCGCTATGTTTTGAGATGATGTGATAGTATGATAGTGAATACATGTTGTTTTATGGAATCAAGGGGTCGTGTTTTGGGAGTGATTTGATGCATTTGAGGTGAAACTGGTTGTACATCATAGGTTAGGTAATGACATGGGTGGTTTAAAATTTGAAATCACCTTAGGTTCTAATGAATTTTATTAATTTTTGTGCAAATGGAAGGATAGATCAAGTTCCTGGCCTTATCGAGTTAGGGTGAGCTATTAGAATCTTTGGGATAACAGGGATGAATTCATGTATTTTTATGAAATGGAACTAGAAATTAGGTGGTCGTGTGATTTATAATTGCACAAATTAAGTAACCAATTTTTAATAGGATCACATAGGGTACTCCTAGTTATGTATGTTCGACCAATTCATTTTAATGTATATTTATTTAGGCATGTAAGCCTTTTTTGGATGCAATGTGACTCATGGGATTATGAGTTAGGATACATGATCAGGTGGTGAATTTGAGTGAAACTAGGTTGATTTGATTGATTAAATAAATGAAAATCAGAAAGTGTGGTGCCTATAGAATTGTGGTTCAAAGAGATACCATATACATACAAGGTTACAATGACGATGGTGAGTAATTACAAGTATAGTTCCCCATGATTTTGTAAGAAAGTGAAAAACCCCTATTTTAGAGGGTGGTAACAGTTTTGATCAGTGTTTTGTGATATGGTCAACCCATGTAATCAATCCTTGTATGTTATTAACATTAGGGTTGGTATGGATCTAGAATACAAACATTCATGTGATAAAAGAAAGAGTGGTTGGGAATAATACTCAACTATTAATGTTAGGAAATATTAATGGTGGGGATCTGACTATAAGCCATTATATGGAATGAACATTACTTTAAGTGATTTTAAAAAGGCACCATGGACAGAATTTTATGATTCAATGACATATAATGCTAGATTTCTTGAGTGGAAATATGGTATAATTGAGTTGTCCAAATGATGACTTTATATTTAGTGGGTGATAGAATGTGATCCGCTGAGATAATGGTTTTGACCTAGTATAATAATGACAAGGTCACTCTATGGTAGTTTATTTAATAAAATTCATGAGTGTTCCATCATTATTCTAGAATAGTTATTGAAGTGTAGGGATGTTATTTGGATATCAATGTTGTAAATTGGATTTTGGAAAGTATGTAGATATAATTCTATTGGGATTAGTTTAGAATTCTAGGGTTAATTTCCTCTGAATTGTTGGATAAATTTTGAGTGGGCATTGATGTTTTAGATGTAATAGTGTGAAACACACATGTATTTATGTAGTGTTATATTGGTGATTAGGTGCGATCATAATGAATTATGTGAGTGGTCATTGTTTTGAATGTGGAATCATAGCAGGGGTTATATTTAGACATAAATGTTTGTTTTCTTGATCACGGGTTTCCTCTAAAAATCATGGAATTATGATTTGTTAATTTAGTATCATGTTGGTGGTATAAGTGGAGAGTTCGTGAGATTTTCTAACCATAGGATGTGTGATTATTGTTATTATGTAGAAATGAATGCACTAAGTCAGAAACCACATCAGGTGAGTCCTTTAGGATACTATAGGTAAATTTTTAGTTATTTCTAGGGGGTTTTAATGACAATAAAACATGTTTTAGGTGTTCTTTTAATTTTAATGAATATACATTTTTATTTCAATATTTCTAATAAAATAGACGAGAAAATTTATTTAACTATATTTCTCATGCACAGACAGCTGTGGAGAATTAAAATTTTTACTAGTGCATAATTATAACACAATAATGGTTTGTTGGAAATAAAATATATGTGTGTGAGGAACCATAGATTAAAATCTTATTTTTTATATAATTATTATAGTGGGGACAATTATAGGTTGGACTATTGATTGTATAACAACACCAATATTTCTTGGGGTGGGTGGTCTCTGTAAGTGGCATGATATTATTTGGAAAACGTTTTAATAAAAAGATCCCATGGTTTTTTTTTGAATTGTTCATTAGAAGAGGGTTAATCCTTTGGGAATAGAACATGACCATTTGGTATCGAATTGAAAACCTACATAGGGATGGTGATATGGTAGAATGACTACCAAGACATATCATAGACATGATGTGTTAAGGTGGGATGTTTTTAATGACTTTAAATTCTCATGCATTCAAAATATAAGAAATAAATTTATGTTTGAATTGGTGGAGGGGTAGTATTTTTTATTGGGGATCAATAAAAAATTACAAGAGTTTGGATACCTCTATTTTGTGATCTTGGACATTTAGTAATGTTTTATTTTTATGTGATGCATCATTGGAGTGAACCAGGAGCTCATAAGTAAGAATCCGAACAATAACAAGCTTTTGTAGTCATGTGGGCTAGTCGATGAGTAATGGGTAATTATTTTTATGGGGCATTATTTTAACCCTTTTATCCATAAGATCTCCCTCCCCCTATTTGTCTACTATTTTTTCAAATAGTGTCACCAAACACCCTTGAATATCCTATTCATCTCCCATGGATTCATTTTCTTAATTACATAGACATCTTGATTGTCATCAATTTCATTAGAGTGAATAAACTGAATCTAACACTTATACTCCATCAATATTTTCCATCCACAATTAAGTGGTGTAGAAATAGGTTTATCTAATACTACTTATTTCATGGGTGTTTTACCACTTTAAAATTTTTATCTGATTTAGGATAAATGTGTGTATAATACTCTCTTTGTGGTCCTCTATATGAAAGAGTTAGGATTTCATTAAACATTATCCATAGTATCACTATATTTAATGAGTATCTAAATCATGAAGTCATGATGTCCATGTCATGCGTATACCTTGATTTAATTATACTTTTTAATTGAGTTTGGATTTCTTAAAATCTATTTTGATAATTCATTGATCATTTTGAAAAATTTAATTCTAAATGAAATAATTTAGTTGCGGAATAAAAAATTACGTTGATTTATGTGATTAAAGGAACTCTAATTTCTTAAATGGGTTAAGAAATAATTTTTGATTGAATTCATTTTTTGTGAAATGGAATCTCACAACCCAGAAAATTAGTAAATGGTGTTGACCTTTTGGTAAAATTTAATGGAATGATAAGTTGATATTTTAATTTTTTTGTTATGTTTAAATATGGGGTAAGACAAATTAAATAGTAAAACCCATGTATAAACTGTGATGAATTGTCATAAATGGTAAATTCAATTACCTGAATTTAAATTTTTTCTTTGGTAATGATAACTCTTAATATATCCATTCTATATTGGGGTGATATTATTTAATGAACTTAACATAGAGTAAAATGGTTATCCTTGGTTATGAAATAGGTGTCAAATGTTGTAATAAGAGTTGATAACTTTTGTTTTGAGATTAATTGTTAAATTTTGGTTTTTGTTAAATATATTTAAGAAAGGAAATAAATGTGGTGTTTCCAATAATAGCTTGTGAATGAATCCCTAATTAATCAGGGCTAGGAGAAATACAATGGACTTATAAAATAGGAGGGTTCTCAATGTAAAAAAAATTATATTCATTAATAATTCATGATATTGTTTTTTCTTTGGAATACTGGTCTATGAAGTGGACTATGTGGGGTTTTTTATTAAATGATGTTTCTCTATGATGTAAATTTCAATGTTGATAAATAAATATTGGTAAAAATTGTTTTCTAATATTAATAAAATAAGTGGGTGGAATTCCTTCGGTTCCATCCCAAAGAATAATTTGTGGACATTAATTGAGTGGAATTCCTTGATTGAAAATGGATTTCCTTAGGGGAATCACCTGAAGTCCATGGTAGGATTTCCCCATATATTTACTGAATTAATCATCTATGAAATTTTATACACTAACTTGTATTCCTCACTGATTAATTATTGTTAAATCTAATGGGAGGCTACTCCATGGATTCAAGGGATGTATTATTTAATAAATGTTAATCTTGAATGTTCTAGATTACCTTGGGTTACAGTTGTGTATATTTCATGATTATCCCACCAAAATATTCCTTATTTTAAGTGATAGATTTCTTTGGGTGTGGGATATAATTCATGTAAAATATATTATATTTAATTCCTTCAATACAAGTATCAATTTCCAAAATTTAGAGAATTCCATGGTTATATTGTTGAATTCTCCTAGTAAATATGGAGAAGAATTTAATGAATTATTTTCATTTATTCTTAATGATATGATGATAATGTAATTCCCAATTGAGCCTCAATAGATTACATTTCTTTATCATGGTTTTGTTTCTCTAGTTACACACATTGAAAACAGAATGAGATATGATATTTAACACCTTGATCAAATATCAAAAATTACTAGTGATGTGGGTAGGTCAAACCTCGGGTGTGACTACATATCCCATTTTTATAGGTTCTTTCATTTATCAATGTCATAAAAAATTAATTTAATTATTTTTTTAATTCATCATGAACTTCATATATATGGACTAGTTTTTTTAGATATGTTGTTGGTGGTGGTATACTATATTTTACTCACATGTTACTCATTCTGATAGGGATATTAGGTACGCTAGCAGAAGAAAAGATATTTTCTTATTCAATGTGGGAAAATACTTTGTGTTATTGATTATTTTACTTTTTCTAACATGCTAGGAGTGGGATATGGACAATGGGAATGGGTAGGTCTGAGAACAAACTTTGGATGGAGTTTAGTTTCTATTTAATTATTTTCATTAATTATTAATTTGTGTGAACCAGTTTAAAGGATATTATATGGGAAGGATGGAATATCCCTTACTATAAAATTTATTATATTGAAGTTATTGTCAGAATATTCCCAGTTATATATTTGATTGTTTTTCACCTCATTTATGTGTTTTATTATTCTTTAATAGTTACCCTAATGATGAGGGAATTGTTTGTAAACGGTAATCTTAAAGGCCACCCCTACTTTTTTTTCAATCATTGGAATATGATGAGGAACACTTAAGGCCATTTGGTTCCCTAGTCTAGAAAATGATTGAGTGATTTATAACAATAGGTGTTACAATAATAAATGTATTGGAACTAGGAATGTGTTTTCTTAAGGATCTAAATACCTAGTGGTTTTTAATTGGGTTTCACTGAATAATGTTTCAGCAAAAAACGATATCGTGTTTTCTAGTATAGTTTCTTTATAAAATTCTACATAACTGAACCATGCATCTGAGAAAATACATCTAGATTACTTGTTCATAGTATAATGGTTGTATTTATTGGTATTTATTTGTTTTATTCCTTGACCTATTGTTATTATTATTTTATTTTTTGTACAATAGAGGGATGATGAGATATTCTCATCATTTTTTGAATGTAATCCATGTAGAAAGACATCATGAGTTTGGATGTGGTATGTATGAGAAGACTTGGACCCCTGGAAGGGGATGAAACAAAGAATGGTTTAGTAAGGTTTGACTAGCACATGTATCTGGCATGATCAATGATTTTTCATTTGATCATGGGCTTCATGGGACGCGACAAATGGTAACATGATACATGTCATGTTATAGTGTTGTATTAGAAAATTATTATATTGGGTTAATGTGAGTTATAGTATGATCATGAGAGAAATCATTTAATAGGATTCTCACATTTTCAATTTGTATAAGGATTAGGGGAGTGGTTATTGGTGATTATTTCAAAGAACATTATCAGTGTGGGATATAATGATCCTGTCGGGTACTCATTGTGACTAGTTTTGTTTCAGATTGGTGAATGGGATATGTGTGGATCTATTCAGACTTATTTGGGATGTCAGTGAAACTAGGTAATTTTGTATCAATATTGTAGTGGTGAGATTATCACGAGAATGAAACCATAAAATTTAATGTTATTTCATATTTTACTTGATGATTGTAGGTGACCTCAAGGAAGTATCAGGGTACCATGGTTACGGAAGAGCTAAGGTTGTTTCTTAACATAGACCATCTGGGTGTCATGGTGTTAGGTGTTGATGGATGTTGATCATAGATCAGGAGGAGTGAAGAAAATTTGTTTATAAGACCCATTGGGGTAATTTTTTTATGATTAGTGTTTGTTTATCTATTTGGAAAAGAGTGACCTATGTTTCATTGGAGCTTATCATTCAGGGTACGCTACAAATAAGTAATAATTGATTAGTATTATTGATCATGTGTGATTGGTTGATATATGTACAATCATTTTATTCATTAATGGATGTATCATGGGATATGAGTTTTAATATTTCATCCATGGAATTATGAAAATAATTCTCCTTTGTTAGGGATAATTGTGTTTGCCGAGGATTGGTTACATTCAAATATGATGGGTTTTGATTGTAGTCTGTCTATTAAACTAAATGTTTTGGTTACATGGGAATATCATTTTGTTGGATGAAATTTTATTTTTATATTATTAGATAAATTCCAATTTCAAGGATAATATTATTTTTCATGATTGACTCGGTATATTAGTGTTAGGCTCATTGTAGTTTTGGAATAAATTGAGGTTGTATTGTAGTAGGGGTGAGATAGTGTTCAATTTTTGGAGCTGGTGTAGTTAGGGTATGATTTATGGAGTGAACCATGATTCATTCTAATCTTATGTGGATGAAACATGATTATTTTTTGAAATATATATGTGAAAAAATATATTGATTCTTAATTTGTATTGTATACACATTAATAAGGGAAGCTGGTGTCATGGTTCAATGTATGATTTGGACCTCTTGTGTGTGGGATTAAGAAAAATGATGAGTTAGAGGTAGGTGTATTTTGTGAGGGTGTGTCAACTCTTAAGATAGTGTTTTTTAATAAAGTTTTCCAATGGAGGTCTCTGACAACATTATATATTACAATATATTATGTGTTAATAAATTTAGTTTCATCGATACATTGCGATATATAGAACACTGCGATTAAATGAAAAAGAAGAATCAATTAAAATATTTTTATTTAAACAATATATTTTTAACCAAGATATTAAAGAATAAATGAATTATGAAATTTTTATATTTTAAACAATTATAAAATAAATTCGATTTTACAATATTTATTATAAGTAAAATAGTGAACTTTTGAAATAAAAAACAAATGTGTTCTCAAGAACTAAATCTTTAAAAAAAAGAGATTATTGTCTCATTGTAAACATAATTTAAAATTAATTTTTAAAACATTTATAAAATTATATTTTAAAAAATAAATATTAATTTTGAAATAATAGTATAATAATTATATTAGTGTAAATGTTTTGGTTTTTTATAAAAATTTTCATTTTTCTATGAGTAGTAAAAAAATACTACATTTTATAAAAAACATCATATTTGATTATAGAATTTTCAAGAATGATTTTATTTTAAATATTTATTAATGTAAAATTGGATAAATTATATTAATATTTCACAACTTTACTTTATTGGAATAAATTTCATGTTTAATTCTAAAGTAATAAATTTGAATACTTTTATTGTTTTTCTGTCGAAAACATATTTCTTTATCATGTACGTGAGTATAATTTTACAACAATGCCTTCCAATTATATGTGTCAAATTTTATTGAATTAGTTCCAAAAATTTAATTAGAAAAATTATTATTTTGAATTATGTTCACATTAATTTTTGGACATAATAATTAGTAAAAATAATAAAATTAATAATTTTCCAGTTTAAGGTTAATGCAATGTTAGTCATGTTACATGGGCTTGACTTACATATAAAATTCCACAAAAAATAATTTTTTGTGGATAAATTTGATTTAGTATTTAGAATACATGGGTTCAAAATATCTGGTGAGGATCATTTTATATTGGTATTAATGGTAAAATCACCTACGTTTAAAAGACTAAATTTTGTAGTGAAAACTAACATGGTATTTTTTTTAAAGCATAATTTCTAAGTCATAACATGTTAAACTAGTGTGTTCTTGTGATGATGGATTGGATCCGCTATATAATGCCTCCATTAAATTACATAAAAACAATTAGGCACTAGGGGGAGTTTGACTTCCCATTAATGATGGGTTTTGGGTATTTACAAAAAAACTCACTCCTCCTCCATTATAAAAGGGTACACACTCCACTCAATTATTCTCACATATCAAGAACTTTGGAACAAACTAAAAATACCAAAATATCTCCACAAAATACTTATCTAAATTGTAGAGCTCAATTCCATCCAAAAGAAAAATCCTATGGTCCTTAAGATGAGATCGAAAATTGGTTTCTCTAATAGAAGGTAATTTTTTATTAACAAAACTCGTTAGTTTTTCTTCTTCTTTCTCCAAATTTGATTATTTTATTTATGCAAAAAATATAATAAAAACAGTACTTAAAATAAAAATATTTTTTTATTATATTTATCACATATTATTTATCCCTATCTTCCTATATAAAATGGGAAAACGAAATTGTTGATCATCTGTATAGTGAATTACAGCCTCGTGGTCGGATATAACTCCTTTTCCATCAACGCAACACACAATTGTATTTAATTATGAATTTTATGTATATATATATTTATTATACTTATATAATAATAATATCACATATAATATCTTAAATTCTATGTATTTTAAAATATTATAATGTCACTCATCTGTACGGTGAACTACCACCTAGTGATGTGTTGTTATTCATTTTTCACTTATGAATTACATAGAGTTAACAAGGATAAATGAAATGAACATATGTTATATATGAGAAATGAATATAACTCTTTGAAATTATTATATCAGAAACATCCTTACACTTTAAACCTTTAAAAATGATATTATTCCTCAAACAGACGTACATCTTACCGTCTCTATGAAGGTTGTGATACATTTTATATGTCAAATTTTATAAAATGATTATAAAAATATATCTAATTAAATAATATTATAGTTAAAATATTATTATCATTCTGTATATATTGGATATATACCCAATTAAAAATAACAAGATCTTTTATAAAAATCACACATGGGAAAACAAGGAAACTAGCTCTCCGAATAATGAAAATAATGAAATAATATTTAAAATGGACTCGTAAAATGTTTTAAGATATTCATATATGATATTATAAATATTAAAATGGTTTTGGTATAATTTAATAATGTTCTTAGTATCATTATAATAAAAAATAAAACATGTTCTACCAAAATTAATTGTGAAGTAAGGGATTTCATCTCAATTTTCATTTCATTCAGACATATTTGATAAAATGAACCTATGCACATTTATGTGTTTTTTTACTATGGATTATAACAACATAACATGAATAAATATCTATTCACAAGTAAAATTTTTAAAATTAAATTTTATTATTTCATGTGATACATTTTAAAATTCCCCAAATTAATAAGAATATTTTTTACAATCTTGAATTCTATTCGAATTAATTATACTATGATTTGAGGATTATTATCATATATGTAAAGACCTGGGAATTTAAAGAAATTTGTTTTTTAAATTATTTGAAATTTTTTTTCTACTCTGTGGCTTTTGATGGCACTTGATTCCAAGGCCCGGTGTACTAAGAATCGATTTCTGAAGTTTAGATCGGGTACGTTCAGTGAACGAATGAGCGGGTGTTTCCTAACATTTGAATCGGTGCTTAGATTTAAAATCCGAGGGAACTGATGAACTCACTGCACCGGTAATTGTTTAAGGGGACACTTACCGTAGTTGCGTTCACAAAGGAGGAGAAGATAATTTTGGGGGTTTATTCAAGAAATAAACAAAAATGGACGGAACAATTTTTATTTTGTAAAGTGTTTTTTCCCTCCCATGGGTAGTTAAGGGTGGGGCCCACAGCCACTCAACTACCCAAGTGTGGATATTAGAAAGGTGGGGCCCACATGAGTCCCACCATTTATTTCCCTCTAAATATCTTTAAGAACCCCTATTAATTTTACAAACCTCTATAAAATCTCACCTAAATCCATTAAATTATGTCAACCCATAATTTAATGAGGAACTATCCTCTTTTCCCCTTTTTATTTAACTTCCAACGCATTTAATAATGGGGGAATATCTCTCTCCATTAATTAATTAAAGGTCACCACATCTTATTTATTGTGGTGAATTAATTGTGGGAGAGTTACCTTACGGGTACAACTAAATAATAGGTGGAACCTATTATTTCTTTTTATTAAAGAGTAGAGCTTCGTTGTGCGAGAGAGAACGCCAGCCTTCGACAAAGAATGAAAAAGAACGCCGGCCTCCGACGAAGAACGATGAATAATTTCGGTTCCTCGAAGATCGATGACGCGCCACCCTTACCCTTCTTCGCAACAAGAGAGGAGACACCTCTTCCTCCCCAGCACAACCCGATAACACCTACGATCCTCTTCTCTGCAACGCCATCTACCGCGACACCGACGATCTTCATCCTTGTTGAGGTAGGGTTTTTTGTATAATTTTCTTCATGTTATTATTATTCCCTCTGCATGTCGTGCTTTATTGTTGGTGAGGTTTAGAACCACTAACGCAGTGGGTGCAGACTAATAAACAAGTCTAAACCCAGTGCTGTTTTGTTCTTGATGCAAAGAATCGTTGACGCTGACGAAACGAGACCATTTGGAGATTTAAGGTCGTCCCAGTGATGTACGAGTCCCCATATGAACGTTGGTGTAGAAGGGAGCAATAACGGACCACTGGAATGACACTGGTGGCCCACGGAAATATCTGGCGGCGCGGGGCGCAGGCGCGATGGCGCTGGCGGCCGGAGGCAGAGGCCGGCCGACCGGAGGCGGCGGAGCCCCGGCGCGCCACCAGCAGGAGCTCGTCGCGGCTTCAACCACGACGGTGAGGAACCGGATCGCGCGACCACGTGGGATCCGGGGGAGACGCAGCGCCAGGCGCCGCGTCCGCGAAAAACAATGGGGGGACCGCTTCCCTCCTACTCGGCCCACTGGTCGTGCCAGCGCCCCCACCGGCCCGGCCAGGGTAGGTCGCGCGGACTGGGCTGGGACGCGCCCAGCCAGGCCAGACCCGGGTTGGGTCGCCCCGGTTCGGGCCGACCCAAGGGGGGTTGGGCCGGGTCGGACCGGGCCCAGACCGCTCACTTCGGACCGTTTTTGGTATTTTTCCCATAACATGAGCTACAGACCTTCGATAGATGCACCTTCTGTTGCGTAGGAATCCTTGGATCGAGATGGTCGTTTAGGAATATAACAGTCGAAGTTTTGGAAAATTTTGGGTATGGCCGGGTTGGTTCGAACCCGAAACCAATCGGGCCCTTGGAGCGGAAAAGCTTATAACATAAGGACCGGACGTCCGTTGGACGTGATTTCAACTGCGTTGAATTACTCTTGATGATATGGTCTTTTTGGATTACTCTAGTTGAGGTTTGGATGCAGATGGAGTACGTTCGGGTTGGTTTTAGCTTAAAAACTAACCGGGCCCCTAGGGTGTAAAAGCCAATAACTCTCAGACCAGGAATCTGATTGACGCACCGTCTTTCACATTGGGTTTCTTTTGTTGAGATAGAACTTTTGAATAAATAAACTCTGGACTTCATGACAGTTTATGTATCGAATCATTTTCTCGAGTAGCGGACCCTCCCAGAATCGAGCATGCTGTGTGCGGGAACCCTAGAGCTGGATGCGACTATGACGATGACGACTGCACTTGGATCCTCCGTGGGTTCGGCTGCAAGGACGACTATACTTGGATCCTTTGTGGGTCCGGTGGTATTTGACTATGTACTTGTATCCTATGTGGGTCCGGCAGAGCAGCTGGTCTTGTAACCTTTGTGGCTCCGACAGCTTAGCTGGTCTTGTATCCAATGTGGGTCCGACAGCTTAGATTAATAAGTGGATACATATGATCACCTCTATCGCCTTACGAAGTGAATACCTCTGTGAGCTGAGTCTTGATTCTCAATCATTATCATTGATGTGGTTGATTTTCTTTCCTATGTGGATTGGGTTGTGCTTTTTTGTGTGGACTGGGTTGTGCTTTCCTATGTGGACAGGGTTGTGCTGGGGCTCGGGAGTTGGAGTCAAACCATAACTGATGACTTAGGTATATGTATGGGCATATACATAAGTATAGTCGTTTGATACTTTGTGATTGTATCTATTCCTTTGTGATTTATCCTTCATGGATTCTGAGAGACCTTTGGGGGTCTTGGGGTCCCTACTGAGTATCGTATACTCACCCCTGCACAGGCTATTCCTGCACTACGTTGTGTTGGATGAAGACGACAGATAGCACTGATCGAGATGGAGGTTTGTGGAGCTAGACAATACCTGGAGGAGGACCACTTTGCGGGATGTACACGGAGCGGACGACCAGACCCGAGGAGATGAGTAGGATATCTGCACCCACCCTTTAGGTAGGATTTCCAAAGGACGACTTGATGTTGCTGTTTTACTTACTATTTTTATACTTTCCTTTCAGTTTTATTGTACTTTTAGTTGGGTTTCTATACTGGCCCACTTACTTTTCAGCACTTACATTGTACCCAGTTTTACTTAGTGCATACTTCACTTGCATACTCTGTTGTGTTTGTTAATTCATAAAGGCAATGCCTTCCCTTCTTTTGGGATTTACGCCTTTGGTGCTAGTCTCCAGGACCTGGCCTATGGAAGGCGGGTTTGGGGTAGTCACGGAACAGGCCCCGAGGACAGGTCGTGACAATATATCATTATTATGTCCATTAATTATCTTAAATAAAAATTTTATTTTTATATAGGGTATAATTGTTTGCTAAAATGATTTTCATGTGTACATACTATATTTACTCTTTAATACTTTTGATTTAGTATAGAAATATTGATTAATCTATATACTTCAATGCATATGGATGACTGATGATGAGGCATATTATTCCTGAATTAAATATATTATATGATATATGTGGAATTATTTGGACATGTAGTGATCGTTTGGGACTTGAATTATATATCCACTCAATGAATCAATATTCTTGTGAGTTGAATCAGTAAGCTATCACAAAATTCAGTTTTACCAATATTTCTATCCTACCTTGGTAAAGGTCTTCGGGATTTAGGTAGAATGATTCTTAAGGTAATAAATTCCAATAATTAGGAATGAATGTCATTTATAATTTAGTAATTATTATTATCCATGATTTTTTCACATTGATATTATATCTAAATGCATTTCATTCTCAGTTTACTAATTAAATCGACTGTATATTCTATAATTTTCCTTGGTCTACTGATTATTCCTTATCTAATCATGATAGTCAAGTTATTTATTAAGTGAAATATGTGTTTAGTTAATTTACCTTTCAAATAGATAATTTTTTTTGTTTCGTGATAGCATCCAATGTATATAGACCTTATCGATCATTTGATCTACACCTTATCTTGTTACTTTTCTCCAAGATATGAAGACGAATTTGTTAAATGAGTTCAAGGATGTCTAAGGTCTTCTACTATTAAGATTTATATTTTTATTCCTAGTTTAAAATAGGTATCATGTATATATTTGGTTTTACATGACTAAAAAATTCATCAACCTGTTGTGAGGTGATCCCTTATATCTTATTCCAATTGAATAACGTAATTATTAGATATGGGTTACTATAGTTAGGGTCATTATAGTTAGTATCATACAAAATTTTGAAGAACCCATGGGAACTACATTAAGGAAAACATATATTAGGTAACATAACAAGAGGATATTAATTATGAATAAATATATCAGAACATGCTAATGTTCTGGAAAGGTATAGATTATGTTGTTCTTACTCACAATAAATAAATATATGGATAGTACAAGTGGAAATGGTTCTAGAATAGAGTTTCCTAGGGCTAATAACTTAGAGAAGGACATTTTTGGATTCATTCCAGCATTACCAAGTACAAGAAGATGGGCCTTACTCTGTACCTATCTAGTCACTCATGGGGAATGTTATTAGGATAATTCAAGTTCTCTTTAATAACATTATTAATGATTTGGAAATGATTATATCCAAAAATAAGAAAAGTTTGAGATTCTATGATAAAAACATTATAAAATTTCAATTTATGTTTATTGTTACAAAATATTTTGAATTATACATTATGATTTAAAGGGTATAGTTTTATAAGCTAACCCATATTATGAAATTTTTTATAAATGGACCTACAAGAAATATGTGGCTCAATAATAAATATCATTTTATTGATTTTTTAGCTGAGAAAGCTAATATTAATGGTATTGGATCTAAGAAGATTATGCATATATTAGGTTACATTAATTAGTTTAGAAAAATAGTCTTAAATGCATGGAGATACCTATTGTTCGACAGTGTGATTATCCTATGTTTGATATCCTCATTTGAAATAATTAACCATTATTTAGTGGGACTACAAATCCAATGGTAGTTCAGAATTTGATTAAGTCACTTGAAAAATGTTTTTCTTGCTTTGGTACATGATGTAGTGGGAATGGTTATATTGAAAATATAATGTCTCAAGTATGATACTGATCAATGGTTCTCATTGACCCAAAATACTAGTGATTAACATGAAAAATAATTGATCTAATATAGGGATTTTAAGGATACAAAAATCGAGAAATTTTTATCTTATTGTCATTGAACTAAAATGAAGAGACAAATCCTTATCTAAATTAAAATGAAAGATGAAATTTTCATTTTGTAAGTGGATAACATAACAATAAAAACCAAGTATCTTATAGTTTATATATGAAATAATGTTCTCTAGCTTGAATATTTCTTTTAAGGGCTTAATCCAATCATCCTTAGGGAATTGGTCTGTCAATCTTCTTCACCACATGACGAAAGTGTTTAATGTAAAATAAATACAAGTAATTTTATAGTACCTATATGTTCATTGTAAGTTAAGAAAATAATAGGTCATCTAAGAAAAATGAAAATTGGAATAAAAATAATGATAAAATTAGTGGAATGAAATTTCAATATTGTGTTATCTGTGGAATGAGTCATCCAGTAATTCAATGAGATACATTGGAGTCTGTTACAACTACAGTTATAAGGGTCATCTAAATATTGAATTCAAGGGGAATAAATAAATAAATTTGGTAAAATTAGTCAAATATATAATATGGTAAATTATTAAATATATTCTCTTGTGTGTCATAGGAATCATCCACATAAGAGGCCAAGGGGATAGGCCAAGGTAATCGAATCACTATAGTTGAGATAGAACCTCCCAATGAAGAGGTGGTATGAAAGTTGATCATAAAATAAAATTTATCCAATGCAATATTTGATTAAAAATCATCACAAAATTATATTCCTTCCATGTATTCTATGAAATTCGATACTTACCGAACACATTTATAAGGGGGTTGTTATTAAAAACACATAGTGTAATTGTCACTACAATAAGGATGTGTCATGAATTCTCCATTATAATACATAAACACACATCATTTTTAGAAATTGTTATATTAAATATATTTTAATAAGATATTATACTTATTATGGAATAGTTTTAAAATTATGATTCAATTATTTATTGTAAGGATATGTAAATTACAATTTCTGAAAAATATTTTGAATTCATTAAAATTAGATCAGGGGCTTCACTATTGGAGCCATGTCTAGATCAACCCCTAGTAGCACATCTGAATGGTATTATTAAGGTTGTATAAATATAAAAATGTATGGATTTATAAGTTAATCCTAAAATTTAGAATATACCTATTGTATATGAACACATTGATGTATTTTCTTAGGAATTAACTTTACTTACAAAGGCGTGTGAAGTGTATTTATCCATGGGTTTAGTCCATTATCAAAGAACAATATCAATGACTCCATAAATCAAAGATAATATGTCATAGTCATCCATAAAATTCTTCTAAGGCATCCAAATTATCAAATTACATTTTTTTATATTTATAATAACATGTATTTGAATAAATCATTGATAAGGTAATCAGTGCATCGTCATTGTGTCATTAATAAATTTATATATATAATTTCTAAAAATTATATATATAATCCCAGTATTTAGGAAATATTATTAGATTTATAATGTATTTTTATAGTTAATTTTATCTCTTATATAACCCTATATTAAAATTGTTTTAGGAAAAGATGCATGTTTACGTTATATTTTTCTTTAAATTAAATTAATTATTAGAAAACCTAATTATCACACCCAAGTTGATCCATGGGGTCCTAAAATCAGCTGAAGTATTCCCATGGTCTGTAATATATCATAATGTAAAATTAAGACAAGTTTTAAGGTTGTTTTATATTATTATAAACTTATTTTATACCATTATTTACCAGATTTACCCTTTAACCATGGTAAAAAAATTCCTGAAGTTACTATTTATAATGTCCAAAAACTAATGTTATCTGATTTCAAAATATGGAACATAGGATTAAAAATATGGAATCCATTTTTATAAATTCAAAACACATAATGGGTTAAAACTAATTTAAAATTAATTACTGTTGTCAAACCCATAAAGTGGGATTTTAAGAAGTAAAAACTGTCAAACGATTGACACGTGTTTCTATCCAATTTCAATGTGAAATTACATTTAATGAACAATATTTAATTAAATGATGAAAAATAAACCAATCACACTTTAAAACCAATTAAAAGTGAAATTTTAACTATTTAAATAAAATAGATGAAAAGGATGTTTGGAATCAAAAAGCAGTATTTTTCACTATTAATTAAAATATGGATTTTTACAGAAAAATACTAAAATTCTATCTAAAGTAAATTTTGATGTCCTGATTCTAAATAAAAGATTATTTTTTCAAATATAACCTATAGAAGTAACAAAAACTATATTTAAAAAAGGTATCACCGTCAAAAGGCGTTAACAAAACATTTTGAAAATATTTGAGTATTTTATGCTTAAAATTGTAATCATTCTCAGTTTAAACCTAAAAATATTATTTTATAAATGTAAAAACATTTAATAAACATGTATAATAATATAATAGTTAATTATATTCATTCTCATAAATACAACATCTTGGCCTTAACTACTATTTTAAATAATAATATTATTTATTTATTATTTTTCAGTATAACTCAAATTTGTGGGCAACATAATATTTCATAGAAACCCATTGTTGTGTGTAAAGTATGCTATCAGATAGTGTGTCCCAGTTAACATAAAATAAATATTTAATTAAAAAATATTAATTGATTTCAAAGTTTATTATTCTATTAATACCTGGGATGTAACATATTTTCTCCATTTTGGAAATTGTTTCCCCACAATTTTATTTACTTATAAAATAATTGGAGGTATTTCCACCTCATAGAATTTTTAGATTACCACACGGCCTCTTCAAACATTTGGTGTTTCTATAAAACTATTACCTGATGATTCACCTTATTCTGAAACACTTATTTTCTGTGGTCAAGAATATGTATTAGCTTTTCCTCATGAGAAATATTCTCTTTCAACTGAACTACCAGAAGACATAAATCATGAGATGGGTCTGGCTTATATATTCATAACATTGAAACATGAAAAAACAATTGTGTACCTGGGATAAACATGGAGGTAAATTAACATTTTAGTGATATTATACAAATTTCTCCAAGATTTCATTGGGTCCAATGAACCTTGGACTCAGCTTTCCATTCTCTTCAAAAATGCATCACACATTTCCATAGAGAAACGTTGAGAAATACATGATCACCTACCACATAAAAAAGATACATACTCTAGTTATCCACATATCTTTTCTACCTTCTCTGAGCTACCCTCACATTATTCTAAATAAATGGATCTTTCATGGCCATATCTTCTACAAATTCTGGTCCCATCATATTCTTTCACCTAAATTGTCCCATAAATATGGTTCTTGGCACCACTTTCCAAATAATGCTTCTAATGGTTCAATTTTTATATTGGAATGAAAACTGTTATTATAAAGAAGCATAATCCAAGAAATAGTTTTATCCCAAATTCCCTGGTAATCCATTGAAAAATCACAAAACATATCTTATATGGTCTGAATTGTTCATTTTGACTACCCATATAATAGAGGATGAAAAGCTTTTATGAAATGTAATTTAATTCCCAATGACTCATGAACGCCTTTCCAAAAGTTAGAAGTTAATCTTGGATCATGATCAGATACAATAGATAGGTTAAATTCATGCAATTTAACTATATATTTAATATATAGTCAGGAAATTTAAACTGAAGATATAATATCTCAAATATGAAAAAAATGATAATATTTTTTCAACTGATCTATAATAATCAAGATTGTATTGTTACCTCGAGATGTCTTTGGTAATCCTACTATGAAAACAATGAATATATTTTCCTATTTACACTCTTGAACTGGAAGAGGCTGATTCATACCTTTCAGTTACTTCCACTCTTCTATAACTTGTTGAGAAGTCAAACACTTCATTATGAATTCAGCAATATCTCTTTTCATTCAATCCTAGTAGTAATACTCTCAATGATCTCTATACATATTATTACTACCTTGATGAACTGAAAATATAGAACTATGAGTTTCACATAACAACTCTTTCTTCAACTGTGAATCAAAAGTCACACTTAATATCTTTCCAATACTAAATACACAATCATTGACAATGTTAAATTTAGGTAACATTCCCTTCTGAACAAATTCTACATTTTTTTTGCAACTCAATATCTTCTTTATGTGATTTATTATTTCTCTCTAATAGAAATAATTTCACTGCATCCTGAAACAAAACAAAGGAATTACCTGCACCAAAAAAATACAATTAAAAATTTATCAACTCAATAACTAAATGATCTCATTCGAAATGTAGCATGGTTAATTAACATTACTCTTTTGACTCAAAGATTCAACCACATTATTTTCCTTTTCTAGATGGTAATGAATCGTACAGTCATAATCCTTGACTAATTCCAACCATCTCCTCTATCTCATGTTTAATTCTTCTTGAGTAAATATATACTTCAATGTTTTTCTAATCAGAACATATTTCAAATTTTTCTCCATACAAATGATGCCTTCAAATTTTTAATGCATGAACAAAAACAGATAATTACAAATCATGTGTAGGGTATTTTAACTCATGAGGTTTCAACTGATGTGAAGCATTAGAAATTAAATGATAATTCTTCATTAAAAAAACCAAAAACATTCAATGATGCATCACTGTAGATAAAAAATTCCCTATTCATGAAAGGAAAGGCCACAAATGGATCACATACTATTCTTCTTTTTAGTTCCTGAAAACAACATGACATTTTTTTGTCTAGATGAACTTAACTCACATACATATTATCATAGTTATTCAGTTATATAACCAAGAAAATTTTTCGACAATCCTTCGGAAATAAACCACTAATTCAAGAAAACTATGAATATCTATGATATTGGTAGGTCATGGACACTATTCAACAAATTTTGTTCTAGATGGGTCAACATTTGTTCTATATTTACAGACAATATGTCAAAAAAATAAATTTTGTTCTACCAATACTCAGTATTATTATACATTCCATATATTTTACTTTCATTTAAGGTTTTCAAAATAATCATTAAGTGAATTTTATTTTCCTCATAGATTTTAGAATATACCAAAATATCATCTGTGAACACAACCACAAACTGATCCAAAAATTGATGAAATACATCATTCATGAGATTAATAAATAAAATAGGTGCATTTGATAACCCAAAGAGAATAACTAAAACTCATAATTCTACTATCTCATTCATAATCCAATCTTCTACATTTCATCCTCCTTCTCCATCATCTAATGGTTCCCGAACCTCAAATATATCTTCAAAAAATACTGACATTCCTAGAGCTGATAAAAAACTCATTAATATGAGTAAATACATACCTATTCATTTATTGATGTTATTTGAGGCCCTATAATCAATAGATAGTCTCACAAAACCTGATTTCATTTTCAAAAATAAAATTGGAGCACCCCATGGTGAAGTACTAGGTCGAATAAACACATACCAAGTAATTCTTGCAACTATTTTTTAAAATTCACAAGTTCTACTTCACCTAATTGAAAAGGAGGTTTAGAAATATAGTTTTTATTAGGAACTAAATCCATATAAAATTGAACCACAGAATTGGGAACAATATTAGCCAATTCAATCAGAAAATAATTGTTGAATTCATTCACTACTAGAATGTAAATAACCAAAACTGTTTCATTCTTTTCAACCACATGAGCCAAATAACATTCACTGCCATATTTAATAAATGTTTCAGCTTCATGGTATTATATCAAAGTTATAAAATCATTGAATAAATATTTATTGGATTTATAATATATTTTAGAAAGATAAATTTAAATCCAATTTACACCCAAAATGATATCAAATTCCACAATGGTATGTTCTACTATATTTGCAGGAAAGACTATCCCAATAATGAAAATAAAAAGATTCTTATAAATCTCAGTTGCTTTAATACTTCCACCTTGAGCCCTTTATAAAATTTATATATCAAATTCATGTGGTTATATTTACAATTTACATAAAAATATATCGGATGTGAAAGAATTTGAAGATGTAGTCTCAAAACGATTATTGGAATATTTTAAAAAAATCATGTAACATACATGTCACCACTTTATTTGATGGTCTCACATCAAACTTATTAGTTTCAAATGATTAGTCCATGATCTTTTTCCTTCGATATTGTTGCTTTCCACCATGGGTAATCAACATTGTACACACAATGGCATAATTTCCTATATCATTGCAACTAAAACATCATACTACAGATTTTTCATTGCCTATCTGATCATCTTCTATATAGTTACGAGATATATTAGTAGCTTTACCACATCAGAAGCACTTCCTTGACTATGAGAGGCATACTCCAGTATTCTTTTTACCGTAGTTCTCACATGTTTGAAAATTGTTTTTCTTACCTTTGGGCTTCTTTGATGACTTCTTCTGCATTGCCTACCAACTGGATTGATTATTTAGTTTGATCTCATGGAATACATGCTCATTAGAAAACTCCATCTCTACCTTCTGAACACATCAGACAAGTTTCTCATAGCTTTTGAACTCATTAAAAGATAAAACCCTTCAATATTTATCATTCAATCCTGATTAAAATTAATTTATCTTACTATCAATATCCAGGATAAAATTTGGGACGCACCTTGAAAATGGGTGATATTTTCTCCATATGAAGTTAGAGAATCCTGCACCTTTTGTCCTAATTCCATGAATTTATTTTCCAACCTAATTCAAATATCCTTAAGAAAATATTTATCAAGTAATATATTCTTAAATTCATCATATTCTATGGTGTCAATCACTTCACTTCCTCTTATTTTTTTAATCATTCACTACTAATGATCGGCATCACCTTCAAAACGATAAATAGAAAGACAAAACTTTTGATTGTCTAAAAACCCCATTACATCAAAAATAATCATATCCAGTTCTTTAATCCACCCTTGGGTTTTCACATGTTCTGATGATCCTTTGAATTATGGGTGGAGTCGCCTCGCGAAATGCTCTATGATAGATATCCACATCTACGGTTGATCTGGTTGATCTCATGCATGGACACCACCACAATTTATCACCTGACTTAATTGATCCATCATTGAAAAAAATGTCTACTTCTAATTTTGACAATCTCAATATGTTAATTTGGAAGGTTATTTCCCTATATATGCCTTACCATCAAATCTTCCAGGTTTCATCTACAAAAAACCATTTTGAACAATCATATCATAGACAATGAAAAGTGGTAATCTTCAAATGATATATCGTTTCAGTTTTACAATAATGTAAAATTATTTTATGTATATTATATTAATAATTTTCTAACTCTTAAATTTATATAAACCTACATATGATACCATCATTAAGGTCATATCCGTAATAATTATGTAATAATGAGTTAAGTCAATAATTTGAATTTCAATCACATCGAGTATCCTTTATGATCTATACCATTATAGAATTAGGCTATAAAACATATAAAACAACATAATTATCATAAGTTTAAATTTCAACTTCCAATCCTATTTTTTTCATAAAAATAACTCTATAAAAAGAATGATGGTTTGTTTATAGTTTAAAAAACACGACTTTTCATTGATTCAATCCTTGAATCTCTTCTTCTTTATGTCCTGTGAAAAAACATTTCAAAACTATGGATGATCATAAAAATATTTTTAAATGATACAAAAAAATGAAAACTGCTAGACTTGGGATAACATGAATTCCCATAATACTTTATAAAAATTTAAAAATTTATTCCTTTAGGAATTACTAAATATACTTAACAGAATATATTCCCATTGATTTCCCTTATTGTAAGTAAAATATTACCACAAACCTATTGAAAGTTGGAGGCTCCTTTAGTCCATTTATTACATCATAGTTAAGGGGAATCCAATTTTCTTTCTGACGAGCTCACAATATTTGGATGTTCTTGAGAGGGGTAAACCACTTTTTATGGTCTAGGGTCTCTTCCCTATTAGTTTCATATTTTTTACAAAGGGGATGACCTTGGTTTAAATTATTTTCGACCTCCTTAAGGATTTGTTATTGGAAGGGACTTGGCCACTATTCTAGATGATAATACAGAAAATATGTTTCAGTCAGTCCATAGAAAGCAACATCTAACATATAAAGGTAACATGGGATATAAATATACTTAAATGGAAGAACCATATGGTCGACTTCCATATATATCACTATATAGAAAATCCATACATCTGAATTCTATACCCAATGCATTATAGGTTATAACGTAAACACTAATACTTGGTTTACCACGAAACCACATGTATTTGGATTATCTTGTAACCACCCATACTTGGTTTATAATGTAACCACCTATCAAATATCCGTGTACAATTATATTATCATAATACATAAAAGATTGCAATTATTATCATTTCCCTCGTAAAAATAAATTTTCCATCACAAGAGATCATTTCAAGATATTAAAATTGTAAATCCACTTTTAGAACAATTTTTGATACCAAAACATACAAAAAATAATAAGGGATTTCTTTCCATTTAAAAACATTCTATCTTATAGAGGAATCCAAATATCAAATAATAGTTACGGCAGTGGAGAAGTCATTATTACCACATACATTAAAAACATTCCTTTTATATTTAGTATAACTCTTTGTATAGAAAATACTCCCTTTAAATGAAATTAAAATTAAAAGGGGTTTATTATACACCGTATAAAAGAAGGTGTTGTATAAAATCAAAATATGTATCAGTGAAGGAGATTGAGACGAAGTCTGTTACCTCGAATCAGAATCACCTCATTCATTCTTTATGTTCCTAAATAATGAAAATAGGTTAATTTATACTCTCTACAAAACCTATGTCACAATTATTTTTAATTTTATATTACTTATTATCATATTATAAAAATTACATTTTTATTTATTTTTATATCAGTCATTTTGTAGATATTCAGTAGTTGAGTGAAAATGAACTCATTTTGATGTAAATTGTCCTTGTGGTCAAAGTCCATCATCTCTAGTATATAGTTCAGGATTTAAATTTCACATATATCCAATATATATTTATTTATAATGTCATAATATTTTTATATACGAAATGAAATGTAGTGTTCATGGAGACTGTAGGTCGTACGTACGCATGAACACTACTTTCATTTATTTTTCATATTAAATGAATAAAAATAAAAATATAAAATTATATTATAATAATATTTTTATTTTTATATCATGTATTTATAATATAATTAATTAAACCATTATTTATATGTTCTATATATAGCATGGACAAGTCGTATCACATTGAGGGAGTGGTAGTCCACAATTTCTCAAATTAAATAATCATATTTCTACATTATGGAAATATAAAGGTATATTGAAAATAAAAATTATAGACTAATATAAACAATATAAATATAATATATATGATATATTAATATAGTTTCATCATAATTTCCATGATGATAGTTTGTAGGATGAAATTGAACAATCATTATTTTTTGAGGCAGTAGTTCCCCGTATACAGAAACACTATATTCAATATCCATTACATGAAGAAGTGTGTAATTGTAGGTTTAACCCAAAGAATAATAAAATAATATTATATTGAGGATAATTTTTTTTATATAATAATTTAATAAAGATATCATATGGGTGTAGTAGTAAAATAAAGTAAAGGAGCTTAAAAGATTATGTTACCTCAAAATTGGGTAACTCATTTTGATTTGAGACAAATGGATTACTTGAGTTTCCTCATGACAAGGTAAGTCATATGAAGAAATTAGGGATGTTGGGAGCTTATTTTAGAAGAAGTTATTTGATCTTAGATTCTTGAGAAATGTGAGTAAGTGGGAAGAGTTGGTGGCCTTTTATAAGAGGGAGGAGGGGCACTTTAGGAATGTCATGAAATATTATTTTATTAAAAAAATTATTTTCGAATTATAATAGGTAAAAAGTTATATATTTATTTTATAATATTATTATGGGTATATATACTCTAAACCAATAGGTTTATATAATTTTTAGGTAACAAAATTAAACCTATTTTTTTCTTTAACCCTTAGTTTAAAACATTAACTCTTACCATATCTTCTTTTAATTTCTTAATATATGGTTACTAAAGTTACTATAAAATTCCATGATAAACTCAAGTGGATAATTAATTAAATTTTTAACATTACATATTTTAGTAGAAATAATAATATATATTTTTAACTATTATATCATTTAATAAAATAGTAATTGTTATAAATACTCATTTATGCCAATTTTGATACTATTTTGAAATCGATTTTTGTTAAAGACATAAAAACATGATTACATTAAAAAATTTATTAACACAAATATTATATTTCATTTTCATCCCAAAAATTTGTTTATTGTATCGAAATTTTCAAATAACATTTATTTTTGTATTTATAATATCTTTTATTTAAAAACCTAATTAGCAAGGTAATCATTGCATCATCATTGTGTCAACAATAAATTTATTTTTTTATTGTCTAAAAATTATAAATAAAATACCATGAAGTATGAAATATTTTTATATTTATAATTACTATTTATAGTCATTTATATCATTTATATAACCCTATATTATATTTTTTAATAAAAGATACATGTTTATGTTATACATTCATTTAAATTAAATTAATTATTATAACATGTCATTATCACACCCAAGTGGCTCCATGGGGTCCTACTATTGACCCTAATATGACCATGGACTGAAATATGTCATCCAATATGATTAAGGCACATGTTATGGTAGTTTAATATTATTATAGTATATATTTTTGTAAGGCCCCCGCCTTAAACATTACTTAATCTTGAATTAAGTTAACAATTCACATTGAGGATGTTTTCAGGTTTAGAGTATTAGATAATTAGTCCATAACTAATAAAATAAATCTCAAATATTAAATTGTTGACACTTGTACTTAGTATCCATTTTTTCATAAAGTAAAAAACTCTTAAAAAACTAAACATGTATAGTTCCATGTTTTAGACAACATGACTTTCCTTGGATCTCATCCATGACCCTATTCATATTTATGTCCTTTGGAACACATTTCAAAAACATTGGATGAGCTTCAAAAGATTATTAAGGGTTATAAAATAAATAAAGATAACATTATATCATCAATACAAACAAAACAAAATCTCTTTAACATACCTCATGGAATCATAAGATTTAAGAATAACACAAACATATCAAATATGATAAATGTAACTTGTGGAATCCATAACATAAATACATTGTAGAATTCATAGCTACATAGGGAGTTATATTTGTAATACCCATCACAGTATACTCCCCTAATATCTTATGATAAAAATTTTTGTTTACCTCTGTCACACTACCCAATGCATTGGAGAGCTATCTCGGGCTCACTTGCCCTAAGTTTATCACAGAACCACCCATATACGTAAAAAATCACCGATAACCATAACTTATTCACAACACATAAAACAAGAATAAAGAGAGATAAAATTTCCATATTGAAATCACAATATATCATATCATGATATTGAGATCATCAATGCTTTGTCAAACCATTTTCAAGAACATTTAAAATTTTTAAAAAAGTTATTTTTGTTTCAAATTGTCCCATACTGCATTGACAATTTTAAAAGAAATTTAATATTTCAAAACATTAATTTCCCTATAAATAAATCCTTAAATCCATTTTAAAAAAATGGAAAATAATGATAAAGATTTACAAGAGTAAATCTTTAAAACATTTAAAATGATATTTTAGTTAAAGAGTTCATAACCAAATGAGAGATGCTTGAATATAAATAATTGAGGAATAACATTAATCAATGATTATAATATCTTGATAATGAGGATATTCCTAATATAATATGTCAGCGTTCAGTATATACCCCATATAAAAATGAACTGGTGTGTGACAACAAATAAGTCGTAATGGAATGTAAATCGAGAAAAAGTCCCTTGAAATGATCATATCCTTAGATTAATGATAATTTAGTGACATAATTATTGTGTGAAAAATAAGAACACACATAATATAATTTGATATTAAGTGTAAAATAGTTGGGTTAATTCACACATATTCCTTTTAAGACATAATCATTATGTAAAAGTTCGACACAAAGAATTGAAATTCGGTTAAGATGTTCTCTTACAGAAATTTGATAGCCTAACAGTGTCACTTTAAAATTTAGAAAATGAGTTGATGAGAGATAAAAGGGTATATCATCACAAGGAAATAATATTTACAGAAATAAGAATATATAAGAACATATCCCAACATAAGAAAATCAAAATTTAAAATACATATCATAAAAAGAAGCCTTTGATTAGAAGATGAGAGTGAAAGGTTACCTTACTGATTTGGTAACTTAGGAAACATACACCACTTGAAATTAGAATCATAAAATGAATAAGTAAATACCCATAAATTTTATTATATCACATAATTAATATAATAATTGGCATTACATACACCACACTAAATAAAATAGTGGCAGATATAGCATAAATTTCATGGGAATAAAAAGGCAGGTCAAAACCCCTTACCTTGTGTCCGACATGAATCATCTATTATGTATTCTTACTAAATAATAATCATAAGTTAATTTATACTTCCATATGATCCTTATAAATTTTTATTATTCATTCTGATCTCTTATTACTTTTCTATAACAATGAGTAAAAAAGTTGAGTTCATATGGGACATTTTATCGATGTACGGAACATTAGTAAAAAATGAACTTGTTATAATTACATGTTTTTCTTATAATCCAAATTCCATTATCTACAGAATGATATTAATGATTTAGATATCATAAATTTCATTTATATCAAGTGTATATGTATTTATAATATTCCATATCATTTGGAGTTATTAAATGAAACACATCGTTCATGGAGACGGTAAGTCGTACGTACACATAGACGCAACTTTGATTTCTATTTTATTTTTACAGGAATGAAAACATAATAATAAATAGGTATTATATAATTATAGTATAATATATATGTTATGTAATATCATTAACTCTATCCATTATACGTTCTACCTATGTCATGAACGAGTCATATCACTTTGTGTGGGAGGTAGTCTGCACTTTCTCGAATGAAATTATCATATTTACCCATTATGGATACCATAATGTTATTATATAAATGAAAATTACAGAAGTATATAAACAATATAAATATAATATATATCGCATATAAATAATTTTCCATCATAATACACACCATAAGAGGTTGTAGGATAAGATTGAACAATCATCATTTCATGTGCCAGTAATTTATCATCAACATAATTAGTATTTTCTTTACCCATTAGACCGAGGTTGTGTAAGTGTATTTTGAATAACTCTCATAAAAAAACCTAGAATATTTTGTATAATGTTGTTTTTATTTTAAAAATTAATAATATGATCATAATGAGTGACAAAATAAAACCAAATTTTAGAATTTGAGAGAAGATGTTACCTTTAAATCGGTTAACTCCATTTGGTTAGATCCAAAAATATTTCTTGAAGATTCTTCTTCCTAAGTTAAGGCTTCCCAGAAGAAGAGAGGGATGTTGGTAGATAATTTGCTGATAGTTTGGATGAGCCACATGGCTTGAGATGTGTGGGTAATGGGTTAGAGATGGTGCATTTTATCATAGGGAGGAGGGGATAATTAAGAAAGTTTGAAAGTATTTTTTTTTATAAAATGATTTTCATTTTCCAAAGTACCATAAATCATTAAATTTTATGATAACATGAATATAAGTCGAGATAAAATCATCAAACAAGAATTAGACACGTTTTGGATATTCTTCTAATCCTTATCTTTTTTATTTAACCCTTTGTTATCTTATTTAAATTTCACCATGTATTCTTGTATATTAATGCAATATGTTTAATATAATTACTATAAAATTACATGTGACCCAAAATGGATCATTAATGACATTTTTAACATAATATATGTCATTTTTCCAAATTTTAAGTCCCCTATATTTTATGAAAAATATTCTTTTTAATTTCACTAATGTCTTGTGTTGTACGCAATACTGAGTTTCACTAAACAAGATATTATTATAATATTGTTATGAACTAGCCGTTATGAATAGTAATACCCACTTTTTGAAATTTTATAAATTTTATCATTCAATATAGACTTCGTTTTTGGATTCGGAATATCAAAATTAGATTAGGGTGAAATTTTGGTACTTTTCGGATAACTTTCATATTCTGATAAATAGTGAAAATTACTAAATTTTAATTAAAAACAACTTTTTTAATCGAAATAATTAATAGTGATAAATTATTAATTTGAGTAATTTTAAATTAAATTTAGAATATATTTTTACCATTTAATACAATGTTGGTCATTGGATGTAATTTCACATTTAAACCAGACATAAACAAGTGTCAATCTGTTGATAGTTTTTATCTCTTAAAAACACTCTATTTGTTTTGACGACGAGAATTAATTTTTAAATTAAGTAATTCAAATGATATGTTTTGAATTTGGTAAAATAGAAATCATTTTTGAATTCATTATATCAAATATATCTTAGGCCTAATTTTTCGTATTTTTCTGGAAACATTAATTTTTTTATGAATAGTGAAACCACTATGTGGTAGTTAAAAAACTAAATTTTTCATAAAACATAATTTTACCTCTTCTGTGAGTGGAATTTCAAAAATTCGAGAGACACGGTTAATATCAAGGACTAAAATGTGTTTGAATGAGTTGAAAATATTTTTTGGTGAATAGTAACTTTTTTCGTTTATTTACCACGGTTACAACTAAATAGGATAATTAAGGGTAAAAATGATATTATTATTACCCTAAAACATGTCCTAATTCTATTGGATAAGTTTAAATCCGACCAAAAACAACCGTAGGAATAAAATATGACCATTTAGGCCCACTTGGATTAGATTAGGACATTTAATATTAATTTATTTAAAGAAGGGTTAAAATAGTTAAAATCAATGTTTAATAAGTAAATAATTTTTAATATAGGTTTATACATAAGATAAATTCGACTATAAATATTTATTAGAAAGATAAAACTATTTCCTACATAATAGTATTTTATTTATAATTTTTATACATTAAATAAGTTAATTTATTTATGACACAAAGATGATGCAGTAATTATCTTATTAATGAAATATTGATATAATTGATGTTATAAATACCCAAATAAATGTAATTTGAGACTTTTTATGAATTACACTAATTTTATAGGTTAATATGACATTATAGTATTGCTTTAGTTCACTCTTTTCGAACTAATCATTCTGTTATGATTTTCACAAATATCAATTAGAAAATAGAGTCAAAATTGACATAAAATTGTTTTTAAAACGAATATTATATTATTAATTGTTATTTTATTTCTAAAAATCTAAGGTTCTTCCAAATTACTTGGATAATGTTATATATATTAATAATAAACAACTTGGCATTCGTTTGGCTTGTTATAGTAAGTTTATTAACTTTATAGTGTAAGAAAAAAAGAAGACACGGTAAAAGTAAAATTATTTATCTTAAGGATAAATCTAAATGATAAGGTTAAAATGGAAACCTAAACTTGTCTAAATTATATTGTATGAGAATTTATCGACCCATAACCACCTTATATCCTAAATAACTCAATTTGGAGCTATTAAAAACCTATTATGACTTTATAATAAAATAATATTTTTTATTTTTTTCAAAGGTGCCCCTCTCCTCCCTTATAAAAGGGAACCTCCTCCCTCTCTTCCTCACACCACTTTGTGCCTTCAAAATCGGTCAAAACCTTCCAAATTATCTTCTCCACTTCCCTAGAAATATCCTAGAGGTCCTGGTATTTTTAATAGACCAATTTTAGTTCCCTAAGAGGAGGTCTCAAAGAGGCGCTTCAAAGAATAGGTAATGTCCGTTACCGATTCTTTCAACTTTATTTCTTCTTAAACTTCTTCATATTTAGTTGTTTCATTATGAAGTAATAACATAAGTATCACTCATATATTGGTATGTTATTATAAGTATGAAAAAACCCTATTTCACCATCTATCCATCCTACGGAAAATGAAATCACCGCGTGTGCGTACGTACGGAATACCGTCTCCACGCCGTGGTGTAATCAATTTTCCCCCACCACCTTACTTGGATGGGTATACTGGTGTAAATAATAACTATATATGATTATTGTAAAGTGATATTGATTCTGAAATAGTATAAATAAACAACAATATAATTCCACGAACATGGGAAATATATCATCGCTCGTGCGTACTTACGGAATCTCGTCTCTACGATGTGCTGCGACTCGTTATACATGATCTTCATTGCATAATGATTATATAAATGAATTTAATGAATGGATATGATATATATTACACTAATACCATTCTGGAAATGAATTATCTATAACCAAATATAAGAATTAGAATTTATTCGTCAAAACACGCATAAGAACAAAAAGTAATAAACACCTGAATAACAAGTAGCAATGAAATATTACCAATAAGAAGCAAAGAATATGACCATATATGATATCATAAAAATAATTATGATTCTGTAATAAGTCAAAGACATTATTTAAATCATTATAAAGGAGGTTTAGACACTTACGAAGAAAATCGGACCTAAGGTAAGGGAAAATCTCACATTCTCATTTTTATCCGAGATTGTTTATACTTCAGAATTTACTGGGGAATATTTTTCATCCACATCCATGTTTCCTCAATATGTAATATTTATATTCATCTACAATTTTTTATATCAAATTTTACCCTTAGATTAGTTTTAGTAAAAGATATGAAAGAAATCTTTTGTCGTTTTTCGTACGAGGTACTTTTTTACTTTTCTGACAAAAGTACGAGAGGAATGTCTTTTTTTTAACTTATACGGCATGAATGGATTTTTTCAACATTACATCAATGATGATTCCTTTACAAGTTTTCATGTTTATTTTTAATCAACTTTTTTTAGTTCATAATTATATTACATGTTAAGAAAGGAAAATGTTTTTGATGTAGAAAGGATATTTTCCTCAAGAATGGAATTCAAGTGTTTTATCAAAATTATTTTCCATCTAAGATAATATAGGGTTCTGGTTCTATCCCTATTATTAAATTGATTTGATTATGTTGTGATGGAATTATTTTTATGAATTCCTTTATCTTATATGAATTTTTTTATGATGTCACGATGTTTAATAATCCCATTTTTATTACATGGGTTATGATATGATGTATGGTTTATGATTTTTTGGCACACATAAGAATGGTATCATTATGAGATGGGTGGGACCTATATCTCCCTCCAATGAATTGGGTAAAGATTTATATCTCATGAGATTGAAATTTCTGGAACGGCAGGTTATACTGGTTCAGTGAAACAAGACTGAAACGAGGAGCGAACTCGGTTCAGAAATGGACATTGTCTGCTAAGATAGCCTTGGCTATGAGTCTTGACTAATAAGAAATGATTATCTATGATTATGTGTGTATGCAAAAAAGTTTCATGTTTTATGTTATTATTATTCGGATTACATTTCACTACTATGATTTATCCCATGTTATGACATTATGATCTCTTTTGCAGGTTAAGATTTCCAAAATTTTATGTTCTTATGAATATGATGTGATTGATATTTATATTGTATACCCTTACTGAGAATTTGAGCTCACCCTTTTGTATGTTTTCTTTCCCCAGGTCAGGAAGAAGGTTTTTTAAGTAGGATATTCCAAAAGGGACTCTAGATATGACGAAATAAATGGGATACAGTGTAGATGCTTTGTGAACAGTTGTTTATGTTCCATGTTTCTAAAGGCACTAAACTATTACGGTCCTTTGGTGTCTGTTTTTGTTATGTAATAAGTATTCCTCAAATGTAATGTAATTTTCATGTACGTCAAGCTTCGGGTCTCTATAGTTGGTATTAGAGGAAAGGTTTAGTCAAAATTTGGAAACTATGATGCGAAAAAGTTAGTGAGATCCCTAGAGATATTTCTAAGGTATGTCTAGGGATGTCCCTAAGGATAAGTATACGTATAGGATATAGTCCTAGAACTACGGTAATGATATTAGAATTTAACCTAAGATATTAGATATTGAGGGTACTCCTCCTTTACTATGTTGTTTAAACTAGAATGATATTTCCCTCTCACACTATTCTTTTTGGGTTTTAGAAAATGGCTGGAAACCGGAAGATTCATGATAATGGAGGATATTATAGACAATGGAGTGATATTCTTCATGAGTAACCAAATGAAATGGGATTTGGAAGTCCAAACATCATTATTATGCCGAATCCGAAATTTCATAATATGATCAATAAACTCAAATTTGGTAAGTTTCCTGACTCAGAAAATAAGAGGAAGATGAAGTTTCATGATGATCATAGTGGAATGAAAGTTCAATTTCCCCTATGTAAATCATGTGGGAACAGGCATCAAGGATAATGTTTCAAATGAACTAGAAGGTGCTTTGGGTGTGGAAACGAAATACATAAATCCAGTAAGGGCAAAGGAAACGGTTCAGTTAACACCATGGATGAGGATAATGGTATTGCTAAGACATCAGAAATGGTTAAATGTTTTAAATGTGGAATGTACGGGCATTATGCAAACCAATTCCCTAAGGGAAAGTCTCATGAAGAGAATCAGTATGGTCGTATGGGTAATATTTATGTTGATGATGTTGAAGAGACTACTAATGATATGTTAGATGAAAGAATTGTTGAAGCTCGGTCAATGGTTTAAAAAGGTAGTGGAATGATTAAATGTTTATCAAGTGTAATGTTGTATAAGAAATCTCATTGTACTATGGAATAAAGAGACATCTAAGGATTGTTAAACTGTTGTCTTTCCTTAAGTTTTGAAAGTGTGTGAGGAATGGTAACATGAATTTTTGGAAAGTAGATGATATGCGCATAATGAAGGGATAAGGAGAAAATTAAATGTTTGATAGTATTCATGAGATCATGACTGATATAAGGAGAAGGTTATATCATGGTTTGAGTTTATAGAATTTTTGGATTTTGGTATGTGGAAATAGATAACTTTTGACATCATTCAGGTTTTCAATAAGGTTTAATGGGTATTCATTTTTCAAGAGAATACATGATTATGATATTCACAAGATTGGAATGTGACCAACAAGATAATGGGGATAAATGACGGTTGGTTAATGACATTTCAAGTAATCGTTTTCTTTATAATATGATCTTGGACTGAAGTATTTTGGATAAATATTAGAATAGATTATGTTGGACATCAGATAGTATTGTTTAAATATAGAATTTTTTTCAATATTGTTGATGGGATGTTATAGTAATGTAGTTTTAGAAAAAGGACAACCTGAAGGATGGACGGCAACCCATCGCGTCGTACAAGGCTGTGGGAATCGAACCCACAACCGAAGTGCGATTGGCCTTTAACGCCTACCACTAGCCTACAGGAAGTCCCTGTTTAGTAGAAACTAGTTTTATTATATTAATCAGTATGATATATGAGGTATAAATCCATTTTAGGAACCATATATGATTAATCTCACTATAGATCGACTTATGTATATTTAATAAGTTTTGCTAACCTTTTGTTTGAGATAGATGGAATGACCCATCATTCTATCACATGATCTACTAACACTTCACGACTAACAAATTCAACTTCATTTCTTTAAGAGATGAAGTGGAAATTGTTCAAGGCACAAACAACAGTGAGATTATACCAAAATAAAGTAAGTATTTATTCTAATTCAAAATCATCAAATTTATGGAAATGATCTTGAAATCCAAAAATGTTGTTCTAGTGCCCTTATATCCGATGAATCATATGGTACCCTAGATCATCACAAATGTATGGATTTGTGATTGTTGGCTTTTTCATAGCCATGTTCTCTACCACTCTCCATCAGAACTTGATGGTTAGATTTTTCTTCCATATCCATATTTTCACCTATGTTCTTCTACGTGAAAACCCAGTGATGAGTTAATTTGGTTAATCATTACATTTCATACTTTAGTTTTTAATGCCATGTTTTGGTATTCCTTATTACAATGTGGGTTTCTATTAAAGAAACTTTCGAGTAGTAAACCATTTATAACCCCGACGAATTTCTAGGGAGAAATTTATTTTAATGGGGGTAGAATGTAACACCCCGAGATTTTATGAAAAATATTCCTTTTTAATTTCATTAATGTCTTGTGTTGTACGTAATACCGAGTTTCACTAAACGAGATATTATTATAGTATTATTATGAATTAGCCGTTATGAATAGTAATACCCACATTTTGAAATTTTATAAATTTTATCTTTCAAAATGGACTTTATTTTTGGATTCGTAATATCTAAATTATCTTAAGGTGATGTTTTGGTACTTTTCGGACAACTTTCATATTCTGAGGAATAGTGGAAATTACTAAATTTTAATTAAAAACACCTTTTTGATCGAAATAATTAATAGTGATAAATTATTAATCTGAGTGGTTTTAAAGTATATTTAGAATATATTTATACCATTTAATACAATGTTGTTCATTGGATGTAATTTCACATTTAAACCAGACATAAACAAGTGTCAATATTTTGATAGTTATTATCTATTAAAAACACGCTATTTGTTTTGATGACGAGAATTAATTTTTAAATTAATTAATGGAATGGATATGTTTTGAATTTGGTAAAATAGACATCATTTTTGAATTCATAATATCAACTATAGCTTAGTCCTATTTTTTGGTATTTTTCTGGAAACTTTCATTTTTTGAAGAATAGTGAAACCACTAAGTGGTAGTTAAAAAACTGAATTTTTCATAAAACTCAATTTTACCGCTTCTGTGAGTGGAATTTCGAAAATCCGAGAGACACGGTTAATATCAAGGACTAAAATATGGTTCAATGAGATTAAAATATTTTTTGGTGAATAGTAGCTTTTTACTTTTATTTACCACGGTTTAATGTAAATAGGATAATTTAGGATAAAAATGATATTATTATTACCCTAACACATGTCCTAATTCTATTGTATAAGTGTAATTAGACCAAAAAAAACCTTAGGAATAAAATATGACCATATAGTCCCACTTGTATTAGATTAGGACATTTAATATTAATTTATTTAAAGAAGGGTTAAAATAGTTAAAATCAATGTTTAATAAGTATATCATTTTTAATATAGGGTTATAAAAAAGATAAATTCGACTATAAATATTCATTAGAAATATAAAACTATTTCCTACATAATGGTATTTTATTTATAATTTTTAGATATTAAATAATTTATTTTAATAATGACACAAAGATGATGCAGTAATTATCTTATTAATGTAATATTGACATAATTGATCTTACAAATACCCAAATAAATGTAATTTGAGAATTTTTATGAATTCCAATAAATTTCTAGGTTAATATGACATGTGTTTATTGATATAGGTAACTTTTTGAGAACTAATCATACTGTTATGATTTTCACAAAAATCAATTACCAAATAGTGTCAAAATTGACATAAAATAGTTTTTAAAACTAATATTATATTATTAATTGTTATTTTATTCCTAAAAATTTAAGATTCGGCTAAATGACTTATATAATGTTATATATATTAATAATAGACAACTTGGGGTTCGTTTGGCTTGTTATAGTAAGTTTATTAACCTTATAGTGTAAGAAAACAAGAAGACGCGATAAAAGTAAAATTATTTAACTTAAGGTTAAATCTAAATGATAAGATAAAAATAGAAACCTAAACATTTCTAAATCCTATTGTATGAGATAATTTTCACCCATACCCACTTTAGCTTCTAAATAAATCAATTTGGAGCTCTTTAAAATCGAATATGACTTTATAATAAAATAATATTTTTAGTTTTTTCAAAGGTGCCCCTCTCCTCTCTTATAAAAGGGCACCTCCTCCCTCTCTTCTTATCACCACTTTGATCCTTCAAGATCGTCCAAACCCTGCCTAATTATCTTCTACATTTCCCTAGAAACATCCTAGAGGTCCTGGTTATCTTCAAAGACCAATTTTAGTTCCCTACGAGGAGGTCTCAAAGAGGTGCTTCAAAGAATAGGTCATGTCCGTTACCGATTCTTTCAACTTTATTTCTTCTTCCACTTCTTCGTATTTAGTTGTTTCATTATGAATTAACAACATTAGTATCACTCATATTCTGATATGTTATTATAAGTATGAAATATCCCTATTTCACCATTTATCCATCCTACGGAAAACGAAATCACCGCGCGTGCGTACGTACGGAATACTGTCTCCACGCCGTGGTGTAATATATTTTCATCCACAATCTTACGTGGATGGGTATGATGGTGTAAATAATAACTATATATGATTATTGTAAAGTTATATTGATTCTGATATAGTATACATACCCTCCAATACAATTCCACGATCATGGGAATGATATCATCGCTCGTGCGTACGTACGAAATACCATCTCCACGATGTGATGCGACTTGTTATACATGATCTTCATTTCATAATGATTATATAAATTAATTGAATGAATTAATATGATATATATTACACTAATACCTTTCTGGAAATGAGGTATCTATAACCTAAAGATAAGAATAAGAATTTATTCGACAAAACACGCATAAGAACAAAAAGTAATAAACACCCGAATAACAAGTAGCAATGAAATATTACTAATAAGAAGCTAAGAATATGACCATATATGATATCATAAAAATAAGTATGATTCTGGAATAAGTAAATGACATTATTTAAATCATTATATAAGAGGTTCAGATCCTTACGAAGTAAATCAGACCTAAGGTAAGGGAAAATTTCACAATCTCATTTTTATCCGAGATTGTTTATACTTCAGAATTTACTGGGGAATATTTATCATCCACATCCATGTTTCCTCAATATATAATATTTATATACTTCTACAATTTTTTATATCCAATTTTACCCTTCGGTGAGTTTTTAGTAAAATATATGAATGAAATATTTGGTCGTTTTTCGTACGAGGTACATTTTGACTTTTCCAAAAAAAGTACGAGAAGAATGTATTTGTTTAACTTATACAGAATGAATGGATTTTTAGAACATTACTTCCATGAAGCTTACTTTACAAGTTTTCAAGTTTATTTTTAATCAGCTTATTTTAGTTCAAAATTATATGACATGTTAAGAAAGGAAAATGTTTTTGAAGTAAAAAGGGTATTTTCCTCAAGAATGGATTTCAAGTGTTTTATCAAAATTATTTTCCATCTAAGATAATATTGGGTTCTGTTTCTAACCCTATTATTACGTTAATTTGATTATTTTGTGATGGAATTATTTTTATGAATTCCTTTATCTTATATGAATTGTTTTATGATGTCACGATGTTTAAGAATCCCATTTTTATTACATGGGTTATGCTATGATGTATGGTTTATGATTTTTTGGCACACATAAAAATGGTATCATTATGAGATGGGTGGGACCTATATCTCCCTAAAATTCATTGGGTAAAGATTTATATCTCATGATATAGACATGGCTGGAACGGCAGGTTAAACCGGTTCAGTGAAACATGACTGAAATGAGGAGTGAACTCAGTTCAGAAATGGACTTTGTCCGCTAAGATAGTCTTGGCTATGAGTCTTGACTACTAAGAAATGATTCTCTATGATTATCTGTGTATGCAAAAAAAATTCATGTTTTATGTTATGATTATTAGGATTACATTTCGCTACTATTATTTATCCCATGTTATGAAATTATGATCTCTTTTGCAGGTTAAGATTTCCAAAATGTTATGTTCTTATGAATATGATGTGATTGATATTTCTTTTGTATACCCTTACTAAGCATTTGAGCTCACCCTTTTGTATGTTTTCTTTCCCCAGGTTAGGAAGAAGGTTGTTAAGTAGGATATTCCAAAAGGGATTCTAGATATGACGAAATAAATGGGAGACAATGCAGATTCTTTATGAACCAGTTGTTTATGTTCCATGTTTCCAAAGGCACTAAACTATTACGGCCCTTTGGTGTCTGTTTTTGTTATCTAATAAGTATTCTGAAAAATTAATGTAATGTCCGTGTACGTCAACCTTCGGGTCTCTATACAAATCATAGATTTTCAGATCTATTTTATCATTTAATAAAATATTAATTTATTTAAAAACTCATTTATGTGAATTTATATATTATTCAAATCATGAATTTTTTAAAAAATCCAAACCAACTTGATTCTTTAAAAAACCATAATTAATTCAAAAATAAAAAGTCATAATATTCTATAAAATTTATGTATAGCATAAAAAGTATCAAAATAAATTTATTTTAACATTTATAATCTCACATATTTAAGACAACCATTAATGAAGTAATCATTAAATTATTATTATGTCAAAAATAAATAAATTTATTTGATGTCAAAAAATTAATAACAACATTCTATGAAATAGGAAATATTTTTAGATTTTTAATGACTATTTATAGTCAAAAATATCAATTATATAAACCCTCATTAATTATTTTTTGCAAAACAATACATGTTTATGATATTTTTATTTTTACTTTAAATAAAAAACAATTAATGTCATTATCTTCCCCAAATTTCTTTTAAAGGCCAAAAGTATCATCGAAGGATTGTATTGGTCAGGCAAGACTCATACAATAATGTTAGAAAAAGTGTTAAGGTAATTTTATATTATTATAATATTATTTTTATCTTGAATTACTTTATTTTCATTTTACCGCGGTAAAAAAAAGTCACATATTACTATTCAAGGGAAAAAATATTTTCATCTTAGTGAACCACAATTTACTTACTATTTACAGCCATTATATGTGATTTCTAAAATCCAATTCATAGTTATGGAATAATTTAATTGAAATGAAGAAGTCATTTTTAACTACTTTTAGTGTTTCTCACTATTCATAAAAAATTAAACATTCTTAGAAAAATACCAAAAATTCAACCCAAGCTAATCATGATATTCTGAATTCAAAAATGAAGCCTTTTTTAAAACAATCATAACATCGATGTTTCATTAATTAATTTAATATTAATTTTCATTGTATAAAACAAAAAGCGTGTTTTTAAGAACTAAAAACTATCAAAAAATTGACACTTTTTTATGTCCAATTTCGATGTGAAATTATTTCTAATGACCAAAATTGGATTATATGGTAAATATATAATCCAATTTCACATTAAAACGAATTAAAATAAAAATATAACTATGTAAATAAATTAAATTAAACGGCAATTTTGAATTAAAATATAGTAGTTGTTCACTATTCCTTAAAAATATGATCTTTATCAAAAAATTACCAAATTTCATCCAAACAAATTTTGATGTCCCAATTATAAAGTTGAATTTTATTTTTTCAAATAAAACATATAAAAGTGACAAAAAAATATATTTAAAAACAGTTCTCCGTCAAAAGGTGGTAAATCGACCTTTTATAGAATATTAGAGTATTTATGCTTAAAAGTATATTCATTAACATTTTAGCCTCTAACATTTATTGGATAAATGTAAAAAAATTTAACAAACATGTGTAATCATATTGTAGTTATTTCTTTTCGTTCCTACCAAGACAACGTCTATGCATTAACTACCATTTAAAATAATTAAAATATATTATTATTTTTCAGTATAACTCAACGTTGTGTGCAGCGTAAGATTTCAAAGAAACATGTTGTTAAGTATCGAGTATTCCATCTAACATAAAATCCCCTATAAAGAAAAATTAATATTTAATTGACAAATATTGATATATATGAAAATGCCATATTCTTTATTTACATGTGATGTTACATCCTTCCCCCTTTTGGAATCACATCGCCGTAATTGTAAAATTGGACTTGGAAACTTCATTAATAGTACCACATCAGAAGAAGAGTCAATAAAAAAAATCCCATTAACAGAATGAAAGAGAATTACAAAGTTTCCCCATGATATCCCATACAAGAATTCTATGTAGGAAAACATTGATATGGAAGAGTAACTAAGTGTAATGTTCTAGTGGAGAGTGAAAGAAAACATGGTCAGGAGAAAGTTAACTCCCAGAAAACCATAAACTTCTTAAAGGTTAAATGGTCTTTGATTCCCTAGTTAGAAAAGTAAACGGACAACATTTTTGTATTTTATGTTCCTTTTCATGAATTTGAGGAATTATTTTACTACACAGAATAAGAACATAAAGAAATATACGTACCATTCCTGTATTGTTTTATCCTTTACTAAATTTATACCACAAACTCATCTTTTCTCCAAATGATGACTATTCCAGATTACGTGGTCACACCTAATGCACTATAATCAATTTATAGAGAATGAAATAATACAAAAAATATGAACTATATATTTCCCATTTCATTAAAAATTAACCAAAACCAAAATGGTTTGTAAAAGACCATATAATCCACAAAAAGGACAATTCCTTTATAAAAAGAAATACTATTCCTAATCTCATAAATTCAACAAATAGTACCCTAAGACTAACAAAGACCATTCAATAAACAATTTTCGTTATAATTATTCAATATAATCCAAACTAATATTGAAACCCAAAACATTGAAGAATTTAATCCCATAGTATTGCACTGTAAATCTTAACATTTATCTAAAAATAACATCGACTACCCTTAAAGTCTCATTCTAGAGTGTATTTAACCAATTCATGTATTCTCTATGATATGTTAATAATTTCCATAACTAATCCAAATCACTATATGTCCACAATAAAAACATATATTCTTCCATATATAAAATTCCACCATTACTCCTAAAATGAAATCCCAATGTAATCTATTTTCCGTAGGAAAATAGTGTTCCTAAAAGAGATAACATCTTCAAAAATAATCTTTATCATTTAATCACCAAATAATTTTTCAATACTATGGATATACATTTCATAAAACAAAAGTTCCCAAAATCAACTCATTGTTGGTTCAAAAATTCATTCAACTAAAATAACAAGTCATACTTACTAGGGAATTCACGTTGTCCAGTGGTAGGCGATAAATCCAAATCACACTTTGGTTGTGGGTATGATTCCCACAGATTTTTCCAACTTTATGTGTTGTGACATGGTGTGTGTGTTGTCCTTTTTCAAAAACTATATAATTTTATAACATTTCCCAAAAAAGTGATAAATTCCTAAAAAATAACCGTAACATATATTAACCACATAGGTTATTTAATACCATACATTTTTCATCCCAAAATACAATAACCATTTATCACCTCTAAAATAACTATGACTCTTTCTAATATGCTAACCATTATGGTTATGTCACTTATACTTAAATAACACTCTAACCTCTAATGTTATCTAAACTGACTTGTGATACCAACTATAAGGCCCTAGCCTTAAAAATTATATAATCTTGAATGAAGTTAAAAATTAACATTGAGGATCTTTTTAGGTTTATAGTTTTAGAGAATTAAGCCCTAACTATTACATTACATCTCAAATATTAAAATGTATACACTTATACTCAGTTTCCATTTTTTCATAAAATAAAAACTCTTATAAAAAGAAACATGTCTACTTCCATGTTTTAGACAGCATTATTTTTCATTGATCCCATCCTCGACCCTATCCATCTTTATGTCATGTGGAAAACATTTTAAAAAACCCGGGATGAGCAAAAAAATCTCAGAAGGGTTTATTAAATACACAAATAAAACATTATTTCATCAATACACACAAAACATAATCTCTTTAACATACCTCATGAAATTATAAGATTTATGAATAACACTTAGAAATCATAAATCAAAAAGGTAACTTGTGGAATACATAACATACATACATTATAGATTTCATAGCAACATAGGGAGATACATTTGGAATACCCCTCATAGTATATTCCCTAAATATCTTTGGACAAAAATTATTGTTTTCCTCTGTCATGTTACCCAATTCATTGGAGATATATCTCGGGCTCACCCTCCCTATGTTTAAAAGACATCATAAAATATGACTTTGATTTGAAAAGGAGACTGAAATATTCCCTTACTGATTTGGTAAGTTAGGAAACATACAACACATGATAGAAGGATCAAAAAATGAAGATGTAAATAACCATAAATTAATTTATATTAAAAAATGAATATATTCATGGTCACTACATACACCACACAAAAGTAAATAGTGGAAAATAAAGCATAAATGTATTGGGAATAAAAAGTGAGATGAAAACCCCTTACCTCTTGTCCGACGTGACTCGTATGTTCCATGTTCTTACTAAATAATAAATTACATTTAATTTATACATCCTTAATATAATTTCTCTTTTTTATTATTCATTTTATATAACTTATCACCTTGCTTTAAAAATTAGTTAATCATATGAGTTCATATCATACATTTTGTCGATGTTTGGATCTTTAGTAAAAAATGAACTTGTTATAATTAAAAATTGTCCATGTGGTCAAAATTAAATTATATACATGATTATATTCATGATTTACATCTTTTATATATATCATATATATACATTGAATATGTATTTATAATATTCAATATCATTTTTAATTAATAAATGAAACACACCGTTCATGGAGATGGTAAGCCATATGTACGCATGAACGATACATTCATTTCTATTTTATTTTCAAAGGAATGAAAAATTAATAATACATAGGTATATTATAATTCTATTATAATATATATATTATTTAATTTCATTAACTCAATCCTGTATACATTCCATGTATGGAATTAATGTGTTATATCACTTTGAGGGGGTAGTAGTCCCCACTTCCTAAAATAAAATTATCGTATTTACCCATTATGGAAACCATAAATATATTTTATAAATTTAATATCCAGAAGCATATAAACAATATAAATATAATATATATAACATATAAATACATTTCCATCATAATTTCAACCATAAGAGGTGGTAGGAGAATATTGAACAATCATCGTTTTGGGAGGAAATAATTCACCGTCCACAGAAACAGTATGTTCTTTACCCATTAGATGTAGGTGTGTGTAAGTGTAGTTTTAATAATTCTCATAAATAAAAAAGAGTATATTGAGGATACTGGTGTTCTTATGTAAACAAATAATAATAAAAGAATAGGGAGTGAATAAGTAAAATAAAATAATATAATTTGAGGGAAGATGTTACCTTTATATCAAGTAACACCCTATGGTTTGAACCAGAAGGTTTTCTTGAAGTGTCGTCTGCCTAAGTTAAGGATTCTAGGAGGAAGAGATGGATGTTGGGAGCTTATTGGGGTATAGTTTTAAAGAACCATGGGGATTTAGAGGTGTGACTAATGGGTTATATAACGTGTTATTTTATAAGAGGGAGGATGGAGCGCTTTATGAATGTTTGAAAGTATTATTTTATTATAAAACGATTTTCATTTTCAAAAAGACAAAAACCCATTAAATTCGAAGATAAAATTAATATATGTCGAAATATAGTCATCCAATAATAATTTCACATTTTTGGGATATTTGTTTTATCCATATGGTTTTTATTTAACCCTTTGTTAACTTATTTAATTTTCACCATGGCTTCTTGAATTATTAGACTATATGGAAAATATATTTATTATAAAATATGAAAAGACCCAAAATGGATAATTAGTGAAGTTTTTAACATCATATATGTCATTTGGCCTAATCATAGATTTTTAGGATTTTTTATCATTTAATATAAAATTTATTTATTTAAAAAGGCATTTTTTTCAATTTTTAAACTTTTTATATCTTGAATTAAAAAAACAAATTGATTTTATTGAAAAAAAATCATTAATTAAAAGATAAAAATTTATCCTAATCTATGAAATTCGTGCATGGCTTAAAAAGTTTCAAAATAAATTTATTTTAATATTTATTTTCTCATTTACTTAAAACATTCATTGATGAGGTAATCATTATATCATCATTGTGTCAAAAATAAATAAATTAATTTGATGAATGAAAATTAACAATAAATTTATATGATATAGGAAATCATTTTATCTATCTAATGACTATTTATAGTAAAATATATATATATTATATAACCCCACATTAAAATTGTTTAAGCAAAACAATACATGATTATTGTATTTTTATAATTACTTTAAATAAAAAGCTAATAATGTCATTATATTACCCAAATGACTTTCAAAGGACAAAAGTCTCACCCATGTATTTTATTGGTAGGCCATGACTCATCCAGTAAGGTTAGGAAAATTTTTAAGATAATTTTATATTATTATAAAATTATTTTCACCTTGAATTACCCTATTTACGTTTAACTATAGTAAATAAAAGTCAAAAGTTACAATTCTACAAAGAAAAATTCAACTTATTGAACAAAATTTTACATACTAATGACAACCATGTATTTTTAATTTTTTAAATTCAATTCATAGAAGCGGTAAAAGTTCATTTAAATAAAAAATTAGTTTTTTAACTACTTTTAGGGTATTTCACTATTTATAAAAAATTAAAAGTTTTCAAAAAAATCCCAAAAATTCAACCAAATCTAATTTGGATATACTAAATTAAAAAATGAAATCTATTTTACCAAATTCAAAACATAGATGTTTCAATAATTAATTTAAAATTAATTTCTTTTGTCAAAACCTAAAAGCCTATTTTTAAGAAATAATAACTATCAAGAGATCGACACTTGTTTATGTCCAATTTCAAAGTGAAATTACATATAATGACCAAAATTGGATTAAATGGTAAAAATATAATCTAATTAAACTTAAAATACAATAAAAATAAAAATACTATATAAATAAATTATAATAAAAGGATCTTTTGAATTAAAATAAAGTATTTTCATTATTCATTAAAAGAATGACTCTATCAAAAAATACCAAAATTTCATCCAAAGTAAATTTTGATATCCCAATTCTAAGGATAAATTTTATTTTATCAAATATTAGATATAAATTTTACAAAAACTATATTTAAAAAGGGTTCTCCATCTAAATGTGTTAAATCGACCTATTAAAGAATATTAGTGAATTTATGATTAAAATTAAATTCATTCACATTTTATCCTATAACTTTTATTGGATAAATTTAAAAACATTAAAGAAACATGTGTAATCAAATTGTAGTTAGGATCTTTCATTCTCTCCATGAAAATGTCTATTCGTTAACTACCATTTAATATAATAATATAATATTATTATTTTTCAGTATTAGTCAAAGTTGTGTGCAAGGTAAGATTTCAAAGAAACATGTTGTTGCTTATCATGTACGCTATGGAATATAGAGTCCCCTATAAATAAAATTAATATCTAATTAATAAATAATAATTATTATAAAAAATTAATATTCTTTATTTACCTGGGATAGTACAATTTTACCCGTATTTACTTGATTTACCCTTTAACCATGGTAAAAATAATAATTACTGAAGTTAGTATTCATATTATCCTGATAGAAAAGGTAAATATTTAAAAAATATTGATGTTATTATTCCAAATATGGAATCTATTTTACCATACTCAATACATATAATTGGTAGATATGAATTTGAAATTATTTCCTGTTGTCAAAATAAGAAAATGAGTTTTTATGAAGTAAAATATTTCCAAAGATTGACATGTGTTTATGTCCAATTTCATTGTGAAATTACCTCCAATAATCATCCTTAGATTAAATGATAAAAAAATAATCTAATTACATTTTATGACCAACTGAAAGGAAAATATAACTATATAAATAAATTAAATGAAGGGGTAATTTGGAATCGAAATGAAGTATTTTTCAGTATTCATTAAAATATGGATTTTTAAGGAAAATACATAAATTTCAACCAAATTAAATTTGATTTCCCATTTATAAATAAGATTTTTATTTTTACTAATATAACATATAAAACTAACAAAAAATAGATTTTAAAAGGGTTCTCCTTCTAAAAGTGGTAAATTATCCTTTTAAATTTATTAAATTATTTTATGCTTAAAATTGGATTTCTTCTCATTTTAATCCTCTTAAATTAATTGGATAAATGTATAAAAATTAGCAAACATTTTTAATCATATATCGGATAGTTCTATTTATTCTGGATGATACAATGGCTTAGCATTAAATACCATTTAAAATAATTGTATTATTATTGTATTGTTTTTCAGTATAACTCAAAGTTTTGTGCAATGTGAGATTTTAGAGAAACCCATTGTTGTGTGTCGATTAAACTATAGGAAAAATTGTCCCACCTAATGTAAAATTAATATTTAATTGTAATATATTAATAAATATGAGAATGTATTACTCTATAAATACCTGGCATCTTACATGTATTAGGATTACCATGATCATGATGTCTAATAATTATGTACTTCTATCATTTAGAATTTAGATACTATTATAATGAATAATATTTAGACATTGATATTATATCTATATTCATTTCATTTGTTTTTTAGTTAAATAGAACATTTGTTATGTTATATACCTTACCATATTGATTGTACCATATCTAATCATGATAATCATGTAATTGAGAAAATTATATGAATTTTCATCCATTCACCTTAAAATATTAATTATGAATTATTCATTCATGATAACATATATTTTATGTAACCATGACATGGAATATTATCTCACCCTTATCTTATTTATTTTCATTAGTAATTGAAGATGAATTCACTGAATTAGTTCAAGGATGTCAAATGTTTTATAATAATATTCTTTCTATATTTATTCACAATGTATCATGGGTCTCATGTACGTATTTGGTTCTACAAGACTCTTAAACTAATCGACCATTTTTGATGTGACCCCTAGTATGATATACAAATGTAATTAAGTGGACACGTGTTCTTTGCTTACTTTTTTTGGGGTCATTACAATGTCTAACTAGCACTTTTTCATGGATTCAAATTCAATGGGATGGGACCTTTTTCACGATCATCATGAAGGATATGGTTAAGGTTATCTTGGGATTAGACCTAGTAAATGAATTGGGAAATGTAAGAATATCTACTCTTGGTGGAATGATTTGGGTAAAAACATTGTTTGGCATAAAATGGGTTCTTGATGTGATGATGTTCGAGGTAGTTTTAGAAACATTGTTTGAGGACTACCATGACTTCATTGGTATAAAAATAAATATTGTGGGGTGTTTTATTGTCTTATAGATTTATTGGATGTTATTTTCAATGGGAAATTGTAATTTTAAATATATGATAAGTTTATTTTAAAAATGATATTCATATCTAGATTTTAAGTTGTTGGATACATTAGAAGGAATTTTTAAAAACGGAACAAGTCCTTGTTGGTCCGATGAGTTTTCAAAAAATGGATGGAGTCTGGTTGGATTGTCAGGTGGTTGGAAAGTTACAACTGTAGCCTATTCACAGTGTGAACATAATGTTCAAACAATGAATTTTTGGGATAGTGGGGGATGTCATCAACTTAAAATGGTTGGTGGAGTTAAATAAAGGTTTAAACAATGAAATTGGTGTCATATGTTTTTTCAGATATAATGGTGTGTTAGATCCGCCATATATTTTTTTTAAAACCATGCACACAAGGGGGTGTATTGTGATGGTTCATTTCTTTTTTATTTATCCCTTCATTACCGCATTCATAGAGGCGATTTTGGGTGGGTTCTTTTAGAGATTTTTCAAGATTATCTCCTTTAATTTTCCTTTATTTGGTTTATTAATTCTTTCCCTAATCTCACTATATTTAATTATTGGTTTTCATAGTATTTCACATGATCCTAGTGAATTCATTCATTATTTGTATTGATTTTGTGTTTTTTGGATGTAATAGGAACCATATGATTGATCATATATCGTTGGAAGCAGTTCCAGTTGAGGTCAATTATTTCCATAGTTTTTTTACCGACTTTTGTTAAATTTGGAAAATATCTAGTTGAACAGGTGTTTCATGATAGATATTTTGGCAAGGATGGTTCCAAGTGTGTTCCACGAACCTTCTATGACATATTGGTCTTGGTTTCTGTGTGGAGAAAGTGCTTTATGATTTTTCATGTGTTATTCCTATTTGGATAAAATTAAATATTAATTAAATATTATTATAATTTTTTAATTCAATATGACAAAAGGAAGATCATGGGTGGAGGGACGTTCTTGGATGAGACATGGATGAGCATACTTAAGGTGTTGTGGATCTTGCCTTTACTGCAACTCCATATATGAGGTTGGTTGTCTATTTAATAAAATTTTATATGAATATAATGTGTGATATTTATATAGATGTATTTTTAAGGGTTTTCATAGAAAATATAGGATTTTGGGTGGACTTAGAGAAGACATTGAGCGATGATGGGTATCTTATGCCTGGAATAGGTTTTCTCTATCTTCATAGTGATTTGGGATTTCCCAATGATGACATGTCCAATGGTATAGAGTGTGAGATAAATATATAAGAGGACTTTGGTAGGTCCCATGGTTGGAGTGGTGTTGTGAGTATCCTTGAAATGGTTTCCACATGCCTAGATGGGTAGATGTTAGAGGCATAGGTCTAGTGAAGATTAGAAAGATAGTCATATGTCACAAACACTTCCTATTCACACCCTTTTGAGGGTTCTCGGAGACATGTTGAGGGCTGTTGAAAGGAAGATTCCTACGTTATGCGATAACTTGAGATGGATATATTTTTATTATAGGTATTAGTTTAAATCATATATCCATCATTAAATGTAAGATGAGGCCTACATGTGGATCGAGGGATTTGTTTGGGACTTAGAAATTAGATACAATATTATTTTGATGGATATGGATGAGGATATTCTCTAGGTATTGTGATCGGGAGTGATGAGGGATAGTCATAACTATTCTAGAAATTAGATTCTATGTTGATTTATCCCAAATGTTCTAATGTTATAGTAGGGTGACGAACATGACATGGTATCAATGTTGGGGGACAATAATAGGTATATTTTACCCAATGGGTTCCCTAATGGGGACATGATATTTTTCCTGAAAAGGGTTTCGGTCATGATGGACTAGATACATGGGATCCGTTGGTAAGATATGTTACTTGATATGAGCCCTCTCTTCAGAATGGTTTATGCTTAAGCATATTCTTGTGGGACATTACCTTCATGGGATTTGATTTGTGTTCTTGAAATGTCCCCCATGGAGTTTGTTGGGTGGCTCAGTGTGCATCATGTTTCTAACATAGAGTTTATTTGCATGGTATAATGTTATATGATATCCATTGATCATGAAAGAATGGGTTGATGTGAATAATGAACCTTTCTCAAAGAGGTTTAGATCATGGAAGTGGACCAGCCATGAGGGACTGAGTCGTTAGATGATGTGAGATTAAATAAATTTACCTTGTATTGGTAGATAAGGTTCTGGGCTTATTTGTAAACATATGAACATAACCATTACCATTATATAAAAAGTATATGTATCGATATTTCCCTACTCTGAGTCTTCATATATGGGATATGAATCATTATAGTGTCACGAGACAATGAGCTGATGATGTGTATTCATTTACTGGTCCGAAGTAGGTACAATTAAGTAATATGGAATCCTAGATGGCACATTGTGGCCTAATAAACATGGAGATTTAGTATTTTTTTTTCCACGAAACATCCAATGTGATTTTGTGACTTGTTCATTTTTACATTGTACATATACATATATGATGGAATATAAAAAACATGAACTTGGTGAGACCCTAATGAGATTTATTTTTCACATCCTTCCAAATCAACCAGTTTTTGGTGTAGAAAATATTACTATTTTCATTTTCATCGTATGATGTATCGTGTATTTTGTTGGTAAAACCAATGGTATATGGTGACAGGGTGTGTGAGACCTCAGTATGATAGCAATGCCAATGTTGTTGTCTTGTATTTTGTATCATCGATATATTTTGGATTTGGAAATGGCCCAATGGGAGATTAATGATGTATTAATTTATTATTTTACATGGTATTTAGAGAACCAACCCTAGAAATGTTAGATCTAGTGACTACAACCATTATATTCTCATTGTTACAAGGAATCGTGTCCCAAATGTCTTATTGGTTTAGTTTTCTTATTAAACCGTATAGAGAGATGAGCCTTTTATTAAAAATTAATACACTAATTACAATATATTATTTTTTCAACTATGGATAATAACTTTATTCTATATATGATATCCTTTTATACCATTCATATTATTCTTTTTAGACTCATCGGTAAAGGTAAAAAAATAGGTATGTGCTCAATTTATCTTCAAGGGTAATTAATAGCAGAAACAATAAAGAATCATTGAGAATAATAAATATTTCATGGTAAATAATTGAACATACATTAAATGAAAGGAAAAAACTGAGAAAGAAGTGAATAATCAATATATAAGGTATTAAACTAGAAACGCCTACCATTAAAATAACTAGAAAAGGGAAAATAAATATGGTAAGGAAATAAATTGATATACATGAAATTTAATCAAGGAACTAAGGATAAATTTAATCCATGAATATATTGATGAAAAATATAATGGATGAATAATAACAGAATGAAAATTTAGGAAATTATTAATTATTGGATGTCATGTATCTCACACATGAATCACGATACTATCAAGATCAATCAACATGAATTTCTATGTAAGTGGGTAGATACCCATATATAATTATTGGGAAAATTACCAAGGATCCAACTAATTTCATATCATAATACTACTGATGCATCAATATGATATATATTTTCGGGGGTCCATCCATTATTGTATGAAAAAAGCATTCATAACATATCGAATAATCTATTTTATTCCAAAAAATTGTGCCTTATAAAATCTTTGTATAAAATAAAGGATACAAGTTTATCAATATTTGTGGAAATAATAAAATAACAATAAATGTAATAAAATAATGAAAAATGGAATATTGTCCAAGAAATAATCATATCTATGAAAAATTATATCTATACATAGGGGAAATTCAATGTCAAATGATCGTAAGAAATTTTAATATTTTAGTGGAACTAAAAGGAATCATGGAAGTGAATTTCAAAACTATTCTTGGCCAAATTAGTCATAACGCATACAGAGGATGAATAAGGATTGTATTAGCACAACATATCTCACATGGATTAAAAATAAATTGATTATATTTTTTAGGAAAAGAAATAATATAAAAATATATTTAAAAACATTCATGAGGAAAATATCTTTTCATTTTGAAATACCTTTTGAAATACATTTACCTTTAAAATCACTTTTGATAACATTTTTTTTAAATTACCCTTTTAAAAATGAAAATAATGCTTCAATGTAGTGATGATAGGTAAAACTACACATGGTTTATTAGGTACAAAGGACATTCCATTTTCTAAAAAAATCCTTATTCTGAAAGTGATAATAAGATTACATTGAAAAAATTTGTAAAATAAAAAATGTGTCAAATATGTATACTAAATTTTTTTGGAATGTTAAACAAATTTGAAAACATTTTTATAATAGTGCGTTTTTAGATGAATACAGGTTCTCTGACTATATATAGAATGAAGTTGGATTTTCATAAAATCATTTTCTAAAACAACTTGAGCACTAAAGAGTGGGAAAATGTTACTAATACATGAAAAAGGTCATTAATATCCATAATGATGAAAAATGATTTGGATTTTGAGCAATGTTCATATAACTTCCTCACATATAAATTATTGATCATTAAAATTACTCTTTAGGAAATTAATCTTAAAGCATTTAAAAGTATCCCATTCCAGTGAGAAATATTTTAAATCATAAGGCTCATGAAGGAATAACATTAAATTAATGTTATTAATACCATTAAGATAAAAGGATTATTTATATTATATATCAAAAGTGTAATTATATACACTATACAAAATAAATAAGTGCTGAATATGGAATTTATCTGAAATATGTAAAAGGTGAGAAGAAATCCTTTACCTTGAGTTAGACATGTCTCTTGTATCCTTATATTCCAGAATGATAAACATCTGTTAATAATTAAATTTATTAAAGACATTTTTAATTTCTATTATTACTTTTCTTTCACTTATTAATTCATTGTATAAAACTGACTAAGAAATTATGTTTACATCAAGTGTTTTGACCAAATTCAGGATACGTGTCAGAAACAGCTTTAGTAGGTCAACTATGGTCATAGGGGTTATTATAGAACACATTAGAACAATAATCATGAAATAATTGTAATATTTATTTATCAAAAATAATTTTAAACTCAATATTTCAATATGGTCATGAAAAATGAACCACCTTTGTAATAATGGAGACAGTAGGTCGTAAGCACACATTAATAACGTTCCCATTTTTTCTGTGATCACTAGGGAATGAAGGTAAGTAACATTAATCATTCCAGAATTTTAATTTTATCATAAATAAAATAAAATTTAATCATATATTCTTATGTATATAATTCTGGTGATGTTTAAGGAATCACATCATTTCGAGTTGGCAGTAGTCCACACGTCCATGAACGACGTTTTCAAATTTTTAATGATTCAAATGGTAATAAGTAAAATGATACAAATTTTATTTAATGAAATTTAATTATATCATTAATATCATAAAAAATATTTTATTAATGATATGTTTAATTAAAACTATCTTTTCTACATTCCATGCATCGTGTGATCGAATTACATCGCTTTTAAGAGGCGGAAAGACACACATCCACAATCGCAGTTATTGTAATTACAAAAAACTAAAAGAAAAAGTGTTTTGTTTTATATTAATATTAAACAATAATAATGATATTTTAAATATCATATATATCATATATAATTAATATTTTAATCATAATTTTCATCCTGAGAGATGTAAAGGAAGAAGTAAAAATCATTATTTCGTGAGGTGGCAGTTCGTCGTGCACATATATAGTATGTTTGTTACCCATTAGATGGAAGTGAATGTAAGTGTAGATCAAACCATAAATATAAATATATCTCAATATATTTAGGATAAATTTTTTATATAATCATGTTATATTGACAATTAATGGGATGGATAATGGAAACACTTCTAAAGATCTTGTAGAAAGATGTTACAGCTTCATTGTGTAACACTATTTGGTTTACACCGAAGGGATTCATGGATGGATTTTTTAATAATGGGAGGCTAATATGATGATGGTAGGTATGTTTAGGATAAATATTATCGATATTTTTCTATTAAAGATTTCAAGATTGGTTTGATTACGTGGGAGGGGTGAGTTTATTTCTAGAGTGGATAAAGAGTGTCACTCTTGTAAATTTTTTGGGATGGGAAAACCACCCTAGTTCTTCAATTTAAAAGTCGATCCAATAATGATAAAAATAAGATAAAACGAACTATAGGGACATTATATGTCTATAAAATAGATTTTATACAATGTTATTGGTCATTTGGGCCATTATGGCTAAGGTTTAGTCTTTTTTTAATCTCAATTTCACCTTAATAATTATAATTAATAATAATTTTATTCAATAATATTTTGGGTCATGAACATTGTTTTAGTTATTATACATTATAAAAACTTTTTATTCCAAATATTGGAACCATTTTTACAAATTCTATACACATAAGTGGAATAAATTAATTTAAATTTAATCCCACTGATAGGACAAAAATGCGAGTTTTTAATGTAAAAAAGTTCAAAAAATTGCAAAGTTTTTATATCAAATTATAATGTAAAATTGAATATAATGGCCTAAATTGGATTAAATATTATAAAATTTACCTAAAAACCCATTAAAACCAAATGAAAATTTAATTTAACCTTAAAAATAAATCAGATGAAAAATAAGTTTAAAATTAAAATTCAGTATTTTCCATTATTCATCAATAATTGAAAAATCAATAAAAATTTCCAGAACATCACCCTAAACGAATTTTTAAGTAAATATTTCAAATATTAAGTTTATTTTGGCATATATAATTCAAACAAAATTCAAAAAAATTGGATTTCTAATAGGTCCATATTTAAATCGTGGTGAAACAACCTTTATAAAAATAATGATATTATGCGAAATACTAAGTTTTTTCATAATATATGATTATAAAAACTATTTGTTGAATATAATTTTTTTGAAATATAATATATATAATTAATTAATATAATTCAAAAAAAATTAATTAATTTAATTTTCTAGTATTAAATACTTTTGTGAGCATCAGAATGTTTTCTTTGAATATTTTCATTTTATATTAAATTAGTTTTTATATTTATTTATAATTAATTTGTAACCAATTAATTCATTTAATATTTTCATAAACCATATATTTTCCTATTTTATTTCATTATATTTATAATATCTAATTATTCATAAAATTTATATCCTATAATAATATTTTACAAATGTGTAGTTATTCGATAAAATTCGTTCTTGCATGTAATGCAGGTCATTTAAGAAAATAATTATTGTGTGAGGAATATAATAATTTAATTTTATGTGTATTGAAGGCTATAAAATATATGGAAATTATTTAAATTAGGAAATATGTCATAATTCTTTGTTATATTTTTCACATCTGTGATCTTATTTTGAGGTATTTTTTTATATATTTTTGTCATCAAAAAATTCCTTCGGTTTCCAATATGTTCATGGTAAAAATAGTGAATTTGGACATTAAAACGGTTTCACAAGGTTGGTGTCACACAAGAGTTTGGTATATATTATACCTTTCATAGTTTATTTTTATTTTTCTATTTTTCTCTCATGTTCCATGAGTGGTGACATATAAATTTGAGGGGATCGTTTTCTTATCATTATTCCTAAGGTTATTATTTTATTTCTACCAAGTGTTTTTGATGAATTTTTTTTATATTCAATGTATGTGGTTAATGTTATGAACATGTTTAGTGAAAATGAAAAGGCCGTTACCTCAAATCTGTGTGACTTGAGGTCAGTGACTGAGGCCTCATGCAGAGCTTGCACCTGGTTTTCCTAACTATGCGCTAAGTGTGCAGGTATGATCTGTGTCGAGGAAGAACAATTTCAAATGGTTTGGAAATAGTTTACCAGACTATGTGTCCAACCCAATTGAGGAGTCCATCTTCTCTAGTGATTGGTGCATGGTTGTCATGTGGTTTTCCAAACATTGTGGCCAAACTATGTGAACTACCCATGTCATTAACAATTTTAAAAGTCTCATCTTCCCACTCAGTATTTTTACCCCCAAACACCCATTATCTTCTTCTTCTGGTCTATGTGATGAAATTTAGGATTCTACCTATTTCCCTAGACTTCCTCATTCATTCCATGGTGTTGATCTAGTGATTTATTAATTATTGGGAATAGATTTATTACTTTATTCTCCTATTATCTTTTCCCTCCTCCTCGTTCTCCCATTTTAAATTGATTTACTCCTCTCACATAGTTATATGGATCTACTTTTCATGTTTCGCATTGCTTATGTTCAAGTTTTTTTCATTATTATGTTCTATCTTTTTTATTTTGGGATCATCGATCCTTGGTGAGGTTTTATCATGTGTTCATCGTTGAAGTGTTGTATCTTGGAGGTAGGGTTTCCTTGTCACTTTAAATTAATTTTAAAAAAATTTATTTAATTATTTTTGCACCTTCCTTATATGTTAAATACTAATGTGTTATTTTTATGATAATTTTTTTGTAGAGTGATTATTTCTAACTTGTTTTGGGATAAATGGAGTAGTTTTGTTTAATATTATGCATCAACTGTTTGATGAAATGACTGAATTGATTTCGGTTGAATTTTTTGAGATTTAAGTAATGGATTTTCTTTTAAAATGTTCTTCTGAAATCAGATTTTTTTTCTCAAATGAATATATAAATTCATTTGGATGTTGAAAATGGTATGGCAGGTGATAATGATTTTTCATCGGGTTAGAATGTTGATGAAATTGGGATCGGATTGCACATATGATGAGAGAGCATGAATTATATTTGTAAAATAATTTTTAAAATGGAGAATTTTGTGTATACAAATTTTTAAAAGTTGTTTTATTCTTTTAGAAATTATTCTTGAGGCCTGTTTGGTATTTTTTGTAAAATGGATGAACATGTTCATTAAAAAACCCTAATGGGACAATATTCTTGCATTATTTATATTTAATGGAAGAGTTTTCTCCCCTATTGAATCCTTATGATTCATTACGAGAGAGGGTAGAACATGTTAACTATAGACTCCTCATGACCATATTAATTTTAGATGAATTGTAAATCCTCAGTGTGGACTACATTGAGATATATTTGGTTATGCTATGTGATTGGTTTTTGTGGTGGATTGGAGTGATTCATATTGTGAGTATTATTTATATATGATATTTGATCATGTGATTAGATTATTGGTTAGAATAGTTTTTCATATCCTCTTTATACTCTTGACATGGAGACAAACTATAGCTAGCTAATTTTCCAAAAATGATTGATTCACTAGTAAGGACTATGCTCTGACTGGTGTCCCATAGCAGGGGGTATGATATGTTTGAATATTATTATTATGGGATATTTCCCCTTGGTCAAACCATTTATGATGCGATCAAGAATGTGGTTGAAATCTGATTTCATTGAGTGGTGCATCATTTCTGGGATGAGTATATATGCCATCTTGTTTGGATTATTTCAGAAGATCCTCATTTCTCATATATGTATTAGAACATTGTTTTCTTCAGTAGATGATTGTAATACTTGTTGTTTTGTTATCTTTTTGGGATTATTTCCATTAACCTTATTATGTGATCATATTTATGTATTAATTTCATGGTGCACCTCTTGGGTACAAGTTGTCTGTTTTGTTTCAAAGTTTAATGGAAATTTTTTTTGGAAAACGTTTTTCACATTCTCTTGCTTTTCCTAATAAAAATATAATCCATTATCTTTGAAATGATATTGGTAACCTATTAGAGAATATTGTTATTTTAAGTGAAAAACAAAAATGGAACATAGTTTTTAATTAATGTGAAAAAATATTAGTAAAAACTTATTTTACATATTGAATTTACAACCAAAAGTTAATGATTATGTACCTATAAGAACATCAATTGGAATTAATTTTTTTGGAATGCCTACTGAGTTTCAATAATTAAGCCTATAGTTTCATCATTTTTTTTAGCTTTTGTTGCATTTATCATCTTCATCTTTATAATGACCCGAAAAATATACTTTCTTTTATTTAGGGATCTCTTTACTCATAATAAATTTTTATTATGTTTTATAATAAAGGCAGATAAAATTACATCAGAACCAAATTATAGTTTTCAATAATTATACAATTATTATAAAAACTTAAATTATAAGGAATAATGACTATTTTAATTAAATAGTATGATTAAAAACACATGTTTTTAAATTTAAAATGGTAAAACAATTTTACTTTTTTAATGTTATAAATTTCACTATGCAATATCACTATTCATTTTCTATCCTCTATTATTTTTAATAACAATGGATTTTCATATTTAATAGTCAAATTTCTCATATGTAGATAATTATTATGGTTAATTATAAAAAATTTCGGATTCCAGATGTCCAAATTAACCTAAGATGAATTTTTTGAAATTTTCTAAGTTTCAACATGATGAATAGTATTTGACGAATGTTGTTTTTTATGAATATTATTAAAATATTTAACTACTAAATAACTTTTTCTGTGAAATGATTTTCAAAATTCCGTCATACATGGTTGTAATCAGCATGAAAAGTGTTGTTCAATAAGATCAAAATAATTTTTTGGTGAATAGTCACATACCCTTATTAATAGTAATTAATATTATGTTGGCCAAAAAAATTGAAACGTCATCCATGAATGTATAAATACCATTTAAACATCTTAAAAGTGAAAAAACTATCATAATATAATATTTGGTATTTTGTAGATCATAAATATGTTATTTAAAATTTAAAATTTATTTATTAATTTAAAATGGAAATATAATTTCATAAAATGTATTCATAAATTGTTAATTTATTGTATAATGGTTATACGATAATTTTATGGGACCTTGATTACTTTTTTAAGGTGTTACAAAATTAGTTATAGTTTTAAAGTTGTATTTTTGTAATAAATAATAATTTTATCTAAAAATTTAATTAAAAATAATTATAAATATATTTTCATAAAATAATGTTCATATTTGAATTCAGAGCATCAATATTAGATTAGAGTGAATTTTTGGAATTTTTCTGAAATAGTTGATTTTCGGTAAATAGTAAAAATTCAGTTTTGAGTTTCGAGTGTTTAATGATATCATTGATGATGCAATCATATTGTAAATAATATTTACAACTTTTGAATAGTAATATATGTTATTAGGTGTCCCAAGGGGGCAATAACATTGTAAAATATCATGGAGAAGGCCATGGTATTTCAAATACCACTGATGCGGTGTCCCTTGGATATTAATAATTTATTCCCTCATTATTCTTATAAATAACAAGCCATTCCCTCATTCTTCTGATTCTAAAATAATGCTCAACGATGTTCTAGTCTCTGTTCCTACCATGGATTCCTCCAAGGGTTCCCTTAATCCACCCAAGGTCCCGACAATCAATCTTTCAAAGTTACTCATCAAGGTAAGAGAACCTTTCACCCTCCTCATTTAAGTCATAACCTTCATTATGTTATGTATTATAGTTCCTTTTTATTATGTGGGGGTTTGTTATTATATATCTTTACAAATTTCCATTTCATTTTCACATTATGAAGGACCATTTTCACTCTTAACAATTGATTTTCAAAATTTTTAAATGACGTCGTTAGTCTACCAATTTTTTTGTAAAAGAAATCACATCTTCTCTTTCCTTTCATGTTTTTTTAGGTGGTATGACATTAAAATTCCAATACGATACTCATATATCCATTATATTATGCCTTTATACTATATTTTGAGATATTAATGAGTGGGTTACCCTTGTAACCACTATTTTTAATGTTTTCGAAAAGGATGTTATGTATCCGTTATAATGCAGAATTTTCGTCTCAAAATATCACTCTTTATCTCAATAAATTTCTTTTATTATTTATGAGGATAGCCAAATCTATTTTCATTTTCATTGGTATTCATCAATACATAATATTGATCTATATGATTATATAATTGACATAAAAATAACCCTTAGTCCCTTTCTATGGGTTATAAATGACATAGTAATATTATATTTAAGTACTTTTTAAACGTCGCGATCTTGACTTGAAATCCACTACTTTTATTCTATTTGAGTAATTTTTGATATGTTTGATAAATATATATGTTGCTCACATGAAAGTAAAAAAATATTAACGGTGCGGTTTGATAGTGCTACAATGCATTGGGTAAAGAAATTAATCTCTAGAGATGACAAGTTTTACGATACCATGGTGAATAACTTTGGTAATTTTTATGACACCTCGAGGATAAACCTTGGTGAAATGGTCAGGAATGTATAAATGAAATTTTGTAGCCACATATTAAATTTATGATTCAAGTTATTTGTATTATAATATTCTTAATTCCATTTCTTATGTCTTTATGTGTTTTTTTATCATGTTCTTATTTATTCCACATATAAACTGATTCCCTTATTTTCGTTACAAGGACTTCTACGAACTCTTTCCTTTGATGTATGTTTCCAAGTTATGAGATGCAGTAATTTTACTTAAGATGAACTTATGATGAATCCATACAAGTGTATTTGAATGAGGTTTTATATTGTTTTCATGTATTATGTTCCTAATTTCTAGGACACTAAACCCACAAGATCTTCTGATATGTTAAATTTTTATTATGTAATGAAAAGTTCTATAATAAAAAGGAGGTATGCCATAATTGGTATTAGAAAATGGTTTAGTTATTTATGGAAATTAGGATATAATTTTCTTTTGAAGAACCCTATAAAAATGTTTAAATATATGAAAACTTCTTGGTATTTTGGTGAAATATTAAGTAATTGATTTTTGAACAATGAAATATTTGTTTGGATACAAACAATTTGATGTGGTTTCGAAACAGATGTACCTTGGAGTAAATACTCTGACAAGGAGTTTCGGTCTTGACCCAGGATATCCTAACACATGACAATGTGCCTTGCGGCACTCCTGGTTTGACACTCTCGGGGGATATGTTTTATTATTCATAACCTTTTTATGAATCATTATGAAGGATTTATAGAAAAATAAATTGTTAATAAAGAATAATATTTGTTTTAAGTATAATATTTAATACATTAAATCACTTTATAATTATATGATTCATAATAGTAACAAATTTTTCATAAGAGAAAATTGCAAGAATGCAATTTCTTTAAGGGAGGAAGAATACAATGACCCAAAAAATATACTTCTTTTATTTATGGATCTCTTTTCTCCTAATAAATTTTTATAATGATTTACAATAAAAGCACATCCAATTACAATGGACCAAAATTGTAGTTTTCAAAAATGATATAATTATTATAACAAATTAACGTATACGGAATAATTATTATTTTAATTAAATTGTATTATTAAAAACACATGTTTTTAAATTTAAATGATAAAATAAACTTACTTTTTTTATGTCCTAAATTTTACTATAAAACTTCACTATTCATTTTCTATCTACTGTTATTTTTAATAACTATGGATTTTCAAATTTAAAAGTCAAATTTCACATAATAGATAATTATTATAGTTAAATAAACATCATTTCAGAATTCAATATGTCAAAATTATCCAAGGATGAATTTTTAAAAATTTTCTAAGAACGTTCCATTTGATGAATAGTGTTTTTATGAATAGTATAAAAATATTTTATTATTAAATAACTTTTTCTATGAAATTATTTTTAAAAATTTTTCATACATGGTTGTAATCTGTGTGAAAAATGTGGTTCAATAAAATCTAAATAATTATTTGGTGAATAGTAACATACCCTTATGAATAGTAATAAATTTTAAATTGGCCAAAAAAATATAAACTTTTCCGTGTATATATAAATAAAATTAAGAAATATTCATAGTGAAAATAAAATCATAATATATGTATTTGTATTTTTTTATATCATAAATATTTAATTTACAATTTTATAATTAATTTAATAATTTAAAATGGAAATATATTTTCATAAAAGGTAATCATAAATTGTTACATTATTGTATTATGGTTAAGAAATAATTTTATTGTCACACCCGTGCTCCCAAATACCTGGAGCTGGTGCCATATAATTGATTGAATTCTATTTGGGCTCTGAAAAACCAGCCACTTCTGAAATGTTTCTTCTGCTAAAAGCTTTTACCAGAAAAAATTATTTCAAATACATAGAGTGAGAATACGAATACCAAGTAAGGGTTTTAAAAATAACATACTACAGCCAAAATAATTTTTTAAAACATTCTTTATAACTATCCATAAAAAAAATTCGTAATGAAAATATATAAAACATGTAACGTATAATAATATTGCTCAATTAAAAATATTCTAACAGATTTATAGGGATTCATGATTTATTTATAGGCATTCTCATTTGGAGTAATAAATAATAGTCATTCTAAAAAAGTATGACATAAGAATATGTAAGCACAAATTAGAAAACTATGAGAAAAGAATAATCAGAGATGTGCTTAAAGGTAATAACATTGATTTCATACATCGAATACTAACTCAATAAGTGCTAAACATATGTCATGCCATATGCTTTTACATTTCCAAAACTCATATGTACTGGGTCTTAACCATGAATATTCTACTATTCGAATATCCATTTGGTTAATTAATTTTCATAAACATAATGAGAGAATTTATAATGTCAGACTTCAATTTTTTTTTCAAGGCCTCGTGCCAAGACCTAGGGGCTAACTGTAACCGGACCCCAACCTGGAGAGCCTCTATAACCGGACTCTATCCTGGAGAACCTCTGTAACCGGACTCCAACATGAAGTTTCTGATGTAACTGGACCCCATCTCGGAGGGAATACTTTTACCGGTCCCCAACCCGAAACATACTAGTCTAATATATTCCTCATTTATTTGAAAGGTCATGTATCCAAAGTGTCCCATACAAGTTTGAATACATAATTCCATGTCTTTTATTTGGGGTGTCCCATACCCCTCCAAATAATTAAATTCTTAATTCATTATTATAAGTGATAAAAAATTAATATTTTGATTTACCAAATAAATTAATCACTTTATAGCTGCTTCTATAAACATATCATGCTTCACATTTCATGTTTATAACTTCATATAGGTATTATTTATGCTCAAATCATGTGCTGATAAAAGGAAATGCCACATGGCTAATTTATAATATGTCTGTTATTATTTAAATATTAATTTCCTAATGTCACGCATGAACTAGTAAACATTCTTTTCCCATGTGATATTAATTAATATCATTCAAGTAAATGGGTTACCACATAAAATGATAGTTCCTTAATTTTCAAAATCCTTATTCATGGAAATGAATATTTTTAGTAAAAAACCAATTAAAATTAAGACAGATGTCATTTGTACACAAGCATGAGCCAATAAATGGTCATGCATAAATAAATGGTCATACCCTATGTTGCATAGAATATATGGTCAACTGATTAGTAGTACAACATTTATTCATTCATTCATGTGTATTTAATTAAGCATATCAACAAAATACTTTAACCACTGAAGTTTATATTAAGGAAACCTTTGTTTGATTATGGTTAAAACTTATAGGTGCATTAATTTAACAATATATATATATAATATGTATATGTCGTACCCTTACTTTAAATATTCTAAAAACTAAGATTACATACACACACATATATATATATATTAACATCTTACAGGAAATGTAAATTGTATAATAATAACAACCCTTAGCATCATAAAAGTAATACAGATTTTTACGAAAATGAACTACCTTACCTGAACCAGAAAATAGAGATTTTATAAAGTAATAAATAAATTTCCCTTACATTTTAAAAAAATAATTGCAAATCAACAGATTATATAATTAAAATTGGGTGGATTAAAACTATACGGGTTTATGCATAATGAATATACCAATCCATTTGATGCTGAAACTCTTTTTGCACCGCATTTATTTTTTAAAGATTGTAAATCATCTTTAATAAAATAAAATATAATTAGATTGAATTTTGTGTGTACGTCCGAATATACACTAAGTGTATAACGGAAAATAATTATAAATTAAAATTATCCTTCACTTATGTACACTTAAAATAATAAGTTATATATGTGTGTATATATACACACACATATAACTACTGTAATTTGATCAATTTACAACCTCACAAACCATATGATTTAGAGAAAAATACTTAAAATCTAAAACCATTATCATTTTAAAAATTTATGGTTATATAGATAGATATGGTTTCTTATATATATATATATATAGACATGTTGAACATTTTAAAACAAAATGGTTTAAGAAAAAAAATTAAAACCCATTCAATAAAATGATTTTAAAATCATAATCCATTTTGGAAAATAATATGTTATAATGATATATATATTTATATAAACAATTATACACAAGTATAAATTTATGAACCTTTGTAAAAAAACAGACAACAAATTTGATCAAATTAATTAAACCCTTACAAAATATACTTTTAATGAAAACATAAACCGTACATCCATTATATCACCTGAACATGAAAACCCGAAGACCCAGGTTCAGCACATACAAACTATTAAACTACCAAACAGTTATATACATACCAATAAGATAATGAATAAGTATATACTCACAACGAAACATGACATGGAAAATTTGCAACCCTTAAAAACATAATGTTGTAAAATAATTAAAAATTCGACACAAGTATAATGAACCCTTACTTTATTGCAGGAATGTTGATCTATGGTTTTTAACACACCTCTAGAGCAAGGCCTCTCCCTCATTTCAATTATGTGAGGACTATGGCCTTTATATACACAACAATAATGTGCTTGTAGTTCAAGGTGGAAAATAGTACCAGATAGAGAATAAAATTGACAACATTTCAACTATTGATTGAATGAAATAAATGATCGGAAGAAAAAGGAAACAACAAATAAAGTATATACGGACAAAAATCTTATGCCATGCTGGATCAAGGAAAACCAAAATGTCAACTAAGACTTAAAACCTAACATGATTGGACTTGTCTTCATCCCACGGGAGAAACTTAATCGCTACTCGACCCCCGGTCCTCAACCGCATGAGAGCCAAGCTCCTCTGTTGCTGCTCAACCCAAAATCGTGGTCACAACCACAACACGAAGATCCCGTAGCATCAGCCAGCACAACTCCCTCACGACATTCTGAACCCTATACTGCGACTCATCACCGATGCGGAAGACTCGTAGACATGGTCGGGCGCACCTCGCATAGCTCACCCATATATCGACGCCTTCAAGAAACCCTAAACTGGGTTTCAAAAGTTTGGACCCTCCTCATGCGGATCTCCACATATCCCTTCTTTTTATCATAGTATTATTATTATATTTTTTATATTTTTATATCCTTATTATCTTTTTTTGTCCGTTTCCTTCCTTTGTAGATCACAAATCCCTTACGGGATTCCTGCATTTTTTTTTCAAACTAACAATATATTGTATTATCAAAATATTGTTACTATTATTTCTACTTTATCTATGTTCTATTATCATATTTTATTAATAACTTTTGTAAACTTCAAAAAGTTATTTTTCTATCATAATTATTTTATCAAAAAATTTAAAACGTAAATTTTATTATTACTAAATTATTTTATAAAACATATATTTATATATTTTTTGTTATATACTTATAATGTTATAAACTAAATTGATAATTTTATATGTATTATAATAATAATAATTTTTATTATGGAAGCTTTAGAAAATTTTATTTTTACACATATTTATATGTGATTCATGAAAATAGTAATTTTTATCAAAAGATCATTCATATATGTACAATTTTAATCATTACAATAATTTTAATATTTATTCAAAATGTTAATAATATTATGAAACATTAATCCAATTTATAATCTAATAATTTTAATATTTTTGTATATGTATAAAACACATATAATTACTCATATAATAATTTATGCAATTATATTCTTTGTTAAAATAGAGAAAAATGATTTCATTAAAATATTTTTAAATAACAATGTATATCTGTAGTATGAAATTATAATTTTATAATAGTTATTTCATTAAAATCCAATATACAAATATATATATACATATATATCCCATTTTGGAAAACAAACAAATTAGTTATATTATTATAGTAATTTTTTAAAATATTCTATTAAATAATTATTCGATAAGAATAGATTATGTTTGACAATAACAGTTATTTTTATTCTATAAAAAAGTGAGATAATATTTACTTTGAATTTTGTACTTTCTTCGGATATCAAAATAAAACCGCAATATTACTATTACCCGAAAAACAAGTTTTTGGGCGTTACATTATTACCCCCTACAAAGAATTGTGTCCTCAAAATTCTAAAATGCTCGTACAAATCCACAGCAATGCCAGATATGCATCACACACGAGGTTCCTTTAGCAAGAACAACACTGATGGTAGGGGCTAATGACCTCAGGTGGATTCCTATGGTAGTATTTAGCTACTCGATCTCTTTGGCCCAGACACACTGTGAACAGCGGGGGTCATACCTGTCTCTAAAGCACTAGGCCTTCCCTAGATAGGGATGAGAAGTGTAGAGGTTATAAAGTTCAGAGTGGAATAAATACCTATAAGTCACACACACCACACCGTTCTTGAAAAATATTGATGCCATAGAGTTCTCTGTACATACTAAAACACAGGACCCGGAAAAGGTAGGCCCCTCGATAGTCACCTTCTAAAGATGATTCTAGAAATTTACCTACATCTCTATAGTTATTAGCCAGAGTGATACATGAAAACGAGCTTAATGAATCTTCCCTCTTTTCCTATATATTTCAAATTGTGAAAACACGATATTGTAATAGTCCAGATTGCTTCCTTGGTAAAGTTGGAGAATGATTGGTGGTTCGACACCCAATGGAGTAGTCTACAAGTCAGATGTAAGTTAGCATAGTTCTGATTCTCTTCATAGAATCTCTTGAAAATTATATTCTCTAACACCTCGGTAGGTAGAGATAAAATAGTGATATGTGAACTCATACCTTCAATATAATAATTTTTAAGAAGTCCCCCTTTAGTATCGCAATAATAGTTTATACAGAGCCATTGTTTGATATAATAGCATATCAAAATAGAGAATACAACATCATTCGTTTAGACATGATTTATAAAAATCAAGAAATTACGTAATCTGTTGCTCCCTATCACAAAACACTGGTATGGATTTCATAACGTCCTGTAAGATGACTCCTCATAGCTTCCACCGATGTTGAGGATTTTTCCAGTTCTCTGAAAAACGGATCCCCAATGTGGTTCTAAATTCATCTATATCCTTGGTCTAGATGCAACGTCTACAACTAGGATAAACTGCGTGTGGACACCTAGAATTCAGATTGAGAGAACCATGTCAGATATCAAGTTGAATGACATCGGTATGAACTTGATGCTGATAATGCAAATGAGTATTCTAATTATCGAGGGAATCAAAGTCCATAACGTGACCATAGAGACTCTTGGTAAATATTTGACATAGATATGATGCCTTGAGTTCACCACCTAGTGCTGCCTCCTCAATGTCCTCAATAGAAACGAAATTGTTGGCTAGATTAATACTTTTAAAGATATCCACAAAGTACTTCCCTTGTCGTACATAGAATAAGAATTGATCATTCATCATGGGGTAATACACCAAACCTGATCCAAGGTGATGTTTTAGTACATGAGGAGAGTTGGAAACTTAATAGAGGGTTTTCCTGATAAACGAATATTTTCAAAAGTCTCATAGTTTTCTACACATGATTTTCGCACTATGGTCTTTAATACTTTTTTGGAAGATACAAAAGACTAATACTTTAATTTTCCATATGAAATTATGAAAACATCATTCTTAGTATTGCTTAAGTAAATTTTCATTGTTCAGTTCTGGTTTTCCAGAGTTATATAAACTGAATCCTCTAATACCGCCTTTCACACCCCGGCTGCCAAATACTTGGAGCCGCTGCCATACAAAAGATTGAATTCAGTGAGGGATCTGAAAAAACAGGCACTTCTGAAATGTTTCTTCTTCTAAAAGCTTTTAACTGATAAATTTATTTCAAAAACATAGGGTGAGCATACGAATGCCCAGTATGAGGATTAAAAATAACTAATTATACCTAAAATAATTTTTGAAAACATTATTTAAATCATTCCATAAAACATTTTTCTTAATGAAAATCTATAACACATGTAACGTATCATAAAAGTTATAATTTAAAAACATGCTAATAGAATTATAAGGATAAATGATTCAATTATAGGCATGCTCATTTGGAGTAATAAATTAAAGGTGTTCTAAACATGTATGACATAATAATATGTAATCAAAAAATAAACATCTAGGAGTAATGAATAATCAGATTTGCACGTATAGGTAATAACTTCAATTTCATACATCTAATAATAAATCACTAGGTGCTAAACATATTTCATGGCATAAGATTTTACTTTTTTGATACTCATATGTACTTTCTATTAAACATGGATATTCTACTAGTCGAATATCCATTTGGATAATTAATTTTCATAAACATAATGAGAGAATGTATAATGCTGGACATTAATTTTTGTGTCAAGTCCTCCAACCAAGACCTAGGAGCTTACTGTAACCATACCCCAACCCGGAGAGCCTCTATAACTGGACTCCATCCCATAGAGCCTCAGTAACCGGACTCCAACCAGGTGGGTCTGCTGTAACTGGACCCCAACCCAGAGGGCTTACTTTTACCAGTCCCCAACATGGAACATACTATTCCAATGCATTCCTCATCTATTTGAAAAGTTCATGTATCCATAGTGTCCCTTACCACTTTGAATACCTAATTCTGTGTCTTTTATTTGGGTTGTCCCATACCACTCTAAATTATTAAATTCGTAATTCATTATTATAAGTGATAAATAATAAATAGTTTGATTTATCACATAAACTATTTACTATAAAACTGCTTCCCTAAACATCAATGCATTAAATTGCATGTTTATAACATCAGATATGTATTTTTTATGGTCAATTCATGAGATGATAAATGGAAATGACATTCGTGAAAATTATAATATGTCTATTATTATTTAAACAATAATTTCCCAATGGCATGCATAAACAAGTAAACATTCTTTTCTAATGTGATATTAATTTAAAAAAAGATAGTTATGGAGTTACTATATAAAATGATAGTTCCTTATGTTTCAAAATCCTTGACTCATGGAAATGAATATTATTATTTTAAAAAACAAAATTTAAATTAAGACAGATGTCATTTGTACAAAAGCATGCACCGATAAATGGTCATGTATTAATAAATGGTCAAATCCTATGTTTCATAGCATATATGGTCAACTGATTTGAAGTGCAACATTTATGATTACATTCATGTAAATTTAATTAAGCATATCTACAACATACTTTAACCACTGAAGTTTGTTTTAGGACAACCTATTTATGATTATGGTTCAAATTTATTGGTGCATACATATAACCATATATATATACATTAAATATGTATATGTCGCACCCCTACTTTATATATTCTGAAAACTAAAATTACATATACACACAAATATATATATTCCTTTATATTAAGATCATACAAGAAATGTAATTTGTTTAATAATAACAACCCTGAGAATCATAAAAGTAATTCACATTTTAAGCAAATTAAATACCTTATCAGAGCCAGAAAATAGAGATTGTATAAATTAATAAATATATTTCACTTACATTTTAAAAACATCATTACAAATCAACACTTGAGAGAATTAAAACTGGGTGGATTAAAACTATATTTGTGAATGCATAACAAATATACCAATCCATTTGAACCTAAAATTTTATTCACACCCAATTCTTTATTTAAAGATTTTAAATCATCTTTAATAACATAAAATAAAAATAGATTGGATTATGTTTGTATGTCTGAAAATATAAAAAGTGTATAAGAGAAAAAAATTATAACTTAAAATAACCCTTAACTTATGTACAAATAAAATAATAAGTTATATATGTATATATATATATATATATATGTATATACACACATATAACTATCGTAATTTGATTAAATTACACCCTCACAAACCATAAGATATAGAGATTAATACATAAAATTTAAAAACATTATCAATTTAAAAATTCCGGGTTATATAGATAGATATGGTTTCTTATATATATATATATAGACACATATAACATTTTATAACAACATGTTTTAAGAACAAAAATTAAAACCCTTTAAACACAAATATTTTAAAATCAAAACCCAGTTCGGAAAATGATATGTTATAATGAAATATATAGATTCATATAAACATTTATACAAATGTGTATATGTGTGTAAATTTGTAAAAAACTAGACCACAAAATTGATCAAATTAATTAAACCCTTACAAAATTTACTTTTAATGAAAACATAACCCTTAAAACAATTGTATCACCTGAACCTGAAATCCTGAAGACCCAGGTTCAATACATAATTACTTTTAAACTACCTCAAAGTTATAAACATACCATTATGAGCATACATAAGTATATACTCTCAAAAAAACACTACAAGGCAAATTTACTACCTTTAAAAACATAAAGTCGTAAAATAACTAAACATTCAAGACAAGTATAATGAACCCTTACTTGATTACAGGAATGTTGATCTATTGTTTTGAACACACCAATAGAGCAAGGCCTCCCCCTCATTTGAATTAAGCGAGTATCAATGCCTTCATAGCCATAACAACAAAGTGATTGAAGTGTAAGGTGGAAAACAGTACCGGATAGAGTAAAAAAATAGATAGTAGGTCAACTATAAATAGAATGAAATCAATTATTGAAAAACAAATTACACAAAAAATAATGTAGATCTGGAAAAAATCCCTATACCACACATGATCAGGGAAAACAAAAGAATTGACTCAGACCAAAACACTAACCCGATTGGACTTGTATTCATCCCACGTGCGAAACTTAATTGCCACTCAACCCCAGGTCCTCAAGCACACAACATTCAAGATCCTCCGTCGATGCACGATCTACAACTGCATTCATGACCACAACACGAAGATCCCTCAGCTTCTGTTAGTGCAACTGGCTCACGAAGTATTGTATCCAAAACCGCAACTCATCCCTGACGCGAAAGACTCGAAGACCAAGGCAGGTGCACCTCACAAAACTCACCCATAGATCAATGCCTAATGGAAACCCTAAACCAGGATTCAAAAGTCATAAACCTCCTCATGCCGATCTCTATATCTCTCTACTTTTGATCCTAGTAATATTTTTATATTTTTTTATATTTTTATATCCTTATTATCTTATTTTTTGACTATTTCCTCCTATGTGGATCACAAATCCCTTACAGGTTTCCATCACTTTTTTTCAAACTAACTATCTATTTTATTATAATAATATTGTTACTAGTATTTATACTTTATATTTATTCTATTATAATTTATTATTAATAAATTTTTTAAATGTCCAAAAATTATTTTTCTGTTATACTTATTTTTCAATAATTTTAAAAGTAAATGTTATTATTGCTGAATTATTTTATAAACATATATATATATATATATTTTATTATATACATACACTGTTTTAATCTAAATTGATAATTGTATATGTATTTTAATAATCATTATTTTTAGTTTTGAAACTTTAAAAAAATGTAATATTACCCATATTTATATACGATTCAAGAAAACAGTAAGTTTTTTCAAAATATCACTCATATATGTACAATTTTAATCATTGAAATAATTTTATTATATATTCCAAATATTAATAATATAATGAAACATTAATCCAATTTATAATCTAATAATTTTCATATTTTATTATATTTATAAAACCCATATAATTACTCACATAATAGTTTAAGCAACAATATTCGTTGTTAAAATAGCGCAAAATGATATCATAAAAATATTTTAAAACAACAATGTGTATATGCAATATAAAACTATAATTTTATATTAGTATTTTCATTAAAATCCAATATATATAAATATATTTTAAATTTTGGAAAACAATAAAATTTGTTATAATATTATAGTTATTATTTAAAATATTCTATTAAATAATTATTTGATAAGAATAGATTATATTTGACAATAATAGTTATATTTATTCTTTAAACAAAGTGAGATAATATTTACATTGAAGTCTTTACATTGTTCGGATCGGAAAATAAAACCTCAATATTAATATTACATGAGAAATAAGTTTTTGGGGCGTTACATTTATGGGACCTTGATTACTTTTTTAAGGTGTTACAAAATGAGTTATAGTTTTAAGGTTGTATTTTTGTAATAAATAATGATTTTATTAAAAAAATTAATGTAAAACTATTCATAAAAGTATTTTCATAAAATGGAGTTCATTTTTCAATTTAGATCTTCAATATTAGGTTAAAATGATTATTTGGGATTTTTTTGAAAGAGTTGTTTTTTCGGTGAATATTAAAACTACACTTTTGAGTTTCGGTGTTTAATGACATCACTGATGATGTAATAATGATTTAAATAATTTGGAAGACTTGTGAATAATAATATATGTAATTAGGTGTCCTATGTGTCCAATACCATCGGAAAATACCATGTTCAAGCTCATGGTTTTGCAAATACCACTGATGAGGTTTCCCAGTGAAATTAATAATTTATTCCCCCGCTTTTCCTATAAATTCCAAGCCATTCCCTAATTCATTTGATTAAAAAATCATTCTCAATGAAGTTATGGTTTCTTCACCTCTCAAAGAGTCCTCCCAAGGTTCCCTCAAGCTTCCCAAGGTCCGGACCTTCAAGATTTCGATGTTACTCTTTACGGTAAGGGATCATTTCACCCTCCTATTTTAAGTCATGACATCCACTATGTTATGTCTTATACTTCCATTTTATTATGTGGAGGTTTTTCATTTTATATATTTAATATTGTACACTTCATGTCCCAATTATTAGAGACCCTTTTTCTCTCTCATTAATTTATTTTCTAAATATTTAAGTGACGTCGTTAGGCAGCCGATTTTTTTTTGTAAAATAAATCACATCTTCTCTTTCCATTCATGTTTTTTTCATGTGCTATGACATTCAAATATTCATTACATATTATTATCACCATGTAATTATTCATTTATAATGTATTATCAGTTATTTATGAGTGGGTTACCCTTGTACCCTCTCTTATTTAGGTTTTCTAAAAGGATGTTATGTTGTCGTTATGCTGCAAACCTTTTGTCTCAAAATCACTCTCTTTTTCTAAATAAATTCCCTTTTATTTTTATGTGGTACCCAAATTTATTTTTATTTCCCTGTGTATTCATAAATACATAAAATTTATATATTTTACTCTGGAATTTTTATACATATAACCCTCACTCCCTTTCCATGGGTTATAAGTGACCAAATAATCATATTTTAAGTACTTTTTAATTGTCATGACATTGACATAAAAACCATTTCATTGATTTTATTTGGGTTATTTATGAAATGTTTTATTATTATATATGTGGGTCACATGAATGTAATGACATATTAAGGGTGTTCCATGATAGTGCTCCATTTCATTGGGTATAGAAATTAATATCCATAGATGACAAGTTTCATGATACCTTGCTGAATAACCTTGGTAATTTTTATGACACCTCGGGGATAAACCATGGTGATATTTTCATGAATGTCTAAATGAAATGTTGTAGCCACATATTTATGTAACTATTCATGTTCTTTTTATTATGAAATTCCCAATTCCATTTCTCATGTCTTTATGTGTTTTTTTATCAAGTTCTTATTGATTTCACAAGTAAAATGATTCCCTTATTTTCTTTACTGGCCTTCTACTTAGCCATTCTGTCGATGTATTTGTCCAGGTTATGAGATGAAATAATTGTACTTAGGATTAACCTATTATGAACCCTTAAAAGTTTATTATATGTATATTGTATATTTTTTTCATGTATTATGTTCTTAATTTCCAACACACTAAAACCAAAACATCATCTGATATGTTAAATTTGTATTATGTAAGGAAATGTTATGTAAAAAAAAGGTGTGATGCCATAATTGGTATCAGAGGACTGTTTAGTTATATGTGGAAATTAGGATATAAATATTTTTGGAAGAACCCTATAGAAATGTTTAAATATAGGAAAACATCTTGGTATTTTGGTGAAATATTAAGTAAGTAATTTTCGAACAAATAAATCTATGTCTGGATGTGAAAATGTGGATGTGGCTCTGATGCAGATGTACCAGGGAGTGAATACTCTAACCAGGAGTTTCGGTCATGACCTGTTGTATGCTAGTACATGACCATGTTCCTTGCTACACTCTTGGTTTGACACTCCCAGTGGATATGTTTGATTAATTATATTCTTTTTTTGAATCATTATGAAGGATTTGTAGAAAATTAAATTGTTATTAAAGAATAATATGTATTTTATCTATGATTTTTAATACCTTAAAGTACTTTATAATTTTACGATTCATAATATAAACAAATTTCTAATAAGAGAAAATTGCGAGGACAAAATTTCTTTAAGGGGGAAGAATGCAACGACCCAAAAAATGTACTTCTTTTGTTAATGGATCTCTTTTGTGCTAATAAATTTTTATTATATTTTACAATAAAAGCACATCAAATTACTTCGGTCCCAAATTGTAGATTTCAAAAATGATATATTTATTATAACAAATTAACTTATATAAAATATTAATTATTTTAATTAAATAATATGATTAAAAACACATGTTTTTAAATTTAAATGATAAAATAATTTTACAATTTTTAATGTTATAAATTTCACTATGCAATTTGACTATTCATTTTCTACCCGCTATTATTTTTAATAACTAATTAGTTTCATATTTAAATGTAAAATTTCTCATACTTATATAATTAATATGGTTAAATAAACATCATTTTTGAATTCCAGATGTCAAAATTATCCCAGGATAAATTTTTAAAAATTTCTAATATGTTTCAATTTGATGAATAGTGTTTTCTGAATAGTGTTTTTTATAAATAGTTTTTTTATGGATAGAATAAAAATATTTTATTATTAAATAACTTTTTCTGTGAAATGATTTTCAAAAATCGGTCATAAATGGTTGATCTTTAGGGTTGATGGCTGGTCTTGGTGTTGGAGAGTGACCCTTGGTGTCACATGGGGACATTGTGATCATTAGTTAAAAAATATTTTGGTTGTACATATTCGTCGTATTTTCATATTTTTTATAAAATAATGTTCTATTTGGATAATTAGTTATTTTTTGGATGCAATGATTTTTCCATTTTTCAGTTTTTCACATAATATTTCGAAAAATTGTTCCCTTTGGTATCTTAGTTGATTCCCAAGACTATTTAGCTGTATATGGGGATCAGGAAAGCCTTTCGTTCTTTTCCATAGATTTACAAGGGTGAACAGTTTGGGGTTAACCTATGTTGGTTCATGATGAAATTGTATTAGAGCAGGCTAGTTCATTAGAGGACCAAGCTTTCATATCACCCATTGTTATTTGAATTTCACTGTAGAAGGAGGAGGACTAGGATAACATGGGTTGAAATTCTAAGATAGTATATGTCCAACACATTCTAGATTGAGCCATGTGATTCATTGATATGTTAGGTTTTATTTCTATTTATTTGGATTTATTACCTTTTTTTATTTGGTATATGAAAAGGGAGTTGGTCCAATGGTCTCAGTGAGATCACAGGGGATGGATAGCCATGTTGATCCAGAGGCATGGTCCTAGAAGACTCTCAATGGAAGTGGAACGATATGGATATAACTTCCAATAACATAAAAAATCCACCCATCGACACTATTATCCCCATTTGAGTTATTTTGGGTCGACCAGGATTTTGAAAATTGTTTTGAAATCGTTGTTTTTCAATTATAAAAATTTGTTTTTTAGTGATAATGATATTTTTTTCTGAAACTAAAAAATGTATTTTCATAATTAACATTGAAGAAGGATTTATAAAAATGGATTTTTGAAATATTATTTTTAGGAAAATGGGTAATGCTTTATTGAGATTACATTTTTATAATCAAAATGTATGGTTAATCGATATTGGATGATTGGAATGCAAAAACGTGTTTTCAATATGTTTTGGAATTTGTTTTTAATGATAAAGGTTGAGTTTTAACTAAATTATTTTCTATGGGATTTGGTTTTTTAGAACGAAAAAATATTTTTAATAGGATGAAATATATTTTTGAAGGGAATTAATGGGATTTTCTTTCAAATTAAATGAAATAGATTGAAGTTTAGAGTTTCAAAAAGTTTTTTGACATGGTGTTTTGAGATCTTTCTAAAAATATGTAAAAACTGAAATGGGAAATTCGATTGAGAATGTGAGAACATTATTGGAATGCTTTCGGAAATTATAATGTGTTATCATGTCCTTTGGTATTTATTTGGGTGTTCACATGCATGGATTTGTGTGGGAAATTGGATGGATGATGATATCAGTGGATGATTTCCAATATTGGAATGAGTTGTTGAGTGCCCAAGGTGGAAAGGGAATGTTTATGTGTGATTCTACATGGAAAACTATTGGTTAGTGTGTGACACCCCAAGTTCATTTTTATTAAAAATTATTCTAGATATAAAAATTTTTATGTTTTGATAGTCATTGGTTGTGTTTCTTTGTTTTCTATGTTTTTAAAATGTATCTTATATGGTTATTTGAGTTTGAGAACTCTTGATAATGAATTTTATTTTACTAATCTCTTTTAATTAATTTTGGTTTGTTCATTTACCACTAAAGGCTTGATTGATATTGGAGGTGAAGATATGTGTGGTTAACCTTTGGCATGATTTCTAGTTGATCAACCTAATTATTTCTTTAATGAATTTAGAAATTTAAAACCTCACCTCTTTTGATGAAGATGTTTTTAGGCTACCAAATTTGGATAAAAAAGAAGATGAGTCTTTAATAGAGTTTCATTATTGAAAAACTATCCTATTGATGTGAAAGTGGGTCCATCAAATGTTTGGGAGCAATATTTAGATAACCGATATCAAAATCTACATTATGGGAGAATTGGGACTTTTTTGGATAACTATATGAAATCATGAGAATAAGGAATGAAAAGCCTAATTATTCATGTTCTATTACATGGATAGGATTTCTTGTGATTGATCAATATGTATTGTTGCTTAAATCTCAATGTGTGGTAAATTTAGCAGTGTTGATTTAATTTCAATGTATGAACGATTCAACATGTTACAATAAAAGGATCAATCAATTGGAATGAATGTCAGTTCAATCCAGGGTGTTGTAGTATTTTTCAACCATGGATTAATAAAAGGTAGTATAAACTAGGTCTATATATATGATCAATTCTTAAATCCTCTTATCAGTTATAGCTAATTGAGTTCTGGAATTGTTTTCCTTGAGTGACTTAATGAACATGAAGTAGATCATTTAAATTACTCCAAAATTTTTGGGATGAGATTTATATCCAATAAATATTGTTTTAAGAACTGTATTGAAAACATTGGTCATATCTATCTAATATTCTACACATGTACATACCAAATACACTTATAAATGACTAACTATATAATATTATTTAAGAGAAATGTGCACTGTCAGTATTCTATTAAATAGATTAAAACTATTTTCAAAAATGAAAAGGATAATATGAATGATTTTATGATCTCCATGAATGGAAGAATAAATGGTGAGAAGACCCTTAACATTGTCCATTATATTTCATAAAAATATTATGGAGGAGAATAAGTGATCCCATATATTTAAAAGAAGATTTTAAATGTATTGAATAAAAATATAAAGGGGAGATGGTTGTTACCCTGAGAGATTATGTTGTATTTTTTGTTAATGACAATTTTTTGATTGTTTTATGAACATGTTTAGAAAAAGATATTGAACATTGAAGAGAAAAAATATTTATCTACAAAAATATTTTCTTAGTGTTTAAATACATAATTACGATGTATTGGACTGTTGGAGATGGCCTCCAATTATGTTGAAGTGTTTCTGGAATGAATTTGAAGAAATTTAAAAGTTTTTTATAGTTAAATGTGGAATTATATTACCCATGTAAAGGTAAATTAAGTATCTTATAGATATTTAATATTCATATATCTGATAAATGTAAAGGTAACAATAGAGATTTGATATCTATGTAAGGGTAATACGTGATATAGAATATGTTCATAAAGGTACATATTATAAGCATCATTCTATCATTGAATTTTAAAAGCTATGTAATGGTATACAATGAGTAACACTACCTATGTAAATATAATACAGTGTTTAGTTTAAATGTAATTAGGAATATATAATATCCATAGAACTGGAAAAAAAATATCATAGAATATGAAATATTTAGATCAAGTTTTGATTCAAATTAGATAATGATTATGCCAAGATAAAACGTTCAAATATAAATATCATTCATACTAATCATGATCCTTATAAGTATTCACTACAAACTAAAAATCCTCTAACAGTGTTAGAATATGCCTTTATAGATTCTAAAAAGGTGGTGAATACAATTGTATGGTTAAAATTCTGAGTCTTTAATCATAAATTTTAAAAGAACTGATAAAAGGCACCATTTGTCAGTGCGTTTATTTAGCGCTATTAATGGATTCCTTTTTCAGTGATTTCGATAGAGATGATAAAGGGGAAAACTAAATTGTGCTATAAAAGAACACTATAGCACTAGAAATTTCAAAAAATATAAAAAATATTGTATAATTAAATACATTCAATGATATAAAATTTTCAACCCAAATAAAAGAAAAAACACTATTATCGTGAAAAGGAACACACCTGTATAAAAGAAAAATTCAAACATTATAGAGAAAATGAATGAACCTATATAAAAAAAATTCTTATGTTGTTAATAATAAAAATAAATAAATTAAACATATAGTGTTGATTTTAAACTAAACATTGAGTCGTCCCAGGAACATTGTGTATCAAATCGAGTTGTGGTTGCTTCTATCACATAACATCATTTATTGTTCTTCTTCAAGAATTATATATGTTAAAATTAATTAAATAAGTATATGATAAAGGTGAAGTAAATCAATTATGTCATATCAGATTGAATAGTGAGAATAAAATATAGGCTCATTCGATTAGTTTTGGAAATGTGGGGCAGATTTTATGATAAAATGACACTTATATATTGAAAAGACACATATGGAGTCATATTCATCAAACTGTTCATTGAATTGAGATGTAGATGATTCCTACAAATCCAAAATTACATATGGATCATTTTCCTAATGTATCAAATAAAATTAATATCTTCCCCTGGTTTTGAGTAATTTACATTTCCTTTTATCTAAAATTTTATTATAAACTATAAACAAACAGATTGAGTCATATCGATTACTAATAATGTGGGATTGATGTGAGACTAATTCATATACATAAAAAACGTATTATGAATCATTTTACAGAATTATCAAGTTAATCAGATCATTTTTCCATATTTGTTTGGTGAGTGACACTTTTTGAACTAAAATTTCAATTTAAAATTAATAAGAGAGGGTTTGAGTCATACTGGAAACATCATGTATCCTAATGAGGCAGTGAATACTCCTACACATCACAAATAAAGTATGGATATTTTTTCAAAAGTATCAAAACATTATGAATGTTTTTTTAGTTTTAATTATTTTAGTTTCATTTTAAACATAAATTAATTTAAATTATAAATATAAAGACATAATATTTGACCTTAAAGTCACATGGTGAATTGAATCTACATTTCCAAAATTATTTATGGGTTGCTTTCCTAATGTAACAATACATCATGAATGTGTTTCGTAGATTTTTATCATGCCTCCTGTGTTTTCTACCAAAATTTCATTCTAAATTGGAATCAGGCACTTTGAGATATACTGGTCACATCATGTATGGGTTTAACATTAGTGAAATTATTACAAATCACAAATTAATTATGAATCATTATCTTAAATTATAAACTCAATATGAGCATGTTTTATTCGTTTTTAGAGTGTGAAACGTTTTGAACTAAATTTTAAATTTTAATTTGATAATAGAAAATTTGAGTCATACCGATTACATTGTGTATCAGATTAAGGTGCGTATTATTCATACATGTTAAAATAGACTTATGTTATATTTTTTTTATGTATCAAAACAATCAATATTCATTTCATCTATTCTTATTATGTTAGTTTTATTTTTCATAGTAAATAATGATCTCGTTAAATAAAAAGACGCACCTGTAGTAATACCGGTAGAATTGTGCATCAGACTGAGGTGCGGCTGATTCGAATCCATCCCAATATAAAATATGGATCATTTTTCTAAAGTATCAATAATATATTAATGTGTTTGATTGGTTATGAGTATTCCACTTATGTTTTTTAATAAAATTTCATTTTAATCTTGAAACACACACTTTGTGTCATACCAATGACATCGTGTGTGGAATTGATGTGAATCTGATTCTAGAACATGAAAAATAAATTATGAATATTTTTAAAAAATTATTATTATTAATCATGTTTATTTGATTTGTTTTTTTTTGAGTGACATTTTTTGAACTAAAATGTCAATATTATATTTATTACATACAATTTGATTCCTACTTGGTACATCATGTATCATATTATGGAGAGGATGATTCCAGCACTTCAAAAAATGAGTTATGGATCGTTTCCCTAATATATCAAAACATTATGAATGTTTATTTCTCATTTTTGAATATTTTAGTTTCCTTTTTTACTAAAAGAAATGAAATTTTAAATAAAAATTAACACTTGGGGTCATACCAGTCACACCATGCATCATATTGAGTTGAGGCAAATCCATACACTTCTCAAGTGACATATGGATTATTTTACTATAATATAGAAATAATGTAAATGTGTTTTCTTGGATTTGAGTATGCATCATTTTTTTAACTTAAATGTTGTTCTAAACCGAAAAATTTCTCTTTGAGAAATACCTATAACATCATACACGGTTTTGAAATGAGACTAATCCTTACACACCCTAATGGAATTATGAATCATTTTCCAAAATTCTCAATATAATCCAGGCATGTTTTCTTAGATTTTAGTGAGTTCCACTTTTTGAGCCAAAATTACAATTTCAAATTTGTAACTAGCACTTTTATTCACTTGAGGCACATCATATGTTAAATTGATATTTAGCTAATTACTACACATCACAACTGACTTATGTATCATTTTTATGGATCATTTGATCACTGCATGATATGGGGGATGCACGATGCATACTAATCTTAGGTGGAGGAATAAATCATGGTGTGTCTCTAAGAAGAACAACATTGTGGGGTATCTAGTTTTCTATCATTGTATATTCGATGGTGACTCTCAATATATAGGGTTTGGTTTCCAATGATGGTGATGACCATCTGAAAGACGTGGATAAGGTGTTGACCTGGCAGTGTTGGTACATATGGGGCACAACCTATTTCTCTATAGGTTGTGAGAGAGTTTGGTGGTTGATGGAAATGTCATTGGTGATTTTGGATTGAAGTATGGTGGAATTTGGTATATTAGATGCAACTTCGGATGCTATTCCGACATAGGCTACCAGTTGTGTGTCTTCTATTGTTAGTTTTTTCTTCAGATGTGGGGTGTTTTTTTGTATCATTTGGATCCCATTTCTATTTTGGGTATTTGATTTTTTTCATTTATAGGTGTGACTATTAGTGATTTTTGTTGCACTCTATTCCACATGTTTTGTTTCTCTATTATTATTATTATTATTATTATTTTATTTAATAAATTTTAGGACCAAGTTTACTCTTGGGTGATAATATTTCCTGGTAATGTGATTTTTTTAAAAACAATATGCACTTGGAGTCATACCGGACACTCCATGCACTAGATTAAGGATCAGATGATTCTTACATGCCCCAAATTACATATGGATAATTTTACTAATGTATATAAATAATCCAAAATTGTTTTATTGGTTTTAGAGTAAGCCACTAGTGTTTTTTTTTACTAAAATGTCATTTTTATTTGGAAACATGAACATTGAGTCATATTGGCCACATCATCTATGTTTTTTAAGTGAGACTAATTCCTACACATAAAAATGACATAGGAGTTGTTTACATAAATCATCATGAAAATATGACCATGTTTCCTTGGATTTTTGTGAGTGTAACGTATTTTTTCTAAAAAGTAATTTATAAAATGATAACGAACACATTGAGTCATATCAATTAAATCATGTATCATATTTAGATGACGATAATTAATACATGTCCCAAATGACTGATATATCTTTTTCTGGTAGTATCAAAACAATCTGCTTGTGTTTCCTTGGTTTTGAGTATTTCAATTGTCTTTTTTTTCTAAAATTATTTTTAATTTTAAATAAAAATATAGAGCTGGAGTAATAACTATCACAACATCCTCAAAATGTAGGTCTGACTGATTCCTAAAGATCCCAATTAATTTATCTATTTATTTTTTAATGAATCAAAATAATTCGAATTTTTTTTCTTTTTTTTTGAGTATACCGCTTGTGTTTTTTACTAAAATGACATTTTAAACTGGAATCCTATACTTCGAGTCATTGTAATAACTTTGTGTGTGGGTTTGATGTGATATTGATTCGTACACATAAAATATGACATATGAAACTATTTCATAAATGAACAATACTATATGTGTGTTTCTTCTTGATTTTTTCTTCTAAAACTTTTTGTACTAAAATATAAACTTTAAACAGATAACGAACATTATTAGTCTTATCGGGAACATCATGTATCATATTGATGTGTGGCTAATTCCAACACATAAAAAATTATTATGGACCATTTGCCTAATGTTTCAAAACGGCCCAATTTTTTTATCTTTTTTGAGTATATCTGTTATGTTTTTTAAGACAAATTTTCTCAATCATAATTAAAAAGATGAAATAGTATTCATAAAAGTCACAATGTGTATCGGATTGAGGTTAGGATAATTCCAATTCATAAAAAATGAATTATGGATCTTTTCCCAAAATTATAAAATTAATATAAATCAGTTTTCTTTGATTTGAGTACAACACGTGTGTTTTATAATAGAATTTCATTTTAGACAAAAATCACCCACTTTGAGTCACAATACATAGATTGTTTATAAGATTGATGCGATATTGATTTATAAAAATCCCAAATGATGTTTGAAAATTTTTCATAAATAATTATGAAAAGCTAATTGTGTTTTCTACGAATTTAGTTAGTGGGACTTTATAAACATACATCTCAATTTAATATTTAAAATTGACACTCTGAGTTTTACTGGACACATATTGTATCATATTTAGGTTCACATAAATACTTCTTAAAAAAGAATATTCGTGGAACATTTTCCTAAAGTATCAAAATAATATGAATCATTTTCTTGGTTTTGAGTATCTCAACTGTATTTTTAACAAAAATTATTGTTAATTTTATATAAAAATATTCATTTCAAGTTATTCCAGTCACACTGTGTGTCGTATTGTGGGTTTTTCGATCCCTACTAACTAAAACTAACTTATGGATTGTTTTCCAAAAGTATATAAAAATAATTTTTGTGTTTTCTCATTTATGAGTAAGTGATTGTGTGTTTAACTAAAATATAAATTATAAACTAATAATATGTCATTTGTGTCATACTAGTCACAATGTTTATCAGATTGAGGTGTGGGGGATTGAGTATGTGATGGGTGTTTTTCTATCAACTATTTGGACCAAGATTGAAAAGATATAAATGTTTGATTTGGATAGATAAAGAAACCCCATTCTGCTTCAAACATGGCATCTAAAAGCAATATGTTCTCCATTTTATAGCTTGTCATAAGTGATTAAGAGAAAAATATAACCTCCCAAAATATAAGTGAAAATATATTAGGCTATCATAATAAGGAATATAAATTTAGAATAGTATATAAATATTTGACAATTTTGGATAAATAAATAGTAGTAATTCACCTTTTCATGATGGTTTTTATATTATTGGCCAATTTTCTTTTCTTTATATCGATTGTAGCCTCAAAGTCCAATATATGATGAGCATGAGAAACCTTGAAAAACCTCCCCAAACCAATTAAAATAATCCACCAATAAAATATGATAATTCATTTATTAGAAATACTTTAAATAAAAAAATTAATCATAAATATAAAAAAAAATACAATAATAATAATCCAATTTTAAACTGAACCCACCCAATATGATTCATACTAGGTACACTATGTATTGAGTTTAGGTAAGGTTGGTTCCACTATGTATTTTTACCCTACAATGCATTCAATACTCTGGTTTATCTAAAAATAATGTAGTTTGATATCATAAAATGTCGAATTCATTAGAGAATGAAATAAAAAATGCATCATCATGAGTGAACTATCCTTGTTGAGTGCATGATCATAGAATACTAGTGAATCTCCCTAGATGACTAAGTCATTTATTCCTAAAATACATACACCATTAGTGTATGACTATCAGCATTCATAGATTGAAAAAAGAACATATTTACATATCATTGAGTTTTTATGGAATGTAGTAAAATCAATCTTACCCACTCACCATCATATAGATTTAAAACTCCATGGTAAACGATTTTACTTTGTTGATGAGAAAAACATTAGTCGGGGCTAGTATTTATTTTAAGAGTACACTAAACTCCATTATAAACTCTTTACCCTTTTTTATACAATTAAACCTTATTTTACACCTTTATAGCATCATATTGACACAGAAATCTATTTCATCCATTATATATTTTTGTATTTTTTCTATATATTAGTATATCCTTTTCAATATATTTGCTAATGTTGTACTATAAGATAACATCATAATTTTTTGTTCATCAAAATGTGAATATCCCCATTCTCATCTACTTTTTATTAAGAATGTTGATGAATTTTTTATTAATGATATTATGAACGTGGATCTTATTACATAAATAATTTGCACATACATAATGAATTTTACCTGTTTGGATTTCACGATCATTTTTTATGTTATATTTTGTATTTTAATTATGATCAAATTTCTTAAATAATTACACCACCCACCAAAGAGAAACCACTATATTGTTCTTTTTTGAAAATTCTAGATTAATTTGATAAAATTTAATATTTCATCATTTTTTAGCGGTTCTGGATCAATATATAGCTTCTTTTTATTGAGTTATTCATTTGGGGTTTTTGATTCACAATTTTATTTAAAACAGGTTTTTAATTTTGTATTATTTTTTCATAAGGATGTTTTTTTCATTTGATGCTAGGTTTACATTGACACCAACCCTCCTTGATGACCATGATTTCACAATGAAATTTTCCCTCTAATAGTTCTCTGATACAGCTGATGAATTTAGTGTTTTATTACACAAATATTTAATCAGATATTTGAGTTGGATTGTATACATGGTTGATGATTTGATTGGTGTTGTAATATCTCAAGTGAAATTGTCCCCACTACAATGACTCTTTCATTACAGTTTAAAGATTTCATGGGAATGAAACCACATCTTTTTTTCTTGTTATTCATTAATTTTTTCTTGGTGTGGATTTTATTTTTGATTTTAGTAATATTTGATAGTACCTTTAATTTTATAACAGAAAATATAGCCTATAATAGTCCTTTATATATAATATGTTCAATTTTTTTGTTTCTAAAAAATTCCAGCACATAAATTGATGTATAAAATCACCAAAATAAGTGGTGGAAGAAACTTTTTCAATAAGATAGAAAATAACATCTACATAATAGATCATATCATAAGTTAATAGTGGGGTGTGAGCTTTTTAAAATCAATTCTCAAAAAAAACATGGAAAGATCCTCATTCTACTTCATTTTAGATAAATTTTATTAGCTTCAATATATCTCTTCATCTCATCCTCAACCTCAGTCTCAGCCTCAACCTCCTCATCCACATTAGCCTCTACCTCTGACTCTGAATCTATGTATGACTCTGCCTCCACCTCCACCATAGCCTTTATCTCTATCCCTCACTCCACCTCTTCCCTCAATATTTCCCAAAAATGTTTTATTTACAAGTAAACGATTCTAAGCATATTGATGTTCCCCTATTATAATAATCCTTGGAAAATAGATCAAAAATAGTATATAATAATTATTACTATAAATTTTTACACCATAAATATATTTCTATGGTCATATATCATGAATGATCATAAAAATATCAGGTAATCACAAACATGATTTATCGTAAAGTATTCTGATAAATAGTACAATGTCCACTCATCTATAAACAAATTTACCTCTTGTTTTCAGTATGAAGACTATAAGAAATATTGATTGTACTGAAAAAATATTTATAAAAAATGATTAAGAAATATATTAACTAATGTTGTGTCTACCTTAAGAAACTACCTATTGGGTGATGCTAGTTTTTTTATTCATTATGATTTCTCAAAGCAATTTTTAAATATTAAATCAACAATCGTTTCCATTTTATTTATTTGGAAAATGTAGAAACAATTACCAGCATATGTAAACTATTTTTAAATACATTTTGATAGTCACATATTTTTATATATACATTATTTATTATCCATTTTTAGTATTAAATAGGCATTGTGTATTTAGACACCGAATTCATGTCATGATTGTTCCAATATTTAGTGACCACCTTATCAAAACACTGTTCTTGTTAAAACACATAATGAAACAAATAATTTCCATTTTATTTATGAAATTTCAATTGTAGGGTATTACCAATTCACAATAAACATCACGTGTGGTTGGTTTGTTGGACATCCATGCATTGGATCAAAAAAATTAGTATTTAGCGTATCCTTATTCAGTGTGATCTAAATCTAGTCCTTCACCATAAATAAAAAAATAAGTAATCTAAATATTAGAAATATATTTTATATGCTTTGATTATAGAGTTTTATTTCTAAATGGTAGGAATAAGAAAGAACTATCAACTGATACATTTTTCTCAAACTCTTCGAGTAACTCATCTCATTTCTTCTGAGTTTCATTATTTTCCAATCTAAGTTTTACCATATAAATTATACATAGATTATTGAATCAATGCCCTATTTTTCATGGTTTTCAGTTTATATTGTAGTTATATAAACATATATAGAATATATTAATATTAATTAAATTTAATAAAAATTATTCCTCACTATTTAGAAAGAATAAATTTTCAATATGTACCTTTTTTATGTATTCACAACTAAGACACCAAGCTATTCATGCATTAAGATCTCATTTATAAGCTAAATACCCATTACATCTGCCATTAATGTCCCATATATTTCTTTCTGAAATGTAATTTAATACATATTTTCACATTTAAATTTTGTCTCTCTATGAAACTTAAAAAATAAAAAAAATGTTATGGACCTTTTAATTATAAGGTACTCATTAAAAGTCGTTTTGATTTCATGACCAATTCAAAAGATTGTCTTGACCCAACTATACATTTCTACATCACATTATCCATATGTAAAATCATACCTCACATAAAACCATTTTTTATTAACTTGTACTTATTTTTATATTAAAATATCTGTTAATGATGTATGTCATTTATCTTAATAATATTAGACTTCCATTTTATGGGTGTTCCAATATCATCACTAAAGGTCATAATAACCAAATCATAAAGTGGAATAGGAAACTCATCCATCTACCTAGGATCTACTTTCATCCCCACACACATGTTACCTTTTTGGGGGTATTTATAGTTTAGTTAGTCATCTGGAATATTATTCACTATACCACTCCCAACAAGGCAGTTTGTGGGTGTGGATAGATATAAGTCACACACAATTCTATCAGACAATCTTTTAGGAATATAAAATTAACGGAAGTTGTTTCATTCAAATTTGGGAGAAATGGTAATGAAAAAATTGATAACCTCTTGTAAGGTATGTGATTGGGGGAATGGATTTCATCAATGCTGGTAGGGTAATTTGGTTCATGTGCAGTGGTTTTTTCCACCGTCGGTTCACATAGATCATTTCTCATGCATTGGTCTACCAAACAAACCTGGACAATAATATATCATTTTGATTCTATTTCTATATGTAATCATTCCAAAATATTATATATATCTTCATGTGGTTTTATCCTCAAAAAATATGTTTAAGGAGAAACTAAAAAACCAAATCCTCTAACGAGACCATATTGTTTTGGCCACATTAAATCTTCTGATAGTTGTTTATCTTTCAAAACAGTTTCTATTGATTCTTATGTCTAAAACCTATTATAAATATAAACATAAATAGATATATTTATGTAATACTATTATAAATAATAATTAATTACTCTTATATGAAACATTCATGTGTTTCCCATATTATTTTTTCCTCAACATGTTTACCTTCATTATTTACACAGGCCTCCTTCTATACCACATGAAGTGGGTGGAAGTATATTTGAATTTATATTGATAATTATTTGTAACACCCGATAATTTTATGAGAAATATTTTGATTTTATGTTATATAAATCATCAAAGAAATCATTCACTACACACAACACTAGCTTGTCTTTCTTTACATGCAATCGCGACATTCCTCGATAGCTTGCGTTGTACGCAACACCGAGTTTCACTAAACAACGATATGCTATTAAATTATTATTAAAACAGGCCGTTATGAATATTAATACCCACTTTTTGAAATTTTATAAATTTTATCTTTAAAAATGGACTTCATTGTTGGATTCGGAATATCGAAAATATCCTAGGGTGAAATTTTGGTATTTTTCTGAAAACATTCAATTTTTGATGAACAGTGAAAACACTTGGTTACTATTTAAAAACCGAATTTTTATTTAAATAATTATTTATTTTATTTAAATTTATTTTAGGTCAAAATTGAAACATAATACCTATATAAGTTCAATGTAATTCATTGGATTCATTTTATAATAATTTTCGATATATAAACATTCTATTGAACTTTTCACCGCCTTTTACCTACCTTGTAGGATCTTTTTGCAAACATACATAACACATAATTTTACTATTTTTGTGAGTGGAATTTCAAAAATCCGAGAGACATGGTTAATATCAAGGACTAAAATGGGGTTCAATGAGATGAGAATAATTTTTGGTGAATAGTAACTTTTTACTTTTATTTCCCACGGTTAAAAAAAATAGGTTAAAAATGATATTATTATTACCCTAACATATGTCCTAAATCAATTGGATAAGTGTAATTAGACGAAAAACAACCTTAGGAATAAAATATCACCATTTAGGACCACTTGTATTAGATTAGGACCGTTAATATTATTTTATTTATGGAAGGGTTAAAATAGTTAACTTCAATGTTTAATAACTAAATAATTTTTAATATAGGGCTATAAAAAGATATATTCAACTATAAATATTCAATAGAAATATAAAATTATTTCCTACATGATGGTATTTTATTTATAATTTTTAGACTGTAAATAATTTAATTTATTTATGACACAACGATGATTCAGTAATTACCTTATTAAGGAAATATTAACATAATTGATGTTATAAATACCCAAATAAATGTAATTTTAGACTTCTTATGAATTGAACTAATTTTATACGTTAATATGACATGTTATTATTGATTTAATTTACTTTTTTCTAACTAATCATGCTGTTTATATTTTCACAAAAATCATGTATCAAATTGTGTCAAAATAGACATTAAATTGTTTTTAAAACGAATATTATATTATTAATTGTTATTTTATTCCAAAAAATCAATGGATAGGAAAAATGACTTAGATAAGGTCATATATATTAATAATTAACAACTTGGGGTTCGATTTTCTTGTTATAGTAAGTTTATTAAACTTATAGTGTAAGAAAACAAGATGACACGGTAAAAGTTAAATTATTTAACATACAGTTAAATCTAAATGATAATGTTAAAATAGTAACATAATCTTGTCTAAAATCTGTTTTATGAGAGGATGTAGACCCATACCCACCTTATTTTCGATATAAATCAATTTTGAGCTATTAAAAACTGAATATGACTTTATAATAAAATAAAATTTTACGTTTTTCCTAAGGTACCCCACTCCTCCCTTATAAAAGGGAACATCCTCCCTCTCCTCCTCACACCACATTGAGCCTTCAAACTCGGCCAACCCCTGCCAATTTCTCCTCTCCACTTCCCTATTAATATCTTAGATATCTTTGTCTTCTTCAAACACCAATTTTAGTTCCCTAAGAGGAGGTTAAGAAGAGGCGCTTCAAAGAAGAGGTAATGTCTGTTACTGGTTCATTCAACTTTATTTACTCTTCTAATTCTTCTTGTCTTTTTGTTTCATTATGAATTAATAAAATAAGTATCACTAATATAATTATATGTTATTATAAATATGAAACAACCCTATTTCATCTTTTATCCATCCTACAAAAAATGAAATCACCGTGGTTGCGTACGTAGGGAATACTGTCTCCACGCTGTGGTGTAATCTATTTTCCACCACCACCTTAATTGGCTGGGTATAATGGTCTAAAAAATAAGTATATATGATTATTGTAAATTTATATTTATTCTGAAAAAGTATACGTACACTGAAATACAACTCCACGATCATGGAAATGATATAATCCCTTGTGCGTACGTAAGGCCTACCGTCTCCATGATGTGATGCGACTCGTTCTACATGATCTTCATTTAATAATGAATATATAAATTAATTTAATGTATAAATATGATATATATTACACTAATACCATTCTGTAAATGAGATTTCTAAAACCTAAAAAGAAGAATAAGAATTTATTTGACAAAAAACGCGTAAGAAAAAAAAAGCAATAAACACCTGAATAGCTAGTAACAATGAAATATTACTAATAATAAGCAAAGAATATTACCCTATATGATATCATAACAGTGGGTGAGATTCTGGAATAAGTAAATAACATTATTTAAATCATTATACATGAGGTTCAGACACGTACGAATAAAATCTGACCTAAGGTAAGGAAAAATCATGCAATCTCATTTTTATCCGAGATTGTTTATACTTCAGAATTTACTGTGGAATTTTTATCATCCACATCCATGTTTCCTCAATATGTAATATTATTTCCATCCACTAACAATTTTTTAAATCCAATTTTACCCTTCGGTGAGTTTTTAGTAAAATATATGAAAGGAATCTTTTGTCGTTTTTCATACGAGGGACTTTTTGACTTTTCTGACCAAAGTACGAGAATAATGTTTTTTTAACTTATACGGCATGAAGGGATTTTTAGAAAATTATTTCCATGAAGCTTCCTTTACTAGTTTTCAAGATTATTTTTAATCAGCTTCTTTTAGTTTAATATTATATTACATTTTAAAAAAGGAAAATGTTTTTTAAGTAGAATGGATATTTTCCTCAAGAATAGAGTTCAAGAGTTTTATCAAAATTATTTTCCATCTAAGATAATATAGGGATATGTTTATATCCCTATTTTCACATTGATTTGATTATGTTATGATGGAATTATTTTTATGATGTTCTTTTAAGGATTATGTTATGATGACATGATGTTTACGAATCCCATTTTTATTACATGGGTTATGCTATGTTGTATGATTTATGATTTTGTGGCACACATTAGAATGGTTTCATTATGAGATGGTTGGGACCTATATCTCCCTCCAATGCATTGGGTAATGATTTATATCTCATGAGACAGACATGGCTAGAACGGTAGGTCAATCCGGTTCAGTGAAACAGGACTGAAACGAGGAGTGAACTCGGTTTAGAAATGGACTGTGTCCGCTAAGATAGTCTTGGCAATGAGTATTGACTACTAAGAAATGATTATCTATGATTATGTGTGAATTAAATAATTTCTCATGTTTTATCTTATGATTATTAGGATTACATTTCACTACTATGATTTATCCCATGTTATGAAATTATGATCTCTTTTGCAGGTTAAGATTTCCAAAATGATATGTTATTATGAATATTATGTGATTGATATTTCTTTTGTTTACCTTTACTGAGCATTTTAGCACACACATTTGTATGTTTTCTTTTCCCCAGGTCAGAAAAAGGTTATTAAGTAGGATATGCCAAAAGGTACTCTAGATATAATGAAATAAATGGGAGACAATGTAGATGTTTTATGAACCATTTTTTTATGTTTCCCAATTTCTAAAGACAATATACCTATACTGTCCTACCATGGTTTTGTTATATTTTGTAATAAGTGTGCTTCAATCTTGAAGTATGAACAATGTATGTAAAGTATGGTTCGTTATAGTTGGTATCAGAGGAAAGGTATAGTCATCCTTTGGAAACTAGGATGTTAAAGAGTTAGTAAGAACCCTAAGGATATATCTAAGCATAGGAAAATCTTAGTGTTTTAGAAATGGCCATGAACAACCTTTGATAAGACCTTAAATGTGAAATTTTATTCTTGATTATGTGGTTTTCCTGTTATAATTAGTGTTTCTCACACTATTCTTATTCATTTTAGTCAATGGATGGAACCCAATGGAACTGTGTTAATGCTGAATGCGATGGGAAATGCAATGATTGTCCCCCTGAGCAACCAAACGTTATGGGATCTAGAATGAAAAATCTTGTATCCATGCTCACAGAACATTCTCAAGCTATGAATCAGACAGGACTTCCAAATGAGAAGAGGAAGGAGCAACATTATGTTGAATCCTTCATGAGGCACTGTCCACCATCATTCAGCGGGTCTACTGATCCATTAGTGGCTGAAAAATGGATCAGTTCCATTGAAAAGATATTTTCAGTTCTTTAATGTTCTGAGCATGATAAAATCATCTTAGTAGTTTATCGTTTTGAAGGTGAAGCTAATCAATCGTGGAATCTTATCAATAATACGAGGCCAAGAGATGAAATTGAGTCCATTGAATGGGACGAGTTCAAGATCTTATTTTTCAATAAGTACTTCCCTCGTATTCTTCGATGAAAGATGGATAAGGAGATTCTTGAACTAAATAAAAAGGATGATGAATCTGTTGGTACCTACGAAGAAAATTTTACAAGACATTCAAGGTACGCTTCTGGTATTATAATCCAACCTGAGAGTAATATCGATTGATTATATAGTGGCTTAAAATCAAGTCTTCGAAGGGCGTTAGCCATAAGGGACTTCAATAGCTATAAGGAAATCATTCGATGTGCTCTCAAGGTTGAGATGGATATTGGAGTAACCCATCAGTCATATGCATTTGATAAGAAGTGGAAAATGGAATTCAAAGGAAAATCTAAAGAGCACACTGAAAAGAAGATGGGTTTTCCCTTATTCTCAAAGTGTGGAATGAAACAAGGAGGGAGTTGTCTTAAAGGGACAAGTAAATGTTTCAAATGTATAAAGGAAGGTCATCAGGCATTTTAATTCCTCAATGATGGGAAGAAGATGTCTAGTGATGTGAACAATGAAAAGGCTCCATAGAGTGCACCCCCTACACTTCAATGTTACAAGTTCAAGGAAATGGGGAATTATGCCAATCAATGCCCTAATCCAAGGGTTGTTGATGATTATCGACGTCAACAAACTCTTAAGGCTAAAGAAAAAGGAAAGTCAGATGCAATTTCTATCAGCGATGTGGAGTACGATAACGAACTGTTGAAAGGTACACTTACCTTCCAATCTAAAGTAGAAAATGTTTTATTTGATTCTGGATCCACCCACTCTTTTATTTCTGAATAATTTTCTAAGGGTATCACCATATTACCTCAAAAATTATATGTTGATTTAGCTGTGACAACCCATAATGGTACAACAGTCGCATCAAAAATTTTCAATTCTTCTCCGATTGAAGTTTGTGAGAAAGTGCTTCCTATTAATCTTGTGATCCTTCCTATAGTGGATTTTTTTTGTGATTCTTGGCATGGATTGGATTTCTTTATATAGATCTCATATCAATTTCCAATGAATAGAAGTCACATTTCATATTCAAGATCAATCTATGATCATCTATCGATGCAAATATGAACATAAACTTCCAGTGGAAATTTCTTCCATCTTATGGGTCTTGATTCCACTAAATGAATGTTATTTGGCTCAAATGGTTGGTGAGAAACTCACGATTAAGAATATTCCCATTGTACGAGAGTTTTATGATGTATTTCCGGAGGAATTTCTGGGTCTTCCACCAAATCATGAAGTTGATTTTTCAATAGAACTCTTACCGGGTGCTTTGTCTATTTCAAAGACACCTTATAGAATGACCCCAATTAAGTTGCTGGAATTGAAGAAGAAACTCCAAGAGAATCTTCATAAGGGATTCATATGCCCTAGTGCATCACCTTGGGGAGCACCTGTTAAATTTGTTAAGAAGAAAGATGGATCAATGAGACTCTGCATTGATTATCGAGAACATAACAAGATCATTATCAAGAACAAATATCCTCTCCCGCGCATTGATGACATATTTGACCAACTACACGAAGCTCAATAATTTTACAAGATTGATCGTCATTTAGGGTATCATCAATTAAGGTTCAAAAGTGAGGATATGCCAAAGATGGATTTCCGTACAAGTTATAGACACTATGAATTTTAGTGATTCCATTTAGTCTTACTAATGCCCCTTCTATCTTCATGGATATAATGAATAGAGTCTTTAGAGACTATCTGGATCAGTTTGAGGTAGTCTTTAGAGACAATATTATTTTCTGTTCAAAGAGCAATGAAGATCATGAAGATCACTTGATAATTGTATTAAAGACCCGGAGAAAGGATAAGCTTTATGGAAAATTTAACAAGTGTGAATTTTGGCATAAAAAATTTGAATTTTTGGGTCACATAATCTCAAAAGAGGGGATATCTCTGGATCCACCAAAAACAAAGGTTATCGAAAGATAGTCAAGACCAACAACAATAACTGAGATCCGAAGTTTCCTTGGTTTGGATTGATATTATTGACGTTTTGTGAATGATTTTTCAGAATTATATAATCCACTCACCAGGTTGACTCGAAAAGGAGTTAAGTTTGTTTGGACGGAGGAGTGTGAAGATAATTTCAAGGAGTTGAAAAGAAGGTTATCCAGTGAACCTGTGCTCAAACTTCCTTGTAGTGGAGAAATAATTGTGATCTATAGTGATGAATCCAAGAAGGGGATGGGGTGTGTTTTCATGCAAAATGATATGGTGATAGCTTATGCCTCACGACAGTTGAAAATCCATTAGCAAAATTAACCAACTCATGATTTGGAGTTAGCTGCGGTAATATTGGCAATAATGATTTGGCGGCATTATCTATATGGTGAATGTTGTGATATTTATACTGATCATAAATGTTTGAATTATATTTTAACACAAAAGAAGTTGAATGTGCGCAAAATAATATGGTTGGAGCTGATTAAGGATTACGGCTGCTCAATTCATTATCACCCTGGGAAGGCAAACAAGGTGGAAGATGCATTAAGTTGACAAGACCATGCTAGCATATCCATGATGAGGATCACAAAAGATCCAATATTTATTGATTTACAAAGGATGGATCTTGGAATTATAATGGAAGGGGGAAAATCTTATCTTTCTCAAATGAATGTTCAACCATCTATACATGTGAAGATTAAAGAGGCACAGAAAGAAGACGTAGAGTTACAAAAGAAATTCAGAAATGTTCCTGAATTCAACCTTGATTGTGATGGGTTAATAAAGTTCAGGAATTGGGTTCGTTTTTCCTCCCATCCCAGAATTAAAGAAAAATCTACTGGATGAGGCTCATAGTTCTTCATTCTCTATTCATCCTGGAATCACGAAGATGTATGAGGACCTGAAATAGTACATCTGGTGGGATGGCACGAAAAGAGATGATGCTGAATATGTCTCTTGATGCTTGGTTTGTCAGCAAGTTAAAGCTGAGAGACATAAGAAAAAGGGGATTTTACAACCATTACCCATACCCGAATTGAAATGGGAAAACATCATTATGGACTTTGTCACTGGACTTCCTAAAACATCCAAAGGAAATAATGCTATTTGGGTCATAGTTGATCATCTTATAAAGTCTGCAAACTTCATTGCTATTAGAAAGTATTTCTCTCTAGATCAGGTTGTCAGTATATATGTGAAGGAAGTGGTAAGATTGCATGGAGTACCACTTTCCATTATATCTGATTGGGATACGAGGATTACCTCAATGTTCTGGCGAAGTCTTCAGCATACTCTAGATACAGAGTTGAGTTTCAGCACTGCTTATCATCCTCAGACAGATGGTCAGTCTGAGAGAACAATTAAAACACTAGAAGATATATTAAGAGCTCGCTCTATGGATTGCAAGGGTGTTTGGGATCAACACCTACCTTTGGAGGAATTTTCATATAATAATAGCTTTCACTCCAGAATTCTGATGGCTCCTTATGAAGATCTCTATGGAAAGAAATGCAGGACTCGAACTTACTGGGATGAAGTTGGGAAAGGAAAGCTATTAGGACATGATCTTGTTGATGAGATGGCAGAAAAGGTCAGATATATTCAACAACACATAATAGCATCTCAAAGTCGACAAAAAATTTATGCCAACAACAGAAGAAAAGACCTAGAGTTTGAAGTGGGTGATAAAGTGTTCTTACGAATATCTCCTTCGAAGAGAGTAATGAGATTTGGAAAGAAGGGAAAGTTAATACCTAGGTATATCGGTCCTTTCGAAATAATGGATCGTGTTGGGAAAGTATCTTACCGATTGATTCTTCCACCGAATCTCTATCAAGTTCATGAAGTGTTTCATGTATCGCTCTTGAGAAAGTACATACCCGATCCTTCACATTTACCCAGCTCAGAAGTTGTACCGCTAGAGCAAGATCTTTCTTATGAAGAATAGTCAATAGAGATTCTGGATCGTAGAGAAAATGTCCTACGGAACAAAACCACTCACTTGGTGAACGTTTTATGGTGGAACCACCAATTAGAAGAAGCTACGTGAGAGCATAAGGATATGATGAGGGAGAGGTGTCCTCATCTGTTTGTTACAAAGTGACGAATTTCAAGGGAGAAATTTATTTTATGGGAGGTAGAATGTAACACTCGAGACTTTTATGAGAAATATTTTGTTTTTATGTTATATAAATCATCAAAGGAATCTTTCACTACACACAAACCTAGGTCGGCTTTCTTTACACGCAATCGCAACCTTCCTCGATAGCTTGCATTGTACACAATACCGAGTTTCACTAAACAATGATATGCTATTTAAATATTATTAAAACGAGCCGTTATGAATACTAATACCCACTTTTTGAAATTTTATAAATTTTATCTTTAAAAATGGACTTCGTTTTTGGATTCTGAATATCTATATTATCCTAGGGTGAAATTTTCGTATTTTTCTGAAAACTTTCAATTTTTGATGAATAGTGAAAACATTGGTTTACTATTTAAAAACCAACTTTTTATTTAAATAATTATTTATATTATTTAAATTTATTTTAGGTCGAAATTGATACACAATACCTATATAAGTTCAATGTAATTCATTGTAGTCATTTTATAATAATTTTCGATATATAAAAATTTTATTGAACTTTTAGCCGTCTTTTACCTATCTCCTATGAGCTTTTTGCGAACTTACATAAAACATAATTTTACCGCTTCTGTGAGTGGAATTTCAAAAATTCGAGAGACACGTTTAATATCCAGGACTAAAATGTGGTTTAATGAGATTAAAATAATTTTTCGTGAATAGTAACTTTTTACTTTTATTTACCATGGTTAAAAGAAAATATAGTAAAAATGATATTATTATTACCCTAACACATGTCATAATTCTATTGGATTAGTTTAATTCCACCAAAAACAACCTTAAGAATAAAATATGACTATTTAGGTCCACATGGGTTAGATCATGACTTTTAATATAGTTTTATTTAAAGAAGGGTTAAAATAGATAAAATCAAAGTTTAATAGAAAATTCATTTTTAATATAGGGTTATACATAAGATAAATTAGACTATAAATACTCACCAGAAATATAAAAAGATTTCCTACATAATGGAATTTTATTTATAATTTTTAGACTTTAAATAATTTAATTTATTTATGAAACAATGATGACTCAGTAATTACCTTATTAAGGAAATATTTACAAAAATGATGTCATAAATACCCAAATAAATGTAATTTTAGACTTTTTTTGAATTCCACTAATTTTATAGGTTAATATGACATTTTAGTATTTATTTAATTATCTTTTTTTGAACTAATCATGCTGTTCTGATTTTCACAAAAATCAAGTATCAAATAGTGTCAAAATTGACATAAAATAGTTTTTAAAACAAATATTATATTATTAATTGTTATATTATTCCTAAAAATATAAATTTAGGCCACATGACTTAGATAAGGTTATATATATTATTAATAAACAACTTGGGGTTCGTTTGGCTTGATATAGTAAGTTTATTAACATTATAGTGTAAGAAAACAAGAAGGCACGGTAAAAGTTAAATTTTTAGCTTAGAGTTAAATCTAAATGATGAGGTTAAAATAGTAACCTAAACCTATCTAAAATCTATTTTATGAGAGGATTTCGACCCATTACCACCTTAGCTTCTAAATAAATTAATTTGGAGCAATTAAAAACCGAATATTACTTTATAATAAAATAATATTTTATGTTCTTCCTAAGGTGCCCCTCTCCTCCCTTATATAAGGGCACCACCTCCCTCTCCTCCTCACACCACATTGAGCCTTAAAGCTCGGCCAAAACCTGACAATGTTTCCTCTCCAATTACATAGTAATATCCTATAGGTCCTGGTCTTCTTCAAAGACCAATTTTAGTGCTCTAAGAGGAGGTAAAGAAGTGGCGTTTCAAAGAAGAGGTAATGTCTGTTACAGATTCTTTCAACTTTATTTCTTATTCTACTTCTTCTTCTCTAGTTGTTTTATTATGAAGTAATTACATCAGTATCACTCATATAATGATATGTTATTATAAATATGAAACAACCCTATTTCACCTTTTATCCATCCTACGAAAAATGAAATCACCGCACGTGCGTACATACGGAATACCGTCTCCACGTCGTGGTGTAATATGTTCTTCCACCACCACCTTACTTTGATGGGTATAATGGTGTAAAGAATAACTATATATGATTATTGTAAACTCATATTGATTCTGAAATAGTATACATACACTTAAATACAACTCCACGATCATGGGAACGATATCACCGCTTGTGCGTACGTACGGTCTACCGTCTCCACGGTGTGATGTGACTCGTTCTACATGATCTTCTTTGAATAATGATTATACAAATGGATTAAATGTATAAATATGAAATATATTACAGTAATACCATTATGTAAATGAGGTATCTATAACCTAAAATGAAGAATAATAATTTATTCAACAAAACACGCATAAGAACAAAAAGCAATAAACACCTGAATAACAAGTAACAATGAAATATTACTAATAAGAAGCATAGAATATGACCATATATGATATCATAAAAGTGAGTACGATTATGGAATAAGTCAATAACATTATTTAAATCATTATACATGAGGTTTGGACACGTACAAAGCAAATCGGACCTAAGGTAAGGGAAAATCATGCAATCTCATTTTTATCCGAAATTGTTTATACTTTAGAATTTACTGGGGAATATTTATCATCCACATCCATGTTTCCTCAATATTTAATATTATTTTCATACACTTACAATTTTATAAATCCAATTTTACCCTTCGGTGAGTTTTTTTTAAAATATATGAATGGAATCTTTTGTCGTTTTTCGTACGAGATACTTGTTGACTTTTCCGGCCAGCATACTATAAGAATGTTTTTAACTTATACGGCATGAATTAATTTTTAGAAAATTATTTCCATGAAGCTTCCATTACATGTTTTGATGTTTATTTCTAATAAACTTCTTTTAGTTTAATATTATATGACATTTTAAGAAATTAAAATGGTTTTGAAGTAGAAAGGATATTTTCCTCAAGAATAGAGTTCAAGTGTTTTATCAAAATTATTTTCCATTTAAGATAATATATGGTTCTGTTTAAATCCCTATTTTCACATTGATTTCATTATGTTATGATGGAATAATTTTTATGATGTCCTTTTATGGATTATGTCATGATGAAATGATGTTTAAGAATCCCATTTTTGTTACATGGGTTATGCTATGTTGTATGATTTATGATTTTGTGGCACATATAAAAATGGTTTCATTATGAGATGGGTGGGACCTATATCTCCCTCCAATGCATTGGGTAATGATTTATATCGCATGAGATAGGCAAGGATGGAACGTTAGGTTAATCCGGTTCAGTGAAATAGGACTGAAATGAGGAGTGAACTCAGTTCAGAAATGGACTTTGTCCGCTAAGATATTCATGGAAAAGAGTCTTGATTACTAAGAAATGATTATCTATGATTATGTGTGTATGGAACAAAGCTTCATGTTTTAAGTTATGATTATTGGGATTACATGTCACTACTATGATTTATCCCATGTTATTAAATTATGATCTCTTTTGCAGGTTAAGATTTCCAAAATGATATGTCATTATGAATATGATGTGATTGATATTTATTTTTTTTTAACATTAATGAGAATTTGAGCTCACCCTTTTGTATGTTTTCTTTTCCCTGGGTCAGGAAGAAGGTTATTAAGTAGGATATTCCAAAAGGTAATCTAGATGTGATGAAATAATTGGGAGACAATGTAGATGCTTTATGAACCATTTGTTTATGTTTCCCAATTTCTAAAGACACTATACCTATACGGTCCTACCATGGTTTTGTTATATTTTGTAATAAGTGTGATTCAATTTTGAAGTATGAAAAATGTATGTAAAGTATGGGTCGTTATATTATTCATATAAAAAAGTAATATATGTTGTTTTACATCACATAATTCATTTATTATTGATTTAAAATACATACTAATTCCTTATCTATTGAAGTGTACCACATCTTTTCTTTTTGATAAGGGTACATTGGTTTTAATGAACGTCATTTATTACCATCACATTTTTTTATTTCAAAAATTAATACTTTTTAATCAAATTAGATATAATAAATAATTTCAAATAATTTATAATTGAATGCAATGCACTTTAAATGATTTCTCATTATTACGATTGACTAAAGAGGTACATGTTTCCTACTATATAATGTGTTCATAGCTAACTGGTGTGTGGGGATATACTCTACCCTAAAAAACAGAGGATTTAACATTGTAAGAAGAGTCTACAATCCACTAAGGATTTTCTACCATCCATTAAGAAAAAATTATAACAATATTTTTCTGAAATAAATAAATCCTGTACAGAATAATGATAATTAAATCAACATTTCATTATATCATCTCTTGGTAAAATGGGTAATGTATATTGTATAATTACAAATATATCTTTCCAAAGTATTTCCTCCAACAGAGGTTAGACATGGCATTATGAACCAATATCAATTCGCACATTCATCCTCATCGTGACTGTGACATAACTAATGAAAAATGTCTTTTTTTGGGTCATTAGGTTGGATGAGTTGATTCCAAAAAACCTCAAATTGTACTCCCTAACTTCATTCCTTCATAATTTTCCTCAACAAAGTGATGTTTCTCATTCTTTGTTATTTTTCATCAACTAGTTATTGATACCCTAATAATTTTTTAGTTTCATCATCAATAGTCAGTTCTTCATTAGGATTGGTAGATCCATCATCAGAAAAAAGAATTTTCTACATTAGTAGTCCATCCATTAATATTTCATGACTAACAACAATTTAATGTTAAAAAATTATTTCAGAAGGGCTATATGAATTGTTTAATTCCAACTTCATGAACTCATTACCTCTATCTTCCATCTCTTTTTTCTGAAGATTATCATGAATCAATTGTGTAGGAAATGGTTAGTTGAATTTAATAATACAATTATTCCACTATGATAAGTGTTATCTTATGAATTCATCCAAATTTGAGAGATATGTAAATTGTTCATCCTAATTATCTTCATATCTTGAACCGTTATGATTGCATTGTGTTTATTAACACTCATCCCCCATATCTTATGGACATGAACCTATATTATTTAAACTAATAATATTATTACTCATCCCATACCAGGTACTAATGATCATTTTAGATGACTACTCTTTAGAGTAGCACAGGAAAAATAGAAGATATGTGTGATGGGTCTCATTTAATAAAATGTAATCATTAATATTTTCACCCATTCGGAAACACTGACTCTCTTCCATCTTTCCTAAAAGCTAATATAAGTCCCAAGGTAGATGATATCATTTAGAGTCTTCCCAATATCCAAATTTTTCCTTCAGAATTCGCGGAAACCACCGCGCTCTTGAACCTTACACTGGTTTCTCAGTTTAGACAGAGGATTCCTTCAATTGATTCCTTTGACCAGTTCATCTTTGACTCTTGAAATCTCTATGAGATGGTGATAGTGTGTTTTTTCGACAATTAGAATATCATTATATGATATGCTTCTATGGAGGACCTCATCAGAGATTAGTTGAGTGCCCCCCGTAGTGTTGATGGTTTTCGATTCTTTCCTCTGCATTGGTCTTCCAAATTCCACATGATGCAGGATCCGCATTAAGCCACACATTGGGTAAGATTTCCAAATTTACCTTTTCCATTTCAAAAATAATCTTTCATTGGGATTATAGGTTATAAGGTCGGTAGGATTCTATGCTCTGATAGTCGTACTGAGGCGGTTTGTCACCCTGTCAACCCACGAGTTTGCATGGAAGTGGACCCATCCCGAACTACCTCTCATTATATCTGGATTTCAATCGATGAGGAATTTTGGTGTAAGAAGCATGTAATATATGAAAATAGGATTCATTTATTCCCTTCATGAAATCATATGGGGAACTCCTCAGATGCTCGCAATCAGGGTCTGTTATACGGAGGGGCAAGGGAATTGGCATCGATGTCTGCTCGGTGTGCAAGAGATCGGGCCAGTCAAGGGAGGTTTTTCACATGGGAGTCCAGTCCAGGGGAAGGACAAATGTTGACGGAAAAGGTAATGTTCTAGAGGATTTTGAGGAGGATGGCCCGAGCCAGTTGCCAATGGGAATATAGGGGGGAGGTTAGGGACCTCAAGTGTTACGAACAGTGGAGGAAGAGCAGCTCATTAGTTCTCCAGGGGAATACAATCCTGAAGGGATTTCTCGCATAGTTTGGGTAAAGAAGGTCTCAGTTTCTCAGGGTAACCCACATGTCACTGAGGTGTTCCACATGATAAATCAGGACTTGGTTGAACCTTCCCTTAGTGAGTCGAGGTTTCATGGTCTTGTACCACACGAGCCTGACCAAATGGACAACCAATTGAACGGGTGTACTGTGGTTATGGTGCAGGTGGTTAGTGGGGACGAGGTTTCATCCATTACTCCATGTACTGAGGTGTTATGGTCAGGTAGTGGAGAGGTGACTAATGGGATACAAGAGTATACTGCTGAAGGAGTTAATTTGAACAGAATATGAAATATATGGGGTTTGTATTATTTGAACTGGACCCCTATCCTCTTGAGTAACAAATTTGAAGGACTTTCTGATGTAGTTTTAAGTTCAGATCCATCGTACCTAGTTCATGATGATGGGGCATCCGGGAATGATACCAATGAATGTGAGCCCGAGATCTCGGTAGATGAAACACTAAGCCAGAAAAGTAAACAGAGTCTTAGGAGGATGAATTAGAGGAAGTATTAGTTTTACATACCACCTCGTCTGGAGGCACGTTATGCGAAAATGAAAAATGAAAAAAGGACGACACCTTAAATTTTTGGCAACCTGAGACCAGGAGACCAGGTAATTGAATCTTTTGAGTTACTTTTATGCTCTGATGAAGAAGTGGTTGAGTAGTCTCTACTCCTCAATGCAACAGAATGGGAGGATACTAAAATGATTGGGAGGTCACTAAGGTTGACTCTTAACGAGGATAAATACTCATGGATCAACAAACATGATCTAATTTTGATGGGGGCTTCAATAAGGGAAAGATTAACATCTAGGATTATATTCCATCTTGGGATTAGATGGGTTCTAATTTTGAAAAGCGAATGATGGAGGTTCTTGGTACCCAGGTTTCTTCTTTTCCCTGTATATGGTTTAGGGAAACCCACTCTCATAAACTCATGTTTCTTTTTAATGACATTGTTTAAGAAAATGTTTTGGTGGGTTGATCTATGAGTTTTTGTTAGGGTTATCTTCCTTTGGTCCATAAATATGATAGTTTTTATGGTGTTATTTGGATCTTCTTTAGACGGTGATCAGAGTAGGGAGCCTTCATTGGCCCATTTCATTTGTATTGGGATGATTGAGAGGTTATGGCTATGTGATCGGTTCTAAGCCCATGCTTCTACACCCGGGATAACTAGCCAGATTTCATGATTTGGATAATGCTTATTATAAGGCCCCGACCTTAAACCTGACTTAATATTGAATTAAATGTGTAATTCACATTGAGGATATTTTCAGGTTTAGAGTTTTAGAGAATTAGGACATAACTATTACATCTCAAAAGATTACAAAGTAGTCACTTCTACTAAATTTCCATACAATAAAAACTCTTAAAAAGAAACATGTTTAGTTACATGTATTAGATAGCATTATTTTCCCTTGATATCCTCCTTGACCCTATTCCACATTAATTCCTATGAAAAATATTTCAAAAAAAACTTGGTGTGAGCATAAAAAGCTTAGCAAGGGATACACAAATAATGAAAACTATTAGTTTTTCAAAGCAACAAGTAAACCATGTATACTTTATCAAAGTAATACCTTTCACCTTTAAGAATTAGTAAAAAATATTCACTGAATAAAATATCTTTACTTACCCTTTTGTAACCAAAAGATTACCATAAAACCCATATAAAGAACACATAACATATAAAGGTTACATGGGACAAAAACATACTTAAATGGAATAACCATACGGTCAACATCCACACATACTTAATGGAATAACCATACAGCCGACTTCCATACCCAATGCATTGGAGGTTATAACATAACCACCCGTCCTGGTATTAATGGCACCACCCGTCATATGGTTTATCATTTAACCACCCCTAAAATGTCCAAGTACTATCATTACACATAAAATATTGAAAATATAACCATTTCAATAAAAACATTTCATTTTCAATCAAAATAAGTAATTCCAATATATTGAATTAATCAAACCATTTTCAAAAATCATTTAAAAGATATTTTTGAATCAATGTGTACCATACCACTTTGAATCTATTATTGGAATTATAATATTAAAAAATTAATGTCCATATAAATAAATACTGAAAACCATTTTGAATACATGGAAATTAAAGATAAATATTTAGAATAATAACTCATTAAAACATTTAAAACGATATTTTTGTTAAAGAGTTTTTAACAAAATGAGAGACTCTTGAATACAAATAATTGCGCAATAACATTTAATCTGAACTTTATAATATCATGAGAATAAAGGGATTCATGATATAGTATGTCAAATGACAGTATACACACCATATAAGAGTGAATTGGGGCATTACAACAATGAAGTCTCAAAAGAAATGTAATATGAGATGAAATCCATTATATAGAAGGTATCCTTAAATTAAGGATAAATCAATCTCATAATTATGTGTGAAAAATATAAATACACCATATATAAGTTGATATTAAGTGTAACACAATCAAAGTTCATTCACACATATTCAAATGATGACATATTCAATAACTACATGTTGAACCCAGAGAAATCGAAATTGGGTTAAGATGATCTCTTGTAAACATTTGACAGCCTAACGGCTTCACTTCAAAATTCAGAAAATTAGTCGATTATAGAGTGATTGGTATCTCATCACTTGGACATAAACATTACATCAATAAGGATATATAGTAACATATCCCAACATAATAAGATGTAAATTAAAAGAAATAAAAAAAGTCTTTTAAAAAGAGGAGGGTGAAAGGTCCCCTTACCGAGTTGGGTAACTTTCGAAACGTACACCCCATGAAAGAAGGGTCATATAATGAAGATTTAAATAACCATAAATGAAATTATACTACAAAAAGTGTATAATAATGGGAAGTACATACACCACTCAAAGGAAATAGAGTCAAACATATCATAAATGTCACGGGAATAAAAGTGAGATGAAAAATCCATTACGAAAACTTGGCAGCCTAATGACGCCACTTAAAACATCCAAAAATGGATTGATGATATCCAATAGGGTGTATCATTATATGAAAACAAAAAGTACATAATTAGGAATATAAAAGATCATCCCCACATATATGAAATATGAGCTTAAAAGAAATGACATAAAAGAGAGTACTTAAAAAGAAAGAGAGAGGTTGGATCCCTTACGAAAATTCGGGAGCCTAACGGCGCCACTCAAAACATCCAAAATGGATTGGTGAGAGAAAATAGGGTCTCTAATCATATGAATATAAAATGTACAGTAGGAGTAATATAAAATAACATCCCAATCATAAGAAATATGAGCTTAAAAGGAATGACAGAAAAGAGTGTACTTAAAAGAAATAGAGGGGTAGGATCCCTTACCTCAAGTCCGACTTGTCTTGTTCGTTTCTTTATATTTCTGAATAATAAACTTTGGTTAATTTATAATTGCTTAAGGACCTATTTTAAATATTATTATTCAGTTCATATAACATGATATAATGTTATAACAATTGGTTAATAATGTGAGTTCATTTCAGACGTTTTTGTTGATGTTTGGTACATGAGTAAAAAATGAACTTGTTTGAAAATTATTGTCCATGTAGTTATATGTAAATCATCTCTAGAATAGTATTAATGATTTAAATATCATATATATCCAGTAAATATTCATTTTATACTACTCTATAACATTTTGAGATAAAACGAAATGAAATACACAGTTCATGGAGACGGTAGGCCGTACGTACGCATGAACGCTACTTTCATTTCATTGTGATATTAATTAAAAATAATTGAGAGATATATATATTATAATTAAAGTATAATATATATGTTATTTAGTTCACATATTTTCATTAATTTCATTCTTTATAAATTCCATGTATTGCATGAACGAGTCACATCACTTGAGGGGGCGGTAGTCCACACTTCCTCGTATGAAATTATCGCATTTTCACAACATGAAAAGCATAAAGTCATGTTTTAAATATAAAATTCAGAAGCATATAGAAAACATAAATACCATATATACCATATATAAAATATAGTGACATCATAATGGCCACCATGAAAGTTGTTAAGAGAACATTGAACAATCATCGTTTCATGAGGAAGAAATTCGCCATCCACAGAAACAGTATGTTCTTTAACCATTAGACGAAGGTGTGTGTAATTTTAGCTCTAATAATTCACATAAAAACATCCTAGTATATTTTATATACTGATTTTGTTACAAAATAAAGGAATAAAAAGAGTTTAGATGGTTGGAAAAGCAAAATAAAAAAAAGAACACAAGGGAATACATTACCTTTAAATCAAGTAACTCTTTTTGATTTGAGCTCAAAGGCTTCCTTGGAAGGGATTCTTACCAATGTGAGGCTTCAATGATGAATAGAGGGATGTGGAGAGATGAAATTTTCAGGGGTTGGCCGAGCCAATGGCTTGAGAGGTGTGTGTAAGGTGGTAGAGGTGGGTGCCTTTTATAAGAGGAGAGGAGGGGCACTCTTGGATTGTAAGGAAATGTTACTTTATTTTAGATTGGGTTTCGGATTTTAAAGGTCTCACATTGATGGGTTTCGAGGATAAGGCGATAAGGGTTCTAACTCCACTCATCCAATAGGTTTTGGACATGTGTAGGTCTTATATTGTAAATTATCTTTCCATTTTATTTAAATCGTTAAATAATGAGGTAATAACTGCATCATCACGGTGTCATAAATAATTTAATTTAGTTAATGTCTGAAATTTCTAAAAAAAATAATATGATGTAGGAAATCTGTTTAGCTTTCCAATGACTATTTATAGTCAAAAATATGACTTGTATAACCCCATGTAATAATTGTTTTTGTAAAACAACTCATGTTTGTGACATTTTTATTTTAACATTAAATAAAAAGTTATTTATGTCATTTTCCTACCAAAGTGTCTCCATGGGGTCCCCAAGTTGACCCATGGATTTTCTTAGTCTTAATGACACATCCAATGAGGGTAGGACAAGTTTCTAGGTCATTTAACATTATTAAAACATTATTTTTACCTTAAATTACACTAATTACCTTTAATCGCGATTAATAAAACTTAAAAAGATACTATTCACCAAAAAATTATTTTAATCCCATTGAACCACATTTTACTTCTTAATAACAACCATGTATGTCGGATTTTTTAAATTCAAATCACAAAAGTGGAAATGTTTCATTTAAATGAAAAATCAGTTTCTTTAACTACCACTTAGTGGTTTCACTATACATCAAAAATTGAAGTTTTTCAGAAAATTACCAAAACATTACCCTAGGCTATATTTGATACTCCGAATTCAAAAATGATGCCTATTTTACAAAATTCAAACCATATAAGTTACATTAATTAATTTAATAATTAATTCCCGTTGTCAGAGAAAATAGCGTGATTTTATGAAACAATAAGTATAAAAATATTGACACTAATTTACCCTAATCCACATTAAGTCCTATGAAAAACATTTCAAAAAAAACATGGGATGAGCATAAAAAGCTCAGAAATGGATACACAATGAATGAAAACTGTTATTATTTCAATGCAACAAGTAAACCAAGTATACTTTATCCAAGTAATACCTTTCACCTTTAGGAAGTAGTAAAAACTCTTCAATGAATAAAATATCATTACTTACCCTTTTGTAACAAAAAGATTACCATAAAACCCATATAAAGAACACATAACATATATAGGTAACTTGGGACATAAACATACTTAAATGGAATAACCATACGGTCAACTCCCACACATACCTAATGGAATAGCCATACGGACGACTTCCACACCCAATGCATTGATGGTTATAATGTTACCACCCGTCCTGGTATTCACGGCACCACCTGTCATATGGTTTATCACATAACCACCCGTAAAATGTCCAAGTACCATCATTACACATAAAATATTGAAAATATAACCATTCAATAACAACATTTCATTTTCAATCAAAATAAGTAATTCCATGATATTGAATTAATCAATCCATTTAAAAAATCATTTAAAATAGATTTTTGAATCAAAGTGTCTCAAACCACATTGAAGCTTTTATTGGAATTATAATTTTAAAACATTAATGTCCATATAAATAAATACTGAAAACCATTTTGAAAACATGGAAATTAATGATAATGATTTAGAATAATAAATCTTTAAAACATTTAAAACGATATTTTTGTTAAAGAGTTATTAACAAAATGAGAGACTCTTGAATAAAAATAATTGTGGAATAACATTTAATCTGAACTTTTTAATATCATGAAGATAAGGAAAATCATGATATAATATGTTAAAGGAAAGTATACACACCATATAACAGTGAATTGGTGCATAACAACAATGAAGTCTCAAAAGAAATGTAAAATGAGATGAAATCCATTATAAAGAAGGTATCCTTAAATTAAAGATAAATCAATCTCATAATTATATGTGAAAAATATAAATACACCCAATATAAGTGGATATTAAGTGTAAAACAATCAAATATCATTCACACATATTTAAAGGATTACATATTCAATAACTACATGTTGAACCCAAAGAAATCGAAATTGGGTTAAGATGTTCACTTGTAAAAATTTGACAGCCTAACGGCGTCACTTCAAAATTCAAAAAATTAGTCGATGAGAGAGTGAATGGTATCTCATCACATGGACATAAACTTTACATCAATAAGGATATAGAAGAACATATCCCAACATAATAATATGTAAATTAAAATACATAACAAAAGATGTCTTTTAAAAGGAGGAGGGTGAAAGGTCCCCTTACCGAGTTGGGTAACTTTCGAAACATACACCCCATGGAAGAAGGTTCATAAAATGAAGATGTAAATACCCATAAATGAAATTATAATACACAATGTGTATAATAATGGGTAGTACATACACAAATCAAAGGAAATAGTAGCAAACGTAGCATAAATGTCACGAGAATAAAAGTGAGATGAAAAATCACTTACGAAAACTCGGCAGCCTAACGACGCCACTTAAAACTTACAAAAATGGATTGATGAGATCAAATAGGGTATCTCATTATATGAACACAAAAATTACAGAATTACGAATATAAAAGAACATACCCAAACATATGAAATATGAGGTTAAAATAAATGACATAAAAGAGAGTACTTAGAAAGAAAGAGAGAGGTTGGATCCCTTACGAAAATTCGGCAGCCTAACGGCGCCACTGAAAACCTCCTAAACGGATTGGTGAGATAAAATAGGGTTTCTCATCATATGAACATAAAAATTACAGCAGGAGTAATATAAAATAACATCCCAATCATAAGAAAGATGAGCTTAAAAGGAATTACATAAAAGAGTGTACTAAAAAAGAAAGAGAGGGGTAGGATCCCTTACCTCAAGTCCAACTTGTCTTGTTCATTTCATTATATTCCTGAATAATAAACTTTGGTCAATTTATAATTGCTTAATTACCTCTTTAAAAAAATATTATTCAGTTCATATCACATGTTATAATTTTATAATAATTGGTTAATAATATGAGTTCATATCATACGTTTTTGTCGATGTTTGGTACATTAGTCAAAAATGAACTTGTTTGAAAATAATTGTTCATGTAGTTATAAGTAAATCATCTCCAGAATAGTATTAATGATTTAAATATCATATACATCCAGTAAATATTCATTTTATACTACTCCATAACATTTGGAGATAAAAAGTAATGAAATGCACCGTTCATGGAGACGGCAGGTCGTACGTACTCATGAACGCTACTTTCATTTCTTTGTCATATTAATTAAAAATAATTGAGAGATATATATATTATAATTACAGTATAATATATATTTTATATAGGTCACATATGTTAATTAATTTCATTCTTTATATATTCCATGTATTGCATTAACGAGTCACATCACTTGAGGGGGCGGTAGTCCACACTTCCTCGTATGAAATTATCGCATTTGCACAACATGAAAAGCATAAAGTCATGTTTTAAATGTAAAGTTCAGAAGCATATTAAAAACATAAATACCATATATATCATATAAAAAATATAGTGACATCATAATGGCCACCATGAAAGGTGTTAAGAGAATATTGAACAATCATCGTTTCGTGAGGCAGAAATTCGCCATCCACAGAAACAGTATGTTCTTTAACCATTAGATGAAGGTGTGTGTAAGTGTAGCTCGAATAATTCACATAAAAACATCCTAGTATATTGAAGATACTGGTGTGGATACAAAATAAAGGAATAAAAAGATTTTAAAGGGTTGGAGAAGCAAAATAAAACAAAAGAACACAAGGGAATACATTACCTTTAAATCGAGTGACTCTTTTTGATTTGAGCTCAAAGGCTTCCTTGGAAAGGATTATACCCAAAGTGAGGCTTCAACGATGAAGAGAGGATGTGGAGAGATGAAATGGACAGGGTTTGGACGAGCCAAAGGCTTGAGAGGTGTGTGTAAGTTGGTAGAGTTGGGGGCCTTTTATAAGAGGAGAGGAGGGGCACTCTAGGAAAGTAAGGAAATGTTACATTATTTTAGAATGAGTTTCGGATTTTAAAGGTCCCACATTGATGTGTTTCGAGGATAAGGTGATAAGGGTTCGAAATCCACTCATCCAATAGGTTTTGGACATGTTTATGTCTATTATTTTACATTATCTTTCCATTTTATTTAAATCGTTAAATAATGAGGTAATCGATGCATCATCATGGTGTCATATATAATTTACTTTTGTTAATGTCTAAAAATTATAAAAAAAATACTATGATGTGGGAAATATTTTTACCTTTCCAATGACTATTTATAGTCAAAAATATGACTTCTATTACTCCATTTAAAAATTCTTTTAGTAAAAAAACTCATGTTTGTGGCATTTTTATTTTAACTTTAAATAAAAAGTTATTTATGTCATTTTCCTACCAAAGTGGCCCTATGGGGTCCCCAAGTTGACCCATGGATTTTCGTGGTCGTCAATGACACATCCAATGAGGTTAGGACATGTTTCTAGGTCATTTCATATTATTAAAACATTATTTTTATCTTAAATTAAACTAATTACCTTTAATCGCGATTAATAAAACTTAAAAAGTTACTATTCACCAAAAAATTATTTTAATCCTATTGAACCACATTTTACATCTTAATGACAACCATGTATGTTGGATTTTTGAAATTTAAATCACAGAAGTGGTAATGTTTCATTTAAACAAAAAATCATTTTCTTTAACTACCACTAAGTGGTTTCACTATTCATCAAAAATTGAAGTTTTTCAAAAAATTACCAAAAATTTACCCTAGGCTATATTTAATATTCCGAATTCAAAAATGATTTTTTTTAAAAAAATTAAAAACATATAAGTTACATTAATTAATTTAATAATTAATTCCCGTTGTCAGAGCAAATAGCGTGTTTTTATGAGACAATAAGTATCAAAAGATTGACACTAGTTTAAGTCCAATTTCAAGATGAAATTAATTCCTATGACCACTATTGGATTAAATGGTAAAAATATATTCTAATTTTACTTTGAAACCAATTAAAAAGATAATCCAATCATATAAATAAATTAGATTAAAAAGATATTTTGAATTAAAATACAACATTTTTCACTATTCATTAAAAAATGATCTTTATCGGAAAAATACCAAAAATTTACACAAAGTGAATTTTGATGTCCCGATTCTAAATAAGAGTTATATTTGGTCCAATAGAATGTATAAGAGTGACCAAAAATATATTTAATGACGGTTCTCCATCAAAAGTTATTAAGTGGACCTTTAGTGAAATTTAGAGTATATATGCCTAAAATTGAATTCTTTTCATATTTTAAGCCTTTATCCTTTATCGGATAAATGCAAAAACATTTAACAAACATATATAATAATATTTTAGTTATTTCTATTCATTCCCGCCAATACAATGACAACGTGTTAACTAACATTTAAAGTAATTTTATTTTATTATTAGAGTGCAACATAAGATTTCAAAGGAACTCGTTGTTGCGTATTGGGTAAGCCATCAAGCATAGCGTTCCCTTTAAATTAATATTATAATTTTATTCAAAAATGGGATAAATATAAAAATTTCATATTCTTTATTTACCTGGGGTGTTATACTTATAATCACGGTGCCATTTCTGGGGAGGGGAAGCTCCAGTTTCCATGTTTTTTTCTGTTATAGTTTCTTTTTGGTTGTAATGTTGAAATATGTGGTTTCTCACATTTCCTTAAAAGTGTTATGATTATAAAAAATTAATATTCAGTCAGTAATCTATGTTACTAGTCCTTTTCCCAGACCTGTATCTCAAATATAAGATCTCTATATCCATCGAGGATCATTTTTTGGGTGTACATAGAATTATAAACATGAAAATACAAAAAAGGCCCATAAAATATAAAAAAGGCATATATTTGAGTATATGGTCAATCTCGAAACTATAATAATACACAGGTAAGTTAGGTCAATTTTTACTAACTAGAACACCATGATGATCAAATGAACCGACTGTATTACATATGAGTGAATTATAAAAATTAGAAAATAATTTTATATTATGGTTATTCCCTGACATTCAAGTTATTTCACTAATAAGAGGATAAAAATTTAATCATTGTAGGAAAAAAAATTCATCTCCCTCTAAAAATAAACACATTACATGTTCCAGGATATTCGACATCAGACCCCTAATATCCAAGAGTGTCCCTCTGGGATAACCATAAAATGTACTTGCTGCATCCAAATCATGAAATATCTATATCATTGTGATTTTTACTTGGAATTTCATTTCAAATATGGGGGAGTATTGAAATAATTGGTTCTTATAAAAAATCACAATATGGGTACCACAATACATTAGTTAAATCTAACATCTGAAACCCCAAAAAGAATAATAAACAACCACAGAAATGTCACATCACCCTCACCCACTCCCTATCCATTGATGAATCAAAAATATGTATATAGTAACTCACATTCTAAAATAACATACCTATCCCTCAAATAATACCCCTCAGATTCCAATGTATGATAAAAATTATTTTTATCACATCCAAAAATGTATTTCCTGTAGAAAAATACTGTAATCAAACATTGAGATGTATATTAAAAAAAATTTAAAATAATATAAAGTGATTATTCAAAAAAATATTATAAGGAATTATTTATCAAAATATAACAAAAAAATAGCTACATATTACGTTTAGTACAATAATTTCTAAAAAACATTACTCTAGAGAACAAATTATTAGACAAGTAAATGATAATGATTAGTTAAGAATCAATAAAAAATATACAAAAAGATAAAAGTAAAGACTTATAAAATTAAATTTACTTTATTTTACAATTCCTAATATTATAATTTCTTGAAAATAACTATTTATAAATTTTTTTTGGTTCATTTTACATTATAAATATTATTAAAACTGTATTTGGGTATGATTACAATAAAAAAATTTGAATACGATGTTTATCAAATCAACATATATATTATGTGCCATTTGATCTAAATAATAAAATAAAAAATACATATATAAGAACAATAAATCATCTGGTATTTTAAACATCAAATTTCTTAATTTAATAACGTAAAATGATAATCACATAAATATTTATATTATTGCATGTAAAAAACATAATAATTGATCAAGATTATATCTAATCAATTTTTTCCCAAATCTAACATAATTAAAACCATTAACTGTCATTTATTTTGTTCAAAAATAATATAAAACCCTTAAAATGGAGTTATATAATTTTTATTAAATTATTTAAATCATAAATAAGACATTTAAATAGTTAATATATAAGATATTATATATTTTCAATCATTACTCTAAAATACATAAATTATATCCAATTACACATCCTATACGATCTAAATATTGTGAAATTAATATAGATAAAATTATCCTGATATAAAATCTAGATGTAATATATATATATATATTGAGATTTTATTTGTCACATAAAATTATAAAAAAATCTAAAGTCAAATTTGTTTTAAAAACAAAATAACACCTCGAAAATATTACTTTTAAAAAATATGGTTTACCCAAGTATAATGTAAACCCTATAACACTCAAAAATAAATAGAATTCATTTTCATTTATGGATTTTAACATATTATATTTCAAAAATATAATTGTCTAATTAATATGGATCTTATTTTATTAGATTAATAAAAATAGGTATTTTAAAAACACCAAAAAATTAAATAATAGAAGGTGAGAAATAATAAAGTAATAAACATGTTTTCATTGAAATAATCACATGAAATTGAAATTCATATATTATTAACATATGTATATAAATAAATATTCCAATCAATACTGCATTATTTTTTAAAAAATTATGGAACGTGTGAAATATAAAACATTGTGGCCAAAAATATGTGAAGCACACAAGACATTTCCATTTTCCATCACATGACTTAATAAATATTATATATATAAATACATCATTTATAGAGAATACTAACCATATTCAATTTTTAATAAATTTATTCGATCAGTAAAAATGGATTAGGTTAAAGGAGAGTCCAGAAAGAGATAGATTCAAACCAATGGTAAACAAAATCATACATAGTAGTTCCGATGATATATCGAATAGAGAAAAATAAATGTTTATTTTAAACCCTAATTTACAGTTTCATTGTAACTTTACATAATTGATACAAATCATAAATGAGAAAATAATTTCCTAGGATCTCATCACATGCCTCATAGAAGAACAAAAACATTATGCAACTGATCATCAGTTATTCGAACTAGTAATTTGAATACATATTTTGTTCTCCATGGGAGAAGAGAAGGAGGGTTCTTTATTGTATATAGTAGCACAAAAACGCAAACCGAGGTACCAAAACAAGAAATCAATAATATGGGAAAACGACAAAATAGCTTACCTTGGACACTAGAATTGATTCATCAAAGATAATGTAGTAGAGGGTTACTAGTGGTAGGGATGTTCTTCATGAGCTTGAGAATTGCAACTAAATCAGTCATGGTTGAGGTTCTTTTAAAGAAATACAGGACACTTTTATCAGTGCTTGTAAAAAGGTGTTGATAAAGATCCATTTTATCATTGCTATATTTATAATCACTCATAAATATCATCCTTATAAGCACTAAAACATTATCAATGATAAATGATTTATAATTAAAATTTTAAATAAAAATTAGTAAATATATTCATATATTCATATATTTATTTATTATAATTTTTTTATTACTAAAATATAAATGTATTTTTTAATAATTAAATAAAATATTTTAAAAAAAATAATAATTTTATATATAATTATAAACATATTATTTAATAATTATAAATATATAATTTAATAATTATTGAAAATTTACATTTATAAAAATATTTATAAAAATATTTATTTATAAATATATTTTTCATTATATATATATTTAAATCATTATATATATTTTTATAATTATAAATATATTTAATACATATATATATATATGAATATAGGAAATATATTTATTATTTTAATTTATTTATTATAATTTTAAAATTGTTCAAATATATAATTATTTATTAAAAAATACATGAATACATTTAAAATAATAATATTTATATAAAAATATCATTATATATATGTATATAATTATATATATTTAAATATTTCAATAAAAAAATATAAATATAAATATAAATATATCATATTGGTTATTTAAAAAAAATATTACAATTTTTTATTTATTTAAATATATATAATTATTTATTTATAATAATATAAATAATTTTTTTAAAATTAATATTTATTTATATATAGTAAATACAAATATAGAAAATATACATTATTAAATATATTTATTTATAAATATTTATTTACAAAAATACTCTTTAAATTACTGACGAATATATAATACCAAATGGTTTCGTTTTAAAAATGAGTGAAATTTAATATTTAAAAGTGAGTCCGCTGTAAAAATTTTCAAAAAATAAATATGCTTTATTAATTGAATGTAAATTATTAAAAAACATTGATATATATTGAGGTAAATATGAAAAAATATTGTAAATACTAAAACATTGTAAACATATATGTGTGTGTAAATAAATAATAGAAAGTATTTAAATTAAAAATAAAATAAAATATAAAATATAATTAAAATTTAATAAATAATACTTAAATATATTAATATGAAAAATTAATAAATTAAATTGGCCATTTAAAAAATAATATATTAAATGCATCGAGTTATAATGAAATATTAAAATATACTAAAATATGAATAAATTACATAAGTATTAGGTGTTTGTATTTCAATATTGAATATTCATTAATTGCGTAAATATTTCTTCTGTATGTTGTCTTAAAATCATTAATTAGATAAATGTATATATTTTCAATGTAACACATGTTTGATATATGTTAAATTGAAAAGTCAAACACAGTTAAAAATGAATAAGACATTAATATGTTTATAATTATTACATTTAATTAATTTTCTATATATTTACATTTGATATGTATTTTCTGTTAATGATTCTAATTTATATATTAATCATATTCATTTTTATATATATTTGTTTCATTAATACATTTTTTAATAAATTTTTAATTTAGCCATATTTTCTTTTTGGTTTATTTATTACAATGTATTCAATTTTATTTTATTAACTATTACCATTTAATCAATTTTTTATCTATATGTAATATATTCTATTTATTAATATTTTTAATATATATATTTTTGGTTATAACGTTTATTCATTTTAGGTATAATTATTCATTTTATAGAATGGTTAATATTATTTTTAATTTACTCATTATTTATTTATATCTCTTTAATTAATTAATTTTATACATTTTAAATATCTATATAATTTACGAACCCTATTTATTAATATTAATTCTTTATGTAGATTTTCAATTTATTAATTTTTATCATTAATTATTTAATTGTTAATATTTGTTAATATTTTTTTAATTTTTTATTTTTTATTCTTTCATTTTATGGTGGACCTTTATCAGAGCTGATAATAAAACACTAATAATGGACTCCCTTTATTAGTGGTTGAAATAAAGCACTAATAAAGGAAACCTTCATTAAATATTAAATAAAATTACAGATAATGTTTTTCCATTATCATCCCTAAAAAAGTGCTGATAAATAGTATGTTTTCACATTGATTTTTTAGCGCTGATATAGGGTACCATTTACCTATTCTTTTTTAATGCTGATAATGGACACCTTAATCATCAATTTTTTAACTATAATAAAGGCCATCCCTATTAAAGGCCTATTTTTTAGCGGACCATATTAAATAATATTTCCAATGAAGATATTGGATGTGGAGCTATGATGCACCACCCAAATGAAATAGAGACCACACCAATGAATGTTATGAATTGAGATAACACATTTTCTTAGTGAGATATATATAAATTTGTGTGTGTGTGTGTGTTTTGATGGTCTCATAGAGTCTTCAATACACCTTTGGGAATATTTGAGGGTTTATTATATAAGAGTATGTTCCACAACATAGGCCTAGAAAATAGAATATTAAAGAAAATGTAAAAGATCATATCATGAATGAAAAAAATCTTTGAGATTCTTGGAGATGGAAGGATTGAATGAAACCCAAGTCTCTAGGAGATATAAATGATTAATTTTGAATGAGAAATAATGAATAAATATATAACATTGATATAAAATGAAATAATACTTGGTCATTCATATATCATTGAGTTTCTTAAATTGTAATATGGAATAACATAGTCACATGATATTCATTGGGTAATAAGTATGAATTCATGAAAATGAGTGGAAGGAATATTGAGAACTCACAAACCCTAGATGAGAGAGACTTATCTAATCTTGAAACTCGTTTTTGTCAAAGAAAGAGAATGATTTTGATCCATGGATCATAATATGCCTTTGTATTCAATGTGTTGAAGGGAACCAGTTTGTGAAATTAGTTGGAGTACTGTGAATATTTTATATTGAGTTCATGAATGTATCATATGTGTTATAGACATAAATAACTATAAATGTTGAGATCTATTGACCCAACTGCCTATGGAGGAGGAGCACTATCAAGATCTGAATAATTCTCCAAGAAAAAGTTGAGGTTTATCAATGTTTGATTATCTCTGTGAAGAGTTACAATATATTGAATGGGATTTGGATGTCATAAGAGAAAAATATACTCACTATTTTATGATTTTTTTTGAATTTGTAGGAATAATCCTTGATTGTGGGTAGATATCCAATTATGGAAATGTATAGGATATTCTGGAGCCCGATAAATAGTATATCATACTCTCTCATTATTTTTATTACTAAAAAAGATGTGGAAATAAAAAAATTATTCAGTGGACCAATAACCTTAACATTTCCATGATTGTGAGTTTACAAGATTTCATAATATGATTATACCACTTATTTACCCGAATCAGTGGTACCAAACAAGTATTTGAGCTCTACAATATCATTATAATACCTATCATATAGGGAAATAAATTATACAAAATAAAAAAAACACGCTATTAAAACAACATCAAAATATCATAAATAAATTCATATATAGGTGGGAATAGTATTCCACATATATTAAACCTGATATATGTTGGTCCTCACACACCCAACCAATGTATATAGTATAAAAAAAGACCAACTGACATAGAGCTATATAATCAAATGTATAATTAATACTTAACCATTATACAATCCTTTCAAGAGAATGTGGTTATATGTATACTAATATTTTCAATATCTACCAATCCCAATCCATACCATTGTTAATGGACACACATCATATGTGGTGATACTCTAATAGGAACATAATAAGGTCTATAATTCTGTAATAGAACTTAAAAGGACACCTAGTATGTTTTGCGTATGTGGTTAAACACACTTTATCTCAAGACATTGACCATCGACGGTTAGGGAATAAAAAAACACTTAAATGGATCATCAATGCAACAAGTGTTGACAGTTGACACAACCACGTGTAACAAGGATCATGATAATATGATTAAAATGATGCGAATGTCTATGCACCAAATACTTTGTAATCAAATGATAATTCCAGAGTGATTTTTGTTAATAAATTTATATCTTATATAAAATAATTTAATATCCTATAATTACCTTAAATATAAGTTCAAAAATTGTGAAAAAGTATGGTACCATGGGATAAAAAAGATTCATATGAAATTGAGTGATTTTCTTTCACATGAATATCTTAGGACTTATAAAACAAATGACCCAAAAAAGGGATATCTTGGCATAGATATGGGGACATCGAAGGCGCAAGGGATGGTGGTTCATGTATACTATATAGTTAAATGGGAAGAAATTATATTTTTAATAAATTACTTATAAAATAATGTTTTTCTCAAAACACTACAGGAAAACTGAATATTTGCGACGGGATCCCGTCGCAAAAGGTCTTTTGTGACGGGGCTCCGTCGCAAATCGCCCGTTGCTGAAAATGGCGTAAAAAATAGGTGTTTTTGCGGCGGTCACATCGCAAAAAACTTATTTGCGACGTTATTTGTCCCCCTTCGCAAATAAGTTTTCGTTTATATATAAAAAAGGTATTTGCGATGAGCTGTCGTAGATATATTAGTTGTGATGGGTCAGAATCCCGTCACAAATGCGAAATTTATAAAAATACTTGCGACGAAAGTATTTGCGACGGACCGTCGCAGAAAGGTTTTCCCGATGGGTATTCATCTCGTCGCAAATGGTACTGTAAAAAAATTTACGACGGGAATTCTCGTCACAAATGTTCCCATCGCAAATTTTAAAGAAAATATAACAAATAAAATAATTAATACAAATCCTATATTATTATATAAAAATAATAATAATATTAATAATATAAAAAAATTATATTATTATAATATAAAAAAATATATATAATATAATTATGAAATATTAATATAAAATAATAATAATATGAATATAAATAATATAATATAATAATACTAATATTAATAATATTAAAAATTAATATAATATTAATATTATTAAACTATCTATATAATAATAATAATAATAATAATATAAATAAATTTTATTATTATAATATTAATAATAAAATATATATATCATATAATTATAAAATATTAATATCAAAAAATAATAATAATATGAATATAAATATTATAATATTATATATTATGAAATATTAATATCGAAATATAATAATAATAGTACTAATATTATTAATATAAAAAAATAATATAATAATATTATTATTAAAATAAACATACATATTTATGAAAAAATAATATTAATATTATTAATATTAAGGAAATTATAAAATTATAAACTTCTCAATATTAACAATAAATATAAAATATTAAAAGTAATATTACTAAAATAAGCAGCCATTAAAAATAATACTAATAAGTAATAATATATTAACAAAAATAAAAACAAATTAAATCACGTAATATTCGTACCAATATGAAAGAGGAATTATAAATAGTTAATATGACAATAAACTACGAACTCAAATTTTTATTACATCTAAAAAAATCATGGGGGGTGGATAATCTAGAGGACCTGGAGGAGGTGGTGGAGGAAACTCCATCCCTAAACTATGAGTCAGACGACACATATACTCCATATACTCCTGATGTTGCTCCTCATATCGACGTCTCTCCTCATCCTCCTGCTGACGCATCTGATCCTGCCATCGACGCATCTCCTCATCGTGCTGCTGATGCATCTGCTCATGCCCCTGACACAAATCCTCTATAAGCTGACTCTGAGCATGCAGTTTCTCCTGATACTGTGAGGTAGAAGATGATGTCTCTCCACGAGCTCCTCTCGAGCTTGACGCTGACATCGCAACAGTACCATAATAAGCTGCAGGAGTCAAATGAGAGCTGATACCAACTACTCAGCCCTTTTCGAAGCCATATTGGGTCGCCTGCATCCATGCCGTCTCATCAAAATAGTGGGCACTAGTCTGATCACCCATCTCGTCTGGACTCTCAGCCTATGTCTGAGAGGTCGCAGCCTCATATGACTCCTTATGTTTCAATTAGAAATTAAAATAATGAAAATATTTTATGCATTTAATTTTCAAATTGAAAAGAAAATAATACTGACCACAATCTGACGATGGCGGTCACCTCTAATCTCTCCAGCAGCCGGGTCAGTGTATATCCTCCGATAAATGCCATACGCCGAAATACCGGGCTGCTCGGCTTCCTATATGAATATAAAATAAACTATTTATATTTAAAGATTTATAAAATATTAAAAAAATGTACTTACCAGATACTCTCTATGCGCACTGAATGTACGAATACCGGCTCAATGCGTCACCTCTTGTCTCCCCCGATTCTGTCGACCCAATGCAGATCTCCTCTGAAACCCACCACCCAACCAGTGTGTACATAATCCATCCTAAACGTGAGATGAAATGTACTCTGGTCGGTGGGCTCTACATGACTCATCAAATTTTGTCACTCCAGCTTTCTTCACAGCCATATTTCTCAAATTATGCAAAAACTGACGGAAACGGTCACGCATAGACACCACCCATGCCGCGTGGATAGTGGCACAAATGCTCTCGTCGATGGGATACCAAAAACCCTAATATAAAGTTATTAATGAATTAAATTTCAAAACAAATAATATTTAATTACGTACCATCCAATGATCGAACATGGCGGCCTGCACATCAGCGGGAATCTGATCCCATGTGAGCCAGGGCTAAGAAAAATAATTGCGCAAGATAGCTCTCCCCTGTCCAATATCTATATGCATAAAACTGTGGAAAAAGAACAAATAATCAAACAATTAGAATATTAATAAATTATAATGAAAGATAACTAAAATACATAGGTTACCATACAACCATGTGTGCGCATCGAATCCAAGAGGTGGACGTCGCTCTGGGATATGATCTAGAATCATCAGTCTGGCAAGACTACGCCCCCTCCGAGTGCTCCCTATGGTGCCAATATCCTGAGGGTCAAATGACTCAAGAACCTCATCATCCATAGGTATATCAGCCTCCAGCAACTGACGAAAAGTTTCCAAGTCCATCTGAAACATGAAATGATTGTTATTAGCAAACAATTGAAAATAACTATTATGTATAGATATATATTTGTTATGATTCAAACCATCATTTTACTGTGTCAATGTTCATCTTCATCATCATCTTTATAGTTTTCAATGTAAATTTTTTAATCTTACTCATCAACATCATCAATTTCTATATTAGTTTCATTGTCATCATCTCTTGTCATTAAAAATTTAGTTGTAACATCATTGAAAACATCATCACCATTGACCCTTAACTGTGGGGGTGTCATCCTCAATATTCATGTCTCTTTGTGAAAAAGAAGTGTTTTGAGGAGTGTCCTGAAAATTTTCATTTCCTTGCACTTCAGTGGAACCACATTCAGTTTGAGTAAACTGATTTTCTCGAGATTTATCTTTTATTATACTCCACCAATCATCCAACTCTTTTGCATAAGCACGGTATTTTTCATAATAAATTTGATGTGCGTGATGAGCCAATAAAAATGGTTCATTTACTGTAAGAAGAATTTTATGTTTAATATCAACAATTCCATGAGTCGGATGAATACATAGGCCTCTCTCAGTATACATCCATCAACAATTAAACATTGTTACATAATTCTGTCCCAAATAACACAGTTCAATAAGTTCTTCAAGTATGCCGTAAAAGTCAACTTCAATATCTCTATGATGTGATCCCTTCAAACAAACACCACTATTCATTGTTTTCATTGATTCCCCATATGCATGTGTATGAAAGCGATAACCATTCACCACATATGAATTAAAACATTTAACCATTTTGGATGGTGGGATACTCAAAATACGCAATCGACTCTCAATCTTATCAGTATGTAGAGATACCTGAAAATTGGTAAAACATTTATCACTATTACAAGTAATAAATTGATTTTATATGTAAAACCAAAAAAGAATGTATGTTACCAGTTTTTGAAACCAGTAGGCAAATTTTTTTTGCCGACGTTCTTCTAAGCCAGCTACTGTAATTTGTGGAAATTGTTTCTTGATATGATCATCATATAACCTACAAATACAATATGATTAATATAATGTAACAGAATCTATAGAATAAGGGATAAGAGCACTCACTGTACAATTGGTGACATTTCCTCATAGTTGAGTAGAACATATGTATGAACTCTATGATGTCCATCATCTGAAAGCCATCTATCATGAACTCCACCAAAGCCATGTTCGTGCTGATTGAAAACTGATAATTGATTGTTCATATCATCATCAACATTCCCCTCGTTCCGGCAAATACAGTTAAATTTTGAGGGATATTCAGATTCAAAATAATGAGAGCCGAATAAAGCAATTTCTTCTTTCAAATAAGCTTCAGTAATTGAGCCTTCAACTGATGCTTTGTTACAGACTTTTTTCTTCAATTTATGCATGCATCTCTCAAATGGGTACATCCATCAAAACTGAACCGGACCTCCACATTTTTCTTCATGTGGAAAATGTAATATCAAATGTTCCATCGAGTCAATGAAATCTGGTGTAAATATTTTTTCCAATTTTCATATAATTACAACAACAGCTTCTTCTAGTTTGCTTAGTGTATCATATTCTGTTGTTGCCGCACACATGTCTCGGAAAAAATATGATATATCTGTTATCGAATCCTAAATATTAGAATTCAAAAAACATCATAATCCAATAGGCATAAGCCTTTCCATTATAACATGACAGTCATGACTTTTTAATCTTGTAACATGACTATTTTTAACACATCTGCCCAAGTTGGAAGCATAGCCATCTGGAAGTCTCAAACCTGCAATCCACTGACAAAATAATAAGCTACTCTCTTTTGTCAGTGTATATGCTGATTTTGGATTCATTAATCTCCGTAATCTGACATTTTCAAACAATTCAAATTCTGGTCGCCTGCAAATTTGGGCAAGATCTAATCGTTCCTTTACATTATCATTGGTTTTACTCGGTGTATCCAAAACTGTGTGAAATAAATTATCAAAACAGTTCTTCTCAATATGCATGACATCCAACATGTGTCGTACCAACAAATCAGACCAATTTGGCAGATTCCAAAAAAATGCTCTGTTTTGTCCAATTGTGTTCTTTCCCAAAACCATGAATTTTCTGTTGTTTTATTGTCGGTCCAAAAGTGATGGAAGGTAATGAAAATGCAAATGATTGTGACTATGTACCTGAGATCATTTTTGGAGGTTCATCTCTTTCAATTCTACCTTTTCTGAAATGATATTTCTTCCTCCGAAAAGGATGATCGATTGGATGAAATCTGCGATGACAGTCAAAATAGCTAGGTTTTTTTCCATTCACGAGCATAAATGCTTTGTTGTCTCCCATATAGTAAGGACGTGATTTTGGACCATGTTTACTCCAGCTAGATAACATTCCATATTCCGTGAAGTCACTAATTTTCCACATCAAAGCAGCTTTCATCACAAAATTCTATTTCGCAGCAGCATTATATGTACCAACACCACGACTCCATAATAAATTTAACTCATCAATCAGTGGTTTCAAATAAAAATCAATATTCTTGTTCGGATGTCCTGGGATTAATAATGTCAAAAAGATATAAGGGTCTTTCATCAACATCCATGGAGCCAAATTGTACGGAGTTATAAAGACAGGCCTACAGGAATACTGACTACCAAAAGATCTAAATGGACAAAAACCGTCAGTAGAAAGACCAAATCGCACGTTCCGGGATTCTAAAGCAAAAGATGGATGCACTTGATCAAAATGTTTCCATGAATCGCCATCAGATGGATGAACCAAGCATTTACCACTTGAAAAATTGGTTTTGTGCCATGACATCATTGTCGCTGTGTTCTGAGACATAAATAAATGCTGCAACTTTGGTGTAAGCGGGAAATATCTCAACTGTTTTACATGAATCAATCCAGACTTCCCTGATTAAGCTTCTTTATAACTCGATTGTCCACATGTGGGACAACTATCCAACGACTCATTTCCATCAGAATATATGATGCAATCATTTGAACATGCGTGGATCTTTTGATAACTAAGGCCTAGATTACAAAGGGGTCTTTTGCTCTCATAATAATTAGCAGGAAGCAAATTTCCTTCAGGTAACAGTGCTTTAACCAAAGAAAATATCTGATCAAATGAGTTATTTGACATTCCATTATCTGATTTAATAACCATAAATTTTTCAACTACTTATAATTTTCTTATCTTGCAACCAGGATATAATGCATCCTCAGCAGACCTGAACAACTCAGAAAATTCAGATGGTGCCAACTCGGGAGGTAAATCAACATCATCCTCAATTTCTGTTTGTTGAACGGATGACCCTACAACATCATGTACTAAATTCTGAAACTGTGATGGATCCGAAATCAAATTATTAGTATCTTCTATGGAACTACATTCAATGTGTTGATACAAAAAATATAATCTGATTGAAAACCATAACGCAAGAGATGTTGTCCAACGATGTCAAATGTCTCAAACGTTCTCAGAGCACATTTTTTACAAGGACACTTAATTTTCCCTTCTGAAACAAATTCCGGGTTTGATGATGCAAATGATGAGAAAGCTTCAACACCATCTACATATACTGGATTTAAACTAGAACCGTTTGGATTTCTGTGCTGATTTATCCAAGCACCATCATCTAATAATGATTGATGTCTATTTACTTGTTTCATATTCATATATATGTTTCTACAAAATTTAAAACCTTTATTATTGTTAGATATTTTGATATAAGAAACAATATCCTAGAAAAAGAAGATACATAATTACAGTTATTTATTAATAATTATGAATAATTATATGAGACACAGTTAGTTTTTAATCATCCCTACTAATTATTATTAATTTAGCAATACTCTATAATACATGGAAAAATGAAATATGCTTGAATAATGAAATTAAATTTTGTAATCATCATTGTGAATATTATATTACTAATTATTCTGATTTGTCTGATGGATCATCTCTTTTTAACTTTCTCCCGACTGAAATCAGTATGAAAAAATTGCGCTGACATACGTTAGAGCACATTTTTCATACTGATTTCAGTGGGAGAAAGTTGCAAAGATATGAGACGTTGAACAAAAGGTAGCCATAAATCCACCAGAAATTGTGCTAATTTATAACCATGTACTTGAATTTATTTGATTTTTGATTAATTTTATTAGTAATTATTACTAATTATTACAAATCTCAATATTTCCAACAAATTTTGCTTTATTCTTAACATGTTCACATCTTTAAGGGTATCCAATTTTCAGGTCATGCCCAATAAGAAGTTTGGGTCAACCTTGTCCAATTTAAACTCTACAATTGTCCTTACATGGTTGATCATCTCGCAAGTAGTGTTGCAATAGGAGGACACAAGTAATGAGAAAGACATGACTTGGGTTGTCCTATTGCAACACTACCTGCGAGGTGATCAACCAAGCAAGAACAATTATAGAGTTTACAATGGACACGGTTAACGCACACTTTTTATTGGGCATGACCTGAAAATTGGCGACCCTATAAGATTTGAACTGTTAAGAATAAAGCAAAACTTGTTGAAAATATTGATAATTGTAATATTTTATAAATTTTTTATAATTTTAATAATATTAATATTTTTTTATAAATATTAAACATATAATAATAAAATAATTATATTATAAGTATTATTTAACTATTAATATTAGAGTAATATAATATTTTATATTATGTTACTATTTATGTTACTAATTATATTACTAATTATGTTACTAATTATGTTACTAATTATGTTACTAATTATGTTATTAATTAGAAATGTGAAGATATACATATACATCGGGTGGTTAATCAATCAATGAATAGAAAAACAAACATAATTGACTACTTATATACCTTAATTTTCATTTCATTTGTGTGTTGAGGATGACAAGAAACTTCTACCTCCAATGTAATATGTGCTTTTACTGTAAAACTTATACACCTCCTCACCTCTATATTGCCGAGGAGGTTGATAATTTTGACAGTAAAAGAAGATATTACATGTGGAGGCAGAAGTTTCCTGTCAAGCCTCAACACACAAATGAAAAGAAAATTGATGTAGATTAGAGGTCAATCAGGTTTTCTAATTATACTAATTGTTTACTAATTAAATATAATGGTTTCCTAATTATACTAATTGTTTCCTAATTATACTAATTGTTTCCTAATTAAATCTAATTGTTTCTTAATTAAATCTAATTGTTTCCTAATTAAATCTAATTGTTTTCTAATTAAATCTAATTGTTTCCTACTTATTTTAATTGTATCCTAATTATTTCTAATCAATTAAATCTAATTATTTCCTAATTATTTCATAATTATTTTAATTAAATCTAATTATTTCTTAATTATCTGATAATTATATATTTATTTCTAATTATTACCATAACATCCCTTGGGAGTGTCGAACCAAGAGTGCAGAAAGGTCCGTTGTCGTGTACCAGGTTACCCCGAGTCAAGCTCGAAACACTTTGTCAGAGTTTTCACTCCTAGGTACATTTGTGCCACAGCCGCCTCTACTTGTTCATATCCAGACAAGGATTATTTGGTACAATCACATAAACTAATTATACTATATCGCTAAACATTCTATTAAAAAAAATAAAAATAACAATTAAAAAAATATAAATACCTTTAATAATCTGCACCTTCTAAATCCTTCCTTCCTCTTCTCGAAAGAAAAAATTAAATAAAAAAAATTCTGCTCAGATATGAAAATGAGAGAGAGAGAAGAATGGAGATCTGAATGTTATGAAAAAAATGAATGGGGTGTATATATAGGTTAGATTATTTGCGACGGTCTCATTTGTGATGGTCACACATCGCAAATACGAGGTATTGCGACGGGATACCGTCGCAAATGCCTCCACTCGCATTAAATATAGGCGGCGGTTAAAAGGCCTTTTGTGACGGGCCCGTCACAAATAGCCACCATTAGCGACGGGAGGCTATCCCCGTCGCAAATTTCTATTTCCCGCCATCGGTATTCACGATGGGGCCCGTCGCAAATACCTTCACCCGCATTAATTACGGGCGGCGGGTAACAGGGTTGTTGTGACGGGCCTGTCGCTAATTCCACACCATTAGCGACGGGAAGATATCCCCGTTGCAAATTACTATTTACCGCTGCTGGTATTTGCGACGGGGGGATATCCCCGTCGCAAATTCATAGTTACTGCCGCCGGTATTTGCGATAGGTCCCATCGCAAATACCTCCCGTTGGATTATCTGTTGCGACGGGTACATAGTCCTGTCGCAAAACCGTATTTACCACCGCGGGGAATTTACGACGGGTCCCATCGCAAATAATACGGGGTGAATACTTGTTTACGACAGGGAAATTTCCCCATCGCAAACACTATTTACCACCGTCGGGTGCTTGCGATGGGTAGCCTTCTACCCGTTGCAAATATCCTTCCTGCGTTTTGGCGCGCAAACCGTGCCATTGCAATTGCGACGGGCCCTGTATTTCCGTCACAAATAACTGACCATTTGCGATGGGAATATATTCCAATCGCAAAAACCCTTTTCATCGGAGTTATTTCCACGGGAATAAGACCCTTCGCAAATACCCCCTCATAATAATCATTTTTTCCCGTAGTGAAAACCTAACAAGTAACTACACGGTACCGAACCAAAACTTATTGGGTAAGCAGTTCCATATTGGGTACCAGACCTTTGGTCATTGGACACACAATTACCACCCATAGGATGCTATATATTACCTTATGAAGAGTAGATAGACAATACATTCTATCTGTCACCTTGTGTAGTCATTCACAAAATATAGACCTACCATGCCATGTTAAACCTGCCAATCACAAAATCAATTCATTGAAAAATATTTTTATTGATAAAAAACAGAAATTTTCATAGTTCAAAAATTTCTAAACCAATCCAATCTTTGAAATTTGTGGTTTTTGATAACCACCCTTGTATATATAATCACATCCATGAAGTGAATAACCAAGAATCATTATTAAAAAATTATAGAATTATGTCCTCTTATTATCTTACTACTACCAAGTCTCCTCATTAATATCCCCCTGACGGAAAAGCATGCATACAATAGGTACCACCTTCTCACATAAGAAATTTTTACTCCCAAGTTGTATAGTAACTTGTTATTATTCGAACAATGCATAAGGTTCCATCTCAACTTCATCAGAACAATTTTCTTGAGAAGGGTCAGGGTGGTATCACTTGGGTATACACACACGAATTCATCATTCATAGCATTGAATCTATGAGGAACAAGTAAATGATAAGACATGCAATGATCCCTATAAACTACCTAAATAGACCCCATATACATTATAATAAGTTTTACCATCATTCAAAAATACATTTGTTCATATCAAGGAGACACTCTCATGAAAAAATTAATCTCCCACAAAAAACTCATATTGATATGATCTCATGTCTAAAAATAGCCAATATTTTAACTACGTAGTAACTAACTATAAGGGTCAACATTATATGCTCCATGATCTCAAAAATTATATTTAACACAACAATAGAGTGATCCCCAACCATTAAATTATATATAGATGATTGGTATGACATATAATACGAGGACTAAAAATCCTTCTTCCTGACCAATGCCTGATAATTAATATTATTGGAAAACCGATTTTGATGTGATACAACTCTCAAATACACCTAAAAATATGGTACATATAATTGCATCATTTCCTCCAACAAATATATAATGTAATTTTACTACATATTGGTTTTTAGATGTAATGACATGATCATGATAAATTTTAAATTAATAGACATATGAAAACCCAATTGTAAGCAAGATTTGAATCATGAAACTTGATCCAAAATGACACCATGATACACACCATATATTCATACTATCATTAGATCATATAACAAGACCATATCATAATCTTAATTCTCTCCCAAACCCGTATAAAAACATTATACTCATTAAATCAATCAAAACATATGGGATACCTCAACACCATTATTTGAGAATACTTTTTGTATCATTCCACATCTACTTGTTAATATAAAATGGATAGAAATTACATTAGGTCACTAAAATTTAACTATTTCACATCTAACATGTTTAGAATGTTAAACTAACCCTACAATGTCATTATTTTTAAAATCCAACAATTTCTATCTGTTACTATTATTCAACCTTAGGGTATACCCTGGGTGAATAACAAATATAAAATCTAGTGAACCCTTCATCATCTCCTAATTCATAAATTATGTGAATTTAACTTATCCTGACAGATAAATTATTATGTAATTGCCCAAGGATAGGCGTTATCACCCCACCATATAAAATATTCCTCATTCCCATATAATCCTAAATGTACAACTTATTATTTGTCACTAATTCATGTAGGGATTTTGAAATTATCTAGGTACTAAGGGTCAATATTCATAAACACAATTCAATATCAATGTTTATTTTTATGAATAGGTTCATTATCTTTCACTCATTACTATCCCCCTAAACCTCATTTACTTGACTCTCCCTACTAAATGAATTATCCATTAATTTCACATTCTATGTTCCATACACCATGTAAACATAAAATAATTCAAGGCAGTCAGGTAGCCATATATTCCTAAGGTTTTTTCACACTACGAAAAGTTGCACTTATGTTTCATGTGTTCCATATTCATGAAAAACCATTCTCCTAATAAGGTATGATGATAATATCTAATAATTTGAACTAACACTATCAAATCAAAATTATGATAAAAATAATTTAAATCATATAGAATCAAATTTCAATATTTAAATGAAACCAAATGCTTTTCCTACATTAAGAATTATCCCTATCTAATTCCTAACACATAAAAATATAATCTATTCCATTTATCAAGATTATTTAAGGTTAGAATCCACTTAGATTGGAACCTTCCCTTCTAGACAAAGAAATATACACAAAAGGATAACCCCATTCAAACCCCACATGATTTACTTCAAGGAACAAAAAACAATGTACTCTTAATTATTTTCTAGGTAAATGTGAAAAATATGTAAATATAATGATCTCCAATACTATGTGTGGGAAATATAAAAATCAGCTAGGAAGAATATATGATTAGATAATAATCATTAGGGGAAAATCATTATATGAATGACTAAATGATTTAACAAATATGTACATACATACTTTTGATATAATCCTGATGCATGTCATTATAATCATAGATCAATCATATTAATCAAGAACCTTAATTGGATCATCATGAAAGAAAGACATAGACTATTGAATAAGAATGTGAACCCTCAAAATAAAACACGTTCTCTAAAATAATAAATCATGAATGTGGAAGAATAATAGAAAAATATATTATAAAAAATTATAAAGTTAAACATCATGTTATTAATATCATTGTGTAATAGAAATCATCAAAAATTAATTTAGTATAGTGGAAATGGGATACCAACCCATATCCCAGGACATAATAGACATTGGCTAACCATCCCTAACTTATAGTAATTTCATGGGATACACATATTTATCCAATTAATTGAAAGGATAAAAAATTCTAGAATCATCCATCACAAAATTATAGACCATAAAAGTGTGTCCCACAATAAATAAATCACACATTAATGTTCTATCAATCGATGAATGAATAATGGGTTCATATAATTTTCATGAGTTATCACATAAGAATTAATTTTGAATTATAACAAATGATACCAAAATTTTACTCACCCAAAATAGAAATATAAAATCATAAATTTAAATTTCATACATGAATCTTAATTCGATAGTTTAATGCCCATATTTAGATATATTGTAAAATTGACGATATTTTCTAAAAATACTTTTCTAAATGTTTTAGTAACATTTCCATAAAATAAATGTTATATATCACATTAAAAATTATTTTCATAAGGATAAAAAATAAATTTAAAAAATTATTTTATAAATAAATGTCCTAATAATAGAACCTTGGAAAAGATATAATGTTTAGAAGAAATATTTATCATAAGATACAGTACATACTAAAAAAATAAAATCCTATTTTAATTATTTTTATTAATTTTAATGAAAACTACATTAAAAAAATTAAAAAAAGGGGTTTTGAAATTTAATAAATATGGAAATGAATGGTAATGAATATAATATATTGTCAACATTAATAATCAAAAAAATATAGTGTAAGAGATACACTACTGGAAATAGGATTTTTCCCAACGGGTGTTTACCAACGGTTGGCCTAAACCGTTGGGGTTGAAGGGATTATGACATATTTACCAACGGTTATACACAACCGTTGGCAAAGGAATGTACAGGGAAGGCTTTCCGAATTGTTTGCTGAAACCGTTGGGAAAGGCCACCCCTTTGCCAACGGTTTCCCCGAACCGTTGGTAAAGAGGTGTCTTAGATACACATTACCCAACGGTTCACTAGAACTGTTGGGAAAAGTCCCTTAACACCTCTCTTTCCCAACGGTTTTTAATAACCGTTGGGAAATAATTCCCCCAAATACAGCCGCGGGGCTGATCTCCCCCCATTCGGACAGAACCCTAAATTTATGATCCAGCGGGGCTGCTCTCCCTCCTCTCGGGAACTCCCCCCATCCGAACATCTGAAGAGGTGAAAACTCATCTGAAATCAGGTATTTTTTCCTTTATACACATATACTACCTTATTTTTATTGTTATTGATCTCATATTTTAGTTTTAATTTATCAATCCAGCTCCAACTCTCTACTAATCTTGAACTCCCCATCCGAATAGGTGAAAACCCAGCTGAATCATCTCAAATCAGGTATTTTATTCTTTATTCATATATGGTACCTTGTTTTTATTGTTATTGATCTAATATTTTTGTTTTAAGTTATGATTTTGATGTGATTTCACCGTGAAAAATAGAAAATGAATGAATATTTTGTTAATTAATTAGTTTCCCCTAGAATATCAGTTGTGTTATAATGCCCATGATAAATAAAGGGGTAATGTAATAAAAGACCTTGAATAAATACATTGTGGAAGTTGGGGTATGTTTCCTCTATGAGAGGTTTTTTGTTCAGTTTCATTGTATGTTGTAGGGTGTTTTATGGGGATTGAGGTGACCAGTTGGGCTTTGTGATATGTGGGGTTGTAAGGTGATGGTTAGTGGGCATGGAGGTGGCATGTGAATTTGTATGATAGTGATGATGTGAGGTGGTGTTGTGTCATGTGGAGGTGTTCTGTGATGAAGTTGTGGTGTATGATGTGTGGTAAAGGGATTTAATTAATTTATCATTAAATGAATGGACAATGTAAGTGTGAATGAAGTGGCTTATAAATGAAAGTGAGAAATGTTATCCGTCTTGTGTGGTGGTGGTGTGGTTTATGTGTTTTATGGTAGTAGTGAAGTGTGTGATTATGTAGTTAATGTGAACCCATTGTTTGAGTATTTTGTGCTATCTATATATCATGTATTTTTATGTTATTTCTACTCATTCCCATCCAGAGTTGGATAAACATACCAACGATCAGAGGTTTTGAGTTATGGGTATTTTTTCTAATATCTAGGATGGTGGTTATATGTTTGGATAGCTACCATGTCTTCCCTACTCTTCCTTCAAAAGTGATTGACCATGTGTTTTTAGGAAAGATGCAATGTGATTGTCCATGTGTCTTCAGGTGAGATGTACTATGATTTCCCTAGTGTTTTCCGGTGAGGTGTGATGTGATAAGGCTATAATAAGATGTGGCATGTGGTTGGGTCATGTAGGGTAGGAGGATGGAACAAGGTTGATGTTATTCATGTTCATGGTACCATACTAATATGTTTATGGGATGAGGCATGCTGTTATGTGATATAACACATTAAGTTCTTGTTGGTTTTACATTTTTTCAATAACACATTTGTATGTTTTTTTTCACATGTGTAGTTGATACCTTGATTATTTTCTTCCTTTATCGTTTACTTAAATGTATTTTCTATTAAAGTTAATTCCTATTGAATTGTTTATGACAAAATGACTTATATAAATTCTTTTTATAGAATGGACAGAAGTTGGATGTATGAAACCGATCGGATCTCAGAAGATTTTCAAAACAATTTGGAGAGCTTTATAGATTTTTCATTTCACAATGCTTCAGATAGTGGTCGCATACACTTCCCATGTTCCAATTGTATTGGTAGACCTTGGTTGAGCCGTGAAGAAGCTAGCTACCACATAACCAAAAATTGGTTTCAAGCAAACTACTTTGTGTGGTATCACAATGGGGAGAAAACAAAATCTCAAATTGGTGATGATCGAAATGAAAGGACTGGAATGGAGAATTTGTTAGATGATCGGTTTCCATTTATTTGTCAGCATGAAAAAGAAAGGATTTCGACTCAAGAAGACTTCGATATGAGGACAGCTGATGCATCTAGTGAAAATGATGATATTGATAGGGTGATAAAATTGAATGATGCTGCCATGACTCTAGTATATCGACAATGCGATAAAATGAAAAAGCGGGAATTTTTAATCCGATTATTTCATGGGAAAACTATGTATGGGATTTCTAATAAAGCAATCGATTACATTCATACCCTCTTGAAGGATTTACTTCCAGATGATGCAGATATTCCCTCAAACCACTATATGGCATGGAAGTTAGTTGAGGAACTTGGATTTTCAAGAAATAAAATTCGTGCTTTCCCGAAAGATTGCAGTTTATTCTGGGAGGAAACCGCTGAATGAAATGATTGTATAAAATGTGGCACATCCCACTGGAAGTCAAAATCTGATGGAACACCATCCCGTGTTCCATAGAAAGTAATGTGGCACTTTCCATTAATCCCCAGACTCCAGAATTTTTTTATGTCTGATGAAATATCAATAAAAATGAGATGGCATGATAACGAGAGAAAGAAGACTAATGATGAGTTGGTTCATCCTGCAGATGGATTTGCATGGAAGAGATTTGATGCTCGACATCCTGATTTTGTAGCTGACGTGCGTAATGTGAGGCTGGGTCTTTCATGCGACGGTTTTAATCCGTTTGGGCAGATGCTTACTTTGCATAGCACATGGCCAGTTTTTATACACATTTATAATCTTCCCCCATGGTTGTGTATGAAAAAACCTTTCACTTTCATGAGTATACTCATATCTGGTCCTTCTGATCCTGGAAATGATATCGATGTATACATGCAACCTTTAATAAAAGAATTGAAACTTCTTTGGGATGTGGGTGTGCACACATACGATGCATGTTCGAAAGACATATTTCAGATGCGTGTTGTGCTTATGTGGAGGATAAATGATTTTCCAGCTTATGAAATGATGTCTGGATGGATCATGAAGGGAAAACTGTCATGTCCAGTTTGTATGATGAATACACGATCCAGAAGACTGAAACATCGTTGTAGTTTTAGTTTTATGGGACATTGACGATTCTTACCAAAGGATCATCCATATAGATTGAATCGTCGAAGATTTGATAATACCATAGAGACCGATGATCCACCTTAGCGTATGTCTGGAACTGATGTGCTTAATGAATTGAAAGATTGCAGTTTTTCATTCGGGAAGGGTCAAATAAAATCTGGAAAGAGAAAGAATGTTTCCATTGAAACCTGTTACAATTGGAGGAAGAGGAGTATCTTTTTTGATTTTCCTTATTGGTCAACCAATTTGTTACATCATTTCTTAGACTTAATGTATATTGAAAAGAATATATGCGAAATGTTGCTTTCAGTTCTTCTAAATGTCAAGGGGAAAACAAAAGATGATTTACGATCTCGGCGTGACTTGGTGGATTGGGGCATCAGACCAGAATTGCATCCTGTGCGAATCAGTGAAAATAAATGGCAACTTCCATGTGCTTCTTATGTGATGACACATATGAAAAAAAACAATTTATGGAAGTATTAGAGACTATTAGAGTTCCTGATGGGTATTCAAGCAACATATCTAAACGGGTCAACAGAAAAGAGTTGAAGCTAATATCTTTGAAGACTCATGATTATCACGTTCTACTGCATGAGTTGCTTCAAATATAAATCCGTCATATTTTGTCCAATAATATAAGGGTGGATTTTATTCGGTTGTGCCATTTCTTTAGAGATCTTTGTACTAAGAAGTTGTCGAAGTCTTTCTTGCAAAAACTTTTGACAGATGCCCCATTAATTTTGTGTGAGTTGGAGAAAATATTTCCTCCATCATTTTTCACATGCATGCTGCATCTGACTGTCCATATTCCCAATGAAATACTTCTCGGAGGACGTGTTTCTTTTCGTTGGATGTATCCAACTGAAAGAAATATGTTGACGTTAAAGTCTTATGTCCGAAACAGAAATCATCCCGAAGGATCTATCGTTAATGGTTACCTGGACCAAGAATGTGTGGATTTATGCTCGATGTATTTGTCCGATCTTACTACAAGATTGAGTAGAACAATGAGAAATGAAGAAGAACAGTATGAGAAAATTGAACTCAGTTTTCCATCACTTCCTCAAACAGGAGGAATTCATGGATCATATACATTGAAGACATTAAGCCATGAAGAGCGAAAGATGGAACATCACACAGTTTTGTTCAACTGTGATTTGTTCGATGACTATATCAGGTAACTAAATTGATTATGTATATCTTACATATATATCTGTTAAACTATTCATATTTTTTATCTACAGGGAATATAAAACAATGATAAATAGAAAGCATCATTCTTTATCTTTGAGAAGGAGGGAGGCTTTGCATAGCAAAGAGTTTTCTGCATGGTTAAAATTGAAGGTAAAAATATTAATATTTAAAATAATTAAATCAATATTTAATTAAGTTTAACAATCATTTATATTGAAGGTATTGAGTTTGTCTGCTGACTCTGTCTCTGAGGAAATAAGAGATTTGGCTTTTGGTCCTAATACCGTGGTTCGTGACTGTAAATCAATTGTTATCAATGGGTACAAATTTATTGTCACTGAACGAGCAATGAATATGAGAACACAACATGATGGTGTTATGGTCACTGCCACAACCGATTGTTATTCCAGTGCATTAGATAGTAGACCACGATTTTAAAATGTAGGTTATTATGGAGGCGTCGAGAAAATAATAATATTGGATTATTACTCTCATGGACGAGTCACAATGTTGAAATGCCATTGGTTTGATTCGATGATGAGACAAGGCACATTTATTGATGATTGTGGATTTCGAGTAATTAATATGACTCACACTCTTGCTACCGAAGAACCATATGTGTTGGCATCAATGGATAAACAAGTTTTTTATGTCAAAGACCAACTTCGACCTGAATTTTGTGTCATAGTTGAAGTAATTCCAAGACATATTTTTGATGATGGTGATGATGAAATTGACACTTTCCCTACTGTCATTGGAACCAATGCATTTATTTCTTTTGATGACTCCAATAGCTAAATTGTCAGAGTTGATTATGAACCTGAAGTTGTGGTTGAAAATATATAGAATCATTCATCCATGTTCTCAATTCTTTTGGTTTACCTAGAGTTGGGTTGTTAAGGTTGGTACTATTCAAATTGATTTAGTATTGATAACAAATATATTTTGGCTGAATTGATCGTTATGTGAATTTTCAATGTTTATTCGTTGCAATTTTATTTGAATTGCATTTTCTAATTTGGAATTGAACTGTATTCAAACCTAGTCAAACAATATTTTTAACTTGGTAAACATTACAACTTGTATGATTTATTAAATCCATTCAAGATCTTATAAAACAATAGATAGATAAATTATCAATGAATCCCCCTATTCCCTCATATATTTATTTTTTTGGGTTACACTTTAGTTTCCTTTTTGTAATTAATTACATATTTATTTTCAAAAGAAAGAAATGCAGCCTATTGAAGAGAGACGAAGGAAAAAAATGATGGACAACAATCGTCGAATGACGGAGTTGGGAGTTCCACCATTAGTACCTGTTGTGAGTACTTTATTTCAAATATATATATTTAAAGAATATATAATGTCATGTGATTAATTTTGTTGTAAACATTTTTGTAGGATCCACCTTTACGTCGACAGTTATTCGACGAGGAGCCTAGTACTGGTCTTAGTACTCAGGCCGGTGGTACGAGGGGGTTCTTACCAGAGGTCGATGATCAGCTGCGCGTGCCCGACTAGACCCTGCCCCTCCCACTGATATGTCATCCTTACCACATTCTGATCTCGGTGTTCCATTAGGGACACACGGGATATTTAGGCCTCCCATGTTTTCGCTACCATCTGCATCTTCTGCCCCATCATTTTCACATCCCATGATGATTCCCACTCCCCAGTCAGAATCTGGTCAGACTGTTGTCCCATATTCTTTTCCTTCTATTTCCGTCTCTCCGAGCTTCCATATTCCTTTTTCCTCGACTCCTGTTCCAGCACAGGGTGTTCCATCAGTTTCTGTGGATCCAGCGGCGCTCAACGATCAGACTGGCGCAGGTATATTTATAAAACCCTAACAAAATTGTATAAAAATATTTAGTTTTATTATAACATGTTATGATAAAATATTTTTTTTTCTTTAATGACAGATACAGCTACTGACAGGAGGCGGGGGCGGGGGCGTACACGCATGCATTCGGTGTGGAATCGCCGCACATAGGTTATGGTAGATTATAATGAAGACAACCTAATGGTTGAGAAATCCGAGAAGCAATGTCGGAGTTTTTTGGCGACGCTTGCCAAATACTCCGACATCATTCCCGTCAGCCCGTTGTCATGGAGACATTTTCCACATGAAGTCAAGGATAGAGTTTGGGTAGAGATATGGGTAAAAAAATCTATTAAATTTAATGACATGAATTATTTTTGTATTTATATGAATTAATATTTTGATGTCAGCTTCGATTTAATTTTCCCGATGGTGAGGGTGCTCGAGCGGAACGTCTAAAGGATTTAGGCGAGCTTTGGAGATCCTAAAAGCATGAGTTGTATCCTGGCTGGCGTGCTAGAGTTGGCACTGAGTTAGAGGCGGTGCCAGTCGTGGATGAATGTCCTATAGAGCAGTATCATCATATGATTACTCATTGGACGAGTACCCAGTTTATGGTATGAATTAAATTTGAGGTATTTAAATAATAACTTTCCTGTTTCTCATTAATATTATCCTTTGCATTATTGAATTTTATTTAGGAATCATCCGAAAAAAATAAAAAAAATTTGATGCAAAAAAATTTCTCCACACACTAGGATGTACGACAATGCCGGATCATGAGAGGAAGCAGGTATGACAATTTTTTATCAGTTTTCTTTACGACTTATATTTTCTTTTGTTTTCTCAATTATTTAATTGTTTGTTAATGTTTTCATATAAATTTAGTTTTAAATATCATTTTAGATGAAAATACAGAATATTGAAGGATGTGTGCCTCGAGAAAAACTGTTTTGCTCGAGTAGACAGAAAAAGGATGGAAGTGCCGTCAACGAAGCGACTCATCAGTAGATTGTAAGTTTTAATCTATTGATTTTATATTTTAATATCTATTTTTTAACTTAATAATATATTTATATTTGTAACAGTTTGCTTTAGAGGCCCTCGATGCCCAAGAACCAGACAATTTTGGGCCTAGAGATCACTTACATCAGGTGTTAGGAGAGGAGCATCCTGGCAGAGTACGCTGCCGACCTAGGATAGCCCCGACGAGGTATTGGCCCTCCTGAGGTACGAGTTGTAGTGCCACCGAGCTGCAGCAAGTTAGGGCACAGGCAGAACAGGCTGAGAAAAGGGCCACAGAGACGGCAGAACAGTCTGCTAGGGCAAACAATGTGTTTATGAAATTTATTGAAGTTCTACGTCCAACACTTCCAGCAGAGGCCATCCGAGCTTTTGATGGCTATATCGTCGATACATTCTATATATGGTGCACCAGGTGACAGTTATAGTGATGCTCAGGACGATGTTCAGCTTGACGATGATGATGGCAAGGAGGAGGGCGAGGGCGAGGAGGAGGGAGAGGGTGAGGAGGAGGGCACTGAGGAGGGCGAGGACGATGATGGGGACATGGACGATGATGGGGACGAGGACGAGGGTGATGATGATGGTGATGATGATGGTGATGATGATGGTGATGGTGATGGTGATGGTGATGATGGTGATGATGGTGAGGGTGATGTGGGACAAATTGATCCATTTCAATTTTGACTAATATTACTGAGATTTGATATTTAATCTATTCTAGTTGTTGGTTTTATCTAGACTCGTAGTATATTATTGGATTTGAGTTATTTTTATATATTATCTATTTTTATGGATGTTGTTGTCTTTTAGTGGTTGTGTGTTTGGGAACCCCCTCCTTCCTGGACCCTAGACAGCCCCCCAGACACCCCCCACCCTCGTCCCTGGACCCCGGACAACCCCCCGAACACCCCCTGGACAGCCCCCCGCACAGCCCCCCCCCCCCTCCTCCATGGACACCAGACAACCCCCCGAACACCCCCCGGACAGCCCCCCGCACACCCCCCATACACCCTCCTCCCTAGACCCCCGAACAACCCCCCTCCTCCCTGGACCCCGGACAGCCCGACGGACAGCCCCTCAGACAGCCCCCCAAACAGCCCCCCCACCCTCCTCCCTGGACCCCAGACAACCCCCCCGGACACTCCCCGGACAGCCCCCCGAACAGCCCCCCCCCCCCCCCCACCCTCCTCCATGGACCCCGGACACCCCCCGAACACCACCCCCCCCCCCCCCCGACAGCCCCCCGAACAACCCCCAGACAGCCCCCCCCCCCCACCCACCTCCTTGTACCCCGGACAACCCCCCAAACACCCCCTGGATAGCCCCCCAAACACCCCCCAGACACCCCTCGGACAACCCTCCGAACACCCCCTCGGACAGCCCCTAGACAGCCCCCCGAATAGCCCCCCTCCTCCCTGGACCCTGGACAGCCCCCCGGACAGCCCCCCGGACAGCCCCCCGAAAAGCCCCCCCACCCACCTCCTTGTACCCCAGACAACCCCCCGAACACCCCCAGATAGCCCCCCGAACAGCCCCCGGACAACCCCCAGACAACCCTCCGAACACCCCCCGGACAGCCCCTGGACAGCCCCCCGAACAGCCCCCCTCCTCCCTGGACCCCGGACAGCCCCCCGAACAGCCCCCCCCCCCCCCCACCCTCCTCCCTGGACCCCGGACAGCCCCCCCGGACACTCCCCAGACAGCCCCCCCCCCCCCCCACCCTCCTCCTTGGACCCCGGACACCCCCCGAACACCCCCAGACAGCCCCCCGAACACCCCCCGGACAGCCCCCCGAACACCCCCCGGACAGCCCCCCCCCCCCCCCCCACCTCCTTGTACCCCAGACAACCCTCCGAACACCCCCACGGACAGCCCCTGGACGGCCCCCCGAACAGCCCCCCCCCCCTCCACCCTGGACCTCGGACAGCCCCCTGGACAGCCCCCTGGACAGCCCCCCGAACAGCCCCCCACCCTCCTCCCTGGATCTCGGACAACCCCCCGGACACTCCCCGGACAGCCCCCCGAACACCCCCCCCCCCCCACCCTTCTCCTTGGACCGCGGACAGCCCCCCGAACAACCCTCGGACAACCCCCCGAACAACCCCCAGATAGCCCCCCGGACAGCCCCCCCACCCTCCTCCTTGTACCCCGGACAACCCCCCGAACACCACCCAGACACCCCCCGAACACCCCCAGACACCACCCGGAAAACCCTCCGAACACCCCCCCCGGACAGCCCCTAGACAGCCCCCCGAACAGCCCCCCCCCCCACCCTCCTCCCTGGACCTCGTACAGGCCGCCGGACACTCCCCGGACTGCCCCCTGAACAGCCCCCCCCCCCCCCCGCCTCCTCCTTGGACCACCCCTCACGCGCGTTTACGAACCGCACGCATCACTTAAAACATGAATATTGAGCCGTACCGCGCAAATCGCACGTCCGATTGACGTGCTGTCTACGCGTACACATCACGAATAATAATTAGAATGTTGCACGGTGGTGTCAGCTCAATCCGAGGTCGTCCGCTATGAATTTGACCGTTTGACGCCCGTTTTGGTCGTTTATGACACCATAACTGTGTTCTCGATCACCGCGGGCACAGGGCACGTCCGATTGATGTGCCGTCTACTCGACCACTTCAGAAATCACTCACCCGTATTGTTCGTCTGATTTTAGGCCATTCCGACTTCATTCGGCCCGTTTGGACCCCCCTCACGCGCGTTTACGAAGCACGCGCATCACTTAAAACACGAATATTGAGCCGTACCGCGCACACCGCACGTCCGATTGACGTGCCGTCTGCGCATACGCGTCACGAATAATAATTAGAATGTTGAACGGTGGTTTTAGCTCAATCCGAGGTCATCCGCTATGAATTTGACCGTTGGACGCCCGTTTTGGTCGTTTATGACACCAGAACTGCGTTGTCAGTCACCGTGGGCACACGACACGTCCAATTGACGTTCCGTCTGCTCGACCACTTCAGAAATCACTCACCCGTATTTTTCGTCTGATTTCAGGCCATTCTGACTTTGTTCGGCCCATTCAGACCCCCCTCATGCGCGTTTTCGAAGCGCGTGCATCACTTAAAACACGAATATTGAGCCGTACCGCGCAAACCGCACGTCCGATTGACGTGTCGTCTACGCGTACACGTCATGAATAATAATTAGAATGTTGCACGGTGGTTTTAGCTCAATCCGAGGTCGTTCTCTATGAATTTGACCGTTGGACGCCCGTTTTGGCCGTTTATGACACCAGAACTGCGTTGTCGGTCACCGCGGGCACACGACACGTCCGATTGACGTGCCGTCTACTCGAACACTTCATAAATCACTCACCCGTATTTGTCGTCTGATTTCAGGCCATTCCGACTTCGTTCGGACTGTTTGGACCCACCTCACGCTCGTTTACGAAGCGCGCGCATCACTTAAAACACAAATATTGAGCTGTACCGCACAAACCGCACGTCCGATTGACGTGTCATCTGCGCGTACACGTCACGAATAATAATTAGAATGTTGCACGGTGGTTTCAGCTCAATCTGAGGTCTTCCGCTATGAATTTGACCGTTGGAAGCCCGTTTTGGCCGTTTAGGACACCAGAACTGCGTTGTCGGTCACCGCGGGCACACGACACGTCCGATTGACATGCCGTCTACTCGACCACTTCAGAAATCACTCACTCGTATTTTTCTTCTGATTTCAGGCCATTCCAACTTCGTTCGGCCAGTTTGGACCCCCCTCACGCGCGTTTACAAATCGCGCACATCACTTAAAACATGAATATTGAGTCGTACCGCGCAAACCGCACGTCCTATTGACGTGCCGTCTGCGCGTACACGTCACGAATAATAATTAGAATGTTTCACGGTAATTTCAGCTCAATACGAGGTCGTATGCTATAAATTTTACTGTTTGACGCCCGTTTTGGTCGTTTATGACACCAGAACTGCGTTCTCAGTCACCGCGAGCACAGGGCATGTCCGATTGACGTACTGTCTGCTCGAACACTTCATAAATAACTCTCCCGTATTTGTCGTCTGATTTCAGGCCATTCCGACTTCGTTCGGCCCGTTTGGACCCCCCTCACGCACGTTTACGAAGCGCGCACATCACTTAAAACACGAATATTGAGCCGTATCGCGCAAACCGCATGTTCGATTGATGTGCCGTCTGCGCGTACACATCACGAATAATAATTAAAATGTTTCACGGTGGTTTCAGCTCAATCCGAGGTCGTCCGCTATGAATTTTACCGTTGGACGCCCGTTTTGGTCGTTTATGACACCAGAACTGCGTTGTCGGTACCCGCGGGCACACGGCATGTCCGATTGACGTGTCGTCTGCTCAACCACATCAGAAATCACTCACCCGTATTTTTCGCCTGATTTCAGGCCATTCCGACTTTGTTCGGCCCGTTTGGACCCCCCCCTCACGCGCGTTTACGAAGCGCGCACATCACTTAAAACACAAATATTGAGCCGTACCGCGCAAACCGCACGTCCGATTAATGTGTCGTCTACGCGTACACATCAAGAATAATAATTAGAATGTTGCAAGGTGGTTTCAGCTCAATCCGAGGTCTTCCGCTATGAATTTGACCGTTGGACGCCCGTTTTGGCCGTTTATGACACCAGAACTGCGTTGTTGGTCACCGCGGGCACACGGCACGTCCGATTGACGTGCCGTCTGCTCGACCACTTCAGAAATCACTCAGCCGTATTTTTTGTCTGATTTCAGGCCATTCCGACTTCGTTCGGCCCGTTTGGACCCCCCTCCCGCGTGTTTACGAAGCGCGCACATCACTTAAAACACGAATATTGAGCCGTACCGCGCAAACTACACGTCCGATTGACGTGTCGTCTGCGCGTACACGTCACGAATAATAATTAGAAAGTTCCACGGTGGTTTCAGCTCAATCCGTGGTCGTCCACTATGAATTTGACCGTTGGACGCCCGTTTTGGCCGTTTATGACACCAGAACTGCGTTGTCAGTCACCGCGGGCACACGACACGTCCGATTGACATGTCGTCTGCTCGAACACTTCAGAAATAACTCACCCGTATTTTTCTTCTGATTTCAGGACATTTCGACTTCGTTCGGCCTGTTTGGACCCCCCTCGTGCGCGTTTACGAAGCGCACACATCACTTAAAACACGAATATTGAGTCGTACCGCGCAAACCGCACGTCCGATTGACGTGCCGTCTGCGCGTACACATCACGAATAATAATTAGAATGTTGCATGGTAGTTTAGCTCAATCTGAGGTCGTCCGCTATGAATTTGACCGTTGGACGCCCGTTTTGGCCGTTTATGACACCAGAACTGCATTGTCGGTCACCGCGGGCACACGGCACGTCCGATTGAGGTGCCGTCTGCTCGACCACTTCAGAAATCACTCACCCGTATTTTTCGTCTTATTTCAGGCCATTCCGAATTTGTTCGGCCTGTTTGGACCCCCCTCATGCGCGTTTACGAAGCGCGTGCATCACTTAAAACACACATATTGAGCCGTACCGCGCACACCGCACGTCCTATTGATGTTTTGTCTGTGCGTACACGTCATGAATAATAATTAGAATGTTTCACGGTGGTTTCAGGTGAATTTTAGGTCGCTCGCTATGAATTTGACCGTTTGACGCCCGTTTTGGTCGTTTATGACACCAGAATTGCGTTCTCGGTCACCGCAGGCACATGACACATCCGATTGATGTGTCGTCTGCTCGACCACTTCAGAAATCACTCACCCGTATTTTTTGTCTGATTTCAGGTCATTCCGACTTCGTTCGGCCCGTTTGGACCCCCCTCACGCGCGTTTACGAAGCGCGTGTATCACTTAAAACACGAATATTGAGCCGTACCGTGCAAACCGCACGTCCGATTGACGTGCCGTCTGCACGTACACGTCACGAATAATAATTACAATGTTGTACGGTGGTTTTAGCTCAATCTGAGGTCGTCCTTTATGAATTTGACCATTGGACGCCCGTTTTGACCGTTTATGACACTAGAACTGCGTTGTCGGTCACCGCGGGCACACAACACGTCTGATTGACGTGCTGTCTGCTCGACCACTTCAGAAATCACTCACCCATATTTGTCATCTGATTTCATGCCATTCCAACTTTGTTCGGCCCGTTTGGACCCCCCTCACGCGCGTTTACGAAGCGCGCACATCACTTAAAACACAAATATTGAGACATACCGCGCACACCGCACGTCCGATTGACGTGCCGTCTGCGCGTACACGTCACGAATAATAATTAGAATGTTTCAAGGTGGTTTCAGATCAATCCGAGGTGGTCTGCTATGAATTTGACCATTGGACGCCCGTTTTGGCCGTTTGTGACACCAGAACTGCGTTGTCGGTCACCGCGGGCACACGGCACGTCCGATTGACGTTCTGTCTGCTCGAAAACTTCAGAAATCACCCACCCGTATTTGTCGTCTGATTTCAGGCCATTCCGACTTCGTTCAGCCCGTTTGGACCCCCCTCACGCGCGTTTACGAAGCGCACGCATCACTTAAAACAGGAATATTGAGCCGTACCGCGCAAACCGCACGTCCGATTGACGTGTCGTCTACGCGTACACGTCTAGAATAATAATTAGAATGTTTCACGGTGGTTTCAGCTCAATCCGAGGTCGTCCTCTATGAATTTGACCGTTGGACGCCCGTTTTGGCCGTTTATGACACCAGAACTGCGTTGTCGGTCACTACGGGCACACGGAACGTCCGATTGATGTGACGTCTGTTCGACCACTTCAGAAATCACTCACTCATATTTGTTGTCTGATTTCAGGCCATTCCGACTTCGTTCGGCCCATTTGGACCCCCCCTCACGCGCGTTTACGAAGCGTGCACATCACTTAAAACACGAATATTGAGCCGTACCGCGCAAACTGCACGTCCGATTGACGTGTCGTCTATGCGTACACATCACGAATAATAATTATAATGTTTCACGGTGGTTTCATCTCAATTTGAGGTCGTCCTCTATGAATTTGACCGTTTGACGCCCGTTTTGGCCGTTTATGACACTAGAACTGCGTTGTCGGTCACCGCGGGCACATGGCACGTCCGATTGACGTGCCGTCTGCTCGCTCACATCAGAAATCACTCACCCGTATTTGAACTTTGATTTCAGGCCATTCCGACTTCGTTCAGCCCATTTGGACCCCCCACGCGCGTTTATGAAACGCACGCATCACTTAAAACACGAATTTTGAGCCATACCGTGCAAACCACACGTCCGATTGACGTGCCGTCTGCGCGTACACATCATGAATAATAATTAGAATATTTGACAGTGGTTTCAGGTCAATCCGAGGACTTCCTCTATGAATTTGACCGTTTGACGCCCGTTTTGGCCGTTTATGACACCAGAACTGCGTTCTCGGTCACTTCAGGCACACGGCACGTCCGATTGATGTGTTGTCTATTCTAAGACTTCAAAAATCACTCACCCGTATTTTTCGTCTGATTTCAGGCCATTCCGACTTCGTTCGGCCCGTTTGGACCCCCCTCACGCGCGTTTATGAAGTGGGCGTATCACTTAAAACACGCATATTGAGCCGTACCGCACAAACCACACATCCGATTGACGTGGCGTCTGCGCGTCCACGTCACGAATAATAATTAGAATGTTTCATGGTGGTTTCAGGTCAATCCGATTTCATACGCTCTGAATTTGACAGTTTGAGGCCCGTTTTGGCCGTTTATGGCACCAGAAGTGTATTCTCTGTCATCGCGGGCACACGTCACCTCCGATTGGCGTGTCGTCTGCCCGAACAATTCAAAATTCACTCACCCGTTGTTTTCGTCTGATTTTAGGCCAATCCGACGTCGTTTGGCCAGTTTGGACCACCCCACACTCCTTTCAGAAGCGTGCCCAACACTTATAAAGCGCATATTGAGCCGTACCGCGCACACCGCACGTCCGATTGATGCGCCGTCTGCGCGTACACGTCAAGAATAATAATTATAATGTTTCACGGTAGTTTCAGGTCAATCCGTGGTCGTCCTCTATGAATTTGACCGTTTGACGCCTCTTTTGTCCGTTTATGACACCAGAACTGCGTTCTCGGTCACCGCGGGCACACGACACGTCTGATTGAGGTGTCGTCTTCTCAACCACTTCAAAAATCACTCACCCGTATTTGTGGCCGGTATCACTTCAGGTGTATGTATTTTGTTTAAAATGGACTTAATTAGAGGTAAAAATATATGGTATAGAAAAAACCGATCAAATTATGAATTGAATTTCGGATTCCACATATAATTTTCATCTAAATTTTAAATTGAATTCTATATGAATTATGTACGTTTATAATTACGTTATGAATTCTAATTTAATTATGGATGTGTATAGTTTCGTAATTGTATATGTATGTTTTATTTTATTGCAGGTACAATAATTGGATTGAAAATGAGGTCAAAATGAGGCCTAATGAGGCCTGATGTAGAGGGGCCTGATGGACAGGGGCTGTGCAAATTGCAGGCTGCTGCAATTTTCACAGCATAGGGAATGCCAACAGTTTAAAACCGTTGGCATATAATCCTAAAGATGTTTTTACCAACGGTTCATTGAACAGTTGGTAAATATCTCTTTTCCCAACAGTTCTAAACCGTTGGGAAAGTGTTCATCCATGGGGATATCCCAACAGTTTAGGGAGAACCGTTGGGAAAACTATCCCAACGGTTTTCCAGAACCGTTGGGATAGTTGAGGGATATTGGTATTTCCCAACAGTTCTCCCAAAACGTTGGGAAAAACTATCCCAACGGTTTGGGCAGAACCGTTGGGATAGGGTGGCTTTTGTGAGTCTATGCCAACGGTTGCCAGTAAACTGTTGGGAAAACCTTTCCCAACGGCTTACTTCCCTACAGTTATCAGAACCGTTGGTATATCATATACCAACGGTTAGAGGGGATTTCCCAAAGGTTGTGAACCGTTGGGAAATATTGTATTTCCAGTAGTGATAACAAGTCTGGAGTGATGAAATTACCAATATAAAGTATGAGAATTATTTATAACAATATATAAATTTTAATGAAGTTAGAAATTGATTAATGGAGATGATTTTATTATGAAAATTTAATTATTTTAGATGGTAATATTAAATAACATATGGTTAGAGAAACGGTGGAACACATAAAACATAGAAGATCATAGTAAAGATTATTTTGTGTGATTAAATGAAAACAAGATAGATACATGAGAAACTGTTATGATATTTGTTTTGTATAAACTTATATAAAAAAATGAAAACAAAATGTAATTGTAAATAACATATTTAAAATTTTAATTATATTAAAATATTTAACTGGGGTTGTTCAAAAACTAAATAAATTAATACATGTTGTTGAGAATAATCATCTCTCAAAGAAAGAAAAATGAGACTAGAAACCCCTTCCATATATTCTCACTAGATCAAACTCTATATAAACATCTATGTAATCAATGTTGGTTTATTAATATTTTTTACCAAAGGAATAATTATATTTATTTTCATTAATACAATTCGTATAATATATTAATTAACCAATTATAGTTTATTCATTTTTAAAATTAACTTTCAATGGTTAATTGTGTCATTTATTGCATGCATTTAATGATATGGAAGTTTTAATCCATTACCCTTACTCATATGTACATCATATCATGAATATTTATTGACATGTAATAGGTTTTTAATTTGTTTTCCTTATTCTATGATTATTTCATGGAAGTAACGGTGATGGTTCATAGTGAATTATTAATATATCTTCTATTTGTGAAATCTAAATTAATTAATAAAATATACATTTTTGATGAATAAACTTATAAATATTATGATTATATAATTATAAATGAATTTAAATTAATCAGTAATATAATTTATTAAAATCATTTATGTTTTCATTGATATTTATAATGGAATATTTATAACATCATTCGAATAGGTCGGAAAACGAACCCAAATAAGAACATGTTATAATGAATGAAGCAGTATGAAAATATGGGTGTATCACTATAATAATATATTTATAGAATATAATTTATTTAAATTACATATTGTTGAAGAATTGCATAATATTTCAGAATAGGTTGACAAATAATATAAATAATAATTATTATAGAGAAGGTAACACTTATGTTGAAGTGTTGAGTCATCTCTTAGATATGGTTTTGGATGTAAAGGGTTATGGAAAACATAAAAATATACTAGTTAATAAAAAATTGGTGGAATTTTTGGAATTATTATTTTTTTTGTGAATTTAGGAGGAAACAAAATTATAATTATACTATGAGGTTGGTATAGTATTGTCCCTTTTATGTAGGAGTTTTATTATCATTTCCCTAAAACCCATTATTTAATATGTAAGGAATTTCATTTTATGAGTAATGTGGATCCAAAGACTAAAAAACAATATATATGGGAAATTTCCCCCTAATAAACACAAATTTTATATGAGAACAGGGATATGTTATGGCTTTACCCTTTAATTTATCCACTTTACCTCATTTGAACTTTTACCGTGGAAATAAACATTTTTTATTTAGTAAATAATTTTGGTGGATAATAACAAAATTAAACATGTTACATTGTTTTCAAATATGGATTAAAAATATAAGATAACCCTTATTAAATTAAATTTATATACTTGATTAAAATTAATTTTAAATTTAAAACAAAAAAACACATAAAAATAATATTTTTTTAGAAAAAATATATTTTATTAATAAAATAAAATTTATTCTAATTCCATAATAATTTATAATTCTCAGTTTACTTTTAACTAATATATATATATATTCTAAATTCCATTAAAATAATTATTTTATAGTGAAAATTTTTATTTATTGAGATTAAAATAAAACACATGTAAAAAATAATTCTTTAAAAAATTCCCATTTTCAATTAAAAGATTTTATTTCTATTTAAAATTAATTATTTTACAATACCATGAATTTAGTAAACCATTTAAAATGAAATTTATTATTTTTTAAAGATAATAATAATAATAGTCACTTTTTAAATTTAATGCATTAAATATCAAATGAAAAATATATAGAACTTGTATAATAGAAAATTTATTTTAATTTATTAATTATTTTTGTTATAATTTTATGTTGATATTATTCGAAAACCAACTTAACCCTCCCCCCTCATAGCCTAATTATAATCCCTAATCCTGATATTTTTTATGGGTGTTGACATTTGTGGGGATTTTAAAAGCATGGACATGATAGTGATTTCCATGATCTTGATCCTCTCCTCTATATTATTTCACTGAAATATTAATTTTTTAGTTTATATTGGGATTTTTAAATAGAAAACCCTAGTGATACTAAATCATGTTCACGCTTTGAGTAATAACCATCATAATAAAATATTCTACTAATTGATTACAAATATTCATCTTATATAAATTATATAATGTGATTACATATATTTATACAAGCCATATCAATGGATGTATTTAAAATGATCATATCTCAAGATTATTTTAATTTAATATAAAATATTATTCCTACTTGTTGTATACTTTTTCTGATAATAAATTATTATATAAAATTATTATATATTCCTAAAGAAAATATATTACCAACAACCATATTATTGTAAAATTTATGTTTATAATTCTTATATTTATCTACATACATACAACTCCAAAATAGTTCTTCATATTTAAAAATTTATCTTTTCATTATCTTAATAAAATATCGATAATTTTTTATAAATACTATAGTTTTCATCGGTTGTGTGATATTCAAGGCATGTCATGATCATTTGAATTTCAACGTTATAGTATTATTATTTACATGTGGTTTTATTACCTTTGTAATCATCAAAATTATTATTCATTTGACTATCTTTTAATGTATTTAATTTTATATTATAATATTCATCCTAAATGAAATGTTGAAATAATAATTTTAGCTTTTTATTTTTGGTTGGAAAAACAATCATTTCATTAAAATTAATTTAACACTATTAATTATTGGTCTAATAATATTCACACAAATCAATTCAACCTCATTATAATTTTGAAACCATGAGAATTCATTGGGAAACATGTTTGAAAATATAAAAATAAATAATGTAATTTACAACTATAATGTCCCCTCATGTCTCAAAAACATTCTAGAAAACTGGCTTCATACAATCCTAAACGTCCCACCATCAGGTCCTAAATGACATTACTTTAATTTCCATAATCTGACATAATTAACGAAATCTATATCTGTAAATTTGTAGGATACTCATCAATGATAGTAGTATATATGTGAACTCTATCATGTTAGTAAATCCAAATTGTGGATCACATTGAAAATACATTCTTCAAATATTATGAAATCTCGTTGATGTATATGTATAACTATTTTGTAGAACGCTCTATACATTTCCAAATAACCTCATATAATTTATATAAGAGTATGTTAATACGTATCACTCTATATAGGTACTATTTAAATAGAGATTATAAATTAGTAAAATGGAATGATAGAAAGAAATACGAACCACTCATATCATATATAATAGACATTATGGTGTATTCTAATAAAATAATACCTCAAACAGTCATGTGTCCCCTATAATAATCAATAATGATATCTTAAATAAAATACATATGTCATTAGATTGTGACTCTATCCTATAATTCATATCCTTAACCATGCTGGGGAGAAAAATCCACTCCCTTTGTATACACTGAGTACCAATCCCTCTTCTACACTATGATTAGATGAAATATTTCTAACTACCACCTATTTTTAAGGCGCATAGTAAAAACTGGGATCAATTAAATTTTACATCACCAAAAATATAAAACAATTTAGGGAAGCTACATTTAGACACTGAATATTATCTATATTACCACAGAAACAACATTTAATATGTGATCAGTGGAATTTCAATCCCTTATTCCATACATTGTGGATCATTTCTCATAGAGGGTATACTATGGTATATTGAATACATGCCTAATTTTACCATCATGGAACCTCCCTATATGTTCTCCCGCATAGATTAGTGATCGGTTCACCATTTTATCCCAAATAATTAAGTGAAAAAAATCACCTAAAACCATATCAAAATTTTCAATCTACCCTCACAAAAAACATTTTACATCCCATCATTGACCAAAACGTGTTAAGATAAAAGTATCATTGTGAAATTTTAATTATATTATATCATCTACTTAATACCCTAAACTAGCTAAATTAAATTTTGTGGCATGAAATCCCTTATCACTTAGGAAATAACTCTCTGATAAAACATGCATAAAATATCTTCCAGGATAAGCATGGATGCTAATTTATATTAACATTTACATCCCACCAACATTTATCAGGTCCACAAAAATATACACAAACAGATTCACCAACATCCTAGGATATGTCTCAATATTTTCAAAAATAGTCCTTATATAATTGAATCAGGTGCTTATAGTTATCAGTCCAATCTATCTAATAAACATACTTCGATATTGCAACATGAAATCCCTTGTTAGATCTGACATATAAGTAACAAATCTCAGAGGTCAAACAACCATATAATTAATAACCTTTAATTAATTTTTTTGGTGATAATAAATTAGTGTTATGTGTGAAATTGTGGTCTTCTTATCAACAACCAATGGGAAATGCACATCCTCTACCACATAGTGCTCAATTGGGTATTATCATGGTGGCATGGAATGTAGTACCAAATTTATGACTCAAAAAACATTTTTATCATAATTATTGGTATAATATATAAGATAATATGTATAAAATATGACTACTCTATACATACCCTGATATAGAGGAGTCTGAAAAAATTCAAGTGACATATCTTGCCCCGACCACCAACTATTATTGGTAAACAATAATACACATAAGATCACATAATTGTCAATTATAAATGAATAAATATATTTACATAAAAAATATTATCAAAATATAATTCTATTTTCATGTTATTTAGTAATATAAAATTCCTATTTTTACAAATACTATAAATAAAAAACTATAAATAATAGTCAGGATTTTAATTAATATCCAATGACACAATACCAATAGAATATTGAATTCAAAATATTATTCATTAAAAACCCCATTAGCCACACTTGGCTATGAAAAAGTCTTCAATCAAAAATTTCACATCACATTAATGAAAATAATGAAATCATAATACTTGAAATCCATGAACAATAATCCTTTCCCTATTAACATATACATCCACAACATGTCTCTAAGACAATTTTACAAATTAGTTACATCCCAATCTCTAAAAAAGTCTTAAATCCAAATAGAATTCCCAAAATGTATGGCTGAATGAACCAATTTTATGAGGAAATTTTATAATTCCATCTCCTTGTTTCACCATCACCATGTCTAAAATAGTGACCAACATAGCTCAACCACAAATTCCTATACACATGAGGCTTCTGAATAATGGTGATAGTGTATTTATAACATGGATGTAATATTTTTACTCTTTTAAAGATAACAATAAATCAAATAAAATAATAATATTAATAATAATTTATCATAATAAATATATATATATATATATATATAATTAAATAATGTATAGCTAATTGAAAACCAAAATCATATAATATATCACAATCCATATCAAAATGATCTACAATAATATCACGTTAGTTAAAAATAATAAACAATACCACTTATGGGATAATCATATACAATAGTGTACAAAAGAACACAAAGAGTTGGATGGTCCTATTTTCAAACTACAGAAAATAATATCTAGATCATCCTATCCTGGCTTACAGACCCTAAAATATATAATCCCATAATTATTTTATTATTGGATGGGAGTAATGTTTTTTAGGTCCCACTAATGGTTTCTAAAAAATGTATCAAAAATAAAACTCATGCATATGTGGTATAATCATATACAGAAATGACACGAACAATAACAATATGCATCTTCCATAATATACAAACAAGAAAAAACTAAATACAGTTATACCTTGATTTAATAGTGTTAGTATAAGGCTATAAATATTATAATTAATGATAAAGGATTATATAGTCAATATATCCATAAAATTATCATCTAAGAGTAGGCATAACATCCTACAAAGTATCACATATATTTTTAGGCATGGCATCCCATATTATGCCAATAGTATCAGGTAGTAAATTCATCCCATAATGTCAAAAAATATAACCAAAGTGAATATAGTCTCATATCAATATATATGTCAATGGTATATTTTAGAGTTTCCCAATACTTTATTTTGATTTAGTGGTGTTAATGTGAAGTATATCTGATGACCATTATTATATCCAGACTATGTTGGCATCTATTTTCAATACAATGTTGAAATTTTCATACACTATAACATTTTTATAATCATATTTCAATGGAATACCAGATAATTATAATAACAGCCATCATAATATACACCATAATGTTAATGTAAAGGGTTCCCCACACCATATATAATATGATCACAATGAGAATTTATTCCCCTAAAAATGAATCATTGTAATATATGATATTTCCATATCACTACATAGTCTATAATTTATTAATGGGAAGTCATCCCACTCATAAGATACTCTATACACATGTGGTTAGAAATCCCTATCACAATAATACCCTTGATATTATAAAATTATGATCATGGAATCAATGAATCATGTTATTGAAAAAATCCCCAAATATCACAAATAGTTTATAAAGAGGTAAGTATAACAACTAATACCTCATTAACATGAACTATGTGGGTCTTTACACTCCAATACACATAAATAGTCTATGAAAAAGGTTCATCAAACCCAAAATAGTAGGTTTATATAGTTAGGGGACACTCACCGATTAGACATATAGTATATGATATAATGTCAATATACCTACCCCTAAACTCACATAAAATCTAACCTTGGATGCCACCTAGGTAGTGCACATATCATTTATATTAAATTAATAAAACAAGAATGTAAAAATGTTTACAATTCTAAAACATAATTTAATAGACACCCCATTGGTTTTCAGGTGAATGGTTTAACACATTACAACTCAAGATCCTGATATCAGTGGAAATGGAATGAAGGGAAGCACAGAAAAGGTATATTGTGACATTATAAGTCGTTATATTATCCATAGAATGTAATTTACAAAAATTACAAAAAAATTTAGGTCAATCTGTCATTGTTGATTTGACAAAAAACCATGAATCATATAAAAACTTGTTTAAAATAACAAGATTTGTTAGGCCCCACTAGTAATTAAGAATTAAAGAGATTATAAATTGGTTTAACAAATGATTGTATCACTTAATAAGTCAACGAATCTACAATAAATCAATAAAATATTGAATAACTAGTGAATATTACTTATTGAACTGGAGAGACATGAATTAGAGGCAATGTGAGTGGTAGAATTCTCTATGAATGTCCCGTAGGACACATGACATGTGATTTTGAAATTGAGAAAATAGGATATAGGAATAAATAAAAATAAAATTAATCATGATGTAAGGGTTTCTTGTGGATAATATAGATGGAACAAAAATCAGAAATCCACATATTAAATTTTATTACTAACAAATTAAATTAATTTAAAAAAATGGAGTACCCATCGAGTACCAGATTATCACCAATAGGCTACTTATTTCCCCATAAAATACCCACCCAAGAGTTTTTTTGCCACATAGTGGATCCCCATGAGTTATATGTCCTTCTATTGTACGAATTAGATATATGGTATAAGCTATCTTTTTGAAGTCTATCTAAAGTTAACGATTTCACACACTAGTCCCATCTTTTGAAATAATGACCCTAGCATCCAATAACTCAATCAACTTCCATAAATCATAAAAATACACATAGATTTGAATAATTATTACTTAAATCACAAATAAGAAATAAGAATGGTGATATCATTCCTACCAGTACATTTTGTGGATAAAGGATCATTGGTCCCTAGTATTTGGCTATTGGGATAGACATTAGGAATATTGCTTTTTGATATATTGATATTTAAAAATTAACAATATGTATACCATATATAAGATATAATAACCTAAAACATTTCATATTTAATAACACAAATATGTAGATGCACCTGTAAACTCTAACATGTCCTCAACTCCAAAACTACACATGTAAATATATGCCTCAATAAATGTTACGTGAGAAATATCTCTAAAATTTTGATTCCATATCTTGAAAAAAAAACATAAAAACCATGTAAATGTGATCTATATGTACTTATTTTTATCATTTAATATATGTAAAAAACAATTAGATCTAGAAATACCAACACTAAATATGAATAAAAATCTCAATCTTTATTCCTTAAAAATCCTTAATATCACCATGTCCAGTGTTGATCCGAATAAACAATTTAAATAAAAACAGTTACAATCATACATACCTATAAACCTATAATATATATGAATAGAAACTAAAAATAAAAATATCTTGTCCCAAAAAAACATCAAGAACTTCATGGAGTCCAATTTCAATCACCAAACATATCATACAGTAAGACACATCTTCTCTCACACAATTTTCTATACATAGGAATGTGGAAAAACATTTAACTAATCCATGTGAAAAACAAAATAAAATAAAAAGGAATATAAATGTAAAACATCAATAATTCAAATTTCTCAACAAAATTGAATAATATTAAATAAATTTAGAATTATTTTTTATTATATTATTTTCTAATAAATAATTTTTTTATAAATAAACCATTCACCATAACATTAATTTGATACTAATTAAAAGTATACATCAAAACCTGTATCCATATTCCCTTCCCACTAATCATTTTGTAGATTTAAAATATCATGTTCTCTTCATAATCACATATTTTATCGTCTATAAATTATTATATCTACTACATTCATGTAATCAATCAATCATTATCATCCCATATAAAAATTAATGATATTACATGTATAAAGTGAAATATAAATTGCTTATTATGTAAGTTAAACTACATCCATGTTAGAAAAAATTATCCATAGTCAATTATTAGAAAACAAATATGAGTGATGAATCTCCATTGGACCATGTTAATTTAGTAAAATATATGTGTTGGAAAAATCATTCTCATTTAAAATAAAACAATCATAATTTATTTTAATGACATCCTAAAATAAATAATTTTATATGGATAGTTCAATGTGAATTGGAAAGGAAATTTTTTAAGATTATATATAATTGAATACTATTATACTAAATTCAAATATAAATGAAAATCATTCAAAATGTCCCACCATATTAATCATTCGAGAAAAAGGTTCTTTATTTACTATCATTTTATTACCATTAATATATTGTAAATATCCAAATGAAAGGAGGGAAAATTAATAGACTTATTATGACAACCCTTCTTTTATTACAAACTTAAACATGATTTATTACAATAATTATTCAATTGATACAACATGTAAGATAGAGAGGTCTAGTTTCTTTGGGGCTTAGGATCATTACATAACAACGGAAAACATGAAATACAACCTCTTTATTGAAAAAATCATTTACATGACCACTACATTCCCTCATACTTAGCATTGCATAGGATAACTAGAGGACATGCATAAGAAACGGGGTGATCTATAAAGCCGAGTAAAAAAATAAACATGGAATACATGAGGAGTACAATACATGTTAGAAAATAGGCATATAAATAGAGAACTAGAGAAACATGAACATAAAGGCATGATAAATCATGATAATCATAACATGGAAATGTGGAAACAACACTTAACATGGAATTAGAATGAGCCAAGTCTCATTGCACATGGAGGATGAGTAAATTCTCATTGCACATGAAGCACAAGTAAACCCTTGTTTCACTTGAATTAGAATGATTAAACACTCATTGCACATTACGTATCATGATAATATACTTTACCCAATGTATTGGAGCACTATAAGGGAGCACCCTTCTTAAACATTTCATTTCATGCATAAGGGTGCCACATGGATCATAAAACATGGATTCATAAAATATAATCATTTATTCCATGCAAAAGGAATGTGTAATGAAACCTTATAATAAATAAGTAAATGTGCATGAAGGTGAATACCTTTGATGGATAAATGGTCTTGGTATTGACTACACCATGGCATTGACTTGGAAAATCAATGCAATTTAGGCAGCGTAACAGCGTGATATAAGAATTCATAAAAATGGGTGATGAGAGAGAAAGGGGTGTCTCATAATATCTACATGAAATGGATAGTAAGGGGGTCATATAAATACATGTACCAACTACTGTAATGGAATTTAGATTCATGATACAAAAGTATTTCTTGAATGTAAATGAGAAGAAAGAAGTTCCTTTCAGAATTTCAGCATACTAACAAGTGTACATGGGAGGCATTTAATGAGAGAGAAATGGGTCTCCCATCATTCCAACAATAAAAGGAAAATATGGGGGAGGTTCGAAACCATACCCCATCATTTATAATTGAAATTAAAAGGGCATAACAATATTATGAAAATTAGACAAAAAAGTGAAAGGAAGAAAAACCCTTACTTGGAAGTGTGCTTCCAAAGGCTTGAGAGAGGCTTCAGAGAGGCTTATTGGGAGCATGGGGAACTTTGGGAGGATTATAGAGAGATTGGGGCAGAGGATGGACGAACTCCAAAGGCTTTGAGTAAGGTGGAAGTGGGAGCTTGGGTGGGTTTATATAGGATAGGGTAGTGAATTCTTTATTATTTAGGTTTGGGAACCCTTACATTAAACTAATCCAAACCACAAATAAGTTCATGGTTTTTGCCCATGGTTTTTGAGAAAGGGGATAGGAAAACAATATTTTATAAGGCAAAAGTCTGAACTTCTTAAAATAATGGGGTTGCTTATGTGGAGGTGAGTCACACTCCCATGGAAAATAATTTAAAAAGAGAAGATGTTTAATAAGTTTTGAGGGGTCCATTAATGCTTTGTAAAATAAGTCAAACAAACCCAAAATCACATTATTTTAATGTTAAAACATATATTGTCCGAACCTAAAGCTTATAGTATTTTATTACATCACTATTTGGTCATTATGATGTCATAAAACACATTATATATTTAAACGGTATTTAATTTTTACCCAAAAATTTGAATGTCTCAGAAAATTATGAAAAATTCACCATTCGATAATTTCGACATCCTGATTCCATAAATAACACATATTTTATCTAAATAATTTTCTAAATATGTTAATTTTCACTTTTAAAATAAAAACAATATTTATTGAAAATTCACGGGTTTTGACAAAAATGGCTTACAAACCTTAATAAAAATTACAATTGCATTCATAAAATTATAAGATCATTTATATTTAATAAAAATTACTTTAATAAAAATAATAATATTTTATTAAAATATTATTTAATTCAAAGATCCATTAATTTAATAAAATATAATTCTTAATTAAATAATAACTAAAAACAGTATTTTTACTTTAAAAACTATTTACAATGTATAAATAATGATAAGAAATTATGTTCGTTATTATATAAAAAAATAAAGTACATAAACATAGTACTAGTGATTTGTTACATAAAACATTAAAATAGCCACATAAGACCTAATGGTATGGTGTGCGATGGTGAAAGACTCTTGGGATGGCTCAGCTAACATCGCTCGAGTGGTAATCTCTATCAATATCCACGTTTACCGTAAACGGTCCCATTCGATCTTGACATGATGAAACTCAGCATGGGATTGGTCAAGAGCGAAGCCTATAGAGACCACTTTTTTCCGAGCTCCAACAAATGGTCTTCGTATGGTGAAATTCTACTGCATGAGTCCATTTCTTCCGTTGTCTGAGTAAATTGGGTTTGTTAAAGCCTTATATTTATACTAATCAGGTGATCAAATTTCAATGGCTCTAAAAGTAACGGTCACAATTCATAACATAAAACCAAATAAGTTGACCTTTTATATAAAAAATTTATATAAAGAGACATTTAATTAGATCAAGAGGGATTTCCTTTAATGAAACTTTGGGTCATTACAATATTCCCCCCTTAAGAAATTTCGCCCTTGAAATTTCATTTTCCCACAATAAAACAGATGTGGGTGACTCAGCTTCATCATTTCCTCTGATTCCCAAGTCGCTTCCTCAACATTTTGGTTTCGCCACAACACCTTGACAAGGGGTATTGTATTATTTTGTAGAAATTTTTCTCTAAGATCTATGATCTTCACCGGTTTCTCCTCATAAGAAAGATCATCTTCTAAATCTACCACCTTAGAAGTGAGTACTTTTGAAGGGTCCGGTATGTAATTCCTTAATAGGGATACATGAAAGAAATCATGTACTTTCTCCATGGTAGGTGGAAGTACTAGTCGATAAGCCACTACCCTGACATGATCAATAATCTCGAAGGGGCTGATTTACCTTGGAATTAACTTCCCTTTCATTCCAAACCACATGACCTTCTTCCATGGAGATATGCATAGAAAAACCTTGTCTCCAACATTAAACTCAAGGTCTCATCGACGATTATCTGCATAACTCTTCTGTCGACTCTGGGCTCACTTGATATACTGCTGAATTGTTTTCACCTTCTCCACCATTTCCTCGACCATTTTCGGTCCAAGAAGCTTACATTCACCGACCTCATCCCAACATGCCAGTGTTCTACACCTATTCCCAATTAGAGCTTCATATGGTTCCATTTGGATGCTCGAGTGGAAATTGTTATTATAAGAGAACTTATCCAGTGGAAGATGTTGATCCCATACTCTTTTAAAGTCCATTGAGCATGCTCTCAACATATCGTCAAGTGTTGGGATAGTCTACTCGGATTGGAAATTAGTTTGAGGATGATAGGTTGTACTGATGTTCAGTTCAGTATCCAGAGCATGTTGAAGACTCTTCAAAAACATAGAGGTCAATCATGGATCTCAGTCAGACACAATAGATAGTGGTACTCCATACAACCTTACAACTTCCCTGATATATATCTGTTCCAGTTGATCCAATGAGAAATCCTACCAAATATCAATGAAGTGTGTAGTCTTTGTAAGACGATCTACCATCACCAAGATTACATTGTTTCCTTTGGATGTCCTTTGAAGTATAGTGACAAAGTCCATGGTGATGTTCTCCCATTTCCATTCTAGTATGGGCAATGGTTTCATCATCCCCTTAGACATCTTCCTCTCTGCCTTCACTTGCTGGCACACCAGACACATTGATGTATATACAACAATATCCTTAATCATATTATCCCCCCACATGTTTTATCTAAGATCTCGATACATCATTGTGCTCCCTGGGTGAACAGAGAAATTTGAAATATGTGCATCATCCCAAAGTTCCTTCATCAACTCCGAACATGATAGAACACATATTATTTTCCTAAATCACACAATTCCTTCATCATTAATATTAAACTCTAAGGATTTCCATTTTTCTATAGCTTTTACTTTTTCTGAAATTCCCACGTCATCCTTTTGAGAATCCTTTAACCTTTCCAAAAGAGACGGTTGAGCAATCATTTGTGAAAGGATTGATGATGTTCCATTCTTCATGATCCCCATGTCCATCTTCATCAAGTCTAAGAATAATGTATCCTTATCAATTATCATCATTGATAGAATCGTTGGGTACTTTCTAATTAGGGCATCTTCCACCTTGTTCTCTTTCCCAGGGTGGTAATGTGTTGAACAGTCATAATCTTTGATGAGCTCTATCCATCTTCTATGGCGCATATTAAGCTCTTTCGTTGTGAATATATATTTAAAACTTTTTTGGTCAGTATATATCTCACATTTCTCCCCATAGAGATAATGCTGCCAGATTTTCAAGGCAAAGATCACCGTTGCCAACTCCAGATCATGGTTGGATAGTTTAGCTCAGGGATTTTCAACTGCCTTGAGGAATAGGATATCACATTATTATTATGCATCAGCACATAGCCTAAGCCTTTCTTCAAAGCATCAATAAATACCATAAAAGGTTCCCCACTTGTGGGTAAAGTGAGCATGGGCGGAGTGATAAGCTTCCTTTTCAACTCCTTGAAGCTTTCTTCACAATAATCACTCCAAGAACACTTTAATCCCTTTCGAGTTAGCTTGGGAAGAGGGTTGGAAAATCGTGAGAAATTTCTCACAAATCATCGATAATATCCAGCTAACCCTAAGAAGCTACGGATATCCGTTATCGATGTTGGCCTTGTCCATCCCTCAATTGCATTTGTTTTGGAGGGATCCATAGATATTTCATTTCTTGTGATGAAATGACCCAAGAATGAGAACTCTTTCAAACATAACTCACACTTGTTGTACTTTGCATAGAGCTTCTCCTTGCACAAAGTCTCTATTGCAGTTCTTAAGTTCTCCTCATGATCCTCCTTGGATTGGGAATAGATTAGAATATCATCTATAAGGACTACCACAAATTTGTCGAGGTAATCTATAAATACTCTATTCATCAAGTCCATGATGATTTTTGGAGCATTAGTGAGTCTGAAAGGCATTACTATGAATTCATAGTGCCCGTATCTTGTGCGAAAAGCAGTCTAGGGGATATCTTCCTTCTTCACCCTTACATGATAATATCACGACCGCAAGTCCACCATGGAGAAGTTCAATTGAGAAATCAATTCATGGGAGAGGATACATGTTCTTTGTCGTGATTTTTTTGAGCTCATGGGAATCGATGCAAAGGAGCATTGACCCATCCTTCTTCTTGATGAGGAGGACTGGCACACCCCATCGTGAAGCACTTGGGCGTATAAACCCTTTAGCCAGATTCTCCTATAGTTGTTTCTTCATCTCTTCAAGCTCCACGACATCCATTCTATATGGAGTCTTGGATACTGGTAGATCCCCTGGTATATGTTCAATTGAGAAATTAACATCTCTTCTAGGAGGAAGACTAGGCAGTTCCTCGGGATACACTTAAGCAAATTCTGTCACAATAGGTAGTTCTTCAAGGATGGTTTTTTCTTTGTAATCAATCATATGAGCCAGATACACGTTCTCATAGGGCAGTTATATCCATTATTGAGATTATGGAGCTAAAGGAGATTCATATTCGTCTTTACACTTGTAAAGAATCATGGTTCGATTCTCTAAATGGAGTGTGATTTCCATTTCCCGACAATTTATGTTGGCTCTATATAATGAAATCCAATCCATGCCAGGAATTTCATCAAATTAAACCAGAGGGAGTATGATGAGGTTCGCTGGGAAATTCAATCCTCATATTATAACAGGGGAGGACTTATATTCATGGGATGAAATGATTGCCCATTTTGTCGTATTGACCGATATCTTCACTTCCATGATTTGTGGTGGTGTTGGGATTGTTCTACTAAACTTTCATGGCCTAAAATAATGCGTAGAACCTTAATCAAAAATTACGTTCTCTATTTTTGAATGAATAACTAGCATACCTGTCACCACTTCATTTTTGGGGTTCACTTCGGTAGAAGTGATGGAAAAAGATCATCCTTGCTACCTTGGAGGTTGTTGGTTGCCTATGAAAACCCTTGGATTAGGGAACTGATTTGAAAAATGCCCCTGTTCATTGCAGTTGTTGCAATGAACAACACATTGAGGTTCTAATGGAGATTTCCGCTGCTCTGTCGCCGCTGCGGGTCTTTCTTGCCGACAGTTAACAGCTAGGTTCCCTTCTCTTCCTCACCTAAAGCATTTCCTCGTCCCCTTGAGGCAATTTCCAGGGTGCTTCTTTCCGCACTTTTGTAAAGTGGGGTGGTAGATCTTCTTAGCACCGTTGGATTTATCCATCGGACCACCATCATTAAAGTCCACCTTACGCTTCTTGTCCCCATAATACCTCTATGATTCCTTGATCTCTATTTCGACTTTGAGGGAACATCAGACAATTTCCTCATAGCTGTCGAAGTCATGGATCACTAATTCTTTACATAGGCTAGGCTTCAGCCCACCAAAGAAGCAGTCAACATTGCATTTGGGGGTGACGACAAAGTGGGTAGCGTATCGTGCAAGACTTGTGAAGTTTTACTCGTACTCTCCAACATATTTTCATCTTTTTTCTTGAGGGAAAGGAAGTCCTTTTCCATCTTAAGCCGAAGGGTGCGTGGAAAATATTTATCCAAAAACATCTTTCGGAAATCCTTCCACTCCAATGCCTCGATCTCCTCCTCAGGCATCGTATTTTTGGTCAATTTCCACCATTGATCAGCTTCACCCTCCATACGATAATCCGCTAGAATAACCTTCTATTGTTCAGAACATTGAAGGATGGAGAAGATCTTCTCAATGGAGTTGATCCATTATTCAGCGATCGTGGGATCAGATGATCCTCTAAAAGTAGGAGGCCTTTGTCTCATAAATATCTCGTTAGCGACCTGTTCTTTTATAGGGGGTTTGAATGTTACTCATGACCCATGTTTCTATTCAAAGCCTGAGTTAGCTGAGAGGGAAGCATGACGAAGTTCGCGATTCTCGTTCCCATTCGATTGGGCATTTCATTGGTACAGTAATCACACTGATCTTCACATCGGTTATTAGCATAAGTCTTTCTATTACCGGCCATTGGCTAGAATAAAAGGAAAGTTAGGGGTAACACATAAAGGGTAATCTAAAGGCAAATGTTGATTACTTATAAATTAAATTTTATTTCCTTAACTTATGAATCTATAGGCTTCAATCAAGGATTTTCGTGATCTACTTTCTAACATATATTCTTAGGGTTTTTTTTATTCCTTTAATATGGGTTCATACTAAGCTTGTGAATTTACCAAAGCATATCCCCTTGGAGTGTCATAACCAAGAGTGCAGTAAGGCCCATTGTCGTGCACCAGTTTGTGTTTGAGTCTAGCTCAAAGCGGTGTTTTTGGGTTTTACCCCTAGGATAAATCTGTGCTAGAGCTGCATCTTCCTGCCCGTATCCAGATAGGGATGTATTTTCTTGATAACCCACTAACTCAATACTCACCAAAACTTAGGGACGTTTTCATTGTACTTAGTCTTGTATCTAAGGATTTACTAGGGTTTTTTAATCCTAATCCCAAAAATAAATAAACTTTTCCTCTGATATCAACTATGACAACCCTGATTTTATTACAAACATAAATATGATTTATTACAATAACTATTCACTTGAAACAAAATGGAAGATCGAGAGGTATAGTGTTTTTGGGGCTTAGGATAATTACGTAACAACTTAAAACATGAAATACAACATCTTTATTGAAAACTTCCTTTACATGACCACTATATTCCCTTGTACTTTGCATTGCATGGGATAACTTGTTGATAATCATAAGAAAAGGGGTGAGATATAAAGCCCAGTAAGGGAATAAACATGGAATATATGAGGATTAAAATACATGTTAGAAAATAGGAATATCAATAGATCACAAGAGAAACATGAACATAAAGGCATGATAAACCATTATAATCATAACATAGAAATGTGGCAACAACACATAACATGGAATTAGCTTGGGCCAATGCTCATTGCACATGGACCATGAGTAAATCCTCATTGCACATGAAGGACGAGTACACCCTCGTTTCTCTTGAATTATCATGATTCAACACTCATTTCACATGACGTATCATGATTCTATACTTTACCAAATGCATTGGAGCGCTATAAGGGATCACCCTTTTTAAACATTTCATTTCATGCATAAGTGTGCCACATTGATCATAAAAAATGGATTCATAAAACATAATCATTTATTCCATGAAAAAAGGAATGAGGAATGAATCTTTATAATCAATAGGTAAATGTGAATGAAGGTGAATACCCTTGATGGAGAAATGGGCATGGTATTCAATACATAATGGCATTGGCTTAGAAAATCGGTGGAATTTCGGCATTGTAAAGGCGTGATATAAGAATTAATAAAAATGTTTGATGAGAGAGAATTGGGAGTCTCATCATATCTAAATGAAATGGATCATATGGGGGGTAATATATATTCATGTCCCAACAATTTTAATGGAATTTAGATTCATGATACAAATGTATTTCTTGAATGAAATGAGGAGAGAGAAGTTCCTTTCGGAATTTCGGCATAGTAACGGGTGTACATGGGAGGAATTTTATGAGAGAGAAAGGGTATCCCATCATTCAAACAATAATACGGCATTATTGTAGAGTTTTGAAACCATACCCCAACATTTTTAATTGAAAAAGTGCATAACAATATTAAGAAAATTGGGCAAAAAAGTGAATGGAAGAGAAACCCTTACTTAAAAGTGTGCTTCCAAAGGATTGGGAGAGGCTTGAGAGAGGATTATTGGGAGATTGGGGCACCTTGGTAGGAAAATATAGAGTGTAGGGAAGAGTTTGGACAAACTCCAAAGGCTTTGAGTGTGGAGGAAGTGGGAGATTGGGTAGATTTATATTGGAAAGGTGAGTGAATTCTTTTTTATTTAGGTTTGATACCCCTTACAATAAACTTTTCAAAAAACAAATCAGCTCATGGTTTTTGCCCATGGTTTTTGGAAAAGGGGAGAGGAAAAAAATATTTTATATGGCCAAATCCGTACTTCTTAAAATAATTCGGTTGCTTATGTGAAGGTGAGTCACAATCCCATGTAAAATAATTTAAAAAGACAAGATGTTTAATAAGCCTTGAGGGGTCCATTAATGCTTTGTAAAATAAGTCAAATAAACCCAAAATCACATTTTTTTAATGTTAAAACATATATTGGCCGAAAATAAACCTTTTAGTATTTTATTACATCACTATTGGGTCATTATGATGTCATAAAACACATATATTTAAACGGTATTTAAATTTTACCCACAAATTTGATTGTCTCAGAAAATTATGAAAATTTCACCATTGGATAATTTCGATGACCTGATTCAATAAATAACATTTATTTAATCTAAATAATTTTCTAAATATGTTAGTTTTTACTTTAAAAATAAAAACCGACATTTATAAAAAATTCAAGGGTTTTGACAAAAATGGCTTTCAAACCTTAATAAAAATTAAAATTGCATTCATCAAATTATAAGATCATTTATATTTAATAAAAATTACTTAAATAATAATAATAATATATAATTAAAATATTATTTAATTAAAAATCCCTTAATTTAATAAAATAGAATTCTTAATTAAATAATAACTAAAAGCATTATTTGTACTTTAAAAACAATTTACAATGTATCAATAATGAAAAGAAATTATATTCATTATGATATACAAAAATAATGTACATGAACATAGTACTAGCGATTTGTCACATAACCCCTTAAAACAGCCGCATATGACCTAAGGGTAAGGTGTGCGATAGTGACAGACTCTTGGGGTGGCTCAGATAACATCGCTCGAGTGGTAATCTCTACCAATATTCACTTATCTTATAGATGGTCCCATTCGTGCTTGAGATGATGAAGCTCAGCATGGGATTCTTCATGAGCGATGCCCAAAGACACCAACTCTTTTCTGAGCTCCGAAAAATGGGCTTCGTATAGAACAATTCTACTGGATGAGTCTATCGCATCCTTTGTCTGAGTAAATTGGGTTTTTTAAGAATTATATTTATACTAATCATGTGATCACTATTAAACAGCTATAAAAGTAACGGTCACAATTATTGACATAAAACCAAAGAGGTTGACAATTTATATAAACATTTTACATAAAGAGACATTTAATTAGATCCAGAGGGATTTCCTTTAATGAAAATTTGGGTCATTACAAATATCATGAAAAATTTGAGATAGAAACCCTATTTTAAAAAATTAACTTCCACTCAAACAATTAAATATATCACATTTTCCAAAATAATTTTTGAAATATCCTTATCATTTGGCAGAAATAATTGTAACATATAGGATGAACTCATTTATTGTAGTTATTTTTTGATTATCATGTTCTATACTCAGAAGAAATATAATTTTAAATAGTGTATGAATTATTTACTCTATATTTTTAAAATTATGTGATTTTAAAAATCACAATGAAAGGAATTCCATAATTGTAATATATTAAAAATATAAATTATGAAATATTGTTTGGAATTAGATTAGTGATACTAGTTTAATACCTCATTTTTGTATGATTTTTGTTCAAAACTAAAAATTCATTTCACTTTAAAGATTTATATATGTTACATCGTTATTAGTATTCTTTTTATTATTTTTCTAATCAGCACATCCAACATCCTGGAAAGTCATCCACTTAATAATATTATTAAGAATAATAACATATAATAAAAATAATAACATTGATATATATAATAATGATAAATACACTCATTATGAATGAAATAATAATTAAATGTTATTTCATTATTAATTCTGAAATTTTAATAAAATTAGAATTTTGTTTTATAATACCCATATTAATATAAAACAAAAAAATTAATAATAATTTTTACTAAATATTAAAACTCATTATTTTTAATTCTAAATAATACTTTTATCTATCATATTTAAATATATACACAACCTTACTCTCTACATTTCTCTCATTTAAAATGTCTAAAATATAATATATTGACCAAAAAATTTATGTATAAATTCCTATAATCCAAAATAATAAATTCTTAAAACTAAATATATTTTTCCAAAATAGTATCAACCAATGGTAATTATTTCCCCTTTCATATTGTTAAATATTTTTAGAGAAAAAATTTAATAAATATATTAAGAAATATTTATTTTATTGGAAAATATATATATTATATCTATCAATAAAATTTTAATTTTTTTTTATGAAAAAAGTCCAGTTAACCTCCACATTTATTTTAAAGTACATTACCTAATATATATTATAAACATAATGGTTCATCCCAATTAATCGATTGAAGAAATCAATTTATAAATTTATAAACGAATTTTGTACCACCAACCATAATTATATATATGTAAATGATATATAAATATAAAATGCCAACTGAAGACATTACTAAAATTATTAAATTACCATAATGAATATTTTTATCAATAAATAATTTTCATAATTTTTCATAAATATAATATTTAATATATCAATAATTAAACTTTTCTCCAATATAAACATGTTAAATTCAATGGATAGTTAATATTATATATATATATATATATTATATATTTATATATTTAAATTGAAATGATAATATTTACATATAATACAGCACTTAACTACATTTTAATTATTTCTTTCTCATAATTTTAATGAATAATAGATTAAAATAACATTTGACTGAAGAATATACATCAGTAATTTTATAACTAGTATTTCAAAAAAATTATCATTAAAAATATTAATTATTAAATAATTTATGGAATGGTTTTCATTTTATACACATGAATAAATAAACAATTTCTCAAATTTTGTAATAATATTTTTTAACAAATCAAAATATATTTCAACAAAAATATTCATTTCATAAAAAAAACTACCACACATTTTTTACGTAAAAATAAATAAGTTAAAGAACGAGTTTTGTGGTATCTTCCTTAAACATGAATTAAAATAATAAATAATAATTTAAACATTGCTAATAAAAAATATCAATAATATAAATATTTACACAAATAATTTATATATTTTCATATTTATGACCTTTCCTTTCATTAGGGAATTGATTACTATCAAATAATGATATCATTCTTGGAAAAATTAACTATTTAATAAAAAATAATGGCCAAAGGTATAAAATTTAACTTCTTATTAGTGGACTCCTATAATCATATAAATTTTATAAAAACTATGAAATCCATATTTTTAACTAAATAAATAATTAAAAATTTGTAAATATTCGTTTTCAATTCATTATTTTATTTATAAAAAAATAATAAATAAATAATTGAAAAAATAATAATAAGAAACCATATTTTTCTAAGGTTAAAGTCATTATAATGTCATAAAAATCATGTATGTTTAATAGATAAAACATTTAAAAGACCAATTATATAACTGAAAATATAATTATTTTCTATTAATTAAATTATTAATATTTTTCCAATTCATTTTTTATATTTCATAATAAAAAATTACTATTTTATTTCCTTTAATGTATAAAAATAATAATAGTTTTTTGGTCTCTACAATACATAGTCCTTTACCAATTTTCATCCAAACAAATTAATTTTTTTAACAGAGTTCTTCTTATAAAGGGTAATTAAAAATATTTACAATTAGCACCCCTTCAAAAATCATATTCCTTAAATTATTTATCCTTAAAATATTAAATCTAATATAATTACATTAAAACTAGTAAAACATAATTTCAAATCATGTTATGTGTGTAGAGAAAATGATAAAAATAACAATAATATTATAATAAGGATTCATATATTGAATTATGATTGTCAAGTTTTAGTAAATGATAAACTAGATTCTCATGAATTTTCACCTTCCTCGTAAGAGAAATATTTCTAAAAATGTACCACTTTTTTTATTAATATGTATTGAATTTATATATTATTTATTCAAAAATAAATAAATAAGACATCATGTAACACCACCAACATTATGATTACTATTTTTAAATATAATTATTAATTTTGTGACACACTGAATATTGTCCAATTTTTATGATTTCATCTCTAGGATTCATGGGTTATCATCTATATAATCTTTTATTCTTCATTATATTATTTCAAATCATTTTATAAGTGAATGTAATTAATTTTTAATGTTTTTAATATTTTTATTATATTTCAATATAAAATATATTATTTTATTAAATTAAATTTATATTAATATTTTGCAATATAATTTTATAAATATATATTTTATATTTTAATTAACATACTGTTAAATATATTAATTTCATTAATTTTTTATTTATTTTTTTAAAATTTATATATTAAATAGTTTAAGAAATCTAATCTTATTGATATAATTAAAATGAATATTTTATTCATTCAATTTTAAAATTTAAAGATCCCACACTTTGTCGCCTTCATTTATATTTTACCATCAATGGGGGGGGGGAGATTTAACAGCATAATATTTTAAATGAATGAAATTTTTATAGTGTATGTGACACACAAAAAATTGATCTTAAATAACCCGTAAAATATATTTCAATAAATTCAATATTTTTGATAGCATTTGGAATAAGAAACCCCAACTCGAAATGTACCATATTATAGTGTACCATTAAAAAATCCTATTAAATTGAAGGGAACGAATATTACTGAATAAATTATAAATTTTTTGGTAATTTATTGATAATAAATAAAATTTATTTAATATAAAATAAAAATAATTTTTTTCTGAAAAAATATATATTTAGAAAATATGGTTTATGCTCCCTTTTCACATATACTTTTAAATTTATTTTTACCTATTTTAGAATTTTTTTTTTGATAAAATGAAATTATTTTTTAAAATCATAATATCACAATTATATTATTCTGAATTTTTTATATTTTTTTTAAATGTTTCATTTTTCAATAAATAGTGAAAAATATTGAATTTTAATTAAAAAAATAGATTCATATAAATTATCTATAAATTTAAATTATATTTTAAATTTGTTGTAAAAAAATAGTATAAATTTTAATATCATAAAATCCATTTTATTTCATTAGAATCATTTGAAATTTTATTTTTTATATAATAACCTCATAAACTTTTGAACATTTTCTCTTTGAAAATTAAATTTATCGTCATGTTCATGGGATTAATTTTAAATTAGTTTTTCCCACTTCGTTGAATTTAATTTTTAAAATTGAAATAAATATTTGGAATAATAGTAATTCAAATTTTCAAATAATTTGAACTTAATTTTTGACCGTAATGAATTATATAAATTATTTTATGTGGTTATGGTGAAAATTGGTTTACCAATAATGGTTAAAATAAACTAAAAAATGTCTGAAATATATTTTATTTCAATATTTCAACCCTATTTTTCTATATATCATGAATAATCTATTTTTACCCTTGTTCAGGTGAAAAATGTGGGTACAATTTTTTCATTTCATAAATTACAATTGTGCGAGTCACCTCAGTTATAAAAGTCCACCCCTCTACTCTATTAATTACTCCTTAACACCATTTTGGTTCTGAAAATCCTAACCCAAATAACATTCTAAAACCCCTCCTCCCATCCTATTAGAATTAGTTTGGTCAAAAATAAATACATGGAAGGAATATGCTACAAACCTAATGAGGTTACCTAAGGAAGAGGTAATGTTCTTCATTGATAGGTTTTATTTTATATGTTTCTCCTGTCCCTTCAATTATTATAAATACATGATGATGTAAAAAACTCTGTATAATTAATTTAATGAGTTTATATGTCATTATAATTAACTAAAACCATCTCAACTTCTACCAAATGGGTTGTGTAATAACAATTCAAGTGTGTGGTGTACTACATCCTCACGAAATGATGTCATTCATTTTTTCGTTACCACCTTTCATGGATGGGTATGGTGATAGAAATATATATGTAAGCTATCTATTTCATAATTATACCTATTTAGTCATTACATAATATTCATATATGTTAATTTCTATTTTATATGGAATACAATAACATCACTCGTGTGTACGACGAGCTACATCCTCTTGAAGAGACATGAATTGTTTTTACTAACGCATTACATGGAAGGTTATAAGGATAACGAAAAAAATATATGTGATATAAGTGACATAATTATATTATTAATGAAATATTTTTCATACTTACAAAATAAAATATCATTTTATTTCTTACCTTTTCACTCACCTAATGATAATAACATCATTGATGTATGTGTAGATTTCCGCCTTCTCGAAGAGATGTGACTCGGTTTTAATCAGCACATTACATGGATAACATAGATAATTATATTCAAATATATAATACTCTATTTATCATATCATAATTATTATTTAAATTTGAAAAATTACTTACCACATTTGCATAATTATCATTGAAAAATGGAAACCTTACGGATGCTTACGTACGACCTACCGTCTTAAGGATTGTAATATTCTTTATTTCTAAAAAACCATTAATGATTTGATTGAAATGTATTATTGATGTGTTAACACTATAATAATTTCATTATTATTATTATTCTTGTGATGATGTAATTACTTAATATGCAGAAAAACTGAGACTTTCATGAAAAATCATGAATGAGAAAACATCACGATTAACACTCGAAACCATGAAAATAATGAAATTATTTTAATGAAAAATTTGTAAGGTATGATCAGATATTAAATTATAAATATTAATATTGACTTTATATAATTTAATAAATTTTGTAAACCCAATACAGATTAGGTTAATTGATATTCAAAAAAAGGAAGTTTTGCGTAAGGGACTTCACCGCAATTTCTCTTCATTGAAGAATATGATAATGTTATGAACATAATTTATCTTTTATGGAGTATATAAATCGCCTGTAACATGTAATATATTGGTTATATAAAAATTCATTTTATATTTAGTATTAATTTCATTTATTATATCAAATAGTAGGAGTGTTTTTCTGGCTACTAATTAGATTCAGACTTCTCTTTTTATTTCTACTAGTTTTACTATTTGGGATATGGTAGACTGGAGATAGTTTGTTTTTAATGGTACTAGGTTCCTAGCTTGTTCTTGGGTGCCTGCAGCCCCAGGTACGAGGGATGGACCAAGTTTCCATGGGTGGGAATTACAGTTTTTCATTTGCTCATATTACAGTTTATATGATTTCCACCTCGGTGGCTCACATGATGTGTGATGTTTGTGATTTTGATATATGACCCATGACCTGGTGCGGTCAGGGAGAATTGGAACTTGGCCCGGTATAGCGAGGCTTGTTTGCTTGGCCTTCGATAGGCTCATTTTTGGGTATTTAAATTTAATAATTTAATGTATTCTTTGTGATGGGATAATACGATGTGAATAAAAAACAATTTCCATACTTTATATTTTTGAAATGTGAATTGGTGAAATTCCTGATATAATTTCTAATAGTTCAAATGTGTATCCCCTGCTTTATATTTTGTAAAATTGCATGTGGTGGGATATTTGGGTCAGACTCTAATCAGAGCAGGCATGTACTATGGCTGAGGCAGTGTAATTGTCAGGATAGGGTGCCTTGGTCTTCGGTTTGAGGAAACATGAGTTGTCAGGACATGCATGGCCCGAAGTACTTTTGATACATGGCTCTATTAAGGGCGGGTAAAGAGGCCATGAGGCTGGGATGCCGTGGGGCATGAGTTGCGGTGAGGGGGATTAAGGGTAGTTGTTGTGCACTGCCTTTTACTGCTTCCCTTATCTGCGTAGAATATATTGGTATATATATATATTTGGTCTGTCTGACCATTTATGGTATTCTAGTGGGTTACTCCTTCACTACTCAATGGAACATCAGACATGAGATGATGCAGTGCCACATGATCAGATTAAGAATTTGGTACAAGCAGAGCACGATCCGCAGGTACAGGCTAAAGGATAGGCTCCGGGATAGGATCTAGTGTAGGAAAGACAGCAGCCAGTTTTGGAAACTTTCAGACCATGGCGTGATTAGTAGCTCCGATATAGCCTAGGGCTTGTCTTGTAGGGGTTTGACAGAGGCGCGTAGGGTACAAAGCCCTCTATGGCGTATCTGACGCTGGACTTCCATTCGCATCACCAGCCGCTTTTTCAGGGTGAGGGTGGTCCGCAGGTGGGTGAGAGGTTTTGCCGGAAGCCTTCTCAGATATCTGGCTGGTAGGGACCAGGACAGACTGTAACATCTGGATTTGGTTCAGGTTTGGTACCCAGAGAGGGTAGTCGAGGGTCAATTGTGCGCAGAGGTCGTGCCAGAGACGGTGGGACCCAGCTGAGGGGTCAGTGGTTGGTGACTGGAGCAGCAACGCAAGGAGGTCAGGCGTCAGGTAGCCGTGTTTCAGCCCAGGTGCAAACCATGGAGCTGCTAGAGGCTTAGCAGGCTGGCGAGCCGACGACGGTTAGAGGTACACCGTGGTGTGGCCGTTATCTTCCTGTTTCCTTTTTGGAATGACCTGTAGAAGCATGTCTGCTTTGAGTGCACGTCGTGCAGAGGATCTATGTGGACTGACTAGATGCTAGTCAGTGGGATTGGCACCATATCAGGTGTGGGATATATATATATATATATATATATATATATATATGAGGTTCCATGGGAATTGGGGCATCGAGGATGCAGGTTACTTGAGGTTCCAAGGGAATCGGGACATCGAGGATGCAGGTTACTTGAGGTTCTAGGCACCTGGACCTCGTAGAGGTAGACACCGATGTTGTGTGGGTTACATTGGGTGTCGGAAGCGACACAAGAGTGCTAATGGGGCGCAGGGGTGACGATGCGTCACGGGAGGACTATGAATATTGAAAACAGGTATGTAAACCTTGTTTTTTTAAGTTTTGTTGGGTTGAGACAGGGTTAGGCGATTCCTAAGGTGGGTACCCCCCTTGAGGAATTCAGTCGGGACCTCTGAGATAGGGAAATTCCAAGTTTCTTTGAATGGAGTGGTATGTATGGTGCCATCTTCGGGTTTCATTTGATAGCTTGGGGAAGAGCTATGTTATGGTGGGGAGATTGTAAGAAACCGGGTTTTTAGAACGCGTCAAAATCCAGACCCTTTTTTAATTTTTGTATGGTTTATGTGGAAACTGGAGAAAACGTCAAGTTCTGGAAATTTTTAGACTACACGCCGTGTACTTTTAAGTAAACGTCGTGTATATGTTAATCAAGTGACAGTCATGTTCTCTCCAAGAAAATTCCATTTTTTGACCGTGTACAATTTTCTTAGTACATGGCGTGTAGTTTTAAACACGCCGTGTAACTCTGACCATGTGGTGGATATACATGGAGTGTAGGCCTATTGGCCATGCAGAACTAGGTAAACGTCGTTTTCCTCTAGGACACGCCGTGTAGTCTAGCATTGTATGCGAAATATACATCGTGTGTGGGTATGTCGGTGAAGAAGAGAAGAGAAACTTGGTACAAGTTGTGTACCCATAGGTACACGTCGTGCACTCATGTCTGCAGGTCGACGGAATCCCAGTCGCGAAATGAACATTTAAATGATATATACACAGCGTCTAGTCATGAAGTACACGTCGTTTACTTTCTTTTTTTGCGCTAAAATGGGCAGTAGCCTCGTTTTTGAGGCAGAACACTCATTCATCGCCCGGTTTCACGAACCAAGCCAGCCAAACCTATTTCTTTCTCCCAATCATCCATCCGAGACCTGTTTCGAATTCTGGATAGTGTGTTGGAACCCCCTTGGTAAGGCCTCTATCCTCTTTTGCCGTTTTTTCTGATTTTCGTTCTAGAACGAGTTATCAACGTTTGAGAGGTTTTGAATATTTTGTAGATATACCGATTTGGTGGCTGTTACCGGAAGAATAGAATCATACGAGTCTCAAATAGGTGGTGCATACTACATTTTTTGTTTTCGTAGTTATTTGGGTGATGCGGCCTTCGGTGCATTTTCGTGTATTTTGAGCGGGACCCGTTTTATCTGTTTTTTATACTGAATTTCTAACAGGGACTTTGGGATGCCTTTGGGTATTCCCAGTTACCAGTTTGCGTGAGTGGGCTGGGTGAGGGGTCGTGGCTCATCGGGGCATTTTGGCCGAGAAACACCAAAATGGTTTTAATTACATTCAGTTTAATTTATTAAAGCCTTTTATAAATTGTTGGAGGCATTTAAAACCTCAATTCATGTATGGGACAACACCTCGCATAGTGCAATTCAACTTTTTAGTTTTGTTTTCCTGGTTATGTTTTCTGTTTGAATATGTTATATATGAAATTGATGAATTGCATCTGCTGGACCCTTTTGGGTTGTGTTGGGCTTGGCCCGGTTACGCTTGAGTGATGATGATCACAGGTTGGGGATTTGTATGTGTTACTTTGGGTGGTTTTGACCACGGGACTGGGAGTTATGGACGTCGACTTGAGGTAGTACAACTGTCAGGATGGGCATGGACCGGGTTACATGGAGGGAGAGGCCATCAGACTTGAGTGACATGGTCGCAGGGACATGAGGTGTCAGATGTGTTGGTGGCTTTGGTAATATTTGGTGATTACCGCTCACCCGAGACTTGAGTAGTGTCCACACAGAGATACTCCGTGATGAGGTGGTTTTGACCACTCGTGTGGGTCAAGGTCCCCGTAGTTGTGGTTAGGTATTCTGGTTGGAGGTGCTTGTCGTAGAAAGCCACGTGGAAGTTGAGGAGCCTTCAGGGGATGGGCGTGCCTTCGGGACGTCGGTACTTGAGACACAATGCGTCAGGTGGCACATGGTGCCAGTTTACTATTCATGGGCGTGCTTCAGGATGCTGGTACTTTAGACATGAGGTGTCAGGAGGCACATGGTTCAGGGTTGTTACTTCTTGGGCATGCCTTCGGGAAGTTGGTACATCAGACACGAGGTGTCAGGTGGCACATGGTGTCAGGTTACATGATAGAGATTCCGGCGTTGGACGAAGCAGGTGACAATCCATGGTGGCTGTTGAGCACTAGTGGAGTTTATGTTTATTTGTGCATTGTACTATTTACTGCATTCCAATAAATTCATGACTATTTAAACACATATATTTGGTACGCACCGTTGGGTGGTATCCTACTGAGATTTTTCTCACACCCTACACCATCCCTTCAGGACGCGTGCTGACTTTATGGATTTACGTGCAGGAAAGAGGCCAGATTCAGGAGCTGGGCTGCGTTAGTTTTCGCATGTAAATGATATGGACCTCGAGGTCATGCCTATCCGGGGTTTACATGTTTTTTTACTTTTCTGTATCGGCATGATTACTTGTTGTAGCTACCGTTGGTTAGCCATTGGCACCCTCATTATATTCAGTTGTGTATGACCTTTTTTGGATGCATGATTTACTGTTCAGTAGTAGTTACATGTTATCAGCCTTATGTTGTGTTTTTTTGTGCTGCTGTTGTTATATTTACTACTTTAGCTGCTTATCTGTATTGATTGTGCTTCCGCTCTGCGGGTCTGGTTTGAGTCTGCTGAGTCTATCTTTTCACTGCATAATTACTGTTATATTTGGACCAGTACCATTATTATGATCTTCTGAGAGGGTATATCCTCCCCAATATACCTAATAGACCCTCGCTGCGAGTTGGTATCCTTTGGGGTTCATGGGAGGTGCACCTAAGGTACTGTCTCCCACCCCTTTCGGCACTGTTTGGGTGGCTGGCTGGGTCTGGGTCATTACACTGTGTCACTCCTTATCACGTCTCGCAAGGCAATGTGGATTATAGAAAATACTAATATATGATAAGAGTTTAATTCCTACCATTTTCGACTGTGGTTATTTCATTAGATTTCATTATTTTAATTTAACAAATTATAAATATGTATTAATAATTAACCAATTGTGTTATTGTTGAGGTTTATAGACTAATGTATTATATTTGATAACTTTTGTTAACAATATTGGTTTTAGAAAATAATTAGAGACAAAAAAAATAAATTTCAATATTTTATGGATCCAATAATCCAGGAAAAATAGATTTTTAGTGAATCAAGAATTAAAAATTTATTTTCGGTTATTAATTTCATGGAGAAAGTAATAAATTATGTAATGATCCCAAAGGACAAAATTGTTCTTATGAAATAGAAACACATTGAGTCAATATATTTCCTTATATTCATAGATAGTAATGGAACCATGAAACATTAGGAAAATAATCTTGAAGTTTTTTATCCTAATACCATTATATATGATGAATCATATAGTTTTTTAAATCACCACAAATTTATGTTTTTGAGGTCCTTAACATTCTATTGATCATTCACATTCTTATAATGAATGACCTCTATTACTCTCTATATTTATTTACACTTTTCTAAAATGTACACATCTACACATGACATAATTTTTCTCTTATATAGATTACTAGTTATATGTTATTCCATATGACTTGGTTCATTTTTTCTCTCTCTTAATGAGAGGATGTGTTATTAACTCCTTTTATGATGTCTGTTTTCAACAAAATAAATCAAAATTATAAAACTCATGATTATAGATATCAACATTAAATTTTAAGGATACTATGTATTTACGGTTGGTATAATGTAATACCCCAATATTTTAAAATAAGAACATTGTTTTTAATATTGTATGTTATGTTGAACTCCAAGCATAAACAACCCATAAATTATTTTTTAAATTTAATTTCATTGATAGCATTTAGAACATTAAACCCCTAGAAAAAATGATCCATAATATAGATTAATTTTATAACCTAACCATTAAATTTGACGATCTCAATAGAAGTAAATAAATTATTAGAATTATGGTCACCAATTTATTATAAATTAAATAATAATAACTTAAAATAAAATGAAACATTTCATGTAAATGTTTATTTTTCTAGAATGCAGTTCAGACACTAATTGTGAAGATGGTTTAAAATAAATTATCTTCCATATTACAAATATTATTTTATGTAATGGAATAATTTTTAAAAAATATAAAATCAAATTATCATAGGGTTTATTTTTGTGAATTTTTTAAATTGATTCATTTTTCACTGAATAAATAATAAAATGACATAGTTCAAATATCTCATTTTGTTTAAATTATTTATAATATTATTTTATATTCTAAAATTGTTTGAAAGTAATATTATTTCAATTATATATTAATTAATAAAATTTATATTATTTAAATAAATTTTATATTAAATTTTGTTATAAAATCCTTCTAAATGTTTAAACATTTTCTTATTTAAAACATACATTATCATCATGTTTTTGAGATTCATTTTAAATTTAATTTTTTACTCTTCTAGATGGAATCATGAAAAAATGGATTCATAATTTCAAATCACGATATTTTTTATTTTATAAAAAAACTATCTAAATTTTTTACCAATATTAATAGTAAGAACATTAAAAATTATTTTCCCATGGTTTTGGTAAAAATGGGTTTATTAGGGGTTAAACTAAGAAGATAATTATTAAAATGAAATAATAACTTTTCTAAAAAATATTTTGTTACTTTATATAGACTTTATCATTTCTAAGGATCTAAAATAATGTATTATTAATATGGCTTCATGTAAAAAACATGGTTTTATTTATTTTCTAATTTAAAATCTTTATACAAACGTCACTTCTAAAATTCCAGCATCTCCCTTATCATCAACACACATTAAAAATATTTTGGATAAAAAAACCCAAACCCAGATAAATTCCCAATTTCCATCATTTAATCATAGAATAACAAATTTTTTCTTAGATGTAACATTGGAAATAATTTGGTGCAATCCTCAGGAGGATACATGTGGAAGAGGTGACATTCTTCCTCAACCATTTTTATTTTATTTCTTTCTCCACCTCCATAAATTGTTATTAAACATTGATGATACAATAAAATCAATATATTTCATATTCTATTCTATTTTTATGTTAATTAAATTACATTAAAAAATACCCAATTCCTTCTAATGTGTTATTAATTAGATATTCTAGTGTATAGCGGACTACCGCCTCGTAAACTGATGTCGTTCGTTTTGTCCATTACCACATCATAAAGATGGGTATGATGATGTATATAAAGTATATAAGTGGAATTTATTATATAATTATACCTCTGTTATTATTATATCATATGTTATTTTTTACCTATCATTCCATACCGTATATGATAATGTCTTTTGTGTTTACAATGGATTATCACCTAATGAAGTGATGTGATTCGTTTTTCACTAACGCTTTACATGGAATATAATAAGGATAATTTTATGAATATATGTCATTGACATCAAATAATTATAAAAATTAATGAAATAAATGTGTTTCTAAAATGATAAAATATATTTTTTCATTACTTTTCACTCACTAAATGATGATTACATGGATCGCGTATTGCGGACTACCGCCTTCATGAAGCAATGTGACTCTATTTTCATCATAAAAACACATTGATAATATATATAAGTATATTTAAAGAAACTATATGGAATTTATGTCATAAATATAATTATACTAATAAAAATTTTCACTTTACACTTCTACATAATGATCATTAAAAAATGGATGTGTTACTCATGCATGTGTATGACATACGACCTGCATGATCATAACGTACTTCATTTTTCAAAAAACATCATTCATGTTTGGTATTAAATACATAATTTATTTATAAATTTTATTTTTATGTCATTATTATTTTTATTGATGTTATTTAACTATTTAATATGTATATGAACTAGGAAATTCATGAAAAATCGAGAATGGGAAATCAAGGAAACTAAAACAAAAACAAAGAAAACAATTATTGATTATTAACGAACAAGTGATACAATTTTATAAAAGAATCAAATATTATATTATAAATATTAATATAGTTCATTAATAATTTAATAATGTGTTTGATACCGACATAAAAGAGGTTATATAATGCTAAACAAAAAAAAGTTTAAGGTATGGGTCTTCATCTCAATCTATCTTCCCTGAGGCATATTGAAATTCTATGATCATAATTCTTTTATATGGTGTGTATAATTCTATATTGACATGTAATATAATGATTCCTTAATAATTAATCATATTTTTAGTTTCAATTTTAATTATTAAGTCTTAGAGGATTTGAATTCATTATTAGCAAGTGGTAAGGAATTTCATAACTCAATTTATTTTCATTACATTTTATTATTTATTCTTCATCTTTAACATTATAGGATTATATGTGAAATTACCTTTTTATAAATTATATTTGTTTTACACATTTTATATGTTGATTTATAGTTGATAAACATATGTGTTTTATTTATTAGTCCTCACATTATTATTAAGATCATTATAATGGTTTACATCCCAATCTCATTATAATCGACATTATTTATTCTTGAATATAAATTAATGGAAATTATTTTACCACCTCATAATAAAAACAATTAATATCCTCTATAAATTAATGATATTTGCATTAAATAGATCCATTTTTCCACTATTTGGTATAAAAAATTATTGATTAAATATTCTTTGGAAAATCATATGTCCTTAAACTCTTTTATTAGAAATCCATTTTTATTCCAAAACTAATATTTCTAAGAATGTTTAAATTTTTTAAAACATTTATAAATTATTTATTAAAGAGATTAATTCACATTTTTACATTTTACAACATATTTTGAAATTTAGCTTCATTCCATTTTCAAAATAAGGCTTATATTAATTTTATAGGAAATGTGAAAGGAATTATTGTTTTAATATATTGGGATTATATGGAATTATACTACTCTTATAACCACAAAATGTTTTAAATATTAATTTATTTGAATAATATATAATTTCTAGAGATACGTATTTTTAAAAAATTTTGTGAACTTTTAGTTTTAAAAGGTGATTTTCAAAATAAGAAGCATATTTTCCTTAATAATTCTTTTGAAGACATTTCTAGGGTATAACTATCCATAAATGACAAAAAAACATTTGTTTTACTTATACTAAACAAGGCCTATTTTGTATTTATACAATACATAATCATTATATTGATTATTAAAGGTCATTTTGGCCAGGGAATGTATTGGCATTCAATTCATTGATTAATTTTTTGTAATCATTAACTTTCCATTGAATTATTTTCATTCACGTAGACATTAAAATTCAATTAAATATCAATATAATTATCATGGATATTTTTACAACATAAACCGTATATCATTTCATCAAATGGTGTTCTAAATTGAACTTTATTAGCTTATATAGGAGAATATTGATAAATACGTATTGATTACACAATATAGAAATTTGAAGATAAGGCACATTAATCATGAATTAAATTTATTATTTGATATACGAGGAATTATTTAGAAATTAAGTGATGGGAGAGGACCATAATTATATTTCCCATAGATGCATCAGTATTCTAATGAGGTGAATCAACAAGGTATCATTAAACAAATTACTATTTCTATTTTTAGACTGCCAGATGAATGGATATAATGGTAGAGGTATCATGATGAATGATTTCATAACCTCCATTAATTAAGAATTTTCTTCATAATGTGTTTAGTTGTTATTATCCATGAGATTTGATAAATGATATTATATCTGGACTAATTTCATTCTCATTTTATTGAATAAATTCAATGTATTTTATGTTATTTACCAATATACACTCATTATTCCTTATCCAGTTATAAAATTCATGTTATTGAATAAATGGATTTTTTTTCATTTTTTAACTTTCCATAAAGATTATGAAATTTCTAATTATCTATGAGATTTTTTCGACGATATTATCCACGGATGAATTTCATTGTTAGATTATTTATTTAGTGGAATGATCATTTAGATATTTATCATTCCATGTTTATTAAAGTTTTTTATTTAAGATATCCTTCACTATACATAACCCTTACTAATAATTTGATATCACCCTTATTTATTTCATTATTCAGTGAATCCATGAAGTGTACTAAGATTTATTTACAATGATATGCCAAAGGGAATATTTTTATTAATGAAAAAAATATGTTGTCATTTTTGTATTCAAATGAAATATAGGAATCATCTTTGTATCTAGTTAACCAGGACGACTAACCTATTAGGACCTCTATGATGTGATTCCTAATGTATTATACCAATGTGAAAATGAAAGACATTATATCTATGCTATAGTGGTTGGGTTTGCAACATGGTATCTATCCCTTCATAATAATGCTTCTTCAACTAGGGTTCTCAATTATCATCATCCATCGAATGATTCGAGGTATGACATCATTTTCGTCTTTTCCTTCCCCTTATTTTATTCATAATATCTCATTCTTACCATGTTTCCTCTATCCTACGGTATTTTGATGTTGGGGTATATCTATATTAAGGATAAATAAATGAATCCTATATTGATTTTCAAGAGTAAGAGTTTCCCACTATGTGTCATACACACTTGATTGGACTCTCTACATTAATCTTATTTTTCTCTTGTTTGACATTTCAATTATAAGACTATGAAAAAAAATTGGATTCATTTTTTCCCTTTATAATATTACAAGTTTGGTTTGATAGATTTCTGTTACTAATAATAAAATAATACTTCCATATAAACATTATTGAAGCATATTTAATGATAGATTACAATATATTAAATCCATTACATTTTGAACCATGAGGGTTTGATATGTTTCAATGAAATTTTATGTATTATTATGAATTTTTAGTTATTTTTTAATATATTTGATAATGATAAACACCAATATTCATGGTTAATGATATGGGTAAAATATTAATGCTTAAATGTTTATGAAAATATTTTTTCAATTTCATTTATAACATGTAGATTATGAAATCCCAAAACTAGTTTTCATGTACTAAAAATTACTGGTAGTGATATAAAATTATATTGAGATATTATGGGTTTAAAAAATTTACTTTTCCTATGGATTTATAATATTTAATAGTTACTTTCATGTGTGTTAAAATGGTTTGAAATAAATACTTGTATTTTCAAAACTTCATGGGTAAACCATTTTGATCATGTGATGGATCCTGTGATAGTGTTGATGTGTAATGATGTGGGTAATTTGGGAAGTAATTTACACACCAACTAGTTAAATAGGTTCCATTATGATCCCCTTGGAATCAAATTATATCATATGATATCACACATCATACATGAAACTATATTCAACAAGTTTTTAATGATGACATGGTGCTCCCCAAGAACCATCATCTACAATATGATTATGATATAAATACTCGGAGAAGCCTGACCATAACCCCTTTGTACCACCCCATGATGATGTATCTAGTTTACCAAGACCTATATTTTGTTCGGACCTTCACGATCTTATTCGTTTTATATTATCAAAAAGAGTTACATCGAGAGATGAGGATGTCGGGCAACCGGCTGGAGCTCACGATGCAGAATGAAGACTAGGGTTTCCTTGCTCGCTGAATCATCTAAATATGGAAGATATCTTCTTAAATCCAGATAGATTCAACTATCACAAGAATGATCTTAGTGCTTCTGATGGTGTAGATGCAATGAAAGCAGAAATCCCCAGGGAGAGGTCTCTCGGGGTTAGTGATAAAAAAATTTCCTTTTCCCATTTTAAGGGTTCGTTTGCAAGAATCAGAAATAAGGGTTCGGTGGCCCATGTCAAGGCAGATTAAGATGCAGTTGCTAAGAGATTAGAGTTGGGGGCTCACTCAATAATTGCCAGGCTGATTCTTCCGAAAGGATCAAAACCATGGAAGATGGTTTACCTCGAACAGCGGCTTTCATAGATCTGGGGTTTCAGATCCTGGCGATGCGTATCCATCGGGAATGGATTCTACCACTTGCTCTTCCCGTCGGAGGATCTCAAGCTACGAGCATGGGGCTTCGACTCAATTTCTTTCGAGCCCGGAGCTATCAAAATTAGGGAATGGGATAGAACATTCAACCCAATTGAAATTGGTAACATTGCATCACATGATTGGATTAAAAATTTTGATCTAAATTGGATACTGTGGAATCCTAGGATTCTCTATGATATAGCCTTAGCTATTGGTGTTCAATCAGGATTGATATAGAGACTGAAGAATCCACGTACGATCACTTTGCTAGATGCCTTGTAGAAGTTGATCTTTGTTCCACATTGATTGATAGATTATTCTTATCCACTGATGATGAGGAATTTGTGCTGAAAATTGAATATGAAATCTTACCTAAATTCTGTTTGGATTGCAAAGTTATGGGACATGATGAAACTAATTGCAAGAGGAATATGACTTGCATAATTTTCTCACTTCGGGGGAATGATTCTAAAACATGCCCCAAACTTCAAATGGAGAAACCTGGCTTTATACAGGTTCAAACTAAGATGCATTTATCTGAGAGTAAGCCTATTGTGAATGGACAATCTGCTGACACAATTCCAGTGGATTCCAGTGAAAATTTGACCCCTGGGAAAATTAAAAGATCATGAGCAGATGTTGTGGAAGAGGGACACATAGAGACCCCTAACTTGTCTATTTCTAATCCTGTTAATGCAGAAACAGGTCCTATTTAGGATTTTGATACAGCTCAAGATTTTGAGTCTACCCCTGCTTATGCTGCATAGATTATCACTGATGTTCAGCGAGATGATCAAGCTGCATTCCAAGCTTGTTATGGTAATAAGGATGCAACCCAAGTCCCTCCTGGTGTTGATTTTGTGTCTATTCAATCTGAGACTCAAAATGAGGCAGGAATTGTTATACAGCAGGTCTCTGCCTCGGTCACTCCCTCAAAGCTGACCACCAAGGTTATTACACCTGGATCTTCTAGGAAAAATGAGCTACCTTCTTTTATATCAGAACCACTAGTAGTGGCTGGAAATGTAGGCAAGGACTCTCATACACATTCTAATTTACCATAAGTGGAGGTTGACCAAACAGGAATTCAGGAGCTGGATTCTCAAACCACTCCTTCGGATGATAAGAAGGTGAGTACATCCTTGGAAGTTTCATATGATCAACATGCTGTGGTTAGTGTGTAGGGACTGAGCACCCCAACTATGCAAGTGAGGTGGTCAAAGCATGGGAAAGATGTCAATGAGGAGGTACAAGAGGATGCATGGCAGATATTTAGAACAAGAAGCCAAAAGAAGAATGATAAAATATTTGATGAAATGAAAAGAAGAGAGATGTCTCAAGAGGGTAGCTCTGATGAGGACTTAGAAACCTTGCTACAACAAGATGTGGAAATAGAAGACAAATACAATGGAGGGAGAGGGAGGGGGCGTGGGCATGGGCGCGTCAATATAGATCTCTGGCATGAGATGCGGAGCAAGGAGAAGATAATCGCAGAGAAAATCAGAAAGAATATTGGTCCCCTCAGAAATAGGTTCTTGAAAACTTCGTTCCGTTTTGTTTGCTTTTGATTTTGGATTGCGTGATGTCTCTCCAAACTTTTGATTTTAATAAAATAATTGGGGGCCTTCCCCAACCATTAAAAAAATTCATATATATTATCAAAATGTAATAATGTAAGACATTGGCTCCATGATACTGGGGTTAGGGTCTCTGCATTTATTATTTTGGGAGGTTTAGTAGAAACCACGAGATCTATGTTTAGGAAAACATCATTTAGGGATCATTACCATTTTATATGACAATGTGGATACGTATATAAGAACATTATAATATGTTGTTAATAAATATATTATGTGGTTTTCCCATAAATTACCACCAGTTTTGGATACTATAAGTGGAATTGGCTCTAGTACATATGTCCATAGGCATAATAACTCTGAAAGGGGAACATTGGGATAGACTCAATCATCACCTACTATTTTAACATGTTCTTTAATATGCACCTAGATTCACACTCCAAGGTTATATTCATAGGATAATTGAAATTAAAATTACAATTCATTATGAATTATTTGAATATATAAAGACAATGAATGGACTGTGATAAACATAATGTTTTTTAAATTAAATAGAAGGTGCCTCAATGGAATGGGAAAATGTTTTCTGTGTAGAAAATAATGGCACAAATTAAAGAATTATTGAGGGGAAATAATGAGTAAAATGGAAGGAAATAAATATAATCATAGGGATCTAGTTTTAGTTCATTGCATTAAATATGGGGAACCAAAAAATATTTGAGTCAATTCCCACATCTAAAGGATTCAACCTTGATCAATAAAGGACATATTTGGAAATAATCTATATGAATTATTTATGTATTTGGATTCAAGAATTTAATTGTAGATGTATTTTACCAATGGTATTTTTTTTATAATAATCATAAAATATCTATGGTTATGTTAAATCATTGAAGCATATGGGTCATCAATAAAATATGACTGATGGATACCATCATGATATTATGTGTTTAAGATTTTTCTTAATAAGAATGTCTTAAACATCCATTTTAAGATTTTATGTGATTGGATTCTTCTATGAATAATGAAATTTTGGGATTCAATAATAGATATATTATTTCATATTGAATATGTGATTTGAGGAATAATGCCTTTCAGTTTTAAATACATAATTTTAAAGGTATTGATTACATTTTGGGTTTAGATGAGCGTTCATTACATTATAATAATATTAACTATGATTATTAGGCTATGGGAAAAAAATAATTTGTATCGAAACCCATACTAAAAAGTTAATTATTGTTTAATTTTATTTCAAATATGTCCATATTAGTTTTTTGGGAACACAATAAGAATTATATTAATATAGTTTTAGATGAAGGATAACCCACATATCAGGTGTAAACCAATCATTTCTGGAAGGCTTGTAGATCTTGAGCCCACAAATAATGAATGATAATAAATTATTTCCTACCACAGGTCAATGTTACAGTTTGGTTAATATGTCATTGATTTTAGTCAATGGATTTTATGGATAAATATTAATGATGAGACATTATTATTAAAATTAAAGTTCACATATTAATTTATTCTATTTAACAACATGTAATTATTATATTGGTTTCAAAATGTTGTTAGCAATAGAAAAAAGACCTGAAACTCTTATATTAATCTTAAAATCCTTAAAAGGTGAAATTTTGTGCATCAAGATTAAAATTTTATTTTTTAGATATTAATTTCATAGAGCAAGTGAAAAAATTTAAATTGATTACAACACAACCAAATGATGAAATTTTGATAATGAAATAGAAACATACCAAAGAAGTTAATATTATTTATTTTCTTATATAGTTAAGTAACTACTGAACATTAGGAAAATTATACTAAAAACATATAATATTTCCTTTACATATGATGAATAATATTGCCTTCTATATCATTTTATATTTATGGTTTTGAGTTCCTTAACACTCCATAGATCATTCACATTATTATGATCAATGACCTCTATCACTCTCTATAATTATTTACACTTTTCTTAAATGTCCATATCTATACTTTGCACCAATGTTATCCTGCCTAAAACCATTTTATGTGTTCTTCCATATGACCTTTGTAATTCCATTTCTCTCTTATTAATATGATATTTTATCAACATTATTTTCAATGTGGGGTTTTATCAGAATAAATTACAAATCCCAGGCCCTTGATTATTAAGATCAAGGTTAAATTTTATGTTCATAGTTTATTTATGGTTGTTATAATATAATCCCATGATAATTTAATATAACAAATTTTTTTAATGTTCATATGACATAGAACACCATGCATAAACAACCCTTGAAATATATTTCATTAAATTTAATATTTTCAATAGCTTGCAGAAAACCAAACCCCTATATAAAATGAACTATAATATAGGGTAATACTATAACATAACCATTAAATTTATAAATATGAAAAATATCAAAAAAGTTATCAAAATTATGGAGTTCAATTTATTAGATATAAAATAAGAATCCTTTAAATGATAACAGAAAATTTTATGAAAAATAACAATTACCCTTTGAAAAGTCAGTTTAATCTCCCTTTGTGCACATAATTTAAAAATATTTTTTCCCCACTTGTAGAAAATTTATTTGTTAAAATTAATTTTTTTCGAATAAAAATATCAATATTATATTAGGGTGAATTTTTAGTATTTTATTCAAATGTTTAATTTTTCAAGGAATGGAGAAAAATAATGATTTTTAATTGATATATTCTATTTCATTTAAATTTGAAATAAATTAGATTATATTTTAAATTTGTTTTAATGATACATTAGTTCAATTATATTTCATTTAATCTAATTTTGTTCATTATAATAATTTTCTTATTGAATTTTGATATAAATTTTTTTTAAGGATTTCACCATTTTTTATTTGAAAACCCACTTTCTCATCACATCGACAAGATGTATTTTGAATAATAATTTTTCACTTATGTGAATGGAAATAAAAAAATAGATTCAATATTTTAAATCGTATAAATTTAATTTATTTTATAATGTAGACAATATTTTTTAATGTAATGAATCGTAAAAATAGTAAATATTATTTATCTGAGTTAAGGTAAAAAGGTTTTTATTGAGGGTTAAACTAAGAAGTTACAATGACATAAAAAATTATATAAAATACATTGGATTATGATATTTAGTCCTTATAATGTAAAAGTTTTAATAATTACTTGTTTTGACAATTTTATCATGTGAAAAAAAATTATACCATTTTCTTTTCAAAATTTACAATTGGGATACTCAAATCACATATTAAAGGACGCCACTCTCCTTTATTCTTCACAGCATAAAGGATTTCATTGCTAGAAAATACCTAACCAAATCAATTCTAAATGAATATAGTGTCATGCAATGGTGTATATGTGTCATGTGGAGTTAATAATGTTTTTTTGTTATATTTCTAGTCCTATAACAATTTTATTGGTTCTTTGTCCTTGTATTATCTTTTTGTTGCTAAATATTCCTTATTATCATATTGTGTATTAATATTATTAATAGTTATGGGGGAAATTCACCATTTTTATTTAAAGTAAACAACTCTCATATTATTTATCGGTAGAGGGATCCCATTACCAGGCCATATATGACCCAATGGGCTGTTAAACCCCCATTATTGGGAATCCTAGGTTAAGAAACTCGTGCACATTTACCAAGCTACACTGTAGCGGCCATGGATTCTCTTAATACTTCATTGACCAGAAGTTCTCACAATGCCCAATGCAATCTACCATACAGTGGCCATTTTCTAATAGACCATCTGATAATCTCTAGCCACATTCGAGTCATGTATCATCACCACCCCTATCACCGACTGATACCACTCTCCCACTAAATACCGTTTATTCCATCACCACCAATTTTGAGGATTGTTTTCCCACTATATCTAATGAAAATGCACCCATTTTTTCAGCTTCTAAGTATTCAAAACCTTCTACACCGTTGAATAATACATCAAACCCTCCTTCTATAATCACTGACTCCTTCATTTTTTGATCCGTTGAGACATCACCATCGCATCCCTCCATGGCTTGTACACCATTTTACTATCATAATCACATTCCCATTCTAATAATCCATCATATGTCAGGAAGTCATAGTACAATCCTTGAAGAAAATGTATGAATAAAGGAAAACAAACCTATGAACTACTACCCTGAATTCATTAGGTTTTTGTTTACAAGATTTACAATATTTCAATTATTTACTATCTTTTTTATCACTATATTAATTATAGTAAAAAGTATTACTTAATTAATTGGAAATTCCCATGAAAATTGTTGTAATCCCATGGTGAACTAAAATAAGCATCAGACCATGTTTTAGGATAACTTTAGTATCAAGATAGGTTATCATGGGGGGATTTATTTAACATCATTATAACATCGTTACTTCGATGGAAGATCATGTAGTAATACATAACTCATATTCTTTTTAATATTTCAAGAGGTCAAATATTCCTAAATATAGTATGTTCTATTATTAAAAATATTTAAATGAACTTCAATTTGTATGTCAATGAGAAATCCTAATAACATATTTTAAACTACATTCCTTTATATTTTTTATATTCACATCTATGTTTCCCTATATTATTGATATGTTTTTTGATTTTTAAACCTATTCCAGTTTATAATAAATCGACACTCTTCCCAATAATTTTACCCAAACAACTTCTTCCCAAAAAATCATGCATGAATATTTTATCCTATATATTTCTGTATCAGGTAATATTTTGATATGAAAATTATTTATACTATTTTCTTAGAATTCCAGTAGTGAAATGTGATGATCCTAATTTTCTTATAAATCATGAGATAATGTAGTTAAAAACATGTCCAATGTGTATATATTTCTTCTATATTTTCTATCAATATCTATCTTATAAGAATATAGGATACATTTCTCAATTAATAATGCACATTAATGACTCATAACAAATTCCAACATAAACCTTGGATCAATATCACATATAATTGAATCTATGTTACATATATGCTTTCAAATTTCCTTTTATATATCATGGAATTATAATTAAGTGAATAATTCTCTCTTTATTTTATAATTAGGGTTTAATTTGATATTTGGATAACGAAAACACATATAAAATCATTCTCATTTTATTTTCTTGGAATCCCTATGAAAAAAAAATTGGAATATTTTCTATATAAAATAAAAAAGGTAAAAATTAAAATAATTCCTTTGAAAAAATTATATTTATCAATGTCTTGTTAAAATACTATGAATCTTGTGGTATTTTTATTTTTTTCACAAATATATATATATTCTACGAAAATTATCCCAAATATCTTTGTACATATATTATCCTAGCTTGTATTGTGAAATTTACATTTTTGGATTTGTCCATTATTTCTATCATTTATCCATAATTAATGGAATAAAAATATTTATTTAAATGTTTTACCCCATGGATTATGTTGGGTTTTATTTATTTCCACAATTATTTTTATTTCATGTTCTTATATATTAAACACTATTTATAGTGATTATTGGTTATTTACATATGGGTATTTTATTTGTTTCATGGATATATGTTGTTTTAATGGAGTTTTTAGTCTTTTGTGATTCTTGTTGATGTAACTGTGAATGAATAGATTCACTATTCACATGATGGAAAAAGTTTATTAGATGATTTGTAATTGGATTTTTATTATAATATAATTCAATATTCATATTAAATATCTACTACATAGTTTGATTGTGTGTTTCTATTGGATAGGGATATTTTTTTTATAATAATGTGGAAGTTGAATTAAAGATATATTAGTTATATAAATTACATATATTAATAATTAAAATTCATTGAAATAATTATGGGGAGTATTGATGTGGAAATTTGTACTGGCGGATAGCTTTACTTGGAAATTTTTATGCCATATTAGTTATTGAATATTTTAAAAAACAATTATAAAAATTTCAATGTAGTGACACCAAGATTCAGCCCCTCTTAGGGTGCATTAATGTAACTATAAATCATAGGAATCCCTCTATGGTGATAAAAAATTCAATTCTTTTCCATTTGGAATTTATTTATTTCCATTTTATATCATATCATTGTCACAGATTCCTCTTGATATTGTCTAAAAGAATTTTTTTGTAAGGATTTGGTTAAATTTCATTTATTATGATATTCATGTCCAACATCAGGAGATCAATTATAATTCAACTGTATTCCTTCCTCAAGGAATTTAGATTATATTACCCCTTCATACATAATGAATTATCTACAAATTTTTTATAATGATTATGAATAATTTAATCATAATTATTAAGGAACTTGATCTCTCTCCATTTTCTCATGCTAAAATAATTTCTGTGCTAAAATATTTTTTAAACTACTGTTATCAACATATATACTTTTTGAATATCATCCGAGGACAGTTATAATAATGATATTAGTATATAAAATATAAAAACATTTCCCCAAACACACCTTTATATGATTGGAAAAAATACCTTTTACCTATCTTGTTATCCATTATTACTTATTATTATTATTATTTCTAATTTTTTTTTATTTAATTATTTTTTTCACCACATCACATAAATATTCTCTATTATTAGAAATAAAAATAATACTTCTTTATAGTTTCTTCTATGAAAAATGACTATTTTTATACTAATAAATTATATTGTAAAAATATAAACACATCTAAACTCCCGTATAAACACATTGAAACCCCAAAAAAATATCATGAAAGGATAATACGTATCCTTTGTTTTATCTATTACATTTCATGGATGGCCCTTTAATATTTCATATTTTAACTCCATAAATCATTATATGGTTGGGTAATTGTCAAATGGTTTCATTTCATGGTTTTGTGTGTTTTCTTACAATTTCATTACATAATTTTTTTCAAGAGTAATTCACAACATTAAGAAAATTATCAGCAATTCATTATACTAATACTACATGTGTTTAAATAAATTTAACATTTTGAAATATATTAAAAATAAAATTGCCTAAATGACAAGATTTTAAGTGTTATATGACATTGTTAGATGGTTGTTTGAATATTAGAAGAAGATGTTACATGAAGAACAATATGCATGAATTTGAGATAAACTATAATGAAATGATCCTATATTTAAAGACATAATAATGTTATATAATATTTTCCATGAAAATAATTATTATACCGAACTTAGTGTATATATATTTTCTATAATTAGTATCATTTTCATTCAATAACCTCAAGATATTCCATAACATATATGGAATGAAAAATCATGGTTTTAAATAAATTTTCACGTTTTCTAATGATTTATATGATGCACAATTTTATTATATATTATTTCAATTTTATATTATTGTAGGTAGAAGATATTTTTTGAGACCAAACAACACACTCATCTAGAAAACCTAGTTGATATGGATTATTCCCTATATATAAGGAATTAAAATCCCTCACTATAAATATTTTATTACTATATTTGGACCGATGGCCCATATATAGAAAGATCATAGAGGATGGGTGTCCCAATGTCCCATTATATTATTGTATGATAAGATAATTACCCTAAATGAGCATCATTATTCATGCAGTTTCACCATTCATATACCTCACCACCCCATTTTATTTTTTATCACATGGTGTTACCAGTCTAAAAGAGGTGTCTCTCCCCACCCCCTCAGGGATATAAATTATTGCATTATATTTTCCTCTGATGTAACATGTCCCAGAATCCATAAATCTAACTGAGAAACCTAGTGGGAAGAGTTGTATGTGATATGAATGAGAACACACATCCCTCTTTCAGGCCACCCAACTAGTTATTTTAATGTGGCACCCCACCCCATCACTAAACTATTTTATTGAACCATTTGACTTGAAGCACTAATTTTATTGTAATATGGAAGGGCATCCATTTTTCCTACATCGACGATATGGATTTTTGGATGGTTGTTTGATAGGAATCAACACACCAATATTTTCTAGTCTGAATCTTATAAAGAATTTATAAAATTATGAAAGGTTTGTTATGTTGCTGGACGTTGTGTAAACATATAATGTCTCCATTCATGGATAATTTTTTGGAAAAAAAATAATGATGTTGTAAAACATGTTTATAGAAAAATTGAATCTCTTATTTTTATATTTAGATGTTTAAATGATCCAGAAGAGTAAAATAATAACCATTCACTATGAAAAGGTACAATTAATTATTTCATATGTATTAAATTAACAATAATAAAATCAATATTTTATATTTTTCTTAATTATAATAAAATATAATCAATAGGGTTACATGGAAGATGTTGGATAAAACCGAATATAAAAAAAATACAAATGTATGTAATCACTCGATTCTAGAACTCCCATTAAAGATATCATCCTACAAATAAAAATAAATAATTCAATCAATATAAATTTTATAATTCATGTAATATAAATATTTTTGAATCAAAGAGACATAAGTGACCAAATTATAAACATTATTTCATGAAATTGTATGAATTTGAGAATGAAATATAGTCGTTTGGAAGGCCATAATGTAATTATTTCATCTCCATTGTTTTATTCTTGGGAAGAATTTTATTGTATCAATAAGAAAAAATTAAAATTATAAATTTTTATTGATTTAATAATGGTTAATTATTAATCAAAAAATAACAATAATAAATTGTGTTAAATTATTAGATATCCAAAATCTTCATTCACCCCAAAAAAAATAAAATTTAAATGTTACATAGAGGTTTCAATTTATCATTAAATGTATCATAATTAGGGACATCATTCATCAAAGGGAATTTACATTTATTTTCATGACATTGATATTAGATATGGGTGGTGTTATGATAATATTTAGAAATTATTAAACACATCAATGAATTGGGGAAAAAGACATTTGAATATGATATTTTTCATTGATGAAATATTATATCATTTACATAAATAATAAGTCTAAAAACATTATAATATAATTATTATAGTCAATTCTCTTCCAATTAAAATTTTACACTTTCTTTCCTTTATATATTTTTAATTTTCCACTCCCCATGAACTTTGGAGATCCAAAAAACAACCTCTTATTAAGGTAACCGGACCATGAAATGTCCATTAAATACCATGTACCAATACTCATCACATCACACCATTTTAATGAATCCAAATTTTTTTATTCTTGATGTATTTATTCATCCTTATCACATTGAGTTATTTCTATAATTTAGAGGTATTTAGATTTCAAATGTGTTAGTTCATGATATATGAAATGATCTAAGCTAAGTGTCCCATTCCGCTTTCTATATTTGTCAACTATTTAAAATTGGTATCCAGTAATAATTTAAATATTAATTTTTGTTTTAATAATTATTCAATATATTTATATATATTATTTATATTCATTTTATGATGTATATAAAATATCATTCCAATAACTATATTTTTACTTTATTTATAAGATGAAAGAATAATAAAAACTCATTCTTGAAAAATAGTTTTCACATATTTTTATATAAATCTTTCAGCGGGTCATGTATTTATTGTATTTTTAGTATGAAAATAATGAGATATGGACACTACGTAAGTTGAAATAATATATATCCCATTCAACATTTATAGGGATATTAACGAGATTACTTTATATTGGAAAAAGTTAACCATCAGTGTCAGTGATGCTATTACAATAAGATCACAGTTTTAGGGTTTTGTATTCATATTGAAAATTCAAAATATGGGAAACAAAATTCTAATTATCAGAGTCTATTTATAAACAATTACATTTGTGTTTCACTATGAATATCACTTATACACAATCATCATTCTGTAGTGATATATTCAATTTCTATAATTATTACTCTATGTTTTGAACCATTAATGAAAATTTTCTTTATAAAGAAACTATTATCATACACACTACACTATGAAAACCCTATAATATATAATTAAAATTTATGTTTATTAATCTTTATATCAATTCCATAATATTCATTAGAGAAAAATAATATAATGCTTATATATTATTCATTACATGTAATCTCCTTAAATAGCTTTTGATTTATTTTTAAAAAATAAATTTGATTATTTTAATACCAGGATCTATGATGGTACATGATTATGAGGCATCGACTGCTCATAATGTATTATTGAGCTATTTTAAATTTTCATTAAATAAATATTCGAAGTGTGTTTTTTCAATCTTTTAAACCAGTGATAGGGTAAAAAATACGTGGGAACCATTGAATGAAGAGTGTCAGGATTTTTGTAGAAAGGAACTAACATAGAACGGTGTGGATCGACCGAAAAAGATAGTTTTCAAACTTTTTAAAAGAAAAATAAAATAACTTAAAAGGTTATTTTATTATATTTTCTTCTTTGTTTTGTAGCTACTCATCAGTGTTTTAGTGCGGCGATGAGGCAAGGTTGAATACATTAATGAAACTCTTTAATGAATCAACATGGTGATGCTACAACATGTAGAACTTCTTCCTTCATTAATTAAATATGGATTCAGGGTTGACGAACAACCCTATAATTCCTATAATGATAGAAGAAGGAAACCTCTCCAACAAAAGATGATTACCAATCAGAACATGGTGATGACACCCTTGGGGAGAATATTTGGGACTGGATATCGTCGAATGACCATCCTCGACAACTCTTCTTCTTCCCCAGTATGGGTTTGATGCTATTCAGATTGAATTTATTTTCATTTTTCCTTCTTGTAAAGGATGAATGAGGGTTAACTCACAACCATGTTAACCCGTAGATCAATCATTCATATGGGAAGGGAACATATATTTCTGGGATTGGAATAAAGGGGATTAATTTTCAAATATTACATCATCCTTTATAACATGAAAAATTATGTCCAAACGAACAGGGTCGACAATCTTCGCATAGGGTGTTCCTTTTGATCTCCCCATTTCTCTCACGTTCTTTTCTAGAAGACCCCCAAGGTCATGTCCAGAAATTACTGGGGGATGCAAAACATGGACAATTACCTCGAGCAACATTAGAATGATATAGATCCCACCCAATACATCTACACAGACCAAGGATCATGGGATAGTTCTTGTATTGGAGTATATATCACTGAAGCATGTCTGGTGGCCCGTAGGGGATACCATCAGACCATCAATGTTAGCGACCCTCGATGACTGACAGTAGCCAAAAGGCAGGAGACGACACACTATCAGCGTGCTAGGACATCGACAGGGGCCAGCATCATGGAGGCCAACGGTGGGCAGTCGGAGGACGTGGAAACTCGGCAACGTTGGAGGTCCCATATGGTGAAAAGCCATGGTCCATAGACCATGGTGCTGGCAGTAAAATTCGGTACTTTTTTATGCTAGCCTGGTGGAATGAAGTGGTTCCCCGCCGCATCCCAAGTGGAGAATTCAGCCACCCCTTTGGTATCTGTGTGGGTTTATGTGGACCGGCACCCACCCAGGTAGTCCTGGTTGGCCTGGAAGTTCAGGCTGGTGGCTTGGACCAGACCTAGCTGACCTGGGCCGCACCCATCAGGTCAGGTATGATGCGATAGATTGGTTCAAGTTGGACTGGACCCGGACCCATTCGACCATCTTTTCGTAAAAAATAGGTGTATCATTTGTACCGGGCATCCATTTCACATGGTTTCTGCGGTATTGGGTATCTTTCAATGAGGCGATCCATTTGGTATACTATGGTCGATCCATCCAAGTCATATGAGGCCCACATTAAGTCATCCCCTATTTACTAAAATTCCAATAACATCCAAACCGTGCATCCGACTAACGCGTTGTCTACAGAATTGTCACCCTTTCTATGAGAGGTCGTTTGGGTGTACTCTAAGTGAGTTTTTGAGGAAGTTGAGATATGACTGATGGTTTGAGGTGTAGAATCTCCCAACTTCATGCAAAAAAGAGAGTTGGAATCAAACTATTGGCTCTGACACGATGGATATGACGAGTGGGTCCTCAGTGGCTCACCAGCAGAGCAGACCATGGTGGTCCACCAGCTGAGCAGACATCTATGGTTCTGTATCCAAGTAGACCTCAATTCTCTAGTAACCATTCAAACCTCAGGGGTCCAATAGCTGAGCATACCTCGGTGGCCTGGTAGCCAAGTGGACCTCGATGGCCAAGTAGATGAGGAGACCTTGAAGGTTTAGTTAACGAGTGGACCTTTGTGGTCCAATAGCCGAGCGAACCCTAGTGGTCATGTAGCTAAGAAAACCAATGTGATCCTATAGTGGTGCTGACCTCAGTGGAGCAGTAGCTGAGTGAACCTCAATGACTCATCAGAAATGATTCCCTCAGTAGTATTAGAGGATTTATCTTTATGACAGAAAATCCTACATTCTATCCCTTAAGGCATACCTAATATGAGATGACCTTTCTTTGTTTGGTTTACTTTATGGTCCTTCTTTGTTGTCATACGTTTGTGGTTTGGGGTCCCTATTGAGTATTGTTTTACTCACCCCTTAATGGGCTTCACTTGCATGTGTCATGTCTCATGCAGGTGATTGAAATTTCCATGGAGACCTTGGTGGTTCAGGACTTGATGGTTCTCATTGAGACAAGGTGTACATGTGCACTTCTACGGCTACAGGCAGGTACCCTTCGCATACCATTCAGGTAGAGTCTTGAGAGGATGAACTATGGTAGTTGTATATTCCTTTGTAGTTTGGGATTGTATTATGCTCCCTTTTTATATTCAGTTTGTATTGTACTCTCAGTAGTTTTCTCAATGAAAGTTGTGTTTTACTTTGTGTTGACTTTCTGCAGGTTCATCATTGTGAGTGTGTATAAGTATAATGGAAATGCCTTCCCTTGTTGGGATATTCCTACACTGTGTTATTCGTCAACCCCTGGCTTAAGAAATGTGGGCTTGGGGTTGTCCCGACATGAGCCCAGGGAGACATGTTCTGAAAAAGTGGTATCAAAGGAGGTTAGTTCAACCAGAATAACATATGGGATAATAGTGTTAAGTGTTTTGAGTTCATATTTTAGAACATGGATAATAGTGCATGTGCGCCGGCTGAAAAATCCATACACTAGGATCCTGAATTCTGATTTCCAACTAGGTAAAAGAAAACATTAGGCACATGCGTCATTGAATTTTTTCTCATGATATTTCTAAGTCAGAGTCATCTCACCAGGTATAATATATTATTTTTATTCATCATGATCTCTTTCAGGATGCCTGCACATAGAAAACTAGCCAGGATTCCATTGTGTGATAATAAGGATGGTCCATATTGTGATCCATCTTCAGTATAAGGAGTGTTTATCGAGATGTTACCCTTGGGAAATTTTCCAGTGATACCACTGCCCACTGGTCAGCAGTTACTGTCGGTGAAACTAAGAAAGTATGCACATAGGATCAGTGCCTTTCATGTGTTCTAGAGACAGAGACCTCACAGGTTCAAGGGAGAGACATATCCCTAGGTTTCCTGAGGATTGGTTGGAGGCAGTGACATGAGTCTTCCTCTTAGCGAGGATGCCACATGACTAGATTACCATTCTAGTAGTGAGCCTACTACAGGGATCAGTGAGGAGATAGCAGAGTTTTATGATCAAGACGCATGAAAAGGTTACCTTCACCTGGTCTGACTTCGAGCAACTTTTTATGGATGAGTTATTCCCCATGAATTTTTTTAGAGCATATACATAACATAATTCATGTACAACAGGGAAACCCGACAGTGTTTGAGTACTCTTTAAGGTCCACTAACCTCTCCCATTACAATACAGATATGGAATGAGACCCTTTCTTCAGGGCATGGACCTTTGAGAAGGGACTCCGACGGGAGATCAGGGCATCAATGATTTTCATCAGCATCCTTATCCAAGCTGGGGTGCTGGTTAGAGCTTTACTATTGTAGATATTCCTCATAGTGTAGGAATAGATGGTGGGAGCTACAACCAGGGGAAGGGTGGCCAAGTCTTCCTTGGTGGGTATCCAACAGATGATATATAGGCCCAAACAGGCCAAACCATTCTAAGGATGAGGTCAACACTGAGGTTTGGTGGAACGAGGATCCTGGGCCAGTGGGAGTCATTAGAGGAGAAGAGTATGTTCTGCATTCAGTGGTAAGGTTCATGTGGCTTGGGATTTACCGAATCGCTGCACATAGGACCGGAAAATGGTAGAGAGATTGCTGAATCCGTGTTTGAGATAGGAAAAGGCTAGTCCGCTTGGTGGCTAATGTGGAAGTGGAGTGGGATGACTAGAATGAGGTGATGTTGTGTATGAGGTATACCAACACCACCCCCAGGTGGTCCCCCAAGGGCTCCAAGATCAAGTGGATAAGGGCGGGCTTAGCTTCAAGAATTCGAGACCTATAGTCTTAAAATCCTTGAGATGATATGAGGTACAATCTGTGTCTTCTCAAATTTAGTTGTAGTTCGTATAGACATAGTTTTAAGTTATTCATTCCTTGTCGTGGAACTTTTTCAGATCTCAAAGACTCGCATTGATTCATTGGATTAATCCTTAATATTAGAGAATCATATATGATGGGATTTGATGATCACACACTGGTGTCGGAAGTGTGAGAGTACTCTTAGATGCAAGAGCATCGGCTGGGAACTCTTAGTAGAAGCATTGAGGTCATACGAAGTCATTCTAGGTATGGAATAGCAATCAAGATTTCATTCTCAGATTTACTTTTTTAGGGGCAGAGTGCAGCGTGTCTGCAATGATGGGAACCAGTTTTCATTTTTTTGTGAGAAGGGAAATGGAGCAGTGTGGGATGGACTAACACATAAGAGGGTGAAGCCAATCACTTGTCAGTTGGATAGCATGACCCTCAGTGCAGTGGATGAGATGATCCAATAGTTTCTTAAAATGGTAGACGAGTATGAGGACATCTTTCCAAAAGATGTTCTAAGACTACCTCCTTGCAGAGAGGTAGAAATATGCATTGATCTGTTCCTTGGGACAAAACCGTTATCTACACCTTCATATCATATGACTCTCGTAGATCTCTAGGAGCTAAGTACACGGTTAGAGGATTTTCATAGGATGGGGTCTATAGCGTTCTACCATGGCATCCCTAGTGTTGTTTTCCAAGAAAGAATATTGAAGCATGAGGCTGTGCGTGGGATTCTAGCGCCCGACCAGGTGACCGTGAATTTCTTTTCATATATCCAGGATTGATGACCTATTTGATCAGATGAAGGGAGAGAGATAGTTCTCAAAGATAGACCTCAGATCAAGCTATCACCAACTTCATGTATGAGATAGGGACATCTCAAATATGGATTTCAAATATCTCTACAGGCACTAAGATTATATAGTATTGTCCTTTGGAGTGATGAACATTCCATCAGTGTTCTTGGGACTCATGAACAGGATCATCCAGCCATACATAGACTAGTTTTTTGTGGTCTTTATTGATGAAATGTAACTATATTCAGTGTCTGGGGATAAGCACATGATACACCTGAAGATGGTTCTAGACATAGTTCAAGAGAACCATATTCATGGAAAGCTCTCAATGTATGAGTTATGGATACTAATGTATCACTTCATGGGACAGATCGTCTAGGAGGCTGTAGTTTTGGTGGATCTAGAGAAGATCGAGTTAGTGTTTACTTGTTATACACCAAAGAGTGTTACAGTGGTGAAATGTTTCATTGGGTTGGCTGGGTACCATCTGAGGTTTTTACTACAGTTCTCCAGAGTGGAAGAACCCTTGAGGGTTTTGAAAAATTTGGTAAACCCTTCATGTGGACAAAAATATGGTAGTATAGCTTTTAGCAGATGAGGCAGATATTGGTGAGTTCCCTTATCTTAAGACTTCCAGAGGAGGGAACTAACTATGTTGCGTAATGTGACACATATGGAATAATAAATGGTTGTGTCTTGATATAGGATAAAGTTGGGATTGCTTATGGCTCACAAAAATTGAGACCCCGTGAGAAGAACTATGTGTATCATGACCTTGAGTTGGCAGTTCCAGACTCCACACTGAAGATGTGGAGACACTACCTTATGGTAGAATAATTAGTCATCTACTCTAACCACAAGAGTCTCATGTATATATTTACCCAAAGGGATAGGAATCTGACATGGTGAAGTTGGCTAGAGTTCCTACAGGACTATTTCATTGAGATATTCTATACCACTAGGAAGGGGAACATGGTGGCAGATGCTCTCAATAGATGATCGATTTCATAGCTACTAAACGAGGCCTTAGAAAAGTTGGACTCACTCCTGATATCATTCACGATTAGAGTGGAGGCTGATTCTATTCAGTCGATTGAGTTTCTCCTCCACTCATATAGTGATTTAGGGAGGGACCACTCAGAGATACCAGCTGTAATACTACACATGCCTAGATGGCCATAGGGTCTTCCCCTGATGGATATTCTGAAGGTGGGGAGCACGTCATCCATTTCAATGGATGCACTATAGTACCTGCGGCATTGCCAGAGGAGGTTTTCAGAGACTTCCAAAAACCATCATTGGATGCACATCCAGTGTTTGTAAAGATTTACTAGGACTACTGACGTCAGTATTGATGGTCGGGATAAAGAAGTTAGTGGAACAGTTTGTCTTAATATTCCTGACTAGTCAGCATGTGAAGGATAATAACTAGGTTCCAGACGGTTCGAAATTACCCAACAAGGTGTTGAAGTGAAAATGGGATGGGATATCTATGGAATTAGAGATGAGATTACCATGTATGTCCAGTGGGGGCACGATACCATCTGGTTTATCGGAGACCGACTCACCATGTCGGCCCAATTCCTACCTATTCGACAGAAGGGTTCTGTATATAGAATGTGATGCCTCTACATGCATGAGATTGTGAAAATTCATGGAGTCTCATCTAACGTAATCTCATAACATGATCCAATCGTTACATACATGTTATAGAAGGGATTATAGGAGGCATTTGGGACTCAAAAACTCTTGGAAACAACCTTTCACCCATAGAAGGATAGTGAGACGGAGTAGATCATACATACTTTAGAGGACATAATGAATGATTTCATTCATTATTTTGGTCATAGTTGGGAGGAACACCTACCACTGCGTTATTTTTCATTCAACAACATCTACCACTCCACCATTAGTATGGCACCGTTCAAGGATCTGTATGGATGACCATTTAGGTCATTTTTATGTTTAGTAGACCTAGGCGAGTCAGCACTCGTCGGTCCAGAGATGGTATGGGCTACCACTGAAATGGTTCAGGTCATCTGAGAGTTGATGAAGACAAAACAAAATTAACATAGGTCCTATGATGATAGGCGACAAATTCCCTTGGAGTTCGGGGAGGTGGACACATATACCTAGGGATCTCTCCTCGTTGAAGGTTACAAATATTTGGTCAGGACGACAAGTTATCTTCGAGGTTCATTAGACCCTTCTTGATAATGGGTAGAGTGGGTGAGGAGGAATACATCTTGGCTTTGCTGCCACTATTAGAAAGGGTGAATGGAATCTTCCACATATGACAACTGAGGAGATACGTGAACGAGCCTTCTCACATCATCAACCACCGTGAATTGTAGATTGATGATGGGGAAAAATTCATGGAGTACCCGGTTGAGATATAGGGTGGACTGTAGAGGATACTTCATGGATGGTTGATTCCTCTGGTCAATGTTAGTTGGAAGCACGAGAATCTCCAAGAGAAAACATAGGAGCGGGATGCCCAAATTTGTTCTCAGTACCCCCATTTGTTTGATTTTCCCTATTTTTCTCTTACAAGGATGTATATCCCTAAATATGGGGGTAATGTAATGTCCTATAATTCTAGGTATTTTTTTAAATTAAATCGGATTATAACAAGACTACAATCTGATAAGGAATGTGATTTAGAGGCCGAGAGTGGCCAGGTTTTTTTTTGAATTTTGTATGTTCATTAAAAAAAATTCAGCTAGATTTTCTCAAATTTAAACAGGTGCCCGAATAATAAATATGAGGGAATAGTATAATTAAGAGCATTGGGATTCATCTATAAAGGACCTAACATCGAATGGAATGGGTTAACTAAATATTTAGTTTTTGGACTTTTCAGAAGAAAAGTTAAATAATTTAAAATGTTTTATGATTATATTTTCTATTCGTTACGTAGTGTCTCATCAGTGTTGCGGTGTAGTTATGAGGTAACTCTAAATCCAATACATAACTTCATTTATGAATCAGTGTAGAGATGTAGAAACACATAGAATGTATTACTTATTTAATTAAATTGTGATATGGGGCTGATGGACATCTTAGGAATTACTCTGATAATCATCGAAGGAAACCTCTCCAATGATGAACATTGGCGAATCAGAAAATTGCGACGATAACCTTAGAGAGTGGATTAGAAGCCATATATTGACTTATGGTCATCCTAAACTACTCTCCTACATTCCAGGTAGGGTTTCATGCTTTCCTATGTGAATTTATTTTCCACATTATTTATTTTAAATGAGGAATGGGGGTTAACTCATGAACAAGTTAACCCACGGATCGATCGTTCATGCAGGATGGGAACTTATCATGAAAGGATTGGTAAAAATAGGGTTAATTATCATATATTCTATCATCATCTCTAACGTGATGAAATAATTCCAAAAAAACTGGTTCGAGATTTATCACCTTGGCTTTTCCTTATGATCTCTCCCCTTTTTCTCTCACATTCATTGCAGGCGGACCCCATGGTAGCGTTGGGTCTTTTCTCGGGGATGCCTCAACGGGATATTTACCAGAGTGACATCAGAATGATATAAAGCCCACAAATGAAATTTACATGGCCCAAAGAGCACAAGAGAGTTTCTGAATCGACGTACAGACCACCGAAGCATGTTAGGTGGCCTACAGAGAAGACAGGTGGGGACCGTGAAGTGGGATGGGGCACGCAGATAGGGTGCTGTGGGAGTGAGAGGGTCTACCGGTATGGAGGGCGGTGGATGGAAGTAGGTGGATGTGGCCACCCAGCTACGTTAGAGGTACCATGCGGTGAAAATCAGTGGTGAGAAGACCATGCTGGTCGGAGGTCAACACGATACTTTTTTGCATAGACTATGTGGTTGGAAGCGGCGCCCCACCACATCCTAGGTGGAGTACCAAGCCAGCCGTTTGGCAGTCGGGCTGCTATTTGCAGTCTGCCCCACTCCTAGGTAAACTGGGTGGGTGGGCAGGCCGGGAGCCAGCAGTAGCAGGCCGAGCCGGTGGGTAAGACCAGACTCGACTGATTTGGGCCACGCCCATCAGGCTTGGTTGACCCAATAGGGTCACTTCTATCTGACTACGTTGGGCCAGACCTAGACTCTTTAATCCCCATTTTCTAAAACATGGACATATAATTCGGACCGGGCTTCTTTTTGATGTGTCGTTGGTGGCGTTGGGACCCTTATGACGAGGCATTCCTTTTGGTGTACTCTGGTCGCTCCAAACAAGTTGGGTCCAGTCCAAATTCTACTGGACCCTATTTACTAAAATGAAAACAAATTACATAACGGGTGTTTGCATGACGTGCCTTCAACGTCATTGGGACCCTTGAAACAATATGTTCATTTGGGTATACACTATGTGAGTTTTTGTGGCTATCGAGATACTATAGATGGATTCAGAAGTATAATCTCTTGAATTTAAGCACACTATAGAGCGGGAGTCGAATAGTTGGCTGTTACATAAAGGATATGACGAGCAGGACCTCAGTGGTCCTGTAGCAGGGTGGGCCTCTATATTCCACCAACCAAGAAGACCTCAATGTTCTAGTAGCTGAGTAGACCTCAGTGGTCATGTAGTCGATTAGATCTCAGTGGTATAGTAGCCGAGCGAACCTCAGTGGTCCAATAGTCTAGTAGACCTCACTGGTCCTGTAGAAGAGCAGACCTTAGTAGTCCTATAGAAAATCAGACCTCAGTGGTACTATAGCCAAACGAATCATACTGACTCGCCAGGGATGATTCCCTCAATTGTATTTTATTGTTTATATTTACATCTAACAATCATACTTTCTATACTCTATGTTATACCTACTTTGAGATAACTTTTCTTTGTTGAGTTTGATTTTTGTTCTTGTTTTGTGGTCTTAACTTTGTGTTTTGTGGTCCCAACTGTGTATTTTGTTACTCACCCATGCACATGCTTCACCTGCACGTGTCATGCCTTGTTCATTTGATCGACCTTTGACAAAGACCTTGATGGTCCGGGATAAGGTGGTGCTCAATGAGATGGGATAGACATGCACACTTCTACATCTACAGGAAGCTACCCTTCACATACACTTCATGTAGGGTCTCGAGCGGATGGACCCTGGATGTTGTACATTCCATTGCAGTTTTGTGATTGTATTCTTTACCCTTTTTACTTTCATTTTGTAATGTACTCAGAGTTATTGTCTCAGTGGAAGTTGTGGTTTAGATTTTTTTACATTCCGTAGTTTCATCTTTGTGCATGTGTACATGTTTAATGTAAATGCCTTCCCTTTTGGGATATTCCTACTCAGTGGTAGTCCCTTTCCCCTGGCCAATGGAATGTGGTCTTGGGGTATTCATGGCATAAGCCCTGGGGGGATGGGTCATGACATTACATATGGAAAAAAATTTATTATCAATCCATTGTTAAATATTATGATCCTTATTTGTATGTTAGTAATTATTGAAGATAATGTAATGTATAGTATATTTCAATTTATTATTTTGTGGAATAAGATAGATGATATTATTAATGGGAATAGTCTAAAATTTAATAGACGATTAGTACATTGGTATTTTTTCTATGCTAAATTAGATAGGGTAATGTGGGTGTCCCTTACCTATTAGTAAGATGTACTAGGGCAAGGTATTAATGTTATATTTATGATGACTAAAAATTTTCATTACTATTAGTGTAATTTCAGTTATTCTGAATTTCATTTTTATCTTAAAATTTTCTTAATATCGATCTATATTATTTATTTATGACATCATCATGTTTTTTATAAATTCTATGATACATTACCTCTCTATAACCATAAAAGGTCACCCTTTTAATTCATTTTTTCTTTTTAATAGGAAATAATGATTAATACAATGTACAATATACTAAGGTTAAAATGAATTAGAAATAATGGTTAATTATATAGTCATTTTACCATCATATTCGTAATGTTTTATAATATCAATATATATACATTGTCCCCAAAATGTAATAATGTTTTATTTCTTGTTTGTGACCCTATGTAATTTTTTTAAACATATTGATGATCAATTCTTTATTGGTGGATGGAGTTGAGGGAATTATATGTTAATTTTTCATTTATAGAGAATGTTTCATGTGAAATATTATTTGTATATTATTCATTGATATTATTGGTAATTATATGGGATTATTACCCTATAGGTTTTTTATTTAAACCGTCCTAAATGAAATATAATTTTATGAACCCATATATATATTATATATATATATATATACATCTATGAGTGTTTCTATGTGTGTGTGTGTGTGTATATATGTATATATAATTTAAATTATGTAGTAAAATGGGTTGGGGTGGACAAAATCTTGTGGTATATGTGCACTAGGAGATAGAGTAATATGACAATAAACAGAGATGGAGTGGGGTGATTTGATTTTTAAAAAGAATATGGTTTCTTGTAATATGAGAGGTTGTGTTGGTTTTCTACATTGTACATATAATAGTTTATGGGAACTAAAATATAGAGATAATTAGTTTTCCATCAGTAGAGAGATTACATGTGATGGGATTCAAGAGATAGTGGTGAAGTAGTAGGTATTGGAAAATGGAGTTGTGGTGATTCATGTTGATAATAATATAGGTGGATGTAATAACCACTATAGTTGAATTTTTAAGCTTTTAAATTTTTTTAAATATTATAGTTATTTTTTTTTTGGTTTCTAAGTTGTTATTTTTTTAATTCCCCATTGGACAGGGGGTTGGATTGGGGGCCCATTTATAATGTAAAACACAATATATATAATCAAAATAGAAAATGTATAGGAACAATCATGTGGATTTTTGGTATACCAGATTGTTAAAATGTATTCAATTACACAATATGGTTTTTTATGGTTCACTTAGATCCTCATCTGTCGTGTAAGTGAGATAGGATTCAAGGTGACATTATTTTTTCAATAGAAAATATTGTTTTACTAGTTGAAAACCATGACTGAAAATGTATTCCCTATAGGTGAACCCTGTAACACCCAAGATCTGGGTGCCAGACAATAAGTGACCCAAACCCGGATGGTCACATGACCTCAAGTGCATTTCCCTAAATGCCAGAGGCTGCCGACAATCAGTGAGGGCCTAGGACTGATAGTGATGAACCTATGACCTTATTTGTCAAAGTGTAGCACAACGGATAAAAATATAAACATTCAAAAGCAGACACAGTACACAATATAAACCTGAAATGAACAATGAAACTGAAGGAAAGGATAGCCAACAGTCATATATAAAATGATGCAACACGTCTCTAATTCTAAGAAAGTAGTCCAAATAGGATACACTGAAATCTCATACAATACAACACAAGGTATAAAGTACAGCAAAACAAAACAGAAAGAGTGCAACAAGAACACAACAACATCGCAATACTATGCTCAGTCTGATGCTCTCCTACTCCTCTAAAACAATCATATGCCTATGTAGGGACACTTTACATTATCGACACATGCAGCGATATAATCTGTTTGGTCCCAATACATGACAAAAACAAGCTGTTAGAAATAAATCCTAGTAGGGAACCACCAAAAGGCATGTTCTCAACTGCCAGTGAAAATGTGCAATAGCAGTGTGCAATAATGAAATGCAGTAAACTAGGATGTACTCAAAAAGTATCCATTCCTACCTCTTACATTTCCATTTTAAAAATTATTTAACAATTCAATGTAATCAAATTCTGAGTTTTCCATGACTCGGCCTCGACTGACTATCTCCTATACCAGTGCCACAATAAAAACCACAACATGCTATATAACAAGTAAATGATAATAACAACACCAAGACTATGCTTTTTCTTGGAAGGTACAACATAAGAAATCCCCATAGTGAATATTCAACGTAAATATTTTCCTCAGCCATGTAAGTCCTTACGCTATTGAAAATAGAAAAAAAACCCTCATGTGTCTACCCTCAGGCATAACGAATATTTCCTTAAGGCATACGAGATATCTCCATCAGGCATGAAACCTACTGCCCACTAGCATAAGAGAAATTACCCTCAGGCTAAACCAAAAATTGCCTTCTGGCTAAACAAAACCTTTCCCTCAGGCTAAAAAAACCCTTTCCCTCGCACTAAACAAAACCTTTCCCTCAGGCTAAACAGAACCATTCCTGCATGCTAATAAAAACCCTTCCTTAGGCTAAACAAAACATTTCCCTCAGGCTAAACAAAACCTTGCCCCCATGTTAAACAAAACCTTTCCTTCAGGCTAAACAAAACCTTTTCCTCAGGCCAAACAAAACCTTTCCCTCAAGCTAAAAAAACCATTCCCTCAAGCAAAAGAAATCCTTTCCCTTAGGCTAAACAAAACCCTGCTCTTAGGCTAAAAAACCTTTCCCTTAGGCTAATGAAAACCATTCTCTCAGGCTAAACAAAACACTTCCCACAAGCATTCCATTGAAAAAACAAGTAACTGGGCCATGCACAACACATAAGCAAACAATTTATATATGTTTCCTCACAGGAAACCTCAAAACATGCTATAATCATGGCATACCCACAAGTATCCTAGACAAAGGTCTAAACAAGGGAAGCGCACCCTCAGGGTGGCCCTAGATAAAAGCAACAATCTCAAAAACAATTTAAAATTATTCATTTGATTACCTATTCATTTATAGATATCTCAACTGTCAATATCTGGTCCGTACGACACCCTGAACATGGGCATGTGGCACAAAAATACACAAAATCAACTCAACAGTTGGAATTAATCACAAGACCACCTACCTCGATCTCTTCTGATCGATATACATGAATGGCGCTTCCTGAATCAACCAAGAATGAAAAAGATCTGTGTTAAATGATAACCTATTAAAACCTTAATAACTTCCCTTAGGTAAATAATTTGATGGAAATAGTCACAAAGAGGGAAGACCAAACACGTGCGGTTCAAACGAGTCCGACGACAGAAGAATCGGAGTTCCGGTGAGTGATCGAGAGCTCGTCCAAGCCTCGAACTCCTCTCCCACTGCTCTAGGTGAGCCCTCAGCCTCCTCTACTGAATGAGGTGGCTACTACCTACGTTTAACAAAAAAACATAACTACACGGTGTGTACATTCACTTACACGGCATGTACTATCCTTTTTAACTATTCTTCTGGCGGCTACTTTCCACCGCCTTACTATTCATCTGCCGACTGATTACATATAATGTATTATTATGTACATGGCATGTAGTTATTTCTTAAACCTTTAATTGCCAACAAGCCTACACACCCTGTATTCTCATCCCACAAAACCAAAGTACATGGAATGTGTACCAAAGTACATGGTGTATAGTTTGTTTTTACACCCAAGCCTACACGCCCTATATTTTCATCCCACATAACCAAAGAACATGGCGTGTGTACAAAAGTACATGTTGTTTACCCATTAATTTGGGAATATTCTCACATTTCCAATTGTTTTCATATAAACACTTAAAGAAAAGGATATAAAGAAACCTGTAACTTAAGAATAAGAACCAGGTTATTACAAACTCCCCACTTAAAGCAATTAGTCCACGAATTTCCCTTCTAAGGGTGTTGAAGATAACGTCGAGAACAATTCTGGCCACTGAGCAAGTATGTCGGACTCCCGCTCCCATGTTTTGTCCTACACTCGGCCATGCTACCACATCACCCGTAAAAGAGGAACTGACCGGCCTCGAGGAACCTTCATGATCCTATCAAAAATACAAATCGAATGATCCTCAAAGGATTCAGCAACCAGAAGTTCCACCTCCTCGGTCTGAAAAACATGAGACAAGTCTGAGTGATTATGGCACAGCTGAGATATGTGGAAGACATCGTGCATGGCCCAATTCCTCTATGGTAACTGTAACTGATTGGAAACTAGCCCAACTCTCTCCAGTATCACAAACGACCCTACATACCTCAGTGAATGTTTACCCTCTCTCCTAATCCACCTATGTCCCAAACTCAGTGAAACGTGAAAGAAAACATGATCCTCGGCCACAAACTCCAAGGGTCTTCTATGGTGATCAACATAAGATTTCTGACGTCACTGGGCAACAACCATCCACTTTTGAATCAACTTGACCTGCTCTAGAGTCTCGCGCACGAGATGTGGTCCCAGTATGGCTGCTTCAAGTACCTCTAATCAACATAAGGGTGATAAGCATGTCATACCACATGAAGCCTCATAAGGTTCCATCTCAATAGTTTTCTAAAAACTATTATTGTAGGCATACTAGACTAGGGGTATGTGCTTCTCCCAAAATCCCCCAATGTCAAAGATGCATGCACGCATCATGTCCTCTAGCACCTGTATTGTATGATCTGACTAGACATCATTCTGAGGGTGGTAAGCTGTGCTCAGAAGCACTTGTGTACCCAGTGCCCTCTAAAAACGTTGCCAGAAATGAGATGTAAAAAGAGCGACCCTATCTAAAATGATAGAACGAGGAACCGCATGAAGATGTACTACCTCTTAGTTATAAAACCATCCGAGCTCGTCAACACCAATGGTCTCCTTGATCGTAAAAATTAGGCTACCTTCGTAAGTCTTTCCACAACTACCCATATGACATAATTGCCTCGAGGTGACCTCGACATCCTGGTCACAAAGTCCATCGCGAAATCATCCCATTTATACTTTAGAATAGGTAACTATTATAATAGTCTGGTTGGCGTCTGATAATCCGCCTTCGCCTTTTGATAGGTGGAACATCTCGTAACAAAACCATCTAATTCTCTTTTCATACCCGGCCATCAATACTAACGTCTCAAGTCAGGGTTCATTTTGGTAACTCCAGGATGCACTTCCCAAGCTGAATCATGAAAATCCAGCATCAACTCCTTGTATATATCCCCCGGAACCCACACTCATCCATGGGTATGCAGTACCTCATCATCTCCAGTTGTCCAACCATGAGTATGGTCCTCACTTTCCACTGACTCCCATTGAACTAGGCCTTTTTAATATCATAGTTCTCTCATCCTCACTCTTCCCAGGAGGGTAGAAGTCACAAATAATGATGATATATATGTTCTCCCTTGACTATCGTGCACCTCCAAATTCATCATCGAGAACAAATCCATAAGTTTCCACTCACCAATAGTGGCCTCTACTACCTGTATTTGAGTCCTTCTACTCAGTGCATCAGCTACGGAGTTACCCTTACCAGGTGTTAGGCAAGCTCAAAGTCGAAGGACTGAAGGTATTCATCCCAGCTTCGCTGTCTCAAATTCACATCTCGCTGGGTAATGATGTATTTAAGACTTTTTTTGTTCTGTAAACCCCACATAATGTTCTCCCAAGAGATAGTGTCTCCAACAATTTAATGCATTAAGAACTGCAGCCAACTCGAGATCATGCGTCGGGTAATTCCTCTCATGTGGTCGCAACTACTGAGACTCGTATGCAACCACTTGATCTCCCTTCATCAAAACTGCTCCCAGCCCAATACCTAATGCATTACAGTAAACTGTATATCTCTTACCGTGCACTAGATGTATAAGGACTGGTGCTGATGAAAAACATACCTTCAGCTTTTGAAAGGTTGTCTCGTAAGATTATGACCAAACGAACTTCATACCCTCCATAGTCAAACCCATCAACGTTGTTACTAAGCGGGGGAAGTCCTGTATAAAGTGATTATAGTAACCAACCAGCCCTAAGAAACTCTATATATCAAACACGTTCTTAAGATGCTCCCAGGAAACTACTGCTCTCACTTTCTCTCGGTCTACTGCAACTCCTGCCTCTAAGATAATATGACCCCGAAAGTGAATCGGGTCCATCCAAAAGTGGCACTTTGAGAGATTATCATATTACCGATTCTCTCTCAGTGTACTTAGTATGATCTCAAGATGGGTGGAATGGTCGTGTGGAGTGTGAGAGTACACCAAGATATCTTCCATGAAGACTAACGCAAAAGAATCCAAATATGGGTGGAACACACGATTCATCAGAACCATGAAAACTGTTTGCACGCTCGTGAGTCTGAACCGCATGACCAAGTACTCATATAGTCCAATCTGCTCTAAAAGGCTGTAAGCAGTATGTTTGATGGTCTAACGTGAAACAAATGATATCTGGATGTCATTTCAATCTTCATGAACACTTGTGCTCCTCAAAGTTGATCAAAAAGATCATCAATCGTCAGTAAGAGATATCAGTTCTTAACCATCAACTGGTTTAATTTCTGATAATCCACACAGAATCTGAGGGTACCATCTTCCTTCTTAGCAAAAAGGATAGGCGAACCCCAGGAAGAAATACTAGGATAGATAAAACCCTTGTCTTGTAACTCCCCTAACTGCCCCTTGAGCTCCTGTAATTCAAGAATAGCCATCCTATAAAAAGGAATGGACACTAGTGCCACTCCTGGAACAAGCTCAATAGATAAAACCACCTCTCACTCTAGAGGTAGAGCTAAACATTCATCCAGGAAGACATCCCTAAAATTATTAACCACCGGAGAAAAATCCTTCTGAAAAGATCCCACATCATCCAGATATAAACTTTCAATCTGGGGTGTCACTCCACATCGCCCACCATGCTCGGGTCCAGCTCTACTCTCCCGAACATCCCATTCACCATTTTTTAGAAACTCTCCGCCCTCTGGTGACGTGAAACTCACCATCCGACAATAGAAATCAACAAAGGATAGAAAGGGTACCAACCAGTCCATCTTGAGAATGACATCACAGGCCGTCATCTCTAAGATATAGAGGTCCCATAGACAGTGAGACCCACCAAACTCTAGGTTCACTCCTTGCACTGATGCACACCTTCCATTCTAATTGACAATGGAGTGTCTAGCGTCCGGATATCCGAAGAAGAAGGAACTCAGAGCCACATGCTCTCCACAATAAGCATAGATATAGAGCAATGTGTAGAACCAGTATCAAAAAGTACATATGATAAAAAAGAAGAAACTAGAATAGTACCTCTAACTGTGGAAGGTCTAGGTTCCTGCTTTTATTGGGTCTGTTACACTGCATATGTCTACCCAGTGTCGTGGCCCTGCGACACAGCCTGGTCACCCTGAGCTGACCCACCCGACCGTCTTTGGGATCCTGCTATCTAGCTACCATGTCCATGAACACCACCTCGACCTGAATATCCTTACATATTCCAATTCCCTGACTAGTATGAATCTTCTGACCCTTCTCCCGCATGCGAAGTCTACACAGAACCCCTCTCACTAGTCGCTGGTGGAAACACCCTGCAAAAACAATTAAGATGACCAATCTTGTTGTAATCTCGGCACTCCAATGGGTCACATGGACAATGAAGTCGCTTGTTCCCCTCTTTACCTCATTGTTAGAACATTACTAGGCCACCAAAAGAATTCTTCTAGCTAGTACTACGACCGTGATATAAATATATCTGCCTCATCGTCTTGCTAGTCAAAATAGTTCAAGATACCAGTGCCAAACCGCCCTAGTACACGCCACTAGATTCTTGCGTGTTCCGGTCAGTAATCAATAATTATTTTACACTAGAATGCATTGTAGGCCACCTTAATGCATTCACGAGTTCTCAGATGTCATATTGAATAACATACTCAAATCATCAATCCCTCAATGTCTAATCACCCACCAGAACAGGTCAAAAACTTTGTAGCTCGGTGAAGCGGGCAGAATAGTCCATCACTGACATGGAATCCTTCTGTAGATTCATGAACTCAAACTCAATCTTCCTTTAGTGTCTTTGGAAAGAAAAATTCATAGATGACTGCCTGAAATTATTCTCACGCCATGTCTTAGTGATGCTCAGTCTGGGTGGTAACAACCCACCATCTCACGGTGGAATCACGCAGCATGTATGTAGTGAGCTTGACCATATTCCCAGAAATCATCTATAGATGCTTGAAGATCGTCTTCATAGAACCCAAACAGGACTATGTAGCTTGTGGTACTCCATCCTCTAAAAACATAGGTGGATGTTGTTGCTGGAATGTACGTTTTAGCTCTACCATATATGTGGTAACCAGCCGTGCTCCCCAGAAGGTCTGCATGAACCGCATGAAGCCTTCACAGAACTATGCATCCGCGCATGCATCTGGTATAATGGATGGAGTCGCATCTGTCACTTTTGGAGGATCCACCGGTATCCCATGGCCTACCATCTCTGGAGTATAACTGTCGCCAATCTCTTGGAAAAATACTCATGGTTGTCTCGGGGGCATGGATCTACAAGGTCAAACACACGAGTTAGTTTAATTTACTGTCGAGGTTTCTTTCGTCCGATAAGAGTGCCAATGAAAAGGGGAAATATCCACAAGAACTGGAAAAAAGATACTACACAGCGTGTGTAAGGTCTACACGACATGTACCCTTTATCCCTTACATGGTCGTGTTATGATGCTGGCATGGACGTATCTCAACCCTAGGTACACGGCGTGTTACACCTGCACATGGTGTGTACACCACCCTATATGCCCAGCCACATGTCCATGTCCACATGGTATCTCACCAATCAAGACTACATAGCGTGTCCCAGAGGTACATGGCGTGTCCTCGGTAAAATCATGAAGACCAATGTTCCCTCCCACATGGTGGGTTACATGGCCTTATACTACACGGCATGTACATATAATTACACGGAGTGTACATTGAAATTTTCATTTCATCATGAACAGGAGAGTACATGGGATGTATTCAAAACTACACGGCATGTATTCTAGTTTTTTCAATATAGTATGCCTCAAAAACTATAACGGAGCCCAGAAAAACACTGAAATGATCGACAAAGTTCCAAATTACGATCCATGAGTTCCCATACTCCACGCGAATAAAAGTTGGGAATCTTATAAATGTTATAAAAATGGTAAACAATTCAATGATCCACCAAATTCTTGTTTGTGAGGGCCCATAACACCTCAAGTCCAATGATTGGCATTCATTCAAACAAATCCTATTACAAACAATACCCCATCAAATAGAATGTTTTTTTATCAAGGAAACTATCACAACATTAGGAATTTTCTATCACAACTTCTATCACAACAACATAAAATTTCTAATACACCTAAATGGCATGGAAACTATGTATGACATGTGATTCTAACACATTCCTAAATGATGCATGAGATGGAATACCCACATCCCATTGGGTTTCAACTAAATAGAACCCAAGTATATAAAAATATAAACATCACACTACTAGTGTGTCACCCAACAGTGAAATATACTCAATTGTAATAATCATAAACAAAAAAATAATTTAATTCGTGGAAATCCGGCCTTTACCAGTACATGGGGTAGCTACTCCTAGGAACAGTTTATACCAGAATCCATTAATAATCTATCTATTTACATTGTCACCAAATTATAAAATAACCCATAGAAAAGAAACCCCATAATACCACCTTGTAACATCCCAGATTTGGATGCCAATCAATGGGTTCCTCGAACCCAGTTGGTCACATGAACTTAGGAGTGTTTCCCCAAATGCTAGAGGCTTCTTACTAGCAGCAAGGGCCTAGGACTGATAGTGGGGAAATTATTCCCTCATTTGTCCAAGTGTAGCGTAGCGGAACAAAATATAATCATACAAAAGCGAAAGAAGTAAACAATATAGACCTGAAATGGAAAAAAGAACTGAAGTAAAATATAACCAACAGTCATATATATGATGATGAAAAATATCTCTAATTCTAAGAAAGCATCCAAAATAGGATACATTACAATCTGATACAATACACCACAAGGTACAAAGTACAAAAAAAACCAAAGGAGTTTAACAGGAAAACAGTAGCATCACAAGCCTAATCTTGGTCCCATGCTCTCATACTCCTCTACAACAATCATGTACATGTGTAGGGACCCTTTCACTTATCGACACCTGCAGCGATATAATTTTTTTGGGCCCAATACATGACCCAAATTGGGTGTGAGAAATAAATCAGAGTAGGCAACCACCAAATGTCTCGTGCCCAAATGTCAGAGTAAATGTTCAATAACAGTGTGCAATAATCAAATGCAGTAAACTAGGAAGTACTCAAATGTAACCATTTCTACCTTTTACTTTGCCATTTTAATAATTATTTAACAATTCAATGTAATCAAATTTTGAGTTTTTAGAGACTTGGCCTCGTCCGACCATCCCCTATAACAGTGCCACAGCATAATCCACAACATGCTATCTAACAAGTAAAATATAATAATAATAACAAGAAGGTTCTTTAGCTTGGAAGGTACTACATATGAAATCACCACAGTAAAGATTCAAAGTAAACATTGTCCTCAAACATTTTAGTCCTTACCCTCAGGAAAAAAAAATGAAACCCTCAGGTGACTGCCCTCAGGCATAAATAATATTTCCCTCAGGCATATGAGATATCACCTTCAGGCATGGAAGGTACTTCCCATAGGCATAAGATACCTTTCCCTCAGGATAAACAAAACCTTTCCATCTGGCTAAACAAAACCTTTCCCTCAGTCAAAACCAAAACTTTCCCTCATGCTAAAAAAAACCTTGCCCTGAGGATAAACAAAACCTTTCCCCCATGCTAAACAAAACCTTTCCCTCTGGCTAAACCAAACCTTTCTTTGAATCTAAACAAATCATTTCCCTCAGGATAAAGATAACCTTTCCCTCAGGCAAAACAAAACTTAGCCCTCATGATTACCAAAACCTTGCCCTTAGGCTAAACAAAACCTTGCCATCAGGCTAAAAAAACCATTCCCTCATGATAAACAAAACACCATCCTCCTGCATTCCATTTGAAAAAAAATAACTCGGTCGAGCCCAATGCATAACTAAGAAATTTATATATGTTTCTTCTCATGAAAGCTCAAAACATGCTCTAATCACAGCATACCCACTGGTATCTTGGTCAAATGGATAAACAAGGGAAACGGTCCCTCAGGGTGTCCCCAGATAAGAGCAACGATATCAATATATGTTTAATATTATTCATTAGATTACCTATGAAATTCTAGGTATCTCAACAGTCAATGTCTCCTCCAAACGGCACCTCGAACATGGGTGTGTGGCACAACGGTACACAAAATCAACTCAACAGTTGGAATTAAATACAATAGCACCTACCTCGATCTCCTCTAATCTATATATGTAAAAGGAACCTCCCAATACAACAAATAACAACATATATCTAAGATAAACAATTACCCATTAAAAACATAATAACTTCCCTTATGGAAATAATTGGAAGGATTGATTCAAGAAGAGGGAAGATATTTCCCGCACAGTTCAAATGAGACCAACAGTGGAAGAATCAGAGTCTCGATGGGTGATTGGAAGCTCCTCCAAGTCTCGGCATCCTCTCATGCAGCTCCTGGCAAGCCCTCAGCCTCCTTTGCTGAATGAGGAGGCTAATGCATGTTTTTAGAGAAAAAAATAACTACACGGTGTGTACATTCAAGTACACGGTGTGTACTATCGTTTTTAACTGTTCCTCTGGTGGCTACTTTCCACCGCCTCACTGTTCATCTGTTGACTGATTACATGGAACATATTATTAAGTACACAGTGTGTAGTTAGTTTTTACAACCTTAATCACCGACAGGCCTACACGCCATGTATTCTCATCCCACATAGCCAAAGTACATGGTGTGTGTTTAAAAAAGTACACAACATATAGTTTGTTTTTACACCCAAGACAACATTCCCTGTATTCTCATCACACATAGCCAATGTACATGGCATGTGTACAGACGTACATAGCATGTACCCATAAATTTTTGATTTCTCCCACATTTCCCTTGTTTTCTCAAAAATACTTAAGCAAAAGGAAAATAAGAAACTCATACCTCAACAATAAGAACCGGGTTCTTAAAACCTAATTCACATAATGAGTATTATTTGTGTACTAAATGAGGAAATAAATGATCTATTGAACACATCACTTCACTACAGGATATGGTAGATGCAATTTTTTGATTATGTGTGACCGGATAAAAAGTTTTAATCAAGAAAAGAAAATCATTTCTAGAATTAGTGTCTAATGAATTCTAAGGTTTATGATTCTTCATCTAGAGGGATAATCTATTACCTATAAAATAATTATTAATGTTATTTAAAATTAATTCAAATAAATTCAATCACATCCAAGAAGTACAAAAACACTCCCTCAAATTTATATTCCTCTCAAATCATCCTCATCCATCCAAAAGACATTATTGATGAATAATAATAAATAATCATCCAATAAAGTATTGATTCTGATTTCCTATCAAGGGTTACTGACCACTATGTACACATTTATAGTAATTATCAATCATTTTCTCTTAAAATGGAGAATAATTCTGCCCATTGTATTATTGATATACCCGGGGTGAATCTATAATTATGAGGAGTGACATTGTATTATTACATATATTTCCTAATATATTAAAATCCATGAAAATCCCATAAAATTTTTAGTTATATTCCCCTAGTAATAAGGTTAAATTAGATCAAAATTGACATGGAAATGCTAAATATTGTGATGAAGGTGTACCAATTTAATGGATATAATTTTAATAATTGGTGAGTATGGTTAATGAAGTTTATAAAATCATTAAAAACAAATGATATTATCATGATTTTTTATGCTAATGAGTAATATTTTATAATTCTTGAATAAATAATAAAAACAATATAAAAAACAAAAACATTACTTCATGGATGCTATAGTACACACAACACATGGTTAACATTTTTATTTCCCACTGAATAAGAGGGAATGAATGTAGATCATAATTTTTATATTAATAATTAAAATTATATTAAACTTTACACATTTATTCTAAAAAATTTTCTTTATAACCAATGAATATACGATATGGTGAAAATATAGAAGGTGTTGCATTGTGGAGGTAGTAGTAAGTGCATCACATGATCATTATTGTATTGTTTTTCGAAGTTGATGTAAAGAAATACATATTGATTTTTCATAAAATAATAATTTTTTATATTAATAATAATAATTATATTATATGACTACAGTCATAGTATGTAAGGAATATAATTATTAATAATAAAAGGTAAAAAGTATGTAATACATACATCGAAACCTTGAAATTACATCTCACAAACTTTATAAAACTAAAGGCCTTAGGCTAACATGTCGTGAAAAAGGATATTATTAGAAGAACTAAAAATCTAGGATATGAATATTGATCAGGGTTTCAAATATATTTTTATGGTCTGGTATGCAATTTAATGGGTCGAAGTGATGCCCTTTTATAACTAAGTAAAAGGACACCTCTATGAATACACATTTCATTAAATAATATAATTAAACTATGAAATGGTAAATGACTCCAAAATGTTAAAAAAATGTATTTTAGGGTGTGATTAGGTTGATCATGCCATATAACATTATTTCCTCACTTTTTTTAACATGTTCTAATTTATATACAATTATAGTTTTATTTTTTTATTGTTTTTATTGAGATAACTAGTTCTTAACCATGTAACTTAGGTATTAATAAAAATTTAAAAAAACTCATCTTATTATTACATTTTATGATGATCCAAATTTGATATTCATTTAATCTAATTAAAAATATAGATACTATAATTATAAAAAATATATAAAGGATTAATTTATAGAAAAACAAATTATAGAAAAATTATGAATTAACCATTTGGTGTACATAAAATATTTTCACACTGGTAACCATTTAAATATTTTTTTAATACAATTATATATCTGAAAAGTAATTATATTATATTCATTATTTAAAATAACCCAGTTTAATGTATTAGAAAAAACTATAAAGCATTAATAAAATATTTCATTAATGACAACTCTTTCAACATTATCATGTTCATTAGTGTTAATATTGGTATTATAATTTTTATGACTAAAAAATTTTAATTTATCAGGTAATATAAAAATGTTAACCAAAAATATTAAATCCATTTTTTATATTTAATTTATAATGTGATATAATCTATTATGTAATGTAAGCACATAAAAATATTTTTTAGTGAACACTATTTCTTGAGATTCCAAAATAAAAATCAGGTGTTTTATAAATTAAAAAATATTTTTAAAATTTATTTATACTATTAATATTATAATATATTTTTAAGAAATAATATTTTTGAAATTTTTATGTCATTAATATGTTATGATAATTTCCTAAAATTAACAATCTCTAGAAAAATATTAATTTTTACTATTCACCTAGAAAAAAAATATTTTAAAATATTATCATTAATTAAATCAATGATATTTTTGAAATTTTGAATTTAAAAAATAATTTCATTTTAATAAATAAAAATAAAAATTTACATAATTTTTTAAAATTAAATTAACCTATATAATGAAAAACAAGTTTTTGTTAAAAATGGACTTTTAGAAGATTGTGTATTTTTCATCCTATTTGTATGCATTTATAATTGTTTAAAATATATATTTCTATCATTGGATTTATTGTTGTTATAATATTATTATCTAATAAGTATTAGATTATTTTTGTTTGTTGTTTTGTGTTGTAAATCTTATGAACGGAGCGTTTATTAAAATAAAAAATTTAGATAGTAAAATCCATGGGCGTTACACTTATGATGCCTCTAGGAGTTAAGGTATACTAATTAGGCTGTGTCGTAATGCATAAATGGGTGTTGGTAAGAATATTTTGGAGAGTCATTCAAGGGAAGGACTACCCAGTCTTTTCATGTAGAATTGGGCATAGTGACGTGGATATAATTCCAAACATGTGGATAGACCACGAGAATAGAATATTTTACAAGTGAATCATATGGTGGGGAGATCAATTTAGTGTAATTGACATTGATTGAAGAACAGTATACTGGGTAGCTCCATAATTCTTATGGTGAGTAAAAATAATAAACCATGGTTTCATGGGATTGATGGATGTGGTAAGTGTTGTCGTTGTGTCGGTGGTCATTGAAATATGGTTGATTAGATTTATATAGTTAATACATCTATTTTTTTTTTGTTTAGGATGGATTTTTTTCCATTGTTTAGGAATGAAACATAGTAGATCAAAATTCCATTCAAAACTAAGGTAGATTTAAATTTATCACTATAGGACTATAGAGGATGATGATCATTATAGTGGTAAGTTTGTAGTGACCTTTAAATTTTATGGGATGTTGTTTCTCTGAAAATTTTGTATTTTCATCCCATATCAAGGGTTATTTGCTGATTATATACTTATATTGGGAATTTTTTCATTGTAAAATATCTAGTATATGTTCTTAGACATGAAATAAGGCCCAATTTGTAGTTTTGGTGCTCAGGTGACCATTGGAGAGGGCATGAGGTCACAAATAGCTATGATTTCTTATGCAGGAATCCAACATTGTACGAAGACTAAGCCCTAAGGTGTGGGATCTAGAGTCTGGGAAGGCTATAGTTCAAATTTTTAGGTTAATTCCATTACCTTTCCAAATATTGGATACCATATGACATAACTCTTGTAGGATACCTAGGAGATAATGGCACCTTTGGGTTGGGGACTTTATCATATAGTGGGTGGTTTCACCACAACCCATGGGATACATCATTGTCTAGAACTTGTCAAATTATACCACGGTCCTACCCTATGGGGCCACACCATGGAGGGTACTTAGGAGGTAGTGCGAGGCCCCCACCCCCTATGGGGGTTTACTCCATAAATAACTTCTCTATTTCATACACGATTACCAGGAAATGGGCTTGTGTCATGGACTCAAAATCCATAATACACGGGGTACCATTCCTGATTTATTTTAAAAAAATTAAATAAAAAAATTGGGTTTCGCCTTATTAGATTTTCAGTGGCCATTGGAATTGGGTATATGCTATTTTTTCTAGCCTATCCCCCCTTTCCATTTGATTACCCATGATAGGGGATTTTCATGATTTAGATTTTGGGAAAATACATGTTACAATATACTCTTCATCATCACTAGTTCTTTCTTATTAATGGCCACATATTTTAGTTCGTTTTTTCCAGGGTTTTAGTTATTATTTCACAAGTGAATGGAGAATTTATCTTTAGTCTATGGGGATTTTTTGGGGCATGGCTATCGTTGGACAAGTAAGGATGATACCATGATTTCATTCTCTATTTTTATTGATCTAAGACACTAACCTAAATTATTATTGTATCTTTTCATAAATTAGGTAAAAAAATTTGATTGGAAGATTGAAAATAGACATGAATTTTTCTTGGTATGGAATAATTTGTACATCATAGTACTTCATGGAATGTTTTTTTACAGTATCAGTATTGTGGTGAATCATCATGAATTTTTTAGAAACTACGCCACATTGGATTAAATTGATTTATTAATAATTAATTGTTGTAATTAATTATTTTGATATTGTCTTTTAATATTGGATCTGGAGTGGTGGTATGACCTTGCATGAGGTATTGTTAGACATGTTTGTGGTGGTGATGTTCTTAGTGATGTCTTAAATCCATGGTAGAGTTATATGTTCCCTAATAGAAATAGCTTATCTATTTGTTAATGTTTAAGTGTGCACATCTACAAAATTTCATGGGATATGGTGGAATGATTATAGACCAAGACCACCCTAAATAAAAATATAGGATAGATTTCGACCTCTTTTGCATGAAATAATTCCCCTATTACACTATGGATCAACAAGAATCCCCTTATTATAATGCCTCAAATGGGAGAGGGTCTCTATTGAGTCGATGTAAGAATTCGGATAGGTCACATGGTAGAAGACATGATGTGGGTATCATATGTAAGGTTCATGTAGTGAATCGACCCAGGTTACCCTCAAACCTCACACCTGACCCAATATTTCACATACCCAAAGGGCATTCCCGGTCCTCACAGGCTGTCCATAACCATCTATGAATCCAAAAATTAACCATATGAAACCATTTCACCCAACCCGGACAAACATATGGCATATATATAAAAAAAGTTAGAAATAGAGGAAGTCTAATAAATATATGAAATAACTATAATAAGACAACAGAAACCAAAAAAACTATAAAATTATGTAAAAAATCTAAGAGACAAGTCCAACTATAAAGGACCAAAACCAAAAAGCTACTCCATGTGATGGCATGGATAAACTTCCACCATCTCACTACCAGCTAACCAACACAATTACCACAAAACTTTGCTACCCCACTATGGTGCCTTCTTATTCCCTGCATTGGAATACATATATTAGTCTACACACCACTGAAGGGGAACACAATGTGTGAGATTACATGCTCAATAAAATACCTTTTAGGTGTTCTATAACAGGTCTTTGTACAAAAATTCATGTATTATCATATAAAATCAAACATGGAATGATATAAAAAATAGTAGTTTTGCGGAAAATATGGTAAAAATTTCCCCTTTATCAAAGTTCTAAAACTGAATTTGGTATATATGTGTCAAAGAATACATTAAATATCATCTCTCACAAGCATAGCCATTCATATCAATGATAAAACAAAAAATACAAGAAATATAAAATAGAAAAATAGGTATCATCCTACAAGATCCCTATAGACTAGACCAGAAATATACAAATACCACAATAAATAAAGTACACAATCTGGTTCATAGAACACATGCCTATTCAGCATAAGAATACGTCATTAGAACCCCCTCCCAACAATGTCAATATCGGTCCCCAACAATAATAGGTCAAGGAAGAAGAAAAAACTCCCAAGATAAAACATCATTATAATCACAAAAACATGGATGATGGCCTCAAGATAATATTTCATGCTAAGTACCCAAGGTAACCAATGTGTTCGTTTTCACAAATCCATTTCAATAATTTGAAATCCATTTCAACATCCATTACAATGCATTGACAATACCCCAATTCTTTCCATTTATCAGCATCTAGTGAAAACCCATTTTTCATTTATAATCCCTTTTAATAATATATAAATCAATCACGAAAATTCCATTTATTAAAATATTTATAAAGAAGTAAAAATAAGATTAATCAACATAGGCTAGATACAAGAACCACCTACCTCAAAACATGGGTCAAACTTGCCAGCAATGGGATCCACCACCAATGAAAATCCAATGACAGCAATGACGGTCTTAGAATATAATCAACATCTCAATATTGATTAAATTTATAAAATGTGGGGTTAGTAGAAAGGAGGAAACCCACATACCTCTAGGATGAACACCTGTCACACCACAACCAAAAAATAAACAACCAACAGAATGATACTGAACAACATATCAAGAAAAATACACAAATAAACACAAATTTAGACCACTGGATCCAATAACTAAACCCAAAGGTGCTACTATGAACAATTAAAAAGAAGAGGTATAAGGATCACTCACTACGTGAGTTTCATCAGAAATGTAATGAATATCGAATGCATAACAGAACAATCAAGATGGAATGTTGTCTCCAAAAATCATGAAAGTGGAACTTTAGGTTGATATCAAAGTAGAACATGTGGTTGAATGGATACAAAAAATCCAAAAGTTCCCCTAAAACATTCCTTATTAGGGAATTACATGATATTTAACTCCTCTATATGTCATGAAATACATGGTGTTCATGTATGTTGAATTTTTTTCCCCTAATATTAAAAATATGTTATTTAAATAACTCATTATGTGAAATAGATCGTGAAATAGCGTAACCTTTTAATGAATTAATCACCATCACAACATTCACCCATAAACTGTTACACATCATGTAACCTAGTTACATGGAGTGAAACACTTATTCATCCTATAGAAACCACATGTTAAATATGAGATTCTATAGAATATTTGACTCTAAAATCACATGTATCCTCCCCATTCTTTCTCATCCCCATATAAAAAATGATAATCAAGACTCGGTTAAAGATATTCCTAACATATCAGTAACATGTTGTTAGAAACTCTCCATCCTAAATAATTTTCTTTTCTATGAAGACATATAGTAGTTTTAATCCCCAAAAAATGATGATGTCACTGCTCCCTCGTCAATGAATAATGTTACTATGTATCATGAGAATATGATTCATGTCGTCATCTTTTTGTAGCCAATAGAATTGACTTCCCATGAAAGAGTTTCACTTTAGGGTCAAGGATCTGAACATTACTTTCCAAAAAAAAAAACTAGTTCTAACTCAATTTCTTCCCAACCCGGAATGTGAGAAGAATAAGGATGATACTTTTGAAGCTAAGAAATATGGGAATCATCATGAATTCCTTTCAACTAAACTAATAATTCTATCATATAAATAATATTCATGAGATCATATGAGAACTCAAATGTTCCAGCATATCTCGGAGCCAACATTCCATGTTTTCCAAGATGATGGTCACCCAAATGCGGGGAAACATTTAATAAAACCCATTCACCAAATGAAATCTATAGTGCATGATTTTTCTGATCTTCATATGTTTTCTATCGACTCAGGGTTGTTACCAGATGTAAATGTTCTTCCTGAATATTCACTAACATCCCCTGAACCAATCAAGGTCCAACTACAGATACTTTCCCACTTCATCTCAACAAATATTTTATATTCATGAGCACCCATAAAACACTTCAACATGATCAATCCCGACCTATGGATGAAAATTTTTTTAATAATAAAACTCAACCAATATTTTATAGATGTACCATGATCCACAAAAATCCAAGACACATCCATGAATCACATATTCTTGGATCTGAATTATGCACTCCGTCTGACCATTTGTATATGGATGTCAATTTCTGCTCAACATGACATGAGTTCCCATTTCATTTTGGTGAATCATCAAGAACATTGAGGAAAACATAGGATCCCATTACAAAACAAGAAAAGACGTACTCTCATGTAACAACCTAATATCCTCCACATAAATCATACTCAGATCATAAACCATAGTGGTATGTTGGTTTAGAATGAAATTAGAAGTCTTCGTCAATCGATCAACATCTACCAAGATTGAATTCCTCCCTCTGGTATTCTATCATAGTCCAACAAAAAAACCCATGGATCCCTCATCCCAGTTTGTAATCGTAACTAGAAGATAATGAATCAAACAATATTGTTTCAACTTCTCTGCATTTTTCCATTGGTAGGAATAATGGTTGGACACATAATATGCAAGGTGATGCTTCATAACTGACCACCAGATTCATTATATCATGACATAACACGTCATTGTAGTTCCTAAAAGAATGAACCAGGAAGAGATGTGATAATTTAAAAAGACTAAACTCCTCATAGATTCTAGTATGAGAACTAAATTACCAAATTTGATCATACCATATAAAGAGAGAAACCAACGTAAAATGGTCTCTCCATCATAAAGGCTTTGTCAAACTCAACTAAATTCATCATATGACTATTGGATGTACAAATAAGACTCTATGAGAGATAATGAAAACTAGACAATGGACAGAACCATAACAGAAATATCCTCCTGAGAATTTAAGTGCAACTGAGCAAAATAGACCCATAAGATTCCACTCCTCCTTTGATTCTCGAACAATATGTGACTATACTTTCCTACTAAGAGCCTCTACAATGACATTTCCCGTCCTTGGGGGTGTAAATATCAATGATAATAATCTGAAGGCATTGTACCCATCGTATCTATCTGATATTAAACTCTTTCTGAAAAAAGATATAACTCAAACTCTTATGATCAGAGATCATCGTGAACATATCCCAAAAAATATAGTTTTTTCGATATTTAAGTGCATGAATAATTATAGAAATATCTAAATAATTTGTAGGATAATTCTTCTAATTCTCCTGAAGCTGAAAAGATTTGTAAGCTACCACATGGACATCCTCTATAAGCATGCACCCAAAACTAGCACAAGAAGCATAAAAACACAATATACCCTTTATCGAGCTCAGGTAATATCAGAATACTGGTCGACATTATAATCCATTTAAGTTCATCAAAACACGACTTCCACATTGTATCCCATGCGAATTTCACTTCTTTCTTTGTAATAATAGTTAAATGTGATGCCTTATATGATAAATCCTTAAAAAACTATCAGCAGTATCGACCGAGACTCAAGAAGATCCATATCTCCAATTCATTGTGTGGATCTTTCAGATACTAGAAAGCATGAACTTTCGTAAGATCATCTATTAATCCATGTTCAAAAATCTTGTTCCTTTAAAAATTCACTTCTTGTTACTAGTATCTACATTTAAAATGTTTCCATTAAATTGGTGACTTATCATAATTTCTAGAACATAAATTTTATGGTGCGTGTTCTCATGATAATATTTGAAATAAATCAGGATATCATCCATGAACACTAACATATGTGTAATAAATTGATGGAATATATTATTCATCAAGGACTTAAAACTTAAGGAGTGTCAGTCATACCAAAAAGAATATCAATATAGTCATAATTTTCATACCTAATCTAGAAATATTTTTTCTATATATCAGACTTTAATCTCTGAGATGATGATAACCCGATTGAAGAACAATCATATAAAACCACATTTCCCCCTTTAAATGATCAAAAAAATCATCCACATGAGGAATATGATACTTGTTCATAACTGTTATCTAGTTCAACTTCTGACAGTCCACATAAAACTGAAGTGGGCCATATGTGTTCTAGGAAAAGTGAACAAGGGATTACCATTGAGAAAAATAGGTATAATGAATCATTTCTAAAACATTTCATCCAACTAAATCATGAGATCATTTAGCTCCTATAGTTCCATAAGATAAGAAGGTAACAATATCAGTTGTGTACCTTGAACTAGGTCAATCATAAGCCCTATCTCTCTCTTTAGAGAAAGACCATAGGTTTTTTAATGGATAACATTAGAAAAGGGTTGAATGATAATTGGAATATCAATAATAGAATAATATTCTCCAACCTAAATCACAATAGAAGACTATGAACACCTGAGCTCTGGGATAGAACGGTCTTGCATAACTGGACCTAAAGTCCTAATCCTCTGGAAACACATGAGATCTCCCATAGGCAGCAAAAAATGAAACACGGTGATGATAAAAATCATCCCCAACACAATGATAGAAAACGAAATCCATAATAATGAAGAAATCAAACAGATCTTGATCAAGAACAAGAAAATCCCATGCCAACTCCACTTTAGCTATTGCTAATCAACATGGAGGAAACTGAAACCCCTGCTCATTACTCATACCAAGAGGTGTATTTTTCTCAATTACAAAGGGATTATGTCCTGTTTAATGTTTATGAATATCAAGAAAACATTTAGATATAAATGAGTGAGAGGCACCAGTGATAAAAAAAAGAATTTCTACAGAATATTCAATAAGGATAATACCTCTCACTATTTCAAGACCAACATCTAATTCTATTGAACACTCTTCTCATACTTGAAATTGCTTCACTCTTGAGGTGTGTGGCTAGAGCATTGTAGTCCTTGTAGCCTATGACTACACTGCATTATCCTTTGGAGACAATGAAACATGAATAAAACAAGGAATATTCATAGCCTAAATAGAAAAACTATAAGTGAACAAGACGTCCAGTGTTGTTCCATGTTTTCCTTGTCATAGGACATGAATGCCTTTGGTGTCCAAAACATTCTACAATGATATAAAATCAGAGGAAAAATGCTATTTGAAGTAGACAGTGTGGAGGAGGCTCATTGTTATGACCCACCAAGACCCCTTCTATGATGATCCTTCCACATCATCTTCTTCCAATGCACGATACTAATTTTTTCACTAAATGGAAGAGAATATGAGGGAAAAAACATTTCCCACCATATCCATATCTTCCATCCTCTCTCTCTCTACTATCTATTCTTATGTATAAATATTCATCATAAGTAACCTGATCTGATATCCAGTCCCAAACCCTATAGGTACTTCTAAGCCTTAATCTATTCATTATTCATCACAACTGAAAAAATGGATAATCTCATAAAACTGATTAGTGTATGCCAACACCGAATACTCTCCCTGCTGTAATGATAGGAACTCCCAAGTCCTTTCCAACTTCAGGGACTCTAGGAAAAACTACTAGAAAAAAAGATTTTTGAAACCCTTCTAATCCCTGTCCACATGTCTGTCTTCCTGGACCATAGAATTACCCATCGGTTACAGAAATCCTCGAACCTGAACGCTACACCCTTTACCCTGATATTTTAGTTGTCACTAGAAATTAAAATATTTTTTTAATTATATCTATCCAGTCCTCTTCCACATGTATGTTTTTTCTGTCCCATAAATGGTTGTGGCTTCCCCATAAAGAATTCATGTGATTGATCTCCCTCTCATAAAGGTCCTTGATATACATCAACAACTGCATTCTAAACTCATGGTACATCCTTATCCATTGAACGAACTTCCAATACAATATTCTTGATTAGATTATAATCCAATAGTGGATTCCCTTGAGGACAATCAGTATAAAACTCCTAAAGAACTTGTGGAAGACATCTCGGAGGCATACTACATCACACCAGATCATAAGAATGATCAGAAAAGAGAGAAAATTTTATTATAAACTAGAAAACTCATAATAAGAAACAAATATATAAAATAACTCAATGTAATAGACACATATACCAAAATCTTTCATAAACAAGAGTCCCATAAAGATAATAGTGGGATATGAACTTAATGGAACATACCTATCAAGTCTTGAACACCCTATCTCTAATCTGACTGATGTCCCAGCACAAGGACTTTTCAGTTCATAAATCCTTTGATACAATTTTGTGATGAACCGGCCTAGGTTACCCTCAAACCTAGAACCTGGCCTAATTGGTCACATACCCAAAGGTAGTTCTAGATCTTCATGGTATGGAAACAATAACCCAAGCATCGAATAAGAAAAAAGAGTGGCCACTTTTTTCCAACCTGAACAAACATATAGAATATATAAACACAGAACGTAAGAAACAAAAGAAGTATAATAAAAATATTCCATAACTATAAGAAGAAAAAGAATAAAAAATAACTATCAATTTATCCATAAAAATCCAACAAATAAGTTCATCTATAAAGGACAAAAACCAAATAGAAACCCCTTGTGATGCTGAGGATTAATTCCCACCATCTCACCAGCAAATACCCAACAGAGCTGACATAAATCCTCATCACCTAATTGGGGAACCTTTCCTTTCCTACAATGGAATACATACATTGGTCTTCACACCACCAGAGGGGTTATTATGCTGTGATATTATAGGCACAATAGGATCCCACATAGTTGCTCCATAACAAATATCTATATAACAATTCTCATATTCTAATTTAAAAACATGGATTGTTATGTAGTAAAATAGTTTTACATAATACATGGAAAAACTTTACACCTTATTATAGTTCTAAAAAATATAGTATATAAATTTTAATGAATATACTCCATATCATCAATCTCATGCATAAAAAAGAATATAAATGCTAAAATAGAACTTCATGAAATAAAAAAAACGAACCACATGTATCAGCACGAAGGATAACTATAGGTTAGACTGGAATACTACTGATACCACAATCAATCAAGAACAAAACCTAGTTCCCAGAACACTGGCCTAGAAAGAAGAGGAATACCCCATGAGTAACCCCCCCAACAACATCACTATCTCTCCCCTAAAAGAATTAACCTATGAAATATAGGAAATACTCAGGAGAAGACCTCCTGGTAATCACAAAAAATGGATGATTTCCTCAATATAATCCTTCCACTTAAGTACCCAAGGTAACCCTTGTGCTCATTTTCAAAAATACATTTCAATTATTTGAATCACATTTCATATATATTTTACAAATTCATTTCAATTCATTAATAATACCCCCACTATTTCTATATATCAACAACCATGGAATCCCAATTTTTTTTCAAAACAATTCTCAACACAAACAAAACTACAATGCTAATTCTATGTATAAATTGGTTTAAAATAAAGAAAAATTATTTTCATCAATATCGATAGGAGATTGAACCTCCTACCTCAAAACTGGGTCTCACACGCCCACAATGGGATCCTCCAAAAATGGAAATCCAATGACATCAATGTAGGCCCTGTAATCCAATTCAAATATCATGTTTTATTCAATTTAAAAAATTTGGGTCAGAGGAATGGAGGAAACCCATGTACCTTATGAATGAAAACCTACTACACAACAACCATCAAAGGAATTCCCTCCATAATGAGATTTCAAAATAGATCTAGAAGAAGACATGAATAAACACCATTTTAAGCCAAATAAATTGATAACTCAACCCATTGGTGGTATTGTGATCATTGGAAAAGAATCGTTAGAATGATTACTCACTCGAAGAGGCACACATCAACTGCAACAAAGATCGAATGTAGAATGGATTGATCAGGAATGAGATGTGTCTCCAAAAATCATTATCATGGAAGTTTGGGTCGAGATAAAAGGAGAAGGATTGGTCAAATGGTCACCAAAATAGAAAATGACACCCTAAAACTTCCCTACTCATGGAATTTCCGGAGTTTTGACTCATTTACAAATCATGAAGTCCACTATGATCATGTACACTGAAAAAAATGTTATCTAGGATAAATAATATACTATTTAAACAACTCACAACATGAAATAGTTTTTCAGGTCATGTAACTATTCACAGTGTGAATCCCTTTAATTGATTGTATCCATCAACCATTAAACATCATGTAACCTATTTTCCCAGTGTGAAATCTTCTTACAGTCTGCAAAAACCCCCAGCTAAGGCTGAGTGTCTAACAAATATGTGACTTCACCATCACAGTTATCCTTCCAATTCCTTCTCATACCTAAATAGACAATGAAAAAAGAAAACCCTGGTGAGGTTAAAGATATACCTGATATATCATAAATGGTATATTAATGTTCCTAGGGATAGTTGGTTTGCGTAATAGGCATATGACCATGTATTGATTGTTATGATAGTCGTATATCTAACAAGTGGAAAGAATCAAATTTATGATATTGTATGGGGTCTTGGTTTTTTTATGAGTGGGATGAGACCTTCAGGACATGATGTGGGTGGTATATAGGGTCTTCGTCAATATAACATGCTCATAGTCCTCCCCTAGGATATGTCATATGATTCCAAAGTACATGTTAGGTTAATTGGTTATGGACTAAAAATTAGCATACCAATGTTTAATTATATACGTAATTAGACATCACTTGTTTTTTCTAGGGTCGAGATGAACCTTTGGGATGTATGGTATCCATGGTGTGAGGGATGTGGGTAGGTTTCAATTTGATGATGAGGTGCTAGGTATCATGTGACTAGAACCATACGGATGAGCTGAGGAGTTGTGTGGGGTGATAAATACACTTTTCTATTGTTACATGTATGTTATTAATAATTTTTTTAGAATAGGGATTACGTTTCATTTTTGGTGATGTGTATCCTAAGTCTTGTCCCCACTATTAGTGTGAAGGAGTCCCTGTTGGGTATGAAATTTATGTGAACCAAGTGTGAAATGGTGTGTTTTGAGTCAATTTTGGATTCTCCTTGAGTGATAAGGTAATTTTGTGGACCATTATATGAGTTATAAGGTATAAGACATGAAATATATGTGAAAAAGTGACATTACACGAGAGATAAGATATAGATAGGAATGAAATGATCATGTTGGGGTACAACTAATGACATGAAATGAGATAGGATGGTCAAAAAACCGAGAGTGATATGGTCTCCAAGATGTGACTTGATGTGGGATAAAATAATGATATATCATTGAGTGATATGGTCTATTATATTTGTGATTCCAAACTAGAGAGATGTTCCAAACGTTAAATGATAATGTAGAGGTCGAGCCTTAGTTGCATGCCCCCGAGAGAAACTGATTAGTTCGGTACATGGTGTATGACCCAACCCAGAGGGGGTATTTCTTAGGTCTTAGAAGACATCATACGCTTTATCCTCATGTATGGGTTAGGAATTGACTTTTAATCAAATTATGTGATCCTATTATGTCACCAAATAAGATATTTCATAGTATCATGGTGTCCTTGTTGGAACAAAATAATCTAAAAAGCATGTTTACCTACCTGAATTTTGTGGTGGCCATGTTATCACCTAATAACTATGTGATCAGTTATATTTCATTTTATTTTATTACCTCATGCATACATGAACATATGACTTCATATATTTTGTTTTATTGGCATGCCAATACTAATGTATAGACTCACACCCTACAAAAGAACTTTATGGTACATGCAGACCTTATATCAGTTTTATAGGTGGAGAACATGATGTGAAATGGTTCAGGATGGAGTATATTGATGGGTTATGAAGAAAGGGTTGTTGAGGCTCAATGATGGTAGTTGGGCCTTTCTTGATTTTATTTATTTGTTTTATTTTATTTATGTTATTGAATATATGGGTGATCGGTTGTTGTACGACTACATGATTCTATATGTAATATTTCATATAACATTGTTCTTTATTGATTTATCCATATTATAGTGTTTGTGATGGAAATTTTATGGTAGTTTTTCTATCATTTCATACATTGAATTTAGGGGACAGTCTCCCTATTACTTTTATTAGGCCCTTTTATCAAGTCAAGTTCCTATGGAAAATGATGATGTGCACCTGAGGTCACATAAATACTCAACCTAGGGAAATATAACATGGCCTCCAAACCAATAGATTATACTTTTTTATTTAGTATTATATTACACTAATTATAAATAAATGGATAAATAAAATGAAGACTATATATTTCATTCTCTGGGCCTCAGATAATGAAAAAAAAATTCTAGAAATATAATATTAGTAAGGTGAAGGTGGTCAATGGTAGCCTCTCAATGTGAATTTAAGGTAGGAGGATAAAATTTACTCCATGGAATCAATGGTGTTTTACGAATATTATTTTAAATAAATATTTTACTCAAAGTATTCTAATTAAAATATATAGAGAAATACATTAGTTAAGGAAAATGGTGGAAGAATCTTTTAGTTCCTATGAAGAACACATTATACGACTTTCAAGGATGGTTTTGGTTTTATCACTGACCAAAAAATAAAACATTTTCATTCGAGGTCTATATTTAATTTTTTTTAAAATGTTTAATACATGGGACTTAATATCAATGAATAAATCCTATGTTGTTATACCAATGTATAAATAGATATATGTGACTCCAATTAGTCTCAATGTTTTGGTGATAGGAATAAAAAAATTTATTTCTAGGGAAACTAAAATGATAAAACCATTTGAAGAAATAAAATTAATCTTTCGACATGTCAAAGATATAAAATGAATCATGAATATAAATACCTCTAAGGGATATTTTTATGCATATTTTTTAATAGATTTCTATGATGCACATTAATATAGAATAGAAATAGAGAGTCCAACAATGGAAATGGTTAAAAAAGAATTTTCATCCTAATGCACCACCCATACATCAATTATTGAATTATATAGTTTATGATCATTATGTCATAAAATGAACCAATAAAAGGGTGAACAATTAAAATAAACCTAAAAAATCCCTACATATAAGAAAATGGAAAGCCTATTAATCAAAATTACTCAAGTTTGTCTTGAAAATTAACTAGTTAAAGGTATACACACAATCCACTCAAGAACTAAAAATTTCACATTCGATTCTTGTTTTAACAACAAATTTATAACACGAAGATATTTTATAGGCATAAAATAACCACATAAATAGCTATATATTTTTAAATTAGTTTTCAATTCTATTGGTAAAATGACTAAATATCTAGTCTATGATGCCTCCTCGATTGTTGTCAATGGGAATGTGATTCTTAAAAATTCTCTTAATCTCAATTTAGTTAGATTTACTGTGATTTTAGTCATGTATTATATATCCAAATATATATCTCATTTCAAACTATCCCACATAAATTGATTTTTAGATGTTTTAACACAAATTTGTTTTATTATAGGGATGTCTCATTTTATATCCCATGTCAAACTATGATCATCTATTAGTGAAAATACGGCCAGAAACACAAAATGGAAATAAATTCCATTATATGGGTATTCATACACAATCATGAGGGGTATGTTTCATAAATAACATGGGAAAGACACAATATTGATGATACTCTAATGGTGAGTCAATAAATTTATGTTTCTTCTAACTAGTTTTATGGTCTTCCACAAGATCATGGGGTATATTTTTTTCGAACTCACACCAAGGGTAATGATTATTTAAAATACACTATAGGTTATAGACCTAATCAAATTTTTGGAATTGAAGAAGAAAATCTAGGAGAACCTATTTAAGGGTTTTATACTCACAGGTTCTTCACCATGGTGTTCACAAATTCACTTTTTAATGAAGAAATATGCATGTATTCATCTCTTCAAAAATTATTATCATAATAAAATATATCATTCAATAGCATGTATCCTCTAATAAATATTGATAACTTGTTTGATAAGATATGTGGTTTTTGAAATGTCTCAATGATTTAACTTTGTCTTAGATATCAAAAATTAAGAGTAAAATAGGAGGATATACCTATTATATAATTTGGGAACTATAATTTCATGGGGATTTAAGTTAAAATAACAAATATATCCTCTTTCTTCATGAGTATTATGAATAGTGTCTTTACAGTATACCATAATTAATATTGGAAAATATTTATATGTGATATTCATATATATTTCAAGATAAAGGAAGAGTATTTTGATCATTTATGGTCTGTTCTAAATACCATTTGGAAGGGTTTGTTTTATGCCATGTTTACCATGTTTGAATTATGGATATACAAAGAGTAATTAGAAGGCTACATAAAAAAATCTTATACTGATTCTATGGATCCTTTAAATAGATAGGTGATTGGAAAATATTACAAGAACACCAAAATAATAGTGATTTGTAGTTTTATTTACTTTGTTTTATATTATCGATGCTTTGTGGTATGTTTTCAGAATAATTCAATCCACATAAAAATTTAACTCAAAAGCAAGTCAAGTATCCTGGTTTAGATGAATTTGAAAGAAAATTCAAGGATATTAAGGTGTCTTTAGAAGAAAAATTATAAACACACTACAATTGAAAAAAATATGGTGAATTGATATATTGTGATGCATAAATAAAGGGAGTAATATGTCTCCCCATAAAAAATTATATGGTGGTAGCTCATTCTTCACCATAATTAATAGTTCAAAATAATGATTACAAGATGGATGATTTAGATCTAGTATGATTACGATTTTAATTAGTGATACTAATTCATTTTATTTATTGTGAGAAGTTTGAAATATATACTAATCATACATTCTTAAATTACATATTTACACATAATGATTTTAATTTTTTCTAAAGATGATAGTGGGATTTGATCAAAGATAATGAAATCTTAATACATTACCTCCCTAGGAAAGAAAATATGTGGATTATGCTTTGAGTATAAATGATGATTCTACCATATCATTAATGAGAATTGAAAGATACCTAATCTAAAAAGATTTGAAAAGGCTGGTCCTTCAAATAATAAGGGATGAAAGGCATAATATCATTCCTAAACGAATGAATAATCCATAATTTTTAATCTCAAGGTGGAATTGAGGGATTATATAGACCTACAAAATGTTTTATGAAATGTTCTAGTGTTTAAAATTGAAAACTATGGAATTATAATATTCAGTAAATTAATATATTCTCAATGATCTCTAAAAATTGAATTGGGAGTTATAGTCATGACCTGGTATTTTAGATCATATGAAATGAATTCTAGGTCCTATAACATTTCCTACTTGTAACACCCAACATAGATAAATAAAAAAATATTATAAACAAATTATTACTATGGCAATAATAATCGATATGATGGTAAATTTTTTAAAATGGTAACATTAGAAGACAAACTATTAAAAAAATTTAGGTTGTATTTTAATGAAATTTTCGTCATAAATTTCATTACATTAAATGAATTTTTTGTAAAAAATAAATTTAATATTATAAAACAAATTTTTTTTTGGAATTCATGACATCAAATTATATTATGATGAACTTTTGAAAATTTTTATAATGATTTTTTTAATAAAGTAGTGAATATTATTAATTTTTGGCATATCATCACATTTATACGAATTAAAAGTTTTTGAAAAAAAAATTATTTAAAAGATATATATTTATGATGTAAATAATAATTTAAAAATATTATTATGAATTTTCAAACAAATGAATAACATTTTAGAAAATCAAGTGATATCTTATAAAAAACTCTTTCATATCTATTTATTTAATTAGACTTATTCTTGAGGAAATTAATATTTCAATTTAAATTTATGAAAATTAAATCTTATATTAAAAATATTGTTATTCTTACTATCATTAGAATCACTAGCATGGATAATTCTTTCCAAAACAAAATAAATATTATTAAATAAAATTTTTTACAAAAAATTAGTTTTTACATATTACATGCACTAATGTTAAGATTAAATTCCCAAAAAAATAGAAAGTTAAATTGTTAAAAATTCATCATATATTTATATAATAATTTTTATTTTATTTTATATGGAAATTAAATTTTTAGGTAAGAAATATTTATTATTAGGATTAATGAAAATTACCATGATAATGGTTAAACAATTACATTAAAATTATTATTATTATTTATATAATGGAATTTATATCAAATAAATTAAACTTAAATCTATTAATTAATGGTTCCAATATAACTTTTAAATTTATAAATAAATATACTATCACTCATTTAATGCTTAATCAATACTAAATAAAATTAAGAGTACATAATGATAAAAATGTAAATTTTACCACTAAAATAATTTTCCTACGTATTATATGTTATAATTTAAAGGTAAATATAATAATTTAAAGGGATTTATTTTTATTAAATAAATGTTAAATTTAGTTCCATAACACCAAAATTTTGTAATAAGGGATTTTATATATTTTAAATAGAGTATAAAGTTATTATGTCAAAAACAATTTACTTAGTGTAAAAGTAACAACTTATTTGGTAAAAACTATTTAAAATTTTTACAAAATAAAAAGAAACAATTTTTTGACTATTAATTAAACCAAATAAAACCCAATATTCACTACATTAAATCATTGGAGTCATTGAGAATGGAATAGTGTTATGTAATTGTTAAAATATAAAGGGAGTTTCCAAAATCAATAGTTTCTCCTCTTATAAAGGGGGTCGCTTAAACCCTTTAAAAATCCACCTAAAAATCTATATTTCCATGTAATTACTGATAAATATCTTCTAATAGAAGTACCATACTGTTTATTTGACCCATGGTCACATTATATCAGCCCAATCCATTCAATTCTAAGGAGTTATCCAAGAAAAATGAAGTCTCCAATGTAAGTATTATCTCTTTATTAAGTTTTTCTCCAAAATATTCCTCTTAAATATATAATTTAACCCTAACATTATAATGATATCTGTGTGAATATTATGTTATATGTTATATTATTGATGTAATAGCCATTATTTATTCCTCTCCGCCCGCCACGAAAAACAAAAGCGTCTCTAGTGTGGAATGCCACCTCCATAAAGTCATGTCTTTCATTTTTATTTATCATTATAAATTTCTAATAAAAATGATTTAGTTGTTGAATAAATATGATATATATAATATAACCATGATTCTGAACATTAAAATTTTCACTTAACTTTTTTCCCTCTAATTTTTTGTGAAATGGAAACATTAATCATCTGTACGTGTGAATTAAAGCCTCCATGAAAAATGAGCTTTATTTTTCATCAGCACCCATCATAACAGGATTTAAAAATATATTTAATATATAAACTCTTTTTCATATAAGTATTAATTTTTTTGATATTTTGATAATATTTCATAACACTTTCTAATATGGTCACCGTAAATAAGGAGTTGCGAAAACATTTACCAAATAATCTCAAGTAACTGACATTAGCATAAAAAAGTATTATTAAAACATTCATATGATAATAATTGATAAATATTAAACAAAATGAATAATAATAATATTATTAAGAATGGATCTTATAGAGTTCATGTTAATATTAAGGAATTTAATCACATGCATAGAAGGAATATGGATCATTGTAAGTGATATCATCTCATTTTTCCTTCACTGATCCACAATTCATATTTATACCCCAATTATTGTTTATGTTGAGTGTATCCTAATGATTTGACATTAAATTTCCTGAATTATATTTTATAAACGGTATTTTCATTTTAATTATATGATCTCCCTTTCATGGGGTTTTAGATGGAATTTTATGCTTGGCCGTAAGGGTTTCTTTTTATGAAATTTGAATCCCTTGAAAAAATTTTAATCTATACATCATTATTCTATTTAAATGGTGTTAGTAATTTTATATTTTTATTATATATTATGGTACAATTATATTTGAGGATGTTTTTTTATATTTAATTTTATTCCTCCAATTCCTTTTTGATTCAAATGATCAAATTGATATTAGGGGATTTGGTGACTCAAATTATTTTCTTTGGTGATAATTACTACTATTTGAATATTATCTTTCATGTTTGATAAATTATAACCTATTATTATTTAATTTATTAATTTAAACACATTTTCCTAAGAAATTATATCTCTAACCAATGTTTTCTTCTATTATAGAACCTTGGTTTCATGATAATTAATTTTTTAAACAATTCTCATTTCATTTAATATATTTTTCATCTGTATCCATGTTTTTACATCCAAAAAAATTTATTCTTTACATAGTGGAATATAAAATTATTTTCACATCCAATGATAATTTTTCTACCCTTTATTCCTTTTAAATCAAATTATTAGTCATCCTTCTAACAATTTTGGTTTTCAAAATAGTTATTCATAAATGATCGAAGATATTTTCCATCCATTAAAAATAGATTTTATATAATACTCTCTACATTTTATTTTACTAAATATTATATATTAAAAATATTTTTTAATTTTTAAATATTTTTAATATTGTTTTCAAGAGTATTATCCTTACCTTTTCAAATTTATTTTGAAAGTTTAATGTTGTAAATGTTTTTGTGAGAAATAATATATTTTTACTTATACTTATAATTCTTGGAATATCCTTCATGATGTGATGTTTTGGTCCCATTTTATATGTTATTAAGATACGATTTATTCTTGAAATTTGTAGTAATGATTTCCTATCATTTCATGTGGTCATATTTTGTTATTTTTTGAATGGTTTATGAAACACATTTATTTCCTTTGATTTTTGAAGATATGTCTGTTGTTGATTTTTTAATGTCATGCATATGAATGTATGAAGAATGGTGGGGTCTTATATTGACATTTAATATTTTTTTAGGTTTTATATCACATGATATGATCAAGTGATTTCTGAATAAGTTTAAGGAATCATTATTCACAAGTATTTTTCATGAATTATTTATTGGAAGCGTTGTTCAATATTATTATTCGTGAATGAGATACGTGGAGCTTTGTTCATAAGTTCTTGAGTAAACATAATTTAGAAGGATTTATTCAAAAGATTTTATATAATTATGTTTGTGTCAAATTTTAAATTTTTTATCATGTTATGCATTTATTTAAATGTGATTTTCATTTCAATGATGTTCCATGTTTTAATGATTAGCTCTTATTTTTAAATTATTACTCACTCTTATGTTAAAATCTCATGTTATATGACTATTGAGATGTTTTGTTTCCATGTCAAGTGTTTTATTCTTCCTTAATTATCTATTTAGGATATTATGTTGGTAAATCATGTCTTGGGATTTTCATATATGGTCTTACAATCTTTTTATTATGATATTAATGTCTCCCACATTTTCTCCTTCATGTTATGGAATGTTTTTTCCTTACTAATCATCTAAGCTCACCCCTTTGTTTTGTTTCTAATCACCATGTTATAAATATTATTTTTTCATGTGATATATGTAGTAATATTTTTATATGATCATGATTATGATGAAATGTTCACAAGATGAGTGAAAGAAGATGTTCAGAAAGAAAATATCCTAGATACTAATACATTACATCATTATGTTTTTTGAACTGATTGTGAGATATAGAATTTAAACCTTGAGATTAATTTATTGTTTAAGTTATGTTTATTCATTGCTATCTCAAGTTTGTATCAGAGAAGAGTTTGGTTATTTATGGAGATTAGTTTAGATATCTATAGTGAAAACCTTAGGGGAAATTTTATGGGTTGAATATAGTTATAGAATAACATTTTAATGTATTGATAAAGTAAATATTATGTGGTTCTCCAATTAAAAAAATCCTTATATATATAATATATGTGGATGAAAGTACTAGAAAAAGGTACCTAGTGGTAATAACCCACAAGAGTGTGTTATGTGTTAACTCAATCGTCACCTCACACATTACAAAGATTCCTAACTGCGCACCTGGTTTGACACTCCTAAGGGATATTATTTGGTTAATTCAGATTCTACTAAAAAAACATTATGAAGGATTTTATTATAAATTGAACATGAATAATTAGAAAACCGAGTTAGAATATCTCATTGGGTAACCAATATAGAGTTATGTGTTGAACCAATTCTTTCATAGTTTAAATTAAATCATTCATTGGTGATGACAACATTTTATTTTAATTTTCAAATACATATTTTTTATTTTATCATTAAAATTGTGGTTCATATTAAAACAGGATTATGACAATGAGGCAGTTAATGGTATTTATCTAGAGACTACTTTTTCTTATAATTGAATAAGGATACACAATTAAATGGTAGATAATCTTAGTATATGAGTTTTATAATGGAAAATGTGTTCTTCTATGTCTTACATAATGTACTTATGTTGATATAATAATATATTTCGAATCTTGATACACTTAGATATTCATTATAGTGAGTGATATTTATCGATTATATTTGGGTATGTTTTAAAAGTTAAGAGTATTGTATGAGATATCTACTGATCTGTCATAAACAGTTTTAGTTCAATTATTAGGAATCATATACTAAATGGTATTAATAACATTGAAAAGTAATTTTATGAATAGTTCATATTTTTTGGGATAATTATTAAAGAATTAATGATTCATGTATTGTTAATAATGTGATTAATATATTATTTTTTAGGATATTAAAAGGTGGTTTTGTATATAATATGTTTATTTTATAGTATTTGTACCCATGTGATTTATAATTGATTCGTGATATTTCTAGTGAATTTCATCACATTTTTGGGGATTATGATATAAATTATAAAGAGTGTGACCATATGAAGTAGTGGTTAATACCTTTTAGGGTTAAAAATGAAGTCAATATTTTTAGTAATATGTAACTTTATTTGGATTTATTGAAGTATAGCCTCAAATGTTTTGGAAAAGTTATACTCTATAGAATATATGTTTAGTTTATAAATAATTAATGTTGTTTGTGAAAATATAAGTATTATTATCCAGTTTATGAAAAGTAATTTGATGTTACATTGGAATTTAAATTGAGAATAATGAGTTTATATATAATACACTCAACTAATTTAATTCGTGATTAATAATTAAAATTTCGAGGAAGCAATTTAAATAAGGTGGTATAATGTAATGACTTATTATTTCAGATCCCTTGAAAAGAATTCTATGTTCAATAACCAAAATACAATTTTAAATCAAAAAAACCACAAAATTATAGAAAAAACAATACAACTAAACCTATAATAATCTATAAGGTGGTAAAAAATTAAAAAGTATTTATTTTCTGAAGATAAACAACTAACATTATTTATATTATATTTAAAAGATGATTCTTTATATATTTTATTTTTTCTTATGATATATAAATATTATATTATTATAATTATAATTTCAAAGTATAAACCCCATTTTTTAATTCTGCATAATAATATTACCATAGGATGATGTTATTAGAATTTATGTTAAATTACTTATTTTGAAGATTATAGTGAATAATACTGATTTTGAAAATAACATCACTTTTTAATAAATTATATGTTTTGAAAATATTATAAATATAAAAACAAATATAACTATAAAATAAAATTAATATTTTAAAGTCAATTTTTAAATTTATAATACCCATAATTATTATTTAAGAAAATAGTGTTATATTTTTTAAAAAAACTATTTTCTATCTATTACTATAATATATTTTACACATGACAAATTTAGGATTATGATTTATTATAATTTAAAATAACTATAAAAATATTTGTAAAAATGTTATTAATGTCATTAAAATAAATATCATTGAAAATTCATTCTTATGCATAAACATTATTCTTAAATATACAGTTTTCATTAAATGAGATTTTACACGTTATATGCACTACAATGAAGATTAATTTCCATATATATTGAAATCGAATTTTAAAATATTAAAATTATAATAAATATATTATTTTTATATTATTTAAATTTTAAATTTTCATTTCATATTTATAAATTTATGTTATTAATATTTAGGTTAATTTTAATGATAATTGTGAAATAATTAATTTAAAATTATTTTCTATTAACATCACGGTATTTATATAAACTAATTAAATTGGAATAATTGAAATAATTAATATTATATGATGTATAATCAAGTAAAGAAATATATTAACACCAATTTAATGGATAATCATAACTAAAAATTATTAGTTATCCATAATGCCGAAAATGGAATTCTTCCACTAAAATAGTTTTTCAATATATTATATGTTTTAATTTAAAAGTAAACATTATAATTTTTAGAAATTAACTTTAATTAAATAGAGTTTATATTTAGGTCAATCACACCCAAATTTTTTTGTATCAATTATTATTTTTATTTCTAATAAGGTATAAAATCACATAGTTAAAATAGTTACCTAGTTTAAAAGTAAAAGAGAAATATTTATGGAAACAGTGATAAAAATATATACAATATGAAATCATGTTCGGATTGAAATATATGAGTCTATATCAACTGGAATACACATCAATCTCTATTATTTATAATAATTAGTTCCATATAACTTGAAATAGTGTCATGGAAATATTAAAATATAAACTGTGTTTCCAAAACATCAATTTTCTACCCATATAAAAGGGGGTCACATATAACCTTTCAATCATGTAACAATCATTCAATTTTTAATTAAATAAAATCCCAAATATTCTCTAATAGATGTCCCGGACACTTTATTAATCCAATAGTTAATGTTGGAGAAGGTTCCATAGAACCAAATTCTATGTACATTATGATAAAATGTATTAATGTTTTTTGAATATTAATAAACTACTTATCACATCATGAGTGTTCTTATGCCTAAAATTACTTTTGATAATTTCCCAAGAGTATCTATCACACAAAAAATCATATCAGTTCTCTGCTATGATTAGAACTGCGAAGTGCTACGACACTATTCTAAAATATAATTTCTATATCTATAAGATATCATTTAAGGGAAAATGATACAAGATATTTGGGGTGGAGATTTATATGCCTTTTAGGTACTACCTCATGGTGTAATCCATTGGTAATATCTATTTGGGTATTATAGAGCATGGACCACTAGTTAGAAATCCACATTTATACATGTCATTAGATGTCCCTATCAGATGATGTGTGTATTGGTCCTTAGACATTGAAATTATTATTAATTAGTACTATGAGTCACGTACTTTGATTTATGGATGATAACTATGACATAAGATGTTCATGATGAGGTAGGTTATGTTGGGTGCATCATTAGTAAATTACATTAATGAATAATGTGAGCATTTATTTATCCCTTATATTCATTAATGGAAGTTAATATCTCAATTCCATTGATGGAGATGATATAGCCCAAATAAATCCATTCTTCTATTCCCAATTGGAATGTAATATTCCCATAAATTCAATGAAAGAGTCATAGAGCACATAGGCTTATTGTACCTCCACGAAACGTAATAGATTATAGATATTGTGATAAAAGGATTATATTACAGATTTGTATGATCGAAATATGAATGTAGATACTCAATTACAAGAGGTGGTGAATTGTAATTTTAAAAACCTTTTTTATGCTTACAGAAAAATATGTTTGACAAAGTTAAACAAGTTAAATTCAGAAGGCCACTTTTAGTTCTACAAACATGCTAGGTTCCGAAAATGTGGTACCAGAATTTAATTTTAAGTAAAGTTTACAAGAAAATGATTATACCTTAAAGAATATAGACTCTTACTTATTAGAGTATAAAAAAGAAAAAAAAAGTATAATAAGATTATACATTCATCCTTTTCCAAAATTGAGAGGAAATAAACTTCAAACAAAGAAATAACAAGTATAAAATATTTTAACTCAAAGAAAAGGGTATCCGACAACGTCGGATAAAGGTACCTTGATATTTAATTTCAAGAAAGTCTATCTTACCAACACCAGTGTAAGCCCTCAATAATAATATCAGATATTGTCATGCTATCCCCACAAGACATCTAACTTTAAGGTAGTTGAAACTTGTATTTTCCTATTAATTTAAGTCCTCAAAATTTAACGTAGTCAACACCTCTGACTTTCTACCCCCATAAGTACTCGATAGTATACAACAACAGTTAGAGTCGTGCGATGAAAACTGAAAAATATGTTTAGTACACACAAGGAATGAGAGTCTCTCTCTCTAGAAATCACTTCAGCAGCATGAAATAACTAGAGTGATGAACATTCCATGATCTCGTTCAAATGAGCTCTTATTTATAGTCATTTCTCCAATTGTCAACTCCCACCTCCAATGGTTATATTTTTCATTGAATTTGGGAGGTATATGTACAAATGTCACTCAAACAATGGTTAGTTAGAAATAGATTGTACGACATCGCTTCATCACTACATCAAGTGTTAAAAAAATAAGATTTCTTATCCAAATTAAATTTTCTAGAGTCCAAGGAAAAAAAGTTTGGAGTCTTGAAATACAAACACTTGGAAAATATGAATCATGGATATTCAAATTCTGTTCTTAAAAGAATTCGGAACCTGAATTCTATAAATTTCAGAGTCCTAAATCGAATGGATTCAAAGTCAGAATTCTGAAGAATACGGAGTTTGAATTATGAGGAATCTGGAGTTTGAATTATAAGGATTTAAGAGTTTGAATTATAAGGAATTGGGAGTCTAAATTCTGATGAATTTGTAGCTAGAATGATGAGGAATTCAGAGTATGAATTTCAATGAATTCAATGTCTATATTTCAGAGAATTTTGTGTCAGAATTTCATAGAATTTGGAGTCTGGATTTCAATTAATTTAATGTCTGAATTTTGAGGAATTCAGAGTCGAAATATTAGTGAATTTGGAGACTGAATTTTATAGAATTCATAGTCTGAATTTCAGAGAATTTGGAGTCTGAATTTCATATAATTTGGAGTCTGAATTTTATAGAATACGAAGTCTGAAAACACAATAATCTATAACCATGGATTAATAGGATTCTGAGGTTTTAGATGTGAAACCAATTTTTAGGCATTAGAAACAAAATGGGAAAGAATTAGAGACACTATAATATGGAGAATAAAAACATAGGTAAGGATAATGTTTCCTTGGGAAAGGAAAATTTTCCTTCTTATGATAATTTTTAGGGAAAATAATATTTTCCTTAAGATTGGGTGTTTGTGATTTTCAAAACATGAAGGAATGGAAAAGTCATAAGAAAACCTTATTGACTCAATAATCTCCCCTTTTTGGAAAGCACATACATCATTACGAAAATGAATATAAAGACATGGAGTTTATATGGACTTCATACTAAACACATATCTCTCTTTACATATGGATTATAGTGAATTTTACTAACTCCCCCTTAGGTTTTGAAATCCCTACGGATCGTATTAATGATTTCATGAATGAGATTTTACATTTTCATTCATACATAAATCTTCTTTGATAATAACTACTCCGTAGATGAACCCCCCCTTACATAGGGAAATCACTTCTTTACATAGAATTATTTTTATCATTCCTTTCTCCCCCTTTGTGATTTTAAAAAAGGAATAAAGAGAATGGAAAAAATTATGGAACCTAAAAAATTAGTACTAACCAAACAAATATATGGTGAACAACCAAAATTCCAATATGATTGATAGAATTTTTTCAAAGAAGAAAATAATACAAAATATTGGAATGGGGTAGAATCATCCTTCTTTATAATTTGACATTAAATTATTTAAAATAGTTTTTAGCTTTTTTTATCTCCTGGTGATCTTCTTCCACACGCTTGAGCAGCTGATCTTGAGCTTCATTTTTCTTTTTTAAGGCTTTGATATTTTCTTCCTGAGTCTTAATAATATCGGCTTGAGCCTTCAAGATTTCTTCTTTCTTAACAAAATTTTCTTCAAACTCAATTCTGAGATCTAGTTCTCTCTTCCAATTCATATCCACTTAATTAAGCTTCCCACTCAAGTCCCTGACTTCTTACTTCATGGTTTTCTGTTCGAGAGTAAGCTTTTCTTCCAAACTCTTAGTAAGATCAGTAAACATCCCATCTTCAGTATCAAAGGCATCCCCTACACTTTCGTGAAATTTAACAAAGGCTCTCGGATCCTCGATAGTTTTTCGTGACCAAATTATAATATTCATGGATGATCTTTATGGTCATAATATTAAATGAAGAAGGTTTTTAAATCTGTGTCAAGCTTCACAAACATAACCATAAGCATGGTGACTGAATTTTCTTTCTGATCAAACCAATACTAAAGCATCTGAAATCTTGACTCTATAATTAGTAATAAGGTAATTGTATCAACCATCTTCTTTAAAGATTATACCACAAAATTATGTCTAAGAGAGGATCATTTTAAATCAAAGTGTTTGGTTGGTGAGGATTATTTTTCTAAATATTCAGATTTCATCTTCGACGAAGAACCAACACCTTTATTTTTCACCATAGATTACTTTGGTGTATCATCCAACAACTCCTTTCCCTTATTAACTCTCGGAATGATATCTTCTATTTTGGGTGATTCATTCTCCCTATAATATAACAAAAAAATTTATCTTCCTTAGTATTTTCTTTCTCAGCACCTTCCACAATACCCTAGTGTTGAATAAAATCATGATTACTACACTCTTCTTCAGATAGATTATTCACTTCTTCCTGACTGGTTTCTTCTTTTCCTGTTGAAGAAAGTTTTGATGATTGTTCTTCAGAGGTTCAGATTGATAGTTTATCAGAAGGACTCTTCTTCTCATGATAATCCACTAACTTCCTTATCATTTCTTCAGTATCACCACATCCTTCCTCTTTTTCTTCCCCTTCTTCCTCTTTAAATATTTATTATTCTTGTTCTAGTTCCTGAATTACTACCTTCGTTTCCTAAGTCACAGTGAGTGATTCCTTCATATATGATTCGGGTACATGGATGTGTTCATTGATTTTTTCAGCTTCCTTAAGAAGGGATTTAACAATCTTGGCTTTAAATATTTTCTTCCTTTGCTTCATTTCATTATCTTGCTTTTCAAGATCTTTATCAACCTATAACTTCAAGGATTTTTCCTCAGCAGGTGCCCTGCCAAATGTTGGATCCCTTTTCTTCATGTTTTCTGTGTATTCTTTACACATAGCCACCACTTCATCGGGATATGTCATTTTATTCTTTGGTTTTTGGGGTGCTGATTGAGTTTCCGTAGATGCATGGATTTTTTCCTTTTCTTCAGTTTCATTTACCTTCCTTTTCCTTCCACCCTTCATGGATGTTTCCAAAACGTCCAATTTCATTGAAAGATAATTGATTTATGATTTATAAAAATCACTAAAATCCTTGGATTTACTACTAAATCCAACATTCATCATTTTCAAGGTATCATCTCTAAGTAACATAACCTTGTAATATATTAGAATAGAACTGCATGGGATATTGAATGAATGTAAAACAAGAAATATAATTTTGGAAATAATGGCTAGATACATGATGATTTGAGACATAAAATATACATTCTTGATATTCTAAATTGTAATCAAAATATACTTCACCAAAATTTATCTTCCCTAGGTATACCAAAATATCCAAAATATAGATGATCATTTTTATCAGTGTATCCTTATCCCCTTTTCTCAGAATGATAAAACCATGAACCCATAATTCAAGAATCCAATGGGTTGTAGATAGATGAAAAATCTTTTGAGTCGTCACTTCTTTCAAGCCAAGGCACTCTAAATCCTTTTCCTTTTCAAACGAACCTGATACATCTGGTAATTTATGAGTGCCAAATTCAGCTTCACATTTATATGGAATTCTAATTAGGCTTGTGACATTTGTGTATGAAAGGGAGTAGGTCTTTATATAACAATTGAATGAAAACATGTCTCTCCCTTGTTCGTTGAAAAAACATACAGACTCATAAAATTCAATCAACAACTTCATATAAACCAGATCCTCCACCTTTAGTTTTGATACACATAGGCTCTCCCATCCAATCAGCTTGATATTCCTTGAAATGATAGAATCATATTTAGAAAGTAATTTTGGATCAACTAACCTCTCTCTCTATATTTTTCATTTTTTTAGATTTACTTTAGAGAAGAGATTTACTTCTAAGTAGAAGCTTGAATAAACATTCAGAATTAAGAGAACCCTAAATATTCAGAACAACCGTAAGTAGAGAAGCATGGATTCAGCACGGGATAGAATTGATGATCTATGTGGGAAACAATTGGGCGGGGGGGGGGGGGGTCCTTTTATTGGTGTTTGAGTCAACAGAGTAGCTTCCTTGATTGATCCAATAGATGAAAAACTCTTTATGACATCTAACCGTTGAGATGATAGTTGAAAAATAAATTTGTTAGGTTTTAATATTTTGAGGTTTTTATAAATAAAAAATCTGATTTAAGGAAAAGTGAATCCGAAAAATTTAAAGAAAATGAAAATACCAACATGTTAAAAAATTATTACGAACATTTATGAAAGGAAACATACCTTCAAGATTTAGAGGAAATTATTCGTACTGATGAAAATTTCTCATGAAGAACATTGGATAACGAAAAAAATTTGGCTACAAAATTTTGATTATGAAAAAACTTGATTATGAAAATTTTGATTACAAAAATTTTGAATAAAAGGAAAATGCACTCCCTCTATGAAAAGGAGTTTCTTACTGTAAGGAGATATATTTCAACAAAAAAGTTAATATGGAAGATTACATTACAGTTATCATTCCTAACTTCTGTTTCATATATAAAAATCAATCAAAGGGTGAATATTTTTTGAAAATATCAGCAAGTTGATGTTGCATTCCGATAAATTAAAGAATGATATCTTTTTTTGTCTGTGATACCTAAAAAAGTGATGCCTAATATCTATATGTTTTTAACATGATTTATGTTCATGAATTTTACTTATGTAAATGGAACTAATATTATCACACATTATTTCTTTTTTGGTAAAACTCATACCATAGTCTGTGAGTGTGTGTTGCATCCACAACACATGAGCACACCAACTTTAAGCAGCAAAATCTTCAGCTTTAGCAGTGGAAAGTGATACTGAGTGTTTCTTTAAGCATGACTAATAAACTAATTAATCTATTTTGAAAATAAATGTTTTGTAAATGATTTTAAAATCCAGTCTACATCCACTATTGTCAGTATCTGAAAATCATTTTAAAACAAAATAATTTCTAGAATTATAAAAGTGTCCTAAATCAATGGTTCCCTTTAAATAGAAAAATATTTTTTTCACTACCATTAAATGAGATTCCATAGGATTTGATTGATATGTTTCACATAAGAATAATGAAAACATTAATTTTTATGACTAGCTATGAAGTATAGTAGACATCCTATCATGCCTCTAAATGATGTTTGATCTACCAGTTTTCCAATTTCATCAAGATCAAGTGAATTTGAGGTACCAATGGGAGTATTTATAATCTTGGAGTTTACATATCCATACTTTTTAAAATATATTTACAATACATATGATGAGATATATAAGTTATTTCTAGTTTTTGAGAAAATTGAAAATCTCAGAAAAATGTTAACTCACCCATTTTACTCATTTAGAACTCATTATTCATTAGATACGCAAATGAATCAGTTAAAGATTTCTTAGTTGAATTAAATATAATGTCATCAACATTAATTTGAATAATAAATACATTTTACTTATCTTTAATTATAAAGAGTGTTGGATCAGAATTTCCCTTAACATAATTGTTTGGTAACAAAAATCATTTATGTCTATCATATCAGGATCTAGGGGAATTTTTAAGTTTATATAAGGCTTTCATATGTTTTAAAAAATGTTTATTATGTTTTGTATCTTAAAAACTAGGGGTAGTTCAACAAAAAATTCATCTTGGACATAACAATTAATGAAATAAATTTTAACAACAATTTTAAAAAGGTTGTAATTAATGAATGCTGCAAAGGCCAGAAAAATAGGAATAGATTCAAGTCTAGCTTCTCAATAATATATTTATTAATAGTCTAATAATTCTTATTTATTATATCATTTAGCAACTAATATGTCCTTATTTATTACAATGATTCAATTTTCATCACACTTATTTTTGAATACCCATTTTACTCCAATAATAGAGTTTTACTTTGGTCTTTCAACAAAGTGACAAACAAAATCTCAATCGAATTCATTTAGTTTATCATGCATGGATTTTATCCAATAATCATCACATAAAGCTTCATAAGTGATTTTAGGATCTAATTGAGAATGGAATGATAGATGTTCAACTTCATTTATTAAGGAAATTCTAATGCTTGTAGGTTTATTTACATCACCAACAATACTATCACTGAGATTATTCTTAAGAAACAACTGATTTCGTTTTTCTAAAACATGTTCATCAACATATGGTAGAAAAGTTTCTTGGGTACAAACATCAAAAACATTTTCTTGAACAGTTTCCTTATCAGAAATATTTTCTATCAAGGGTTGATAATATATTTTTTTTTTAAAATAGAAGAAGTATTTTGAGGTTGTTTAAAAACAAAAGGATCAGTTTCATCAAATCTAACATGTAATATTTCTTCAATAGTATAATTATTTTTCTTAAAGACTCTATAATCCTTAGAATATGTGGAGTAGCCTAGGAAAATTTCTTCATCAGTTTTGGGTGCGATTTTTTTGTAAATTATATTTAGTATTAGAAATGAATAATTTTTAACCAAATACTTTGAAGTTTGAATGTCTAGGTTTTGGTCCATTCCACAATTCGTATGGGGTTTTATTAAGAAAAGGCCTAATCAAAACTTGGTTTATATTATAAAAAGAAGTACTAACAACTTCAGACCAAAATAGTTTATCTATCGAATATTCTCCCAACATGGTTCTAGTAATCTCTTGAAGAATTATTTTTCTTCTTTCAACAACACCATTCTGTTGTGGAGTTCTTGGTGCTGAGATGTTATGAGTAATGCCTTTTTACTACAAAAATTTTCAAAATCAGAATTTTGAAATTCTCCTCTAAGATTACTATGATTAGTTATCAATGGATTATTTTTCCCATTTTTAAATTAGGATCCAAGAATTTTTAAATAAGAAAAATTATTAGATTTATTTTGTATAAAATAGACCCACTTAAATCTAGTGTAATCATCAACTAATATAAATACATAATATTTTCCTCCAATGCTTCCAGTTTGTGTTGGACTGAAAATATCCATATGCATCAACTGTAATGCATCAAATGATGAGGCTTCACTAATTGATTTAAAGATTGATTTATGTTGCATTCCATATTTTCAAGGACAAAAATATTTTGAAGAATTGTATATTAGCTCCAGTAGATCCTTAATAAGTCTCTTCCTAGAGATTTTACCTTGGTTCTTAAGGTTTCAGTCTACTAACATTCTATTCCATAACCAAGATTGATCTTCCATTGCACTAAGACACTGTGGATCTTGTCTCCAAAGGACTTATATGTTTTGTGTGCATACATTCACTATCCTGTGGGTAGAAAAAATAAACTATTCCTTATAATTTTGTATTAATCACTTGTCATTCCTAAAATTCACAAGGTAACATTCATCACAGATTTGAATTATGCTAATGAAGATGTTCTTAAGAACATTATGAAATAAAACATTTGAAATCAATGTTTTTCCAAGAAGAACAATGTTACCTATACCAATAATTTCTCCCTAATTATTATCTCTAAAAGTTTCATTTCCTCATATAATCTTGATAATATTTTTAAAAATGTTTTTGTTACTAGTCATATGTCTTGAACAAACACTATCCATGTACACTATATTTTTTTGGTACATCCGTTATTTTTTAGAAAATAAGAGTGTTAGTCTTTCAGAATCCAAATTTTCATGGACCTGGAGACTTCCAAAAGTAATATTTTAGGAATCCACATTTTCATAGAAAAATAATATTTATGAAAACCTAAAGACTGAGCTTTGTTTAAAGAACAATTTTTTCCCAATGTCCACCACACTAAAATATAGTGTAGATTGGAGCACTTTGAGGAACAAAATAGTTATTACTAAAAATAGGTTTAAAATGAGTATAACTAAAACCAGAACTATTCCTGAGAGGATGAAATTAGAAATACATCTTATTTAAGTTTTACATACTAGAGGAAATGTTTGAAAAACACTTCTTCAAGGAAAATATTTACGACTTTGTTTTAATAACCAATTTTTTGTCCTAAAAACATTAGTTTTATACCAAAATTCTTTTGATCAGAAGAGTTATACTCTGACGATTCATCAGAAGAGTTACCACAACTAGAACTCTAGGTGTCATTGACATTTAAAACATTGCTAGCTTTAGCTTTGTAATACTTATTTATTTTCCTCTTAGAATGATTTTACTTTTTATTATTTTTTATGCATTGGATAATCTGGCCTTATATGCCCTTCTATTTTTCATTCATAATAAGTGACTTCCGGGTATTTCTTGTATTTTTCTTTCTTTTTAAATCTATGATAAAAGTATTTCTTCTCAACTATCTTGTTCATCCTTTAAAAAAGATTAGAAAGCTCATTCTTAGAATGTTCACTTTTACTTGATTCAGATAAAACCGTGACTTTATTACACATGGATATTATAACCCTTTCATGTGTCTTGCAATTAGTAGTAGTAAATTATACACTTCCATTGACATTATTCTTTTTATTCAAATTGGCATCTCTTTTCATTCTTGTGTCATGTTGAAGAAGAGTTCCAAAAATGTCATCAAGATTAATTTGAGATACTTTCCTATTATCATCAATGAGTGCTCTTTTATATTCCCACTCATTAGGCATGATATCTATAATATTTTCCACAAGTGCCTCGTCATCTAAACCTTTCTCACCCATATATTATAAACTAATAACAATAGTCATAATCCATTATTGTACCATGAATAATAGTTTTCCATTTAGAAATATAAATCTATGATATTATTCTCTAAACATATCACTTCTAGTTTCTATTACATTAGATGTAACAATATGCGTAACCTCCTATTTATTCCAGATATTGTTAGCAGCTTCACAAGTAGAAATCTGACTATATATATTCATGGTCATGGAATAGAACAATGTATTGTGTACCATGTAGTTTAGTAGAAATTCTGACATTTCTTAATTGGTGAAAGTTCTAACTTCCTTTTCAATAATCGTGTAATCTCTAGTAAGTATAAAAAAATTTCTACTCTAGTATTAAGGAAAAAAGTATTTATATGATCTATCAATTATTCATATTCATTCCCATCAAATATAGGTGGTCGCGTAGGATTTATATTATTAATCGAACCAACATTCATTTATTCCAGGTAAAATAAAATATATCTTTCCATAGAAACTTGTTAATATAAAAAGTTCATAAACAAGAAAAAACTCCTAAGAAAGGAAACTATTTAGAAAATGAAAACTTGAGCAAGAAAATATATGTGTGAATATATGTATTTCAGAGATAGGCTTTGATACCAATTGTTGGATCAACATATTAATGTAGATGCTCAATTATAAGAGGGGGGTGAATTGTATTTTAAAAAACATTCAATTTTAATCTTAAAGAAAACTATGTTTCACAAAGTAAAATAAGGTAAATTCACAAGACCACTTTTAGTTCTAAAAAATTTCTAGGTTTCGGATATGTGGTTCCAAAAATGAAATTTTAGGGAATTTTACAAGAAAAAAATTCATCCATAAAGCTTATAGAATATTAGTTATCAGAGTATACAAAAGAACAATAATGTATAAGTAGATTATACATTATTCTTTTTTTAAAATACAGTAGAAATAAACATGAAACAAAACAAGTAACAAGTATGAAGTAATTTAACTCAAAGGGAAGGCTAACCAACAACCTCAGATAAAGGTACCTTGATTTATAATTTAAGGAATGTCTATCATACACACACCAGGGTAAGCCCTCAATTTGAATATTAGATTCTGTCTTGCTATCCCCGCAAGCCCAAAAAAATTAAGGTATTTAGAACCAATATCTTTCTATCCATAGAAGTCCTCGAACATTAAGGTATTCAGATCCTCTATCTTCTTTTCCCCATAATTCCTCGATTGTACACAACAACAAATAGATTCACACAGAGCATGTTGAACAAGATGTTGTGTTTGCATAAGGAATGAGAGTCTCTCTCTCTAGAAATCACTTCAGCAGCATGAAAACTCTAGTGTGATGAACATTCCATGATCTCTTTCAAATGAACTTCTATTTATAGGAATTTCACTAACAGTCGACTCCCTCCTCCAACGATCATATTTTTTCTTTAATTTTGGAGGGACCTGTACACATGTCACTCAAACAACAGTCAGTTAAAGAAAGATTGTATGCCATCATTTCATAATTATAACAAGTGTATAAAAAATAATGTTTCTTAACCAAATCCATTTTTCTGGAGTTTAAGAAAAAAAAATTCCTAGTCTAGGCAACTAAACACTTGGAATCTAAAAATCATGGAAATTAGTATTTTGTTCTTCAATGAATTTCATAAACTGAATTCTATATATTTGGAGTCAGAATTCCAAAGGATTCAGAGTCCGAATTCCAATGAATTTAGATTGTAAATTCTGTGGAATATGGAGTTTGAATTTAGAGGAATTAGGGGTTTGAATTATAAGGAATTCAGAGTCGGAATTATAAGGAATTCAAAGTCTAAATTATGAGTAATTCGGAGCCTAAATTTTGAGGAATTCAGAGTCTGAATTTCATGGAATTCAGAGATTGAATTTTAGGAAATTCAGTGTCTGAATTTTTGGGAATTTAGAGTCTGACTTTTAGATAATTCAGATAATTAATTTTGAGGATTTCAGTGTCTGAATATCCAAGAATTTATAATCTGAATTTTAGAGACTTCAGAGTCTAAATTTTAGAGAATTCAGAATCGGAATTTCCAATAATTAAGAGTCTCAAAACAGAATACTCTATAACCAAGGATTTATATGATTCTGAGGATATAGAAGTGGAACTGATTTTAAGACATTTAAAAAAAATGAGTTAGAATTATAGAAACTATAAAATGAAAATATTTAACATAGGTAAGGATCTGATTTCCTTGGGGAAGGAAAATTTTCCTTATTAAGAAAATGTTTTGGGAAAATAAAATTTTATTTAAGATAGGGTGTGTGATTTTCAAAACATGAAGGAATGGAAAATTCATAAGTAAACCTTATTGACTCAAGAAGAGTAAGAATTTTTATGAGGTATTATGTCATTATGGTATTAACTTCTTTTCTATGAGTGCCTTAGCATATAGTTAGATGCATACCTTGGATGTTAAAAAGATTCACCTAATTCCACTAATAAAGAGGTCTAGATGGTCACAAAATAAGTGTTTCTAGAATCGCAATTAAAAAATATATTATTATTTATTATATAACAATTGGAATAAATATTATTCATGTCTGTGGTTAAATAATTATTCATGTTTTTATTGTATTTATTCCTTCAGAAGTTATTTTATACAATATAATGTTAGTGGAATATTTAATAAATATTTATTTTATATTTAATGAATATAATATTTAATGATTTAATTGAGAATAATGAAGGGATATTTATTTAATAAATAAATAGTCATTATTAATGGTTAGATACATATAGTAGAGGAATTGTGGACTGAGATTAATAGTCCTGTGATAAATTATAAATATTGAATATTATTTGATTAAATAATATTTAATTTTAATTCATATGTTAAGAGCATGTCTAGAGATAATAATAATATTATTATTATAATTTGACATGTGGTTTTTACTAAGATTAAATAAATTATTAATGGAACTTGTAAAATTATTTTATTTTAACCCCAGTGATATATACATACATTTGTATTATTTTATCAATAATAAAATACATTTGTTTGGTTGGATACAATGGAGTTTAGGAATCCACTCAAGCCCTTGAGAGCTCCCTTCTCCCTGAGTTATCCCAAATAAATAGATTGATCTTCCTCCATCTCCCTCTCTTGAGTCAAGAGAGATCTAGAAAAAGTATTGGGAAGTGGTTCTCGTGGAAATCAAAGGAAGATGATGCAAGCATAATGATATGTCATGCCAAAACCCAGATATTTTTTCAGCGATGTCTGGAGATTCATGGAACACATGTGGATCAACACTAGAGGGAATTTTTACATGATTCCTATAATGCAAAGATGGTTCATCAACATTCTATTTCATATCAATTAATGAAAAAATAATTTCAAAAATGTTAATTCATTATTTAATTAAATTGATTATAAATAATATGTTATGATCTTATCTCTTTGTTTCGGCATCGTATCCTTTGTCTATATTAATTGGTTTATTTATTTAAATCACAAAAATTATATTTGTGTTAATCTCATATTGATCATCGATCATAGAAATATTAAATGTTGGGCACCACCATACACACACATATGTTATTTCGGGAACCAACATGTTGTATCAGACAAGTCACATTATTATTTTTTATTACTTAATGATCATTGGTAATTTAAAATTTTTAATTTAGTTTTTCCATTAATTTTTAATCATTCTTTTAATCTGAATTGGGATAGATTCTTATTCCTCTTCATTTCTCAAATATCTATTGAATATGATTAAATTAATTAACAAACTAAAATTGAACATCTCATCCAGAGGTGCCAAGGATTCTAGATGGAAAACATAAGAGGGAGAACAATGTAATTGGAATTACCCATGGTGTACGTTTAGTCAATGTAGTGGGAATTAATTGTACAATTAATTCAATCCATGTGAATGGATTAAATGAAATTCATTAAATACCTTACACCATGTGTTAACCAGACCTTGGTGGTGCACTTCCAACCAGAGTGCATTCCTTATATCCCTAGTACACGGAGTGTCGATCCTTTAAGTCAGAGACGGGTCGTGTATTACTATACATGGCCTACCTAACTGGTGAATATATAATTCATAGATCATACAGTATGTTTCCCATTTGACCATTCATGTACTCCATTTTCAATCATACTATTTAAATACCATGTCCCTAGTCATACACCTTGGATAGATGATTATAAATGTACATGTCGTTTACTTATACTAAATTACACATATTTGAAATTTATTTATTTTATTATTTAATCCTCTAGAATTTTTCTTGTGTTTGCTTATTATGTTAATAGGACCTTCGATATGATGGGTTTATATATATATAATCATCATTTTTATACTGAGAGAACATTAATATAATTTATGAGTAATTTTAAAGTTGTTACTCTACATGATTTTTTTAAGGTAATGCTTTGGTCAAAGACCAAAGCACAAATTATTATTAAAAAAGCAAGAAAGTTACAGGAGTCTGAAATAGGGGATTTTTTTACAATATCTATCAAAAAGATCAAAAAAATCAGCAGGCAGGGAGTCCATCCAAGTCATGCGCTGGTGAACTCCTTTGTTGGCAAGAGCATCAGCGACGAAGTTCGCTTCCCTGTAGGTATGGGTGGTGATGAAATCAATCCCGTGGAGCAAGTTAAGGCAGTTCATCCAACGATAAGACTGCTTCCAGGATAGATGAATGTTGCCATTCCATATGGCATGAATGATGGTGGATGAATCACTCTCAATCCATAGCTTCCTCCAACCTCTTTGCAGAGCAAAATCAACAGCATATATGACACCCAACAGTTCCGCCTCCAGCGATGACGAGTGTCCACATCCAACGTAGAAACAGCCCTGACACAAATATTTCATGATAAGTATTGTATTCTATACGTAAAAAAGAATAGACACATATAAGATTATAACACAAGTTAGGTAGATTTCGAAAGGTATTCACCATATTACATCCAAGGTACATTAGTGTAAATATTTAATTATAATAAATTTTTCTTTCTTTAAAATTAAAATGGATGAGAATCTCAGGGATATTCATATGAGAATGAAGATAAACCATGATTAATTAAAGACGAATATTAATTGATTCAAGAACGATTTATCCAATATAATAACGATAAATAATTTAATACTATTTTTATTAAATTTGTAATTCATAGAATGCATGTGCATGATCATTAGAATATGCCAAAAATTTGAATGAGATTGTTTTCCCATTTATATTATTATAAAATAAATTTTTTGAATGTGTACCTTCTCTTGTCCTATTATGTTGGTTCTTCATGATAATGGTTTCTTTTATGTAAACCATTTTTCCTCTCACCTGCATGTGAGTAAAGGCATATGTAATGAATGAAGCTCTAAAGATAGTGGAAATAGTTCATGTCTGGAGCTGAGGTGAAACCACTCCAAGGTAGATACATTTTTGGATATGTGGGAAGATGTTACACAAACCTTAATTGGTTCAAGGTGTTTTCCCCTAGGTTAACTATTAGTTTATTAACAACTAGATACAATAACCGTTTGTAAAATATCCTTATCATGACACTTTATTATTTTATTTCAATATGCATCATGGTTATTCAATTTTTTATGTTTTACCACAATCAAATAAATTATTTATATTAATGACCATTCAATGTATAAGTAAAATAAAATTTATTATCCATAAATATTAACTAAGGCATGGTAAATCACTTAAGTAAATTCACTTAATATTAATTAGTATGTAATAAAGATAGTAAATGGTAATTTAAGAATAATGTATAAAATACCTCAATTATATATTAATTCAGTATAACCTTCCACTAAATTACTTATAATTGAACCATAGTTCAAAATGCCTGACCATCCAAAGATAGAGTGCTATCAATTATCAGGAATTATAACCTGAATATTTGTTTGACATAACTTATTTTACATCAAATGTCAACTTACAAAGCATGGATTAGTTTAACTAATACGTAAATTGTGGACGAAATCTAAATTAATGATTTTTGGAGTGAGGAGTCCCCTCAATAAATCAAGGAACATTGAGTCAATGAAATTGTAATTTGATATTCTTACTGAAAACCATTGATGTTTCTTGACCAACCAATGATGGGGTAATGAGAAGGGGAATATGGATCCTTTCCACTATAATTTCGAGGAAACATGACATTCTGAACTTAATGGTGAGGCCTATGGGGTTTTGATAAAATATTTGGAGACTAATAAATTTAAAATTTATTTTTTCCTCAATTTCATTAGATAAGGTACTAGAATTTCTCTTATATTTTTCTAGAAAAATCATTAAAATGGCTTAAAATATATTTCTAGGATCCGTACTTCATAAGAAAAACCTTATCAGTTATAAAAATTTCTATTAGTGGAAATGGAACTTACGCATTATACTTCTCTTTGGAAGGAAGTTGTATTTATAAGAAAAATGATTTCCATTCATATCTAGTAATGAGGCCAATGATGAAGTTATATTTATCTATGAGAATCATCTGAATAATGCAACATATGTTCATTGTTTCATGCTATCATCCATGTCTAATGATAAATAGTTCAAATATTCTCTTGGAACCTATTAATTTTATTTTCTGCGTGGATAAGGATATAGGGGATGGTATATTAATGTCCCTTATGGTGAAAAAGAAAAGGATGAAAAATGAAATGGGGAGAAATAATTATAAATACTATAAAGATCCCAATCGTCTTCTTTCTAGGAATTAGAATATATAGTGTTTGTGTAAGGAAAAGGAGGCAGTATGTTATTCATGTCCCATGTTAGGACACAAGAAGTGAAACCACACCCAAAGATATGGTAGAATAAAGGTGTGTTTGTTGTTGATTGCAATCTTTCTATATCTAAACATTAGGTATTATATTAAGATTTTGGTTCTCACATCTATATCCAATTTAAGGAAGCAAGTAGATTTGGAAAAATTTCTATACGATAGGTGGATCTAAAAGCTATAAATGGTGCGATTAAGGGTACCCTAGACAGTAGTGACTACCACATTTAATTTCCAATGGGAATGATTTTTGTTATAAAATATATTTATTATGTACCTATAGTTTCTTAGAACATAATTTAGAAATAATGTTTAGATGCAGATGGGTTCATTTTCAAATTTGGGAATAAGAGTTTTTTCATTTATAAGGATAAAATATTTTATGTTATGAAACATTTAAATAAAGTTAATTATGTATTAAATTATGAAAACTAACTGTTTTAAATAGATAATGAATAACATTCACCCAAATAATATGACTCTCTGTTATGGAATCTCTCCATTGGTCATGAAAACAGGAATCATTTAACAAAGAACTATCAAGATGGATATTTACACTCTTCTAAGATAAATCAATTGAATGGTGTCATGCTGGTTTACAAGAAAATTGATAAAACCACAATTTAGTGGATAGGGTGAAAGGGCCAAAAATCTTATAGGATCACTACACAATATTGTGTGTGGACCGTTTCTAGTAGAAGATAGTGGGGGATGTTATTACTTCATAACATTTACTGATTACATGAGTAGATATGGATAGGTCTACATGATGAGGTATAATCCCACGTCCTTTGATAAATTCAAGGAACCGAAGAATTAAGTAGAGAATAAATTTTTTAAGAAGATAAAGAAACTTCAATCAGATTGTTGTGGCGAATATCTTACCCAAGAATTTATCAAATTTTTTTGGGAGTTTAGGATTCTATCTCAATTCACACAACCTTATACACCATATTGGAATAGTGTTAGTGAAAGGACAAACAATTCATGTTTATACATTATTAGGTTGACAATGAGGCATGTAGATATTCTGCTATAATTTTTCAGATATGTGTTACAAAACGAGGAATACACATTAAATAGAGTACCTTCAAATGTGGAAAATGGTAGTCCCTTCTTTTTATGGAGTGGAAATAAAAATCTTTTGTTTCATACATGTGTATGGGGTTCTTTGGAAATTTTTAAGGCTTTATTAGGAAACAAATAATCATTTTTAAGAAAAATGTGTATCAATTTATGTTATCCTATGGAAAAAAGGGATATTACCTATACAAACCATCAGACAAGAAAGTGATTGTTGCTAGACAATCCATATTTCATGTGAGTGATCACATCTTCAAAAAGGATAGTAGAAACAATATTTAATTAGATCTAGTTCATGCCCAAGATACAAAAGGTTGAAATGAGAATATATTCCAAGGTTCCCCTTGAATGAAGTTGTTTTTTAAAAACATGTACCGCGTCGGAGTGAAATGGAGTTAAGAGGACCATAGAGATATGGTTTTATAGTCACTGGGGATAGTGAATTATTATTGGTTGAAAATGATGATCCTCTCTCCTAAAACATGGAATTAGAATGTCTTAAAGGGGTATGATAGAATGAATCCATGAATTTTGAAATGGATTCCATGTATCTGAACCATGTTTGGATTCTATTTGATGTTCCACTTGATGTAAATATTGTTGGATACAAATGGTTATTCAAGAAGAAACTAGACGTTTAAGATAAATTAAATACCTATAACATATGTATGTTAGATAATGTGGTTAAATAGTGTCATGGAATTGACTATATTAAAACATTTTCACCAGTTTCCATGATTAGATCCATTATAATTCTACTTGATATAGTAGCTTACCATCACTATGAGATTTAGTATATGGATGTAATAATTGCAATCTATAATGGGAACCTTCAAGAAGTTGTATATATTACTCAATGAAAAGGGTTTTTAACTCCAAGTGATGCAAAAAATTTATTCAAGTTGGTGAGATCCATTTATGTATTGCAGTAATCATCTAGGTCATGGGACATTTGATTCGATGAATACATAAAATAATTCATTTCATTAAGAATAAATGTTAGTTGTGTGTTTTAAGAGGTTTTATGGTAATACCTTCTTTATCCTATTATTATATATTGATGACATATTACTTAGTAAAATAGACATACACGTCTTATAGTCTGTTATGGACTGGTTAAACATGTGTTTCTCCAAGAAGTACTTAGGTGAAGAATCTTATAATATAGTGATCAAGATCATTCTTTATGAATACAAGACGATTAATGGACTAATTCAAATGACATATGTTGAGAAAATTATAAATATATTTATTATGGAATAATGTAAGAGGGGATTTTTTCTAATTTCACACGGTTTACATATTTCAAAGAAAATGTGTCCAGAGACACAACATGAGAAATATAGAATGAGTAATATCCAATATGCTTCAATGATTGGATCAATAATGTATGACATGATATGTTCTAATCTTCATGTTTCCTATGCATTGAACATGGTAGAAAAATATCAAGCCAATATAAGAGAACAGAATTGGAATTTTGTGATGGCTTTCTTTAACTATCTATTAATAAATAAGAATATCTTCCATGTGTTCTGATAAGATGAGGAGATATTCATTAGGGGTTATATTGATTATAGTATTCAGGAAGATCATAATTATATGAATCCAAAATCAATATTTTTTTTATCTCAATGGAGGAGGTGTGAGGTAGAAGAGTTCAAATGAGCCATTTTTCACTAATTCTACATCTGAGTTTGAGTATATAGAGGCTTCCAATGTAGTAAAGGAATCCATTTCAATTTTTAATTTTGTCCAAGAGAACTATTTGGTACCTATAAATAAATGTCCTATCACATTGTATAATGATAATACTACACCAGTGGCTCTTGAAAATTATCTAAGGCCAGAACAATTGAAAATGAACATACTAAGAACATATCACATCTTGAGTGGTTTTTTTATTAAATTGGTGATGTTACAATAAACAGAGTACCCATAGAAGAGACTTTTGATGACCCCATAAATAACAGAATTTCTCATCAGAAGAAAGAGTATCTTGTGAGAGCTACCAGACTGAAGGTTGTCAACTGTTGACTCTGGTGCAAGTGGGAGTCTATTGGATTTCATTCCATAGATCCAACATCAATATACTTAATGATAAAATATATTCATAGATTTTAAAATTAATATAATAATTATCACATCATGGTTTTTCTATTTTGTAACATAGTTTTATATAATGTCCCAACAGTAGCTATCCCACTAAAAGGTCATATCAGTTCCCAACTATTATGAGAACCCGGAATTTCTAGGACACTACTCATAAACAAAAGTTCTATATCCATTTGATATCTTTTTAGGGACATAAATGATACATAATATCATTGGTGCATACTCAAATGGCTTTGAGGAAAATTCTCATAGTGTACAGCCATTGTAATATCCAGAATGATATTTTAGGAACAAGACCCTCTCATAATGAATCCACCATTATATATGTCATTGGGTGTTAATTTATGAATATGTGTGTATTGGTACTTATAATTTATGATTTTTATTAATGAGTATTATGATTTTCATACTTTTATGTATTAATAAAAAGTGTGACGACAGATGTTCCCATAGAGGCGGGATATATTGGGTGTGTCATGAGTAATATTGCATTGATAAATAATTAATGAAAGGATTTGTCCCTTGTGTTCATTAATAGAAGTTATCATCTCAAGACCATTGATTGAATTGATATATAATAAATAAATCCATTGAAATTGTGTTTAATTAGAATGTAATATTTCTATAAATTCAAATAAAGTATCATCAAGCACAAAGGTGGATGGCACCGACATGCAACCTAATTGATTTGAGAGATGTGATAAAATTTTATATTATGCCATATGCATCTGTATGAGATATTAGATCATTCCCTCATTATCTTTTTTCTCTATGGGTTCCAGGGTGCGTTACAAAATGTTAACCTTTCACATTATGCTATTTCAACTAATTCCACTAATAAAGAGGTCTAGAGGGTCACACACAAAGTGTATCCAGAATCTCAGTAAAATAATTTATTATTTTTTATACTTAACAAGTTGAATTGATATTATTCTCACATGTGGTATAATAATTATTCATGATTTCTTGATTGAATTTATCTTTTCCATAGTAATTTGAGAGAATATAATGTACGTATAATTATTAATAAATATTTATTTTATATAGTACGAATATAATATTTATTTATTTATTAAAAAATAATGTAGTGACATTTATTTAATAAATAAATAGTCATTATACCGGGTCTAACGAATATACTAGAGGAATGGAAGACCAATCTTAATGGTCTAATGACAATAATAAATGGTCAATATTATTTGATTAAATAAAATTTACTTTTAATTCGCATGTTAAGAAAACGTTGAGAAATAATAATATTAATATTATCATTTGAAATGTGGTTTTAAATAGAAATAAATATAAAAATAAGTGGAACCTATGAAATAATTTTATTTTAACCCTTGTGATATATCAAATCAGTTATGTAGTTTTATCAATAATCTATTTCAATTTTTTTGTTGTACATAATGCATTTTGAGAAACCTCTCAATCCCTAGAGAGCTCCATTCTCTAAGAATTCTCCAATTAATAGAGAGTGATCTTCCTCCACCTAAAAGTCTCCCGTAAAGAGAGATCAAGATAAATGCTTTGGAAGTGGTTCTCAAGGAGATCAAAGGAAATCGATTCATATTTAAGGGTCATATGTTTAAGCACCTTGATATTCCTTTGGTAGAATTTGTAGAAGCATTGAAAAGATTTGGATCACCACAAGAGGGAATCTATACTTGATTCATACAAAGAAATGATGGTTCATCACAAGTCTCATTTAGATCTATCAATGAAGAAATATTTCCAAAAAATTAAATTCATTAATTAATAAAATTGAATGTAAATAATAAGTGATGATCCTCTCTCTTGGTTCCAGTTTTCTATCCATTGTATATATTCAATATTTCAATTCCATAGATCATGAAATTTATCATTGTGTTAATTTTTTATTGATCATAGATCATGGGAAAAATAAATTTTGTGCACAATTCTATGCTTGCTTCCATTGTGCCTATAAGCCATTGTCACACTATGTTTTCCTAATCCCTTCAATTACAAGGATTTTTCAAAATAATTATCAAGTCTCCAGTGCAAGTATTATCTCCTTTTCATGTTTTTATCATAAATTATATTCATAAAAATTCTCTTATATACCTAAAAATATAATGAAATTAGTATCATGATTTCTCTAATATGTTTTCATATTAATGGATAACCATTATTTATTCCTCTCCTTCAAAAATTATAAAAAACCATCATTAGTACGTTGCATGGACTGCCGCCTCCACAATGATACAATTTACATTTTTAACAACTCTCTTTAATGAATGATTAAAATTATCTAATACAAGAATAAACGTGGTAAATATAATATAAAAATGAATATTTTATTTAAATTTACAAATTTCCTTCTTTATATATCATTTATATGGAAATGAATGTATGAATCTTGAGTGTGTGTGAACTATTGCATCCATGAACAATGAGTTTTATTTTCCATCACCCACCATCATTGTTATATTTAAAAATATAATTAATATTTTAAAATTTTATCCATAATTATATTTATACTCATGATATTATGAAATTAGTTTTCTATTCATTTTTCTATGGTCTACAAACATATGTACTTATGATAACAATGAGTGAATCACCATACGTAACAAACATAAGAGTGAAAAATGTATATCTAATATATTTCATATGATAAAATCTGATTCATACTAAATTAAATAAATAATTATATGGTTCCTAATAAAGAATCTAATAAAACAAAATTTATTATTCTATAATTTATGTGTGTGTGCAGAATGAATTTGGAAAAAGTTAAGGGATTTCATCTTTATTCCCATTCTTTGATACATAGTTCAGCTTTATGAACATATTCATAATTAAATGGCTTTTATACAAAATATTTGGTATAAAAATTCATGAATTATATTTTTTTCATGGTATTTGAAGTCAAATTTTATGATATCCATTTTAGGAGTTTTTAGATTGGATTTTCACCATGGTATTTAGGGTTTCATTATCTCATTTTTTGTATCACTTAAGACATGTTTATGCTATATACCACATTTATTTTTGAATGGTGTAAATAAATACCTAGTTGAATTTTATTATAATTATACTTTTATTTTTAAAAATATTAAATTTTATCTTTCATTCCATACCACAAATTGGGTTTTGATTCAGACGATTCAAAGGCTCTAAGGGGTTTACATCACTCAATTCTTTCCTATGGATCATAATAACTCTTAATTGGCTATTATCTAAAATTATTTATATATTATACCCTATGAGTATGTTATTTCGTTTATTAAAATTATTTTATAGGTAAATAATGTTTCAAACCAATGTGGTCTTCGTTTATGATACAATGATTTCATGAAAATTCATTGTAGTTCAGATTAATTCCTATTTATATTTATTCATTTATCATCCATATATTTTTTTACATACCACCAATGTTATTATTTACATATTGTAAAATAACAAAAAATATATCCAATTATCCATTTTATTACATTTATTCACGTTAAAATAATATTTATCTTAATTTTAATGATTTGGTTTTTCAATAACTAATCTAAAAATGGTTAAAAGGATTTTCCTTACTTTAAAAATTAAAAGTTTAATAATCAATGGTTTTTTGAAAAACCAGGATGGTTTTTCCTAATAATTTATTTAGGGTTATCATTTTGGTTTCACAATCAGTTATCTTTGGTTCACCATTTTTTTCAAATGGAATATCCCAATGGTCCCCATATCTATAATGAATTTTTGACTTCTTTCCCAATTCGGGCTATAATTTGGTGTTTCAAAACCAATAATGCATAAGAAATTATCTTGGATGAGAGGGTGAGGGGTCGGGCTCATCACAACCTTCTAGGGGAAATTATTTCCAACTCTGAGACAAACTTTTAGATTCATGATATATACATGAATCTCTTACAAATCATGATATCAGATTGGTTACCCTAAAAAATATTTTGGTTCTTAATAAATATATATTAAAATGGGGTCTATTAATGAAAAAATATTTATGTACTAGTTTTATTATATATTCTTCAAATTATTTCATAGAAATGGGTAGCTTCATGTGTTGTCAATCCATACAATCAGACACTTTGGAATTTACTGACATATGTGGAGGTCAGAGTCCTTGTCATAATAGGATTAACCCTCCAAGAGGAATCCTATGTATCATGTGAGAACATGAATAAAAACCCCCAAAATTCATTTATGTCCATTTCAAAAATATTATTGTCATTTGTACGGGAATAATATTAGGTCACATAGGCATTGGTTATGGATCTTGGATCTTAAGAATGCGTCCTAAATATCACATTTCGAAGATTAATCAACGTCTTCACGGTTTAGATCATCCTCAACATGATGATGGAAGGGGGAATATAATTAATACTCATGAGGGTTCTTGTATTATATTTTCATAATATTGGACTGCATTCTGAACATTAAACAAGGTGGATTCCAATGTGTGGAGGCATTTTTATCATGTTATTGAACAATTATTACATACTGGGGTTTCCCTAATTTCTGAAATTTTATGATAAAGGTTGTACAATAAATGTCAATCATTAATATAATGTGAGTCATTCTTAGTTTGAGAAATACAATATTGAAAGCGATCAAACACACTACATATATATGTGGAACCAATACCCTTGGTCGGCCCTTGTATGGTTTTTGGGATAGAGATTGGGCCTTTGGAAAGCATATAACCTGTCCTACATATAAAAATAATTAAACCCCTCAATGATCAAATAAATTTTAAATCCATTTATAGCTAATGAAATATGATAGTTCTATATGGGTTAGAAACTATGAAAAGTAATGTTAGGGACATACACCAAATTGGACTCCCATCGAAAGATATTCAACTCCTATCCTCCAATAGATAGGCAGTGGGGATTATGAGTGGTCGACTTAGCATGCTTGGATGGAATAAGGATCCAATAAAACCTATAAGATAATATGAGTTTCCATCCGTATACCATCATATAAATTTCCAATATAATGGGTGAATTCTAAACAAAATACACATGATCATGAGTTTATATAGATCGATGTTATATGCCATAATATTTCTAAAAAACAGGGTGGATATGTCCAAGTTCTCTATCATAAATGTCAAAAGGTTCTATCAGAAAGGTCTATAGGTGTCTTCTTAACAAGTATATAGGTTTTTAATTGAAATTTCCAAGGATATTTTAAACATAAAAGATAACATTTCTAGGTCCTTTCACTTGATTAAGGCTGACATGTCAAAAGGATGGCATGTTATCATGATGACTTGTCCAGAGATCATTGCCTGAACTAGCTTAAATCCCTGATGGACTTCACATGATCTAATTGAGACGTCTGGGGGACATCACATAAACCATCTAACATGTCTAAAAAACATTACAAGAACTAGTTGACATGTTTAGAGGATGTGTAATGATCTTGCTAACATGTACGGAGAACTCCACATTAACTAGTTTACATTTTCAGTTTCCATCGCATGATGAGGATGATATGTCTAGATGAATTCTCACAAACCTCATGTCATATCTAGAGGACTTTTCATGACGTATCTTACAGGTCTAGAGGAAGTCGCATGATCTAATTGACATGTCCATTCTGGTTCGCATGAATTGGATCACATGTATGACGACCGTTGTGTGACTTGGATGACATGGTTAGGTGTTCTTATGTGATTAGTTTCTAGATCATGATAAATTTGGGAATCATCTATCAGAAAATCCATGTATTTGTCTTTTCATGACGAATCTTCCATTTTTATTAATTTATCTTGTAAATTACTCAATGATCCTTTGGTGTTGGCCTTCTAAGGTATCATGTGATAAAATTAACATATATAAACTCCTTTTAATAATCCCTATATTATATCAAAATCGATTTGGGTGATCAATGGAGTTATCATGAAATGTTTATGAACATACCGTGTAATCCTTTCTCTCATTCTTCATGCTTACCTAGTGAAATAATCTCAAAATAGCATAGTTCTTCACTATGAAAAGTTTTCTCTAGTCATTATGATCTCATGTGTGTGTTTTTATATGCTAAGGGGGATTCATAGGAATCACCTCCAATGATATATGTCACCATTCATGGTCCATAAATTACTTATATGGACATTATTTGATAGAGGGAGCATCAGATCATGTGTCTCACATGATATTTCGAGGATTTGTCCATGATATCATTTTATTCCATTTGATAAATAGTGTACGCATGATAATTTTTCCACAACCACATTTCTATTACTCATTTATTTTTATGTGGATTTCTCTTAATCAAATAAACCTTTTGATGGGCCTTCATAATATCAATTTGAGATATCAGGAATCCTTTGGAATAATAGGTCATCATGTCAAGAGTCTTTTGTAGGATCATGATGGAATGTTTAAGGTCCTTCTCATGATCATTAAACAAATCACTTGAGGTTAATGGCCCCTTCTTATGAAAAACATCTTAGTTCTATTTCTCATTAGGGTACCATAATTTTAAACTTTTATCTTTTGAAAAACTTATGGTTTTAACCCATCAGTAGTCCATCAGGGTATCCTATAATCAAATCTACAAGTCTGAAGTCCTTTAGATGATCAAGGATACATTCCATGTGTCCTTCGCGTGATCAATTCAGCATTTCCTTGAGGATTTCATATTATTAGTGGAATGATCAAGGAGATGTATCATCCCATCACATGAAAATATGTGTAACTCCCTTCACATGAAGTTTCCTATTTTTTCATCATTTATTTTCTATATTACTTAATAAATTATCATGTTATTAATAGGTGTTTATCAACATGTTTAATGATTGGATGTTCATATCTGGCATCAATCGCATGATCATCAGTTTTAGTTTGTTAGCCTTCAATCAATTAGTAGGTCTTATTTACGGGGCATCGCATGATCATTAATGTACCACATGAAGAACATGACATATTAATGTGGTATCAAAAGTGTCAAGTGATTGGTATAACCCATGTTTCTAATCCACATATCTTTATTTTTCTCCTTTATTTCATTTCTGGAGAGAATAATACTTATTTTTGATTATTTATCCATTATTAAAATATATTTTTCTCATTTATTGGGAATGAAAAAATTATCTCCCTAGTAGTGAGGTCCAAAGGAATATGGACACGATTCTAGTGAAAGTAAATTCCCTCATAGGGCCCTTAGGGTACCGTTGGTTTGTGTTTGGAGAATAATTTTATTTTTTGAAGATAATTCACATTCCATAGGTTGTGTTAATAAGAGGGTAGTGAGAGGATGGTCATTTCACTCATTACCCGGACCACTAATGCACACAAAAATTCATCTCTTGCATGACTGATTCCGAAGATATCTTTTTGTAACCCTACCTTTGATACCATTTTTGAAACATGATCATGTGTTCTCTTCACTTGAATAATTCTTGTGATTTCCTTTTCTCGATGACTTATTAAACAAACCCTGCACCAATCCATGGTAATTTACTTATTCCATGTGCTATATCCTTAAAAGGGGTCATCTCACATGATTCGCATGATAATTCTATGATGTCTTGTGATCACCTGAACTTTATGAAATTCATGTGACCTTTTGAATGTCACATGATTAGATTTATTAAAATGTACTATGCTATAATGATATGTTAAATGGGTCACACGAGTGGTGAGTCTTGTAATAGGTCATGCGATCATGAACCCTTATATCGGTCACATGACTCATCTGATGTTTTATGAGCTACATGATTCTTTTAAATTTTTTTAATGGATCCATTACCCATATTTTGTTTCATTATTTCTCCATAAATATGTATTTATATTATAAATGTCTTTATATGTGGTTGAATGGGTTTTTATGATTTCCAGGAACTACAATTTTGACCCTTGATATAGGGTACTTTATATCAATTTTATTTTGAAGGGGTTTCCTTCAAATGATCCTAATGACTATACACTATCACACGGACTACATTTTTATGAATTCAACCTTTTTTATTATACATTGATTAATTTTCAGGACTATAAAGTTCTATATCACTAGTTTTCACACTATCTTGAAAAAAATATGTTTCCAATGACAGTGAGCTGATTTTTGAACCATTCATAGGTATATCCTATATTATTGATAATTCCCCTATAGCTTTGTATGGTCATAATCTAGATCACAATCTAATTTATAAAAGTTACACATGAATACTCATCTCCTATTTGGACAACTCAGAAAGAGGGTAGAGTTCAATGTGGGGTTTTCACCCAATCGATGAATTTTCATGTGAATGGGAATGTAAATTCAAGGTTAGGTAGACATATGATGATTTCACTAATCTATTTTATTTTTTACAACTTTATGATGTGACATGGGTATGTTAGTTCATTATGTATTATCCATCAAAAATTACTAGGGAACCGATTATCCATTTGTGCAATAGCACAAACTCTTTTCTTTTTACCCTTAGAGATGGCAGGTGCATTCTATGGAATATTTATCAGCTAGGAAGAATCCAACCTTATGGGGATATATATGATAAATTACTTCCCACTATGGAATATTGGGATGAAATCGATCATACCGTAGCCTTGTAACACGATATGATCACCATTTCGAAGGACCAGTGAAATAAGGAGTTGAACCTCCACATGATCATTTCATTGAAGGTTTAGATCTTCATCTTCCTTTATCACTGTGGGAATAGACCAACTACCATACACCCTCATTGATATCCTTATAGAAATATTTATGACAATGAATATGCTTATTGGGACATTCTAAATGTTGGGTAGTATGCCTCATGGGGATTTCAGGTGGGACCAGAGGTACCCCCAAGCATTTAATTAGTCAGGAATTTCCCCATGTTATTTAATAGATAGATTTTCCTAGTTGGGGATGCAAGATTGGGAGTTAGAGTCAGAAAATTGGTGATGAAAAAAAAAAGATATGAATGGAAGAACCTATACTCATTTTTTTTAACCCTTGAATTCCTTTTTCAGGTTCTTGGCTAGTTTCAATATGGTAATGTCCAAAACAAGATCAGGGGCTCTTTTCAATATGTATTTTTATGGATGTAATAGTGTTTTGGTTTTATAAATATGAGAATACTAAAAAAATCATTTCTGGTTTCTTAAAATGACCCTAATTTTTTATGGGGTTTATGTCATGTCATTATAAGTTAACGAGGTTACTGATATATTGAGTTGTCATAATAGTTTCAATTTTATGCCATTCCTAAAACTAGGTCAGTTGACCATTGCCAATGGAAGTAGTTCCCATGAAGATATATCACATAATTTCTCAAATGGGTATGAGGTACCTATATCTTATGTAGATGAGAAGTTCATTTGTGGGAAATATAGCATCTACCTTCTTTCCCACTAGTTTTTCTATACTCAATGGGATTCTCCACTTCTATTATCTATCTTTAGAGGAGAACAAGATCCTATACTCATTCAACAATTATGTCTTATTCTGGGATGAAGAGATACAAATGTTGAAATCATTCTTTTTCCTGCTAATTCCCCTATCTTATTGTCTCATAACTATCCAAAATAATGGTTGTAAGGTTACATGATTGGTATATGGAAATGATTAGTTATCATAGTACACAAACATCATTCCACTCCAAACCTATTTTCTATAGAAGTGGTGGGATTTATTAGAGACATAGAAGATCTCCCAAGGAAGCAGTCTCAATAAACTGAAGATCCTTCAATCATTAGTGAAAGGATTTTTGAGGAAGATGTACTTTTGGTACTAGTGACAGATAATCCACAAATTTAGGGTAGAATACACTATAATTCACCCATTTCTTTCTTTCTGGAAATACAAATCCTTACATCAACCAGCCTTATACCTAAACACATGCCCCATCCATTCCTTCTTCCAATAATCTCATCATGCAGTCACCGAGTGCTCAGTACCATGAAGCATAATTTTCAAAAAAATCATACCATGACTATTGAAACTCCCTTATAGAAGATTCCTGAAAAAGTTAAACACCTTCACCAGGTGTTTAGTGAATTAATATCCAGTGGATTCGACTATCATAAATTATATAATATCATGGAATAGTTTATCCTTTCTTGGAAAAAATTATCATCCAATAATAGGGACTTGAATAGTTTTTATGAAAATACTATTATGGTTCAATAAATATAAGATGCATTGGTTGTTCGTGAAAAGAGACACCAGAAGGCCTATTAACTACTCACATAGAAGGATGAATTTACTACACATATAGCATAACATGAAGCAATCACATCTCATGAAACATACCATCATTGTATTTCATCATTGTTATTAAAAATCCCAAAAACATGTAGGTGAAGAGTTATCCTTGTTATTTGAGACTCTTTTTTCTCTGGAGATAGATGGAGAAATAGAGTGTATGAAATATAAATGCTCAATCCATTCCCCTTGCATGACTCTCGATGATTTAGAAAATAGGGATGAAGAAATTTTATTATTATCCAACCGTGAGTTTTTTCTGTTTTTTTTAAATTTTTATAGAACCATGTAGAGACTCTAGAATGTGATGATTTATCCATAATTAACACATAATAAATAACCAAACATCCTTAACATTACTTTTTTCTACTATTTTTTATTCATTCTTCATGTGTGTGGTATTAAATCGACCTGATATCCTGAATTCATTTTATAATATGGAGCAAGAATAAATAATGAATTAAAATGCTCAATTTTTAATTGACATTCTATGAGAAATATCCACAATTGATTATTGGAATTATAATCCTTATTGATGTATTCACTTTAGTTGTTCTGATATCAACTTCTTCTAAAATATAATCTAGGTAAATATTTCCAAGATGGAAAGGGCTCTAACATTTTCTACAGTTAGTGGTATTAGTGAGTATAGATTTATTTTTTCTATGTATAGATATGTCACCTACATGATTTATATCGCTGAAATTATATTTTAATAACTTTATCCTAGTTTTTATATTGTAATGAATACCAGACATGTACTCATATATGTCATAGGCTACCCTTTATGGGTTTTCATCCTAACAAGTTATATGCATTTTTCATTCCATAAGTTCTCAATATTTCTCATACCACACAATGTTTGTGTTTATTATTTAGAGACTCAACTTCTTCCTATGGTGTGATTTATGATTTTTTAACCTAGAGATTATTTTTTATCTTTCAAATAGATGTTTCATTCCTTCTATAGTAGACATATAAGGTTATATTGTTATTGGTAAAATACCATAGAACATATAATTTTATTTTTTATGGTCATTTATCTTAGACCTTATGTTATTTTATTATAATTGATTTTATATTGGACATTCGATCATTGTTTTTCTGGGATAAGTATTCATGAAGGGTTGGGGGACCCAGAATTTTTACTTGGACTTTGAAGAATGAGTATAGATGATGGGTTATGATACCCTATATTATTAATTCATAATCATAATAATAAATTTTCTTTAACAATTTTTACACCTTTTATTCCTATATTAATTATGAAGGACTGTCCCACATGATGGGTTGTGACACCCTAAATTATTAATTTAATGGTATTGGTAGATAATAAAATATTTGGTATGCCAAATCTACATTAATAGTGATAATATGGATGTCCAAAATATGTCTTCATGATTTTTAACTGAAGGGGAAATAATGGAGAATATGTGTATGGGAAGATCATGGAAAAATGTAATATGTAAATTTCTATTCTGATTTAACCAGGGTATATGTGGATTCAAGGACCTTTTCTATTAGGAGGACATGCCTTCAGTTAATGGGACGAATTCCCTTATTCATGAGACATTAGGGATTGATTTAATTTTCAAGAAGAGGGTTACCTTATTTTTTTCATTGGAAATGGGATATTTATAAATATTCACACACTTGGATGGTGATGTATAGTATAGAGAAAAGACTATTTATTTGGGGGGTTCAGAACATTGGGGATTTTCAGTTTATTATTTTAAATCTCAGTCCCAACACCATGGTATTTTGGGTCACATTGTGTAGGACATCGATATTTTCTAGAATGGATGATTTCATTCCTTCATTAAGAATGGGTATAATACATAGTGACATAACATAGTAGATTTTGGAACATATTTAATAGTATTTTTTATGAGTACTGTATATAATTGTTTAAAAATATCATATTAAACTAAAAACATGATCTTGGTGATGGAGGTAAATGATTAATATTGGTCAAAACTGGTATCATGTATTATTTGGAAATTCTACTATGGATTTAATGGGGACATTTTCAGTGGGACCTAAACAACCACTAGGAATATGATCTAAGGTGGTGTGTTATTCACTAGAAAATACCCTTAAAATAAGTCAGTCCTTGTTACCAATACACTATAGTGGAGAACCATGAGATGCAAGTTAAGGTTATGGGGTTCCATGATAAGGGTATCAATGCATGGAATTGGTGAGTGTCATCTTAGACATTAAATACATGAAGCTGGTTTACGGAAAATTTAATATTCTAGAATTGGTTGGGAACCCTAAAAGTTGTTTCGTAGCCTATAGACCATTCTACCTGGATAAATAGATTTTAGAAATCATTAGTCAATATTTTTCCATCACATGAGGGTTTAGATATCATGGGTGGACTTTTATTAAAACCACTAGATGGGACCTTAGGGCTTAATTCCTTATTTTTTTATTCTCTAACTTTTTCTTAAACTCTAAATATGAAGATTTTATCCAGTGGACACTTTCCATTTTCTCAAAACACACTTTTATCGTTTTCATATTAGAAATAATTATTTCTCTTTCACATTTATTTTATAGTCTTGTGATTTGGACCTTCATAGGCTAAATTTTAAGGTTGTATATAATTGACCAAAGTGAAGGAGGTTTATGGTCATGATGAATGTAGCCCTAATATGAGGGGATTATTACACAATATCCAAATTATGATTCCCATGGTCAGAAAAATCTAATGAATTCCATGGAAGGAGATGGGAATTATACAAATCGTGGATCAAGTATCTAAAATCATGAATAGTGGTATCAGATAGACATGGTTAGGATGATCATGAATCACTCTATTGGTATGACATCCACTATTCTATTTTCATTGATTAAAAGGATTCAAATGAATTATTTCAAGGTATAGAATCATCTTGGTGATGTTCAAAAACAAATATACAGGATCTAGAGGCATGTTTTCATATTAAAAAAAAGTTAACCTCGATGTCAGGTCTCCCATTTCTAGGGATATGGATATTTTGAAGCAATCTTTGACACTCATGAGATGAAGTGTCATGTGTGGACTACAGAAATCTGAATTATGATGGAAGAACCCCAAACATTGGTTGAACACGTTAATAATCATGTGGTCCTACTATCGGTATTTATGATGGAATATGGTCTATGTAGTTTCGTTTCATGAATTAGGGATGCATGTTTCACATAGTTTAACATCATGTGATGATGATGTATTTCTTACCTTTTTAATTTCATGCGGTAAGGATGTAATAACTAATGAAAACATGCACAATACATCCTTAAAGATAATTTTCACTAGTTTGGTATATTTAAATGACCGAGGAATAATTTATCCTTATTAAGGCTTACAAGTGGGTAGCCATACGTGGGAGTCTTTCCTTCATATATTTATCTTATAGATAAGAAATTTGTACATATATCTTATCCATACATTGGAAATGATAGTATGCATGACTCAAACATATTTAGTAAAGGCATATACAGATGTTTTCCATTGGGATTACCTGGGTTTCTCTATAAATATCGTAACAGAAAGAATAATTCCATAGTAAACTCTTTTAAATATTTTCATTTACATAGATCTAACTCATATGTAGGGAGATATGAATTTTTTCTTCCCATCTTGTGTCTCAAAATCATAGTCTACTAAGGGTTCCACTACATAGAATAGTCTCATTTATACGAAATGTTTATTTCATTAATTAATTATGGAATAGAGATGAACCATTCATCCCTGGAACAAATTTAGGAATATAAAAGACCACTTTATTCAATTTAAGTTCATGTACGATAGACCGTTTGTCTTATAGTTTAACATTAATTGAATAAGATCTTTTCATGTAGTTTAACATCACGCAACCAAAACATTGATTTTTAGTTTATCATCACACGAGTTGGGTGTTTTCATGTGGTTTATTGATATGAGACTAGAACATTGGTATGTTGTTTAACTCCATGTGACAAGGATGTATCACCAAGAGGAAAGTCAAGATCAGGAATATTGGGTCTTCATAGAAGATACAAACCCCGAAATTAAAAGGTTCAATAGTATTTCTTTAAAATATTTCATTCACAATGGGTATGATGTGTGGATGTGTAATTTTGAGGGTTCCTAAATCTACTTGAATAGTTGAGTTACAGAATGTGTAAAACTAGACCCAAGAATACGTGAGTTAACTAGAGTTGGAAATTAGTGGTTATAGGCCAACCATTGATAAGGGTGGATGACCATATTCTTTTAATTCAGAAAAACAACAAATAATTTTAAGGGGGGACTCTCCTCTATGAGTAAAACAACCACTAGTTGAATGCTCTTTGGAATTTCATTATTCATTATTGAATCCTAGAGATGTCAATTCTAATTAACCAGTATCTAAGAATAGTTGTCTATAATGGAAAAAATTATTACGGGATCCTAAGGTCCATGATGTTCGTAGAGGTAGATATAATCTTTAGGAATTGGTCGGTTGATACTGTAACATAACACAAGGGTTCGAGTAGCATAATGGTTATTCCATAGTGTGTTAAAATCAATTCACTCTGAAGGGATATAACATGTGATTCCTAAAAAAATAATCATCTATGGGGATGATATATTCAATGTTCTGTGATGTTTAATGTTATGTTTAAAATATGTTGTTCATGTTCAATAGATAGAAAGCACCTCGATTTCACTAGTTAAAGGTCACATGGGTCATGCACAGCCTGATAAAAAAGTGACAACTATATGAAAAATCTAGTCGTATGGGAGTACATTATAGTTAATATGAGGAGGTTACTCACATTTTGGTAAGCGGTGAAATTCCCACACAAACATGGTTCCCATTGTGGGACTTAGTTTCGACTGGGGAGGAGAGAATTCATAAATGATCATGAAATTGGGGGATATATGCATCATATTTTATCTCAGATTATGGGGATGAATCCCCATATAGTCCATTCTTAGTAAATTCCCCGCACTTCAAGGGATTATGTATAGGGAGATAGAATAATTATCATATTGTGGGTGGGACTTGGATTTGGGATCCTAGTGACACTATGTATCCTACGATAACTATATCAAATAACATTTAATTTATACAAGGAAAATTCATTTAACATGTCTAACTAATAAACTGAGCATGACATTTATCCATTATATATTGTGGCCAGTCCCACAATTTGGGATTTGGGAATCACAATGTATCTTGTAGAAACAGAAATCAAGCCCCATTGAACATCAAAATGGAGATTTTCAGGCGTGGGTCTTGCCCATATGAAGAGAGAAATATTTTTACATTATATTTAGGTCAAACCCTTGATTTTTGGATTTCAGTGTTACTATGTATCCTATAAGAAATTAGAATCCAACCACACATAGTTCCTAAATATATAATTCTCTACGATGGTTTGACCCATACATTATGGGGTATATTTTTACAATTATATAATGTTACATGATGTAGGAGTTTGGATTTGTGTGTCACTATGTATGCAGTTGTAATAGAAATCATGAATCACAGAGTTATTAAATGTAATATTACCTACAAAGGTCTGAACCATATATAGGGGGAATGTTTTATCCATTTTATATTGTTTACTGTCTAAATATTTTTGATCAGGGTGTCACTATGTATCCTATAGAAATAGGAATCATGCCACCTGTATATATTATATAGATAATTCCCTATGTAGGTATGAACCTTATGTAGGGGACATTTTTCCATTTTATAAAATGGATGGACCTAGTAGTTTTGATATGGGTATCAATACATATCCTGTAGAAATAGGATTAAATCCATATGTATTTGTAAATAAAATATTCCATTTGAAGGTGTGACCCATACATAGGGGAATTTTTCTATTTCATGTTGTGGCTGGATGTAAGATTTTGGATGTGGGAATCACTATGTATCTCTTGGAAATAGGAATCAAAAAACACTTAGGTCAGAAATTGAAGATTCCCTACATATGTTTGATTCCCACTCAATAGGACATTTTTTCGATTTTATATTGTGTCCAGACTGATGATATGGGATTTCGGCATCCCTATGAATTTTGTATAAATATAAATCAATCCATGCGTACTTATGAAATTGAAGATTCCCACCACAGCTGTGACCCTTACATTGGGGGGGGGGGGGATTTTTGTATTATATTATGGTTGTATATAGATTTTGGGATTTGGGTATCAGAACATATCATGTATAAATATGATTCAATGTATATGTATTTATTAAATGGAAAAATACCTATGATGGATTGACCCATATGAAGGGGGTGTTCACCTTTTCTATTAATCATATCTAGATCATGAGTATGAAATATTCATAGGCCTCATAGGATGATCACACATTATGTAGTTTAATGTCATGCCATGATGATGCCCTTTATGTAGTTTAATATCACATGGTAAGGATATAGGATGACATAATGTTTAAATGATTTATTCTAGGGCCTTTAATTTCTGATAAAAACATTGAAAAGTACTTTTTTATAAACCCCACATAGGTGGGTATGTAACACATTACCCATCCATTATGGAAAATGAGTAAACTCAATTTGAGTTGGCCCTATTTAGGATGTAAGGAACTTCCCATTTGGGTTCTATCTGTAGAGGATTATTTTCGGGTATCATTGGGGTTCTGGGAACCAATACCGTTTCCCCTATGATGATTGAGTTTAGTTAAAACAGTTTAATGAAGTCCCCCCCCCCAATCCGGTTCAGATGAAATTTGATGTTGTGAAGTGTATGAAACCATTCCTCATTGATTCATTCAATCACATCCATCTTCTTCTATGATTGTTCTTTATTTAAAAGTTCTATATAGATAGATATTTATAGAGAGGGAAACCAATCATATATAGGAATCAATTCCTCTATCATATAAGCTAATGAATTATGGGATGCTTGTGTGGTAGTGAACATAGTTCTACTATAGGCCTATAAAGCATGAAAGAGCATGTACGACCAAGACATCATTTCTTCATCCACAATATTATACATTATATTTTAAAAATTCTGTACATAATGCCTCTATATATCAACTTTTTATTTCATGATAGCGTGATGAATGTATGTACTCTATGTTGTGCCATAGGTAAAATATATTCCCCTAAGAAGAAAAGATGGTGGAACCATATTCCATTGATATCATGTGAGGGACACCGAATATAGAGATAATTGTTGACTTTACAAAGTTGATGCTATTATTTTCCATGACTTCCTTGAGTGTTATTTCCTAATCCCATTTTAAAAATTATTTTATAGTAGTAATTATGAACATAAGGTTCTTAGATGTAGTTTGGGGATATGATCCCACAAATTCCATTCCCCAAAAAAAAAATTTGTATGATTACATAACTGTATATGGTAACTCATGGGGTTGATGGATGAAGTCCCCATGAATCAAGAATGCATGAAATTTCATCATAAATTACAAATACTCCTATATAAATATTTTCCAATAGAAAAAAAGTATTATATCTTTGTGCTACAGTCTGGTCTCACACTGATGAGAATCGAAGTATCTTAAATGGTCCTTTTCTATAATGAAGGAAATATCTCCTTATTCAATGCACCATAGGAGGATTCCATAAAATCCTTTATCATAGAGGGGTTTATGCTCATTTTTTCAATCCTAATGGGTAACAGTCACTGTTCAACATCAAATATGTTCTTATTTGGATCGATCAAATGGGAGGGTCCCATTTTAGAGAAAATATACTATGGGATCCATCAATCCCATGGGTTAATATTGGATCATCACACTACAGGGAAGTATTGACCTGATTTATTTCCTCCAGGTAACAGATGATGGCTGATGATACCCCCTTTGATGCATGATGTGGAACAAAACATAGGCTTGATAAATATACACATAGACTATGTATATATTATCCAATGCATCTGCATAATCATTTTGGGATTTAGGGGTATTTTTAAATGTTGTTTTCAAATAACATTCCACCATAAATCTTCTGATATGGAGATCAGAGGCTCTAATTCATCCTTATAAATTGCATACTAATTGTTTTTGGGTTTTATTACTTGATATAAATCCACTTTGATATTTAGGTACGCTATATACGGCTTTAGTACCATCTCTAAGACAACAATAAGGTTTTGGTATTCTGCCATATTATTACTGAAACCTTCATATTGTGAGAAAGTGTGAAATATTTTCATTTTAAAAAAAATACCATCCTTAGAACAACCAATTTGAGTCTTGTGACTTCCATACTCATACCAATCAGATATTTTGATACACCATAAAAATACATCTGTTATGTTCAGGGAGAATTATGGGCATAAAATACATCTTAATCTGGTGTTTTAGTGTCTACTATCTTGATTTCTTGGATAACATGTGTCATGAAGAAATTAGTTAGGGTATGCCCCTTAACTTCCATATGTGACATGAATTGCATTTTATACTATGTAGGATAACTATCCGTCAAGATAAATTCACAATTTATATAGGCCATCCATGAATATAGTTTTCTGGGTCAATAAAAGAGACAAAGTGGACTTCATTATGCAACAATTAATTCCCCATATTTTACATTGTAAAGATGATTTTCAAGGTGGTTCTTCATTATACCAGGATACTGGGTATTAGTACCTATAATTTTTTATCTGAGATAGAAACTGTTTTCATTTCCAATGTCATTTTTCACTATTAGGAGAACACCGAGAGATCATTGCCTGGTGGCCACATATTGGATATGTTTTTGAAATTTGAGTGGGGGAATCAAGACAAGTGGATTCAGTTGGTCATATTTAATATTCTCATTTTCTTCATAGAAACCCTCATCCCATTGAAAAGACACGCCCCATGTTCATTATATTACTGACGGGGACACATTTACCACCCAGGTTTTCTATGAAATTCAAAATACAATTTTGGTTCCCCTATAGCACCTTATGTTCATTAAGATCCTTAAATGGTGAAATTTATAGTTCAAAATAGTTTTTTCAAGATCAACATCATTTTCATGGTGGTTTTCCACAAATCTAATGAACATCCCTAACATTACTCTAAAAGACCACTTTATAGGGTTCTTTTTCAAACAATTTTCTAGTAATTTACTAAATATCGTTTGAATATTAGGGTGGTGATCACATCCCTTTCGAGAATTAACTCATGATTCAATGACAAAACATTCAATGATTTATCCCATGAATGTTTTAAAGATATGTTTGTTGGTGTATTGGTAAGTAGCACCAACATTATATAATCCAAAGGGAATATCCTAGAAGAAATATATCCCATTAGTTTCTCTAAAATAATTTTATTACATGTATAAAAGGTTCATCTATGTATTATTATACCATATATACTGATTGATGATTGAAAGAGATTAAAATAATATAGTTATAATGATTAAATGTCCTATGAGTTATAATGGAAAATTTTCATTTAGGAATTTTCAATTAAGGTTTATGAAATAAATGAAAACCTGGGTATTCCCATAAATTTTATTGGTGAGGAAAATGTTGGAAAGACATTTTGGGTTCTATACCTCTCATAAAAAGTTTTCTTTGATCAATTTTTCAACAACTAATTCAATATTTGAAGAATGAGAGGGTGAATTCTTTTGTCTTCATACATGTAACATAGATGGTCATCGGCTAAGACCGAGTGGTGAGTGTAAACATTAGATTTTATCCTATGTTTCCCGATATAACTCAAAGTGAACATGAATCGATGATTCTTTAGAAATTCAATGTACGTATCCGAATCCATTGGGGGAAATGGGGTGCTAATCAACATTAGTTCTGGGTCTTCTTCTATTCCTAGATTCACTATTATGATGTCATATAATGTGGTTTAATTTTCGTCCTTAATTTAGGAGGGGTGCTCTTGATGTTATCCTTTAATTATTTATTTCTAGTGATTGTGGAGTCATTTTTAAAGATCGTGGGTAATTCAGTGGAATCTCAATCACTATTGAGATAATAGAATCTATGAGAAGATACATTGGAATTATGAACATGTAGAGTGATCATAGAGACATTCTAGGTATGTTTTTTCCTTTACAGTACTTCATAGGGAATGAGGGGTATAGACATCTTGGGTTGCAAACAATGTTATGGGGAATAATTAAAATTTTCAAATGATTCAAGGTAATTCTTGTGTTTAAACTGATAAGTAGTCATACTTCCCATTAAATAATCCACATCTTCTAATATGATTTATATCACATAAAAATACGCTTGTGAATTTGGTGATCCACACTGCCTTGATTGTATTGAATATACTTCCTCAATTAGGATTATAAGATGTATATAATCACTATCAACCATTCTCTATGAATTCAATGGGATAGTCCCCAATCCATTGAGAGCTATAAAATTCATATAATCATCCTCCATTCATTGATTTCATTCCTTCTAGTAGAAATTACCCTCTATGTATATAAATTCATATGACATGAAGGGGGTGTTATCACCATGTAGTAGACTAACTTTTTCATTGATATGATATTTTAAGAATTTAAGAAATTTAAATGTTCCTCCATCTGGATATGGAGTCAGGGCCTTCCAAGAAGAGAATAATATTCAGTATCTTTCTATAACTACATGATCTAAATATTATATATGAGTTCTTAAACTGATCATTGAGGATGATCTTTTAGATATGCCCTCTCTTGAAATTGCCGTACACATGAATTTTCAACTTCCTCTATAAAATTCACCCCTCGAAATATCCAAAATGTTGGATGATCAAGATTGGGATGAGGTTTATCCCAAAACCAATTTCAAGAAGATCCCTTAATATTTTGAAATTATCATGATTTCCAAGCATATGCATGGTTTAGATATGTCCCTGGATAACATCTTTATTGTCTAATTTTTTGAAAAAAGATGGTGTTATGATATTATGATGTTTTAGTCGCAACATGGTAAACCTTGGGTGTAGTGACTTCTATCTCATGATCATGTGGGATCTGGAGGGTCTTGATGAGTTCCTCACAGATATTTTTTAATTATGGAGAGAATATATGATTTTATGTTTTATTGAGACAACCATCAAATATATCAGAATGTCATATTTTTTGTACCACGGGTATGTGCTTCTTTGTGTGAGATTTATCTATATTATAAAACCCAAGATCAAAGATTTTGGAAGTTTTCAGTCGTGGAGCATTGACAATGGATGAGGTATAATCTTCATTAGGCGGCATTAGTCAAACCATCCTTCCTATTTATCTAGGTTGGTCGGATAACTGATCCAATCCCATTTTTGTCATTTTAAATGATTACTATTGAATATCTAATATAGAGATATGAGACATATTCATCATTCAGTTCATCATTATAAAGCTCTCAATCTTGGGTCTCTATCTTCTGAATGGACTCTACATGGATATTTTTAGAATATTTGGTTTAGCCACACCCACATTGTTCTTTTGTACTCTAAAATTCTACAACCTAAGCCTATGACTCCAAAGTCATGTTTTGTGAAGTCGTACTCATTTTTTTAGTCATTATATGAGAAGGTATCAGTTATGAGTTCTATATTAACGAAACCAAATATGATTTCTTCATCAAATGATTGATCTATCTGTAGAGTGATTCCCATTCTCAAGATATTTAAGGTGTGAAATTTACAAGAGTTAGAGTTTTTTTGGGTGATAAATATGAATCTTATTATTTTTTCTCTTCTATTGTTTGATTACTACATTCACATATGGTTTAACTATAAATTATTCATCCATAGGTATCAAAATCACTACCAGTTTGTGGCGTTGTTCTCTCGTGGTGGCATGATCTTGATCAACTGTCTTCTGAATAACCCAGTAAACAAACTTATATACATGCCTAGCTAGAACCTTTTTTTATCACCCTCTTATTCTGTTTGGAAAATGATTTCCCTAGTCACCTATATTGAGGTCTTCCCCATTATTAAATCTCTATAATCAAACATTCTTTGTAGGACGTTTTGAGGAAAAATCATTATTAGATGATGTGTCCCAATCACCAATAAAAGGGGATGTATTCATGTTTCTCAATGAGGTTGACCACATTGTTTTTAATATCCTATTATAGCTTAATTAGTTTATTTCCACTAATTATAATGAAATAAATGGGAATCCACTCATTTCGAAAGTAATATTATTTTTTCAAATGTTCCTCAAATTTTGGTTGACCTTGATCTTATTTTTCTTCTGACAGAGGGATATTTTGTTGTTGCTTCAACACAACGGGAGGTTTTGGACGATTTTAGGATTTTTCATGTTTCATGAATGGAAAATTTTATCGGTTTTAGGGTAATATTATCATTTTATTTTTTACCAATCCTTTTTCTCTATCACATAGGGATGGACTGAGATTTGTCCAGGGTCCACAGAATGATATCCTCTATAAATTTTTTCATCTCTTCCAACTAATGGAATCTACCTAGATACTTCAGCAAGATAATATTTTTTAGTTTATCATCATAACAATTCAATGTTTTCCCATGTTATTATTACATAAATATTTAATTTTATTGTATAACATTTAACTATATGGAATATTTTTTGGGGTTTAGTGTCTTGGAAATTAGGAACATATTACATGAATTTAAAAAATATAACATAAACATGAAGATTATTTAATTATTTTGGGGGATTATTTTTATTATTATTTACTAAATCATCTCACTACATCTCATAATTCGGGGAAACAGATCAAATAATGGTTTTTTCTAATGCCTAATAAGGGAATATAAAAAGTATTAATTGACAATTGAGAAAGAGTAAAATGATTTAGACATGAACATATGAATATGTGGCATATCATAATTTTAGAAATAAGAATAATATCATGGAAATGTGCTTAAAACATAAAAATAGAACATTCATAAGCATATCACTGAGGTTTATCCCCAATGTGTCATAAAAAATAATCATAGATGTTATTCAACAAGTTATCGTAAACATGTTATCTCTATAGACTAATTCTATACAAATTAACATAAATAATTATCAGGGAGAACCCTTCATTTGTCTTAAATAATGTGAGCCACATTGAACACAATGGAAATTACTTTATAAATAACCTGTAAAAAAAATAACAGTTTTCATTTAAAATCATTCCATAATTTCTTTTTAAACACTTGAACAAAACAAAATTTTAAACCCATCAGCATAGAATATGGTTTTCATATATGTAAATATTATAATAATTTTTATTTTTTTCATTTAGGTTAATTCATATGAAAATAGAAGAGTTTTGGGAATTCACAATTATAAAAATATTGAAGAAAATGATGAAAAAATTCATGAAATGATTTCGACAGCATAACAGTATACCACATGGATTATGAGAAAATAATAATGATAGATGTTGGAGGTCTCCCATTTGTAAAAAATAATTTTGGATATATATAGAAGAACCAAATATAATTAATTAAAATAAATAATCTAGACATTTTATAAGATACATATTAAGGACGTACTTTAATGAAAAAATAGGGGATGATTCCCTTACCTTCAAAAATTTCTTGATAATTCATTTTAGAAAATACCTAGGACCATTGATAAACCATAGGTAACCCTGTACAGACTTTATGAGAGTTAGAAAGATACAGAATTAATGTATTTTGACTTTGTATCATAGACTGGGGGTGGTAAGGTGTATTTATACCTACAGAGGGGTGCCTTTCAGCAAATAAAAATTTATTGTTTTTTATTTAAGGAAAAAAATTATTGGGTGTTATAAATTCCAAGGATTTTGGAAGAAAATTAATGTTATAAAATCTTCTTTATCCCTATAAATATATCAACCACCCATTTAATGTATTATTTTTAATATATTTTATGTTTTTTTATTCTCACTTTAACCAGCTACATAATTTTACTAATACCATGGTAACTATTTTGTTACCACGTAAATTTTCTTATTTATAAATATTAAATTAACCTTAATACATAATTTTGACGTTATAATTATATATATTTAATCCATTTTTCTTCACTAAATTTATAAAAGTGTTAAAAATAAATTCTACTCTAATATACGTATATCTATTACAAACTGTTTTCTTTTTGAAAAGATAAAATCACAGTTGTCCAAAAATACTTAGCATGTGTTTCTAAATTTACAACATCATGTATAACATTGATCATTCGATATTTTTGATTAATAATGGTTATTCAGAAATTTTACTTCTTGATCACATCCTAATTACCTCAAAAATGTTATTGTTTTTTGTAAAAACATTATTTTTATATTTTAACCCCAAAATCAACTTTTTATAAAATTATTAAAAATTCACCATAAGCTAGTTCAGATATATTAAAATTTAAAATTAGATTTTTCTATCAAAATAATATTTTAACTATGAAAATATTTAATTTTAAATAATTAAACCTTATTAAATTAATATTTACTATTTGATGACATAAATAATTCTTGAAAATATATAAAAAACTTGGGAACTCATTAATTTATATTATCCATTAAATGTTTTCTTGATATAATTTCAAGAAAATAAAAATATATTGAAAAAATATAAATCTATCATATTACATAATTTTGAAGGGAAATAAATATTTACATATCATCTATAAAATAAATTTTTTTCATTATTTCTCTAGTGATAATAATACTTACCAACTGTCTTCTAAATTAATTTTCCTAATTCTAACCTCTTTTATTGGCTCATATTCTACATGTCGAATCATCATAATTATCTATAAATATCATAACATACTCTCATCATAAATCATTACTTTTATTACAGTGTTACATATACATCCTTCGATAATGTCTATTATTTTTTTTGATACTTCGTTTCATTTTTTATGATCTTTATGGTAGGGCTGATCATCTTAGGGGATTTAAATCATGTGGAGTTAATTATAGTAAATTTAATATTATTTAATGTGTATATGATAATATTTTTCATAATTCTATTGGTTTAAATTTACATGTGATGTATGACTCTATCATGAAATGAAAAAAAACTATGGTATTTTATTGTAAAACTTAATAAAATTTTATTAGGAGAGAAGAGATTAAAAATGTGTAAGATGAATAATATTGTTATAAAATTAAAAGTGTATTTAATAATATTTATAATGGCTAGTTCATAATAATATTATTACAATATATCATTGTTTAGTTAAACCCAGAATTGCGTACAACACACGCTATCGAGGAAAGTCGTGATTGCATGTAATGCAAGACAAGTCAGGGTTGCGTGTAGTACAAGACTCATTTTTTGTTGTGTATAACAGAATCCAACCATATTTCGTTTATAAATTGAATATATATATATATATATACACTCAATGTTGTGTAGAATGAGTATTATCAAACGAACATGAAATTGTGTGTTACATGATCCAAGAATAGTATTGTGTATACTGCAAACTAATATGGTGTTGCGTATAGCGCAAGATAATCTTGGTGTAGAGTAAAATATAATATATGAAAGAAATTAAAAAGAATATATCTCATAAAATCTTTGGATGTTACATTCTACCCCCCTGAAAATGAATTTCTCCCTCAAAAATCGTCGGGGTTATAAATGGTTTATTACTTGAGAGTTTCTTTCATGGAAACCCACAACATATAAAGGAATACTAAAACTTAATTTTAAAAAGTGAAGTATGAAACATAACGGTTACCCAAATTAACTCATCACTGTGTTTCCACATATGAGATCATAGATCAAAATATGGATTGGGAGGAGAAATCTAACCATCAAGTTTTGATAGAGAGTGGTAGAGAACATGGCTATGAAAAAGCTAACAATCACAAAGCCATAAATTGTTGATTATCTAAGGTACCCTCTGATTCACTGTATATGAGGACACTTGGACAACTCTTTTGGTTTTCAAGATCATTTTCCTAAAGTTGAAGAATTTGAATTAGAATAATTACATACATTATTTTAGTACAATCCCACCATTTCTCGTGGATCGAACAATTTACACTTCATATCATAAAGGAAGAAGTTGAATTTGTCTTTTGCGATGTTTAGCAGATCATTTGATAGAATGATAGGTCATTCCATCTGTCTCAAATATATGGTTAGCAAAAGTTATATACATAAGTCCAGCTATGGTGAGATTAATCGTATATGGTTCCTAAAATGGACTTATACTTCATATATCATACAACTTTATAAATTAAAACTAATTTATACTAACCGAGGACTTCCTATAGGACAGTGGTAGGCGATAAAGGCCTGTTGCACTTCAGTTGTGGGTTCGATTCCTGCAACCTTGTCCGACGCGACAGGTTTTCCCCCGTCTGGCAGGCTGTCGTTTTTCTAAAACTACACTATTATAACTTTCCATAAATAATATCGAAAAAAGGTTCTATCCTTAAAAAATACTATCTAATTTCCAACTTGATCCATTCCAACCATTAGGCTTATCAAAAATACTTTTGTCCAATCTCATATTATAATGAAAATTACTACGAGAAATGTCATTTAACAAGCATTGAAAACCATCATTTATCCCCCATATATGCTAATATATAGTGTGATTGTCACATACCAAATATGTGAATTACTTAATCATGAATCCTATTGAAACATTAATTACCAAATAATCTTTTTAAAAACATGAATGCTATAAAAATTGAACTATTTCCACATACCAAAATCCCAAAATTTTTATATACTCAAACCACGATATCACTTTGTACTTATATCATTCCTGATCTCATTAATACCATCAAACATCTCATTATCTCCTTATCCCTTCATTATGCACATAACATCTACTTTCCAAAAATATCTGAATAATCTTTCATGGCTACCGGTACCCTTAAACATATAATTTCAAACACTTTAATAAAAACAATAGTGTAACAATCCTTATATGTTTCTTTATTCCATAATACCATTAAATTACCCAGACAACATAACTCTTTATAAACATACAATCATGCCTCTAACATCTTAACCCATTGACCGATCATGAACAATTCTTTCATCCCGCATATCATTTGTAGTCTCTTCATTATCATAAAAATAAATACTACCCATATGACCACACTGATTCCCTTCATGAGACTTTACCTTAGGGAATTGGTTTTCATAATGCCCATACATTCCTCATTTAAAACATTTAACTGTTTTTGATGTCTTAGCAAGACCATTATCCTTGTCTATGGTGTTAACTGGTCCCTTTCCTTTAAAATTACTAGCATTGTGTCCATCTTTTCCCCAACCAATGCATCTTCCAGTTCTTTTGAAACATTCTCCCTGATGCCTCTTCTCACATGATTTACATGAAGTAAATTGAACTTTCTTTCCTATATGATCATCATGAATCTTCATCTTTCACTTATTAGATGAGTCAAGAAACGTACCGTTGTTGAGATTGATGATCATATTATGATATATATGATTAGGAATAATAATTATATATGGACTTCTAGATCCAATTTCATTTGGTTTCTAACAAAGAATATCATTCAATTGTTCATCATATCCTCCATTATCATGATTCTTCCTGTTTCCATCCATTTTCTAAAACCCCAAAAGAATAGTGCGAGAGGCAAAAATCATACGAGGAAAGAAACAAAATAAAGGGGGAATTCCATAAATATCGAACACCTTAGGTTTAATTCTATGATCGTTTCCGTAATTATAGGACTATAACCTATACTTATAATAAACATTAGTGACGTCCCTAGATATACCTTAAAAATATCTCTAGGGATCTCACTAAAGTTTTCGCATCCTAGTTTCCAAAGTTTAACAAAACATTTCCTCTGATACCAATGTAGAGACCCAAATCTTGGCGTACATGGAAATTAAATTACATTTAAAGAATAAATAATACATAACAAAAACAAAAACTCAAGGATCTTAATAGTATAGTGTCATTGAAAACTCGAAACAAATTCTTCTAATCATTGTGAAAGATCTTCAATATCTCCCATAAAGATCTTCCCCTTATATTTTCTTACCTAAAACCATTTTTTATATCATGGGGAAAAGAAAAAATATAAAGGGCGAGATCAAATGCTCAGTAAGGGTAAGAATGGAGAGAATATAACAAACCATATAAATTCGAACTTAAAAACATGAACATAATGTTTAAACATCAAAATCATGAGCAATGACATAAAACATGGAAGTATATAAGTCATAGATCATAATAGAAAATCAATCATGATAAAATAGTATGGGAATAAAACATGTAATTGTGGAAAACCATTAAGCACATGATATGATTTCCATAGTAGCCAAGGAATTGCTGCCAAGACCATCTTAGTGGACAAAGTCCCTTTCTGAATAGAGTTCACTCCTCGTTCCAGTCCTGTAACACTAAACCAGATTAACTTACCGTTCCAGCAATGTTTATTTCATGAGATATAAATCATTACCCAATTCATTGGGGGGATATATAGGTCCAACCCATCTTATAATGAAATCATTCTTACACGTGCCACATCATAAACATAAATCATTCATCATATCCTAAATAATAAAATGAGTTTTATAAACATCATTCCATAATATCATAATCCATATTAAACCAATGGATATCATTTCATCATAATAAAATTGATACCATGTAAATCATAGAGACATTATACTTGAAACAAACACATATGAAATAATGTCATCTTAGATGGAAAATGGTTTTGATAAAACACATGAAATGAATTCTTGAGGAAAATAACTTTTATTTTTCAAAATAATTTTCTTTTCAAAAAATGCCATGATATTTTAAAAGAAAATGAATTTGTTGAAAATAGTAATGAAATCTTGTACAGTAAGCTTCATTAATAAAAGGCGTTATGAAACTGTAAAAATCCGTTCCTTTCGCATAAGTTAAAAAACATTCTCCTTGTACTTCTTTCGGAAAAGTCAAAAAGTACCTCATATGGTAAACAAAAGAAAGATTCCTTAAATACGTAGTAAAAGTCAAAAATGGGTAAAAAAGACTTTAAATATACATGAAACCATTTTTAGAAAATAGGGACAAGGATGAAAATATAACCCCATTAAATACTTACGAATAAACAATCTCGGATAAAAATGAGATTGGAAAATGTATCCCTTACCTTATGTCTGATATTCTTAGTATGTATCTGAACCTCCTATATAATGATTTAAATAATGTCATATACTTATTACAGAATCATATTCATCGTTATGATATCATATATGGTTCACTTATGACTTTATATTAACCGTTCTTTTGTAAATTCCATGTTAAATAGTGTTTTGGGTAAAATCGTTTCATTTATCCTACGTGTTTCGATTTGTTGTTCTTGATATTATTACTTATATACTGATTTAAATAATTTCAGAATGTAAAACATTATTTATATATAATATATATTCAATATATAAATATATATATGATAGATCGATAAATGGAATGAAATACACCGTTCCTAGAGACGGTATACCGTACGTACGCATGAACGGTGTTTTTGTTTCCTTATTGAATTAAAAATAATTAAGTAAATGAAATATATATGTTAATAAATCTAGTATCATTATTATTTAATATATTTATTTATTATTTATTATATATATACATTATAATCATACTTGATTGGTTAATCAAGTAAAATGAATCTCATCGCGTTCGTGGAAACATGTGTCCGTACGTACGCACGAGCGATTATATCGTTCACATAATTATTGAATAGAATTGGAGTGGATGATATAATATCTCAGAATCAGTATGATGTTATTATAAACATATATAGTTATTCTTTACACCATTATACCCATCCAAGTTAGGAGGTGGTGGAAAAAAAATTACACCACAGAGTGGAGATGGTATTCCGTACGTACGCACGCGCGATGATTTTGTTTTCCATAGGATTGTTAGAAGGTGAAATGAGGTTTTTTCATATTTATAATAACATATCAGTATATTAGTGATACTTATTTTGTTAAGTTATAATTATACAACTATTGAAGAAGAATTTGAAGAAGAAATAATCATGAATGAATCGGTAGAAGATATTACCTCTTCTTTGACGCACCTCTTTTATGTTTCCTCTTAAAAAACTAGAGTTGGTATTTTGAGAAGAAAAAAACCTCCATAATGTTTCTAGAGAAGTGTAGAAGAGAAATGGGCAGTGTTTGGCCATGCTTGAAGGCTCAATGTTGTGTAAATATGAGAGGGAGGATGTGCCCTTTTATAAGGGAGGAGAGGGGCACCTTTGAAAGCCTCAAAATATTAATTAATAATAAATCAAACCCCACTTAAAAATTTCCAAAATGACTCAAATCAGAATATTAGATAAGATAAGGTTGTAATATAATAATCCAATAAAATTTCTACATGTTGGTAATTTATTTTATACCTTATCAATTTGATTTATCCTTATTTAATTTATTTAATCTTATTTTTGGTAATAATATTATAGATTTTAAATTGTAATAAATAATTACTTATGAGTTGTGAATTATACATAATTGGGTACTTTATGAAATTTTAGACCATATAAATTTAAAATTATAATTTTTAATTATTTAAGTGATTTTTAATCAATTTAATAATATGTTAGTTTTATAAAATAACAATAGTGTTCATTTTGACACTATTCATTTATTTGAATTTAAATAAACTCCACACAGAGGATATATTCGAACCAAAATGTTTAATAAATTCATAACATGTCATATTCATTTAGAAAATTTGTGGACAACATTAATTAGTACATATAATGTTTATTTTAATATTAATAAAACCAGTTATTAGATATTTTATTAATAAAACAATTACTACATCATTTATGTATGATGATTTTATATTATTATTAGTTGCATAAAAAATTAAAAATAAAATCCTATTATTAATATAAATATAATACCTTTCATAATAATATTTTTACCCGAATTTATAATCATAAAAACAAAACATTTAAATTGTTATATTTATTAAATTATGAAGGTGACATCTTTTACATCATTTAAAATAAAATAATATAAATAACCTAATATGTTTATAAGGCTCAAAATTGACCAAAAATAGACCCTTGTATGTTTAGGTTATATATATACTATATAAATAAGGTTTGGTATAGTTTATGGTCCTTTTTATATGCATTATTCTTTTAATAAAAACTATATTATTGATTTTTCACTAAATAAACAATTTCTGCATCACTATTGTGTCAAAATTAATGACAATTATTTAAACCCTAAAAATTATAAATAAAATCACATGATGTAGATAATTTTATGATATTTCTAGAGACAATTCATGTTTGAAATTTAATGATATTTGTCACTAAATTTAAATTATTATACTTATAAGATTTAAGAGAGTGACATGTTGTCACTTTCTTTGGTTTTAATAATAATTAAATTATTTTCATGGTCAAAAGTCCATAAAATGAATCTACTCCGACCCTTAAGTGATTTCGGTTAACTTTTAGTCATCCAAAATAATTTTGGTAGGTGTTAGGGTAATTTTAAAATCTTATTTTTACCCTTAATTACCAGATTTACCTTTAACTACAGTAAATAAAAATTACCATTGTTACAATTCATAATATCAAAAAAAAATTTAACATATTAACATAATTTTGACCCACTTAATTAAAATATTGGGATCCATTTTCCAAAATTCAAAACACATAAAGTGCAGTAATTAATTTAATTTTAATCCCGTTATTAAGAAACCCAATTTTAAAAGATAAAACATTTCCAAAGATTGAAATGTGTTTACCTATGAATTCATTTTAAAATTAATGTTAATGAAATAAATTATATTAAATTGTAATAATATATTATATTTATACTTTAAAACCATTAAATATTATAATTTAACCTTAAAAATTATCTCAATGAAAAAAGTTGTTTTTAATTAAAATTTAGCGTATTTTTACTATTTATAAAAATAAGAAACTTATCAGAAAAATATCAATAAAATTTCCAAAGTGAATTATTATATCATGATTCAAAATAAGAAGTTTATTTTTGTAAAATTGAACTTATAAACTTTTAAAAAATGAGATTTATAGTGGGTGCACCATCAAAAGGTGAGAAAACTGCATTTTTTGAACAATACTAATTTTAGCTGAAAAATTTATTTTGTACTCATACCATGTTCTAGAAAATGTGTAAGATGAATAATAATGTTATAAAATTCAAAATTTATTTAATAACATTCATAATGGCTACTTCATAATAATATTATAACAATATATCATAGTTTATTGAAACCCGGTATTGTGTAAAACACACGCTATCGAGGAAGGTCGTGATTGGGTGTAATCCAAGCCAAGTCAGGGTTGCGTGTAGTGAAAGAATCCTTTGTTGTTGATTATAACAGAATCCAACCATATTTCATTTATACATTGAATATATATATATACACTCATTGTTTCGTAGAATGACTACAATCAAATGAACTTGAAATTGTGTGTAACATGATCCAAGAATAGTATTGTGTAAACTGCTAGCAAATACAGTGTTTCGTATAGCGCAAGATAATCTTGGTGTATCATACGAGAAAAGATATTAATGTAATTATAAATATTATATCTCATAAAATCTTGGGGTGTTACATGATTCATGTTCTTTTGTTTTGTTATCTATTTCCAACACACAGATTTCATAATTTAATACATACAACCTGTTATTTAAATGTTCCATTCAATAACATATTATGTTCTTATAATATAAAAAACCCTTATTTAACAACATGAAATTAAATCCATCCATATCAATACCTGATACAAAAATTATGTTCTTGGAAAAACTAGGCACATAATAATAGTTAAGTAAAACCAAAAGCATTCTAGTTAGAAAATAGAAATTGTAATCGCCATTGGAAAACAAAGACAGTGTTGTACCATTGGAATCTCAAAGATCCACCTCTCCTCTTGTTACCATTCTAAATCTACTTGGTTCCTGCATTTGAATAGAGATGTGATCCCCACAAGTTGTATCTAATATCCAATGTGTAGAAATGGACTGATTACACTCGATAACGAATGTACCTTCGGCCTCCCCATGCTTTTCGGTGTAGCACCTATTATAGTGGCATGACATACCACATGAAAAAAATACTGCCTCTCATTCCTTGGCCTACCTCTACATCATCCCCCTCATAGAGGGACAGTGATCGGGGGATTCATACCGTTTTTAAGTCATTTCCCCCTTTTTGTGTCCTTTTCTTATTCACAATAAGGACTACAGGTTTTTTAAGCCCCATATCTTTATCTTCCTATTGAATTAAGGTCAGATGTTCTGATAGCCTCTTCTCATTAATTCTCATGTTATAGTTGACAATAAATCTAAATAAGGTCTTGGGAAGTGATGATAGGATTAGACTTATATGAAACTCATCTGATAACTAAATACCTATGATTTCTAGGTATTCAATGTTGCTAATAAGGTTCACTACATGAGACACAGCTAGAACAGACTCTCCAAGAATAGTGTTAAAAAATCATAGGATATGTCATATCTATCCTTTCTCTCTTTCTCTTGATAGATATCCTTAATATTAGACATCATGTTATACACGTCAATGATTTCATGTTTCCTTAAGAGCTCATTAGACATGGATGATAGCTCGAAACATTGGACATATGTGGAATCATCCAAATTTTTCATATAGAGAGATTGTTCCTCACCACTGGACACTTTTCTAGGCGCAACTGGAATATGCTCCTACAACACATATAATTTCCTCTTATGGAGAAGGATGACCCATAAACAACATTGCAACTCCTGGAAGTTGGTGCAGGTGAGAAGGGTTTCCTTCTCAAGTATGGTTCGCAATCAAATGTTTGAATTAATTTTTCTTATCGTTTCTACAAATTACCTTTAGAAAAGTTTTAGTACTTTATCGTGAGATAACTGAGAAAAATAATTAAATTAATACTTATTAGTCTCCAACTATTTTATTGAAATCCAATACCCCACACCATTGAATTCAAAATATATTTTACTTGAATATTCTTGTGGAAACGATCCATATTTCCTTTTGCATTACCCCAAATATGGTGGTTCAAGAAACATAATGGGTTTAAGGTAGGCATTCAAAATTCCCACTGCATTAACTCGCAGTTCCATGATCTACTGAGTGGACTCCCCAATCCTAAAATCTTTTTATTTTGAATTTCCATAACCTTGGCCTCTTTTTCACAACATGTACTACTGTGGAAGTCAACCATTGATGTGAACAAGGCCAACTCATCCCAAAAACTCGATTTCTAATTCCCTGATAATTGAATGCACCACAACTACAGTAGGTCAAGCACTTTGAACTGCGGTTCGATTCTAACCAAGATTATGGAATATTAAACCGACTAAATATTTATTTGAGGGGTTTTATCCATATACGTAAATTTCAATTTTATTAAATTTTTTACCTGAAATTTAATATTATATTGGATATAATTAAATGATTGACCATGTCTAAAATAATATTTACGCATAAGCCAGTCTTATTTTTGTTCCATCTTGCATGATTATTTAAATCATTAATTGTGTTATCGTGAGAACAAACCCACAAAAAATAATCCTTTCAACTATCCGAAATAGAATAAATGGAATGATCATTAGAATATTCTATTGGTTAATTTATCTAGCAATTGATAAATTAACCTAATAACTAGGGGAGAAACACAGTGACCATTTTGGGTTTGTGTTTGCATCTTTCCACTTTTCCACCTTTGTATCTCCTTGGATGGGTTTCACCATTCCTTCTAACTTTAGCCTCTTCCACTAGCTTTGGAGCTAAATCCCTAACATATTCTTTTATATCACTAAAAGGTGAGGGGTAAAACATGGTTTTACATAAAATAATCCTTGAAAACCCATGACCTACATATTAATGAGGAGAAGGCTTGCAGGCCATCAAATTTAATTTAAATAAATAAATTAAAAGATACCATCCAAATACAATGGTCCTAGCCAAGCTCATGATCATCCATGAATGCAACGATATTTACACATAAATTAAACAATCATTCAATTCTTTAATAATTTTTGTTTATGATTAATCCTTCTTGAATCAATTAATTATCTTTAATTAATCAATCCTTTTATCTCTGAACCTTTTCTGAATTTCCTTGAGATTTTAATTCATCATAATTTTAATCAAATATATTCAATTAAATGTATCTTTGTACCAAATTTGTACCTCGGAGTTGACCTGGTTAATTCCCATTCATAAATACCTAATGAGTAGAAATGAACATTAACCCGTTGTTAAATTAAACACATATATATAAAACACCTATCACGTTTTATGCCTCAACATTATTCCTGCACCATGGTACACATCTCAAGGGTTTGTGTAATATATTAATAGATTTTAATTAATATATGTAATTTGGATGAGTACATGATGTGTTGTTTTGACAACATTGTGTGTACTATCGTTCAACATCCATCCAAAGTACATGCTAGAGGATATGGTGTGTATATTTACTTTGGAAATATTCCGAGTACACGACGTGTCCATTGGGCCACACTCCATGTAGTGTCCGCGTTACACAGAATCCAATTGGGAAATTGGTTTATGGGGTACACGGCCCAACCCAAACACAAAGGTACTACACAGTGTGTAATTTAGAAACTATGTGCCACCTATTTTTTGGTCAACACACAGAGTCATTTAAGACATAGAAAAAATCTAACACATAGCATGGTCTGGTGAACCGGTCTGATGCATTGAATATTGACTACATACCGTGTACTGCCTAATACATGCCAGGTCTTCTAGTGTTGTATGACGAAGAAACCCTGGACCCTTCAGATGAGATCCTCTATTTTATTTTAATTAAAACTAAAAGAAAATATCGTTTCTATAAGGTTAATGAGAAACAAAATAAGAGGAACATATCTAGAGATTCAGATTTGCAGAATAATTAAATTAAAATGAAAAACATAATTATTAGATGCACAAATAATCACAAAAAAACTACATTATTAAAATCAATGATATAAAATGGCTCTGATACCACTTATATGTTCTGGATGTAGCGGAAGCACGTTGGTGTGTGTACCCTACTAGAATTTATCCTATATCAACGATCACTCTGATATCTGTCATGATTGAAAAATGTCAGATCTTCATAATATAATGATGATTGGAAGAAAAATGGGACTCTAGAACCATATATAGGATAATCATATGTTGGTTATAATTAATTCAATTAAAATAAATGATTTTTCTTTGATGTAATTCTCTCTTCGTTGATGTTTATGGTCACGATCCTACGTGATCCGTTGTTGCGTCATAGAAGCCACGTGTAGGCTTCCTCTAGTGGTGATCCACACATGTTACACATATCTCTAGACGTCGCTGAAGGGATCTACGGGTGCTATCATGAAAGATCCTTTGATTGAGATGTCTACCATTGATCGCCTTGAGAGCTACTTCCAAAGCTCTCTCGTTGATCAGGTAGAGGAGGATCTCTCTCGTAACTTGAGAGCATTCTTAGACGAAGAAGTAAAAGTTCTCTTTTGGTTTGAGAGGATTCTCTAAATCCATTGTTCACAACCACAAAAATGTATTGGTGTCGATATAATATTATAATTGGGATTATAATTACATAGAATAATAAAACAAATTAATTACCCGATATAATTTATTAATTTCATTTACTTTTTAGTAAAAACCCATGTCTAATAATAACAGTTGATTGTTATTATTACATGGCATGGGCCTAGTGAATTACACTAAATATTATTTTATTAAATAAATAATATTTCATCTCACAAAATATCTCAAAAAACTACATGGCATGTATATATTAATATACATGGAGTCTACTTTTGTTTTTCAATTTTCATTATTTCCCCCACCACATTTATTAGACCATGAATAATAACAATTTATTTCTCAAATAAATATCATAGAATTACTCACTAATAAAAATATTATTTCACCCACACTATATTATCTCGAAGAACTTGTGTTGAAATAAATGCATTCAGACATAATTAAATAATTATTTAACCAAAATCGGGAATAATCTTTATTCAACTTGTTAAACAAACTTTTAACTATGATACTATGACACAATTAGTATGTGACCCTCTAGGACCCTTTCTAAATTGAATTAAGATGTCCCAAACTAAAGTCCAAGGTTTACATCTAGAAACACACCAAGGCACACATATAGAAAGTAGTTAACACCATAATGACAAGTCACCTCTTAAGAACACTTACCGTTGAATGTAATCCATTTGTATCAATATCTCGAATCAAGCGGGTTGCATGCTAGTGACATCAACCCATGTGCATGATTATTCTATCTTTAACATCTTGTAATTGAACTTTTTCATTACCCACCATGGCCATTTATTTATTTTGGCTATCTAAATTCCATCAGTGGTCGGAGATATCAACTCGCATTATGGAACTGAAGGTATATATCCTTTCTCTCATTATCTATTAATGTAGTATTACTCATGATGCACCCAACATATCCTACCTCACTACGAATGGTATTCCATCACAATTTTCATCAATACATATATGTGCGTGAGTTGTAATAACCATTAGTAATAATCATAAAGTCTAAGGATCAATACACACATCTACATATAAGAACACCCAATAACACTATGTAATGTTGATTTCCTACCGGCAGGTCTCGTGATCATAATATCCTCCGCAATATTACCAAGGGCGTACACCATGAGAAGGTGACTCAATGTTTTAGGAGTCCTAACCCCTAATGGACTATATTATTTGTGTCCCTCAAATAACTTCATCCAGTCATAGAACATATATTCAGGAATAGTGTTACGGCACATCTTGGTTCACATCATAGTAGAGATCCGCTATGATCTTTTAGTACAACAGTTATCCTTTGGAAATTATCACATGAATTTTCATGAAAATAACAATCATGATGTGATAAGGTATTTATTGATGAATAAAGTATTATGTAGTTGGTCCTAGGCCACCACCTCCCACAATTAGCATTGAGGATTCATGAGTTTCTTATGTATTAACAACCTCCTACTTATAGGGGTTGGAGAGGCCTGATAAAGGGGGAATATTTTCATATCTTTTTTATTCTTGATGAATTTACTTACTAAATGATATCCATGATTGGGTTATTCTATTGTCATTATACACTACTACAAACACGAGATTTATCAGCGCTCAAACGTGCTTTATCATCTCTAAAAAAGCGACATAAATCTCAACTTTGATAAAGTGGGTCCCCTTTATCAGTGTTTAAAAATCACTGCTAAAGGGAGCCTTTATCAGTGCTTTTTTAGAACACATAAATTCCCTACCAGCTGTAACATGTAATTCTATAGCAGAACACCCAAACAAGACCTGCAAAAAAATCAGCATATCAAACAAGCAGTTCACATAGATAAAATATGCAATGGTAGTCAATTTGGGATCAAATTATTTGAAAAAATACATACCTAATGTGATGTACTAATTATTAATTATGATTATCAAATGGTAACATTAAATACTATATCCTCTAAATGATATCTTAAATTTCCTTAGATAAAATATATAGAGAGTTTTCAATGTCAGAACCTTATGAAAAATTTGATTAAGGCATGCTTGCTGGTTATTCTTCATGTTTATTGAGGATAAAATTCATGTCAAACATGGATATAGAATTTGTTTATAGATTTTGAGTTCATTTAGGGATATTTATCCTTAGGACATAATGATTTTCCCCTATAGATTCCTCATGGTAGATGGATTTGGCTGATTCTTGGGACACATAAGGACATTTGTTCTTGTGGTTGATGCATTTATCTTATGGTGTGTTGTATTCTTTTCATGCAATTTATAGAATTTATTAATGGTGGGGAGATGTATACTTATTATTTTCGCATCTTATACTCTTGATTAGTAGTCATTTAGTTCATTTTTTGGGGGACATAATTTAGATGAACCTATGCGGGTACACTATCATGGGGAATTTTTCTATTCATTTTGAACTTTTACTGTTTTACATACATATGAACAGGATGGGTTGTATGACTCCAAGTAAGGACCATGCAACAGACCATGTTGAGGGATTTGTTAGGAACATGGGTTGTCCACGAATAGGAGAAACCATGTGATATGTATATATAGTTTAACTAAGTCATTTTGAATGATTGGAACATGGTTAGTTAACTGTTTGTCCAGACTGGGAAAAATAGTGTTTCTTATCAAATTTCTCCCAAAAAGTTGGTGAACAAATTGAAAAACTGACCAACCAGACCCTGAAAGTTGCCGATGATATGGAATAATTTAATGGATTGAAACCTATTTCCTCTCATACCCTTCCTGAAACATAGTCTAAGATCCCCTTATCTTTAATGGTTATCCTATTTAAATCTTAAATTCTTTGTTCTTTCCCATTTGTTCATCTCCCTCTCCCTTTCCTCTTAATTTTCATCCCTCACCATGAACTCCAGGGATAATGAATTATATATAGGGTGTGTAATGAATTATTAATGGGGGATTATATTCTACGTACTACATAAGACTCTATGAGTCTTGTCTAAGTGTCTTATTTCATAGGTAATGAATTTTGGATTGTTTTTCGTATGTCAGTTGATGTTTTCACTAAATATTTTTGTCCATTTTAAATAAAATAGAGACACATTGAGTGATACAGGTCACAATATGCCACGGATTGAGTAATGGATGACTCTTACACATCACAAATTACCCATGGATCGTTATCCTAATGTGTCAACACAATCCGAATGAGTTCGGTCAGTTTTCCATATGTTAGTTGTTGTTTTCACTTAAAATTCTGTCCATTTTAAACAAAGGAGAGACACTTTCAGTGATACCGGACACATTGTGCCTCAAATTTAGGTGATTATGACTCGTACACATCAAAACTGACCCATGTATCATTGGTCTAATGTATAAACACAATACAAATGCGTTTGGTTGGTTTTCCATATGTCAGTTGTAGTTTTCACTTAAAATTTTGTCCATTTTAAACAAAACAGAGACATTTTGAGGGATACTGATCACACTATGCCTTAAATTGAGGCAGAGTTTACTCTTACATGTCAACAATGACCCATGTATCTTTCTAATAAAGTATCAACACAATGAAATTGCGTTTGTCCATTTTTCCATATGTCAGTTGTTGTTTTTGAGTAAAATTATGTCCAGTTTAAACAAAAGAGAGACAGTTTGAATGAAACCAGCCACACCATGCCTCAGATTGAGATGAGGTTGACTCGTAAATGGCACACCTGACCCATGGATCATTTTACAAAAGTATCAACATAATCTAAATGCGTTTGGTAAGTTTCTCGTATGTCATTTTTTGTTTTCACCATAAATTCTATCCATTTTAAACAAAAGAGAGTCAATTTGAGTGATACCGGCCACACCATGCGTCGGATTGAGGCAGTTTTGACTCTTACACATTGAAAATGACATATGGATCATTCTCTTAAAGTATCAACACAATCTGGTTGCGATTGGTCAGTTTTTCGTATGTCAGTTGTTGTTTTCAGTTAAAATTCTCTCCATTTTAAACAAAAGAGAGACACTTTGAGTGATACCAGTCACACCGTACCTCATATTGAGAAATGGTTTACTTGTAAACATCACATATAACCCATGTATCTATGAAATAAAGTATCAACACAATATGAATCTGTTTGTTCATGTTTTTGTATGTCAGTTGTTGTTTTCACATAAAATTCGGTCCCTTTTAAACAAAAGAGACACACTTTGAGTGATACCGGTCACACCATGCCTCATAATAAGGTGGGTTTGAATCTTACATGTCAATAATAACACATGTATTGTTATCCTAATGTATCAACAAAATATTAAAGTTGATGGTCAGTTTTCCATTCATCGGTTGTTGTTTTAACTAAAACTTATGTCCATTTTAAACAATAGAGACAACTTTGAGTGATATCAGCCACATCATGCCTCAAATTGAAGAAGGGTTGACTCTTGAACATCATATATGATACATGGATCGTTTTTCTAAGTTATCAACACAATAATAATGAGTTTCTTCAGTTTTCCGTACGTCAGTTGTTGTTTTCACAAAAAATTATGTCTATTTTAAAAAAAAGAGAGACAATTTGAGTGATACCGGTCACACTGTGCCTTATATTGAGTCTATGTTGACTCTTGCACATCACATATGACCCATGGATAGTTGGAATAATTATCAACACTATATAAATGTTTTTGGTTGTTTTTCTGTATGTCGGTTAATTTTTTCTCTTAAAATTCTGACCATTTTAAACAAAAGACATACATTTTGAGTGATATCGGTCACACCGTGCCTCAGATTGAGGTGGGGTTGAATAGAACACATAAAAAATTACCCATGGATAGTTATAATAACGTATCAACACAATATGAATGAGTTTGGTTAGTTTTCTGTACATTAGTTGTTATTTTCACCTAAAATTTTGTCCATTTTAAACAAAAGAGAGACACTTGGAGTGATACCAGCCACACCAAGCCTCGGATTGATGCAGAGTTGACTTGTACATGTCTTATATGAACCATGAACCATTGGAATAAATTATAAACACAATCCTAATTCTATGTTTGGTTTTCTATATGTCATTTTTTGTTTTCACTTAAAATTATTTCCATTTTAAGTAAAAGAGAGACAATTTGAGTGATACCGGTCACACTGTGCCTCTGATTGAGGAAGGGTTTTCTTGTACACGTCAAAAATGACCCATGGATAATTATAATAATATATTAACACAATAGAAATGATTTTATTTAGTTTTCTGTATTTTAGATGTTGTTTTCGATTTAAATTTTGTACATTTTAAACAAATGAGAGACACGTTGAGTGATACCAACAACACAGTGCCATGTATTAAGGAGGGGTTGACTCGTACACATTGGAAATGACCCATGGATATTTATACTAAAGTATAAACACAACAAGAATGTTTTTGTTCAGTTTTTCATAAGTCTGTTGTTGTTTTCACTTAAAATTTTGTCAATTTTAAACAAAAGAAAGACACTTTGAGTGATACCAGGCACACCATTTCTCGTATTGTGGCAAGTATGACTCTTAAATATGAGATACATCCAATGGATCATTGTAATATTTTATCAACTCAATCCAAATTCATGTGGTTAGTTTTCTGTATGTCATTTTTTGTTTTCACTTAAAAATATGTCCATTTTAAAAAAAGGGTGATAATTTGAGTGATACCGGTCACACCATGACTAATATTGAAGCAGGTTTTACACTTACATGTCGCAAATGACCCGTGGATCGTTATACTAATGTATAAAAACAATACTAATGCGTTTGTTTGGTTTTCCGTATGTGAGTTGTTGTTTTCACATAAAATTCTATCCATTTTAAACAAAAGTGTGACAATTTTAGTGATATCGGTCACACCCTACCTCATATTGTGGTAGGGTTGACACTTATACCTCAAAAATTACCCATGAATTGTTATCCTAAATTATCAACCCAATAAAATGGCCTTTGGTCAGTTTTCTCTATGTCAGTTTTTGTTTTCACTTAAAATTCTATCCATTTTAAACAAAAGAGAGACACTTTGAGCGATAATGGTCACACAATTCCCCAGATTGAGGTGGGGTTGACTCGTATATGTCAAAAATTATCCCTGGATTGTTATACTAGTGGATGAACACAATCTGAATACATTTGGTCTGTTTTAGGTACGTTAGTTGTTGTTTTCACTATAAATTCTGCCCCTTTTAAACAAAACGGAGACACTTTGAGTGATACCAGTCACACCATTCCTCGGATTGAGTCAAGGATTAATTTTAAACATAAAAAATAAACCATGGATATTTCTACTAAATTATCAACACAATAGAAATGTTTTTGTTCAGTTTTCACTATGTCAGTTGTTGTTTTCACATAATTTTTTTTCAATTCTATACAAAAGAGAGACACTTTTTGAGATACCGGTCACACCATGCCTCTTATTGAGGCGGGGTTGACTCGTACACATCAAAAGTGCCCATGTATAGTTCTTCAAATTTATCAACACAATATAAATGTGTTTGGTTGGTTCTATGTATGTCTGTTTTTGTTTTCACATAAAATTATGTCCATTTTAAACAAAAGAGAGACACTTTGTGTGATATCGGTGAAATCGTGCCTCAGATTTAGGAAGGGTTGACTCTTACATGTCACAAATGAAACATGGATCAATAAATTAAAGTATCAACCCAATCTGAATGTGATTGGTTGGTTTTTTGTATGTCAGTTGTTGTTTTCACTTATAATTTTGTCCATTTTAAACAAAAGAGCGACACTTTGAGTGATACAGGTCACACCGTTCATCGTATTGAGGAACGTTTGACACTTACATGTCAAAAATGACTTTAGGGTCATTATCCTAAAGTACGAACTCAAATAGAATGCGTTTTTTAAGTTTTATGTACTTCAGTTGATGTTTTCACTAAAAATGATTTCCATTTTAAAAAAAATTGATACACTTTATGGGATACCGGTAACACCATGCCTCTCATTGAGGCTGGTTTGACTCATACATGTAAAAAATGACCAATGTATCTTTCTAAAAAGGTATTAACACAATCCTAATGTGTTTTTTCAGCTTTCCGTAAATCATTTGTTTCTTTCTCATAAAATTCTGTCCATTTTAAACAAAAGAGAGACACTTTGAGTGATACCGGTCACATCTTGCCTCAGATTGTGCCAGGGATAACTAGTAAAAATTAAAAATTAACCATGGATCATTGTTCTGAATTGAAACATTGATGTGTTGTGGGATACCCTATCGAGGAATTAGGTTCCTACAATGCTCATTTTCTTATTATGGATAATCAGAAAACATACAATTTCTACCAATGAAAGTGTTGAATGCATGGAAATCCATTTGGAATCTCGATGTTCATACTGTAATCAATATAGGGGGGATAAATTCACTCACCTTTTCATTGAATGTAAGTGGCCATGCGTGATATGAAGGCATTTTGGATTTTTCCTGGTTTTTCTTATCCAAATACCAGAGAAAAGTTGTTCATCATTCTTGTATGTTGTTGGTGCATTTCTTCTATTAAAATTAAAAAATGAAACATTAAACAAGATATGTTTTATTTAATATTAATTACTATTTTCTTATGAACATTTACATAAAATAATGTTTCATCTTTTTTTCTTTGTAAACCCCTCTAAAAAATGTCTACCAATTGTACATGTCCCCACGTCTGATCATTATACTATTTGTGTACAATTTTCTATCAGGAATGAAGCCCACTTGATTCTGAAAAAAATATATATCGTCTTGTGAATATGAGGCTTTTTGACAGTCATGTAGTACTGAAAAATATATAAATAAGTAATAAATAGATAATTTAAATGAAATGGTTGTTTTTTTTGAAAATAACTCTTTAGGGATGCTATATTGTTGATGGAAAACAAAATCTCTCATAAATTTACAAATATAATAACCGAAAACATTTGGTTTTTTTGTTTTATACACAACAAAAACATTTATATTTAGGAGAATAAGTAACATGTTTCGATATGTGTTTGGATAGTGAAATATTATTATATATACCCTGATACTTGTCCAGACGTAGTACTTGTTCTCCTCATTATGCTTAACCCCTGTCCCATTTCCTTTTTTAGACGATATTGATACACTGCCCTATCATAACAGATTCCTTAGTAAAGGATTATATAAATTTTATAACTGTATGTTTAGACGCAAAATGTAGGGTGTTGTATCTATAGATTCACATACTCCATCATGTGTTGTCGGTTTTCTTGAAATCCTTGCATTGAATCCAAAAAATAAATCTTTCAAGTTTCAAAGTTTATTTCAATTAGCAGCCAATGTTTCCTAAAAACACAAAATGGAATAACTAATGAATGACATGAAAATATAATTGATATTCTTTAATCTTAGATTTTTACCCATGTATGGTTGGTACTAGGAAGATTTTGTCATCCATAATCTTTCTCTGAAATGATTTCAGAAATCCTTTCACAATTTCATCCCTTATTTATGGCTCTAATTTCGTTAGTTATATAGATATGGTATGAGGAATAACAAGCCCAAATTTTGTTTCATGGGAAAATCCCTTCAAATATTTTTCATATATACGCCTTCCAATAATATAAAATACATTTAGTCATATTTATCACATTATATCAGCTCTTAGAAAATCAATTCCTGAAAACATACCTCATATATCAGTTTACAGGTGTGATACCTAGCCAATTGTATTTATGTATTTAATTTACATTTTTAGTAGCAAAAAATAATCAATGATCACTCCAAGTATATTCTTTTCAAAAAAAAACTATATGACGACTACCAATTCTTATCTTCGTATCCACATGAGTCTTCAATGCTTGTAAATGTGGATAGAGAACATGCAGTGTAATTGTGATTTCAGTAGATCTTTTGAATAAGTTGGTCAATCCTTTAGATACTTATGAGCCCGCGTTTCTTGTCACCCCCTTCCATTTCTCTATCTATGACAACAGTCATTTGTCCGGACCTTTTTTCGTTAATTGTTAATGGTTTATCATAAAAAAATGAAAATAAATTACTCTTTGTCATATGTACTCTTACAAGTTGTGACTGTCATGTAATTAATTTCCTAATATCCTTTTCAACCATATGAATATCATCATCATCAACTGGAAAAGGTAGCTCTGCATTTAGCTCATGAGCTACAATAATCGTCACTTTCAGATTATCTGTTGGAAGTTGTCTATTATGAAACTTTTCCTCTATAATGTTGAACACTCTAGCCCTCGCTAAAAGGTTATTGGTGGGTGTTGACAGATATAAATCACAGTCATTATCACTCTTTAGATGATTAGTACATTAAAATTATTAGTGTTTGTCTAAATCACAATTTATGGGATTAATTATTAGAATATTCATTACGACAGCTATGATAACTCTTTGAGGGGAATGACTCACCTCAAAGCTGGTGGGGGTGGGGAAGGATCCTCACATGCTGGTCATTCTTGAGTTGTGTCTTCTCCTTGCTTCTCACCCATAAAAGTTGTTATAAACTCTCCCTTCCATTGAAAATTTTCTTCAAGAGTTTCTATTAGTTCCCTCATTTGTTTCATTTCATTATTTCTATCATCTGTTTTATCTCAAAATATACTTGGGGTGTCACCCCAAACCATGCACCTTTGACACGACCATATTTTTCTACCTGATTCATTGATGTCGATAATAGGTCTGCATCTACTACAGAAGTAGTATATTATTGTGACTATCAAGTATAGGTAAATAAGTAATTATTATTATGTAATAGAAATTTAAAACAAAAACTTTTATCGTGTCATACTTAAAAATATTTCCCACACTTTTTGTGTGATTTCATCTACAAGATTACTTCTTTATTCACACATCGCTCCTTTCATTTCACATAACGTGGGATGGAAGTGTATTTGGATTTATACTCATCATTCTACATATAAATATAGAAACATAGTTATGATTTTGTTTCTATGTGCATAACAATGTTAGTGTAAATTTAAAATAAGTAACATTTTCTTTTATTATGAAGTGTATCCCATCCATGCTTTACAATATGGGTATGTTGGTTCTGATGCACATTACTTATTTTTAGTTCTGATTTTCTATTTCATAAATTAAATATTGACAATCAAAGTGATGAATACGCATTTCCTCAAACATTGTATTATCAACCACAATGTACCCGATACTTCTCAACCCTACAGTGGCCAATAAATGCATCCCATGCTTCTTGGGATATCAGGTGAGCGTAGAAAAGGAGTGGGTGTGGGTTTATTTTACCTTCAGAATATTTTAGGTGACATTTTGTTATAATAGTGTGAAAACCTCAATGAATCCTTCCTACAAGCCTTAGTTATAATTCTTGTGTGAATAATTCACTACAAATGTACTCTACAAGGGATTGAGAAGAGTACGAAACTATTTTATTATTTTATTTTTTAGTAAATTAATGAAATTATATCATAATGTTGCCATAGTTTCTTCCTAGATCATAGCCTTCAGCCCATACAAAACAAGGGGCCATGAATCTTTGTTAATTGGAACATGTTGTCGAGTGACAATTACAATGTAACTACTAATCATAGAATTGATGGGATTCACATTTTGGACTCGTGAATTCTATCCTACATAAAATTTGGTTCCTTTTCTTTTCACCTTATTAATTTTGGCTAACACCATCAAACTATGTCACACATGTGTTTTCTATGACGTCGGTCTTTTATCCCTGACCATTTGATCGATATAAAAATATTCAATATGTTCATCTGAGATGGTATCAATGGCATGGGCTGATGGTTGTTGGACCTCAACACTAGGAGCAGAAACTAGTTTAGAAACTTGTTGTTGCTTTGTAGTGTGAGCAGCATCAACAGTAGTAGATTGAGGGAGTTGGTCAGCCACGAGGATAGGAGCACCAGAACATGCAGAAGTCTTTATCTACATAAGTAGATAAACAATTAATTTAGATTAAATAACTTCTTTAATGATAAGATAATATCATGATATAACAATATCTATATTACAAACAAAATATAACCTATTTATTGAACTCTATTTCTCTTTTTTAAAGGATAAAGGGATTTTACATCTCTATCGATTATCCAAATCTTTTCATTGTGGTCTCTTATAACATACAAAATGTCATCTACATTGGGACAATTACGAAATGATTGCGATATACCACTAAAATGATCATCCTCAATTGAATTTTCATTAGACCCTTCATTAGTTTTGGATGATAAGAGAACAATCTACCACTTTTGCTTTGTGGCATATAGAACATAAAATACTTGTACCGCTTGTGATGCCATTATGAGCATTTTTTCATTGTACCCTTCTTTACTAAGATCAACTTTCACGAATCTCAATTCATCTATTTTAACAAAACTATTTTTATCAACCCATTTTCATTGAAAAATATGACATTGGAATGTCGTATAATCTAACTACCACATATGTTTGATAATTCCACAGTATGTCATATTAACATAAAATAGATTTCTGTCCTTACTACCAGAAACATGCATCGCTTCATCCACAAGTGTAACTCCACTATTTTGCATGGTATTATCTTCATAATGTTCATTTGTATAGAATGTATAACCATAAATGACATAACCATTGTAATATAATACATACACACATTGTGTGGCAGCTAGCCATCAAAGTCATTCTGAAATTGAATTCATATTTTCATCTATCTCATTAAAAATATAGTCCTGAAACAATCCTATAAACTAAAGATTATGTGTATTTGATATCCATTTTTCATCCCTTGATGGATTCAACTGCCTAATAATTTCTTTGAGGGTTTCAATATATGGTTCCTCCTCCCAACTGTTATGCAAAACATAAAGATATGCCTCCTCCCGGTCTGTAATATTGATTGTCAAAACATCTATTTCAGAAATTCCCTAAACCTCAATACGTCCAGAGTGGGGATATTTTAGGAGACCAATGATTTCCACATTATATAGGTATTTGGTACATAATTCAATTGATTACTCAACAATATATCACTCCACAATACAACCCTTGGGCAGACATCGATTTTTTACATACCCTATCAAAAAATTTATATACCATTCCATGGGGTACATCCATATATAGTGCACATGACCATAAATTTTAATCTCTCTAACCATGTGAACCATCAAATGAACCATCTTATCCAATAATGTTGGCTGGAAGAACATTTCTAATTCACATAATATGATGAAAATATCTCCATTCATAGCTAGCAATTTCCCCGGGTCTAAAACGTTGGCTCATATAGATTTGAAAAAGAAACAAATTTTCGTTAACGTATGAAAAACATTCTTGGGAAAATGATACATAAATATATAAAAATTAAATCTTTCATCAAAATAATACAGTCATGAGATTTCCATCGTTTTGACTTCTAATGATTCATTAACACAATGTTCTTTATTTGACATGTTTTTTGTAGTCTTTATTGATGATATCCTAGTGTACTCGACATCTAAAGAGGATCACACAAGACACTTGGAGATGGTTCTAGACATAGTCAGAGTGATCCATATTTATAAAAATATATATAAGTACTTGTTCATAAATCAAAATGTCCAATTTCAAGGACATGTTATCATAGTAGACGATGTAGTAGTGGACTCGTTGATGGTTGAGGTAGTGTTATCATGGGATCCACCAAAGAGAATAACAGAGGTACGTAGCTTCCTTAGGTTGGAAAGATGTTATACAACATCAATAAATAATTTCTCTATGAAATAACCTCCCTTGATAACATTGACATGATAGGGGAATCCATTCTTTTGAATAAGTTATTCTAGTTGAATTTCCAGGAGTTGATGCAGAGATTCCAAAGTGCTCCCATCTGCAAATTTCTAGTGGATGGTATTTAGTATGTAGTGTTCTTCGATGCGTTAGAAACCGAGCTTGGTTTTTTATAATGAAGAGGACAGTTGTTATTTCAATTAGTTGAAACTTGTTGATACCACATGATCATAACTAAATGAACCATGATCTTGAGTTAGTAGTGGTAGTATTATCACTGAAGTTTTAGTGAATCTACTCAGTGAGAAAGTGGTTTATCCTATTTTCTGAACACATGATTATTGTGTATATAATATATTGTAATGTTATTTACATTTGATAGTTTTGAGGAAAAAATATCATGCAATTTTAATACTTTTATAATGTCTATACTCATAGTAAGGGGAACATGGTGGCAGATTTCCTCGATGGTATATCTTAATCACAGTTTCTAGGAGAGGAATTAGAGATTTTTTCCATGTTGTAGTTATCATTTGTGTATGATGTTAGAGAATATTAACTCCATTCAATGGTGGTTACCCCCTTTATTTAAATTGTTTCACGAATACACAACTTTTTTAAAATAACTATGATAACTTATGTACTCAAATATTGAATAGACATTCTCTTGATGGATTCTATTAATGTGGGGAGCATTTAGTTCTATCATATAACACACGATGGTACATGTGGAATTGCGGGATTTGGTTATGATATATTTTAGTAAATCTACTTATGAGGGACAAAAAGGTGTTCCAATGAGTTTTCAAAACCATTCACACCAGTCTTAGTGGTAAGGGATGAGGAATGTGGTTGTAGAGTTTTTCTATTGATGACTTACTTGTCAGCAAGTGAAGTCTGAACATTAAGTCCCAACACATTTATCTCAACCCATTGAGGTGCTAGAGTAAAAGTGAGATGGGATATCTGTTGACCTCATGATAGGATTACCATTTATTCCTACAAAACATGATTCCAAATAGGTGATCATAGAATGACTCTCCAAGTCATCCCACTTCCTAGTTATTCATGATCATTTCTTAGTAGAGTGACTGGGATGCCTCTATGTGCATGAGATTGTCTGAATCCACAGATTTCACTCGATGATCATTTATGATGGTGATTCTCTCATCCAATATTTTCATAGTGGGTATTTCATAATCCTTTTGGGAATCAGTTGTCTTTGAGAAGAAATTTTCATCCCCAAACGGATGGATATACTGAGTAGACCATTAATGTCATGGATGACATGTTGTGGGATTAGATGTTGGAATTTTTCTATTGTTGGGAGGATCATCTACCCTTGGTAGAGTTTATTTTCAACAATAGTTACCACTCCACTGTTGATATAAACCCATTTTAGGCCTTTTAAATGTGACATTTATGTTTACCACTTTGTTGGACTGGCCATGGAGAGTTAGTACTTATGAGACAAAGATGATCTGATCCACCATAGAGAAGGTACAGATCATCTAGGAGTGGGTGAGGATTGAATGAAGCCATCAAAATTCCAATGTGAAATGATGATAGCGTTCTTGGATGTTTGAGGAGGGAGATCAACTATTCCTGTGGTTCTAAGCTCAATGTGGATTATAGATATTATTCTAGGGTGGAAATATATATTCATGATTCATTGGTACTTTTTAAATACTTTGTAGATTTGTGGAGGTGTCGTAATATTTAGCTCTACACTGCAGTAAGACCGGGTACATGACATCATCCACATGTCATATCTAGGTTGGTACATTCATGATCAATCACAAATTGTCACATGGTGTGGGCTGGACATCGAGGATGGAGCTTGATTTATAGAGTAACTGGTGGGGATCGAGGATCGGTAGGATATGATCATTTGTGGCTATATGATTCCTTTGGTGTGTGTATGGTGACAGAATGATAATATTCAAGAGACCACCTACAAACAGTAGATCCAAATGATTGATCTATACACTCATATCCTTGTCGAGCCTTTTTTGGCATTGTAAGACGTAAATCCCCAAAGTGGTGAGAATGAAATAGCACATATATTTTTTATTTTTTATTTTTGAATATTATATAGAATAACTTCAATTTGAGTCACTGAGATGATGTGTGATATTGAGAACCAAAATTCCAGGATTAAATGATTGAAATATAGAAAATATATTAAATTCACATCTGCACAGTTTTTCTTGAAAAATGGAATAACATCTAAATATGTGACTATATTAGAAATCAAAGTGCACTGTTGAGTTTAGAAAAAGGTTTTACGATTGGTGTGACATAACCTTTTTCATAATGAGGCATTTTTAAAAAAGTTATACGGGGTGTAAAATGATAAAAATAAATTTAAAAAATTATTTATTATTCATTGACATAGGGACAAAGAATTTCCTTTCAATACATTGTTATATCCAAATTTTATAGTTAGCTGCATAACCCTAAAATTTTGATAGTGAATTGGATAACCGTTGAATGTGGTTCTATTGGAAAATGACAACTAGATCAAAGATCGACAACTGGTGTGCATCAAAATAAGACGATATTTCAAAAAACAATGATGCTAATTCATTCTTCATCATCAATCAATCTAAATCGATATATGATGAATTTACTGTAAATAATTCCTTAATATTCTTTTCTATGAAGAAACAGAATCAGTCAGCCAATATATTGAGTCATGGATCAGTTTTATTTTATAATGGGTTTATTTTACAAGGATTTATTTTGAGAATTTTTTCCTTATTCATTGTTCTTCTTTCCTCAATATAATGACAATGTATCATGGACAAAAAAACACAACCGAGGTTCACTCCCCTTATCACCACTTCTTTTTTTCTATCATTATTCTATCCACATTCATCAATGGGGTTTTGTTTGATCAGCGTTTTGATTGATTCATGAGAAATAAAATGTTGTGCACCTTTTTCTCAGTCAATCAAATTGATATCGCATATCGAGACACAATATGGTGTGGGGATCATGAAAATAAAGTATTAATGAGATAATATGATAAGATTAGAGATATATATGTTCGAGTAGTGTTTGTACATGGAATAAGGATAAAATAAAATAAATTCTCGTACAAATCAGATGACTAGATTATGAAGAATCAAAACAAAAAGGTCAGTTGGTCCAAATCTACCATTTCCTATTCAATACAAGGCTATATATGGAACTATAGGAGTGGACGTCATCATGAGATGAAGAATGGTGGATTCCAAGATATTCTAATTAAAAAGATGTGTATTTCAGAACCACGCATAGTGTGGGACCCCTTATGTGGTTCCTAGTTCTTCCATAGTGAATTTAATTTCACACTGTGTGCGACTTCAACACATTGTGTGTGACTCCATCACACTGTTTGTGCCTTTACCCAGCATGCCAGTTTGTACCTCAGAAGGTACACGGACAAGATAGTGAGTACACTATCTCAAACATGTCTTTTATTCCAACATGGACATGACTAGGCCAAGCGTACATTAGATGGAATATGTAAATGGACATGGTCACAAGTACATAGGTCATGATACATTTTATACATTGACATAAACATGGTGACAAGCCACGATACATGGATAGGACCTAGTGAATAAGAGACATGTTTTGTACTACTAGAACACATAGTTTACTCCTAAAAAGTTGGATTGGATCCCTTTTCCTCTTCAATATATAAAAGTTTAGTTATGGTGTTATCCCTCACCCCCTGAGGGTTAGTATAGATTAATTTCTTACAAATAAAATAGTGATACATTTAGTAGGACTTCTTGGATTGAGTTTTATGAATCCTTCCGTGTGGTCTGGAGTGTGTTCTTCAATCAAAATCTTTCCCTATGTGTATTTCATTCCAACATTATAGAGAAAATTATTTTTGAATCAATATTCTACTTAGTAGGTTATTATTGATTGAGTTTTTGGCAAAACCCATGGTCTTGGGTGTGATCCCCATCATTGAATTGTTTCACTCATTCTTCCAGTGTATCCTTCTTATGGAGAAACCTAATGACTATTACATATTAGATTGATTTGATCAGTTTTTTCAAACTCATGGAGTGTGTTCTCCAACATTAGTTCTATATTAAAACACCCCAATATTTCAAAGTACCTTATTTCTTCAAAGTAATTCAATAACTTGCACTACACGCAACACCAAGTTCTAGCGCACCATGACGTACCAAACATTCCGTTCAAAAGAAGTTATGAATAGTATAAATAGAATTTTTATCTTTATATAATCCTTATAATTTTATAATCCATATTGTGAGTTTCATAGAAATAATTTAAGAACATATTCATTTTTTTCAGATAAAATAAGTATTTTTCAAAAAAAATGAAATTTTACCGGCTTTTAAAGATGAACACTATTTAAATACAATATTTGAAAGTTTTAAATATTTAATTTTACAAAACAAACTTCTTATTTAGAATCAGGACATAAGAATTTAGTATCAATAAAGTTTTGGTTTTTTTCTTATAACTTTCATATTTAGGTGAATAGTGAAAAATACTATATTTTAACTAAAAACAACTTATTTAATAAAAATGATATATAGTGTTATATTATACATTTTAATGGTTTGGAAGTATAAATAGATTATATTTTTATGATTTAATCCAATTCTGGTCATTGAAAGTAATTTTACATTGAAATTGGACATAAACAAGTGTCAATCTTTTGATAGTTATTATTTTTTAAAAATACGCTTTTTGGTTTTGACAAGGGGAATTAATTTTAAATTAATAAATTAAGCTTCTATGTTTTGAATTTTAAAAAATTGAAATCCTTTTTGAATTCATAATATCAAAATTAGCATCGGGTAAAATTTTGGTATTTTTTTGAAAACTATCAATTTTTGATGAATAGTGAAAAAACACTATGTTATTATTTAAAACCGACTTTTTATTTAAATAATTTTAATTATTTAAATTTATTTTATGTCAATATATATATATATATATATTAACTATATAAGTTCAATATAATTCATTGGAGTTATTTTATAATAAAATTATATGTATAAAATTTAATCGAACATTTTACCATTTTTTACCCACCTCCTAAGAGCATTTGCAAATTTTTATAAAACATAATTTCACCACTTCTTTGAGTTGAATTTAAAAAATCCAAGAGACACGGTTGATATCAGTAAGTAAAATTTGGTTCAATGAGATGAAAATAAGTTTTGATGAATAGTAACTCTTGACATTTATTTACCACAGTTAAAAGTAAATAGGGTAGTTAAGGGTAAAATGATATCATAATTATCCTAAAAAATGTCCTAATTCTATTGGAAAGGATTAATTCTACCAAAAACAACCTTATGATTAAAATATGACCCTTTAGGTCCACTTTTATTAGATTACGACATTTATTATTGTTTAATTCAATGAATAATTACAAGTGTTAAATTCAATGATTAATAACTAAACCATTTTTAATATAGGGATACACATAAGATAAATTAGAAAATAAATATTTATTACAAATATAGAAATATTTCCTATATAATGGTATTTTATTTATTTATTTTAGACATTAAATAATGTAATTTAATAATGACAAAATAATGAAGCAGTAATCACCTTATTAATGAAATATTAAAATAATTGATATTTTTAATACCCGAATAAATATAACTTGAGGCTTTTTATGAATTACACTAATTTTATAGGTTAATATGACATGATAGGGTTGGAGAAATGAATTTTTGTCTTAGTAATAATGCTGTTATGAATTTAGAAAAAACAAAAAACAAAATAGTTTCAAAATTGACATAAAGTGTTTTTGAAACAAATATTAGATTATTAATTGGTATTTTATTCATAAAAATCAAAGGTTCAAAAAAATTTCTTAAATACTATTATATAAGTTATTTATTAACCAAATTGGGTTCTCTTGGAAGTTTATTGTAATTTTATTAACCATATAATATAAAAATACAAAGAGACATGGTAAATGTCAAACTATTTAACTAAGAGTTAAATATAAAAGATAAGTTTAATATAGTGACCCAAAATTGTCTAAAACCAATTTTTTGAGTGGTTTTAGATAAATCCCACCTTAGCCTTTAAATAATTTATTTTAAATCTATTATAAACAGAAAATGATTTTATTATAAAATAATTTTTTATGTTTTTTCCAAGGTGCCCCTCACCCCTCTTATAAAAGGGCACTTCCCCATATCTCAAATTCACACCTCCAATGCCATTTGGTTCTTCCAACCCATGCACAAATATCGTAACAAGTATCCTAAATTAATAATATAGGCCTTTATTTGGTCATAATTTCATCATAAGGATCCCTTTTGATCAAATTAAAAATAAGAACCTGAAAAGAGATAATGATTTCACCACCCTCTTTCATGTTATTTTCTTCTTCCATTAACTCTTTATTTGTTGTTTCCATAACAAAATAATAAATCCAGTACCTTATAAATATATATATTTTTATTATAAATATGGAACAACCATATTAGTTATTCAATCCATCCTACGAATGATAATGTCACCATGCGTGTGTATGTACGGCTTACCGTCTCCATGCTGTGGTGTAATTTTATATTAAACACTATGTTATTTCGATGGATATAATGATGAGTATTAAGTATATAAATAATGATAATAAAATTATAATTTCTCTGTAAAATTATTATACCATCCAATTCCACACCGTTATGGAAATTATGTTATCTCTCGTGCATACGTACGGATTACCGTCTCCATAACGCGATGAGATTCATTTCCATGTTCACCATTCATCGACGATTATAAAAATATATATTACTAATAAGTATTTAATAAATGACATAATAATGATACTGGATATATATATATATATATTTATGTATTTATGTACTTACATATATCTTATTCACTATCTTCTGTTGAATACGATATAACAACAGAAACTGCGTTTATGCGGATGTACGACCTACCATCTCGATAAACGGTGTTTTCCATTTAATATATCTATATATTATAAATATTTATATTCTAAATATATATGATATATTAATCATTTTTTATATTGTTGAATTATTTAAAACATTATCTGAATGATACGATCAAGAAAAACAAGTTAAAACACGTATGATTAAGAAAGCGATTATTACCCGAAATGTTAATTTAACATGGAAATCATTATTAAATGGGTAATATAAAGTCATAAATTAATAATTAATGATATAATAAATATGCATATGGTTCTGGTATAATTTAATAACATACTATGGTCATTATACAAGAGGTTAAACGTACCCTCGGCCAAAGGAAAGTGCAAGGTAAGGGATAATTTCACAATCTCTTTATTATATGAGGTTGTTTTTATGTAAGTATCTATCGGGACATATTTATTATACATTTCCATGTTTCATGAATGAGTTTTCAAAGGGTTTTATTTAAGGTAATTTTTAATAATACATCATTTAAAATGTTCTAAATATTTATTCCTCTAAATCATTATCATTAATGTCCATGTTTTCAATATGGTTTTTAAGGATTTATCTATATGGACATGAATGATTTTAAAATGACAATTCCTTTAAAAATATTCAAATTGGTGTGGGAAATTTTGATTCAAAAATTTCATTAAATGTCCCCCTTTCTAAATATTGTGACTTTTAAATGATTTCATGGAAAAGGGATATTTATCTCAAAGAGTTTTACAAATCATTTTCATCTATGTCAACATCCTTTGATGGATTTTAAACTTGTTTGATGTTGATTTATTATAATACAAATATTCCATATTATATTGAAGGTTTTTTGATATGATTGAATGTGGATGTGTTATTTTTATACCATTCATGGTTTATGGGTAAAGTATTGACATTGCATATGCTAGTTTTAATACAAATTTTTATGTTATGTTCAAACCTTCAATATGAGTAATGCATTATACATAGTAAATGATGGTTGGAGCCTGCTATAGATTCTCTATGCATCGGTAGGTATCATAAGCCAAACTAGTGTCTTGGCACAAGGCCTTGAAAAAAATCTTACTTTTAGTCTTGGCACAAGGCCTTGACTATGTAGTTATCAAAGTCTGGCATTATGTATTCCATCATTATGAAAGTATCTATTGATATTGCATGTGAATATTCGACTAGTAGAATCTTCTTGTGAATATTTAAATGGAATTATTTTGATTTAAATTTTCTATATTATGATGAAGTTTATCTTGAAAAGGCTTTTGTTTTAGTTTTATTCATTTCATTAAATGTTTATGCTTATTTATTAATTTTTTTGCTATATTGTTATCCTTAATGGGAATTTGAGCTCATCCCGTTATTATGTTTTATTTTCCCAGGATCCCAAGAAGTTTTTTATATTTGAGATGCCGGGTTAGGATAATGGAACAATGGAATTAGAAAAGGTTTATTTTGTTTGTATGTTAAAATGTGTAATGTATCATTCATGCATTTAATCTATTATCCCAGACTGCTAAAGTGATCGGTCTTTTGGGACATGATTCCTTGTAAACATGACAATGTATTAAAATAATGCACCAACTCTAGGAATCTATGGTCGCGGAGTTACAATTGGTATCAAAGGAGTTTTATCAATAACCATGGAATGTAGATTTATATAATGTCTAATTATATAACATTACCCTAAGATAGAATTTTAGGATTACTATAGAAGAACTTCCTAGAATTTTTGTATGGTAGAGATTTTGTGAGTTTTCCATGAAATACATCCATGTCTGGATACGAGTATGTAGAGGTGGCACTAGTATATATGTACCTAGGGGTAAGACCTGAAAACACCACTTTGAGCTAGACTCAAACGAGAATTCGTGCACGACAACGGGACATGATGCACTCTTGGTTACGACACTCCTGAGGGATATGCATAAGGTAATTCACATTTTCATTACTAGCCATTATAAAGGATTTAGGATTAAATACATCATCAAAGAAAAAAAACTTTATGATTACGGATTATATCAATAAACTATTCAATTTATGTTAGGTATTTTAAAAGTTTGGAGTTATGAATTGTGATTCGTAAACTGGCCTTGCGTATTCCATTGTTAAGAAATGGCACCTAGTGGAAGGAATTAGAATTCCAGCAATACGTATGATCCAAAAAGTAAAAAGGGATCATATCTTTCCAAGTATTAAGATAAAATTTAGAAGTTAAATAATATCCCACATATTCTCAACATACGAGGAAATTTTATCATGTGTTAATATGATATGTAATGAATTCTTTTAGTCCTATGGCATTGAAGGGAAGAAAGAGAAGAAAGGGATGGTAGAGAGAAAGATAGATAAATTGTAGAGGGGAAAGAAGGATTTTCCCATATGTGGTAATTGAGGAAATAATCACCTTGGTAAATGTTTGAATGGAATGGGAGTTTGTTTTATGTGTGGAGAAAAAGGACACCAAGTACATGATTTTAAGGTTAAGAAAAAGTTTTCAAATGTAAAATGCATTATCTGCAAGGTGTTGGAACATTACACAAATCAATGTCCCAGTCATCATAGTATACCTCGAATGATGCTATTGGATAATAATCAAGTCATGTTACTACCTCTTATGAAGATTATGGAGCAGTGTTATTATGTTGTTATTATATTATTATTTCATTTGAGTGTTGTATCAACAATATACTGGTTATATGAATTACGGAGATAAATAAGGATTGTACTGTAGTACTATTTTATTGAGGATTTCATATTATATGGTTCTAAGAAAAGTGACTTAATTGTAAGCTAAACTTTTTTGGAAAATACATGTTTGAAGGAAAGGTAATATTTAATATGGGCCTAATAATGTGGTAGTGGTTTTGGAATAAGATATGTTTGATTTGGATAAAATATATTGGATATTCTTGACTTCATTGGAACTAATAAATAGTTTGTTTATTTCATCAATGTTGGAAAATTCAAAATTTTTGGATATAAGGAATATATCCATGATTATATAAAGGATAATGAAGCATTAATGTAATCAATTAGGTTTTATAGTAATTCAGGGTGTTACCATGTTTTAAAATAATACACGATGAAGGTGTTGAAATATTATTACATGGAAAAAAGGATCTTCATTGTGTTCAACAACCTTATAAATTTTGTGAGTTAGGATAGAAGTATTTTGGATAAGTCTAATGGTTGTAATGGATTATGTTTGAAATTTGATAATATTGTTAAGGTTACTTTTGGATTGTTATAAATAGGACAACACACAGACCGTGTGACAATCCATCCTGTCAGATAAAGCTGCGAGAATCAAACCCACAACAATAGTGCGATTGGGATTTATCGCCTACCACTGGACTATGTGAAGTCCCTAGATTGTATAATCTAGTTATTTTAATGGTTCTGATAGGCGAATTATAAATTAATTATTTTCTTTTGGAACCCTATACGATTAGGATAAATAGAATATTTTTTTGAAATCTTTTGGGGTGAAAGATGAGTTTGTGGTACGAATTAGTTGAAGGATGAAACTCTACATTTCAAGTATATATATATATATAATTTTTTCTCTTATTATCTGGGTAAATTAATTCTTAAACTTTGGGAAATGGATCTTCAAAACAAATATGTGTTATCCTAATACCTTCTGCTTTGTTGAACAGATGGTATTTTAAATCTTTAGAGATTGATGGATTTGAGGCCCTCAATTTGTCACATGTTTGTGATTGATGACCTCAAACATGCCCTATAAATATTTACGTTTTACCTCTAATTATGTGTCTCTGATTTCCACCAATGTTTTATTAATCGAGATCATAATTTGGTGGTGACCCTTTTTTCCCCTTTCCTCTTATTAAGATTAAATTTCATTAACCCAATTGTCGATGTGGGTTTTCCCAAAAAGGTATTTTATATTTTCATCCTTTTATTTTCTAATTTTTTTTTCAAATTGTGAGGAAAAAACTTATTAAAGTAGGGAAGAATGTAACACCCCAATATTTCATAGTACGTTATTTCGTCAATGTAGTTCAATAACCTGTACTACATGTAACATAGAGTTCTAGCGCACCATGACTAACCAAAGTAGTCATTCAAAAGCAGTTATGAATATTATTAATGAACTTTTGAACATTATATAATCCTTATAATTTTAGAATCTATATTGTGAATTTATTAGACATAATGTAAGAACAAATTAATTTTTTTCAGATAAAAGAAGTATTTTTAAAAAAAATGCAATTTTACCACTTTTTAATGTCATACCTTCTTTAAAACCAATATTTGAATCTTTAATATATTCAATTTTAAAAAATAAACTTCTTATTTAGAATCATGAAATAAGATTTTAGTTTCAATAAATTGTTTTTGTTTTTCAGATAACATTCATATTTGGGTGAATAATGAAAAATACTATATTTTAACTGAAATTTTTTTTAATGAAAATAATTTATGGTGTAAAATAATAAATTTTGATGGTTTTAATTATAAATATATTATATTTTTACCATTTAATACAATTCTGGTCATTCTAAGTAATTTCAATTTGAAATTGGACATAAACAAGTTTCAATCTTTTGATTGTATTTATTTCATAAAAATACGCTTTTTGGTTTTGACAATAGGAATTAATTTTAAATTAATTAATGAATATCATATGTTTTTAATTTGGTAAAATGTACTTCATTTTTCAATTCAAAATATCATAATTGGCTTAGGGTAATGTTTTGGTATTTTTCTGAAAACATTCAATTTTTGATGAATAATGAAAAACACTATTTTATTATTTAAAATTTAATTTTTATTTAAATTTATTTTATTTAAAAAAATATAAATAATACCTATATAAGTTCTATGTAATTCATTGGAGTCATTTTATAATAAAATTAGATGTATAAAATTGTATCGAACGTTTTATCGTCTTTTACCCACCTCCTAGGAGCATTATCAAATTTGAATAAAACATAATTTTACCGCTTTTGGGAATTGAATTTCAAAAATCTGAAAGACATGGATGATATCATTAAGTAAAAGGTGGTTCAATAAGATCAAATCAATTTTTTTGAATAGTAACTTTTGACTTTTATTTACCACAGTAAAAAGTAAATAAGGTAATTAAGGGTAAATATGATATCATAATTACCCTAACAATGTCTTAATTCTATTGTATAAGTGTAATTAGACCAAAAACAACCTTTGGAATAAAATATGATCCTTTAGGTCCACTTGGATTAGATTAGGACATTTATTATTATTTAATTCAATGAAGAGTTAAATGTGTTAAATTCATAGTTTAATAAATAAACCATTTTTAATATAGGGTTACACATAAGATAAATTCGACTATAAATATTCATTAAAAATAAAAAAATAGTTCATAAATTATGGTAACTTATTTATATTTTTGTGAGCTTTAAATAATTTAATTTATTTATGACACAATGTTAATGCAATAATTCTATTTTTAATGAAGTATTAAAATAATTGATATTATAAATACCCAAATAAATGTAATTTGAGACTTTTTATGAATTCCAATAATTATATAGGTTAATATAACATGTTAGGTTTTATTAATTGAATTTTGTCTAAGTAACAATGCTGTTATGAATTTTTGATAACCAAAATACAAAATCGTGTCAAAATTGACCTAAAAGAGTTTTTAAAACAAATATTATATTATTAATTGGTATTATATTCCTAAAAATCAAAGGTTCGGCCAAAAGGGGTTAAATACTATTATATATGTTATTAATGAACCACTTTGGGTTCTCTTGGATGTTTATAGTATTTTTATTAACCATGTATTATAAAAATACAAAGAGACATGGTAAATGTCAAACTATTTTACTAAGAGTTAAATATAAAAGATAAGGTTAATATAGTGACCAAAACTTGTCTAAAACATATTGGTTGAGTGGGTTTCGACCCATCTCCACCTTATCCTTTAAATAATTTATTTTTGAGCAATTTTAAACAGAAAATTATTTTATTATAAAATAATATTTTATGTTTTTCATAAGGTTCACCTCACTCCTCTTATAAAAGGGCACTTCCCCTTCTCTCAAATCCACACCTCCAAAGACATTTGACTTGGCCAAACCCTGCAAAAATATCCTACCAACTATACTGACTTCATCCTAGGGTCCTTCCATTGGTCATAAATCCAACATAAGGATCCATTTTGATCAAATAAATAGGAAGAACCCGAAGAAGAGGTAATGATTTCACCACCCTCTTTCAAATTATTTTCTTCTTCCATTTACACTTTATTTTTCATTACCACACCAAAATAATAAATATTGTACCTTATATATATTTTGATGTTATTTTAAATATGTCACGACCATATTAATTATTCAATCCATTCTATGATTGATAATGTCACCATGCGTGCATACGTAAGGCTTACCATCTCTACACCGTGATGTAATTGGTTAATAAACAGTATGTTATTTGGATAGATATAATGATGAGTAATATGTTTATAAATAATGAAAATAACATGATAATGTCTCTATAAAATTAATATAACATCCAATTCTAGACCTTTAAGTAAATTACATTGTCGCTCATGTGTACGTACGGATTACCGTCTCCACGACGCGATGAGATTCATTTCCACGATCACCATTCATCAACGTTTATAAAAATATATATTAATAATAAGAATGTAATATATGACATAATTATGATACTAGATATATATATATATATATTTATATATGTGTGTGTATTTATGTACTTATATATATCTTATTCACTTACTTATGTTCAATACGATATGAAAACAGAAACAACGTTTATGCATACTTACGATCTACCGTCTCCATAAACGGTGTTTTCCATTTCATAAATATATTTCAATTATAAATATTTATATTCTAAATATATATTATATATAAATAATTTTTTTTATTCTGGATTTATTCATATCATAATCAAAATGATATGATCAAGAATAAAAAGTTATAACACGTACGATAAAGAAAGTGATTATTACCCGAAATGTTAATTTAACATTGAAATCATTATTAAATGGGTAGTATAAAGTCATAAATGAATCATGTAGGATATAATAAATATGAATATGGTTCTATTATAATTTAATAACATACTACGGTCATTATATAAAAGGTTAAATGCACCCTCGACCAAAGGAAAGTGTAAGGTAAGGGTTAATTTTACAATCTCTTTATTATTTGAGGTTGTTTTTACGTAAGTATCTATTGGGACATATTTATTATCCATGTAAATGATTCATGAAAAAGTTTTTAAAGGGATTATTTTAAGGTAAATTTTACTAAAACATCATTTTAAATGATTTAAATATTTATTCCTCTAAATCATTCTCATTAATGTCTATGTTTTCAAAAATGGGTTTTGAGGATTTATCTCTTTGTACATGAATGTTTTTAAAATGTTAATTCCTTTAAAAATAATAAAAGTGGTATGTGACACTTTGATTCAAAAATTTCTTTAATTGTCTTCCTTTTAAAATTTTGTGACTGTTAAATTTTTTTATAAAAAAGGGATATTTCTCTCAAAGTGTTTTACAAATCATTTTCATCGATGTTAACATACTTTGATGGATTTTAAACTTTTTTATGTTGATTTTTTATAATACAAATCTTATAAATTTATTTAGAAGGTTTTGTGATATGATTGATTGGGGATGTGTTATTTTTATACCATTCATGGTTTATGGATAATGTCTTGCCATTTCGTATGAAAGTTTTAATACGAATGTTTATGTTATGTTTAAACCTTTTCATATGAGGAATACATTGGGATTAGTAAGTGAAGGGTGGAGCCCGCTATAGCTCTTCGATGCATCGGTAGGTCTCATGAGACAAACTAGTGTCTTGGCACAAGGCCTTGAATAATTATTATTTTTAGTCTTGGAACAATGCCTTGACTTTGTGGTTATGAATGTCTGGCATTATGAATTTCATCCTTTTGAAAGTGGCTATTAATATTGCATGTGATTATTTGACTAGTAGAATTTCCATGTGAGTAATTAAATGGGATTATTTTGATTTATATCTTCCATATTATGATGAAGTTAATGTTGAAAACAATTTTTTTTAGTTTTATTCGTTGCCTTAAATGTTTATTCTTATTTATGAATGTTTCCACTATATTGTTATCCTTATTGAGCATTTTATCTCACCCCTTTCTTATGTTTTATTTTCCCATGATCCAAAGATGTGTTTTATTGTTGAGATTCAGGGTTAATCTAAGAGAACAATAGCATTCTAAAAGGAAACATTTTTTTATGTTGTATGCTAGAAAGTGTAATGTAACGTTCATGCATGTAATCTATTATCCAAGACTGGTAAAACGGTTAGTCTTATGGGACTTGATTCCCAATAATCATGCCAATTTATTAAAATAATGCACTGACTCTGGGAATATAGGGTTTGGGCATTACATATATAGAACCTTCGAGTGGGAATCCAAGGCTAACATTATTGTTGTAGCATTAAATTGAGAATCTGTGTATTTGTTGACTTTATCTAAATATTTTTTTATATAACCTATAGTAATATACTTTTTATGGATGAATTTTATTCTTATTGTTATATTCATAGTTATTAAATAGTGTTCTTATATAAATTTTTATAATCACCCCTACACGGACTTTTCCCACAGGTGTCATGTCTTATGTAGACAATAAACCTTTTGAAGTAGTCATTGTGAGGACAGGACCATGTGGTTCTTAGTGAGTTGGACATACAGAGGTGGGTTTCTAAAATTACCTTGACCAGAGTCCCCATTGATACTTTTAGGTTGGACTTTTTTCAGACTCATTGTGGTGGTCTTGTATTTGAAACTATTTACATTCAATTACTTATTGCCATACACTATTTATCGGATTTAGATGTGTGGATGCATGGTTTATTATTTTTTTTATATTTAAAATCTTATGGTATTGAAAATGTGTATTATTATATTGGTAAATTATGCTAAGCCATCCCATGTTAGTGATATTCTTACACAATTCTAGTCCTCATCCCCTTGCATATGAGAGGTGGTCATGGAGAGTCATGTAACGAGACCCTTGATGAATGGTCATGATAGTATTTTATAGTTTTATGCCTTTATCTCATTTTTATGAGTATTGAAACATGTTTCGATCCTTGTCATATCTTTTATGATTGCATAAAAATATTTTAATGATATTAAGTTTCTATAACATATATTTTTATTATCATATATAAGTGATTATGATCTTTTTATTATGATATGTATGTATCCCTAAATTTCTCCTTCATATTATGATATTTATTCTCCCTTTATTAGGATTCCAAAACATAGGTTTAGAATATGATTATATCATGTGACATGTATAGGAAAGGGTCTAGATGAGAAAGAATATAATAAAATTTCCACTATACGAGAAAGATTAGATATTTATGCATCAAATGTCCAATACAATAAACCATTTTGTCTTTGTGTATTACGATTGATTATGATATGTGTTATTTAAAAAATGGGATTAATGTATTTTTAATGATATAAACAGATTTGGTTTTTTATATAATTCAAAAAAATCATCATTCTATACCTACCATGGAATTAGAATGATTTAATGACGTTACAAGAATCATTTTTTTGGGAAAAAATTAATAAAAATATCAAATATTATATATCTTAATGATTGTTATGTGGCAATACTAAGGATAAATAAAATATTACAGGGGGATGTAAATAATTTCCATACCTATATAGAAATGAGAGAATTTCACTTTGTATTTCACTATAAGTCTTCACAAGAATTTTGATGTCTATAATTCTCTTTGGTATGTTAATTATATCTTTATGAAATCATTACATTCAGTTGTTATTTGATAAAAATTCATACTCGATTAATTTTATATGAAATGAAAAATGGAATTTTTAAGGCTACATAGAGTACCACTCCAAATATTATCTGATTTGGATCTAAGGTATAACTCAAGAATCTAGAGAATTATTAATTAATAATTGGATATAGATCTAAGATTCAGCATTACATATCATCCTAAATCCAATTTTTAATATAAAAATACAATTATATATTTAAAGGACTTGTTACGATTTTATTCTATGGATTTCGAAGTATTTTTTATCAAAACACTAACCTAGTTTTCTTTTCATAAAACAATTTTTTCATGAATTAAAATTGAACAATATAAGGCTTTATATGATAAGATAAGTAGAACACCAATCGGTTTAAATGAATATGGAGAGCATAAGATATCAGGATCTGTTTTTTCTCAATAAATTTTACGGAATATTCCAATCACATAGTGATACAATGTAATTGCATCAATATAAGGAATATATTGAATTTTTTTTGAATGATTTAGATTTTTATATCTAAGATATTATATTCCTTCAAATATTACCATGAAAGAGTGTTATGAAAATCATGAAAAATGAATGTTTAGCCTGGGATATGTTGGAAGTTTAAAAATTATTGATTACGTTTCGATCATATCATATCAATTCTCACTTCAAAAAAACCACACCGAATTGCATGATGTATCACATATATCACTTTATAGGTCGTATGTAAAATACCCTTCAAATATACTAAACTAAGATATAATATAACTGGAACATTATTTATCATATGTGGAATAACGAGTAGAAATAAGGGATTTTAGGAAATTATTATGAAAGAAGACCTCTCAACTTGTTAAATTTAACTACATTAATCATATTTTATTGGAATCAACATGTGAAACCAAAGATTTAATTTTCCTAATTTTCCCTCATTTTTTATATATGTAATAAAAATATGATTGTGAAATTATTATAGGGGGTAGAATGTAACACCCAAAAATTTATCTATGTATTTCCCCTTGAAATAAATATAGCATTGAATATCTTATTTCACCTTAGAAAATCAACTAAAAACCCAAGAAATAAATTATTAAGATAAAATATTACAATAAAAGGAAAACATTAGTACGTTATAATATTTTAATATGAACGATTATTAAGAAAACTACATAAGGAATAAATCCTAAAGATAATAAAAATACCATGAACATGAAATCATTTTCAGAACTATTTTTAATGAATATCATAGGTTTTATTATAACTATAGAAAGTAGGTAAAACACTAAAAATACAATAGGCATTTTGAGAATAAAGTAAACTAACATGATTAATGGTTCTAGAGATGTATGTAAGGCTTTATGTAGCAACCCAATATGGATTTTATACATATGGTCCCTAAATATATGGTAATTGGACATATATAGGGTTTTTGTATATATGTTTTTGTTTATAAATGAATCCATTAGGTACATTTAAATTTTATCGATGATATTAAAAAATTATAATTCATATAATTCATATATAATAAATAATTCTGGAATGAGATTATAATTAAAATGTTTTATTATAAATATATATTATTTGTTACATATTTTAATTATTTTAAAAAATAATGATTTTGTGTTTCTATAAAATTTGATTAAATATTTTAATTCCAATGTGTTATTTAAAATTTAATACTGCAAATATTATTTATAAATTTTATAGTTATGGGACTAAAATTATATAATACTAAACAATAAATTTATTATCAGATTATTTTTTTATCTATTGTTTCTTGATAAGTTAAATTCATCTCTTTTAGTAGATTATTCTAATAAAATTTTCAATGTAGAATAAAATATATTAACAATTATTTAATTATTAATTGATATGAAATAATATTAAGAACACTTTAAAATTTCAAATGAAAATAGTATTTCTTATATATGTAGAGATTTTCATTTAGAAGTAAAATTTATGTTGTTTTTATCTTGAATTTGATTAAATAGAGTAAAAATATTATAATAATTTTTAAATTATGACAATAATATCAAGTTAATTTTTAGGCATAAAAATATGGCATCAGGGTAAAACTTAAGTCGCCACTATAAAAGCCAAATGTGGCCAAAACTGTTAAACTAAGTATTAATGAATCAAAATACTATGAAAATTTATCTCTAAATTGAGTGAATGAGATAATTCATGAACAATATCAAAAAAAATTCAAATTGATTTCCCATTAATTATAAATTGAAAAAGATATAAATTATGGAATGAATATTTTCCCAAATGACACTCAAAACTAACCTATAAAATCATCCCTCTAATATCCCTCTAGAACCAATATTTTTCTTATTTTTGCTCGAGAATACCAACCATTTTTCCTCCCCAAAATACATCATTATTTTGGGTATAACGTTTTATGAAAGACAAATCTTTTATCTTATTATAATTTTAAATATTTCTATATTTATTTCCGGTTCTAAGAACTGATATGGAATGCGATTCTGAGGCTTGGTGTCCTTGAAATTAATTTTATAAAATTGTAAAATATATTTTATATTGAATGCACACAAATTCATAAAAACAGTATATGACTCTTAAATGGAATATTAGATTACAAATATGAGAATGTGGTTGGTTCCATAATTCAGTTTTCACCAAAGGTGAAACATAAAATTGGTTGGTGTGGGGCATTCGGATTCCTCGCTTATTGGCGATACGTTCAGTGAGTTAGTTTATTCATAAATAAATTAATTTATTCATTTTCACATCATGAAATTATCTATCATATTTCCTACATGGTCAATTTTCTAGGGTTAGCCTCATAATCTTAGAATCCCAAAATATTCTCTCCTTGGTCCTTCCATTGGAAAATCTAATTAGATGATGAAAAAACACTTGATAAGATTTGATCAGGATACAACGAATTGAACAGATTTGATCAATTATTGGAGATAAAATTATTAATCAATGAATGATCCAAAGTCAAGGTAATAGTTTTCAATTGGTAATTTATTCCTTTTTATTAAATTATTTTGGACTAAATCCATCTATGTTCTTGGATCTATGAAAATTATGGCCAATTCCATGTTCTCATGTATTGATATCAAATTTTTTTGCAGTGGTTTCTGTCCCTAGATCATTTATGATGAAACATCGGTAGGAATTATTTGATGGTTATCATTTAATCCTTTTTATGGTTTTTTATATCAAATATTCATCGTGTTCGTCATTAGGAGGCCATCGTGGATCCATTTTGACATTATCAGGCAGTACAGATCCTGATCAAACCCCCAAAACCATGATGGAAAACAAAGCATGGACCGAAGGTTTATTTCCATATATGGGTTTTTGGTGACCAATGTGAGGTCATTTTGATTTTTGGAGTATGAAGCAAATGTGGTGGAAGGGGTTGTGGTATTTGGGTTGGGGGACGGGGGACGGGATTCCCATGGGCAATTGAAGCTGATTTATAGTGAATAATAGACGTATACCATGATTTTTTACTCGATTCATGAGTTTTATGTGGACTCATAGTGAAATGTATATTGAAATGATCCAATTAAATCATGAAAAGAGGATCTAAAATATATTGCAAAACCATGACTACACGCCATGCATAAGGATGATCATACTGTGTGTATCCCATTAGTATCAATGGCTACGGTTTTGGAGAAGATAATGATTACAGAACACATATACTCTCGGATATATCATTTACACCTTTCTTGATTGCAAGACTTGTGGAGTATCACACATAGGGGAACCATTATGGGAGTACACAGCCAGGTACACAACCATGTACTCTAGTACAAGTACATAAGGTCTTGTAAACAGACTCATGGTATGGTACATTGAAATGTCCAAGAAGACACTACCCAATCCTTGTTGTCCTGGACATGTCGTGTAGTCCACCAACACAATGTGTACTACTAAATGGGATTAAATATTATTCCATCCATTGACATGGACATGCAGTGGAGTGGGATCACAAACTGTGTGGATCCCCTCATAGGTCATTCCCCCTTGACCACTTTCAAAAAACATCAATCATTTGTTCCTCCATCATTTGAACTCGAATATGGGCTGGCAATTAGCCTATCCAGAGTGTTTTTTTTCAATTAGATATATATGGATACATAATGTATGGATTTTGATAAACTATGTTAAATGATCTTTGAATGGTTCTTACTAAGGTGATGTTATACATTGGTAGTGATCAGGAAGAATCACCAGAGACTACCGAGTTTTACCCTCCAGAAAATTGAAGAAAAGGAATACTCACATATTAGAGTGGAATCCCGCATTAGCATGGGAGTGGGCCCACTATATCTACCATATGATTAGAACCCCGTACCATTTAGAGAATAGTTTCCCAATGACCAGAGTGGAATCCCTTATTGTACCATGGTGTAGGTCCTCGAATTTTTAGTGGAACAACATGCTAGGTAGGGCTCCATTACTCGATTACTAGAGTGGTACACCCCATATGAATGGTTTGGGATCCTCTAGATTTAGATATTACCCCTCATCATCATTGTTTAAGGTCCTCTACATTACTGAGAATAATTCCCCTCTCATCATTGGGAGTAGGTCTTCATGACACCATAGTGGAATCCCCTAACCTACTAGGTTGTGTGTCCTCTACTTCATGTTATGGCACTCAGTTGTGTGGTATAGTAAATAGGTATATCTGAACATGACAATTACTTATGGAAGATGAGTGAGATTTTGGGAATCGTGTATGTACTTTTGGTACAATCGGTTACTCTTCCTCTTGGGTTGGGATGTGAGATAGAAATCCCCTTACTCTCTCATTTGGTATTTTGGACTGAGAATAAATACAAATCCTTAGGTATCTACAACATGTATTTGGATACTCTCCTTCAAGGAGAGGCAATTATGTGAATGTTATTCCACATGATTTTTATATTTCTCTTCTCCTTCTTGGATGAGTCTCCTCTCTTATTATATTTGTTGAAGACTCGATGGGTATTTCATCTAGTAAACATGTTTTTTCTCTTATGTTTGGAAAATTTTAAATTCACTCTTGGTTTTTGTTGATCTGTTATCTTCCAACGTGTCAGGTATTCTATGTTCTACAATCATTCATTCCTATTGAATCTCTTACATATTCCTCATTCCTCTTTCGGTGTGTCCTATTGGGTATGTATATACTCACCCATACATGGGATTTTCCTGCATGTGTCATGTATTATGCAGATTACTCATAGGTCGGTGGTGACGTCATAGAACAATTGGTATACCTAGTACATTGGACTATGTAGGGTGTTTGTAGCATGGAGATCTTATGAATGGCTCTATCAAAAAATTTACTTTTCCAGTTCTGTTAGGTTGGGACCTATTTCAGGATGGGCGTGTATTTTACTCCTTTATTATTAAGTTTACTCTACAATAATTATGTACTCTCTAGAAATTCATGAAAGATTGGTTTATAATATAGTTGTGTATCATCTTTTACTCATTACCTCCACACTTTCTCATCGAAATGGTTATGTCTGTGCCTAAAGGTACTTTGGAAAAAGTCTCCCTTAGTTAGTCATACATTAAACACTTGTCTCCACCCCTAGCCTATGGAGGCGGGCTAGGGATAATTGTTCCTTGATCCCCGACATAGGTTGGATCATGATAGACTATTTTCAGAACAAGATCATCCATTGGGAAATTTTTTATACCAGAAACCTTAAGATGATTTCTTAGTGTTTATGGAAATAATGTCAAAGTGTGTCAAGTTCCTCTCTAAGACTTTGGAGTCTAGTGATGGTTCAGGCATTCGATGTATCCATTCGCCAGGACCCTAACTACTTACTTGTTGACTCATTGTAATGTTACATCTTTTTTTTGGGATAAATGGTACATATATAAGATTGAGTATTTGACTATCCTTCTTGAGTCATATATTCATTATATATATATATATATATATATTTGTGTTTGTGTTCGTGCTCATATAACCATGGTATATCTTGATAAATCATAGAATTCTTCCACGATCACAACCAGTCATGATTTCACTTCCGGATTCTAATGATGATAAAATGATCGATGAGGACTCAATTTTGGGTCTATCTCATGATCCCCTTCTTTTAGGTGAGTAGGTAGAAGAACCTCCAACTATAAAACAACAGATCATTCCATCAAACTAGGATAAGGATTCATTTAGGATTACCATGCTCCATGAGTTCTAGTGAAAGAGGCTAATTAGGTTTTGTGTGATCTAGGTCCTCAAACTATAGAAGATTGGATAGATACTGTGTTCCATGAATTCAGGATTTTTAAAACCCTGATAGATCATGTGGATAATATTGTAGTAATCTACTTCCATGGAGAAACTAGGTAGAAGTGGGTCCTTATTACGCCAATGCACGATGAGTCAACACTCTCATGGACAAACTTCCAATAGCTATTCTGTGTGTAGTACTGCCCTTCCTTATTACACTTTATCAAGATATGAGATAATCTAGTGATACAGCATGGATGGATGACATTGTCTGAGTATGTACGGAGGTTCTCATACCTTATTTGGTACTCTCCTGACATGATCTAAGAAGGATACTACCTAGAACCAAAGATTGAGTAGGGACTCCGCATAGATATTTTATCCCACGTTGTTCGCATGTGCATCCCCACCTATGTTGGGTTTCTAGGGAAGAAAATAGAGTTAGAGGTATTTCATTCATAAGGACTCCAGATAGCTGGAACTAGAAGTTGGAACCACAAATCTGAGTCATCTGCAGCAGCTAGCAGACACCAAGTGTGAGGGTCTTTCTTCCTGATACCTCCTCATGATAAAACACGGGAACATGGTTAGAGGAAGTGTAGAGTTTTTGGTCATACCGTAGAGGGGTGTTTCTTCACCTGTGATGGGATATGTCACATAAAACGAGATTATCCAACCATAAATACTGATCATCACATGTGGACAGATGATAGACCGCCACAATAGTGGCAGTGCCATTATCAGGGATCTCCTAGGAATGAATAGGGTGGTTCCCTAGGAGGTGGTGTTGAAAGAGGAGTAGAAGGAGCTATGGGTGGTGGAAAATGTTATGATATCCTTCCACCACCACCCCCAATAATATCATTTCATGCTAAGGGGCTGATATACAAGGTCGGGTACTTCTATAGGCTTTCCATGTTTCTGATCCTGCAACGCACGAGATGATTAGGGCTATGATCTATGTATTTTCTAATATTTATTCAGTATTAGAAGACACTGATTCCCTTAAATTATTTATCTCCATACACCTGGTTCAGGAGTTGGAGAATATAGTGGAGGAGATATCCCACCATCATCATATTGAGGTTCCCCCAAGGAATGCGTCTTCTGATCATTTAACTCATGGTAGTGTGATCTATCAGTTGGTGGAGAATGGATCATATGGTACATTTTGGTCATCTTGATAGAACCCTATGACATCATATTGGGTATGTATTTAATTTCCATGATCCAAGCCTAGATTTATTATCAATATGGACAAGTTATATTGCCAAAAACTGTAAGGATGACATTCTTCTTTTTGGGTGAGAGATATCCTATGGAAGGGAAAGTGGGTTCTATGAGTAGGAGTATGTATCCCCTCACCCATCAGTTAGAGATTATATTACTTGGTGTTGAAGGCTCTTCATGAATCTATGTTCCTTTAGTTGTGTAGGATTATATTGACGTCTTCCTCGAGGATGTTCAGAAACTACCTCTATGGTGAGAGATGGAGTTGTTTATTTAATTGCATCTTGAGACTACTCTGATATCTTCTACTTCCTATAAAATGGTCCCTAACAGGCCTTAGAAGATCTGACTGATGTGGGAGGACCTTTGAGAAAATTTCTTAACCACACCTAGTGTGTCCCCTAGTCTGCTCAAGTGTTGTTCATGAAAAAGTCAGATGGGATCTTGTCTGTTTTTATGGATTTTTGTTTACAGAACCATGCCATAATAATGAAGAAATGCCCCTTTAAAAGGATTTATGACCTCTTTGACCATTATTGATGTTTGGGATGGTTATTGAAGATCGATCATATGCTTGGCTGTCACTAGTTTAGGGTTTTGGAGGAAAAAATTCCAAATATGTCATTCCAATGTTGTTATGGACACTGTGAGTTCTTATAGATTCCCATTGGTATGAAGAATTTCCCCTCTATTATTATGTATTTTATGAGACATGTAATCCAGCTCTACTTGGAACAATTTTTTATTTTATTCATTGATGACATAATCGTCTAGTCTACATCAGTGGAGGATAATTCATTGAATGTAAGTATATTCATAGACTTACTTTGAGAGCACCAAATTTATAGAAATCTCTTAAAGTTCTAGATTGGAATTCACGAGGATAACCTTCTCCAAAATGTAATATATAATTATGGATTATTCATGGAACAAAAAAAGATCGATTTAGTGCATTCATTGGAAACACCCAAGACACATTAAAGGGGAATATCCTTTATGGAATTGTGGGGTACTGTGAGAGTTTTCTTGAAGACTTCTCAAGAATTATAGACCATTGACTTCATTGATGTGGAAATGGAAGTTGTTTACATGGTCTGATCATTTCATCAGGGTCTTTAGGATTTTATGTTGAGGCTGAAGTGTTCTTTGGAATTGATACTACCAAAGGATTTCACGGAGTTCACATTGTGTTATGATGCCTCTAGATCTTGGCTCAACAATGTGTTGATGTAGTGATAGATCGTAATCACAAAATGGTTTAGGAAATTGATACCCCTATGTAGAACTACATGAATCATTTCCTAGAGGTGGAAGTGGTAGCATTCTCCGTGAGGATGTGGAGGAACTTCCAAATAGGGGAGAAATTTGTGGTTTACTCAAACCATCATAGTCTCGTGTATGTCTTCACTCAGAGATACCTAAACCTGAGAAATAGATAGTGGTTGGAGTTCCTACAGAACAATGAATTTCTTATATTTTATACTCCAGGGAAGTTAAAAATAGTAGAAAATATTCATAACAAGAAGTCATAGTATCTTTTATTATAGTATGCTTCAGAGCAGTAGGCCTCCTTACAGCTGCCCCTCATAGAGAAGGAGGGTAATCTTTTCTGTAGCTTATGGTTTTTACTCCTATTCTAGAGAGGGTGAGAGAGTACCAGGTGGGAGAAATAAACTACACCGTATTATGAAATCATATATCAATTGGATACTCAAAATATAGAGATTAATAAGGAGGAAATCACATCATCCTTTTCCATGAACTGAAACTGGTCCCAGTCACATTTCATGTGGAGGTAAGCAGAGAATTCCTCACATCCCCCTACCTATACATCCTAGTGTGGGTAAGATATAAAGATACCATTAGTGGCCGTTTTATTGGTATGTAATAAGATGAATCATATATTTTTTCATCTCTTGGTGTCTCACTTTTCAATGGGTGATGGCTGAGCACCTTATTCTGGATGGTTTGTTGGAACCCCATGAGATCCCATTGTGGATATGGGATGGTATATCCATGGACATTGTGAAAAGGCTTCTAAGGACAAAAACCTTCAATGACAGCATATTATTTATAGTTTACAGACTCATTAACTAGAAACACATACTTTCAATTAGGGATTAGTTTTAGGCAGATAATTTTTGGTAGTTGTACATATGAATGATTTTTATCCTCCATGGGTTTTCCTAGAGTATTGTCTCAGATTGTGACGTGTGTTTTATGTCATGATTATGGAGAGGCTTGTGGGGGTAATTAGATACTCAAATAAGAAAAATTATAGCCTATCACCCCCAAAATGATTAGTATTCCAAACACATAATCATGGTGTTGGAGGATAGGCTTATTGTTTCCATGTTAGACTACAACCGGAGCTGGGAGTATCACCTACCCTTGGTAGTGGTTGCGTACAAAAACTACTACCACTCTAGCATTTATATTCCACCTTTTGAAGACCCATATGGGAGACTTTTTATATCATCCTTGTGTTTGACATTGATTGGTGAGACATCTTTTATGGTCTTAGAGATGGTGTTAGGGATGAGGAAAAATTTCTAGGTCAATTGTGAGCAGATGGGGACGGACCAGAGTAGAATGAAATCTTACACAAATTGTTTTTGAATGACCATCATGTTTATTATGGTGGAGCAAATATTCTAGAGAGTGACCCCAAGATGAGGATTTGGGGGTTCAGTCATAGAGGAAATCAATCCATGAGGTTTAATGGGTTGTTTGATATCTTGTAGAGGGTTGGTGAGGATTGATTACCCCTTTCCCAACCCTCGAAACTAGAGTGTATGCATGACATATTCTACATTTTTCAAATGAGGTGATACATGAATCACCCTACACACATTATAGAATAGGGTTAGTTGTACATAGAGGACAAATACACCTTGTATGAGAACCCACTGATGATTTTGGAACATATGGGGAGGAAAATGAGTGGATGGCACCATCCACCTTGTCTGTGTGTTGTGGTAAAATAGGGACATGCAAGGGATTTCCTAATAATGGGATACCCATGTGTGGGATCATTATCTTGAGTAAATTGTTTATTTTTTCCTTTCAGGGATGAAAATAGTGAAGTTATAAATGGTGTAGAGACCCTAGTTGTTTCCTTATAAGACATTGAAATACATCCATAGATATTTTTAGAGCTAAGAGCTAAGATGGATTGCAATTCCATGGCCTGATGTTCCAAAAAATTAATTTTATAAAAAGATTAAGTATATTTTATATCGTGTGTGATGTTTATTAAATAAAATTGGATAATACATAAGCAAATTATCAAATCAGAAATCGGATACTATAGTTGAGTGCATAACATGGTGTTTACCATATGTGTGGCATAAAATGTTTTGGCATTGGGTGTTCTCAGTACTTTCTAGCTGGAGTTATGTTCAGTTAGTTAATTAATTATTATTTAAATTAATTGTATAATTTCTACGCAAAAAATATTAATATATAAGATTAACATAATTTATAATTGGATTGGAATATCCTCACAATCATGGGATCTTAAAAAAGGATCCAATTTATTCTTCTATTGGTGGATCTGATTGGACAATGATGAAACTACTAATCCAATTTGGTTTGATGAAACAAATGAAAAAAAATTTATCAGTAATTGCAGAGAATTTTTTTTTTCAAAGAATCATCCAAAAACATGGTATAAATATCTAGTTGGTGATTTAAAACCTTTGATAATATTGTGTGAGTAGATCCATAATTGTTCATGGATCTACGCAAATAATGGCCAATTGCATGGACTCATGTATAAAAATATTAATTTATTTAACTTTTTCTAACCCCCAGAGCACTATTCATGATTGTTTTCTTAGAACACTTTTCTAATGATAATTTAAAAATTTTTAATGGGTATTATTTCTAAAATATTTTTAATGTTTTTCAGTAGTAAGACATCACGATCCAAGTTTGACATTTTCGTGTAGTATCGAGCACAATCAGTCCCCCAAAACCATGACAGATTGAGAAACAAAGGACGTATCGACAATGTATTGCCCGATATGGGATGTTGGTGAAGCATGGAAGATCGTTTTCATGATCAAAGAGAAAATCAACGATGGTTGATGGTGTGCTGGAATTCTGGCTGAGCGATGGGATTACCATGGACCAACATAGATAATTTCAACAAAACAATGGTTAGGGACCTTGACTATCGTCCAGATTTATGCGTTTCAGGTGGATTTGAGGTGAAACTATTCTGAAACCATAAGATTCATTTATGGGAAGTGGATCTATAAAATATGAAAAAATCATAACTACACATCATGTATAGGGTTGATAACATGATGTTTATCCTCTCAGTGGCGACAGTTAGGGTTTTTTAAAACATAATGATAACATAGAGTGTATTCTATATAACTTATTCTGTACAAATTTCTCAGTTGGAAAACCCATGAGGACAATCAGACAGGTGGGTAGTTATCTATAACTACATGGACAGGTACACTACCAAGTACTCAAGTACATGGTCACAGGGTCTGCTACACAAACATGGAGTTTTGTACATATACACGACCATAAGAACACAACCAGGTCCATGTTTTTGGAGACACCATGTAGTCTACCTACACGTCATATACATCTATATAGTATGGATGTTTTTTACCATCCTAGAACATTAACAGATGGTGGTGTATGAAAACACACTGTGTGGGTCCCCTCACACACCATGTACCCCTTGACCTGTATTGAGGAAACATTAATTGTTTTTATCTCTTTTGTTTGAAAATGGATTATGGCCCACGAGTAGCATATACTGGGTTTTTTCCCATAAAACATGATGGTGCCTTTAGTTTTGGATTTGGATATATGGTGTGAAATTTTCTAACAATGACACTTTTTTAGTCAACAGTCAACACCATGATTAATCTGGAATAATCACTAGATTCTACTGAGTTGTGCATTCTAGTAGAGATAGGAAGTGGATTCCTCGACCTTTTGAGAGGAATATCCCATCACCATCAGTGTGGGTCCCCTATAGATACCTTTCAAGTGGAACACCCTAACGGTTAAGGCATGGGTCCTTGATGACCTGAGAGGAACTCACCAATTGTACTAGAGTGTGGGTCCATAACTCTTGAGTAGAACCCTCTACTGGGAATGCCATGGGTCATATATGACTATAGTAAAAAAACCCCATCATCCAGGTCATAGGTCATCATCCTTTACAGTGGAACCCCTAACAGAATGGGTGAAAGTCCTCTACCTTATTGAGTGAAATACCCTATCAGTATAGGGAATGAGTCCGTAGGAGACCGTAGTGTAACCCCCATGGCGTAGAATTGTGTGAGTCCTCTACTCCATGTTGTGGCCCCTCGACTATGTTGCTTAGTGACAATCCATGCCCTAACCTTCATGGTTACTTCATGGAATATGTGTGAGATGTTGGGAATTATTGATGGCCTTTTGGAACTATTGCATATTGTTCTTCATAGGATTATTTATGAGTTGGAGAGCCAATAAATCTTTCGTTTGCGTTTATTTTGAAGGAGTATAAACAAAAATGTATCCTTCTATATCAGCACAATGGATCTGGTTACTCACCTTCTAGAAGAGGCTATGACATGTGGGTTATGCCATGTCCATTCCATGTTTATCTTCTCATGGTTGAGTCATTCTACTCACATTCTATTGGTGGTGAAGAATCAATTTTAGTTCATCTAATCACCAGGTATATCCCCTTGTCTTAAGATGATGTATCATTCACTATTGGTTTGGGTTGAGATGTTCACTTTCACTATTTATTGCATCATGTGATTTACAATATTTCTTTTTGGTTGTATCACTTAATACCCCCCATTAGATTTAGTGGTTTTCTTATAGGTATGTATAAACTCACCATTTCATGTCCTTTTCCTGGACGTGTCATATCTAATGTTGAAGATAGACTGGTCAGCGATGACGTCAAAATTTCTTACAGATACATGGTACTTTAGACCAAGTATGTTTGTCGTAATGTTGAGATCTAGAGCATGACCCTCCCATTAGGCTTAAATTTCCATTTTATTAGGTTGGGACCTATTTCTTATTGTGTGTGTATTTTTTGCCTTTAATATTCAGTTTACACTATAGAAATTTCTTACTATCTATAGGTTCAATTTTTTATTCCTAACTTATAGATGTTCTTCATATTTCACACTTTCCCTCAAAAATTTTTCTTCAGATATTGAAGCTCACTGTAACACCCTATGATTCTTTGAGGAAATATTTGTTTAATGTCTTATGTTATACACAACACCAAATGAATCATTCACTACACACAACACTGGCTTGGCTTGCGTTACACGCAAGTGCAACCTTCCTTGATAGCTTGGTTGTACGCAATACTGAGTTTCACTAAACAATGACATATTGTTATAATAATATGAACTTTCCATCATAATAGTATTAATTAAAATTTAAATTTTATAACATTATAATTCATTTATCCATTTTCTAGAATGAGATATGAAAGAAAATCAATTTTTTCGGATAAAAGAAGTATTTTTTTAAAAAAATGTAGTTTTACCACCTTTTGATGGCGCACACATTTAAAAAACATTTTTTCACAAGTTTATAAGTTCAATTTCACAAAATAAACTCCTTATTTTGAATTCGGATATAAAAATTCACATTCGATAATTTTTTTATATTTTTCTGACAACGTTCTTATTTTGATGAATAGTAAAAACACACTAAATTTTACTTTAAGAAAACATTTTTCATCATGATAATTTACATGGTTAAATTATAAAAGTATATTATTTTAAAGTTTAAATAGAATATATTTTTACCATTTTATATAATTTATTTTATTTCCATTACATTTACATCGAATTCATAGGTAAAAATATTTCAATCATTGATAATATTTTATGTTTAAAAACCCGTTTTCTTAACAACATGATTAATTTTAAATTAATTACTACAACTTATATGTTTTGAATTTTGAAAAATGGATTCCATATTTGGATTTAGTGAATCCAAATTATGTAAATAGGATACTTTTTTTTGACATTATGAATAGTAACTACTGTAATTTTTATTTACTATAGTTATAGGTAAATCTGGTAATTAAGGGTAAAAATAAGATTATAAATTTACCCTACCACCTAAAAAAATTTATTGGATGAATAAAAGTCGACCCATATAACCTAAGGGTCAGAATAGATTCGTTTCATGTACTATTGACCATCAAAATGATATAATTATAATTAAAACCAAGGAAATTGACAACATGTCACTCTCTTATATCTTATAAGTGTAATAATTTTAAATTAGTGATAAACTTTATAAAACATCGAATATGAATAGTATCCAGAAAGATAATAAAATTATCTAAATCATGTAAATTTATTTAGAATTTTTAGGGATTAAATAATAATAATTAATGATGACACAATAGTGATGTTGAAATTATTTTATTGATTGAAATATCAAATAAATGGTTTTAAAAATACTAAAATAAATATTATATGAACTATTTAATGATATCCACGAATTTTATAGATGAATATGACATTTTGGTAATCTATTAAATATTTTTTCCAGAATATATCCACTGTTTGTATTTTATTTAAATCAAAATAAATGAATAGTGTCAAAATTGACACTATTGTTATTTTATAAAATTAACATATTATAGAAATGTCTAAAAATCACAAACAAAATTATAACATATAAATTAAAAATTTATATGGTATGAAATGTCATAAAGTATCCAATAATGGAAAATTAAAAAAACATATGTAATTATTTAAAACAATTTAGAATTTAGAATATTATTACCACAAATAAAATAAAATAAATTAAATAAGGATAAATCAATTTTTCCACATTTGAAATAAATTCACAACATGTCTATATTTTATTGGATGATGAGATTACAAAAATATATCATCTCATCTTCAAATTGAGTAATTTTTAGAGGTTTTTAAGTGGGGTCTAAATTTATTATAAATTAATATTTCTTATGGTTCCAAATGTTCCCCTCTCCTCCCTTATAAAAATGAACCTCCCTCTCACCTACTCACAACATTTTGGTCCTTCAAGTTCATCCAAACCCTACCAATGTATCTTATCCACTTCCCTAGATTCATTATATAGGTACTGTACATCGTCAAAGACAAGCTTTAATGCCCTAAGAGGAGGATTAGAAGAGGCACATCGAAGAAGAGGTCATATCCTTTTCCGATCCATTCAAATTTATTTCTTCTTCTACTTATTATTATTTATTTTTTTCATCATAAATTATTAACATCAGTGTCACTCATATACTGATATGTTATTAAAAATATTAAACAATACCATTTCACCTTCTATCCATACTACGAAAAACGAAATCACCGCGTGTGCGTACATACGGAATAGCGTCTCCACGCCGTGGTGTGATCTGTTTTCAACAACCACCTTACTTGGATGGTTATAATGGTGTAAAGAATAACTATATATAATTATAATAACATTATAATAATTCTGATATATTCTCTCATCCACTCCAATACTATTCAATAATTATGGGAACGATATCGTCGCTCGTGCGTATGTACGGCTTACTATCTCTATGATGCGATTTGATTCGTTCTACATGATCTTCATTAAACCATGATTATATAAACAAATTGAATGAATAAATATGATATATATTATACTAATACAATTATGTAAATGATGTATATATATCCTAAAAACATGAATATGAATTTATTCGACAAACACGCATAAGAACATAAAGCAATGAACACTATAATGACAAGTATGTATGAAATATTACTAATAATAAGATAAGAATATGACCATATATGATATCATAACAATGAATATTATTTTGGAATAAGTCAATGGCATTATTTAAATCATTATACTGGAGTTTCGGATACATAAAAAGCATATCAGACCTAAGGTAAGGGAAATTCTCAAAATCTCAATTTTATCTGAGATTGTTTATACTTCAGAATTTACCGGGGAATATTTATCATCCACATCCATGTTTCCTGAATATGTAATATTATTTATATCCTCCTAAATTTTTTTAAATCCAATTTTACCTATTGGAGAATTTTTAGTAAAATATATGAAAGGAATCTTTTGTCATTTTCAGTACGAGCTACTTTTTGAATTTTCTGACCAAAGTATGAGAATAATGTTTTTTTATCTTATAAGGCATGAATAGATTGTTATGTTTTCATAGAAAATTATTTCCATGAAGATTCCTTTACATGTTTTCTGGTTTATTTTCAGTTAACTTCTTTTTGTTTAAAATATTATGACATGTTTAGAAAGGAAAAATGTATTTGAAGTAAAAAGGATATTTTCTTCAAGAATGGAGTTCAAGTGTTTTATCAAAATTACTTTACATCTAGGATAATATAAGGTTCTATTTCTATCCCTATTATTAAATTGATTTTATTATGTTATGAAGGGGGTTATTTTTATGATGTCCGTTATCATATATGGATTATTTTGTGTCACACATAAGAATGGTTTAATTATGAGATGGGTGGGACCTATATCTCCCTCAAATCCATTGGGTAAATATTTATATCTCATGATATAGATATGGCTGGAATGGAAAGTTAATCTGGTTCAATGATATAGGATTGGAACAAGGAGTGAACTCAGCTCAGTAATGGACTTTTTCCACTATGATGGTCTTGGAAACGAGTCTTGACTAAAATGAAATGATTTTCTATAATTATGTGTGTATGACACAAAGTTTCATGTTTTATGTTATGAATATTGGAATTTCATTTCACTACTATGAGTTATCCCATGTCATGATATTAAGATCTCTTTTGTAGAATAATATTTTCAAAATGTTATGTTCTTATGAATATGATATGATTGATATTATCAATGTTTTCCCTCACTGATAATTTGAGCTCACCCTTTGTATGTTTTATTTTCCATAGGTCAGGAAGAAGGGTATTAAGTAGGATATGCTAAAAGGGACTCTAGATATGATGAAATAAGTAGGAAACAATGTAGATGATTTATCAACCTATTGTTTATGTTTCCTAGTTTCTAAAGACATTATACTTCTACGATCCTATCATGGGTTTATTATATGTTTTAATAATTATGCTTCAGTTTTGAAGTAATAAAAATGTCTGTTAAGTATGGTCATTATAGTTGGTATTAGAGGAATGTTATAGCCAACCATTACAAACTAGGATGTGAAAACCATAGTAAGAACCCTAAGGATATGTCTAAGCAGATAAAAAAATATTAGTGTTTTAGAAATGGCCATGAATAACCTATGATAAGAACTAAAGTGTGAAATGTTATTCATTATTACATGGTTTTCCTGTTATGATTAGTGTTTCTATAAATATGATTCTTGGATTTAGTCAATGGCTGGAACGTGAAGGAACCGTGTTAATGCTAGATGCAACGGGGAATTTAATGATTGTCCCCCTGAGCAACCAAACATTATGGGAGATGGAATGAAAAATCATGTAGCCATGCTCACACAACATTCTCAAGCTATGAATTATGTAGGACTTACCAACGAGCAATGGAAGGAGCCACATTCTATTGAATCATTCATGAGGAAGCGTCCACCTTCATTCAGTGGTTCTTCTGATCCATTAGTGGCTGAAAAATGGATTAGTACCACTGAAAAGATATTTTCAGTTCTACAATTTTTTTAACATGATAAAGTCATCTTAGTAGTATATCATTTGGAAGTTGAAACTGATCGATGGTGGAATCTTATCAAGAATACGAGGCAATGATACGAAATTGATTCCATTGAATTGGATGAGTTCAATAACTTATTTTTCTTTATGTACATCCCTCGTATTATTCGAAAAAATATGGAGAAGGAGTTTCTTGAACTAAAGAAAATGTATGATGAATCTGTTGGTACCTACGAAGAAAATTTTACATGACTTCCAAGGTACGCTTCTGGAAGTATTATCCAACCCGAGAGTAAGATCGATTGATTCTGTAGTTTCTTATAACCAATTCATCGAAGGGTTTTAGACATATGGGACTTAAATAGTAATGAGGAAATTGTTCGATGTGCTCTCAAGGTAGACATGGAGATTGGAGTAGCCCATCAGTCATATTGGTTTGATAAGAATAGGAAAATGGAATTACAAGGAAAATCTAAAGACCACACTGAAAAGGAGATGAGTTTTCCCTTCTTCTAAAAGTGTGGAAAGAAACATAGTGGGAATTGTCTTAACGGTACAAGTAAATGTTTTAAGTGTGGGAAAGACAGTAATCATGCAATTGAATGTCGTAGTGATGGAAAAAATATGTATAGTGATGCGAACAAAGAAAAGGCTAATTAGAATGCACCTCCTACATTCAATGTTACAAGTGTAAGGAACTGGGTCATTATGCCAATCAGTTATCTAATACAAGGATTGCTGATGATGATCGACATCAACAAACTCATAAGGACAAAGACAAAGGATAGTCAGGAGCAATTTGTATCGGCGATGTGGAGTACGATAATGAAGTGGTAAAAGGTATACTTACCATCCACTCTATAGTAGAAAATGTTTTATTTTATTCTTCATCCACCCACTGTTTTATTGATGAAGAATTTTCTAAGGGTATCATTATACTACCCCAACGATTAGATATTGAGTTAGCTGTGACAAATATCAATGGCACAAGAGTCGCATCAAAAGTTTACAATTCTTCTCCGATTGAAGTTTGTGGGAAAGTGCTTCTTGCAGATCTTGTGATCCTTACTATAGTGGAATTTGATGTGATTCCTGGCATGGATTGGCTTTATTTATATAGAACTCATATCAATTTCCAATGACGGGAAGTTGCATTTCATATTCCTGATCTATCTATGATCATCTATCGATGAAAGGATGAACATATCCTTCCAATGGGAATTTATTCCGTCTTATGGGTCTTGATTCAAATAAATGAAGGTTATTTATCTCAAATGGTTGGAGAGAAACTCAAGATTAAGAATATGCCCATTGTGCAAGAGTTTGATGATGCACTTCAAGAGGAATTTCCATGTCTTCCACTAAATCATGAAGTTGAGTTTTCAATCGAACTCATACAGGGTGCTATTCCCATTTCAATGACACATTATAGAATGACCCCAATTGAGTTGTAGGAATTGAAAAAGCTACTCGAAGAGAATCTTGAAAAGGGATTCATATTCCCTAGTGCATCACCTTATAGAGCACCTGTTCTATTTTTTAAGAAGAAAGATAGATCAATGAGACTCTGCATTGATTATCAAGAACATAACAAGATCACTATCATGAACAAATATCCTCTACCACGCATTGATGACTTATTTGACCAACTACGCGGAGCTCAATATTTCTCCGAAATCGATCTTCATTCAGGGTATCATCAATTAATGGTCAAAATGGAGGATATACCAAAGATGTATTTTCATAAAAGGTATGGAAACTATGAATTTATAGTGATTCCATTAGGTCTTACTAATGCCCTTTCTATATTGATGGATCTAATGAATAGAGTCTTTAGATACTATCTTGATCAGTTTTTGGTAGTATTTATAGACGATATTCTTGTCTATTAAATGAGAAAGGAAGAACATGAAGATCACTTCAGAATCAAATTAAAGACCCTAAAAAAGGAGAAGCTTAATTCAAAATTTACTAAGTGTAAATTTAGGCTTTAAAAAGTTTCATTTTTGGGTCACATAATCTCAAATGAGGGGATATCTGTGGATCCAAGAAAAACAACGGTTGATGAAAGATGTTCGAGACCAACAACAGTAACTGATATTTAAAGTTTTCTTGGTTTGGATGGTTATTATCAACGTTTTGTGAAGGATTTTTCATGATTATCTAATCCAATCACCAATTTGACTCGAAAAGTAGTTCAGTTCGTTCGAACGGAGGAGTACGAAGAGAATTTCAAGGAGTTAAAATGATGGTTAACTAGTGCACCTGTGCTCAAACTTCCTTGTAGTGGAGAGAGGTTTGTGATCTATAGTGATGCTTCCAAGAAGGGATTGGGGTGTCGTCTCTTGAAAAATGATATGGTGATAGCTTATGCCTCAAGACAGTTGAAAATCCATGAGAAAAATTACCCAACTCATAATTTGGAGTTAGCTGTAGTAATGTTTGCATTAAATATCTGGAGGCATTATCTTTATGGTGAAAGGTGTGATATTTATACCAATCATAAAATTTTCAATTACATTTTCACAAAAATGGAGCTGAATATTTTCTAAAGTAGATGGTTGGAGCTAATTAAGGATTATGACTGCTCAATTCATTATCAACCTGGGAAAGCAAAGAAGGTGGAAGACACATTAAGTCGACAAGACCATGCTAGCTTATCCATGATGAGGATCAGAAAAGATCCAATATATATGGATTTACAAAGGATTTATTTTGGAATTATAATGGAAGGGGAAAATTCTAATCTTTCTCAAATGAATTTTCAACCATCTATACATGTGAAGATTAAATAGGCATAGAAAAAAGATGTAGAGTTACAAAAGAAGGTGAGAAATGTTCCTGAATTCTACATTGATTGTGATGAAATAATAAGGTCTACGAATTGATTCTGTTTTCCTCACAACCCAGAATTAATGAAGGATATATTGGATGATTCTCACAGTTTTTCATTCTATATTCACCCTGGAAGCAAGAAGATGTACAGGGATCTTAAAGAGTACTTCTGGTGAGATGACATAAAAAGTGGTGTTGCTGAATATGTCTCCCGATGCTTGGTTTGTCAGCAATTTAAAGCTGAGAGATATAAGTCTAAGGGGCTGTTACAACCATTACCCGTAATAGAATGGAAATGGAAAAACATCACTATGGACTTTGTCACTAGACTTCCTAAAACATCCAAAAGAAATAATGTTATCTGGGTTATAGTTGATCATCTTACGAATTCGGCACACTTCATTGCTATTAGAGAGGATTTCCCTCTTGATCAGCTTCCCAGGATATATGTAATGGAAGTGGTAAGATTGCATAGAGTACCCCATTCTATTATATCTGATCAGGATCTGAGGTTTACCTCGAATTTTTGGTGAAGTCTTCAACATACTCTACATATAGAGTTGTGTTTCAGTACTTTTTATCATCCTCAGACAGATGGTCAGTCTGAGAGGACAATTCAAAATTTAGAAGACATGTTGAGTGATTGCTCTATGGATTTCATAGGTGATTTGGATCAACACCTACCTTTGGTTGAATTTTCTTATAATAATATCTTTCACTCCAGTATTCAGATTGCTATTTATTAAGCACTCTATGGAAAGAAAATCACAACTCCAACTTGCTGGGATAAAGTTGAAGAAAGAAATCTATTAGGACATAATCTTATTGATGAGATGGCAGAAAAGGTCACATATATTTAACAACACATAATAGAAGCTCAAAGTCGACAAAAAAGTTATGCTGAAAACTGAAGAAAAGACCTAGAGTTTGAAGTGGGTGATAAAGTGTTCTTACGAATATCTCCTTGGAAGAGAGTAATGAGATTTGGAAATAAGGGCAAGCTAATCTCTAGGTATATCAGTCCTTTTGAAATACTTAATTGTGTTGGGAAGGTAGATTACCGATTGGAACTTCCACCAAATCTCTCTCAATTTCATGATGTGTTCAATATATCTCGCCTGAGAAAGTACATACCCAATCCTTCACATGTACTAAGCTCAGATGTTGTACCACTGGAGTAGGATCTTTATTATGATGAACAACCGATGGAGATTCTGGATTCTAGAGAAAAAGTTCTATGAAACAAAACCAGTTTCTTGGTTAATGTATTATGGAGGAACCACCAATTAGTTGAAGCTAAATGGGAACTTGAGGATATTATGAGGGAGATGTATCCTCATCTGTTTGTTACGAAGTGACGAATTTCGAGGGAAAATTTATTTTTAAGGGGGGTAGAATTTAACACTCATAGATTTTATGAGAAATATTTTTCATAATGTCTTATGTTATATGCAACACCAAAATAATCTTTCACTACACACAATAATGGCTTGGCTTGTGTTACACACAAGAGAAACCTTCCTCGATAGCTTGTGTTGTACGCAATACTGAGTTACACTAAACAATGATATATTATTATAATATTATGATCTAGATATTATTAATAATATTAATTGAATTTTAAATTTTATAATATTATAATTCATCTTACACATTTTCTATAATGTGATATGAAAACAAAATCAATTTTTTGGATAAAAGAAGTATTTTTTTAAAAAAATGCAGTTTTACCACCTTTTGATGGCGCACCCATTTTGAATATTATTTTTGACAAGTTTATAATTTCAATTTTACAAAATAAACTTCTTTGTTTGAATAAGGATATAAAAAATTACATTGGATAAATTTTTGATATTTTTCTGACAACGTTCTTATTTTGATGAATAGTAAAAACACGATTAATTTTACTGAAAACAAATTTTTTTTCATCGAGATAATTTATATGGGTAAATTATAATTGTAAATTGTTCTAAAGTTTAAATAGAATATATTTTTACCTTTTAATATATTTTATTTCATTTCCATTAACTTTACATTGAATTCATAAGTAAAAACAATTCAATCTTTGACAATGTTTTAACTTTTACAAACCTTTTTCTTAACAACGAGATTAATTTTAAATTAATTACATCAAATTCTGTGTTTTTATTTTTTAAAAATGGTTTCCATATTTGGATTTAGTGGGTCCAAATTATGTTAATAGGTTACTTTTATTTTTTTTACATTATGAATAGTAACTAAGGTAATTTTTATTTACTACGGTTAAAGGTAAATCAGATAATTAAGGGTTAAAATAAGATTATAAAATTACAAAAAAAAATTTTGAATATATCCTTTGTGTGGATTTTTTTTAAATTCAAATAAATGAATAGTGTCAAAATCGACAATATTGTTATTTTATAAAAATAACATATTATAAAATATTTTAAAAATCAGAAAAATATTTAAAAATTATAAATTGAAAATTTATATGTTCTAAAATTTCATAAGGTATCTAATTATGGAATATTAACCACACATAATTAATTATTTATATGAATTTAAAATATAGAATATTATTACCACAAATAAAATTAAATAAATTAAATAATGATAAATCAATTTGATAAGGTTTAAAATAAATTCAAAACATGTCTAAATTTTATTAGACGATGATATTACAACCATATCTCATCTCATCTTCAAATTGAGTCATTTTTGGAGGTTTTTATGTGGGTTTTGAATTTATTATAAATTAATATTTATTATCTTTCCATAGGGGCCCCTCTCCTCCATTATAAAAGGGAACCTCTTCCCTCTCATCCTCACAACATTATGAGCCTTAAATATCGGCCAAACCCTGCCAATTTATATTCTACACTTCTGTAGAAATATAATATTGGTCCAGGTCATCTTCAATGATAGAATTTAGTGCCCTAAGAGGAGTTTTAGAAGAGGAGCATCGAAGAAGAGGTAATATCCTTTACCGATCCTTTCACATTTTTTTCTTCATCTACTTATTATTATTTATTTGTTTCATAATAAATTAATGACATCAGTATCACTAATATACTGGTATTTTATTATAAATATGAACAACCCCATTTCACCTTCTATCCATCCTATGGAAAATGAAATCACCCCGCGTGCGTACGTATGGAATACCGTCTCCACGCCGTGGTGTAAACTGTTTTTGCTCAACCATCTTACATGGATGTGTATAATGGTGTAAAGAATAACTATATATGATTATTATAACATGATACTAATTCTATGATATTCTATCATCCACTCTAATACCATTCAATAATTAGAGGAATGATATCGTCTCTTGTGCGTACATACGGCTTACCATCTCCACGATGCGATATGATTCGTTCAACATGATCTTCATTAAACAATGATTATATACACAAATTGAATGGATAAATCTGACATATATTATACTAATACCATTCTGTAAATGATTTAGCTATAATATGAAAATATGAACAAGAATTTATTCGACAAAACACGCATAAGAACATAATGCAATGAACAACCGAATAACAAGTAGCAATGAAATATTAATAATAATAAGATAAAAATATGACCATATATTATATCATAACAATGAATATGATTCTGGAATAATCCAATGACATTATTTAAATCATTATACAGGAGGTTCGGGTACATATAAAGCATATCAGACCAAAGGTAAGGGAAATTCACACAATCACATTTTTATTCGAGATTGTTTATACTTGAACATTTATTGGGGAATTTTTATCATCCACATACATGTTTCCTTAATATGTAATATAATTTATATCATCCAACAATTTTTTATATACAATTTTACCTATTGGTGAATTTTTAGTAAAAGATATGAATGAAATCTTTTTTTGTTTTTAGTACGAGATACTTTTTGACTTTTCCGACCGAAGTATGAGAATATTGTTTTTTTAACTTATTTGGAATGAATTGATTGTTATGATTTCATAGAACGTTATTTCTATGAAGCATAATTTACATGTTTTCATGTTTATTTTCTATTAACTTCTTTTAGTTTAAAATTTTATGACATGTTGAGAAAGGAAAAATGTATTTGACATAAAAAGAATATTTTCCTTAAGAATGGAGTTCTAGTGTTTGATCAAAATCATTTTACATCTATGATAATATAGGGTTCTGTTTATATCCCAATTATTACATTAATTTGATTATATTATTATGGAATTATTTTTTTGAAGTCCTTTATCGTATATGGATTATGTTATGATGGCATGATGTTTAAGAATCCCATTTTCATTACATGGGTTATGCTATGATGTATGATTTATGATTTTGTGACACACATAATAATGGTTTAATTATGAGATGGGTGGGTCCTATATCTCCCTCCAATGAATTGGGTAAATATTAATATCTCATGAGATAAACATGGCTGGAATGAAAAGTTAATCTGGTTCACTGATATAGGACTGGAACAAGGAGTGAACTTGGTTAGTAATGGACTTTTTCCGCATTGATGGTCTTGGAAATGAGTCTTGACTAATATGAAATGATTTTCTTTGGTTATGTGTCTATTCCAAAAAGTTTCATGTCATATTTTATGAATATTGTGATTTCATTTCACTACTATGATTTATCCCATGTCATGATATTATGATCTGTTTTGCAGGATATGATTTTCAAAATGTTATGTTCTTATGAATATGATATGATTGATATTTCCTTTTTTTTACCTTACTAAGCATTTGAGGTCACAAATGTTATGTTTTATTTTCCCCAGGTCGGGAAGAAGGGTATTAAGTAGGATATTCCAAATGGGACTCTAGATATAATGAAATAAGCAGTAGACAATGTAGATGATTTATGAACCAGTTGTTTATGTTTCCTAGTTTCTAAAGACACTATACCTATATGGTCCTATCATGGTTTTATTATAAAATTGGAATACTTATCTTCTGATTGGTAAATAAGTGTCACAACCAAAATCTACTAAATATATATAATTAATCTTTAATTCAAACTTCATCTAAAGAAGTTATTTTCTTTTCCAAATATCAATATGTATGAGTCTTCTAAAACATATTTGTGTATATAAAAGTTTGAATAACATTATATAATTTAAAAATATTCAGAGCTTATGTGATAATTATAATTGACATCTATGAATATGTAATGGTACATAATTATACAAATACATAATTAGTAATAGTAAAACAACATTTCTATAGTAATGTGTGAATGTAAAATAATTTTCAAAAAGTAAAAATGTCATCATACATATGAGTAAATTAAAACATACTCTATAATTCCTAAGGACATTTCCTTATAAAAACTCTTAAAGTAAGGAGAAATTTTTTTTGTAAAATATTTTTAATTTGATAAATACTTTAAAAAATTGAAAAAAAAATTATATATTCAAGAAAAAATATATATTAAAAATGGTTAAATGATAAAGAAATTCACATCATTATATATACAATTATCTTCTTCTATAAGAAGTGGACATTTTGAATATTGAATTAACAATCCTTAAACATAGATTATAACAACAATATAATAAAGAATAATAATATTTAAATAATTAATAAATATAAACAATAATAAAATTTAATAAAAAATAATAAAAAATTTATGAGTGAAATATTTAATTATCAAAAAATAATAAACAATTTTCATGGAAACACTCAGCATTCGACCCCATATTGTTGATTTGAAACCTGAATATCTCACACTCGAAAGGATCTCTCTTTTTTTATGAATAAAAATGATATTAATAAAAAAAAAATAGAATTTCGTGAAATTAAAAATAATACATAATAATAATCTCTTCTAAAAAACAAAATCTATTAAAATTGAATATATATTCCCTCAAATTAAACATTAATGAAATAATATAAAAAATATATATCATTCTTATCAAAAATTTATGCCATGATTTTCCAATAATTCAGATTATAAACTCAATATAAATTCATGTATAAATTTAAAATTTTCCCCCTTAATCCATGAATTCTCTATTAAAAAGGATAAGATATTGAATATTCATCATGCTAAATCCACCTATATTAAAACAAAAACTATATATAGCTATGAAACAGGAAAATAAAATTCAAATAAAATGGCTTTCATTGAATTGAAATAAAATTAAATTTTAAGGATATGAATGTAAATGAAATAAAAAAACAAACTCATTGGATATAAAAAATGTAAAATATAAATTTCTTTAAACAAATACCACTCTTGCATACCAAATGATGGATATATAATGAGTATTTATGTTTTCTAAACAAAACATTATTACTTTGAACATAACCATGATTGTTTCCATTTTTATTTCTATAAAAATAATTATAAACCATGGATTTATAAGGGATATAAGTTTTTCATTTTGAATATTTTTTTTAAATAATTGAATTTTAGTGACCATCATATTTAAAAAATCATAAATATTATCAACTTTTAAAATGAAAAAATTTACCACACTTAAAATAGTAAACATAAGAAATAACCTAAAATTTATATATAACAAAGTGTTTCCTGAAAATAGTGGGTAGTAACCCTTGTCACTATGAATTTTCTTATCCTTCCTCAATATTTTCATCTTTAGAAATCTCATATGTTTATCTAGAATATTTTCACTAGTGGTAAACTTCAATAATAATTCCTTAAAAAAATTTAATTTATCCTTTACTTTCCTGTTTTCCATTTATATAGCTTCTAGATCACCACACTTATTCTCTTCGTAACATGAAAAATAAATTTTCAATATTCAATAATACTTACTTAAATTAGATATTTCATCAATCCTAATTAAGAAATTTCTCCTTCCCTTGTTCTTAATTCTTAGGGACAGAATGTTTAACCTTTTAACAGCAAAAGTGACATTATTATTTTCATTAACAACCATCTTGTGTCCCTTATTAAAATTCTTGTACTTTATTGTATGTTTTTCAATTTCATCATAATACTTGACCTAAATAACATTAAAATAATAAAGGATATTATTTTAACAACTAAAATCATTTGATGAAACAATATCAACATCAACATCAATATTATAAACCATAGTCGTGTCATTCATTAAACAATGGTTTTCTTTACATTTTCACTTCTATATACTTTCTATAAATTAGAATATTATTTTAAGAACTATCATATATCAATTGATTTATTCCCTTACAATCATGATAGTATTCAATTAATTTTATTTTTCAACCCCATACACTAATATTTGAAATGTATCAACTTACTTAATTCATAACATATAATTTTAAAAAAATGGATACCTTTCATTCTATTCCTTTTAAAATACTTCATTGTCATATTTTTTGACTAAATATTGATGACCTATTTTTGTTGAAAATTCATTATTTATACCTTGAAAAATGAATTAACTTATTACCTTTTTCTCTTATTAAAAAACATCAAAATCAATAGTACAATTTAAATATACATATTTAGTTGATTTAAAAAACAATATCCTATTTTCATTATCATTACTATAAATATTCTTTATCTCAAGATTATAATATAATAATTATATTATTTGATCATCCCATGTTTATTTATGTGATTCCAAAACTTATTCAATCGTGACGTCCTTATAATTATGCTTGTTTTGTAGTTCTTGAATAAATATTTCAAAATGAACTACATTAGTCATGATCTATTACACAACAATCATGTTGTTAAAGATTTTTGTGAACATGATATAAGTATCAAGAACACATTTACTCCAATTAAACATGGTAGTCTTCTTGAATTATAATTAACAATTAGATCAAAAATCATAAAGGCACATATTTCTGATAATAATTGTTAGAAATCTAGATAAACTATAGAGAATAAATTTTAAAAGGTTATGGTTCTAATAAAAATGGATCGGTTGAAATGGGTTATGTCAAAGGTAATTGTGGAGTGAATTGTAAATATAAAATAAATCAGAGTCATTATTGTAATATTGTTGAATTTTTTGGATAATAATGACCAAAATTTCAAACCTAAACCAGTGGTGCACTAAAAGAGTGAATAGTAAAAGATGAATATTCTAAAAAAATCAACATAAGGGAATTATTACAGTTCATATCCAAATTATCATATTTCTAATGTTTATGATCTCACATAAATATTATGTAATTCCACTAAATATATTTTATCAATATATGTGCATATAAAACTAAGTCTTTTACAAATGGGGAAGTCCAAGTCTAATCTTTTACCAAAGACCACACATATTCCCTAAATTTATATGGACTATCCAAAAACCAATACCAATAAATTTATTAGGTTTTGTGTAAAATTGTGAAAATTATTTTATTGTCAGGTAGAATAACCAATTTATAACATTTCATAGTGATATAACCAATGTGTTGGATAAATAACATAAACATTATTGAAAAGGAAAATCCATTAGAAATGAAAAAAAAAGAAACCAATGGATGTTTCATAAGAGGTTATGGTATAGAAAATTTATATTTTCTACATTATTTTGATGATTAATAAAGCTTCGTAACTCTTGAAATAGTAGTATGCCAACGTTTCATCACTTTTTTATTAATCAATGTGGATCATATATCCTATGTATTTTCAAATTCAAATAGAATCAAATTTTATAGAAGAATAAAAAATTATGATAATATATTTGATAATCTCCCTGCAATTTCCTCTATTATTAATGATGATAATATTTAATTGGACATAGTAGAAATTATAAAAACAACCTTAGTCAAAAATTTAATTATAATTCAAAAATATATTTAAATAATTATTATTTATTCAATAACAAACATCATCTAAATCCATTGAATGCTCCATATAATAACATGAATCATTCTTTTAGAAAATCAACCAATTTTAATTTTTAATATCAGAACTTACTATATTAGTTATTGGATAAAATATATAAATCATTTGAAAAGAATAATAAATAGTATTCCTTGAAGCTCATACAAAAAATTTTATCCTTAAAAAATTTATGTGAACATATTGTTTGAATATTTGTATTCTAATCAATATGAAATTTTAATATCCAACCTCTACTAAAAAAATAACTGTATTATTATATTCATATTTAATCGGTAAAAGTTATACCACTTTATAAATATTGATGGTTAAGAGTTACAAATCTTTTTCCCATATGCATATAGGTCAATCACTTCACCAAATATATAAAAATTCATAGATGATTTTATATGTAAAAGTAACATATCTAAATAGATAATGTTAAATAATTAGATGAATTCCCATGCTTTAAGTGTAATAAATTATCTCCACTTTAATGTGTGGGGGTAATTTCCCTTTTAAGACTCCAAAAGTATTAATAAAATTTACCCTCTGTAAAATTCATTTACATTTAAAATTACTAAGGGAGAATATATTATAACAAAATATAAAACAAAATTATAAATAATAATATAAATAGATAAAAAATATACAAATTACCCTTAGATTATACATGAGTCGTTTATTATACAATCAGTGATAGCTTCATCCCGTGACTAAAAAATCAATAAAAAGAAATTTTAATGACCCTAAATCCAATAACATAGAGCCACTATTTACATTAACACATTGGTAAAATATACAATGGATCACACCATGAATAATCATTTAATTTATGTATATGGACAAAGTATATATAAACATTGTTTCTATATTACATTAAAAATTTAAAAACATAGCATAAGAAACTATTTTACATCCTTGAAATCATTTAAATAATCCTTCTATATATCAATAAAAAAGGAGAAAAATAAAATATGGTCTCATATTCTCAATAAAACTTATGTGTAGTGAAATATTTCGTGATTAAATATAGAATAATCATTATAGTAGAGTAGATAATCAAAACCCATTTCATTCAATGGATGGATGGATTTTAAATTAAATCAATGGATAATATAAATATATAAATAACATGGATAATGGAAAATTAATAATTGAATAGGGAAGTGGATATTTTTAGACATTAATGATATTACCATCAATTCAATACCAAATATATCATTAATATTACTATCAAGGCATCGTCTGATACATTCTAAATTAATTTGTCATGGAAAACTATATATCCATCCAATATGAAATTCCTGGTGTTTTGTCTCATGATACATATATATACATCTAGGGGATATCTATAATTTGGCCTCACCAATCACACACACGTCCAATAAATTCCACATATACTAAATGAAAAATAAAATTAATTCACAAAATTCCGTATGAATCAGAATTTATCCGTATAGATTCAAGAATACATAATATTTACCTAGTCAATAAAATAACATTCTTAATAAGATTATTTCAACTAATACCATATATATACCTCATATAGATATAAATGAAACTCAATGTTGTTGAAATGGTAACATATATATTAACGATACATAAAATAATAATGTAGAGGAGAAAATAGTGTCCAATGAATACTAGATACAGTGAAAGAGCATGATTATAGTAATGTGAATGATCACAAAAAAATGAATAGTCCATAAATAAGTAAATTATGATACAATTCCACTGATTCAACATAAATGAATCTAATAAATAATATTATTTTGATAATCGAAGATTATAAAGGTATCCAAATATAAAATTTTCTTTCTTTAATTATTAGGTAACGTTGTGGTAAAAATTAATTAATAAATCATTTATAAGATTCATTTCATTTCATTATGAAAATAAAAAAATATATATTTAAAATAAAAATTCATAGAATAAAATTTATTTGAAAAAACATAGAAACGTATTGAAGAATATAAATAAATAATAGTGATCATGGATTTAGGAAAAGTTGTTTATACTTTATGTTAAAAACATTCCTTTTAAAGGTTCAATATAAAGTCAAAATTACACTTTATGAAAAATATTTAGATAATTACGTATTAAAATAATATTAATAAAATAAAATTTTGTTGAAAATGATTTAAAAAATCATTTTATTTTAAATTAGATCATTATTGAAACTTTTATAATAACCCAGACATATAAGAAAAATAGTCATAAGGAAAAAATTATAACATGATTTTTTAAACGAATGTCTGTTACATGTATCATATCTATTTTTTAATGATTACAAAATAGAAGAAAATAAAAATTAATATTTATACTCAAAAAATATACATATGATAATAAAATATTATGGGTTTAAGATATTAAGATCATATAATTATCCAAAAATGAAATCTGATCATACAAAATCTTGAAAAAAATGGGATTGTAAAACAAATAACATAACATGGGACTCTTATTAGTTGCATGTATTTAATACTTCCATATAAATCATTTAAATTTATTAGACAATTTATTGAAAACCATTTATTTTTCTATTCCATTTTTTATTGTCCTGTTATAATTTCTTGAAATCCATTCATTTAAAAGTTGTTTCTTATGTAGACCACTTCCATTTGTTCGGTGAGCTTCTCTAAATTACATTGATATTATGATCATGGATAAATTATTATTAAGTGGTTCTATATTATCGATACATTTAATAATTTCAATAATATATTTTTTATTCAAAACATATAGTTTCTTAAGAATCGATTCATGGTTGTAATAGAAAAATTAATCACATCGCTTTGTGGATGTGGTAGTCCCCAAGTATGCACGAGAAACATTATCATTTTCCAACAAGTGGAAGGGTAAGAAGTTGGAAAATATATTATATTTTTAGAATCATAATAATATCATATATATCATATATAGTCTTTCATTATATATTTATTACCATCCATGTAAAGCAGTGTTGAAGAACGAATTACCCCACTGTGTGGACATAGTAGGTCGTACGTAATCAAGAGCAATGTTTTCATTTTAAATAGGATGGAAAGGTGATATAAAATTTATCAAAAAAATATAAGGTTAATATACTAATTTAATTATTTTTATAAACTTATTGAATATTTTGAAGAGTTTTATGAAGAAGGGAACTCAAAAAATATCACAAAGAACATATAGGTCTTCCTTTGGTAACATCTATTAGCTTACACATTAAGTGTTATTGAAGTGGAATTTTACTGAGAATAGGACCTCTAAGACATGGTTGGGGATCTTGATAAGGTTTATGGTTGGGTATTTTTATGTTATTTTGTTCATAAAAGAGAAATTTTATTAGATAAGTGGTTCCCTTTATAAGTGAGGTGGGTGGAAATCATGTAAAAACATTAAATATAACAATATATTCTTTCTATAACTCTATAAAATAGATCATATTTGATCAATTTTGTATTATTAGTGGTAGAGGTTAGAAATATTATCTTCCAATATAATTTATATAAATTTTAATGTCATTTTAACCCTTTCCTTTTAAGATTCACCACCATTTATCCCATGTTTACCATTACCATTATAATGAGTTTTTTCCTTTATTACTATTTATTATTATAAAAAATGAAATTATACTAATTTCATACTACTATATTTCATATTATTAAAAAATTTAATCAAATCAAATTCCTATAATTGGTATAAATTAATTAATAAATAAACCTATATGATGTAAAAAAAATTAAGAAAATTCATTTTTCAAGAATAAGATTAGTTTATTCAAAATATTTTCCCAATAACCACAAATGGATGAATTTAAATAATTTTTTAAATATAATAAAATAATTAAATTATAATAATTCATCAATAGATATTATTTTAATTTATAAATAAATTTTTCCAAAAAATAGTTTTCTAAAAAATTAATATGTCTACCATCAAATGAATTTTCTTTATTTATGTACAATAGATAATAAATGTATTATTAATTCTATCTGTTCTTACAATATAAAATAAATAAAAAGAAGATATTTAATTAATAAAATTTTCAATTACTCAATAAAATTCATTTCTAATGTAAATTTTCAAAAAATCATTCATGGATTATTTGCACATTATAAGTTCACAAGAGATATTCATCCTATAAATTTATAAATTTTACGCTATGACATTTAAAAATGTGAATTATATAATAGTTCCATTAGAATTAAATTTTCACTTACAATATTTGAATCTCTAGAGTTATATTCTCTTCTTCTTGAAAACATTTTCCTCAATATTTTCATGGATATCACTTCCTTAAATATGTATTTAGTACTTTATCATCAATTCCTATGCTTCCCACATTGTATTTTCTATTTTATTATTTCACCAAATTACCTCAATAATAGAGAATTATAATTTAGAAACACATGTTTTCTTTTTTTTATTAATAATGAATGGCTCTTCATATGAAGATTAATCAGGATCCAATTCAATTTCCTCATAGGTGAGAAATAACATTTGGCCTAACAGTATCTTAATAGTTATAAATAGATGGAACAAATAATGAAATTTAAAGTGTCGACGTGTCATGGGAAAACATTAATCCAAAGGTCCAATTCATTTTAAAATTTTAAAAGGCTTTATGTACCCAGGAGTAAGATTCTATTTCTCATAGAACCTAATAATACCCTTCCATAAATATACCATTAATAAAACATGAAATTCGACTTGAAATTATACATATTTAATTAATTTATCAATATATATCTTTTTTACACTTTAAGATATCAAAAAATCACTCTAAATAGTTTTCACTTTTCCATTTTCTCCTTTTTATGTTATGGTCCAAAAAAATTCCTTTCACTAGCTTCATCCCAATAAGTTGGTGTATTCAATTATTTCCCATACACCACATTATATGGTATAATTTCAATTCCTAGAAGGAAACTATTATAATATGAGTATTCAGTCTAAGGAAAATAAGGATCCATAATACAATGGATGTTATCTGAGAATCACCTCAACATATCTTCAAATGATTAAATTGTCCTTTTAGATTATCTATCTATCTGAATTTGATAAAACGTGTTAAATTTTTTCTCGGTGTAAATCATATTCATAAGATTGTTCCCAAATTTTGATCTAAACTCCATATATATATATATATCATATACTATTCAAATAGGTAAACCATAAAGTATAATAAATTCATAAATATAGAGCCACAGGAGTTGGTAAAGTGGAATATCTTTTATTATAGTAAATAAATGTGAATACATTGAAAGGGTACAAATAATAACACAAATGGATTAAATCTTTGTTATAGTATATAGAAATACTATGGAATATTCAACAATAAAAGCATACCATTTGAAGATAGTATTTTTTATATTTTCATGACACTTTTAGGATGTTGTCTCTTAACCTTTACCTATTGACAAACAATGAAACATTGTAAAAATACTATATTTTCCAATTTCATGTCATCCATAAAATAATTATCCTTAAAATTAATTTATATTTAGTTCTTCCAAGGGGTGGAGAGAAATTTAATCTATTATCCTCGACTAATAATTTTACATCATGGTTGGAATGGGATAGAACATATAAAATTATTCCATATTTCAATAAAAAATATTCATAGATGATGTATACCAACTTCCAACATTGAAGACCTCTATTTTCTCATGAATATTCTCCCCATCATCATAAGAAATATGAAATTTCAAAAATATAGATGGTTTCAAAATAATCTAAAATATAGGTGATGTTTACCCTTCAATAATTATTCTCATTTCCAAATTTAATAAATCCATGAATTTAGTATCTTTTTTGATATTTATTTATAAAAATACATCATGATATATCATACTCAATAAACCATTCATCATTTTTTGTCTTAGGGTGATAGTGTATTAAGAATTCAAAATCCTTGAGTAGTTATACTCATCACTATTTGAACATATTGATCTTTTTTTGTAAGAGGATATATTTAAAACTTATTTGATCCATATATATATTTAACATCATTCTCCATAAATCTAATTACTTTATATCTTTGTTAAAAATTTTATGTTTTTCATGTTATGATCATATGTTATATAATTCCACTCTAAAATATTTATACACTATTATATATTGTCTGAAACACTATAATTTTACATGGGGAAAATTATATGACTTTTTTTGACATGTCACTGTATTTTAATAGTACATCTCTTACTAATTCTAAATCAAAATTCAGGGCATTGGCATATATCTTATTTAATTGTTCCACACATTACATTCATTCATCTAACATTGTGAACATATCCCATTTACAATTCAACTTGATTAAGGGGTTATGTAATTGTGAAAAATTATTAAAAAAACATATATTGTAACCTACTAATCCCAGGACACTAAATAACTTGGTTATACTTATTAGTGTTAGATAATACATTATAATATTTTTATTTCATGGTTCAATATATATTCAATCCTCAAAGAAAATATATCCAACAAAAAAAATTAACCGAAAATTCACATTCACTACATTTTCCATGTATCCCAAATTCATTAAGTATTTAAATAATGAGTCTCAAAGAACCCTATGATCATCATATAATTTATATTATATCAAGATACAAAAAATAAATACAATAAACAATTATTATTACAATCCTTGAATAATATTTTCATCATATACAGAAAAACATATAGTGAATTTTTCAATTAAAAGGTAATTCCTATAAATTCGTAATTTCTATACCTCATATGAAATTTTACATTTGGAATATCCACCTTCTTTACTCATAATTTTTTATTACCAAAATGAAGTTCAATTTCGAAAATTATTGAGTTCCCTAAGTTTTAACAAATAATTCATCAAAGAAGGAAGAGGATGCTAGTTATTTATTTTAATAGAATTGATTTCCCTATAATGGATTCCTAGAATCATAGACTCATCTTCATTTTAAACAAAAATAATAGGGTCCACCATGGTGGAATACTAGGAAATATAAATCCCTTATCACACAACTCAAGAAGTTCATTCTTTAGTTCTACTAATTCTATCAAGGAAATTATATAGTTATTATTATATATAGGTTTTCCATCAATGATGAGATCAATGGAAGACTCAAATTCACACATAGATGGATGTTTATGTAGTTTTATAGTTATCACAATAATTTACGCATGTAAAATAGGTACATTCCCTATTAAAATGATAACATTCCCATTCATAGGTATTATATCCTTCAATTTTATAATTATTTTTTTAATGATAGTTAAAAAATATGGATCCTATAGTAATTTACATTATCTAGTATCCTCTATATAGAGAAGTGATTATGCATCTCCATCATGAATATTTAATCTCCTTCTCTTTGAAATAAAAATTCACATTATTGGTTTAATGATAATCCATGCCACAATTTATATCAAAGTCAACCATAATTTTATTTCATATATGGTATATCTAAGAATCTCAAATCAAACTAACATACATATAATTATTTCTATAACATTTTCCCTTGGATGCATGATTGGAAACTCCATTCATAAGGTGATGGGGAAATATATAATGTTATTGAAAAAAATTGAATATATAATGAGTTTGATGATCTAGAATCCAATAACTAATTATCTAAATTTTATTTTAATTTTTTTTAATTAAAACCCATATTTATGACCGTCAACATTATTTATAGTAATCGCATAAGATTATCCTTCGCACCTTGACCTAGTCTGTGTAAGGTTCCCCTGATGGTTCATGACCCACCACACCAGGGCACACCTAGTTGGCGATAATTTGAGAGTTATAACCCAAATCCCACCTACAAAATTTTTGGGTTTGGATACCAGATCAAATTAGGAATATCCCACACCTAGGTGTCATTAGCCTAATACACACACACACACACACACATCTCCATTCCCATAAAATACTGAGAAAGTAAAAAAATGATATCATAAAATCCTTAATAACATATATCCCACATCAAAGTATGAAAATAAGTACTAGAATTTGACAAAGGGGTCCCAATACAATCCCAATAGAAAATAGAAAATGATTCCAACCAACTTAGATGGAAGGGACTACTATCAAATGTGACACAAGTACACACACCAATCTCTCTAGCCCAGAACAATGATCTGGAAACTCCCAATCCTCCAATGATTCCATTAGAAGGTCTATCATCTATATAAGAAATGACACATATGTGAAGAAAAAAATTTATTTGATTAAATAAATACCAATCATATCACTCTGAAATCAATAGAATAAATCATCAAGAGTAGTAAAATCATAATAGTAATATGATATAAAAATCCTAGATATACTCTTAGTAGACTACCATTTTGATGTGGTATCAAACAATAATATAACCCATAAGGTATTTCATGAGGATTAATGTTAATTCTTGTTCCATGTTAATCCCCTCCATGATTCTTGTTATCACTAGAGACTCTCATCCAATAGGGCATGATCATCACGCCCCTCCCAAGTTGTACTCACTATATCTCCGAATATATCATGATTCAAGGAGGGGATCACATCTAAGACAGGGGATACCTTGAAACTAACTTAATTATCCTCCAGATAGGGGCTTAATTCAATAGTCATGATTGGAATGTCGATACCATGAACCCCACAATGTAATGATAGAGGATTCCACACTAGTCCTACAGGGGGATGCAATAAACACAATATGAATCTAAACCCATTGAGTGGAACACAATCCTGCGTCGAGTATTTAATTCCACACTATACCCTCATTAGAAGCCACGAGGGAATCACCCTCCACTAGTCCTCACCTAAACTAATGAAAGGAAGCGTTCTAAAAAACCTTAGTGGGAGTACGTGATTTTAACTATAGTTACATGGATTGTCTTTCTATCCTATATTCATCAATTTAATCTCTGTCTAACATGTAATTTAAATCCAAAAATACACTTCATTTCCTCTCAAAAATATGGATTGTATGTGTCACTAGAATTGTTCTTGAAGCATCTATTCGTTCATGTGTACTTTGAATCATTACTATGTCAACCTAGCCATGTCTGAATACATAATATACCCTATCTACTTTTTCCATCTTTGGTTACACAACTTATCCCATGTACTCAATCCATTCTTGTTTACCATGTGAGGAATATTCTGATCCACGATCTAGGGGGAACAAAATATGTGGTGGGGACCACATGTTTTGTGATACATTACCTTTCCAGAAAACCTATCACTTCTTCCAAGGTGTCTCATGTGGCATATAACATCAGATTAATTATCATATGTAATGGTATTTTCATAATATCATGGTTCCTTCACTTTACCTAATCTTATTCTATCAGCCTCCAATCCAACTGGAGTACTCATCAGGGATCATGGTTCTATCCCTAATGACACTAATTGTCACTATTTTCTAGAAGTTGAGCTTGATAAACGAAAAAATGAACCGCCTATTTCCTCACAACACTCATCTCATGTCAAACTGTGAAGAAAATAACATGATAGACCTATTTGTTCTTTCTTTGATCATCCCTTATCAACATAGAACCTTGTCCACAACCTCGATCATGAGACACACTTGATGTATCAATATTTTGTGCAAAATAATTACCACATAAGAAAAAAATACCCAACATTAATCAAACCATGAACCGGGGTATTTTTCCTATAATGAATGTACATGTAAAGGGGAAGAAATCATAAACAAGGGTAACAAATTTCAGAATTTTTTCATTTCGGCCTCAATCTATTTTCGTAGAATACATGAATGATGTGGATTAAGAAATATTAAACATTTAAATAAACCATAATATAATTCAATCATCAATGTATGAATCAATTTTAGATTGGCATATGGATTAGTGTTTAACAAATGATAAATAAATTCAATGAATACACATAATTCAGAAATTCTAACATGGGTTTCTATTGACAACTTATGAAGAACTATCTTCTGTGGTCATTGTTGTCAAGATCTAAAAACTCTGTTGGTGTTAAGAATTCATATAGTATCATTATGATCTCCCAATCTATTTTTATTAACCTATTTTTCTCTAATGATTCCTCTCTAGGTATCCATGGTTATGTGGATAACCCTAAGACATAACCATAATAAGTCATTTATTGAGTAGGAATCAATGTTATGAAAATTTGACAATAATTAAATAACATTTATGGAATTATTGGTTTAATTATATGATAATGAACATGCTCAACCCAGGAATCTATTCCACACCAATGTTATGTAAAACAAGGTTAAAACCCTTGCCTTTGGCATAGTATAAGCCTCATATTTCAGATATGAGATTCATGTCAAGATTTATATGAAATTTTGTTTGAAATTTAGCATTCATGATATTTTAATATTTAATATCCTTAAAATATCAATTCATATGTCATCAAAACACAAAACATACACCATCATAGTTTCTTTCTCCCAAAATATTGCTAGATATATTTCAATGTATTACATTTCTAAAATAGATCCTATAAATCCCCGACCCCAGATACCCAGATTCTGTGAATTATAACATAACATTAGCATGACCACAAAAGATCAAGTCTTGAAAGACCAATTATTTTAGTAGCCTTGGAAATAATAGATACATTCATAAGTTTTACATTAAATTATAAAATGAGAATCTATAAAAACATAGTCTTTGTAGGCCACACTCATATCCCATAGACTATCCCTATAGGTCAGTCATAATATACTTCTTGGCATCCAGGGAAAAGTAAAATATAGAAAGGTGTGAGCTCAGATGCTCAGTAAGGATAACAATATAGCGAAAACTTTTATAAATAAGTATAAACATTTAAGGCAATGTAAGATTACAAGAAAATCCTTTTAAACATAAACATCAGAATAATATGGAAAATATAAAATCCAATAATGCCATTTACTTATTAACAGGGATATTCTACTAGTCAAAAAATCACATGCAATATCAATAGCCACTTTCATAATGATGGAATGCATAATTCCATGCATCATATTCACATAGTCAATGCCTTTTGCCAATACTATGAATAATAATTTTTCATGGCCTTGTGCCAAGAAACTATTTTGTCTCCTGAGACCTACCGATGAATCGAGGAGCTATAGTGGGCTCCACCCATCACTTACTAAGTCCAATGAATTCTTCATATGATACGGTTCAAACATAACATACACATTTTTATTAAAACTAGCATACAAAATGTGAATACTTTATCCATAAACCATGAATGGTGTGAAAAAAAACAACCACAGTCAAACATATCACAAAACCTTCAATACAGTATGGAGGTATTGTATAATAAAAAATCAACTTCAATTAAGTTGAAAATCCATCAAAGGATGTAGAAATAGATGAAACCAAAAAAATTGAGAAATATATATTTCCATTTTGAAATCATTTAAAATTCATATAATAATAGAAGAAAACATTAATTTTGAAAATATTATTATGATCTTGTAAGGTAATATTCGATGATGTTATAATGGAAGAAAATAGCCACACCCGCCGTATATGTTAAAAAAAACATTCTTATCATAATTTTGTCGAAAAGGTCATAAGGTACCTAGTTTGGAAAACGATGGAAAGGTTCCATTGAAACAATTTTATAAAAAGTCAAACAAGGGTATAAATGACTTTAACCCGTAGTCTAGTAAATAGTAAAAATGTTTTGGAATACATTTTTAAGAAACATGTATGTGGATGATAAAGAGGTGCTAGTAGATACTTAAGAAAAAACAACCTCAGATAATAAAGATATTATGAAATTAACCCATACCATGTACTTTTCCTTCGTCGAGGGTACATTAACCACCCATATAATAGTTAAATAATTTTTATTAAATTATAAAATAACTATATACCTAAGAATGATATAATATATGATCTTCTAATATTGTTTTGTTAATGATATTTCAGTTGTATCATCGTTTCAGGTATTAATTGATTTGTTTTCTTTTATATGCTTTGTTATTTATGCAATGTTTTTTATAGATAGGATGTATCTTATAGATATTAATAATGATATTATGTCTATAAAAATTATTTTTAATCATCAAATTAAAATTATTCATTAATGGATATGATGGGGAATGAATCTCATCACGTTTGTGGAGATGGTAATCCATACGTATGGACGAGCGACAATATCATTATTTTGATTATAAAATCATATATAACTTGATGTTATATAATATATAGAGAATTATTATCATATTATACATATTATTTACATCATTGATACTCATTATTATACCCATCCAAATGATGAAGTGTTTGAATAAAAAACTACACCACGACATGGAGACGTTAATCTGTACGTACACACGTATGAAGACTTTGTCATTTATAGGATGGATAGAATAATGAATATAGTTTTTAAAATTTTATAATGAAATAAATGAATATTGAAGATACTGGAGTTATTATTTTATAATGGAAGAAAAAAATAAAGAGGAAGTGGAAGAAGAAAAGAACATGAAAGAGGTGATAAAATATTTACCTCTTCTTCAGGTTCATCGTTTTGGTTTGATCAAAAGGGCTCCTTAGGGTGGATTTATGACTAAAGGAAGGCCTCTAAGATTAAGGGATGACATTCGGGAGGATATTTGGGTAGGGGTTGGTTGAGACAACTGGCTTTGAAGGTGTTAATTAGAGAGAAGAGAAAGTGCCCTTTTATGAGAGGGGTGAGGGAACCTTAGGAAAATATTGAAATATTATATTTTAATAAAAATAATTTTCGGTTTCTAATTTCTAAAAAATAAATTATTTAAAGGAAAATCTGGTAATGGGTCTAAAACCTCTCAACCAATAGGTTTTAGATAGTTTTGAGTCTCTATTTTAACCTTATCTTATATATTCAACTCTAAGTTAAATAGTTTGACATTTACTATGTCTCATTGTATTTTTATATTATATGGTTAATAAACATACTATAAACATCCAAGATATACCCAAATGGCTCATTAATGATACACCTATGATTACATAAGTCTTTTGACAGAGCCTTAGATTTTTAGGATTATTATATCAACCAATAACATTGTATTTGTTTTAAAAACTCATTTATGTCAATTTTGATATTATTTAATAAATGTTTTTGGTAAAAGTCCTAAAAACATTTTTACTTCAAAATAAATACATATTATCAACCCTAAAATGTCATATTAACCTAGAAAATTAGGATAATTCATTAATAGTCTCAAATAATATTAATTTTGGTATTTATAATATCAATTAATTTATTATTTCATTACTATGTTAATTAATGCATCATCATTGTGTCATAAATAAATTTAATTATTTAATGTATAAAAATTATAAATAAAATAAAATTATTTATGAAATTGTTTTATATTTCTAATGAATAATTATAGTCTAATTTATATTGTGTGTAACCCTATATGAAAAATGGTCTGGTTATTAAACTTTTAATTTAACTCTTTTAAATGATTTTTATATAAAATAATAGTAAATGTCTGAATCACATCCAAGTGGACCAAAAAGGTTCATATTTTATTACTAAGTTTTTTTATGGTCTAATTATACTTATCCAATAGAATTATGACATGTGTTAGGGTAATAAGAATATCATTTTTCCCTTAATTACCATATTTACTTTTAATTGTGGTAAATAAAAGTAAAAAGTCACTATTCAACAATAACAAATATCTTATTGAGCCGAATTTTACATACAGATGTCAACTATGTCTCTCATATATTTTAAATTCATCTCAAAGAAGCTGTAAAATTAAGTTTTATACAAATTTGGAAATTCTCCTAGGAGGTGGGTAAAAGATGGTAAAACGTTCGATAAAATTTTATATTTCTAAACTCATTATAAAATGACTAAAATGAGCTAAATTGAACATATATAGGTATTGTGTATCTATTTTTACCTAATATATATTTTAATAATACAAATAATTATTTAAATAAAAATTTTGTTTTAAACAATAACTCAATGTTTTCCACTATTCATCAAAAATTGAAAGTTTTCAGAAAAATTCAAAAAATTCACCCTTAGCTAATTTCAATATTCTGAATCCAAAAATGAAGTCCATTTTCAAAGATAAAATTTATAAAATTTCAAAAAGTGGGAATTATTATTCATAATGGCTAGGTTGATTGGTTGGGGTGTGTTAGAATCTCGAAGTTGTGTACAATGCAAGATATTGCATTATTCAAAGGGAAACATACCGTGTATGTTTGGGGTATTAAAGATAAATTACATTCTCCCCACATTAGGTCTCTTTGTCCTGAAAAATGAAAAGGAATACTAAAAATGATGTATTACTAAACTCGTATCTTGTTATGTAACTCCCTGGAGCTCTCATAAATTCCCATTTACTGCTACTAGACACAAAATATGGATACCTCTCTCTCATATAGGGTTATATCCTTCCATTCCTCTATCTTTGTCAGGTACTCTAAAAAATGCAACTCCATCTTTGATGCTGAGATCACCCAAGTCAATAACATGTGATGGGTCATGCGTGTACCTCTTCTCTAATGGAACATAGAAGATGTTGTGTGACCTGTCTAACTATTGTGGTAGATCCAAGTGGTATGACACCTGTTCTAAATTTCAAAATATTGATATAGTGCCCATGAACCTCAAAGATAATATTACAACCTGATCATATCATTATAGTCCACATCAAGAGGATACCTTCAAGAAACCATAATGTCTCTCCCAAAACTCAAAAGGCCTCTACCATTGGTCTCCATAGTAATTATAATGGATTTACATAGTCTTCATCAAATACTGGATGATCTACACCATCTATGTTGTGGGTCACAAAAACTTTGGGCCCATTATCACTATCTCACCTGGATTATCCCAACATAGTAGTAACCTACTGGGTATCTATTATAAGGGCTCAAATGGTGCCATATATATTTTGGAATGGTTTATATTGTTTTATTAATAATATAATAATTTTTTTAGATCCTCACAACTATGAATAGAGTATATCATGCATTACTGACATGCTAAGTTTGTATACAAAGGCCTTCTAGAATTTAATCTATAGATGTTACATGAATCTAGAATCAAAATCTGAAATGATCTTCTTGTTAAATATCGGGGGAAAAACTATCTATTACATGTAAATGATTCCCAATGTCTTAACTAAACTCTTATATCTTATTTTTATGAATTGGTATGACTTTCTGAGGTGGTATTCAATCACCTAGATGGTGTCACATACTTTATATGTCTATGGTAACCCCATCAATAAGTCTATAAAAATTATCACACATCCCCTCAATAGCCTTAAGTGGTTGAACTATACATGTTGGAAATTTGTGTTTATCCATCTCCTACTAACATGTGGGGTATCGAGATAAAAACTATGATACAACTGTCTTCATACCTCTCCAAAAAAAATTAATTTTATAGGTCTTGGTAAATCATTTAAAAAATAGGATATACCACCAAATTAAATTTATGAAACTCCCTCATCACCTCCTCTCGCAATTTCATAGGTACCATCATCCACCCTCTAAAATGGATGATGTACTCCCCACATCAAAATAACCAACTCAATCATTCCTAGTTGATATCTGAGTACATAAGGTCTCTATTAAATATCTACCTAGTGAGCTTCCCAAATATTCTATTAGAGCAGATGGGTTGCAATGATCATCTATTGAAATAAAGGACCATCCTTATACACTTAGGACAACTGTAATGAGTCTAACCTCTCTAAAGCATTAGTTAACAACTCTGAGTAAGATCTCCTGCTGAAATCATATACAACAACATTCTTTATCCTAAGAGTTTAGACTATAAAAAATTCATGATCATATAAGAACATCATCCATTTTCTCGGTCACATGTTATGATCCATATAATAGAAGATATACTTTAGAATATTCTATTCAATGTAGATGATAAACCACTCACCCATAAGATAGAGTCAGTACATCTTCATGGTTAAGACTACTGCTAACAACTCATGATCATGGGTCACATAGTTATACATGTGTGATGTCAACTACTAGGACCCATTGGAAATCATTTCCATCATTTTCATCAAAACCAAACCAATTCTAATCCCTTGCGTATTTTATAGAAATATATACTCAAGACCCTCCTTCATAAATCTCAAGTTGAGGGCTCTAGGTTAATAATGCCTTAACAATTGAAAATCATGTTGAAACCTCTGTATCCAAACAAAATATTTACCTTTACTATTGAAAATATTTAAACCTCTTTAAATACTCTTTAAATTAGGATAAATCTATTGTAATAGAATGACAACCTAAAGAATGTTTCGACCAACTTCATGCTATCTGGTGGTTCCCAAGGTAACACTGCCCCAACCGTCCTCATGCCCACTGCGAAACCATCTGTAGAGATGAAATGTCAGAGAAAGTGGAACTCCTTAATCTAGAACTAAAAAAAATATAGTCTCATAAATTTGGTGGTCGTTAATTGTGTCTAGAATCATCATCAAGTGTCTCATGTGATCCTACTCATACAATCAGAACACTAGGATATCATCCATTAAGACCACCTCAAATTGGTATCAGAAAGCATTAAATATTTGATTCAAGAGTCTACAGAACACTATTGGGAAATTCATCATTCTAAAAGTAATTACCATGTATACATAGTGACCTTAGATATGTATGAATGTTGCCTTTGGTATATCCTCATCACATAATCAGAGCAAGTGATAGCATGATCTAAGCTCAATATTTGAGAGCCATATTTCCCCTATCAACTGATCATAGATGTCATTAATCATATATAGTGGTTACATATTCATATGAGAAACCTTGTTTTTTTAGACATTACCCACAAAACCTCAAGATAATATTCTTCATCTTAGTGAACAACACTGTGGATGAATAGGGGAAACACTAAGTCTTAGAAAGCCCTTCCTCTACAAGACCTCCAACTACACCCTCAGATAAAAAATCCCTTCATCTGCCACATAACATATAGAGATAGATATCAGTTTCATCCCAAGATGTAAGTCAGATAATATTTCATCTCTGTGTGGGGAGGTAATTCTAGAACATTCTCACAAAAAACATCCACATACACTATCACCATAGTAGAAAACAGGAAGCATATATAATTCTCTTATCTAGGGAAAATACTTTCCAACTAATCAGTAATCAGTTGTATCCTCATATGCATGATCCCATACTACTATTATTAGGTTTCCTTTTCACCAAATAATAGAAAACTCAATCCATCCCCATATATAAACAATGTCCTCCTCAAAAAAGTCAATTTGGGCATGAATTTTGGAAAGTGAATATATACCTAAGATAATTTGATAAGGCCTCATCTCCACTAAAAAAGAGACCCCAGATGAAGAACTTTACTCCAAAAATTATTTCAAAAATATCAATATAAGTGTGTTTTCACTGATTCACATATTGTTAGTGTCTCAATGAATATGGTTCGAGCATTGGACTGAACTGAAATATATATATCACACATCAGATAAGTTAAAGATATGATAAATCGTACATGTTCTTATTACTAGTTTCTTAAAGTATAATAGACACATATATTACCTCTTTTAATATTGAAAATATTGTCAATATAGGCCCCCATTGCCTATAGTGGGACCCTACCCTGACCACCATCTCCCTGATCCTCATGCAGTCCACCTAGGGGTAGTGGTGGAAATAAATCAAATAGTACAACAACAACTGATCTACTTACTCCTCTACAACATTATCTTCCATATATACCTCATATATCCTACATATGTCTTGGTATAGGTGGTTCCTTGACCATCCCCCTATTAGTTTAATGATGTTCGGTACAATCCCAAGAATGATTTCCCCAGCCATCACATAAGAAGAACCATCGACATATTGGATGGTATGATCCATCCTTGGAGCCCCAAACCAATGATCCACTACCCTTGGATCATCAGTTAAATAATTTGGTATTCTTTAGCCACTAAGACTTCCATTAGTTTCCTGCAACCAATTTCATAGATCTAGAATACAAACAACCAGCACCCGTGATCAACATCTACACTTTTAGGATTCTCTACACTACTAAATCCTGCTCAAACACTCCAATATAGGTTGGAGTGGAATGATATATCACTATTTCCCCAACATCATTGTGTAACCCCATATCAAATATCTATTCATAGAAAAAATGTAGCATGCCCTATATATTGGGAGTATAGTGAGAGATCAATAGACCTTGGTAAATACTTTTTTATTGGCATACATCCCTTATTTAAATGAAGATTATCCTCAATTCATGTTTATTGCATGATAGCTAAAAAACTACACCCTAAAGAGATTCCCAATGTCTAACCAGGAGATAGATGTATCGCCATGTGGTAGAGTCACCAGAATCCATCATTTCCTAATGGATCCCTGAAAGTATACTCATTTAAAACAATTCAATCTGATATGTTGGCATCCTCACATGGTGAAAAACTCTAGTGTCTACCTCTAGCCAGTCCTTTGTTAATGGGGTCTGGATTTCCCCAAAACCTATGAGATCACATCAACTGGAACTATTATATTGCGCCTAGGATGATTGCATCATATACCAGTATAAACAATGATAAATTATATTTAATGGTTGGAGGAATAAATGGTATCCAAACCATTGATACCATAGTATGTGAAGGCCCATTTAATGAATCCTTTTCACATGGAGGATCATCAGTAGGATCATAATGTGGAATTCTGGTTGTTTGTCTTTGGAGAGATATCTTGTATGAAATAAGGCACATAACTATTAATGATTTTATTAGAGAATATGAATCAAGAATGACATGGAAACAATAACCCATTCATCTATTATTCGTGTACTAATGTTTATTCTTAAACCGAGATCCTACTTATATTATGAAAATAATCAGGATTATAGAGTTATAGTGTATGAATATGTTGACCAGTGCACCAATACTATATTCACATGTCTGAAATATGAACTTGAATCATTTTGAAACTAATTCAATGTTCCCAAGAAAAACCTCTAAAAATCAATATTGCAATATTCCAACAGTATAACTACACCTTTGATACCACTCTGTCATGACCTGATCTAATGGGTCCCACCAGGCTAGAGATAATCCATATTTGACTACCCCATCCTACCCCTAATAGGCCAATGGATAATGGCCATTGAAAATTCGTAATATCCCAATCAAAGTAGGAATTATCCAAATTTATTTTTACACCCACATATCTTTAATCCTATATAATGCCATGAAATTAAAAAAAACAACTCATACCATAAATGAATACATTACATCTTTCCCACGTCATAGTATGAAAATATGTAATGGAAAGGGATAAAGTTGGATAAATTTAGGCGAAAGAAAGATAATGGATTACAACCTTCCTATAAAGAGGAGACTACTGTTAAATGATATATTAGAATACACCTTAGACTGTCTAGGATAAAACTATGCTTCAACTCCTCTCAGACACCCCCCTGGACTCCATAAAAATGTTTCTCATCTACAAAAGACATGAAATGTGTGTTAAATTCCCATAAATGGGTTAGTATAATATTTCCTAGTAGAAAACCATAAAATCACCAGCCCAATGCATTAAGAGTAATCATCTCATAACATCAGTATGATAAAGAAAACATAGATTAAATCAAAATAGATAACCATACTCAACTAATCTCAAACAATACTATCAACCATAGAATACTATTATAGGCTTCAAGGTAATTCTCATTTATGGAGAAACCAATGAACAATCCATTCCATAACCAATAACGCACATCTAGGAGGTCATGATTATTGTCATTAACTTGATAAGTACTCCCTAGATATCTTAATATATCACATTACATGTTACATATCACACCCAAAGTTCCTAGAGTACTTCTTGATTCCTATTAGATATTCATTATACATAGGATATATACTCCCTATTTATGATGTTCATTCTAATACCATGAACCCCACCAAGGAATGATATAGGATCCTACCCTTCTTATATAGGTCAATGCACCAAATTTTATCTGAAATTGAACATGTCAAGGGTATCACAATCCTATGGAAAAAATGTAATTCCATGTTGTACCCGTGTTATAAGTGACCAGGGAATCACTCTCAACTAATACTTTACTAATGTAATTAAAATAACGTTTATAATTAACCATAATCATAGTACATGGAATTTTTTAATGGTTAATGGAATGTATTTTCCAACTTAGGGTCTTCCAACACATCATCATATTACATGGTATGCAAACCTCAAAATACATGGAATGTACTCGCATGGTACATATTGTTTATGGGTCTCTGAAAATCATTCCAATTTTTCATTCCCTATCCATGTTCCTTGTTTCATGCTTGTGTACACCTATTGGTGTTAGAGTACACAACTCAACCCATGTTGTCTGGACATGTTTGAGTACACGACTTAGCCCATATACTTGACCGGTTCCCTTATATCAACTAATATACCTAGCATTCCACCATCCAAGGGTCACATATTTAATAGAAGGGACCACATGATGAGTTATCCTTAACCTTTTTAGAAACCATAGCACTGCATCCAGTGGTTCCCACACATCATGTATGACCATGTTACACATAGTGTAATGTGTTATTTCTAGAATCCCATAGTCCATTCCTTAGGTCCTTACCTAAATATTCTTTCTCTAATTTGGTAGGAATAATAACTCGTTATATCAGATCGATGTTGATGGAAACTCATAATCAATATTTTAGGGAAAATTTACATCGATCGGCTAGGAAATCGACCATTTTTCCGTGCACCATCTTTCACCCATCAAATCTAGAAGAATGTGAATCACTGGTATGATAAAATACTCTTATAATCCTCATATATCATTATCACACCGTAAATATATACTCAATCATGAACCACACATGTGGTATCATCATGTTAAATCATAGAACCCTCCCACAATGATCAAACACTGAACATTCCTCAAACTGCAGGCCAAAATAACATCATGCAATGAATGAAGAAATGGGGAAGAAAACCATAAACCATAAAAATGAGGATTGTACTATGTGAATTTTTTTTCCGACCATGATCCATTTTAGTACAATATAAAAATGTAAAGGGATAATAAACCTTGAACAAATAAATCAACCATCAAAAAACCAACCATCCATGTGTATATAAATTATTGTTTGTGGAATTGATCCATGTATAACTTGGGATATATTAATGAGATGAATACACATAAATCAAATGTATTAAATAGATTTAGGATTAATTAATGATGAATAATGGTCCTATATTTTCATCATAGGTGAGAACCATGAAATATGTTCGTGTAAGAAATCTATGTTGTATTGATCCAATCTACAAAGTCGTTGTTATCCCCAAAAGCTTCTCCAAAATTTAATATTTTGGAATCTATGTTTTAGTAGATAACCTTGATACTTTCCCATAATTATATATATATAGTGGTATAATATAGGCCATGGTAATTTAACAATAAATTAAGTTATTTATTTATTTTATTTATTTATTTATTTATACTTCGATGACCACACACAACTCAAGCATCCAACGCGCTCCATGATTAAGTCGCACCTAGGAAAAAACCCAGGCTACAAACTCATTAGAATCCATATATTTTTTATTTGATCCTTTATAAGGGAGTTATTCAACTTTTAAATTAATTTTCACGCATGTGATATTAATATTTTTAATATCTCTGAAATAAAAATACCAAGATCATTAAACCTCAAAATATCATTGTGTCTTAGTACTAAATCTCGGAAATATTAGTTGGTTTACTTCATATAATTTCATGGAATAAATTTAGGAATTACATGAAATTTATAAAATTTCTTTAAATAACACTCTATCTCTTTATAGCTAATGAACTAGATAGAAATGGTTTCTATCTTTCACATGGATTCATGAGACATCTGACCCTTTTATCAACACATGAAATTGACACATGTTACCATTAATCAAGCACATGGATGATTCTTTCTATATTTTTCACATTTTTTATGTTAAATCTCCATGTTCTTCATCTTTGATGAATTTATTTTTTGTTCTTAGTCAACCTATTATTTTTTTGACTTAAATTAAATATATAAGACCTCTTAAATTATTTCTCTATATTTAATCGATACAATACAATATAATCATATGTCAAAAACATTTGAGAAATTGTTTCCCTTAGTAGACTCAGCATAATACTATAAAATAAATGGAAAATATAGCATTGCAACTTATATATGTATTATGTAGTATACATGGATAATCATGGAATGTTATTATCATACTTTGAAATAAGTTCAACCTCATTATAATCTAGTTTGTGGGACTTTTTTTTATTTTATCTAAATTCTCATGAGGAAAATATGTCTCAAATATTTTAAATTTGAAATATATCCCCCCATGAATTTTATTTCATCTACATAAGTTTTATGAATCAATTAAAACTATTTAAAAGCATAACCCATCAGAAAATATACCATTGAAATAACCTATTTCCTTTGTGGTCATTAAATTTATAGAAATATATTTATGTGTGTATTAATCCATTTTTCATATACAAATCTATTTTTGGTTCCATTCTAATAATTTAGATTCTTTCAAATGAATTAGACCAATATAGTTGAGTCATGTTGTGTACCTATGGTAAAGATTATTCATTATAACTAGAGTCAGATCCCCTAATATGTCCATGATGTGATCAAATCTAACCCCAGTTATACTAAATTTCTCAGTAAAAAATATCTACATTGAATATAGGGGTTGATTCCCTTGAATACACATGGTATAATTTCTAAAGAATGGACCACCCTAATTTATATTCTATACATCATGAATATTGATCCATAGAATAAAAAACCTATAAAGGGAAAATTTATCAAATATTATAAGAGAGTATCATAATTATTATGTTAGATATGTCCATTTTAAATATGGTTTTCAATGATACTAATAAAATTCCATTAATAAAAAATTTTATGAACCTATCTCAAATAACTCAGAGATGATATTTACTTTATTACACTGGTATAAGATAGAAGGTATCACAACTCTCTTGATTGATTTGTTTATTAGTCTTAGAAGACATGATAAAAACATGATACTCAAATTACATTGAAAATATCTAAATAGATCATAATAAATAATATTGCATCCTTAAAATCATTAAATATTAATTCTAAATTTTTAATCGAATGGAAATCAAATAAATTTTTAAATAAGATTGTCAATAAGGGTTACGTATAGAGGATACTCTCATGAGTAAATATGGTATAATAAATATGATAATGTCGATATTCAAAACATATTCCATTTAAAGAAACATGATTTCAGAGTATGTTATTGGATAATATCAACATATTAATATCCCATAAAATGGAAAATAAATTTTCCAAAAATAAATTCATAATTTTAGACATTCACGATCATTCCATCATGTCTTTTAACAAGATATCCGGAATCATACCATCATCATCTCAACAAATAAAATTCTTAATAAATTGGTATGTGTAAACTAGATACTCATATAAATTTCCATAAACAAATTTTAAATTTACTATAATGAATGATGTTACAAATAATTTAAAAATTATAATTATTTCTATATGAAAATAATACAGATTTATTTTCAAATAAAAATTACTAGAAATTTATTTTCATTGGATAAAAATATTAATTTATAGAGGAATATAAATACATAATTATAGTCATGAAGGTGGTAAATGGATTTTAACTCATATGTCATCAAATAAAAATTCTTTTTACACCATTATAAATAAAGTCAAAAATATCTTTTTCAAAAAATTGTTAAATATTTCCCATTAAACCATTGTCAATAATGTTAAACAGAGTAGAAAATTAATAAAAATAATCATTGGATTGTAAAGAATAACATCCTTTGAATCATGTAGAAGAATATCTACATGGATGATAATGTGTAGGAGGAATTACAATAATGTATTATTTTTTAATATAAAGTCACTTATATGAAACATACTTGATAATTGTTTATCAAATTTAGTGACGTAAGATCTTGGAATATTTATATATATTAAAAATTAACACTATCTTAGATAGATCGTGTCAAATGAAACATCTAATTAAAATAAAACATGAGTAAAAGAAAATAAGATATATTAAAATTATTTGATGAATATAATGATTATAAGATAAAAAATAATAATCAATTAAAATAAGTAATTATTTTTATTTTTATTTGATTGATAATTTAAATATTATTCCTATAGAGGAACCATTATAAAAAGTGTTTATTATATTACCTTAATTAATTAAATTTACAATAGTTACAATTTTATTATAATTGATAATATATAGAAACAATAATTCCAACATTAAATTATTTATAAATTGATATGAAATTATATTAATGACATTTGAAGTTAAAAAAGTTATTTTTTAATAAATATGATTTTAATTATATTATTTATTTTCATTTAGATAACTATAAATATATATTATAATTTTATTTTAAAAAATACAACTTCACTTTTGAATTTATAATGTAATAGTTAGCTTTTAGTGATTATTTTTTATATTTTTATGAAATAATTGATTTTTGGGTGAATAGTTAAAATTATGGTTTTCAATAATATGATAGATTTTATGAATATATGAAGGTGTAAGTTTAAGTTAAAAATTTATTAAACATATCTTATGATTATATATATATATTTAAGGAGTAAAAATATACATTATAAGATACTATTATGAATGTATGAAACCTAGGTATAGCAACTAAAATAATGTTTTCAAATAAAAATGAGTTTCTTTTTTTCATTCAATTATGTATTACATTTGTGTTATATTTTTTTGATCACATTTAAATCCTTATAATTGTTTTATAATAAACCAATTCTTATAAATAACATTAATGAAATTATAATTTTATCCAACCCATATATTTTAGGTAGAAAAATATATTTTTTATAAAAATGAGGCTTTACATGTTACATGTGGTAATGTAAAAAATTAGTTTTCATACAAGAAGAAACGTATTTATGATAGAATTTATTTTATATTTATGAATAATTAGTTCTACATTATATAATTAGGTAGATTGTGTTTTTATGCATTAATAGAAAATTAATTTGATAATAATTAGTTCCCATTATAAAACCAATAATGATAACAGTGAAAATTATAATATTGAAAGGATTACAACATGTTTATAAAATTTGGTAAAATTGGGGTTGAAGGACTTCATGAACATATCTCACCTAAATATCCATGTTTTCTCACTTTTGGAACCATTAAAACATGGATTTTTTATTCCGTTATTTAAACATAATGGGTGTTCACAAAAGTTCCCATTTCATCACTTATAAAATGGGATAACTCAAACCCTATCAGGTTTACACATTACCATATAAATTTAAAATAATACGTACCCAAATTTCCTCTCAAATATTTCCATCCAATGACATAAATAACTTGGTCAGTATAACTTATCGTGGGAAGTTTCAAGGATGCAAAACGAATATTACTTACTCATTACCATTTTTTCTTAACATTTTTCATCCGAAGATACCATAACCATTATACTAAAATGAACGTAGAATAATTATTATAATGAATTATTATTATATTGATGGAAATCCCATTATTTTTTCATTTCTATCTGAATAGAAAAAAATGTTAACTATACGTTCTGTGGACTATTGGATCCCTAGTGTAATCATTTTTTTATTTTCATATTGATTTTATTTATTTATGAAATACATTTAAAATTAAAATCAACAACATAGGAAAATATAAATAATATCATTATTATTCAGGTAAAATGATATTATGCACTTCTTATTCATAATCACTCATCAATATATAGTGTTCTCGTATATAGTATTGGTATTACAACTGAACTGAACAATGCTATAAAACAATATCATGGATTACTCTTGGAACTTAAATAAATATTTCATTATAAGTTAATAGTTGAATTGTTTTAGGATTATCGTTCTATGAAATATCTTCTTAGTATTAAAAATATTATAAAAATATCTTCTTAGATCGTTAAAATTTCTTAAATAAGACGATACCAATTCCATTTTAATAAAAACATAAGATAAAACTATACATTAAATAGATAGAATATAATAATTTTCATTATATATTAAATGAATCATATATCAATAATTTTCCTAAAATATTATATAATAAATATAATATTATTATTCATGATGTTAGTGGAATATAAAAATATTAATTAGGAATAAGGTAAATGTTTCATTTCTCAAATTTATCCTCTTGAGACATATTTCTTAATACACACCATGTTTTCTTTAGAATTGAGAGTATGATTAAAATTTAGTAATTTTTATCATGAATCTTTAAATATAAATTGATTTTAATGTGTCATTTAAAATAATATACTTCAAGGGGTTTTCATTAGAACATTTCTAACATTGTATGGATCAATATTAATTCAATTCCATTCAAATGATTTAAAAAATTTATTGTTAAAATATATTATTCTTAGATTGATTTATTATTCCTAGTAAAAAAATTTAATTTTATTCACTAATTATTTTTTTGGTCTTATAATTCTACAATATAACCATAATTGTTAATTTAATCCTACATTGATGATTATGTTACTTGAAATAGGTTTCCTAGTCCCCATTCCTATTTCATGAGAAATACATCTTGTTATAAACCCTTTAATTTTATATTTTGTATATAATTACTATTTCCTAAATTTTAATATCAATTATAATTAATTCATGGTATTTTATTTTCACTTTAATGATCTTTATCCTTCAATTATTTGGATTTTAATGTTACTTAAGTCGTAATGGTTTTTCACCAAAAAAATTTTAATATTAATATCACTCGAATTTCAAAACCAATATTGGGGATTTTTAAAGACATTAATTTCAATACCAATATCAATTTCTTCCATTCTTATTAAAATTAGTGATACTTTTTCCTCTTTATATTTTTAATAAATTTTATGTTTTATAATCTTTTTAAACGATATGGTTTTCTAAAATGGTATATTTAATAAAATAAAATATAAACTATTTTTCACTAGTATTTTATCTTAGACTCAACATTTTTTGGATATCCCTATATTTCTTAAAAAAATTAAAAATATAATTTTGTAATTCATCTACTATATTTCAAAATTCATCAAAAAAAATAATTATTTTTTCATTGTTTTATTTTTTCTACAAGAATATCTTTTACTATTTCCGTGTGAATATTTCATTTTTTCAACATTGCTGATTTTTTTGAAAAACATATCCCTACATTTAAAAGGTTATATAATGTTCAAGGATCTATATTTTGAAAATATTTTGAAAGATAAATTATGTTTCTTTTTTCTAAATAAGGATGTTCTAAAACTCTTAAATAGTTTTCTTCATAAAATGTATTGCCCTTTGGAATAAATTATGATTGATCCAGGATATTCATAAAATGTACCATATACCTTATTTATAATGATGTATTATTTAATGCTATTATTTATCATTGAAATGATCCATTATGGACTTTTACTTGACTAGTATTATTTAGTGTATAACTCTATTTTTCCTAGTAATTTATTTTCGTTATAGATACCCTATTATTGAATACATTGATTGAATGGTGTTACCTATGATTAAATTCATCTATTCATTAAGGATTTTATTGAATTACCAATTTAACTTATATAGGTATTTTGTAAATACAATATTATTCTGCATCTTTATCAAATGGTATTTACCAACAAAGATAATAAATTTCATGGATACCCATTAATATCCTGTGGGTATATCAGGTTATGGTCACTGATGGAATTATGAATGTTTTCATTATGTTATTCCCTTTGTAAATTATGTTAACCCCATATTCCACCAAGAGTTATTTTTTTATATATTAGATTATTGATTTTGTATGGAACACAAATATCTGGATGATGATAGGTGCGGTCCTATGTCACCCTTTAATGCATCGAATAATGATTGATATCTCATGAGATAATGATGCAAGGATATTCTTGAATTTTATTATAAAAAAAATGGTGGATATACATTAATATATTCAAATAACAGTTTATATACATAATTTGATTTTTAAAAAATAAAATTGGTCGAAATACGTGGATTTTTATACAATATAAATATTGCACATAAATTTGTTTCCTCACAATGTGTTCCAATTGTTTTATACCAATATTTTATTTCATCGTATAAAAATTTTATTCTCTCATAGATCGTGTTTACTGAATCATATTTCCACACCCTCTTGATTTATTTTTAGGTTATATCATATTGTATTCCATGACTCAAGTTTTATGATCTATGATATTTTGGGCATGATTTTCTTATATATATTGATTATTTAAATATTTTCATATTATACACACTTATGATATTTTATTTTTATCATATATTTTTACCGTTATTCTGGGGTTGAGATCACCCCAATATTATTTTTCTTTTACTCATGTTATGAATATTTGTATAACCTATTTGAAATATAGAATGGAGTCTAGTATAGTTTAATTATGGAGAAATGTTAAGATGTTTTGTAAGATAACTGGCCTATGTTATTGTTTCTAAATGACACTAAGCTAAAAGTTTTCCTAAATTATGTGGGATAATTTTGAGATTTAATACTATTGAGAAAAATTTTAAAATACAATATAGGATAATAGCACAAGGTGTCAATGTTAACTTTTAATATTTTTTGTTATCACTATCAAACAAGGGAGTGTGGTTCTAGAGAATGTCAGCTGGTATCAAAGTGGTGTTTAATTATTATTTTTGATTAATTTTGTTATTTTTATATGGATATGTGATATTTAGTGAATCCCCCAGGGACAAATATAACGGATATGTATATGTATTGGATAAAATCCTGGAATTTGTGTAATGTAGAGATCACATGGTATTCTGGAATAGAACTTTTCTTACATGATACTACAAGTGGATGTATGGTCTATAATAAATATGTAATGATTTAATAACCATGAAAATGGAATTTTGGGTATTAACTAAATCATCACCAGGTTCACGATAAATATACACAATAAGATACCAATTTTGACACCCTCAAGGGATATGTCATATAAAATTCACATTATATCTAATGAATCATTAAGAATTATTTGAGCATGATATTAACATATTAAGTTAGATAAACATACAAAAAAATTGATTTGGAAAAAAAGGACTGAAAAAAGCCATATGTTCAACCAAAAGTATCATATATTAAAAACTAATGTGTCACTTAGGAAGAAATATTTAAATTTATTTAATCATATTTATATTTTCGATATTATCTTTACAATTTTAGTTTTAGTATTTGGTAAAAATAAGACTATGAAAATAAAGCTAAGAAAGGTATATATTTGGAAACTAATATGTATTATAACAAAATAAAGGATTAATAATTTTAATATGTCTATGTTATGATGGAAAATGGGAGTTTTTTCATGTTGTCATAGGTAGTATGGTTGATATCATAATAGATATTAAATCATGATACCCTTAACACTATTTATTATTATGTGATATTTATCAATGATATTCTAGAATATTTTTATTATAATGGGGATTATGTGAATCATGTGAAGATTGTTTTTTAGTTTTTACCTATTTATTTCTAAATATATATTAAATGATATCAATGACCTTGAAAATTTATTTTAATAAAATGTTATATTTTTAGGGATAAATATTAAATAACACATGATTTAGATATAGATAACACTTATGATTGATATACCCATTATGAATATATAATAAGAGTTAATTTATATAGAAAAGTTTATATAATATTATTACCAAGGGATTGATAATTGATTCAGGTTTTTTTGTAAATTCATTGATTTTTAAGATTGTGGCATATTTTATATTGGTTAATTCTATTATATAGTGTTAAATATAATTTAAGAGTTCAAGATAGTGTTATTTTTTAGAAAGACATATGGGTTTGGTGTGGTTTAATGTCTTGGATTCATACAGATTTTAGAAAGCTTTATTTTGGAGATTGTATGAACGTGGAATATGCATACCGGAGTATATGATTTAATGACATATTAAGTTAATTTGAAGAATGATAAGTAACATAATATAGTTAAAGATAGTATGGTGGATGTCATATTAGAATTTATATCATGAAAAAAAAATATTTTAAGAACACCCTTACCTTAAATCTACAGTGATTAATAATAAAAATTGTTAGGAAACCACTTATCTAAGGGGGTAGAATGTAGAAACCCAATGTTTTGGAATATATATATTTTTGTGTGTATTAATAATATATTCAATAAATTATGTCACATGTAACATATAAATAAAAAAACATCAAAATAAAACTAACCAAGTCATACTAATTGTTTCGACTAACATAATCATTAGAAGATAAAATGATAATAATCAATAGTTTTTTTTAATATTTTTTAAAAATATTTAATAAATATTTAATAAATTATTTCATTCAAAAATAAACAAAAATGATATTTTATAATAACATTATATATTAAAAATATCATAGTTGAATGGGGTTTCTAATAGTTAATATTTAGAAACTATTATATCAACATTTAATTGTATGCAAATTTATAGAAATGTGTTTCAAGACACATGATGTTTAAAATGATAATTTTTATTAAAAATTAAACTATGTTATATTTTTTTGGTTTCTTTTAAAGAAATAAATATATAATTTGAGTAAATTTCATATGATAAAAATAAATTAATTTATGAATTCATAATATTAAAATTATCTTAGGATTATTTTTTCATATATTTATCAAATAACTGATTTTCATCTGAATAGTTAAAAAAAATATGTTTCTACAATAATTGTAGAGTTTATGACAATAAAAAAAATTAATATATAAAAACAATTTAAAATTTTTAAATATTATATTTATATTTAAGGAATAAAATAATAAATTTAAAACACTACTATGAATTGATAAACCCTTTGTTTAATAACGTATGTAATACTTTCCAATAAAAAATGTTTGGCTATATTAATTTAATCAAATATTATTAGGTAGAAAACGTTTCACAATTTATTGTAAAGTATTAAATATTTTTTAATATAAATAAACAATATTTAATTGTAAAATAAAAATGTTGTTAAATTTATTAGGTACAGAAATTTTAGAGTTAAAATTCACTTTTTCTAAAAATGGATTTTTACCCATTACAGGTGTTAATGTCAAAATAGCTTTTTATTACACATATTAAAATTTTATGATGAAAATAATTTTTATTTTCTAATCATTGGTTGTATATTATTCAATAATATCAATTTTGTTTTTAGTTATTAAAGGTATATTTCTTAAGTAAAATGAATTACCACAGTAAAACCAAAAATATTAAAATTGAAAATTCTAAGATTAAATGGCTTGATAAATATTTTAATAATGTAAAAAAATTGTTAGTAGAGGTATTATATATATTATATCATACTAAAATCTATTAATTACCACTCTTGGAACCATTTAACTAGGAATAGTGTCATTCCATAATTGAAAAATAGTTGTTATTCACAAATGTGTATTTTTCTTCACATATAAAAGTAGATCACTTCCACCCTCTAAACGATAAACATTTACTTCAACATTTCATTAAAAAACATACCTCTACTATAATAAACTTTGAATAAATGAATACCATAATATTCATAATTTAACTTAATACTTTCATTTCCAAGGAGACTTTCTGGAAAATCTTTAACGTACCTAAGTGATTATTACTTATCCCTTACAATTTCTACTTCATATTTATCTTCAAAAAATACCCTAACTATAGTAATATAATTAACTCAGTATCATTAGTATAATAAAATATCATTATATTATTTAAAATAATATTCTTTTTTCATTTCCATCAACTTATAAAATCAATAGAATGTTAATTGTGTGTTGTGCAGACTACCACCTCCACGAAGTAACGTTTTTCATTTTTCTTCAATATTTTCAAAATTTAACCCAAATAGATAAAATATGATTCAAAAAATTAATAAAATATATATATTCCATATATTTCTATTATATGTATATTATAAACATCGATAAACATACTCGTTCATCATGACACATAATATTCATGGTATGAATTGCTTTCACCACATACATTAAAAAGTGATATAATACTCTATCATGAATGAATATGAGAACCTAAATAATAATTTTAATTTATTTTAATAATAAAATAACAATATATTTATTTTTTAAGAAAGGTTATATTGAGTATTTAACTTATTATTAAAGTATAAAATTTGACCCATAAAATTTATGAAATAAGTCAACAAAGAATAAATTTTCTCCCTAACATTAAAAAAACTATATAACAAATAAATAGCATATGATAACAGATATTCCTTATTACATTAAATATATAATAATAAGTTTTATAATAGGGATTCTAAAAAAATTAATTTTATTATTTAAGAAGGTAGGGACATGCACATAGTTAATTGAGAATATGGTTATGTTTTCTTCTCTCAAATATATTCTCTTGAGATACATTTCTTATCAAACAGATTATTCTATTTGTAATGATGTATTTAATTCCTATTTAATAATTATTTATCTATTTCATATATTTATTTAATCTATTTAATATATAATTGTTAATCATTTTCTATAGAGGGTTTTGATTTGATAGTTTCCAACAATGTTGAGTTTCGTGCTTACCCAATTTTCCTCTATTGAGGTACAAACATTCACATTGAACTATATTGTTCCAAGTATAATTTATTGAATCCTAATGAATTATTTTTTTCATATATTTCTTATTTTTAATTTTTATAATATTATTCATTATAAATTCAATTATAAAATTATTCTTATCACAAATATTATGCCAGTTGAAGAGGATTCCTGGACTCAATTTCTATATTTTTAGACATACTTCAATTTATTAAAAAAATTTCCTTTATATGGTGTATATAATTCTTATTTTTATATTAGATCATGAAATATATTTAATTCAAGTTATTTTATGTTCATTTTCATTAAATTTCTCCTAAATGAATTGTGATTTTAATGTTCCACAAGAATTATGGGTTCTTTTAGTAGACTCATTTTAAAAATCACAATCTCCCATATGAGATAACCCATCTAGGGAATGTGTATTGTACTTATTTAAAATATCACAATACATTTCATCCACTATAGATATCCTTGTTTATCTTTTTTTCCAATTTAAATTGTATTAAATTTGATTCTTTATAATGTTTTGATGTGATGTCGTTTTCAAAAAAGATATTTTTGAATCCATAAATAGAAATTTCAATTTCTATCATATTTTATCTATTACACCAAATTTTTTGGATATCCCAATATTTGTTTCAAAAAATTAAATAGAAATTTTCCACATCCTTGAATTTTTTTTAAAATGTTTTAAAAGAATGTTATTTTAATGTTTTTAGTGTGGGTTTTTTAAATATACATATTCAATTTTCACATTTCATTATGAAGAGGCCTAATGGTTTGGTGAAGTTCAAATTGTTTTCAATTTCCTAGGAAGATGAAAATTCAAAGAATGTTTTAATTGTTACGATTGTAGAACTAGTTTTTAATTCATAAAATCATGTGTCATTGATTATATTGTGTTGAAACAATGTTTACAACACAAAAAGAATTTGAATAAAAGAGAGTTTGAATTTAATTTGATGAAATGAGGGTTTGGACGTATTTACCTCTAACGTTTGGAATTTGGATAAACTTTTTAATTGTGTGATTATATAAAAAATATTATCCACACCAATCCATCCGTGTAAGGGGAGCATCACCACAATGTTAGTCGTGGTCTACTGTCATGCTAGCCATCATAGCAGCATAAGTATACGGATGTGCGTGCCCATAGGGGTGCAAGTGAGAGCCAACAGAGCATAACTATATGGGGTGGAATGATGGAGGATGATCACCTGGTACTAGGTGATACTAAGAGCTAATATGAGAGGACCACTAACCAATTTTCATGGATGAAGGATGCATCAAGTATTATAATATAGAGCTGAAATGTGTCTTGTTTTGCTGTGGGATTGAATTTTTTCTACTTACTATAACCGTGAACATATTTCCACCATCCAATCTATTTCATCATTTTATCTTGGTCGTTGAACTATTTGGACCATTAACTGAGTTTTAGGATCTGATCATGGATCATCTAAACAGTCTGATTGATTTCACTTTTTCATCTCCAGGAAGTCTCATTCGAGAAGCTTCTATTCATCGTAGCATCTCTTATTCACTAAATCTTGATCTGAGCTATGATAACTATCCATATATATAATGCTTTATTATGTTTCTCAAAACATCAATGACAAGTTTTGTGGTGTATAAATATAATTAAAGGTGCCTTATTTTGACACTGCTAATTTTTTGGATAGGCTCTCATTTCTATATAAATTAAGAAATGTGAATCACTTTGGATTGTGAAGGATTCCATTCCAGCTCTATTTGAGATAAGATTTAACTGAATCGTTGACTTTTAGATATGTTCTTTTCACACCCATATTGCCTCATGATGAATTATGTTTTCATAACTCAATATTTCACAACGAGTTTGAGATACCATGGGATAGTGTATACTTATGCTGCAAGTCATAATGAAGATATTGAACTCATAATACCCATTCAGGTTTGTACATGTTTGAATAGAATTATAAAGTGAGAGTTGTTGTTGCACGCAATGGAGTTTATATATATTTCAAAGTGATATTTTTTTTCTTCTAAGGATTTATACATACTAATGTAGCACACATTCATAAAGATATTGTGAAAATTTCACATTTTAAGGTGTCGTGAAAGATATATAATCTTGTGAATATTAAAAGTGTTCACTGTTTGGAAATGAGTTGTATACACATAGAATAATATTACATTAACTTGTACATTGAAAAGGATATTGAAAATTACAGTGTGTGTGAAGCTGAATAGTGTGTGTGGAATGAAAATTCAAAATGTATTGCTTACATTTTATATACAAGGTTTACACAATGGAAGTGCAAGTGATTTGTGTGTGTACGGTAGTGTGTGAGACCATTTACATACATCACCTAAATATTCATGTGGATGTTTTCATGCACATGGGTTAATTCATGAATAAATTGAGACATCCATGCTTTCATGTTTAGGAATAAAGTTTGAAATGTGAACATAAAATAGTTTTTTCTTAATTAGTATGGACAGTTTTGAAACAAAAGTTGGGGCAGTAATTCGATCATTGTTTCAGAAGAATTTTTTTATCCTAGTTTTAATTTCTTAGTTAGTTTGTGTCTTCTACTGAAGAAAATATTATTTCCCTAGTAGCTTTTTTCTAAAGTATCTAGTTATATTCCGTTACCAGAATTATTTGAGAATGTAAAACATGAGTGCAAAGGAGCTTGAATTGCACACAAGCAGGTTTCATCTAGCAGTCTCATGGAGGAGGATCAAAGTTATCATCATATATATGGAACCTATTAATGAAAAGGTTAGAGCTTGTGACATGGGGGGTCTAATTTTTTTTGAAGAGGCTAGATAAACTATGGGTCTAACTAGTTGAATGGTTGTGGTGTCAAACCAACTGAGGAACAATAGTTGGATTGTTGGGGGTATAACTATAATAAACTAGAGGATAGATTTCTGGGGTGCACAACTAATTGATTCCTGAACCATTTTAATTGATAAAAAGATTATAGTTGATAATCCATGTTTTGGGTTCTATGAAACATTGCAAGGATGTAGGTATTAGTACTAAACATTGAAAAAATAATATGTGTTGTGTTTTATTTCCTTTCAGCATTGCATTCATGATCAACTCATCTTAATATAGAATAGAGGATCAAATTAAAAAGTGAAAAATAATTTAGTAAAATTTTCCACACAAGAATCACCCCCTCTTAGTGTGACTACAACATCCTTGGTAACATCACATGGTTAACATATTATTTCACCACTGTCACCATTTTGTATAAATCGTTATCCTTATGTTATCAAGGTTTCTTTATTATCCAAGTTTTATAAAATATTTTTCTTAAAATAATTTCAAACATTAATTTATTTTGTTGATATTCATAGTAATTTTATCTAAACATATCAAAAGTTCTTTTCTTCAAATTAATTTGTATTCAACATATATTATGATTGATTGAGTATATTAATCAAATAATACCACCCAAATTATTTATCTAGATGACCTATGTAATTATATTATATATAAAATATATTATCAATCATTTCCATTTTCTTTGCATATCATCCTCAGTGTATAACCAAAAAATTTCATCCAATTAATTTACACCGGGAATAAAAATTTTGTTATTATTTTAATTTATGGGTTTTCATTTATATTTCATACATTTATTGATTGGGTAAATAATTTAGTTAACAATATACCCTTTCTCTATATGGTGTAAATATTACATGGTTTATCATCTTGATTGAATAGTATTTAACCATAATGGTAAAAAATATATTTTGAAACATATTTATATCCCATGAGAATGTCATTTAATTAATATTGATTTAATTATTAAATTTTTTCTTATACAATACTTTTCGAGAAGGATATCAAACCCATTATCCTTCTATGGAATATTTTTGATATGATGAATGTTTGATTTCTTATAAAACTCATATGTATGGATGATGATGGGTGGGTTCCTATATCACCCTCCAAAAAATTGGTTGAGGATAATATATCTCATGATGTATTAATTTATTAATATTCATTAATTTGTTCAATGAAAAATGGTTGACATATCTGAATTTGTTCACGTTGTTCTTATATTTTTATGTTTGTGCCATGTCTTTTCTACATAATCTTAAGACAATCTTATGATCTCATGGATAATGTTTAATTACTCATGTTTTTACATTATCTTGATTTATTTATTGTATTATTCCATGTCATATTCAATGAATCATTTTTTATGACTTATGCATTGTTTAGTATTATTTGGTTATGTATCCTGATTATTCCAATATGCTCATTTTATTATCTCTTGTGATATTTGGCATGTAAAAAAACTATTTACCCTTACTATGTGTTTGATATAACACATTTATAATGTTACCATTTCCCAGGATATTAAGATGAGTGTTACCTATGATATGCCTAGAATGCAGTCTATTATTGTTTTACTATAGAAAAATGTTCACAAGTTTTGTAAACTAATATTCATATAAATAATCCAAACAGAATCTAGAATAATGGTTTTGTTAAGTACTGTGGGATTATTTTGTGATGTAATATTAATGGGAAATTTTTTTAAATATATTTTGAATATTCTAACTTATTATCCTAGTTAATTTTTGAAAGATTTAGTTTTTAACACCAGACCGAGGAGTGTGCGTTCTGGGTGCCTTATCCAATAAGTAAATATATGGAAAATAAAAAACTAATCCAAAAATATTAATGGATGTGTGGAAAAGAGTGGGGGATTAATATATATATATATATATATATATCATAAAACATTTCGAAATAAAAACTGGACATAAATAATCACAAAATAAAATGAGATTATTATAGAAATCCTTATCATTGTGTATCTGTTTAGTCATATGTGTTTTGTCCCCCCATTTAATAAATATTACATTATTTAATACCTGAGTAAGAAAATTCTTCAACTGTATTCCATTTTTATTGTCATTTAGTAATAATTTTAAATTCAATCAGATAATGGTTCTTAATTATGTCAACTACTAAATGTTTTTGGTTAATTTCTCTAAAATTAAATAAGTATATTAATAATGGATAATTTTTATAAAATGGTTTTGTAATATCCATAATAGTAATATTAATTTCTTGAATATAATTTTTATACAATAGATGAAAATTTCAATGAACCCATTAATAGGGTTATAGAAAAATAAATCACATCACTTCGTGTAGGTGATTGTATACATGTATACATGAAAGAAATTATCATTTTCGAACAGATAGAATTTTAAAAAGTAAGATGATATCCTTTATTTATAGATTCAAAATTATGGTTTAAATATCATATATATATATATATATATATTCATTAACTATATCATTATAAACATCAATTTAATGTGATTATAAAAAATGTATAACACCAATACAAGTAAATGGTAGGTCATATGTTTTCATGTGTGATGTTATCACATTCTTAAGGATCACTAGTATAAAAAATTGTTTTCATGCTATCATTATAACATCTATAATTTAATAACTAATGTCAAATCTAATTTTGATTGTTTTTTAATATATTTTTTAAAATCCCTGATGTGGAAACAAGATATCTATCATCATTTTTTTCAAAAAAATGATGTTATAGATTTTTCTTGTAGATATTTTTAACATTGTTTTTTTAATTCAATTTCATAAAACTCAAATCATGAAAAATCGATAATTCAATTTATTCACAAAATTCCATTCAACTTTTGGATTACGTAAATTTATAATTTCATGTTTCTTTTTATGTAGATATATATATATATATATATATATAATAATCTATCATTGTTCATTTAAGATCTAAAACATTTATTTCAATCTTCATAACAATAGTCATTTATTTTTTTATTCAATAATATATTCATATTTATTCAGGGTGCGATGCAGCCACTAGTTTTCTCGTAGTCTTATCTATCCAAGTGATACCCTAGAGCCACCATTTAACCTCCATTAATACCTTCTCTTTCACATCATAATAATTTTGTTTTTGTGTGGAGAAGTGAGTGCTTTCATGTTATTTCATTGCTTAATTTTTTCTTAATTTTTTCACTCCACATCATCTATTGGAGTTATATGAATGATGATTTCAATTTCATTCACCATTATTCGAAAAAACTATTCTGGATCCCTGCTCTTTCCATAGCAACGATATTACATACTTTCTATCTAGGTTCGATGATGCATTGAACTACATGTGTTATTGGTTAAATTCAATGGTTATTTTCGGGATCAATAGCATTTGTAAATTTACTGAGGTTTTTATCATTGAATGGTTTTCCCATGTATTTATGTTCAGAAGAAATATAAATGAAGTCCCACTATCTTTTATCATCCTCCAATGGCTCCCCGGTGGATATTCTTTATTTTTTATATTTACCCCTCCTACAAATCTCCTTAGTCTAGTCTTGGAAGCCTCCTTTTTCCTAATGTTTTTTCGTTTTTTCTATTCCTGGATATGGTTTCATCTAGATTTCATCATGCTCTTATCTTCTACCTTTTCCATAAGGCTTTACTCTAGTTGGTCATCTTTTTTACTCTCTATGATGTTTTATAATGTTGATTGAAGCTCATGATGTGACCAAAATTGATTGATCCACGGATGTGATAATAATGGGATAAAATGAAGTTAAAAATTTAGAAATAAAAGGGAACCAGATGTAAGTTGCAAAAAACCCCAAATAGAAGGGGTAAAAAACAAAATACATATATAAGGATCACTATGGGTAAAATTGGGAACACTCTCCCTCACTATTATGAGGGGAAACCCCTCATTTAATCTCTATTTATTATGTATGAAAAACCCCACAAAAAGAACTCAAATAATTGATATAATGTGATGAGAGTTGAATCTGATGGGATGAGAAGAGATGTTGAAATGGGATAAGGAACTTTTATTTTATAGAAAATAATCACCCCTATTTATCCTCTCCTAATAATGTGTTTAGTGGGTTGGCCACCAACAACCTACCACCACCTTTGACAATTTGAAAAAGGAGGTGGAGGTTCCACCCTAGAATAATTATTCCAACACATCTTTTACATGGATATTTGATTGAGAATATTTGAGATCTCCACGTATCCCTTCTATCTACTAAAGGATTTTACTCACATATCAATTAGGACTCTCGATGATCTATACCATCTAAACATATCAGAGTCAACTTCCTTCTTTGAGAAATCTAGCACAATTTTGTTAGTGTGAATTTGATGCATGTCCACACTAACTCCCTCCTCCACATCTTAGAAAATGTGATATTGTACCCCAATTTTCATCATCCTGGAATGAAAATATGGATTCCTTGCAATCTTCACGATTCTATGACTATCAAAAAATAATGGCATCACCTCTTCTCTATTCTCGAGCTCCTCTAATAAAATTCTCATACAAATCACCTCTTTTCAAGATTTTTTATCTTCCATTGACTCTACTTCCATCATGGATGAATACACAAATAACTGTAAATTTTAAATTCAACTAATATCTCCTCCTATAATAGTAAACACATTACCTATAGTGGATTTCCTCTAATAAAAATCAGCCATAAAATATGAATTAACATTTATTCTAATAGTGTATCAATCCTCCATAACATAATGTCGAATTTGATGTCCCTTTAATATAGATTAGGATCCTTTTACCGCTGCCCCAATTCTCTCATTAAAGATTCACCATGTACGGTCTAATTGTCCCACTACATGTGAAATTTATATTCTAGTAAAAACAATAGTGAACATTAGAATACCCACAGTTGATGAAAATTTTATTGAGCACATTTCTATCCTCTTTACTCCAATAATAGGACTCATCGTGTAGGATAACATGAAATTAATGGGAATAGGGTCCATGATTGGATTATATTCTTTCATATTGAAGTGTTTCAAGACACATCGTAAGTAATTATTCTAAGATAGACAAATCTTCCCATTATTTTGGTCTCCGTAAATATTTATTCCCTGAATCATACTTTCTGCTATGAATTCCATCATATCAAACTCCTTTGACCACTATGCCTTTATCTGTGGGATCATATCATTATTGGGGACTGAAATCAACGTATCACCCACATATAATAGAATAATGATGAAATCATTACCATCGGTACCCCAAAAATATTTATGAGGATATGGATGAAGACTATTTTATCAAATGATCATGATATAGAAATAAAATCTGTTACACCAACACCATACTACCTATTTGAGATTGTATAGAGATTCATTCAAACTTTAAACCATGTTCGATTTTCCTTCTTCTATAAAAAAGTATTGTTGTAGCATATAAATATCTTCATCAAGATCACCAAGGAGAATAGCAGTATTCACCTCCCACTACACTAGATGTAAACTATATATATCAAACATTTCTATAACAATCATAATTGTGATAATTCTAAAAACATGATAAAATATTTCCATGAAATGAAAACCTTCCTTCTGAGCATATCATTTTAGTAGTAGTGTTTCACAATTTCATTCCACTAATCTCTTTACATCCCCCTTGATCTTAAAGACCCAATTTCTCGATAGCCTTCCTTCCATGATGTACTGGAACAAGAAACCAAGTCTTGTTCTAGTGCAGGTCATCAAGTTCCTCAAACATTTCCGCCATCCATGATGATACATCCGAACTCTGGTTTGCCTCCACAATATAATATGCCTCTCCATCCTATATCAATAAGTTGTACATAATATTTCTCTTAGTGAAAAAATATGAGTACTATACTAGTTCTCTATTCTCCCATGTTGACTGTTGTGGTTCATAATCAACCTATACTTGATCATCGTGCTTTGATAATTCCTCAGATATAACTAGTTCATCCTTGAATTGTTTGTCTACTTCGACTATTCTAGTTTATATAGTCTCCTTCCCTATGTAGTGATTAGTTTTAATTTTCACCTTGTCTTCTACAAAAATAACATCTCTACTGATGATAATTTTGGGAGTAGTGGGGTCCCACAAATGATACCCCTCTACTTCATCAGCATTCCCCAAGAAGATACATTTCCCAGATCTTGAATCCAATGTTGATCTTTCATGGTCGTTAAACAATGATTATACAAAACCTCAAAAAATATGTAATCAAGAATAGTGCATGGATTTAATAGTTCACATATCCACCAGTTTATTTAGATCAATATCCATTGATAGATATTTTTTTATCACATATCAGGATGAATTCCCTACTTATGTCCATAATGTCAAGGGAATTCTTGCAGGCATCAACATTTCCCTTGTTCTATCAAACATGGTTCTATTCATTCGCTCTACCGCTTCATATTGTTCAGGAGTGTACGCCACAATGAACTATCTCTTCATTTCTTCCTATTTAAAAGATGTATCAAACTTCTCAATTATATATTATCCACTATTTTCAGTCCTCAATCACTTTATTTTCTTTCAAGATAAATGCACCTTCCACTCTTTGAATGATTTGAAGTCTTCCATAACATCCACCATCATATTCATTGGATATAAACAATATCTTCTATAAACACAATCAATGAATGATACAAAGTACATTTCTCCTATCAAGGATATAACAGATGATTACCAAACATCAAAACTGCTCAACTCTACAATTTCCAGACTTCTCCTTGTTGACATCAAGATCATTAACCTATTTTTCTAACTCAAAAATCAATGATAACATAATGTTTAGGATGTAGTTTCACGACCATTAAGAAAATTTTGATCTAAAAGAATCATCAAGCCTCATTCTATCATATGTTTGAGCTTCCAATGGTGTAAAATCCTTAATACTACCATCGAGGTAGTTGATACACAACTATCTCTGCCTCCTGGTATGTTTCACGCATAATCATGTATAGTTTTATTGAGATATTATCTCCCTTCATTACCATAAATTTACACATCACAAATCTTATAACTCCATTCTCGGTGCGAGACTTGTATAATATATCATGAAATTATCCGAAAGATAACACATTATTCTTGGGGCCATTCATATGATTTACTCCTTGGATTGTTCGAACAATACTGCCATGCATCATCAATTTGATGGTACTAACTCCAATGATCTTCAAGGTGTGATCATTATGCATGTACACAAGTCCCTCTGGTATTGCTTCATACTCATCAAACCATTCCCATCAAGATGTCATGTTCCATGTTGCTCCTAAGTCAATTTTCAATGCCTGGTTGATATTATTCTTCTTTATAGTAGTCATCACTGCTTAAATGAAAATTATATCTCCACTTATAGATGTACTCACCGATTTTTTCCCATGTCATGATTCTGGCTCCCACTAGAACCATGCTTCATCAACACATCTATCGGTATTTCTCCAACTACCATTCAATAATTACCCTTCCGCAACACTACCTAGATCTTCATTTCCCAAAATGGAAAATTATTCTTGTATAATTTTTCGATATTTAATTTCACTACCATATGGACCCACTATAAGTACAGAACCTCCTCTATTTCACAATAGTGTATTTATAAATCTCAACAAATTTGTTTTGATGTGACAGAACAATTAGAGTCTCAATCAAATAACTTACTCAAAATTATGAGAATTATTAATACCCGAAAATGTGAACAGTCAAAGTTAGAACCTTCCTCTGATACCACTATTTGAGAATGACAAAATTATTGTCATATAGTGTAGTAATAATCATGAGATAAAATTAAGTGGAAAATGAATATGTAAAATAGCTAATACATGTAACGTGTAAACCCCCCCCCCAAATGGAATGGGTAAAAATTCACAAGAAAATAGAAGTACCGTTGCGGGTATAATTGGGTACACACTCCTTCACTATTACAAGTACAAAACCCTTGTAAAATATCTCTTGAATATGATGTGAAGACAGCTCCCAAATACCACTCAAATAACAAATAGAAGATGCCAACATGTGTAGGTGATGGGATGAGATGTGTTATTTCATTACTTTTATAGGAAGGACTTACCCACTTCTTCTCCTCTCCCTCTAGTGTGTTTGGTGTGTTGGCCACTGTCTACCTACATACACATTCCCCTATTTTACAATGGAAGGGGTGGTGTCATCCTTCATGAATTATGCAAATAACATATTCTATAGATGTTTTGATTGATGGATTTTTATTTTTGTGGTATTTTAAGGAGTATTTTTATTGTCAACATTTGACTTCCAGGCATATTCTTCCATTCTCCGTCATTCATTGATGGTTCTTCATGATTGTGGTAAAGGATGTTGCCAACGTTGGTTTTTGATGGTGGTCATATGCACTATGCGAGGTGGGACGTGATGTGGTCCTAGGATTCAATAATGCACTAGGATAAATGGGGCTCACTTATGGGACATGGTATTTTGGTTTTGTTGGCATGTTAATGATGTTTTTTGTGGGTACGTTTGGGTTGAGTGGATTCTCCAGGGAAGGCATGGGTAGTGGTTCTGGTCCCATGGATGACACTCCCAAGTACTTTATTTTTGGTTTCTCACCCTTTCATCCTAATATGGGGTCGGTTGTACGTTTTAGAAACACAGGTGAAGTTGTAATAAATCTTTTAGTTGTTATTTATTATATATTTATAATAATTATTAGGATATTAGTTGATTTTTAATCAAAAGGAGATGGTAATATTTATAACCAAATTAGGTTTTTAGACATCATATGGTTTTATTTAAAAGCATGGTTTCTATATAATATGATTTTAATTTTAAAAATTATTTTTATTTTTATATTTACATATTCAAAATTATCATGGGATGAATTGCTTATAATTTTATGAAAATTTCTATTTTTCAATAAATTGTGAAAATACAATTTTGTATTAAAAATTATATTTGCTTTTAAAATACTTCCAAAGTCAATTTATATTCATTTATATTTTTAAAATTTAATTAGTTACTTCTTATTATTAAAAATAAATTTTTTATGTTTTTAATTTATTTGAAACTTGAAATTGGTATGAAATGTTTTGTGTACTTATCAATGTAATTTTTATGAAAAAAAAAATTTGTTGCATTTTATTGTTATAACATTATATTAAATTCTTCCACTTTAAGTATTTTTAATCTTAAAAATGGATCTCATATTATAAATAATGTGGTCCAAATTTTTTAAATAGTTTCCATTTATTTTTTTATTATGAATAGTATTTGTAGAATTTTGGTTACCACAATAAAGGGTAAATTGGGTAATTATGATTAAAAAAATGAATCGAAAAAATACCCTAACAGTTGCCTGGATTATACATGATAGTTATTTTTCATCCATCATATTCCAAATTTTGAATAAATAGACATTTCAATCCTTTTTTATGTGATTATGACTGTTATAGAATTTTTTATAAAGAATACTAAAACATGTCACACTATTTTGTAAAAAAACAATAATATTTTTAATATGGGAATGAAAAGTGAAAATATCCATTTATAAATATTATTTTTGAAGATGATTAATTTTTATTCAAACTGGTAATTTATATCTAACATTTGGTGAATCTATAATTACCTAAACTTATTACACAATGCTGATATAATAAATATTAAACTAGAAGAAATATAAAATAAATGATATTTAAAATATTAAATGTAGTATAATTTGAAATATTTAATGTGAAAAACTGAATTTTACTAAAATAAATAATATTTTCATGATTTATTAAAATATATTATTAAAATTTCATTTGTTTTATTGATATTATAAATGTCAATATAAATAAATAGTTCTAAAATTGATATTATTGATATATTATGAAAAAAATAGTTTATTAAATAATATAAAATTAACTAAATAAATCTATTAATTTAAGGGAATATATTACAGTATAAAACATCAGTCATGTTCCAAACATAGTTTGTTATTCCATCCATTGAAACTATCATTACCCTCATGTTTCCAAAACACATGTTATCACAGTAAGTGTGAAAAGGGAAAAAATTTTGGTTTAAAAAAATAAGGGATAAAATGTGATCAATGTTTTTCTAAATTATATTGGATGATATTACTTTGAATTATCCTTGCCTTAGAGTAATATTTTATCAATTTGGATCCATTTATAGAAAAATATATATTAAGACTAAATTAACATTTTATGAAATTCGAAGAGTGCCCCTGTTATCTCTTATAAAAGAGAACACCTTCCTCAATTTTATTCACACATAAAATCCATTTTTTATCCAATAGGTTTAAAAATACCTTATTTGAATCGATCTATACATTATAGAGTTATTATTATTCTATAATACCAATCTTAGAGTTCTCAAGGTTCTTAAGAAATGAGATTTTCTAAAGAATATACACATTTCTTTACAACTTGTTTAATTTTATTTCATTCCCAAACCCCCTAAAATATTATTCAACCATGATATGATAATAACAATAGTATATTATATATGTTGATATGTTATTTTATTTCTTCTTCAAACACATATATCGTTTTGAAGGTGATGATAATCAATGGTGGTATTTGGTTAAGAATACCAATGAAATAGATGAGCTTTATTCCATGGAATGGGAAACATTTTGGAGTATTTTTTAAGATATATATTTCTATAATATAGTATGGATCAGGATATAGATAAATTTTTTGTAATTATATAAATAATATATAGATCATGTGGCTCTGTATGAATAAGACATAATAATATTGGTCTTGTATGTGCCATATTTTATTCAGGATAATGATAATATATTTAACAGATTTTACATGGGATTGAAATCATTTTTATAAAGATAATTGAATGGAATATAATTTAAAATAAATGATTTTTTTGGTTGTGTATGGAATTGTGAGATAGAGTATTCTGATAAATATGTTATATGATATTTAACGACCATTAAACAGTTAATGTGTGTAAAAATGGAGAAGAAAATAGCTAAAATGTATATTGGTAAGCCACAAACAAGTTTCAATTGTGGTAAAAAACATTTCAAATTTTTTTTTAAAGGTTAAATAAATATTTAATGATGTGGGAAGATGGGGTATAAGGGTCATGACTCCAGAAAAAAAAGAACATGGCAGTGGTGAGTCCTTCTTCAATAAGAAAGAAGTAAATGGTTTTAAATGTACTAAGATGGTTCATTATTCTTATGAGTTCCTGGAGAAAAGCACAAATGGTTGGAAGTAAAATTACTATAAGAATAATGGTGTGGTAAAAACCTTTGAAATGGATTCATTAGATATTGTCCCATAAAATGATGTTATAAAAGGAACATTACCTATTTATTCATATCATTTTAATATATTTTTTGAATTGGGTTCTACATATTCTTTCATTTAAAATAATTTTTCTAGTAAATTGGATATTTTACCTCAAGAGATGAAACTCCTAGTTATGGTAAAACGTTATGGGGATTTATTAAGGGAAAAAGAAACTGTTAGAATCCTATTGTTTTTATATGTGGAAAGACATTACCAAAATAATTTATAATATTTTCCATAATATGGTTGATGTAATTATAGGTTTGGATTGAACCTCTGTTGACCATGTTATGTTATATTGTAGAGATAAAAAAGTTTTTTTTTTGAATATACAATTTTTTAATTCTGGAATGAATCCACACCTACGAAAACAAATCAATAAGATCAGAAAATATAAACAGTTGAAATGAATGATATTTTGAAAATATTATTGAAAATAAAGGAACTATATAGATTAATGATTATTTTGTAGTAAAAGAATATCTTGGTGTTTTCTCTGATGAGCATCCTGGAATTATACCTAATAGAGAAGATTAAATTACTATTAATATAGTTCTAGATGCTAATTTTTTTCAAAACCCCCTTATAAATTGTATTAAGTTGAGATTTTTGGAATTGAAAAAATAGTTAAAAGAGTTTCTTGATAAAGGATTAATTCATCATAACACATCACCATGGGGATATCTATTTTAGTTGTTAAAAATAATGATTTTTAAATGGGATATCGAATTGATTATAGATTATGGAATAAAATCACAATTAAAAACATGTGTCCTTTTTATAATATCAATTATTACTTTAAATATCCTTAGATAGATAATTTCATTAAATTATATAATAAGTATTGGGAACAATTACTAGAATGTAAATGGGGATGACATTCCAAAAACAATGTTATTGAAAATATTTTGGAATTAGTTTTTTTGTTATTATCTTTGGGTTTAAAATTTTCCAGACTGTATTTATGGTTATTATGACTCATTTTTTCTTATCAATATTTTCATAATTTCGTAGTTTTTTTTTATTATGTATTTATTTACTCAAAAAGTTATGAGGATCATGAAATACATTTGAGGATTTCTTTTTCAAAACCTGAATGAAAAGAAACTATATAAGAAAATATAGGAAGTTTGATTTTTGGTCATTGTATATTTCATTTCATGGACACATAATAAATAAATATGGAATAATTGTTGATCCCATCAAAACTAATGTGGTTGATTAATTTACCATACAAATAAATGATATTTAGATTCAATGTTTTCTTGGGTTAGTAGTATATTACCAGAGGTTTTTTGAATTTTTCACTCTACTATCTAGACCACTAACTAAGTTAATTATAAAAGGAATAAAATATATTTGGGTAATATAATATGACTTTTTTTTCATGAGCTAAAAATTATATTTGTTAATTTTCTTGTTTTGGACATTCCATTTAAAAATGGTGACTTTTAATCTAAAATATTTCTTCTTTAGAGGGGAATGGTTGTTTCATGATACGTAATAATCTGGTAATTTCTTATGCTTCACATCAAGTGAGAACTCATGAGATAAATTATCCTATGCTTGAATTGGAATTACATTCAATGGTTTATTATTTAAAAAATTTGATGCATCATTTATATGTTGCAAAGTGTGAAATATATAGTAACCATTAGATTTATATATTTATATATTTACTCAAAAGGAGTTGAACATGATAGAAAGAAGATAGTTGGGACTACTGAAGGATTATAAATAAATGATTAATTATCTTATAGGAAAATAAAACTAATTATTTAATGCTTTGAGTTTCAAAAATAATGTAGTATTGACCATTTTAGGATTTAATATGACCCTTGAAATAATGATATAATGAATTATGACATAAATTTTTCATATAGTAAATTCATTTATTTTTTTTTAGGTTGAAGTATAGTAATCTTTATCAAAAAATATTATTCAAGCATATAATTAGGATAATATTTTATAAGAAATTGATAAAGTGGTCATATTTAAAATTAGATTTTGTGTGCCTTTTTCTTCCCTATTGAAAAGATAATTCTTGAGTGATGGTAATTGTTCCCTATTTTCATTTCATCCTAGAAGCACTATGATATACAGAGACCTTTGGGGGTATTACTGGTGTTATAGAATTAAAATATATATTATTAAAAAAACAATGGAATATTTTACTTTTCGATAATTTAAATTAAAATAATAATTATCAAATAGGATACTTCATCCTTTAATATTTCTATAGTGGAAATTGTAAAATATATCCATCGATTTCATGGTGGGATTACTAAATAATTATTGATATAATAATGTAATTTCAGTTATAATTGTTAGAGTAACTAAATCTATGAATTTCCTTCACATTTGTGATATTAGTCCTTTGGATAATCTTTCTCTACTATATATCACGATGATTTTTAGGTTTCATGGAATTTAAATCTCCATTGTATTTGACTATGATCCCATGTTCTCTTAAAATTTTAGGATAGTTCCCCATAATACATTGGGAATTGAAATAAACATCAATATATCCTTTCATCCTCAATCCGGTGGATAGTATAAATGAAGGATTTAGACATCGAATGATCATATTCATTCTTATTCAATGGATTAACAATTACATTGGGACTAATATGCTTATTTAATATATTTTTATTAAAATATATGTTTTTTTCTATTATGTAGAATGAAAATTTTGAGGAATTATTTGGAAAGCATTGTTAGACTCTTACATTTTGAGATGAAGTATGATAAAGCAATCTATTGGCACCATAGTTAGTATAGTAAATGTTTGAAAAGGTAAAGATGATCTAGAAACATATGAGGATGGCTAAAAGAATGTAGAAATGTTGTACAGATAATTAAGGTAGAGATCTCTATTTTGAGGTAAATGATCATTTGTTTATTACAGTGTCTCTATGGAAAATAATTATTCATTTTTGGTAAAAAAAATGGATGATAAGACCATGGTTCATTGGACCATATGAAATACTTGGTAAATTTGGATCAGATTCCAATCGAGAAGCTATGAATTAGAGTTTATCCCAAGTATACAATGTTTATCTTGTTTTTTATTGTAGGAAATATGTAAAAGATTCATATCTCATTTTGATACTTGAGGTGGTTAAATTGGAAAATAAACGTTCTTATGATAAAAAACAATTTATATTCTTTACCCTAGAGAGAAATGAATATAAAAAATTGCAATTATCCATGTTATGGTATTGTGGTGAAAATATAATATTGAACAAGATACATGATAATTTAAAAATTGGTATGAGGGAATGTTATCCACACGTACTTAATAGGTGAATTAAATTATGAGGTTGAACTTTTTTCAATGGGGGGGAGAATGGAACAACTCTGGTAATTTTTGAATAAATCATTCATTAGTTAGATATTATAGAGCTATATTCAATATTATAATATTGGTTATTTCTTTTTAATAAAAATAAAACAAATTATTTCAAAAAATATATATTTTGAGGCATTAAATGGTTTCATTTAAAATATTCATTTAAAATAATAATTTTTTTACATTAAAATAATTAATTTAAATTTATATTCTTTATTTTAGAAATATATTACGATGATATTTTTAATTTTTTTTATATTTTTTTTACATATATAGTGAAAATATATATTTTAATTGAAAAGTATCTTTTTGTTTGATGTTTTTATAGATAAAATTTATATTTTATTAGTATTAAAAATCAATTTTTTCCTTTATAAAAATCCAATTATAGTATATTGAATTATTTTTAATGAACTGTTTGGTATTAAAATATTTATATAGTTATAATAAAAATCTTTCTAAAATACTATTTTTATCACATTCTATCAGTTAAAAATTAAATTTGATTCATTCGATTTTTGGTTTTTAATAAAATAAAATTAATTCCATATTAAAAGTCTAGATATTAAAATTTGGTTAATATGGCCCCTGTAATTTTTTTCAATATGAATCACAACTTTATTAATTATTGTTACCACAGTTAAGGATAAATCGGGTAATTAATGATTAAAATAACTGGTAAGAATATAAAATGACCCTAACACTTGAATATATTTAATTGGATGAGTATATATCCTCCATAATAGTAAAAAAATTAAAACATGTTCATTTCATTCCATTTTATTATGATTATGACTTTTATAATATCTTTTCTATAAAAAATTCATAATTTTCCCTTTTATTAATAACTATGATATTTATAATACAGGGATAACCAACTAATTTGTTCCATTATAAATATTATTTTTAAATATAAAATTTTTCTTCATCATTGTAATTAATTTTTATTTTTTAGATAAAAATAATTACCTTAAATTATTACCGAATTCTAATGCAATAATAATGTAATTAATTAATGAATATAAAAAATGATATAAAGAGTATTAAAATTATTATAATTTAAAAGAAATATTTTGGAAAAAATAATCTTGTAGATATAAATAAAATATTTTTAATGTATTAAAATATTTTATTCATAATTTATTACTTTATTGATTCTATATAATTCAACATATATGAAAAGTCTCAAAATTAAAATTAATGATATATTATGGAAATAATTTTTTATTAAATGATATAAAATTTATCAAAATCCTATATCCATAAAATTGAAAAAAATATAGTTTAAAATATCAACCATGTTTCATTAATGGAAAATTATATAATTTATTGTTACAACCATGACCCTCAAGGAGAAAAAGACTTTGTTATCACCGTAAGTGTGAAAACATTTGAAAGGGTGTTAAAACAAAATGACATGGGAAAAAATTAAAACCAAACATTACCAGATTATATTTTATGAGATTATTTGATCTTTTAATCAACTTATATTCTAATTTTATTAATTTTTATCTAATAGGACTTCAAAATTAATTTATATTATATTAATAATTTAAAAAAATTCTTGGAGTGCCTCTCACCCCTATTATAAAAGGGGGCCTCTTCTTCTCATTTATTCACACTTGAGAATCCCTATGGTTTATAAAGTAACTTCGTAGATCCCTTAATGAATCATTATACATGTAATATATGAATTTTTATGATATAATACCAATCTTGGAGGTAATAATGAATTAAAAAATAAGGATTTTTTACTGAAGTGGTATAGTATTTAACCACCTGTATTAGTTTTATTTTTTCATTACCCTACTTAAAATAATAATAAACCATGTTAAATAATTTCACCATTATACTCTACATAATGAGGTGTTATTATTTTAATGTCATAACATATATCCATCTCCTCTTCCATGAAATCAGAAACAAAACCATTGATCGTGTGTGAAGAAGACTACCACCTCATGAATTATTGTGATTCATTTCCAATCACTTTCTATTAATGATAGTTATAATGATGTCATTATTATTTATGTGTTATATTAATTAAATAGTTTGCATTATTAAAAGAAAAAAATATCATTCTCCTTATTACCCTTCCATTCATAGAATAATGATAACATCGTTCATGCATACATATGGATTGCCCTCTCCACAAAGTGATGTTATCTGTTTCATCGCCACATCACTCATATGAGATGTATAAGCATGTGTAAAGAAATAAAATTCTATTTGTGATTTAATTATAATTCTATAAATATAATATAAAACATAACTAATTTTCATGGTGATCATCGAAACATGGTGATTTTTTTCATTCCTATATACAACCTACTATCTTAATCATTCTAACTTCGCTCATTTTTCTTAACCATATTGTATGATTGGTTATAGAATTATAATTAATGTATAAAATGATAATTATTTCATTATTATTATTATTGGAATGGTGGGTTAATATCCTCTTTGACCATAGTCATTTTTCCAAATCCATTTTGAAAAATGAGTCAAATATCATCAAAATATCTAACATTAGCATAAATGATTAATTAGTAGTATATGACAGGGTAATAATTGAAATAAATAGAATAATTAAGTTTAAATAGTTTCAAAAGTAATTAAATAAATAACATACATTTTTTATTTTGGTATATAAGGAACTCATGTAATGATCAGGACTCCAGGTAAGGGACACTCATTTAAAAAATACAATTTTATGGTCTACCTTGAAACTATCTTTTTATTCCATGACAATTTTTAAAAAATTATTTTATTTATGTATTTCTAAATAAATTATTGAATTATAATTTAAATTCTACGTCTCTTTGTACTTTCATTTATTGGTTTTTGAAATGAATATATTTTTTTGGAATGTTTTGACTTCCTTTATAAAGGCTAAAAAATGTTCAATTTTAATGTTTATAGTATCAATTATTTTTACTATTTTCATAAAATTAATTTAATGCTTCAATAACTATAAATATATTTCATAGTTTCTTCAAATAAAATCCCTTATTCTATTTTATGGTTATTTTGGTATTGATAACTATTTTTAGAAAAAATTATATTTTGATATCTGAGAGTGTATTTCATATGTGTTCAAATTTTTTTTTAAAGGTTTTATAATAAAAATGTGAAATAATAAAAAGTTTTATTAATAACATAGTACTTTATAATTATATATGAGAAAAGGGGTAGCTCATATAGCTTATATGATGGGTTAAGCACCATTACAGATCATTTAAATGGGTGATCCTTATACAACTTATACAAATGGTGGGCCCTATTATAGCTACACCATGCTTTGGGTATGTCTTATTTCTAGAATCTGATCATTTTTGTTATTCTAATTATAAAAATGATGATTATTTTATGTGTAACAATGAGTTTATAACAAATTATAATCATGATCATTAATCCATGTTTAACTGTGACTATTACCCAAATATAAGAGTGATATAAAAATAATTCCCCCAATATTCCAAATTGTTTTATCTATTATTTTTAGGGGTTTAAAGGTATCATTTTAGAAATATGTGTGTCTTATTTTCATTTGAAAATTATTTCCTTCATTAACTCAAATAGCATTGAGATAAAGGTAAATGTTTCAGGGGTTTTCATGTTTTTCACTAGACTATATTTTTTCTTTCTTTTTAAACCCATTACTGTTCTTTTTATTCTCATCCCACATATTAAAATGTTTTATTAGTTTTAAGGTTAATATGATAGAATAAAAAGTCAATATGAAATTCATAAATACTTTTACTAAAAATAAATCATATATTATTTTATAATTTTTCTTCTATGTTAAAATGGATACTGAATAGAAGTGTACACCTTATAATATATAGGTTTGTTATATAATAGTTCTTAACTGACTCTCTATAACTCTAAACCTAGAATATCATTGGAAATGTAATAAATTTTATAATAGTATAAATTCACTTTAATACATTATTTATAATGTTTGGAACCTGTATATAGTTCTCCATAAATATTTTTATAAGGGGGTTTTTAAAAAAATGGATTTATGGAATTTATAATTATTCTCAAAATATATAATTTACCAATTATTAGTTTTCATAATCAATATTATTTTCCATGATTATTTTTTTAAAATGAAGAATTTTTTTCAGATTTACTTCAAAATTTGAATCATTCTGATAAGATTTACATGACCAAATCTAAAATACCATAGAAGTTATCACAACATTAGTTTCCTCAGAACTACTTCACTTACCTAGATAGTACATTGGTCGATACATCCACAATCATGGATAGTAAGTTGAATTATCATGTTTATTTTACTTGATTTTAGTTTCTAAAATTTATTAATTCATCGATTGTTTATTTTATTCAATAGGATTAACTAACATTAAAATATTTTAAAACCAAATAGACACTTTTTACATAAAATAGAATAAAAAATCGTAAAATAGAATTCTAATGTCAGTAGTTAAGTAAAAAAAATAATTTCTTCTAAAATTAATTATTTTAACATCGTTTTAAAAATCCAATACTAAAAATATTACTTACTACATCACTTGCCTTAAAATTTCTTAAAAATGATTTCAAAGACACACAAAAAATTGACGTCAAATATCTGTTTTGGTATAAATGGATGTAAAGGAGATAATATATGGAAAAAATATTATATTATAGTGTATAAATTGATATACATTTTATAATATGGTTATTAAAAATATTTGGAGGAGGCTCGTGAATAAAAGAACTTAAAAAACTCAGTATGAACACACACCACTTCTTTTAGTAACAAATTTTAGCTTGCTCATTAGGCATTGTTAAAGTGGTATTTTTGTTCTATCATGACCTCTTGGAAATGGGGATTAATGTTGGAAAGTTGTTTGGTAAGGATTATTCAATACAAAGGGATACATTTTGTGAATAAGAGAAGAGAGGGGTATACTTTTATAAGTGAGGTAATATTGTCAATACACAAAATAATAGTTTATATTATGTGTTGAAATCAATTAAAATGATGGAAAATTATCATGAATTATAATATTATATTAATGAAAAATAAATATGATCAACCGATAAAAATTAGAATGGTTTTAAATTAATTTTAACTGTTATCTTGTTTATTAAACCCAATTTGACCCATTTTGACCATTATTATTGTAATAAACTTTTAGGAGAGTAGTTATTCATTATGAAAAAATATGAAATTGAACTATCTACCAAAATCATACATGCTTGTTTCAATTTTGAAACCATTAGTTTAAATTAAATTGTATTACTTGGATGAAAATAATTTAATAATAACCATTAAAATGTAATAAAATAGGAAATGCATTTTCAAGCGTAATGTTAATTTATTCCATACCATTAACTTTTAAACAAAATTAAAAGAATTTAAATATATTTTATTGAATATAAAATCTATACATTCAATTAATATTATTCAATAATGGAGACTATTATAATTTTCAAATACCTAATTCAATTAAAATAGTTTTATAAAAAAATATCATTTTTCAAATGATTTCATCTTTATTTCTAGACATGATATAAACAACTTTTATTAATTATACGTGTCTGAACACATTATTTTAAATAAATTTAATTTTATTTAAATATTAGATTATGAAAAATTAATGAAAATTCATTTCTAAGGAAAATTTTAAAAAATTTATTATGGGCCTACTTCAACATTGTATATTCAAAAGAGATATTCATTCAATTAATATTTATATTCAATTATTTGAAATATAAAAATGTTTATTATATAATAGTTTATTTATAATGTTAATTTCACTTTCCCTAAAATAATATCAATTTTAACATGATATATAAAAAAATCAGATAAATAAGAAAAATAAATAAGACTAATCTATAATAAATAATATATGATAGAGATATGTAATTATAATGAAATAATAAATAATGTGTGAGTGATACAATCAATAAATAGTATTTATATAAAAATACATTATGGGTTCAAAATTCTTGTGGAATTAAAAAAAATATCATGAACATAATTTTAATTAGAATATATAATTATATATTTTCATTAAATAAGTCTTGGTTTATTTTCCAAAATAAATTAAGAAAATACATATTAGATAAAGGGTATGTAAATTGTTAATAAAATAAAAAATAAATATAATAACTTTATAATGTATCTTTATGATAAAATTATCATTAGGATTATAAAGAGATTCTTGACGTAATCAAAGACATAAAATAATAGTTTAAAATACAAAAAATATAATAAACCCAATATTGACTATTTTGAAAAAATTGTTATATAAAATGAGGAATATTTTTACATCATAAAATTTATACTAAGAATTGCGTACATTTATTAAATGTAAATAAATTCAATTCATAATGAATTAAATTGGATACTTAAAAACTATATATATAAAAAAGTCCAATTATAACATGTAAAAAATTAACTGTTCGTTTGTCCATAAATACATTTCTTCAATATAACAGGTTCTATTTTTTATATTTCAAATTTTACATGACTTGAAATAGAATTTACTAAAAATATATTAGTAATATTTACATTGAAATCGACATTGAGACATCGTAAGGGAATTAAATATATTTTTGGTATCTTAATTGAACTATTAATCTTGGTCTATTCTATTCAATAGAATAAAATAATAGATTTTCGTTTTCATAAATAAAGGTTATTTCATAGATCTTCCTAAGATAAGATCATGGGATTGAAATGTATTAATAATTAGAGGCAATGTAACCTCTTAGAGATCATAAAAGAATGTACTTAACCCAACATCCTCTAGTCACGAATATGTGATAACACTATATGATTTGTGGAAAAAATGTGCATGGGTATGATTTATAACATTTCTCCTTAAACTATAAATATGATTGACTATTGAAGTTTTTTTGATTATGTTATTTTAATATAATTCTCTCTTAATCAATTTTATATGGGAAGGTCATGTAAATAGTTCTAGTTAAAAAAAACAATGTTCATATAATTTACTAAAAACATGATAAATAATAGATAAATTGTAAGTCATTAAGATCAATCATGTGATAATGTGGCATATAAATTTATAAAGGAATTATTAACTACAGTTTTTAATGAAACGTGTAAATGGTATTGATATGTTTAGTTTAAAAAATTATATTTTTATTATAATATTATTTTTAAGTTGAATATATTATTGTTTTATTGTGACCCAGGAATAACATGCCTTGATATTATATCATTCTTATGAATATTTACCACATTATAAAATTATATGCCTGAGGATCATAATAATTAAGTATGTTTGGAAACATGGAAACATAATCATATATCCTTGTTAAAGAACATCAATATCTCCATTAAATATCTTCCATGTTAGTTCTCCATTTTAAATACTTTATTCGTTTCATCATGAAAGTAAACATAAGAAAGGGGTGTTCTCAAATGCTCAGAAATGGTAAATAATGATGGTATGTAAACATAACATGAATGTTTGGGCATGAGATATGATCATAAAATTAGAATGTCATCAAATATATATAAAATATCGGAAAAATGAATCATAGAATGCGTATTTAATGATTAAAAGATATGAATCATAAGAGAAACAAGGGAATAACCCATAAAATCATAACATTAGAAAATGGAATGGAATTTTAGAAAACACATAAGGATATAAAATGATTCCTAATATAGTCCTTGATTATTTACAAGGCCATCATAGTAGTATGGGTTTACTCCCCATACCATCTTAATATTCTTGTATCACTTCCATGTATATCTTAATAGCCACAGTTCAATCCCAAGACCATATTAGTGGACCAAGTCTATTAATTAATCGATTTCACTCCCTATTCCAGCCAAGCCTATCTCATGAGATATAAATCATTACCTAATTAATTTGAGGGATATATAGGTCCCACTCATTTCATAGTTAAACGATTCATATTTCTATCACTACATCATAATGATTCATCATATCATAACCCATGAAATGAAATGGGTATCATAAACATGCTCTCATATCACAAATTGAGGAAAAAATATTGGATTGATAATCATTTTAACAATGCGTAACCCCTGAAAATAAGTAGATTTTATAATCATATAACCCATGAATGTGAAACTATTATTCGAAAAATATACCTCCTGAAATAGAAATGGGCTTCATAAACTTGTATTCCATGATAATAAAATTTATTTCAAAAAAGTTATTCCCAAAAAAATATACCATTTAGATAAATGATATAAATGGAACCCTTGAATAATTTCCAAAGAAAATGTATGAGAAACACCAACAGATGTCATTGTAGATGTTAAATATTTTTGAAATATTTTTTAAAAAAACATTTTTTAGGAAAATTTCCTTTATTTATTAAAAAATTCATTTAAAATATACAAAATTTAAAAACCATTTCATTTGAAAATAAGCTGGTAAATTCATAAACGAAGCTAGAAAAAATAATGAAAACAGTTTTCCTTGAAAACTTATAAAAGATTCATGAGGAAAATATGAAAATCATTTTCATTGAAAATATATAAATAAATCCTTATAATTTTTTGATATTTATTTCCTTGAGAACTTATAAAATAATATTAAAAACATTGGCAAAAACGTTTTACTTGAAAACTTATAAAATAATAATGAAAATATTTGAAATCCCATTTATCTTAATTCTTATAAATTTTTTTTGAAAAAATATTGAAAACCATTTTCCATGAATACTTCGAAAATAATCCTGAAAATTTTTTGAAAACAATTTTCAATAATAATACACTGAAATATTTTTAATAATTCTTGAAAAAATTTTGAAAAACCATTACGTTTAAAATATATTTAAAACATTTAAATATTTCCTAAAACATTTTAAAAACATTTTTCTATATAAACATATAAAATTAGAATGAAAAATTTTATATCACATTTTAAATATAAAAAAAATTCAAAACCATTTTTGAAAACATGGTTTATAAAATAATACAGATTTTCTAATAGAAGAGAGAGATAACGTCTAATTTTTTTAAAATGTTTTCTTAAATATATTAATTAAAAAAGACTGGTTAAATGGTAATAATTCATGACTAAATCACCAATAAATATAGGATAATAACATTTTTTCCTTCTATTGATGTTTGGATAATAATATTTGATCAATGAAAGCACAATCATAAACAATCTCGATAAATTATAAGATTTTTTTAATAAATTATTACAACTTTTTAACTATGAATAATACTTCCCATCTAATAAAATGGTATTAAATAAATTATATAAATTTTATTAAAATGACTATATTTAAGATATATAACTTTTCGTTGGGTAGTTTATGCATGTCATAGAAGAATATAGCTGTATAACATGGCATGTGTCTCATAGAAGAAAAGTTGAGACAAATTTACATTACCAATACTAAAAATTTGGAATCATACACCTCAAGAAATATAAAACATAAAATAGGTATATAAATATACATAAATTTATTTATAATAATAATTGAATATATTTTTTGTGGTACATATACCACACAAAAGAAATGATTGGTGAATAAGGCATAAATATCCCATAAATAAAAGTGAGTTGAGAAAACCCATACCTTATGTCTTAACTCTCATTGTACACTTTATAACATCCTATATAATAAATATAAGTTTCATATACATATAGAAAGTAAATATATTATAATATCTGAATCCATATATGATTTTATTATGTCATTATATCACCTATTTAATAAAAAATTTATTTTAATGTTACATTTTTGGTAAAATGCACATTGTTTTTCGTAAATGTTTGGAATTATTATTTATGAATTTGTATCTTAAATCATGATTTACTTATTTAAATAATGATAAAAATGATATACAAATAATATATATGTAGTATATATATATATTTATAATAAATATAAAAGGTATAAATAGGAAATTTAATACAGTTTTCACAGAGATGGTAGGTCGTACAAACACATGAATGATGTATCCATTTTATAGTAAATTTGAAAGAAAGTAAGTAAATAGTATATATGTACATAGACTTTTATAATATAATTTTATTATAATAATTATGTTATATTTATCAAATAATATTACTAAACTCATCTTTAATACATTCAATGTAATGTGTGAATGAGTCACATCTGTCTAAAGAGGCAGTAGTATACACATCCACAAATAAAAATATTTTATTAACACAAAGTAGGAATCATGAACGTTTTTTTTATATAATAATTACTAAAGAATAAATACATCATAAATAACATATATAAAATACAAAAATGTGTTTTCATCATAATTCCTGACCATGTTAGATGGTAAAGGAAAAATGAATTAAATATTTTCATGAGGGGTAGTCTACCATACACACAACTGATATGTTTGTTAACAATTTCTATGAAATGTCTATAGGTTTCGGTCAAAACATTAATATAAAAATATAAATATATTTTTATACTGAATTTATTATAAAAAAATTTAATAATAATAATCTAGTTGGTTGATAACAAAAATAAAATAATAGAGCTTGTGGGAGGTTGTTAGATCTTTTTTGGGAAACTACATTTGGTTTACACTAATGATATTCTTTATTGTATTTTAGATCAAATATAGTCTTTTAGTATGAAAGGAATAATTATGGGATATTTTTTAGGTAGGTTTTGGATTATCTGTAGTGACATGAAAAGTTTAATGAAGTTAGTGGGCTTAGTGTCCTTTTATCAGGGAGGAGGAGTGAGATTCTTGTAAATATAATGAGGTAAACATTATTGAGAGGTCCTTGTTACATCATGTGCCTCCAATAATATTAAATTATTTATTAAAGAGATTATATGTTCTAAATATGGCCATAAAATGTATTTTTGACATTTTTATATGGTATTTGACACCTTTAGTTAATGTTTAACCACTACGTAATGTTGTTTTTTCCTTAATCACTAAAATTATTTTTAATTACAACTACTAATATTTTAAAAAAAACAATGTTGAAATTAATATAAATTATACATTATTATTATTCCAAAAATTTAATAAATTTTTTAAAATTATAAACACATAACTTGCGGAAAGTAATTTAAAATAAATCCCTCTCTAGGATGTGACAATGGGTATTTAAAGTAAAAATGATCAAAATTTTGAAATATTTTTATATTCAAAATCAATGCCAAATTTATTCCAAATAAATATATTTGATTTCTTTTTTTTATAATTGAACTAATTCTTATTGTAACAAATTTAAAATATAATTTAACTATATCAATAAATTAGATGAAAAAAAAGTTTTTAATAAGATTTATGTGTTTTTCAATATTCACCAAAATAAGAATCTTCTTTGAAAAACACTAAAAATTCCCCCAATGTAATTTATTAAATTATTTCAATCTCATACCAATAAAATATTTTGCGTGAATATCAAAAAATTCATTGGTTCTATAATATATAAATTCTTATATTAATAATTAATCAAAATTATTTTTTAAATTTATTGAGAAAAAATTGGGTTTGTACATAGAAAAATATTTTCCTTAGAAAAGATGTTTATTTATTTTAAAATTGTTCTTACAGTCACTCTTAATAGTTTATAACCAAATGATTACTTTTAAATACATGATTATATCATATATTCACATTTTAGATAATCTTATTCAAAATTTACATTTTTATAGCAATATGGTAGAATTAAAAATATTTTAATAATAATATTTATATGTTGAAACTCGACCTTATGTGTAATTCAAAATATCAAAAGGGACTAGGTAGCATACATAACATAATCCAAAAATTGTTTTTTTGTGCACCAAAAATTAATTTATGTATTTTTTATAGTGAAATATTAATAGGGAGTTGCGTATAAATCATGCCAAACATATTTATTTCATATAATAAAAGTTATATTTTATGTTGTGTGAAATGAACAATACGAAAAAGATTAAATTAATTGGAAACGAAATTCACAAAATCTAGAGGTATTACATTTTACCCCCCTTAAAATGAATTTCTCCCTCAAAATTCATCTAGGTCGTCAAATGTTTAATACATGAATGTTAATTTCTTATAAAAAAACAACATAAAAATGACTAATAATACTTAAGATAAAATGGAAATGTTGGATGTGTCTTAATTACCCAATATAACTCATATTAGGTTTACACATTGGAATATAAATGCGGAAATTTAAAAAATTAACATGGAAGAAAAATTTAACTATCATGTTCTGATGAAGAGTTATTGAGAATAGGGTTAGGATAATGCTAACGATCACAAATCCATAACATAAATAGGCTTGTAAAAGTTCATTGGTATCATAAAAAATTATTACAATTGGACAACATTCAATTTCAATATCCTATTTATAAACTTCAATAATTTTCATGAAAAGATATACTTACATGATCTCAAGACTACCTCACCCTTTGTTCTGCTAGGATAAATTTCCACTTCATCTCTTACTCCATGAAATGAAGTATAATTTTTCATTATTAAAGTATTAATAGATAGTGAAAATTAATTTCATATATATTTACCTCTAATCATAGAAAAATGGTTAGAACAAGATAACCAATTTTCATTAATCTTTATATGATGATATAATCTTGAATCTCTAAAACTATATCTAATGTTTAAATTAAACCATTCAAAAAATGGTTAACCGTGTAACAATTTCAAATGATGAAAGTCCAAATCCTTATAAATCAGGTCACTAAATTTTTCAAGAATAACTTAGCATTGATCCCTTTATATTATATTGTATCTCATGTTTGTCACCTACCAAACATCTGAACACATTTTTCATGTATTCTATTAAAGCATGGTAATAACCTAAATTACCACAAATCCATATTGAAAACATGAATGTGTCCTTATTCCAAATTTTATTGGTTATATTCCATAATTTCCCAATTTTTTTAAACTTCACCAATGATTTTATAAACCACTTTTTATCAAATCAATAATCAGTTCCAATGTAATTAGTATCATCTTACTTACATATTCATATACAAAATATAATTATCCAAACATCTTTATATTAACATAAAGAACATATTATGTTTTATAATTACATTAATCATATGTTTCCCATGATAATCACATTTCCAATGAATAATGTTTCTAGTCCCTCAAAACCATTCAACATATTCTCACAAATCCTTAGTGAAAACATTAATTAAATGTTACTAATATATTTTAATATTTATAATTCATGAATCCAAACACATAAAACCATATATTATTGTACTTCACCCTTAATCCATTATCTATGATACCTCATCAAATTAATTAATACCTCATTCCATTCGAAATTTAAATGTAGTTCAATCTTCATAAAAAATATTACCATTACTCGTATAACCATTATAATTCCTTTCTAAATCATTATTCTTAGGAAAATAATTTTCACAATGCCCACTAATTCCACATGTCAAATAATAAATTATTTATAAAAATGTAGGTAGGAATATATTTCCCCCCACTTAGTTTACAGAACTTTTCATTTTCCCATTGAACTTACTTTATTTTTGTCATTTTCCCGATAGTAAAAACAAGGTTTTATTCCTATAAGACATTTACTTGGGTTTTTCTTCCCATATTATTGACATGTAGGTGACCGAATCTTCTTTCCTCAATGGTATCCATTACTTTAATCCTCTTTTAACTATTTCCTTTTCTTATCTCATGATTCTTGGAGTTTATTAAGCTATATGTTATTAATCATGTTCCGTGAAAATAGATTAGACCTGATCATGATATTCATTACTCCAGTGATCATCCCATATGAATTCTCATAAGAAAATGTTAACATCGCATTAAAAATTTAACAAGATCATTATGGTTCATTTCATTGACTAAAAGTGGAACCAATAGTGTTATCAACACATATCCTAGTGTAAATCCAAATAATTATGAAACATAAAATATAATAAGTCTTAATTATGACACCTTATTTAATCTATGAAACATTAGGATTATCATTAGAGACATCTCAATATATATCCCTAAATATATCCCTATATAAATCACTATGTTTTTTTCATCCCATATATCCAATTAAGACTAGACATTTCCTTTGATAGTAACTATAGCGACTCAGGCTTAACTTATAAGGATATTACATTATTTTTTATGAAGAATCATCACATTACAGAATTACATTCCCATGGAGTATAATAGTTTCATGTATTTGGAAACATATAAACATAATCTTATAAACCATAGAAATATATTCAACACCTCCCTTAATTATCTTCCACGTTATTACACCTACTTAAAAAAATTTCATAACTATCGTAAAGGAAAAATAAAAAACTGGAGATCTCAGAACCTCAGTAAGTGTAAAAAGTTAGATTTGTAATCATAACATGAGAATAAGGGTGTGAGAAGATGATAATGAAAAAAAATATCATAACATTCATATCAAAGATCATAAAAATGAATCATGGAATAAATATTGGAAGATAATAATACATGAATAAAGACAGAACCAAGTACATAAGTCGTGAAATAAAAACATTGGAATAAGACATTAAATTGAGGAAAACATATAAGAATTTAAAATGATTTAAAAAAATTTCATGGATTATCTCCAATTCAATATTAATAGTATGGGATCAATCCCTATATCATCTTAGTAGTCTTGGTTCAATCCCAAAACCATTATTATATTCAAGATTCTCCCCCAAAACCATTTTAGTGAAAAATTCATTTATTCAGCTATTTACACTCTTTATTCTATCCATGTTTATCTAATGAGATATAAATATTTTACCAATGCTTTTGAGGTAGATATTGGTCCCACACATCTCATAATTAGACTCTACATATCTGTACCACTAGTTTATAATCATTCATTATTTCATATCCAAGGGAATAAATTGGGTATAATAAGCATGTATTTATATAAGAACCTATGAAAAATGTATAGGTATCATTATTTTCTCATAAAATAATATCTCATGAAATAAGTAGGTTTCATAAACATATAACCCATGAATGTGAAAAAGGTTTCATAAATATATAACTCTTTAAAGAGAAACATGTTCCATAAACATATAAATCGTGAAAGAGAAATATGTTTCATAAAAATTAGGTCATAAAAACGTAGAACATTCAGAGAGAGAATATAAATGGGACCCATGGATCATATTATCATGTAACGCATTAGTAACACCAACATATTTCATCATAGATTGTAAATAATTTGGATATATATTTTAAAAATATTTCATGAAGAAATTGTCTTTTAATTTTTGAAAAAAACACTTTAGAACATAAAACATTTTTAAACCATTTTTATAAAAACTAACCTTGAAAACATATAAATCGATCTAAAAAACATTTTGAAAAACATTTTCCTTGAATACATATAAATTAATATTGAAAAAAGTATTGAAAACAATTTTATACGATATCATATAAAAGAAACTTGAAAAAGTATTGATAAAAAAATTCCTTTAGAAATTATAAAAGAACTGTAAAAAAGAGATGAAAACCATTTTCCATAAATAATTTTCAAAAATATTGAAATTTTTTTAAACATAGAAAATAATCTTGAAAAAAAATAAAACAAAATCCTTTAAAATTTTTAAAAGATACCTGAAAACATTTTAAAATTTTTTTTATTTAAAAAATTTAAAAGAATATTCAAAAAATCATGAAAAACGTTTTCAATTAAAAAAACATTAAAAATTATTAAATAATTCTTGAAAACATTTTGATAATATTTTTCCCTGAATGTACTTTCCAAACATGTAAATATTTCCAGAAGACATTTGTAAAACATTTTTCCTTGAAAAATAAATAAAAAAATTAAATTGAAATAATTTTGAAGTCATTTTTTACATTAGAAATTATAAAATAATATTGAAATAATTTTTAAAACATTTTATGAGTAAAAACATTTTAAAATAACTATATATATGACATGGTTCTAAAAGAACATTGATTTTATACCAAAGTGAGAGATAAAATAAGAATTTATTTAAAACACATCCTTAATTATCATATGTACCAAAGAGTGTAAAATTGCACTGATACGTGATGGTATAATGAAATATCACAGGATAAGTAACTTCATGGTTTTTCATTGAAATAATTATCATAATATTTCATTAATGAATTCATAATCTTAAATAATCCTGATAAAAGATGATATTGTTGTAATGAACTCTTACCACTATTTATCTGTGATTAATAATCCCCATATAAGAAAATGACATTAATTTAATAATAGAATGTTTTTTTACCAAACTTTATTTATGATATATCATGGCTAAGGTAATTGTATACCCCTCATAGACAAATATAGGTGGATAACATGGTGTGTGTCTCAAAGACAGAAAAGAGAGACAACATTACTTTACCGATTCGGTAACTTTTCAAACATAAACCCCACGAAATAGATATCTTAAAATTAATATATATACCCATAAATTTAAGAATAATAATAATAATAGAATATATGTGTTGTAAGTATATTCACCAAAAAAATAATAAAGTGGTGAATAAGGCATAAATCTCAATGAAATAAAAGTGAGATGAGAAAACGGTTACCTTAAGTATTTACTCTATTCATACTCATTGAAAACATCTATATAATAAATGTAATTTTTGTAAATCTAATAAAAAAAATATTCATATATGTAATATCATATTTTATTTTTTTAGGAATTTATAATATCCATTTATTATCAATTCCATGTTAATGTTATGTTTTGGGTAATATCTGCTTTTTTTCATATATGGTTTGACTTATTATTCTTTATCATATTACTTACATCATCATTCATATATTTCTATAATTTACAGATTGATATAAAAATTATATATATTAATTATATTTATATCTATAATAATATATAAAATATATAAATAAAAAATGAAATATTTCATTCATTGATATTGTAGGTCGTAATTATTATTGAATGATATTCCCATTTTAGTGCCATTTTGAAATAAAGCAAGTAAATGATATGTGTGTGTGTGTGTTTGGATATAATAAAATTACAGTATAATTATTATGTGATTTTTATCATATAATTTTATTAAAACCATTTTTAATGCATTCCATTTAATGTGTGAATGAATCACATCGCATTATGGAAGCGGTAATTCACATGTCCACAAACGATGTTACGTATTTATAAAAATAGAAATCCTATAGATATGATTTATATAATACGTTAAAAAGAATAAATTAATCATATATATGTTATATAACATCTTAAATATTATATAAATCATAATTCTCAACCATGATAGGAGGTAAAAGAATACTATGTGGCGTCATCTTGCGAGGTTGTAGTCCACTGTACACACGATCTCTATGTTCGTTAACCATTTTATGGAAGTGTGTGTATGTGTAGGTAAAAAACACAATATAAAAACATAATGGTATATTTATTATACTTATTTTATTATATAAATATGTAATAATAATAATTTAAATTTTAGATAGTTTCAATTATCCAAAGGAGCTACTGGAAGGATGTTACTGCTTCATTGGGCAACTCCCTTCGATTAGCACAAAATGGATTCCTAGTTTGGATTTATTTCTAATGATAGGATTATTTGTTGAGAGGAGTTAAATTTAGATCATATTTAGGATGTTTTTGGATGAAAAAATTGTCTTTATAGGTGTGAGGAAGTGAGGCGGTGAGTGTCCTTTTATAGTGGATGTGGAGGAGCATTCTTGTAAATACAAAAAGGAAAACAATATTCGGAAGTCTACCTTACATCATATGGATCCAATAATTGTGTTTTTTATAAAAATGATTATATGGTCTATTTAATTCCATAAAATGTAGTTTTTAAATGTATCTTGGGTAATTGGACCCAATAGTTAACGTTTAACAACTAAGAAACCCATTTTTTCCATAAGGAGTGTAATTAATTTTAATTAATTTCAGTAATTTTTTTTCTAAAAAACTATGTTGAATATAATATAAATTATAAATTATTATGATTCCAAATATTTACCCAATTCCTCTAAATTCTAAACACATAAGTGTCAGAAATTAATTTAAAATTAATCCTGAACACAGGATGAGATGACAGATTTTTTGAAGAGAAAATGTTCAAAAATTTGAAATGTTTTTATAACCAATTTCAATTAATATTTATTCAAATAACCTATATTTGATTTATAATTGTATAATTTAAATAATTACACCGTAAAAACAATTTGATATTTTATTTAACTGTATAAATAACTTATATGAAAATGAATTTTTCAATTAAAATTTATTGTTTTGCACTGTTCATTAGAATAAGAAACATCTCTGAAAACACCTATAGTTCACCCAAAGGAAATTTTGATAGCGCATTTTTTAAAATTATTTTTGTTTCTAAAATGAAAATTATCGAAGGGTCAAAAATATTATTTTTATGGGTTCTCTATTAAAAGGAGGTAAAGTTTCCATTTAAGAAAATACAGCTTTTATTCAAAAAATTGGATTTATTCTTATCTTATGCCTATAAAATATATTGGTTGAGTATCAATAATAATTATCAGATTTATAATATGGAAATTTTTTTTGCAAAAATTAATCTGAAGTTTTTTTAATAAAATTATTGAGATAAAAGTTTATTTGTACATAGAAAAATAGTTTTCTTAGAAAATTAATTTCTTTATTTTCAAATAGTTCTTACATTAACTCATACAAATTGATAACCAAAGGATTCATTTTATATACATGTTTAAATAATATTTTAAATTTTATTTAATCTTAATAACCACTTATATTCCAACATTTCGGGGTAGCTATAATAATATTTTAACAATAATGTTAATAGTATATTGTAGTTATTAAAACATGTGCTTGCGTGTGAAGATAGCAATCAAATGGACTCGATATTGTCTGTAACACACACTAAAAAATATTTTTAATGTATTTAAATTTATCATTTTTTGATTATAATGTAATAAAAAACTTAGTTCTTTCATATAACACGTGATATCGTCAAGATTTCCTAAAATCCAAAATATCAAAACGAATAAATTAATTAAAAAAATCAAAAATAGTCAAGATGTTATAGATATTAATATTTTCATTATTTTAGTTCTTATGAAATTGTTTTTTTTTAAATTATCTTAATGAGGGTTCATAGAAGAACATATGACAAGATACATTGTAATATAAAGTAGACATTAAAGTGTGAGTGTTAAAGTGAGTATGTGTTCCGCTAAACTACCATAACATTATTCCAGATGGATTTTTCTTGTAATAAGAAATATTGGTGGAATTGCTGGCCGATATCTATTCATGAAATCATCTAAAACATTCCAATAACCACATTAGTTGAAATGTAGAATACCATGAATATCTGAGTAATGTAATAATTCTCTACAAATATATTCTGGAATATTTTCACAATTTAAATTCTAGTTATTTGGTTTTATCAACTATATAATTTCATAAAAATCAAATTATTCCCAATTATTAATTTAATATATATATATATATATAAGTTAATTACTAATTATTCAACTGAAAAATCAACCAACCCATATTTCTACCAAACACAAATTATATGGTAAACCCCCTCCACCAAAAACTACTGTTCTACTCAAAAACAATTGTAAGATCTTTTTATATGTCAAAATTATCATTCAACTATTAAATAAATATATAAAAAAATACCCTTAACATATTTTATAACAAAGAAGAATACAAAAACTTACCTACTAAATCCTTACCAGATTGAAAAGTTCTTATCATTGAAAATCACAATTATATCCATTATGAGGATTAAATTGAATCATTTCAAATTAATCAGCATGATATTTTATATAATCTAAATATTAAAAATAATAATATTGACATATAACATATTAACTAAAATAACTCACAATATTGAACCCTTATATTATATTCTCACTCTTTGTAAAATTATTTATTTCCATCATTTATCCATAAAAATCTTGTCAAAGAATAAATTTTCCAGGAAAACCCATCTCCTTGTGTCATTGAATTTCCTTAGAATTCTCTATGTAGGTAGATTTTTTCCTTATGTCTAGGGTTTTCTGATAAATCATATTTTATGTGTCTAAAATATACTTACAAAGGTAAAATAAATTAAAAAATACTTTGATAGTATCCAACGTTAGATGAAGTTAAAACATTTAAGATTATGCTTTAACAAATTTCATCAAAATGAATAGTCATGTAAACCACTATGATAACTACCAACCCTTTTCTATCCATTATGAGATACATTTAATGAATCTTGATTTCTTAATTTTAATATAAATGGTCGTCTCCCTTGATCTACATATTCTTAGGGAATATCATTATACTTTTTTTATTCTCTAATATCATTTCCACACACCCTATTGTATCTTAAATGGTATATTAACTAAAAATATTACTCTCATTATTTCATACCAAAAAATGGACAATCAAAAGGTAGATAAAAAATTAATCCTTTTGTTTCGTGTTGATATATAATAGATAAATGTTATTGAATAGAAAATAAACCAAGGGTAAATATTCATTCCAGGAAAAACCTTGGGTAAATATTCAAGATGAAAATCAACTATCATGATTAGGAATGATTATCCAAGGAATTATGTGAAAAATTACCATTACAAAAAATATAGTTATGAAAATATTTTAATTAAAATATTTTCTTAGTTTATGAGAAATGAGTTAGCATTATAAATTTACCAATAATATCATTGATAACATCATAACTCTTAGATTTATATGGAAACCTAGTTATAAAATCATTAGATATAACTTCAAAATTCAATTATATAAAAATATATTCTTGTAATAAACTATATGTATATCGATGCTTCAAATTTACTAGTTGTAATGTAAGGAAATTGATTAGATGGTTAAATACTTACCACTTCATAAAAAGACACTAGTATTATTGATGGTAAGAATGAAAAATCATTCGATCCCTCTGATTCATTTCTATTTGTGAACTATAACATTTATTCAAATAACTCAACAATAATAACCCTGAAAACAAATAACCACCATTTGAATGAGATATGATAAACTAAAATTTTAATCCAACTACCTAGTTCATAATCTTGAATAATAAAATCACCTCATAGTTATGTCTTAAGATCCAAACACACGATAATCTATTAACTATTTTACCAATGATTAATATTCTATCATCTAAAAAATTATATTCAATATATATCTTCTAAAACAATATGTATAGTTGATGATAATTCCATCATATTTCATATCATTCTTACATAATTAAAAACATGAATATAATTATTCTATATCATTGTTTCAAGAACCAAATTACCATTTCCACTGGTATATGTGATCACAAGTTCTTAATCCTAAAGAAAATCACCAAAATTATATATCATAAATTTTATTATATTTAGAAAAATATATATAAAATTATGATCCATGAGGACTATAAAATGTTCAATATTAAACTCATGAATCTATTAATTTTGAGAAAAATATATTGGTGATAACTCCAACTCATGAGTATAATAATAATATGCATCAGGTTGTAACTATACAGATGAAAACATAATGAGTTCTCTCTCATTTATTAGAACACATCACGGTCCTTATTAAAAAGAATAAAAACATACCTTCTTTGGGACTCTGTTCTAGTAATAAAATAACCACTGCACTCTATAACGTTTAATTAATATTACTTAAAATTTTCATGAGAATGATTTCAGTAAAAAATCCAATTTTTTTATGAAATAATACAGGATTAAAAATCCAATATAAACAAGGTGAAAACCGCCTATGCTAAAAATAAAATCATAAAATATTATTTTACATAAGAATCATTAATATGTGAGTTCCAAGAAATATATTTCCAAATATCATTCAAGTATATTGTATCACCAAAATAAATAATCACATGACACGATATATTAATTCCAAATGTATATAAATAAAAAATTGATATTTTTTATATAATTGATGAATTGGGATTAATTAAAATACCATTATATGATTATTGTCATCTTTTTTCTCTAATTTTGACAAAATAATGATATTATCAATGAACACCATTATAAAATTATTTATAAAAGGTTGAAATACTCAATTTATTCTTCTATAAATATATACAAACTATTACTATATAAAAATCTTGTCACGATGAATTCAAAATTCAAATAGAATTATTATTATGTTTTATTTGTAATTCATTCCTAATTAAATAACTTATGATGATAGTGACATCACAGATTAGATACTTATATCATTTTGGATCCTCTTAATTTATTTAATAGATCATAAATCCTTAAAATTATATAATCTTATTTCAGAATTACGACATCCAATCATCAATAATATATAAAAAAGTCAATAATCTATTTTATTACATAAAAACAAATCAAAGGTGGGGCATAGTGATACAATTGTTCCGGTAAATCCTCAATTTTATATGTCATTAATTTTTATCCTTGACTTTCAATTCTCTTCAAACACTATATAAATTTTTATTCAAATGGTATATACACTTAGTGTATAATTATATAGAAAACTCATTATTACTATATGAATGTAAACATTTATCATTATCTACAAAAATACTAAGAAACTTCACTAATAAAATAGGATAATTCATACACATTTCCCACAATTGGATAAAGAATCACAATTTGTTATTAAAGAATAGAAGATCTATGGCTCAAAACATCACAGACCATTATAATGCTTTTATAAAAAATTAAGACCATATATTTTCCATTCATTTCCAAATAAATCACTCTTTATTAATAATAATAACGATAAAATCATATAAAATATAATCAATCCAGTCCATGATTGATATTATATAATTATATTTATATCAAAAATTGATATGATGATAATTGATCAAGTATTTTAAACAATTGACAATCATCATATACCATGAAAAATCATAGTATATATCCTAATAAAGTAATTAAATTAATTCATATGTTAATTCATTCGATAAAAACTTCTTTACCACATTCCATGTAGGTATAATTAATGAATATAAATAATTGGATTCAATTAAAATAGATGTAAAGATTATAAAAGTGATAAATAATATCATGAACCATTGGTGGCCATTTCACCAAATCATCCTCAACCTCAAAGAGTTACATAAATCAAAAAGCATCCTCCTCCTTATCCCTAAATCCAGTATCCAAAAAAATTATTATTAGACAATAATGATGGTGGATTAAAAGATCCCAAAATATATACTCTTAAGAAACCTCATTAATATAGTTGTCCAAATCATTAGCTAACCTTTTAATGAATTTTTTGGTTCCTTTTATCATTATTATTACTAATAAATACAACGAAATTAGTATACTATTTCATCAAATTATCTTATTTGAAGTAGATCTCCTCTAGAAATTTATAAGATATGGGCTTAAAAACTGATAATATCTTATATCAATGTATTAGAAATACATAATTCCCAAAATATAGCTATATTTTTATGGCCTAACATCTATATATAATTTATATCTAGTTTTTTTAGTAATCTATTTTTATGATAAAATATTAAATATCCTAGAACATGTGAAATTATTCATTTATATCCACAATTAACTTGTATCTATTGTTAAATGTTCTAAAAATAATGATTTTAATCAAATAAGTTCTCTGTCATCTCATATTTTTCCAAAACCTTTATAATGTTATTAGATAAAAGTATAATAGGTTATTTATGAAACTAATATCCTTAACATATCTATATATAATTAGATATAAACTTCTAATCTATTAAAAAATTTATAGAGTAAGAAAATAGTTCCATGAATCTCATGCCAAACCCATTAATTGTGGAAAACCATTATTGGAAAAAAATAACTTTTATTTCATTTCCAATGAATGTTTTTATTACAAAAAAATACTTCATGAAAATGTTATTGAACTGATCACACTAACTTCTGATCACATTTAGATCTAATATGATGTGTTTCATCCATTGTCAAATTGCACCACTTAACTAACTCAATACCAAATGTGTATAACTCTTTTATTTTATTCGAATCAACTACAATGTTTTGTCAACTTTTTACAACTAAATTTTATATAATTTAGAGATATAATATTAATAGTTTTTATTTTAATCTATTGAAATTATTTCATGTTCAACTTACAATTATTCCTTCTATTGGTTTAATCTTGTAATGAATTGTCTATCTCACAATAAAATTCTCCTCTATATTATGTCTATGATAAAAATCAATATGTGAAATTTATATATATATATATATATATATATATAAATAAAGGTACATTAACCCAAGGATAAAACAAGATGTTTGGCAATGCTGTAACATTATTCTATCCATGTGAACCATTATCATATACTCAACACATTAAATCACCATGTCCTAAATGTTACATTATTTATGAACCCATACATACAAAGAAACCATATAATCTATTTTATCATTCCCATTAATTATTGAAATATTGTAAATGACCTTATATAGAATCATAGGGCCCAAATTAACATATAGCTTATTTCCTTGGGATACTTCATATTCTGGGTTCAAAAACATAAATGTCTAACCAAAAAAATTAAATACTCACCAGTAGCATCCCTAACTCTAACATAAAATTTTCTCACAATTCATATTTTCATAATCCATCCATGTTGTGATCCATATTGAGTTATTAATGAAATAGTTAGTGATAGATGAAATTTGATTTAGTATGATAGGGTTTAACAAGTAACATTAATGGTAAATTATTTCATATAAAAAAATTTACCTTTAAATAATCATAAAAAAATAATTTTAATATGAATACATAGAAAATAAATAATCAATAAATAAAAAACAAATTATTAAAATTGTTGAATTTATTTCATGATCACAAATACTAATGTTAATCCACTGAGTTATAATAACAATTAAAATACATATACCACAAGTAATATAAATAAGATGCAATGAAAAATATAACAGTAGTGAAATCATTATGTGTCAGAGCTAAATTCTCATAATCAACAACAACTGCATCCAATTGGATATAAGAATGGTTCCTTTATATATATTATCAATAATCATAACTCTATTAGTTTGGAAATTGAAATTCTATTATTAGTTAGATAAAAACAATGTTCATGTACTATAGTAGCTCAAATATGTGACCATGTAACTACCTAACATAAAAAATATTTTTATTACATAACATTCCCATGATATTCATTGATCTTTATATAGTAAGTATAAATCATTTATAAAAAAATAATTCTATTTATAAAAAAATTTAAAATTTTCCACTATAAAAAACTACGAAACCCATAAATATTTATCAACATTTCCCACAAAATCTGCCCACAGGCCACTATTCTAGTCACATCATGTGTATAAATTTTCACAAAAGCATAGGGAATGAAAATATAATAAAATGGGTGAGTTCAAATTTTTATTAAGGTTAAATAAAGCTGATGAAAATTTAACATCATTCATGAGCATAATATGATCACGTCATTATAATCTTGATATATAATAAAAGTATTCACAACAAACAATAAATCATGAACCATGGAACATGGATTGGCATGAAAAAATACCTAAAAGAGTTAGAAAATATGATCCATGGGGGCATAACTTAAGTATGATAATAAAAAAAACTATGGAACATCATTTAAATATATAATATATATTAGTGTTTGGATGAATTACTTTCATAAACCATAACATCTGTTCCTATGAATATGAGAAATTAAAATGTATAGATGAATAATTATATCATGATATATGATCCTGTGACTAATGAATTAGAGGGAGATATAAGACCCCACACATCATTTAACCACAGATACATGTGTCACTTGAAAATCATTCACTTATCGTACCACAAATAAACAAAGAAATAAATTTGATTTCATAAAAATATCATATAAAAATCATTCAATTATCACATCCTAAACAACCCATGGAAATAAATTGTGTTTCAAAACATTTTCAAATGCATATCATTCACTTTTTATTGCATAAATAATCTATATAAAAATGGTTTTATGTCAATACATAAAAAAGATCCCATGGAAATAAATGGGATTTATATCCCATTAAATTGATTCATAATAGTATATAATTAATAATTTTATTAATAATCATAACATGATAATACATTGGATGATAAATGGGTATCCAATGACCGAAAGTAACATTCTTGATTAATAACATTAAATAAAGACAATAAATTTTAAGGTATTTACACCATATAGATTAAGGTTACCAGGTTAAGATAATAATTTTCTCAATCAATCGATGTATAGAAGCTTGGTGCACACCCTTCAATCAATGGAATATATTAGAGGTTATTTAAAATGAAAATTTAGTTGAAGATAATATATTTATATGAACAATTAATGGTTTTTAGGACAAAGGCATTGATGGATCATATATTTGATATAACAAAATATTAAATAAGCCATCAATTCAAGGAATGTGGGTGGTTGTTATTGAAAACAAACTCAATTCAATAAATTTAAATCGGATGGATATTCACATAGATAAAATATATATTTTCAATAGAATGTCACAAACATTATAATATTAGAAGGGACCAATAATCAAATTTTTTGATACTTAATTTTTATCCCCAATGCTATAAATATATATATTTATTTGATAAAATATTGTGTAAAATAAATAAATTTCCTTTTAATACATATTAAAATATATAAAAAAATATTGCTCAATAATTAAAAGAGATTTTAGAAGAAAAAAATATAACATTGATGTAAAATAAATTCTTACTTGTCAGATCCAAAAGAATCATTTGGAAAGGATAATTGATTTATTCTGAAATTTTTTATTTTTCAAAGGAATATCCAATAGTAGTGACTTTTAAATGAAATTGTTTATATAAAATGTTGAGCCAGTGATATAACATTTGATAATTTAGGGAAACAAACCATGTTAATATTTTGATAATACGTTTGTTTAAACCCCAATTAGTAAACATTGGTTTTAAATTGAAATAAATTTTTCCAAAAAGGGAATATAAAATACCATATAATGAAATATTAATGTGGAAAAACCCAATAACATTTCAATACGAAACATTATTACTAAATGAATTAAAATTGAGTTAATAATGTCCATACAACTAAAATAATAATTTTGTAATATTCCACTTGATGAAGTGGAACCGTTTGGTTATGATATATCCCATGAAAAACAAAAATAAATGATAAATAAAAATTAATGGGTAATAAATACATAATATAATGAAAAAATAGAATAAAACATAAATATATCTAAAATGATGGAATTTAATATGAAAAAACCCTCATGTTTTGAGTAACAATTTAAACAAAATCCCCTTTCAAATTTGAAATCATTGGAATCAAAAAACATTTAAAATAGAACAATAGTTAGATCATCAAAACCCACTAAATATGGTAAAATAAATTAATTAGTTATTAGATACACCATTGTAAATAATAAATGGTCTGTAATACAAAATATTTCTCTAGGGGAGAAAATTGAGATATTAAACCCTTACCTGAATTTCTGATTAGTTGAAATGAACTCTAACCTATTGTATAGAAATTGTAACTACATTATTCACTAATTTAATAAATAATTTCATATCTTCAAAAATTTATAAACTATCCTATTCCATATATGAATATCAGTTAGTTGTAATATTTTTTTATATGATTCAATGTACTATAAATGAGGCTTGAAAAAAAAATATGTTATAATTTAATTCTATGGATGTTTTTGTTATGATCCATAGAGATGAACTTGTATATGAACATGTTATTATTACCCTTAGAAAATGAATGGTGTTATCATAAATAACTAGTAAAATTTTTATATTACAATTTAAAAAACTAATGAAAATCATTTTTTACATATTTTTATAATTTATTAAAAGAAACTAAATTCCCAGAGTTATCCATGAAATAAAGTTATATCATTTTCTAATTAGGTTCTTCAATCAACCCAATCAAGAACATACCATAATTAATGGATGATTATGAAGTGATTTAGCTATAATATAATTATACAAGAAAAATAATTATCTTATTTACAATATATAGTGTGATATATAAAATTTTTATAGCATTATAAAAGTAATATAACATACATGATGTTATTTAATAGTGTTATTAAATTATTTTTTCTCTTAAAATACTAATTTGGACAATTGAATTTACCACAGTTGTTTATTGGTTGTTTTTTTAATAGGTTGTTCAATTTTTATTTCTAAATCCTTTAAAATAACATATAAATAATATTTATCCATTAAACCCACTTTCATTTCCACACATGTAATTGTGAGATGAAAATAAAAATGGAAATTGATTTCTCCATGGAGGAGGTAGTCTAGAAGAGTGAATGGATGATGATTTCATTAAACATAGAATGTGGAAAATATGTAATGATGTAAAATAATTTAGAATAAAAAATAAGACAAAAAATCTCATACATATATATTTAATTCTATAAAATTACCATCCATATAAAACATTATAGTAAAAAAGAAACTCATTGTGTCATGGAGGCATTAGTATGCACAATAAAGGAAAGAAAATTTTATTTTTCTTAGTAGAAAATGGAGAGGTGGCCAATTCTTGTACAATAACTATAATAACATAAAAGTATAATAATTACACAAATTTTAAATTTTAATGGTGTAATGGAATTTGAGGAAGAATAAGTGGATATAAATTAATTTAAAAAAAGGTGAAATTATGAATTTATAACTCATTTATAGATTATATCATTTGCAAAGGGGGTTGATCCTCAGATTGATGGTAGTTTGAGAACAAAAGAAAATCATGAAGGAGGAATAGAATTTTTAGAAGGTTTTTTGTTTTATATTTGGTTGAAATAATTGTCTTGTGGTGTGAGGGGATGTGAGGTTATAATGTTCCCTTTTATATGGGAAAAAGGATGCAATTTTTGTAAACCTTAATACTTTTAGTTAATGGGAAGCCGGTATCATGGAAATTATCTTCAAATTTGAGGAATAATAGAGTGTAAAAGGGATAAGTTCTATCTAGGACTCAACCAATGAATCCCACTAATGGTTTAATTTGTTTCCCTCATTATAATTAGATTTTTTAGTTTTACCATTTCATCATTTACTGTGGTGACTAGTATATACATTAGATAAATTTTCCTTTATACTCATAAAATAAATTGAAATTATTACATAATTTAGACCAACTAATTATTCATAAATATAAATAAGAGTTATATAGATATTAAGATTGAAGAATTTATTCAAGATGTCTCAATTACAATAGGGGTGAATTTTAGATATAAAAACATTAGTTTAAATTAATTAAAACTAAAATAATTCCCAAAACCTATTTATATAAACGAAAAAAATTCGGTCTTGGATTAGTATGATTATCAATGTATCTCAAGTAGATTAATTTATTTATATCAAAGTAAAAAATTTACAAACATAATGATTATTAATATATATTTTTCAATATAGATATTATTATATCGATGTAAAAAACATAATCATAAAAATATTATTAAATTAGATTACAAAATCATATTCAAGTTAGATATGATTAGAATATTATGTCTCATATTCAAAAAAGATCTGATTAGCAGTGTAGATTTTAATTATCGTATTCAGTATCGTTATGTTAAAAATTTTACATATATAAACAATGGAATTAAAATAAATGTATAAAACATGTAACAAAATAATAAAAATGTAATAATGACTTATATTCTACTAAAATGATATTTCTATATTTTCACCTTTTGAGTTAGGTGGATAAAAACATTGCTAAAGTTATCCCTTATTTTATAATTATAAAAAGTATGTCTTTCATTAACAAGGAAATACCTCGATATGATGATCGGATTCTCTGTATTCATATCCCTAACAGACCTCTATCTGATGGATTGGATCTATCAATATTTCCCCACAGGACCTCGATCAATATGGTGATCAGATTCTCTATCATCTTAGACTTGAAGTCCCTCAATCATATTTACATAATCAGACAAACAAATAAATTACAAAAAAATTCTTTGTAAGACAACCTTGTAAGGTTTTCTTAATAAAAACTCCCTCTAAATAAATATAAGAGACTAAGAACAAGTTCTTCATGCATTTTAAACTTTAAAAAAATTGAGGGAAAAATGGAATCATAGTCTTCAAACTCATCAAATGTCTCAGTATTTATAGGAATCCTTCCCAATGGTCATGAATTTCTTTCAAAAATCCTATTTCTCTGAGTTTTTCTCAACGACTAGGTTACTAGGCACTTCAAGGGATCTGTTATAACAAATTGTCCTACTTCATATTGATTTACACCACTATAGTGTAAAATAGATTCCTTATATTATAAATCAGTTTTCCATATTCAATATTTTAAACTAGGTCAGTCAAATTAAAATTTTTATATATATCATTAGTAATATCTTTATAAGTATGAAGATAATGATTTTCAGTTTCGATATCAGTCCAATTAAAATAAATCTGTTAGTACGAAATACAATATAGAAAGTCTTGTATCAGATATAAGAAAAATGAATATGATATTTATCATATCTGTACACATTACAATTATCATATAAAGAAATTTATTTTATATTCATGAATAATTTAGATTTATTTCTAATTACGGTAAAATTTTATGATTTCTACAAAATAAATCTTAAATTAGTTGGACATAAAAATTTAGTAAAGTAATTATAAATAATTTTTTGTGATTTCCAAAAAAAAGGAATAGAAATGTTATATGTAAAAATAATGACTCAAAAATCACCGAATTTTATGAAATCACAAAAAACAAAAATTAATAGGAATAAAAAAATAATAATTTTAGTCCATGACTTTTTATAAACATAGTATTTAGAAATAAAACCTGATATTTAACTCCCCTAGATTTATACGTTTTTTAGATACTATAGAGAGAATTATAAATATCATAGAATTCCTTTAGGGCAAAATTTCTCCTTAAGAAATAAATTTTACTCCATTTTTTAATATCTCCCCCTTACTAAAAGAAATCACCTTTTATAAAAAAATTACCACTTTATTATTTTCAAAAAATTTGGTGACAATGTATGTATTTTTTGAAAAGTTATAAGAAAGAAACTTGTATGAAACAACAAAATCAATTAAATATTCATCAATAGAAAATTTGTAAGAATATTAGACCAATCATATTGAAGAATAGTTTAGACAATTATATTTGGATAGAAAATTAGTTCATACTGGAGAAAAGAAATTATAAAGTTCTATCGATCGAAAAATTACTAGAAGAGTCATTAAAAGAACTAATCATTCTCTATTAGGGTTTTAAAAAAACTTTACTTTCTTGAAATTATTGTTCTCTTTATTCATTTTGGATTTTACACTATGATTACTTACCTTCATCTAATTGAATTCTTCCAAAACAATCTTGATTTTATATTTTAGAAAAGAAACATCCTCTTAAAAAAACAAATTCTTCACATTTCATTATTCCAATCCCTTAATTTGATATATAAAGGACCCACTTCTTCAGTCTGGTTATTTGTCTGGTCTTTGATTTGTTCATAGAACCCTACCCTTTCAGCCTTTTCCTTTTCTAATTGAGTAAAGGAATTGTCTGATTTCACAGTCAACATATTAAGTTCTGGATTCTGATCTTATTGAGATCAAAATTTAGTATCAACTTCGTGAGACCATTTTAGCATTAAATTGCCTGATCTTTAATAGGTAATAGAGAGTTCTTGTATCATTTTAAGATCATCCTAAATATAAACAACTGATTATGTTTTCATCTTTAGTGAAGATATTTTTTGAGAAAGGCTATCCTGATTCAACTAGCCTCTTACTTCTAATCAAATAAATAAGGAATTATTACTTCTAATATTTTCCAAGAGTGAAAAATGTAACCAAATCATCTTTTAGAAATTATTCCTACTAAATCGTAGAATTCTGGATTAGGATGAGGAACCTTTGTCTGGATTGTACCAATAATTTCATATTTCCATTTTTTCTTTTAAAACATAGAAAAAACTTCCTACTTATAAACTTTTCTAGTAGTATGTTTATCCTCTGAGATTTCCATAATATCTATATCTACAAAATTAGGATTTTTTGAATGTTCAGTCCTTGAAATTTAATTATCCTCACTCATATTATAAGAATCGTCTTTTCTAATTTTTCTTGATTCCGCTTATGATATTTTTTGATAAATTTTCTTTAAAAATTATAGGTATATCTAATAAGTATGATGTTGATGAGGATGAATCTGATGAATTTTCAGATTAGGTTCCTTACTCATTAGTTTATTCTTTCACTTTTTTATCCACATATTTTTTAACCTCCTCTTCACTTCTTTCCTCATCGACATAATCTAAACCTTCATCTTCATGTTCTTCTTATTTTATTTCATGACATTATTTTTCATCGTCTTGGGTATCATATTCATATAAGACATTCTATATGTAATCTTTAGAAAAACCAAAAATTTCATTAATAAGTTCTTCCACAAGTTAGTGAGATTTATTAACAATTTTATCCAGTTGAAGTTGGTACCAATTTCTTTTCTACTAAAGGAGGATCCAATTGTTTTTCCTATGTGACTTCTAGATGATTATCTTGATAAATTTGATTATTTTTTCCTTCTTAGAGAGTAATATTAGAATGATCAATGTATGTTTATTGGAAAAATAATCCTTCATCTGGGTAAGATTATGACATGAAAAAAAAATCATTCCTGATGTAATTTCTAGTCTTTTTGAAAAATCAGTACACAAAAATATTTTTATAATCACTAAATTTTATTATTATTTTTAGATTCATTATCAAGATCATTAAAACCATTATTTTTAATGGCCATAAACATAGCATGGTCATATCTAATTTTAGGAAGGATAAGATTCTTGTTGTCTTTTAGTCTTATCCATTCCATAAAAATATCTTCAGAAACATACTTTCCTTTCTTCTTCATCTTTAATTCAATGAAAGGATAAAATTCATATTTTTTCTTTATTATTTTTCTTATAAAACATATTATAAAGATATTCCTTAGTTACAATGGTTTCAAATTTATCATTAAACCTTTCTTAATTTTCATCTAATAGAAACCTCAACCATTTTAACGAATCATCACTAATAAAACAGACATTCTCCCAAATAGCATGATATTTGCTTTCAAAATTGAAAAACATTCAACATTCGAAAATCATATTAAATATGAAGGATGGGAACACAATAAATTTTTACTTGATATTATTATTCTTAACATTTGAATAATCAAAAGAACAAATTCCACAAGGTCAATCATCCTCCTATTGACCAAATAGTGCAATAAGAAAATGTTTGTTACATTTAATGTATCTTAGTCTCTTTTCTTTTTGATTAAAAATACTTTCTTCCCATAAAACATTGAGATTATTTTCTAGATTAATATAGGAAACTTTTTTAATACTTTGTTTATCAGAAAACAATGAATCTTCCAGTCTACATTTGAAAAAACTTCCAAGAGCATCTAGAAATATGTGATAAAGAAAATGTTCATATACTCTAGATGGTAGTCCAAATTGTTCTAATAAACTACTTGTTGAGAAATTTTTAATCCTTATATACAACCTAAATGAATATTTTTCTTCTTGTTAGATGAACATTTATGAAGCATAAAATTCATGAATGATATCAGGGTAAGCCTTTTCAAATTAAAGATCTTTTTTTTCACACATATCAATTCCCATTATTTAAAATTAATATATTTACTTATATTAGAATTGTATTTGTTAAAGAGTTCCCTTTTCACTAACCTTTCCTTAAAGACAAACCACTTTTCGTAATCATGTTTCTCATCCATCGAAGTAATGATGAATACGATCTACTAGATGGAAAAAAATGATGTTAGTCTAGAAAACAATTATGCAGAAACCGTTCAGTGAAAAATCACTTGATGAACCGATGTGAGATATGGGAGGTCCCTCCTTATTTGTGAAATGGAGATAATATTCATTCTTCTAAAAGAGATTCAATGATTAAGATGAAGATATTTGATTTTAATGTTGAAAATCCACCGAAATATCATTATGGTTGTTGTATACACTTGAGAGTTTTCAAAAAGGCTTATTGTATTGACAAATAAACAGAAAACAATATTTTGAAAAAAACTAAATTGTTTTTTAAATGAAACAATATAAACAATCATAATTAATCATAATGGAATAGTGAAAAATATTAAAATATAATAAAGAATACATTTTAGAGTATAAAGCTTCTTCGATATGTATAAAATGTTCTTATTTTAAAAAAATAAAATAAATTCATTACAATAGTTTGAAAAATATTGAATATGATAGGTTTTTACAATAACAAAATAAAGAAGATAACACTGACTATTATTACGATAAAATCTAGTCATAAAAATTGATTTAAACCACTACTAGAATCTAAAAAATTATAAAAATTTGAGTCCAAATAATTTGTAAATTTTTTGGTGTCCAATTTTTTTTAGGAATACTAAAATTGGAACATTAATATGTAAAATATGATTATGGAAAACTTATTAAGAATTTTTTTAAAAAAATAAAAAAAATTAAAAAACCTATAAATGTTGAAAAATAAAATATATATGTACACCTCTTATGAAAAGAAGTATCATAATATAAATATATGCATAAATCAAGAAGAAGATTTGAATTATTACATTACATTAATCCATCCTAGCTACTGTTTAATGTATTTAAATCGATCAGAAGCTATGTGTTTTTTAAAAATACTAGAAAGTTGTTATTGCATTCTGATGAATTGTAAATTGATATGACCTTTAAATCTGTGATATATATGAAATATATTCCTAATATCTATGTGTTTTTCATGGGAGTGATGTGTAGGGTTCTTACATAAATCAATTTCACTAGTGTTATCAATTTGTATTTGAGTTGTTTAAAAACTCATCCCATAATTAGTAAGTATGTGTTACATCCCCAATATTTGAGCACAATAACATACTACTTCTATATATTCAACTTTAGTAGTTAAAAGTGATACAAATATTTGTTTCTTACAATACCAAGAAACTATTAAATATTAAAAACATTGACATATTTTTGATGTTATTTTTCTATAAAGTCTACAACCACCAAATTCAGCATCTGAAAATCTTTCTAATTCAAAAACACTTTCAAAAGAATATAGAATTACTAAATCCATAGTTTCCTTAAGATAACAATTTTTTAAAAGCTTCATTATATGAATATATTGGTTTTTTTAATATGTAGCACATATGAACACTGAAAACATTGAATCAGGATGAATTTCTATTAAGTAACTTAAACTTCCAATCGTACCACTAAAAATATTTTGATCGATTAGTTTCCTAGCCACATCAAGATATAACATATTCCATATACCAATAAGATTACTAATACTTTTAGTGTTATCATATTCAATCTTTATAAGATTAACTTCTCGATAATTATGTGGATATATATTAGTTCGTTTTAGTTTTTGATATATATGAAAAGCTAAAAATTTTGTTAACCCAGCCATCATACTCATATCAAACTCCAATTTCAAAAGATCCACAAGAGAATCTGTTAAATAATATTGAGTTGATCCAAATATACATTCATCAACCAAGATTTGCAATGTTATACTTTGTAATTATCCTTCTTAATAAAATGAGTTGGATCTATGGTTACCATAACAATTTTTTTATAACAAAAATCCTAATAATATGTCATATCAAGCTCTAAGGGCTTATTTAAGTCCATATAATGCTTTGGTATGTTCATAAAGGTATTGAATAAATATTTTGTCTAAAAATCAAGTGGTTGTTCAAAAAAATTATTCTCAAACATATTTATAAATAAAATCACACTTTACAACCATTCGAAAACATTTTAAATTAAATGATGCTGCAATAAAAAATATAACACGAATAGATTCAAGTAATTATACCTAAGAATAAGTTTCTTAATAATATTTTCCCTTTTTTAATCATATCATTTAGTAAAAAGTATTTATATATTTCTAATAAGTATTCCATAATAATTACACTTATTTTAAAAAACCATTTTACTCCAATTATGGATGTTTCATTAGGTTGTTCAACCATGGTCCAAACATTTTTGCGCTCAATTTACCTAATTTTATCATTTGTTTCCTTAATCATATCCTAATAACTTATAGCCTCATAAAGATTCTCAGGTTTGAATTAGGAAAGTAAAGGCATATGATCTATTTCATTTTTTAAATAACATCTAGTCCTAACAAGTTGGTCAACATCTTAAATGATATTATCAAAAGGATGATTACTTAAAAAAATGATTTTGTGGGTTTTGTAAAGATTTTTCATCAACATAAGGTTGAAAATATTCTGGATTAACACATCAGAAATTATTTATTTCATATTATTCATATAGTAATGTTTTGTAACAGAGGTTCCGAATATGTTTTTGAAGACACGTCCAAGGAGGATGTTGGTTCGTGTTGTTTAAAATTAAAAGGGCTAGAGTCATTAAATTTAACATGTAATGTGTTCTCAATAGTATATGAATTTTTATTAAAAAATATATATTGATTATAATTATTGGAATAACCTAAAAATGATACTTCATTCAATTTGGGTTTGAATTTTTGTATGTTTTCTTTTTTATTCAAGATGAATACCTTTCATCAAAAAAATATGAAGTATGAACCATTTGGTTTCCAAATATTCCATAACACATAACATATTTAATTATGAAAATGACTAATTAAAACATGATTTATAGTTTATCTAGTAATACTAACATCTTCTTCGGAAAATATTTAGTAATTTTTTATTCTCGGAATATGGTTCTTGTTATTTATTGAATAATAAAATTTCGTCATTATAAAACACCATTTTACTAAGGAGTTTAAGGAGATGAAAAGTAATCATTAATGTATTTTATAATAAAAAAAGTTTTGAACTCAAAATTTACAAATTTCACACCATGATCACTAGGAATAGTTAACAATTGAAGGTTTTTCTCATTTTTTACTTTGGTTACAAATGATTTAAAATAAATAAAGGCTTTGGAGATCATTTCTAGAAAAAAGGCCCATGGATATATAGTGTAATATTAAACTAGAAAAATACCAAATACTGTCCTTTAATAAATCTATTTTGTGTAAGACCACATAAATCCATATACAGTAACTGTAAATCATTATAAGTTAAAATTTCTCAAATATATTAAAAACTATTCTTATGTTTCATTATATATTGACATGGATTACAAAATTTTGAGAAATCAATCCTAAGTTATGGTAGATCCTTAACAAGTCTTTTCTATGTGGACATACATAACATTATAAGGTTATAGTGTACTAACTTTCTATACCATAACAAAGATAAATCATTCATTGCACTAGGTAAGGTTAAATATGGGCTCCTCTGGATTTTCTATGTTAAGAGTATAAACATTCTCATTCTGATTGGAAGATATAATGTATTTATCCTTGGAATTAGGTACTATACATTTATCAATTCTAAAATTCAAAAGAAATACGTCATAACATAATTTAAATATAATTATAAGGTTTTTATTATGATATTTTAAAAATAAAATATTTTATATCAATGATTTACCAAGAAAAACAATACCACCTATACTAATAATCTCTATTTTATCATTATCTCTGAAGACAACATTTCCACCTGTTATCTTGATAATATTTTCAAATAAATCATAGTCTCCAATAATACTTATAGAACACCCACTATCCACATAACATTTATTTTTTTGTTGGTACTACCTTTGTTTTCCTGAAAACAAAACAATTTGACTTTTGGATCCCAATCCTTCATGGGATCGCTATTAGAAAATAAAATCCAGGGTAAAAATAGTTCTTTAAAAAAATTATGCATTAAAAAATCCTAATGATTGTATTTTATTTAAGGAAACATTTTTATTCTGGTGACCAACACTTTGTAATTTTTAATAAAATTGTTCACTTTTTGGAACAAAGTAAGTGTTATTAAAAAAATGGTTTTTTTAGAAAATAAAATCCAATAAAATATTTATTATGATTTATTTGTTTATAAATATTATTGAGATTTTCTTTAAAAGTGGAAAATTTTGATAAATTTTTCATGAGGGAAAATTTTCAATCATTTGTTTAACAAGTAAATCCTTATCCTTAATATCAATAGTTTTGGGATTCAATTTATCAAAAATAATTTTTAAGTATTATTTTCTAGAAAGGTAATTTTCTAAATAATATTAAATATATTTTTTTTCAAAACTTTTCCTATCAAGATATTTAAAAATATTTGAGAATTGTTTTGTTAAAAAATTAATTATCAAATTTTCCTTATCAAGTTATTTAATAACTTTAATATTTTAAATTAAAAAAATTTTATGAAAATGAGAGACTTCATTTTAAGAATATAAAGAATTATATTAATTTTTTTTTAAATATTTTCCCTCATTGTATTTTGTGTTGTTCAAATTTTTGGAATCAAATAATTTTCACTTAAAGGTATAATTTTAAGGTTTCCAATAGTGTGTACCTTATCCATTAACCAAATATTTTCATTGGATAATCTTTCCTGAATACAAATGTTCCTCTGTCTGGAGCATTCACTATCAGTAGTATTATATGAGGAATCTTCCCCACTTGTACTCCAAGAATGATTAGATTTAAGGTATTCCTTTTCTTTGTACTTCTAATAAATTTCCTAATTTATATCAAAATTCATGTCCTTCTATATTTTCCTTTCAATGTTGAACAACCTGATATGATCTGTCTAGATTTGATAAACACATAACAACTAACTTTAGAATCATTATTTTCATTTCTTACCTTGTTATGTTTCTAATAATGATAGTAAAAAATTTATTTCCAACTATCTTGTTCATCCATTAAGAATGATTGTCTATTTCAATTTTTAGACTCTTCAACACTACTATAATCTGATTTTATAGTAACCATTTTCTTTCTTGAACTTTGTCCAGTTCATTAATATTATTATGAATTATAGGAATACTGAAAGAAACACCTTCATTATTTTGTTTGATTTTTCTACATTTATTTTGTGTCTTCATTCATATTGAATCATGAATCCAATAAAATAATATAGTGTAAGTCTATTAACAATTCTGGTTTCATCAACAACAGTTTTTTTATTCTAATTATTTTGGAATGATATCAATGATTTTATCAAAAGTATTTTCATCATTTATTCATTTTCACTAATAGCTTATAGAATATTAATAATTTTCTTGTATCTCTAATGCATCTTTGAAAAAAAAATCTCTAAGTAAATATTTAAAATCTTGTTAGTCAGATATTAACATAACTCTTCTAGTTTCAACAACTTTTATAGTTCTAATGTGTGATTATTCAAACTATTTCAAAATACAGTTTGATTATTCAAATAATGAAATTTCACTATATAATTTCTATACATTGATCATAGAGAATTATTTATCACTATATAATTAATATGATTTTATTTTTTCCCAGGACATGTAAAAAAATATACTTCATTATCAACAATTTTATAATCACCAGTTAGAGTGACAAAATTACCAATTGTTATGTTAATTAAATATTTCTTCATTCTATCCCTCCATTGATCACAATCATCACCATAGAAATTTGGTGGTATATTGGGATTAATATTATCGATGGAACTAATATTAATTCTATCTATATTTTAAAAATAGATACGAAAATTATTTTCAACAATTCACTTTAGTGTAGAAAATATTTATAATCAAATAGTTTATAAAAAAATTTATAAAAACCCTACAATTGCATAGAATATAAAATATTGGAATGTATTTGAGCAGTGGAATCATACTCTGATTCTAATTGATGGATATCAATATGTATTATATTGATATTAGGAAAAAATAATTTATTCAAGATGTTTCAATTACACGGGGTGATTTTTAGATTTGAATTCTTTAGATTAAAATAATCCAAATTAAAAAAAAATCACAAAACCAATTTATATAAATATATTATGTTTTTTATGGGATTAATCCAATTATAAGATTATCATAATCAAATATATTTTGATATATCAAATTAAAACAATTAAAAAATTAAATCATATATATATTTCATATTTATAGTGGATATGAATATGTGAGAGAAAAAAAGGTAATAATATAATATACGATTAAATTAGAGTAAAAAAAATTATTCGAGGTTGATACTATTAAAATTGTATCACTCGGATTTATAGAAGATTTGACTAGTTGTATATATTTTATTTACTGTATTCACTATCGTTATTACAAAACTACTGCATACATTCATGGTGGAATTAAAAAAAATATTTTTAAAAAAGTAATATAATAACGATAATTCTACAATGAATTATTGTTTTTTAAAATGTAATATATCACTTTTAATCATTAGCATAAGGTAGCCATAGACCATGGATAAAGGTTTTACATGTTTTATCTATATAAGAAATTAGGTACTTCCCTGACAAGTAAAGACCCCAGTATTATGATCAGCATCCCTGTCTACATATACTTGGAAGCCCATGATCTGATAGATTGTCTCTATATTCATTTACTTGTAATACCTACATAAATAAAATGGTCTCATTATCTGTCTTCCTATCCATAGAAGCCCTCGATCGTATTCACATAGTGAAAAGTAAAAAAATTACAAAACAATTATTAAGAATAAAACATTATATTTTTTTCATAAGAAATACTCTCCCTAAATAAATACAATATAATAAGAACTAGTTGTTAATGAATTTTATACATTATAGAAATTGAGAGTGAAATGGAATCATCACCATGGTACCCCAAAAATAAAATGGTATTTATAGGAATTTTTCTTAATGGTAATTTTTTTCGAACGGTCATATTTCTATTTTTTTCGCAACGAATTAGATACCTGAAACATCAATGTCTCTTTTATAACTAAATTTCACACATCATACTTATTTAAACCAGTACAGTTTAAAATAATTTCCTTATATTAGAAATTAGTTTTCCATATTCAGAATTTAAACTAAGTCAGTCAGATGGAATTTCTTAAATATTTCATTTTGATGATCATTATAATTACGAGTATGATGATTATCATTTTTGGTATATGTCCAATTATAAAGAACATATAAGTACTAAAGAAAAGACATAATGTATTATATCTAATTTGATAATGTTTAATACAATATTTATCTTATCCATACCCATTACGATAATCATAATAATGAAAAAAAATTTATATTCATGAATAAATTAGAACAAATTCTCTGTATGGTAAAATTTTATGATTTCTGAAAAACATTTTAAAAATATTTTTACATAAAAATTTATTAAATTAATTATAAATAAAGTGTTTATGATTTCCCAAACAGAAAATAAAATGACATGTTTGATGTAAATATTCTAACTCAATAATTGAAAATTTTAAATCCTTTGTAATTTGTTCAATTTATAAATGTTATGAAAGTCATTTTTAATATATTATATTAATAATTTTTTAAAAAGATAATTATAGAAAAAAATATTCATCAGTTTATAAAATAATAATTGTTGGATTGTAAAAAAAATTATATATTTTGAAAAAAAATATTTTTTCTTGAAAACTGATTTCTTAAATTTCCAAATCTTACTTATAGATCCATAATTCCATTCAATGCATGATATTTTTGATAACGGATTATTTTTCATTTCATCATAAAAACAATCCTCCTAGAACAAAACTAAAATAATACCGTAAGTTAATAATGTTATGATGAATCCAAGAATGAATGTTATTTTTTCAATTTAATATTCCATAATATATAAATTTATATATTAAATAAAATTATAAATAATATCAAAAAACTATTTTTAATTAAAAAATACTAATTTTGTTCATAAAATTTGTTCATATTATTAGTTTATATAAAATCGTAATTTAAATAGAATTAATAAAAATATATTTTATTTTATTACCATAATTATTTAAAAATAATATACATAATATTCTTTAATAAAAATTACAATCCAGGATAAGATGTATTAAAAAACAAAATTAGGAGTTCAGTTAATTTTTTTCAAATAACCATTATACATATAAATATTTTTTTAATATAATTCAAAATTTTGTAACATATATTAAATCTAACTAATCCAATGGTTTGGTTTTAACAGTCTAAACATATCATTATTTCATTTTGTTTTGTTTTTCATGTGGTGAATGATATCGAACACTTTGTTATTTTAAAGAGAATTTATAGCATAATCTCAGGTCATTATAAGTACAAGGGACTCCTTATGGAATTTTATATTATATTGTGGTTTCATAAATTTTTCAATGCATTTTGGATACTTTAATTTTTAAATTTCGAAAAAATAATTTCTGTGAAAACAAGATATTTTTGAATATATTCATCTCAATGTTTATTCAATGTCTTATTTTTTTTTTGAATTCAACAAAAATCTAATAAAACTGTGATATTTTAATAAAATAGGACTTCTAAACATGAAAAATATATTATATCTTTTAATATATTGTGTATCAAAATAATTAACCACCTTATGAAACCTATTGAAAAAGTTATATTAAAATAAGATTCATTTTTTTTCTTTAAAATAATTTTCACATTATATGTGTTTTTACATTAAAATTAATTAATATCACATTTAGAAAAAAAAAATTATAAAATTAACTTGTTATTTTATTTTTATACATCAAAATTATACAAATATAGATTTTTTTATTTGTCTAAAATAATTGATTTTCAGTTTAATTGTAACATAATAAAGTTTTTTCTAACACCCAAGAATTAGTGACTATATCAAGATGTAAACGTAACATATATAATTAAATATTAATTATAAAAACATATATATGGAGTGATAATAAATTTTTACATACTATGTCAGACCGAGATATCCCATCTTTAATATTTGGAAAATTTATCAATATTTTTAAAGAAAATTAATTTTTAGTTGATTTCCATTAATTAATTTTTTACTGGGTGAAATTAGATTTTTAATTTATTTTAATGTTACATAACTATAATTTTTTTAATAATAAACTAATTAATTTCTCTAAAATTTTCATTTTTATAAAAACAAATTATAAACATTTGTGTATAGAAATACACATTTACTAAAAATATATTTTTACATGTTACATGTAGAAATGTGATACCCAATTTTTATAATCATTATAAATTTTATTTTATAAAAGTTATTTAATATTTCAAGTAAATATGTTCAAATTATTTAATAAGGCCAATTTTATTTTTATGAATTAAAATTATATAACTTTGTTAAGAATTAATTACCATGATAAAAAAATAAAATGTAAAAAATATAGAAACAAAAACTATAATACTTAAAAACTACGTTAGAATGAATGGCTCAGGGATTATATAAATTACCTCATCCATCACTCCATTTTTTCCACATTCCCTCCACATTCAATGTGACAAATTTCTATATTTATATTAAAAAGTTAGTTTCAAAATTTTAACTCCCTTCACCTATAAATGATCACACATTCATCCCATTTATCAACTCTATATAAATATTTTTCTTTTAAAAAACTATTCCCTGGACTCTTATGAACATTCATACCATAACTCATAATCCTAGGGCATTCCAAAATTCCAAACGATCGAGCCTTAAGTTTTTACCCAATAGAGAACTACCAAACATTGTGATCATTTTCTCAACCATGCTCTCTTAGTTCAATTCATCTTCTATACCATCAAGAATATTCTTTACTATAATGGATGATAACATCTCTATTGTGAATATTATGATAGCTTTAATTTTAATCAAATATTATTTTTATATATTCTTCGGAAAACATTCAAAAATGAATCCATCGTAATGTGTACTTGTGAACTATCACATCCATTAATGATATAATTCATTTTCATCACTTATTTAATGTATTAATTTTTTTATGAGGTATTTATCCTTTATTTCATAGTTTGAATATTCATTTATATCCTTAAATTTATGAATAATTGATTAAAAAATTTCTTGGCAGTGTTTGGGGCTTCTATGGAGCTCAGAACTCTTGCAATTTGAGAAACAACATGTGGCTCAAGGTTGACTCATGGTTAGTATTAACATTATAGTTCAACCATGTGGCTCAACCATGTGTATTCGTAAGAGAACGTACATTGTTAGTTTAATATTGAATAGGATAACGAATGGTTGTGATGGGTACTCTATAAAACAACAAAGTGGTGCAGGTGTTGTGCATGGTTTTCCCAAACCGTGGGCCTAGCCCGCACACTTAGGGTCACATAAACAGTGGATACTGGTAGTTGGCAGCAGGTTTGGGAACAAAATGCACCCAATCATGTTATCTATTAATAAATATTAAAATTATTATTTTTCCCTCAATGCTTATTAAGATTTTATTCTTTTTCCATCCCTCAATTCTTGAGAATCCTCTCCCAATCATTGAGATATACAATCCCCTTTTAACCTTAGATTTGAAATCTCTCCCTCATATTAAATATTATTTAACAATCATCTATCATGTTTTTGTCCAAAAATAATTTCTTTAATATGTTATGTTACATTTTTGTTTTATCTCACTATATTCAATGATATTTCTAGGAAATGTAATGTGCCTTATATTCAGGGTATGAAACTATTATTCTGATTTCATTTGAAAAAGGTTAAATAAGAAGATGATACTAGATGAGTGTTCCTCTACCACCATAATTTATGTGGTATATACAATTTCCCTCAATATCACACCCATTTATAAATGATTATATTATGATACATGCCAAAATCTATATGTTTTTTCATGTAATTATAAAATCTGTTATTTAAAATGTGGTAACTATGATCTAGATCATCATATGATACATGTTGACCTTGTTGAAGGTTGGAACGTCAGCAAGGATCACTACATTGGGTGAGTCCTTATATACATGATCCTTTTACACGCATTACATGTGTTGGCATGACATTTAAAAGGTAATTTTATTAAGTAATAATAAATGAACAATTGTGATATGGTATGGAAATTACCTTTCACTTTTACTATTATTATTTATGTACATCATGATTAAAATATATAAATGCACATATTATAATTTTTCATTTATAAAAGAAAAGGTAACATCTTTATTTAAAAGGTGTGGTAAAGAGAAATTGAGTAACATTTAGCTTCAAATTCATTATAAATAGTTCAAATTGAATATTGATTATTTTTCTTTTAATGTAATGGTTAGACTTTACCCAATTATGGATTTATGAGGTAATGTCTTGAGTACTAATAGGTTTACACAATGATTCATTAATATGGTTCCCAAGGGAGATACCCACCTTGGAATTTGTTTTCCACCTTATTAATATAACAACACCACTTGGTAGTACTAATTATTCATTCACTTTATATCCATAAATTATAATTCCTTAGATTATTTCCTTGGATTCATCTTGATGTCTTTGGATATGAGACAACATGGATCATCACTTTTGGTTCTAGTCATTCTTAGATAGTGATTTACAATAAATATACAACAAGGTTTCTGTAAATGAGTTTTTTCTAGTGAAATTATACCGGTGTACCACTCAGATAACACTTTAACTCTTTTAGATTGGATGCATGGTTATTATTATCAGCTAGACTGACCATCATATGTAAAGAAGTACATGGTTTCACATGGGTTATTAAATTATTATTATTTTTATATGGATTCACTTCTCATATTCTTAGGTCATGGCTTATTAGAGGTTAACTATTCATAGCCATCCATAATAGGCAAAAATCGATATATTCGATTGGAATTCCATGAGGCTCCCAAGTCTGAGATGGTTATTTTTTTACATATTCATTCTTCTAATTATAATTTTACCTTCACACATATAATTTTAAACTCAAAAACTATATTTTTTATATACTATTTTAGTTGAGGCCAACATTGATTTACTCATAGACTGTTTGGGGTGTCGATTGATAACTAGACAGACTTCATGGTTTCAGGTCAGGACTAGGGGAAGTGTCCAGCTATGCATGATTGATTAATGTGATAGGATTGTATATCTTTTTATTGGACCGATAATATACTTTTGATCCAATAATAGTTTATACTAATTTTTAATTCCAGGTATGTTATACTTCATGTATTGATGTGGTCATATTTCCAATTTTTGTATTGTCTCATGAAATCATCATCATTTTCACATGACTTAGTTTCTGTGGTCATTAAATTGTTCATTATGTCTAGATGATTTAAATACACTACTCATATTATTTTTTATTATTTAACATTTTTATCTATAAAAAACTATTCCATAATGATATAATCTGACCAATGTTCATAGTATCCCCCTGGAAAAACCATGGACCGAAGATGATAGATGATAGCCTTTGGCCTAATGGGAGGTGAGATTGAGTCCATGTGGCCAATTGAGTTTAGTTACATTGGATTGAACCTTGTATAAGATTTCAAAAAGTGGTATACAAGCCTTTAATTTTTTCATACTATTCTGGAAAGAATATAAAGTAGATTTGGACAGGATTAAACTTTTTAATAAGCATGTTCATGTGAGAAGCTAACCCTAGTATGGGGAAAATACAAATTTCATGGGTTGATATTTGATATAATAGATTATTTTTATTATAATGGTATTGATGACACCATTTGGTGAGACACAATATTCATTATATTTTTTATCATTTTGAATTTTACCTTTTCTCTTTTCCTGGTATGGAAAATATGTAATGTCTTAAGAATCATTATAGAAACATAAGTATTGGTATGTCATGAATTATTACATGTATTGGTTACTTGAAAAATGAATTTCTTTCTATATATTCCTTGTGAATAAAAATTTATATTTTGTATTGTTATAATGTTAATTAGAGGGATCAAATAATTTAAATAATGAAGTTTTCTTCATTATCCTAAATAGGTATTTCCTATGATTTATTATGGTGGAAGCTAAATTAACCAATTATATTTATTTTGATACATAGAACATTATTCACATTTTTTGAAACGTTAGTAGGATTAAATTACATGAAAGTAAATTTCAATTTAAATAGATTGTGTTCCTATATAAAATTGGAATGGTGATCCAACTAATTGAAGCATCAAAAATATTGGTTACTGTTACATGTAGTACGATTTGAAACTTATAAAGTGTAGGTCATTAAAACTTTTCAATGAAATATGCATATAACTGGACCTTAATATTTATATGGATACAATTTTTAAAACATATAAACATTGGAGTTATAAAATTCAAATATAATTAGTTTCTCTTAAATAGGGAATCCAATTACAACTTAAAAGTTGTTTTCCTCTATTATTGTTACTTTAAAATTCATATACCATAACCATATAATTAATGGAATATTACCAATATCCTAAACATAGATCTTGGTAGTTGGGATAGTATTTTTTGGGTAGATAACCCTTATGTTTAACTTTAGTTATGAGAAATTCTATATTATTTTTTTAGATTTCTGTGGTGTGTTTCTATAAATTTTTTATATAAGCCTCGGTGATGGCCTTGGGTTGAACGCTAGGAAGTTGGTGATTACTAAAATCATGATTGCGGGGATTAAACTAGTCGTAGGGTCATAAGAGGTACATACCATTTTACCTTTTGTTATTTTTGAACTAGTAATTAAAACTCATTTTTATGATGGTTTTCTATGATTTGTGTGGTCTATGGATGGACATGCATGACCTACACTGACTATGTTATAGTTGATGAGGAAATTACAACAGTATCACCAACCGGATTTCTCTCGAGAGGGTGGCCCCAATGCTATTGAATCTTGTATAGAGGCCATATCATCTATACTTCATCATTTAGAGATTCCTACTGGAAGGATGGTATATCCCACCTCTTATATGATTCGAGTCACTATGAACTGCTGGTGGGATGTGCTAAATTAGGATGATCATCAAAAGAATATTGTTAAGTAAGATTTCCAATATCAATTTAGTTATTTATTCTTTCTAAGGAAACTAAGATCCAACCATGTAAGTTTGTTTATACACATAGAGTTGGGGAATGTGTACATGATGGATTGTTTTGTAAATTTCATATATCTTCAATGATTTTCACCTTCTTTTTCTGGTGATTAGTTACCTAATGTGATGTGTTTTGTGCATGGACTCCATTATTCCATCCAATATTAGGAAAATAGATCTGAATGACAACCATTTAAAAGATATTTTACCATGCCATTATTACAATGAGTAAAATTAGGTAATTTTATGGTATATTATATGGTGGTTCTATACCAAGGGAGGGTGGTTAATATAATGGAGGGAAGCATCATCTAGTAGATTCTAAATAGGGAAAGGCAGCCATGTATTCAAGATAGTAGTTATATTATATGCCATCTGTGGGGGTGACCGTATCTTGTAAAACCTCAATGCTACCGATAACCTATTGAGTGATGACATTTTGAAAAAATAAGAAATATTCTATGATTTTCTTGATCCTTATCATCTAGTCATAGTGGTAGATGATCAATGGCATCTCAATATTCTAAAGGAGGATTAGTATCCTTGTTTCAGTCAGGGATTTAGTTTACCACTGACCATATAAGCTAAGGAGGTGTATGTGGTTGAGGAGGCTAGACCTAGTATGAGAATAACCATTTGAGTGGACCTGCTCAAGGTGTTAACGTTGTAGATAAAGGTTGGGAATCATGAAAGATATTTTTAGTGTATCCTATACCTAAAGAACAAGGAGTCAGAATATCTATAATCTTAGTTATGATCTTAGTAGCCTATACATTGGTATCAGGTTTATTTGACTAAAGCCATTTTCACTCTATTTTCTATGTGTCTATCATCAAAATCCTTTTCCTTGATGTTTTATACATATATGGGGTGATGAAATTAGATACACTATTAGATGTGTGATCAAAACATTTATTCTAATGTGACAAGAGTCCACTAATGATTGGTGGTTAGTGTTTCATGTGGAACCTCTTTATCCTCAAGATAAAAGAATTTGATATCATTCTTAAGATGGGCTGGTTATTTTTCTTTCATGACTTTATTGATTTTTATCATTATAGGGCTTCAATAAAATCACATAATGGTAGTACCTATGTACATAAGGGAGAATTGGATGTCAATTTTTGTTGAGATAGACTTAAGAACCTTGGTTTAGTTGTAGTATCAACCCAATTTACTAGTATTCTATTAAATGATTAGGGAATACAAAATATTTACTTCCCTTCCAGTACTTTAGTTATTAAAGAATTTCTTACTTGTTTATTTTTCTATACTAAATCATGAGAGTGAGGAAAGAATTTATATATAGCTAATTCTATGACCACATCAATAACCATTCTTCCTTATAATAGGGCTACACCTGAGTTCCAAGAGCCCAAAATGAAACTAAAAAACATCAAAGCTAAGGGTTTCATATGTCCCAGTACTTCTCCTTCTAGTTCATTCATGATTTTCACTTATAATGATGATGAGAACCATATTATTTTAGTGGATCAACATCCCTTAAATTCTATTATGGCTATGAACTAGTATGAACTACGTCATATATAAAATCTCTTCACTCCTCTCTGAGGAGCATCAGTTTTTTCGACCATCGATTTGAGGTTGGGCTACCATTATGTTCATGTTAGGCCATAATACATACAAATTTATGCATTATATAGTACATATGACATTTATGAATATTTGGTAATGTAATTTGGATTTATTATTGGGCCATCTAGTTTTATTTCCTTGATGATCCAGGACTTCAACTCATATCTAGAATCATTTTTTGTAGTATTCATGGATAATATCCACGTGTACTAACATACCCAAAAAAAACATCCTCAGCATCTTGATATTAGTTTATGTACACCAAGATTGAACCATATATATATATATATTCAAATATCATAAATTTTCAATTTTAGATTGATATAGTTCACTTTTAGGGAAACATTATATTAGAGGAAAGAGTATCCATTTATCAGGAAAAGGTGAAAGTTGTATTGTCCATGGAGAAACAAATGAATATTTTTTGGCATGTAGAGTTTCTAAGAGTCTATTTTATTATACAAAAGTTTTATTTTGGTCTTATATTGACTTTAAAAATCTATTATGAGCTTCAAAAAGATGGTTTTGAAATTTGTACGGTCAGATTCTTATGAAGAAGTTGTTCGAATGTTCAATGGAGGGCCTACATCAACAGTGATCATGATTATACCAGAGTCTGGTAGATGAAATATAGATTAATTTGATGAATCAATTATTTGAATTGGATTGGTTTTGATGAGGAAATTCGATTCATGGGATATGAAGCTCCAAAGTTGATTCCAAATTAGAGGAATTATCGACAGACAATCTCATGTTTTTCGTTATAGTTTACATCGTGCATTATTGGAAGAAATGCTTTCTGGGATAACCCTTTATGGTTTATAGGAACTAAAAGAACTATAAATAAATGTTTCCATAGCATTAATTAATTATAAGATAAGGGATATGGGTTCAATACATGTGTTGCATAATTTTTTATCTTTCCTATATGCAGGGGAAGGGAAATGTTTTGGGTAATCCTCGGAGTTAGGGAACTCATATGCCGAAAATTTAGGGGGATAGTAGTGAGTGGTATATAAAGGCCTAGTTTATTGAGGTGATCATAGAGGTCCAGATGTATTGTGGGAGACCAATACTTATAACTTTAGCGTTGACCTCTACACATGTAAATAAAATAATGATAAGAAAAAATTGAACTATTGAGGGCTTAGTCCTAAGGGAGTGTATTTCGATAGAGGACTCTCTACTGGTCAGGATCAATGATATAGATGAGATATTAAATATTCCTATATGTTTATGGGTTATTGGAGGTGTTTGAGATGAATTAAGGCATGAAAATCGTGCTTCTACTTTGGTGGTTCACCCTGATCTTACAAATATGTAACAAGACTTACACTATTGGTATTTTTGGTTGGGGTTGAAAAGGAATATAGATAGATTTATTAAAAGGTGTTCCATCAATAAAAATGTGAAATTGAATAACTTTTTAATAGTTGGTCCATTATATCAATTTTATATTATAAAGTAGAAATGGGATGAAATCATCATATATTTTTTGATTGGAATTCCATGATACCCTTATTATAGTGATGTTTTATGGGTGATCATCTACAGACTAATGAAACTCACTCACCTTATACTAATTAGGGATAACATTACATTAGATTAAGTGATAAGAATTTATGTATATGATATTTTTATAGTTTAGGGAACCCTTTATAGTATCATAGTGTACATATAATCTCTCTTTACATTGTAGTTCTTATAGGAATTATAGAATGATCTTCGTTTAAATGTACTTTTGAATATATCTAATCACCCACATATAGAGAGGAAGTTTGAAAATATGATTCAAGTGTTGATGGAGATTTTTTGGGAATGTTTTTATGATTTTTTAGTTTCCTATGATAAATAGATCACTCTAGAATATTTCTCTTGCAATAAAAGTTTCTATGAAACAATACATATGTCACTTAGTGAGGCCTTATATGGTGATTTTTATCGATAAACTCTGTGTTGGTTATAGGTGGGGGGGGAAACACTACTCAGTCCACATATATTTTAGGAGACCTTGGAGTGGGTCTATCTTATCAAAAATAAAATGGATATATTTTAGTATAAGTCGTAGTCATATGAGAACCTCCATAAATAAACATTAAGTTCATATTTGTGAGTTTTTAATTATGGTGATTTTTTCCTCAGTTGGGGCATAGAAAGAACCAAAAATAAGGTGATATATCAACTCATGATGTTAGGCCGTTTGAGATGTTCAATAGAGTTGGGTAGATATCCTAGTAATTATATTTAACTCAGAGTTTATGAGGAATTCATGACATCTTCCACATGTCTCATCATGTATTTTATCAGTCTAATCCATCATATATTTTTTATCCTAAATTTGATGAGCTGGATATTGATTTTTCTTTTTAGTATTAACTTATTCGTATTTTTGATCGGAGAAAGAAGGATCTATGAGGTGAGTTTGTTACACTTTTTTGGGTGTTATGGTAGTAAAACCATGAATGGGAAGAGACTTTTGAGAGAGACACCAACATTCATTTAGAGTCACCAAATAATGTCTGATACATTGATTAACCCCCGAAAAGAAAACATAGTGATGAGTTGTATTAAGGTGTAGAGGTTAAAATCTACCTATTTTTTATGAGGTATAGATCCTTTATATTTTAGTTTGAATATTCCTTGTAAACCTTATTCTTATTATTAAATGATTAAGGGGGGTATGGGATTATCTGCACCTTGTTTAGAGATTGTACCTCTATCATGTGGAGAAAAAGCTAGAGGTTACTGGTTATTAGTATCTATGCATCTTAAATATGTGGCAAGATAAAAGGATGTGCACAATTAGTTTAATGATGAACAGGGGGACACATGGCCATGTAGGGTTCTATAAAAAATTGCAGATGAGAAAATGGGTTATTCATAGTTTGGACTACCTATACCCCTAGTGTAAACCCCTAATACCACTTAAATGTAAAATTCATGGGGTTCTGGCACGTTTTGGACAAACCATGAGACCAATTAAATAAGGGTGAAATTACTAATTTCATCCTTAATTATTAAACTAAAACCCTTATTTCTTCTTTATTTTCTCTAGAAACCTCTCCCCCACATTGAGAATACCTCAAATTCATTCATCCTGGGCATTGAAACCTCTCACTCATTAAGACTCTAATCGGACTGTCGTCAATCATTTTGGTTAGAAAATGATATGTGATTCACTATGTAACATTCCCTTTTCTATTTATCTATCCATAATCACTTCTATTTATACATGACATAATATTCCTTATTTTCTATGTATTACACCATTTTTTCCATTAATTTTTATCCATGCTAAATCGGAAGCAGATATTCGATGGGTGTTCCTCTACCACCATATGAAAGGTGTATTATAATTTTTCCATCAATGTATCACCCAATTATAATGTTTTTCATTATGTTGTATTCCCAAATATATATTAATTTTATTATAATTATTAAATCTATTAGTTTAAAAGTTTTAAATATGACCTATACCCTCTTATGATACTTGTTGACCTTATTGGAGGTTGGAACCTCACAAAGGATCATCCCTTTGGGTGAGTCCTTATATACACGATCCTTTGACACCCATTACATTTTCTCGAATTATATTTAAAAATTAATTTAGTAAAAATATTAATATATGAATAATTTTCAAATATTATGGAAATTATCATTCACTTGGCCCATTATTGTTTGTGTAAAATATTATTGTAATTTTTTATTCCCATTCGAGCATTTTTTATTTATAAAATAAAAGGTAGTATATTAAATTAAAAGGTGGATTAAAACATCAATTCTGACTAAATATAAATTTCACAAATTCATTATGGATGTTTTTTATGATAACGGAGTGGTTAGTCATGATCTAGCCTTGGTTTCCCAATTGAATTCTGTGAGAACATGAAGGAAAACACCATGATTCATTAGCTGGTTGATAGGGGAGATACCCACCTTGTATTTCAATATATTACTTATTGTTATATGAGTTACCTGATGTAGTTTCAATGATTCATTCACTTATTCTCAGGAAATTATAATTCCTTGGATTATCTCCTTAGATTTATCTTGATTTCTTCTGACAACTGACGCCTTGAATCATCTCCTCATCCTCTAGTCATTATTATCTCTGAATGTACTTTTTATGTATTATAAGGACATGGTTCATTAATTTTATCCATCACAATTCAATTTATTCCCCCTCAAAACACACTTACACCCTTTGGTCTAGGCTACATGGTTATTACTATGGGATTTTCTAGTATTCTAAAGTCAAGGGTTTCTTGGTCTCACCTTGCTTCCTCTATTATTATTATTGTTCTATGGTTACTCTAATAAAATTCATAGGCCCTAAATTCCTTTGGGAAAACATTTTATAGACATCTAAGATAGTATAAAGTAGGTATGGTTAGTATTTTATTCTATGAGTAAACCATATATGACATGGTTATCAGTCTAGATGATTATCCTTCTAATTATCATTTGACCTACACACTAATAAATTTTTTTAAACATACCATATTATTCATAGGAATTAGTGGTGGTAGAATACTTATTTTTACTCACACAATCTGTGGGATACTGATAGGTACAAGTACAAAATTCCGGGTTTCAGTTTAGGTAACGGGAAATTGTTCAGATTTTTGATGTTTCATTCATGTTAAAGGATGGTGTATGAGAGAAAAGGATTGTGCACAGTATTGTGATTCATTTTGTGTTTTATCGTTATTCCTTTCTTTATATTTTTATAATTCATGTAATTATGTATGCTTAATTCTAGTTTTTTTATAGTTTTATGACATAAATATCGTTTTTATATGACATGGATATTGTCTTTATTCGTCAATTTATTATTTCTAGATTAATTATTTATAATAATAAAATTATTATTGTTAATTTTGTTGTTTTTATCCATATAATATTGTTATGATGTGATAAAATTCGAAATGAGGTAATAGTCTACCCATGGAAAAATTTTGGGCCTTTGTTGCTAGTCAAAATCCTTTAGAAGATGGGGAGGAACACATCAGTCGATATGGCCAACTAGGTTTAGTTAATTATGAGTGAACCAGGTCTGGAACAGCACAACCACCTTAAATGAATGATTATAAAAATTTATTTAAATAATTAATATTTGGTATATATATTTATTAATATTAACTAATTTAACATCATTCTCAGTATGCCTCTAATTTCATGATATTGAATATATCACCCACGTGTACATACCAAAAATCATCTCCATGAATATGACATATTTATTTACCATATAGTTTTTTCTTATTTATAAAAATATAATAAAATATTATAGATAAAATTAAAAACATCTAATTAATATCATTACAATTAAATAATAATTATACTATTCAAAAATAATCAATTTCATAACAATAATCACTAATACTTTATAGTATGTCCTTGGTTGGGTTAAATTAAACACGTACATGAATAATATTATAATTCTATATCATGGATTACAAAGAAAAATCAACAACTAGTTTAATGAGATGTTAATTTAAAAACAATGTTTTTATGGTTCTATAATGGTTCTATTAATATTTAACTTTTTATTATTACACCACCCTTTTTCATTATAAAAGACTTAAACAATCTCTTCATGAACTTCATCATTATGAATCATAACCAAAATATTTATGAAATAAAATTAGAACATGTTAGGTAATTATAAAATGTATCTTCCACTACCTATAATGATCTTCCGATGAGTAATTTTTAATCTCTAAATAGAAATTTTCACCACCATTATGAAACTAGTATTAAAAAATATAAACATAATAATATCCAATTATTAAAATTAAATAAAAATAACTAATATATTTGAAACAAATGATTATAAATAAATTTAATAAAATATTGTAGGTATGAATAGGGATCTGAAATTGGTGATTAGGATAGTTTTTTATATTATTTATGTGTTTAGAGAACATTAAGAAATTCGTGATTAAATCTAAGGGTTTTCACATCTCAATTTTGCTTCATTGAGATATGATTTATACTCACCAAATTTTCCCTTTTATGATTTAAAAATTTCTTTTTAATGTATTTTATCATAATATTCTTTTAATATATGGTATTTACAAATCCACCTCATTCTCTACCTTTATGGGTATTAAATTCAAATGAAAAAGAAGTCATAAGTGTTTTTTGACTCAACTATCCTTCCATTTGGGCCTTTAGATATATTTCATGATTGTTAGTTCTATTTATCTCTTATTATATCATTTCCCAATATATTAACTCCACTTTTTTATTTGGGATAAAATATTTCATTAAATAAAAAATCCTAATGGATGATTTCTTCTTAAATGTTATGTCAATGTTAGGATTAATACATGTCTTTTCTACATACCTTTTATCCTTCATGTATATATATTCCCTTCACGAAAATGTTCCGCATTTCTATATAGAGACCCAAATATTATTTAACTCTAGTGATACTTATATTTATCCTCACCCATTTTTGAAGAAAATTATTATTAAAATTTATATTTGTCTCATTAAATATTTTTATATGAAAATATAAAAAGGGAATCTGCTTTATGCTAAAATTATTTCTCTTATAATCCACATTCATTGACAAAAAAGTATATCTATTTTAAATTTCCTTCAACATGGAATTATTTTAATGTAATATTTTATTAGTTGTACTCTTAATTATGTAATATACTTATTTTTAATAAGGTGACTATGAAATCGTGAGTTTTTTAACAAAATCTATTTTGAAAAATAATATCTATGGTGTGGTGAATAATGCACATTTTATTTAAATATACCCACATTGCTAGTCCTAAAAAATTGAAATTTTAGGACATGTTTTGGTATTTTAGTAGTTTAGTTAATGTTGAAACCTAATTATGTTTTTGTTTTCATAACAAATAAATTGGCAATATATTAGAGTTCTCCAAAATAAATCTATATGTTTATGTTAAAAAATGATACTGTAATATATCAAATGTATGATGGATTTTAAAATTTTCTAATGAAACATTATACTAGAAGTTTTGGGATTCAAATATGTGCCTTAGGTTAGTTTAGGGGATCATAGGAATTCTACTTTGATAATATATTTGTATTATTGAAATTCCAAGCTATGTATTAAAAAAGACTTCATATCTGTCAACATTATGAAATAAAAATATTTAGTCACTACCTAAGCTTGTAGAAAACTTCTATATATGATAAAAAAGTTATCATATTTAAAATTAGGTTCATTTTATTATTGTAATTATAAGAGATAAATTGAGTTCCATAAATATAAAAACCATCCAGATTATCATTTGAGGATCAAGAACATTGAGATAAATTATCATATTATTGAGGAGGAATCTGAGAAAGGGATGTTGATATTCAACTATGTGTCTACTCAATAATAAATTATAGAAATCATCTTCCTGGAACTATCAAAATATATTATTTTGAATAATTGTTGAGATATTTATGTTAACCCATATCCATATAATAAATTTTTTCTAAAAGGTACCCTCATTAAGAAAAATGTGTCAGTTATTCTACATTTGATTCCAACACCTGGCGTCAATAAATAAATTCAATAAGTGGAATTACTATCACTAATTGTTTTATGATAAATAAAAAATTATCTCATACATTAATTTATTTTTTAATGCTTTATTATTTCCACAAATAATTGACTTTAGGATTGATAAAAAATTTGATGAAATTTTTAGAATCATAGAGGGATAAAAACAAATGTGTTTTTTAGGAACAAAAACATATACAAACATCCCAAAGTGATTTTTTGGGGGTAATGCTCTTTATGTAAAAAAAGACTTCCGGTAGACATATGAGTCATTTATTTACTTTAATTATAGAGTAGATGTAATTTAGATAGAATTTCGTAAGAGGAACTAATATATTCCATTGTTAATTTTGTTAGATCATGGTTCTGAACAAAATTTTAAAAACATGGTTAGCATGTAGATTGTTTTTCTTCGAGATAAAAATAAAACATTCCTCTCATTGGAAAGGTAGACCATGAAATTATGGGAATATGTTTTCATTATACCCATGAAATCTCTATGAATGAGAACTCTAATATAGAACATGCTCTTATCTAAATGAATATTAAAAAAATTGAGGTCACATCAAATATACCACACCATGGATTTTAATGGAATATGTGGTGTAACACTCATAATAGTTTAAACTCATGTGGTATAAACTAAATATTATATAGTTAAAAGTAATTGGTTAAAGACCATATTCCACTATATTTTCAGTCATTAAAGAATGGACCTATGATACTCATAGTGTAATATTTATAAGCATTTAGAAATATGTTATTCAGTTTTCTTCATTTACAACTTTCTGACTAATTAAAAGTTTCTTTAATATAGTGTGGAAAAAAATTTAGAGATATTTAATATCCTCTTAATAATAGGTGATATCGATAAATAAATTCATTTATTAAAATGTATGAATCTGATATAATGTAATTTTTACTACTAAGAATGGGTGTCCATTAGTAGTGTAGAACATTAAAAACACTATCTTAAAATAGTGTAAATATTTTTGGAGACTCTCTATTGGGTCCGAAAACATGCCCTATAGTTTATATTATAGATCATATGAAACTATGAAATTCCCCATTAAATCCTAGGGGTCTATTTAAATGATTTGATAAACCCAATAAAAAAATTTATGAGAGTATAAACCAACATGAGAATCTGGACTCGTTGTTTTGGGTTTTTAGTAGAATAATATTGACTCAAGGATTTTCAATTTTTCTATATTTTAATCATGACCCAAGGATTTATTTTATTGTTTTAAATGTCATGAAGTTATATGGGAGGAATAGGATATGTACAAAAATGTTATTTAATATTCTACAATTACACCATCATGTGTTGGGATGGCCATTTGGGAAAAAATTTAATGACTCAAATGCAAGAAGAAAGAAAATTATACCTCATATGAAATAGAGTTAGGTTTGAAAGTGTAATGGGTGTTTCTATGACATTGATTATGTGTAGCCAGTTAGGTTATTTATATAAAATAGATTTAAAAATAGATTTAAAAACTCTGAAATTTAATTATAGGGGGCCCTTTTGAACAATCCCTTTTCAAAATAGGGGAATGTAGTTTAAGGTCATCTATAAAAGACGATTCCAAATAATTTAAGGATATACAAGATCAAAAATGAAATATATAGTTTTGGGTTATTTAGTAAGGACTTATTTCCATGAAATTTAAGGTCCTTTCACTAGGAACATACATTATAAATTTTCTATTTTTATGAAAGGGACGTTAAACTATGTATTTTAAGGTCTTATGATGAGGACCATGTACTATACAGTTTAGAGTCCCGTATTATGAACATTGTATCCTTTAAAAATTTTCGTATCCTGATGTTTTTCTACTCTAGTGAAAATAAATTAGATACATGCAATATTAATCTCAACATTCTATAAATCAATTAGGCCTCTATCTGCCAAATTCTAGAGAGAATTTCAAAATAAAAATAACCATTTGTTTATATCTCATAAAATTTGGTTTTAGGGAAAATAATTGGGATAATCTTTTAAAATTGGATCCCTCGGCCTGTTACTTCCTAGTAACATGGAATATTATAATATAATTAATATTTATTTATTTATTTATTTATTGAAGCCTCTTTATAAGGCCTATTTGAATTGAAATTATTTTATATATCATTGTGATATTGATTTTCATGATTCATTTAAGCAATTTGTGTGTCCTGATCAAGGTGTTTAGTTACTTGAAGAAATGATTTTCAGTTCCATAACCCCAATATCCCCTCATCTTCCTACTTATGATGTCAATATTTAAATATGAGTCACTTCTGAACTTTATACCCTAAAAATTGTACGTAGATGGAGTCACAGGAATTATATCTTGAATCTTCCACATTATTCCACTTGATCCTCCAGACTTTAGTAAAATTATTATCTAAGAACAAGGTAATGTAATTTGAAGAATTCACACATTTAAAGGAATGAATCTTATTCTATATGATTCAGCACAATTGAAATCATTTTCCCATACATATCACATATTCATTTATCAACATGATCACATGGTAAAACATATTATTTGGGTAGCAGTTCCTTAATCCTGTTTAAATTTATAATTTTTTTGATGTTATTAGTGATTCATAAATTTATGGGATGATCCTATCCTAGATAAATATTATGTGATTAAAGAATATTTTTTATCCACTGAGGTGGGATGATTTAAAAAATGAATCCAATGAGAGTATGAAAACTTTTAAATTCTACTCCTCCAATTTTCTTGGGGTATTTTTACTTCATGTAGGATGGTAGAATATGAAGTTTATCATCAATGGGGAAAACATCCATAATGATTCACCAAATATATTTTTAATATAGTTGGTAAATAATTTATGGATCTAGATATTAATAATTGTTATCCATTTAGAAAAACATAATTAAGGAGAATTCTTTCCCAATGTAACACTATCGTTATATTCTTTAGATATATTTCCCTTAACTGGGATATTTACCATTTAGAAGATTTGGTCGTGGTAGCTTCATGGGGATAATTGTAAAGAGCATGGATATTTAATTTACATTCTCCATAGTATGATGAGTAGTTGATAATAATAGTCTTTTTTTGGACCAAAATAACTAGATTATAGTTGACATTAAGAACATGCCCTATCGATATTTAGTTTTGAGGCATTGATAGGATTGATGATGTTTTCCTTAAACAGAGGTTTTTTACAATATATTCTTAAAAAATTGTTGGACTAGAAGAAAGGGAAAGTAATGTACCAGCATGGATTCCACAAAAAAGTTCCCCAAGCTAGCTCACCACAAGGCCTCAAGCATTCCTCCAAATGTGATAGAGGTTACTGACTAGTAGTGAGAGCCTACGGTTTTTAAATAGAGATATTGTTCCCTTATATGAGAGTAAAAAAGATTTGAAATGACAATATATCTTCCAATGTAATAAATAAATATATTTTGGATAAATTTAATATATGAAATACAATCATATTGTAATAATAAATTAAATTACATAAAATAACAAAAACATCTATGTTATACTTACAACACTGATCGCCCACTAGGTTGATCATATATATAAGAGTATATAAAGGGAATTAAAATAAAAGTACATGGCCCCACCACTATATCTGAGCCCGACCACATTCCCAGTCTTCATGACACTATCGAGCTAATAAATCATAGTCAAAACCTGAAACATATGCATCCCTTCTCATTCATGAAAAACATGGGAATCAACCCTATAAATAATGAAATATGTCCTCAACCTGAAAACAAGACATATTGTCTGCATGTACACTATGGTCCACATACAGGGGTGATAATTAATCCTAGTTGGCCACTATAATGATGAATCTATAAATTTTTTTTCATAAGTGAATTATCATGAAATATGGCTATCATAGTTGAGACGCAACTAGAATAATAAAGACATCAATAACATAAAAAGAACCATAGACAATCTTCAGGTTTGTAATCCCTATCGAATATATCAACTTCTACCTATGTTGAAATGTACCTATGACGTTTATATAAAATATATTTATATATATATATGTTTGTGTATATATATTAACAATATATATGTATATGTATATACCTGAAAATGACCTCGATCTCAAACATCAAACGTTGGTTGACAAGGACTACATCATAATAGGCAAAATAGATAGTTTATCCTAGAATCCCAAATCTAGATTAATGGATGTCCTATAAATAGGTATCTACATTTTTTTCATACTACTAAATCCATGTATCATTAACTCGTTCCATGTGTCTGTAATATCTATCAACATTACCTACACTGAAAAATGCCAAAATTTCTCAGAGAAAGCTAAATCTTTACTAGGGGATACATATCCTGGCCTTGGGATCACCCATGCACTACTCTAATAACTATGATGAAGGATTTAATGTTTCAAATAGACCTCCTACAAATGTGTAATTGATAAATATTTCATAACACTAAATCCAATTATAAATTAGTACAATGTTAGATTCATATGTCCTAGATCACATGAAATCCTAACATTGCAAATCAGATAATCCCCAAGGGTATGACCCTTATTGGATATATAATGAGTATTCTCCTAGTCCATTATGAAAACATGGAATCCTTCAATAACTATCTCAATAACCAAATGCCCAAAAAAGTCTGTGGTAATCTATAAATTCATTTCCCCAGATCATATAGAGTTTTCTAAGCATGAAATGAGGATATTCAGTAAAACGTTCAGGATCTCATCATTATCCTCCTACTCGGGGTAAATTCACCCACCTAGAATCCTTTGGAATCCTATATAATTATATAATAAATATCATCACTAGAGTAACTTAGTATATGATGGAATTTGAGACACTCTTGAAAAAAAACATAAGTATCACTGAGTTGGGAGGAATCCAAGTGACAAATGAGACTTTAAGTAACACTAACAGTAATTTAAAATCATGTATGCCTCCAAATTTGGATCCCAGGAAGTACATATAGTGATCCTCATAGAATAAGGCTCAGACGCCAAATTCCATGTAGTACGTATCGAAATACGCAAATAGTAGTGCTCATCATCTAAATACTAGGAATTATGTTTGTGTATCATTATCAAATGAAAGTCAAAAAGTATGGTCTCCTCATCTGGGATTCAAGAACTAAATTTGGGGACCGAAATAATAATATCTCATCAAATGGATTAGAATTTGGACCTTAGGAAGTGCATCAAGTATTATAAATAATAATAATAAAAATAATAAACTGCATCATTTTCGGTACAATGTTCAAAAAAAGGATTAACCTCTTGATATCATAACTACATCAATAATAACCAATTAAATACTTAAATAAATAGTGGCAGTGGAAGAACAGATAAACCTTGAACCACTTCTATATCCTCGTGGAAAACACGTTCGGCATAAGTTCTAATGTGATACCAGCTACAATCAGTACCAAAATCCATGATGCACTAGAATATGGTTTGTAATATTTTTGGGTTACCCCTTAGATCCCTTAGGTTAAAGAAATAGAGAGAGATCCCACCTGGGATCCTCAATCTCTACACATAAGAAATGGAATCCTACTCAGGTATAATCACTATTGAATATAGACTTTGGAATTCTACATGGAAACCCTAATGGTACGAAAATAGATTCATTCTGCACAGGATCTTAGGAATGGTACATAGAAAGAGGAATCCTACATGGGACCCTTAATGACATGTCTTGCATTAAAAGGAATCCTACATGGTATAAATTAAACTAAAAATAGGATAATGGGATCTCATAATGGATTCTCAAAGATAGTTTATACATGAAGGAATACCACTGGGGACCCTCAGTGATATAAATAAGATTGAGGTAACCTACATAAGACCCTCTAGGTTAAAATTCAATATAGAATCTTTTTCTAAAAGAAAATTTCCTTGAACACCGTCTACAAATATGGCTCATGGATACTCACAGATCAAGGATCTCACTCTAAGGATATAGTTTCATTCAATTTATAGAGGAAGAACCTCTTTATTTAGGAATAATTCCAAACATTCATTCTAGGATTTCATATATCACCTCAAGGGTTTCACCATTGATATTTATGTAGGAAGATAATAAAAAACAACAACTTTTTATCCAATTCTCACTCCTAGGTGTAAAAACATGAAAACCCTTAAATGGGTGGAATGGGGGAGTGCACGACATGTTTAACCTAGTACACATCGTGTACCCTCAGAGAACCCTCTATGCGTGGACATAAATTTCACATGCTGTGTAATACCCAAGTACACCAGATGTAAATTATGTAAAAGGTGGATTACCTAGATGGTATACCTTCTTTTGTACCTCAAATGTCCTAACCATTTATATTCTGTAGTCGCGTACTTCTGCATGAAGTGTGGGCCACATGGGGTCTTGTCGTGTCCCAAACACAGGGTTCCTAGCTATGTATTGTTCTATGATTTTTACTTCTACATGGCGAGTATCCAACCCAAGATTCGGTAACATACATTACCCATCCAAGCACCCATACATGGGATATTGGGTCACGTACTCAGCTACATGACTGAGTATTAGTACATGACATCTATACTCTATTAATGGAATAATAATAGAAAATATTATCTTATCTAAAAACGAATAAAATATGGAATATGTTCTTGAACTATATGTTGTGGGATCATGATTTCCAAATGTGAAACCAATAAAATCCGTCTAATGCCCTGTTTTTCTACCCAAAGGATATAGATTGATTCTTAAGTGTTCCGAAAGTAGTGATAATAAGGACCTAAAACTCTAAAGTGGTAAATATATGGGTATTTATGAAGAAACATATAAATGGACAATATTTGGGCCGAGCCTACTGAAGTATTTCCCATTTTGTGATCTAAAACTACCACACTACGATATGGATCCTCCTGAGGTCCATAGTGGAATGTCCCTTACTCTTCCACTCTCTTTATTTCTATGTCTCTTTGTCTCTTCCTTTCTCTCTCAGTCATGTGAAATATGAGGAATCCTACATGGGGAGAGTATGGGAGAATCCAAATGGGAGGACAAGAAGAGAAACATGCAAATAAAAAGGGAGAAAATAAAAGGAAAAGAAAACATGCTTTGGGCCGACCCCGGTTCCCAACCCAAGTTTATGTCTCACCTTGGACCAAACCCTCATTCTAGACTCGATAAAGGAGACATAACATCAGTATTATGCTCTATTAAAAAGATATATATATATATATATACACGAACATATGATAATAAATTAATTGTTAGTTAATTAATTTTTAATTTTTAATTTGTCCATAAAAAATCAAATGGTATGGAATTCCCCCAAACTCATATCCTAGGGAAACCACACTATTTTGGGTCAAAATAAGTAGTTATAAATTTCATATGATATCATATTTTTTGTAAAAATGATTATTTTACCCCATTAAAACATATTGAAGAAAAAATTCATATTAAATTCAAAATTCTTGTTTGAAAAAACACGGGTTCTTACTAGAAAATATGAATATCCTATAAATTTTGTAATATTTTAAATTAGTTGAAATTTATCTATATGTTGATAATACCATGTTTATGGGAATATATTATCCTATTTAAAATAAATATTCTTTCTTACAATTCTTCTTTATCACAAAAAAACATTGACTGAGGAAAAATAGTACTTCTCCTAAGAAGATTATATCATTTAGTGGGATGCGTCCCATTGATGTTCCTCCAAATACTAGGTAAGGGATTTTTTAGATAATTACTATGTCCTTTTGTAATGGTAAGTTTATCATTTTTTCAGTGATATGATTCACATGGTCTTATTTGAATGAATGGTTTCAATGGCCTTTTTTGACGGGACAATTCACTTTCTATCATTTGGTAGGATGGTTCATATTATCCAAATGATATGTTCATGAATTTCATGATATTTTTAAGTAGTTTTATAATATTTGTAGAAAATAATTGATATGTGCCTTAAATGTTCTAATTTTAACAAATATTGGGAGGCTAAGAAGTAGAGGGTTTCAGGATAAGATTTGTAAAGGTAATTGGAGTCATGAAAATTTGATAATATGATTCACTAATGATATAATTCACATGATTCACTGCCTTTAATATAATATTTTAAACAAATATTATTGTATTTTTATTCATGGTCTTTTTCCTAATCCCCTCTTTATTTAGGGTCAATGGTTGATACACATGTATCTTGGGCCATGGGACCATCCAATGGTACTTATCCATAATAAAAGAATGTTTAATAGATAATACTTGAAGATAAAACAATCTTAGATTGTTTGACCCAATATATGATTATAAGGTAAATAAATTGGATTATCCTTTTTACCGTCTTAATCTGACATCATGATTACATAAAACATTGTATGGTTTTTCTCTACGGAATATATGGATTACAATAGAATTTGGTCATTGTAGGTGGAGTAAACATTGTCCCCCCAATTTTCCAAAGTATTTTATCCTCAATCTTATTATCTTGTTGGTGATTGTAGTTGTTTCTATTTTCCCCATATTTATTATCTATGACAGTGGTAGTTTCTGAGATATTTTATTTTTCAATAAAATAGAATCCATTAATAATTATTCAATAATCATAAAAACACATAATAAAATAAATGGAACTTCCATGGGTGATGGTCATTAAAGATATATCCTATATGTTCAACACATAAATCTCTTATAACTATTCCATGGGAATATGTATATATAAGTAGTCCACTAGACCCTTAAAACATGAAATAAAATACACAACGCTCTCATTATCTCAATGTTTTCAATTATATAGGTCAAGTGTAGCTGTTTTTTTAACATTAAGATAAATCAATAGTGAAACTACTATGAATAATATTTTTATCTTGAAATAAACCCAAATGTGATATTATTGTACCAAAACAATGTTGGAACTTATATGGTATTCATTAAGAATAAGTTTCTATAAGTTGTTTATTGTTTTTTGATTCATAATATTTTGAGTCCCAAAGAAGAAAAATGTGTGAGATATTTCCCTTAAATAGTCGATTTAATTTAATATTAAAATGGTGGGGTTAATGTGATTAGGAACAGGAGGATTCAAATCCATCTATTTATTATATAATTAAATTTTCAGATGTATGGATAATGATTGAACTTATAAGGCATCTATATGAGCATTAAGAATAGAATGTAATACTTGGGATACTACCCCCTGATCTAACAATTCTGTAGGAATATCTACATAACATTTCTATTAGTATCCTAATTGAATTATTGGTCAGTTACTCACCCATGTTATCCTTGAATTCATTTCTTGTAATTACTGTATATTTTTTTCTATAATATAGAAATCTTGATAATTAATAGTTTTTTTTCTTTAATAGACCACTTCATATGATCTTTTCTTTACAAGGTGAATTGATTCTACCTTCATATATTATGAAATATCCTTCTATTGAATAAGGTCTGGTAAAAAATCCATAGTTACTTCATCTTGAAATTCATACTAGTTGGATGGGTTTACCAATAACAATTTATCCTTGTTCTATTGAAGATCTCAATTATGGCTGAATACCAGAGATTTTTTCATTTACTGAGTCAATATCTCTATTTTTAGGTGGCTGGTGGGTTTTGGATATATCAACCACTTTTCGTGTATCATTCGTATAATCTTACTGAGTGTTCGGTAATTGATTATTTTGTGGGAATCCCAAATCATAGGATTATAATCAATTCCAGGTATGTACTCCTTCCTCATATAACCTTGTTAGAGTGAAATTATCTACAATTGTCTCCTATTTGCTATGTTCCTTTATATTATCATTTTATGGATCATCAATAAGTTTTACTATTATCTAATTTAATATTTTGAATCCTATGATATGAAATATAAATTTTTTTGGAAGATATCCACAATTATGTTATATTTCGTCCTAATGGATAATCTATAGATAGATTTTGGTGTAAAAAACACCACACACCTCTTGGTTGGGTTTATTCCAGGGAAATTGAAACTATATAGACAACTCTCCACACTTCACCAGTTGTTATTTTACTAAGGGTAAGATATGGTGGGACAAAACTCTTGTGGGAACCATGTGGGTAAATTATCTCCCTTTTTAATATGTGTCTTAAAGAATAATTAAACAATTTTGTCTTGGAAAATTTCTAAGGCATCATAATAATGGTAATCTAGACTTGACATCAGGAATCCATAGGGAAACAGTAGTGCTCCTAAGGCATATTTTCTATTTTATGAAGATGCACATTTTAATGATTATAATTGGTGATATATCACTGATGGAATATCATTTTGTTGCATGATTCTAGATTAATGGGATCAACACAACATCTTCAACATCATCGTTTTTAATTTCATTTGTACAGTAATGGAAAATACATCGTTGACATTATAGATCCCTCTTTCGAGGTTCTAGGGTAATTATATGGATATCCAATACATCATCCTAAACCACTTACCGGTATAAAATGATAATACTATCATTCTCATAATAATACTATTGAAGTGTTTTGATAATGAGAAGGGATGTCATCCCACTACTAAATAATCATTGTAGAGATAAATTATGCGTCTTTATCCCTCCGAAATATTTATGAATTATTCCTAGGTTTGGTATTACACTTTCACTAAGGCACACCGAATCTATTTCGTTTCCCATTTTTATTTAGTACCACCACATGGGTGAAAATGTATATCGGTACTCTGAAACTGAGGCAGTTATAGAAATTACACCAGTATAGGGTTAAAGTGTCACCAGCAGGTAGATCTGTAATACATCATAACATTGTAGTTTCCCCTATTAAGCGTGGATATCCTTGTCTTATAAGGTATCTTCATTGAAAATTATTATTTAAATCTAAAATAGAGGACACAAAACCCATTATTAGAGTATCAAATATAAAAATTCTTCTAAAACTAACTTCATTCCAATGTAAAATGTTTCACTTCATGGTCACCATATTTATTTTTGATGGTTTCCATTTATAATGGGTTTGTTTTGATTTTTTGAATCTCACAAAACTCTCCCACTCTTTAAACAAGAGTCACCTCTCTATCAATACTCATGGTACCTCTATATTTTAGTGAGTGAATAACTAATTCGGTATGCATTATTCACTAGAACATGGTTTATCTAAATGCTCACACTCATAATGGTTTACCTAAAATTCATGAACAATCTTGAAATTTCATATAACCAAGAAACTAAAACTATGAAACCAATCAAACCATAAAATATAATTTTGTTATCATTATTTAAAAAATTAGAATCACTCATATGATGTAAATAAAACAAAATTTTTTACCAAGATCCACTCCCCTTGTATCACTATAAAATATTAGTCAAATACCTCTTTTATAAACTATTAAAAATAATTAAATGAAATTGTTACACACCAAATTCAAATTGTCCTAATTAAAATAATTATCCATTGTAATCCCATTTTAATTCAAAAATTTAAATCACCCATTTTCATTTGAATTATCATTTCAAAACAATATCCTTTTGTATTTTATTAAAAAGTTATCTAGTGAATTAATTTTATTCAACCTATATTAAATATAATCCCACAACACCATGTAATTTATAAGTTCATCCCTCACCATTTATTCAACCAAGGCACCATTGAAATACTATTTAAGAAAAGATGTGGTCTTTTGATGGATATTATGATTATCCAAGACAATATAATTTAGATAGGGATATAATACCATGAAATAATATTGGAATTAAAAACAAAAATCAAACAAACACAAAATATATATAATTAAATCCATTGCAAGTAAATATCATGATACTAAATGTTAAAATCATGCATACCTAAATACAAGTATATTAATTAATTCATGTTAATATAGATAATCCGTGACTATAGAACAAACTATCTCATCAAGAATTGTTGATTTATCAATCATCCAATGACACATCAATTACCAAATGATTTATCCTAAATCTAATAAACTCTCCATGAAATTGACTGACATTGAATCTTGATCAATGTGTTGGTGAACACTTTGGATGCTAACCTTTCCCTCCAAAAAAGGAAATAAGGATTTATAAATTCTAAATCTTTATAAACTAATTAATATTTTTTGTAATTTACATTGAAAATTCATTATGTGATATAACTTTAATTAAATTGTGGTAAATTACATTTTTTCTTCCTCCCTAGACATATATTGGCCATAACATTGTAAATCCTTATTAATATAACTTGTTTCAAAAAATTTATAGTGAAATCATATATTAAAACTCTATAATTTATATTAAAACTCATATAAGGAACAATGGAAGGATTAAAGTTAAAATAATATAGATAGATTACCAAAAATAAATGTGATGAAATAAACCCAAATCCCTATAAATATTTAATATAAGATAAAGGAACATATTGTTGATGATTTAATCACTAGATATCATTTGATGTGCAATAGAAAATCTAAAGAGTGCAATTATTATTTAAAAATAAAAATTTATTTCAACATACCCATAATGAAAATGTATTTTGGTATCATTAGTTACCTAGTATAATGTGACTAGTTATCCAGTTATTTACATGCCAAATAGTACAAGTCTGTCATTCACCATGTTGTTTCACTACTGGAACAGTTATGATTGTTGTATAACTAGGTATTAGATAAAATCATAGTGGGTACTTAATGTTATTTGTATCTATACTCAAATATTTTTAAACTCTAAAATTTCAATAAAAACATCCTTTGATCATTTTACATGAATTTTGTCATGTCTAATTACTCTATTTAAAATTTTACATGAAATTTGAATGTCCGTTGTCTAATTATGATTACCAAAAATAAATCCCACCTAATCTCAAATTCTTATAGATCTTGAGACTTCCCTAACTATATTATTTCTCAATGACTCAGGTTATTACATTGTGCATAAATATTATGTCTATAACAAAATATGTAATATAAAATAATAATATTTACCTGAAATATGTTTTCATATATGATGAATACATATTTATTTGAATGAATGTTAATGGGATGAGAAAGTTAAATTATTAAAATCACTAATAGATCTAGAATTATCATATTATGTAACATTTACTATTCTTAAAATTGTTGGATCAAATTTAAAATCCCCTATAAAAATATTATGTTATATCCTTATAATTTTCGCACCCATCAGGACCCTAATAGGGAAAGAATAATACATGGGACCATCACTACACATGTATAGGATATATTATATTTGTTAAGGATTGTATTAATTCACACTCACAAGGGAATATAGTTCTCAAATGACAAAATTAATTGGTGTGGATCAAAACTAATGGGATTTTTTAGTTTAGATTAACATGATTAAATGTGTATTTTGAAACACCAAGAATATATATATATATATATATGAAAATAATCAATGAAATATATGTCTAAAATATTATAAATATATTATACTAAATTTTTTGACATATTTATTTATAGATTAATTCATGGTAATGAAATCTTTAATATATCATTGATGAATTTACTTGAGGAGGAAAAGTTATAAAATAAGAGCATTAATGATCGGTATCAAAATGTGATGATACCCTTGATGTATAATATAAAAATATGTCTTATTGTGAAGATACAATAAGATTTATTTATAGTTATACCATGGGGAGATGCTTTTAGGAAAAAGTTTATATCAATGTACATTTTTTTTAAACCCATACTTTTGAAAAATAAAAGAATCCCGATTTAATGTATGAGCCCAATATTAAATAATATTTCAAAAAACATTTCTATGAACTAGACACGTAAGTGTACTGTGATATATAAAGGTAATTATATATTTAAACGTGATTTAAGTTAGATTGATAACAATTAATATAATAAATATTATTAATTAGATATGTAATCTAGAAAGGACATGTCTTCTACTGAGTAATGAACTATCGTTGGACTTGATATTATTGTGTCAATAAGGATTGTTTGATTAGTTCTTATAAAATATATCAGTAATGATTTTGAGATGTACCTCCAAGATATCTTTAAAATCATAAGGACCACAAGGATAAGCGTTCAATGTTTGTTCTTTAATCTATTTCGTGTGATGGATAATGATAATAATAATAGAACAATTAATCCAAAAAAATATAATAATGGGAATAATACAATTCATTTATCATACACTTTAAAGATAATAACAAAAGTAAATTCTTGGTTTAGAAGTGTATCCATGACCTAAAGAGTTGTTATTGAAAGAAAAACTATTTAAAATTTCTAAATGTGATTAATAATAAATATAATGTTAATTATTCTACATTTTGTAATTATCCCATTGAATTGAACTTTTTAAAAACTACATGACTGTTATATTAATAAAGATGTATGGAGATTTATTATTTCAATATGATAACATAATAAATATACCTATAATCCATTATTATATAATCATCATTATTTTTGAATATGGTATCAATTCCTTCTAAAAATATCACTCTTAAAATAATTTGTTAATAGAATAACAAGTCATGTTTTAATATCTGCTTGAGAAATATCTTAAAATAAAGGGTTATGATGTGAAATTGGGCTAAGAAATAATTTTATTCAATTATTATTTATATATCTATAATATTAATTTGAAATAATTAAAATTAGATAATAAATTATACTATTTAGAAATCACTACATGGATTCCCACACTAATTTCATTGGTGTATCTTAGGTGGAATGATACTTATGTGCATTCATTATATATGGTTCTTGGTATTCTCGGTCTCATATTTCTCTGAAATCAAATTTTTTTATATTGTTAGGATCTAACACTTGATCATATGATGATTGTTTTTTCAAATAATGGGCATTTTATTTGACAACTTTCATTTTTTACCATCCCAAGGTTTGAAGATAATTATAAATTATGAGAATTTTGGATGGGAGTACCGTGTGGATAAATTATGGAGAAATTTTCATAAAATTTGTAAACTAAATTTCATTTTTTTGTTCTTATAAAATACACATAAAACCCTTAATACATTAAACTTTAGGATTACTTTGAGATTAATGTTCTGTTATAAAAATGATGTGAAATATATCTGTTTTTATCATGGGTGATCAAACATTATATTAAAACCATAATTTAATGAATATTTTATTATCTCAAAACACAACAGTGTTGGTCCAATTAACATTCCTTGGTATCATAATAGGGTTCATATTTTTTTATGTATTATTTTTGTTATTTTTTGTGTTAATTTCTTAATTTTTAGGGAATTGGGTAAAAAATAGTGAATCTACAAGATATAATTACTCTAAAAAAAGCCTAGTTGAGTATCAACTTGATGTCCACTCGGTGCACAATGACTATTCCTAAGACATTGGACCCCAATAAACCCTCTTAGGGGATATGATTTAGTCATACAAATTCTATCTAAGATCTGTTATGAATGATATATTTTTCTAAGGAATTTGGTTATGTAGTATGAGAGATCTCAACAAAAAGAAACCCAGATTGAACTGAGAGTGAAATTAGATGAAATGAAAGCTAATGTGATTCTCTTAAAGAGTATGAAATTTCAAGGTTAATTTTTTCATGATATTATCATAATTGTCTTATGATATCAATTTTCCATCACTCACAATAACCCATTTTGGTTTTATTAATGGATAAATCATAATGTAATGAAATTAAAAATGAATTCCATAGATAATATGATAATTATCCCCATGAGAATCCTAACATGACAATATCAGGGGTGAAAAATATTATCACAATTCCTAACTATCTATCACAAATTATGATTAACAAGGTGGGAATATTTTATTTACCAAAATCACTAATGAAAATATGGGGGGAGTCTCATGGATGTTTGGCCTAAAATGGTAATAAAGGAAAAAAGATTCAATTTCCATTAAATCGAAAATTGTGAAGAAACACCCATGGGAATGTATTAATAGAACTGGAAGGTTCGTCATGTGTGAAAATAAGGTATAAAGAATAAATTAATCCTGGAAATATGATGAAATTTATTAACATGATGAAGGGAAATGATGTTATTCCATGTTATACCTAAGATTTCAAGGAAAACACATAATTTGAAATTATATCTTGAGTTATGTCTATCTTTTGGAAAAAATTATATAATTTTATTAGTATGTTATGATAAAAATTGTGAGCTATCAATTTATTTATGGGTGGGGGGATGTAACACCCTATGATTTTAAAATATCATTTCTATTAAAAATTAATGTGTTAATAGCTTTCTTTATATGTAACCTCAAACAAAAATTAACTAAGGATCATTATATTACCATTAAAATATAGTCATCGAATTGGGGGGGTAAAAATAGTGGTGATTGCATTATCATATTTATGTTTCAATAAAATGGTGATGATTTTTTAATACTAATGCATCAATAAAAATTAATTACTGTTTAAAACTAACTAAAACGATCATTTTAATATGGAAATATTTTTTTTCTAAGTTTTTTTTAAATATTATTTTAAAAAATTAAATAAATTTTATATAAAATATATTTTTGATATTTATGAAAAACTAACATACATATAGTTAATAATTAATATCGTATAAAAATAAAAAAAAATAGATTGTAAAAAGATATTTCTATATGAAAATAGTTTCACTATATTTTTATTTTTTTAATTAAAATTAAAATTATCAAATTATAGTGTCTGAATTTTGATAATTTAAAATAATTTTCGGCTTATAATAAAACTTTTAGTGTAGGAAATCTGTTTGAAATTTTTTGAAATAATTGATTTTTAGGTGAATAGTGGAAATACAGTTTTTACTAATACTATAGTTTTTATGGATATATAATGAGATATGTAAGAGTTAAAAAAGATAAAAAACATTATTCATGTATAGAAACATATTTATGTAGAAAAAGGATTTATTAAAATTTCTATGATGAATTTTGAAAATGCAAGTTTCTCATTTTCAAATATAAGTGGTCTTTTATTTTAATAAAAAATGTTTTTTTCTACTTTTTATTTTAAATATATTTTCACGATTTAGAATTGTATTTTGGATTTATTTGGAAGTCATAAAACACTTATTTTTTTAATATTAAACTAATTAACTTCATTTAAATCAAGAGAATTGATAATTTTATAATGAACATAATCTTAATCTATTAAAAATTCACTTTTTTATAATGCGTTTTTACAAGTTATATGCAGTAGTATTAAATTAATTTTTATCACCCTTGGAAATTTTATTTGAAATAAATTAATTTCATATTTGAAATAATTTGGTCTAAATTATGTTACAAGCCCCGTTTTATATTTATTCATTTAAATTAAATTACTTTCATATAAATTTTTAAGAGAATTAAAAAAATGGGTCAACTAGAGTATCGAAGAGTAAAATTAATAATTTTTTTAATAAACATGTAATCAAATTCGTGAGTAAGGATTGATATTATTTTTTCCTTTCTTATAACATAAATATATTCCCACCAGGAATAACTTTTAACATTATTGTTCATATTTTTCACCACAAGGCCCATGTCGGGGCTCAAGCCCCGACTACCATGTGTCGGCCTCCATAGGTCAGGGGTGGTGACATGTGACGAAAGGAAAACTATCTCAGGGTGGGAATTTCCATATAACAAATACAACCAAACACAACCAACTCAATGAAAAGGTGTCGAGGGGAAGAAGAAAAGATGAAACGAAGTTATAATGTAAACCAAGAATGCATAAACCTCTGGTCATTATGAGTGTAAGGTAGTATATACAGAATGGTAAATGGGAGAATACACATCCAACCCAGAAATATGTCTCAACTAGATAAGATACCAGAAAAGTAAAATTGTTGAGAGAAACTAACTCTAGAATCCCAAGAAACACCCATCATATGTGGTCGAAGAACCCAGTATCCCTAAGATCCTCTAACATCACAATTAGTTTGTTTTTCATCTACATAAGACACGAATTGGGTGGAAAAAGTCCATAAAATGGTGAGAATAAATATAACCTATAGGACACCCCAAATGCTGAGGGGGAGTAGTAATAGATTCCATAGAAGAGTAAGATGATAGATATAATGGTGTTGTTAAAAATTACAGATCAACCAAGTAAGAGTGAATGTAAGTTCATTCATGAACATGGGTCTAAACACGGTGAGTAAATGAACTACCCATGAAGCCTTCAACACATATGGGAGGAGTGTAGACTCATCCAAACATGAGAAGATAGACACATAGAACACATAGAATTCCCTTTGTGTCTTCACCACACATGGAATGAGAGTAACCAAACCCAAGGAGTTGGTACTGAATAAGGATATATAGGTTTTCAATCAAAGAAACACAAACGAGAAGGTAGGGGATCTCCATCTCATTGATCATCCAAAAAAGAAGAGTATCAAAAAGTTCCAAAAGTACATCAACGATTCTAATCATATCATGCATCTACCAAGAACAAACAAGTCTAAGTAACTCAATCGCCACACCTTGATACAATCTTCTTTGGATGGAACTAACTCGATCATATGGTTTTAGGTCATAATAGAAAAATGTTTCTGGGGGGAATGTCTCCATCTTCCTTATGAGTCCATAGATACATAAAACCACCTCTCATCTCTGTTCTACATAGTCAATCAACCACATGTTGTAGCTAAGGACCTCATGCCCCACTACGACATGAGATTTCTACACTACCTGTACCTGATGAACTCCACTACCCAATCCCACTGGAGGTAAACATTCTAGAATCTAATTAAGGGGAACTCCACTTCCTAGCCCCACTGGAGGGTAACACATGGGAGAAGTTCAATGAGGATCTTCTCTACCTTGCCCTACTTGAGGGTAATACTTGGAAGAATCCATCAGGGAACTCCACTACCAAACTTAACTGGAGGATAACGCACATATGAATTCATTAGGAAACTCCACTTCCTAGGCCTATTATAGGTTAATGATTGAATGAATCCATTGACTAACTACACTAACCATACCTTATAGAGGTTAATGTTCATATATACTCATCATGAAACTCCACTACCCCTCCCAACGTAAGAGTAATATTCGAATAGTGATCAGGTGATCCTAGTCTATCGTTTCTAGCACCAGGTGTTTCCTCAGAGCATTCCAAACAAGGAACATTTCACATTATATCTCAAAATCCACTTCTACAGGTTCCATCATGATCTCTGAAAAAAATTACTTGTTATAGGCTACTTGTGTTCTAATATCAAAGATCAAATGAAAGAGATATGGTCATTTGAAGTTCTCTCAGAAGATGTCAAGGAGTACACAGTGTGTGAGGTGTCCACATGGAATTTGGCCCCACATCATAGCCTATAAATATCTTTGTTCAACACACAGGTTCTCATCCAAGTAGTCATACATGCCATATAGGTGGACAACACGGTGTTTCCTAAATAACCAGGACTATGGTCATCTCCACTTGTCGTGTCTCTGTACTCAGACACTCTGTCCTTATACATTATTTCATGGAATGTCGGTTGAAATGGGATTCCACACATGTAGTCAAACCATGTATGTGTTCTCTTACATGAATTACCCACCCATGTGACTAATCACAAATTTTTTCCAACCAGGGAAGGGATACATGACATGAGATGAATAACTACACGTTGTGCCATCCATATTTTTTTCCAAATCATAGTGCCACTATTGAGGGTTTCTATATTCCATGCGTTCTTTGTTACACACAATTTATAGTCATGAGTTTTCTATACACTCAAGATCTTTGTATCTAGTATTCATGCTTCGAATCAAGCTCCACCAACATAGATCCTACTATGAAATGATCTGAAATTAACAGATCTAAATTCCATTCAATGTGTTTTCCACTGCTTGATGGAAATCAATTCTGGTGGTGGTCCTTTGTTCAGCCCATTATTTTCCATGATTCTTTCAATGGTACAATAAAAAGCATCCGTTTAAAAATCATTAATGACTTTTAAACATCCTTCTCTAGAAATAAATCATCATAATAAGCATCATTCGTGATTTTTTAAAGAATATGTACTTCTGATCAAGATTTGAACCTCTGAGAAAACAAAATTCGAGACTATTATGATCTAACTGGTGAAGAAAAAAAATAGTCATTGGAAAAAATCACCAAAATAATTCTTTAAATGATCATTTTACAAGTATTCATGGCCAACAATCAAAAATTTGATCCAAGTCTATATAAAAAAATCAAATAAATCAATTTTAATATGTTTTCTCATGAAAAGGCTGGAAGGAGGGATGCATATCGAAGAATGATTATCAATCTACTAAAACATATAATCTAGTGGTATGAAACACAAAAATAAGTGCCATGCATATATTTTGGATAGATTATTGTTGAAGAACATGCTTGTGTGATGATCAGAACAATCTTATGCATTCATTTTTGCTTCGATTCACCTTAATGAAGAGATGTTTATTCATTCATCGAAGGGAGGAGGAGGGAGTTCTTGCCAGTTAATTCTAGAAAGAAATTAGTTATCCTTGGAATATATCCTTTAATTTTTTATTTATAAACATCGTTTTAGGTCAAATAAAATTAATCAATAAAATTAATTGATTAATTAATTCTCATAAATGTACTGCCAACGAGCGAGGGGTTAGGACATGTCATGCCATTTCATTTTATGTCACAAATAGGGTAAAAATAGTGCTATAACTCTATTGTGGTCTTAGATTACTAATGTAATCAACCATTTAAGAGTTATCGTAGTTTATTTCAGGTTTCATTCTAACATAATATAAAATATATTTATTAAAATTACTTTTCAGCACCTCGAGCCTCAAAATTGAACATTGTCTCAGCGCCTGGCTCGAAAAATATATCTATTAATATTTCAAAGTACTACAAGGAAAAAATTGGTCTCTACATTTTTCCTCCTAAACAATTGTCATCTTATTAAAGAAAAATTGTTAAAAAAACTTAGGATATTGAGTCTGTATCTGAATCCCCTGATCCCAATAACTCCCATGAATATTTTCATTATGCCACTACATGTGAACCAAGGAGATGGTTTGTCCATATAGGGTTTTATCTTTTCAATCCTCAGTCGTTATCAGGTTTTTTAAAATGGTGGACCAACCATTGATTTCCATCTCACCCCAATCGATTATGTGTGTTGGGTCAAGCATGTATCTTCCTAGATGCAAAATGTGGAAGACATCATGCAACCTATCTAGTTGTGGTGGTACGGATTGGCTGTAGGAAACCTCAAAAACCTTTTACATGATCTTGAATGGCCCAATGACCATCGTTTATATATTTCCTCCTTTGATGAACCTATGCATTCCTTGTCATGGGGAGACTCAAAATTAAATGCAGTCTCCCTGCTGACACTCCAAGGGCCTATGATACTTATATAAATAGGATTCCAATATTATATGGGCTGCCCTCATAAAACCACAAATGATTTTCCCTTTCATTGTGGTCTCTTACACCATCTCTGGGCCCACAATAGATGACTATTCATTCTATATCCAACATAAGGGCGACTTAAAGGGTCTCTCATACATGCCTCAAATAGTTCCATTCCAATGCTATAGAGATACATGTGGTTGTATGAAAACTCTACCAATGGAATATGATCCTATTATCTCAAGGTGAATTCTAACATGAAATCGCATAGCATATCCTCCAACACTTGGATAGTGTGCTTGGTTTCCATTAGTCTAGGGGTTAAAGGTTTTACTCATCCACAATTAGGTCTTTAGTTTCTCATGTAGTCCTCTCCACAATCATGAAGTTAACCATGAATCATTATTGGATATAATTATCAAGGATACCCCGTGGAGGTGAATGATCTCCCGTATATAGATCTACCTCAATTCCTTCACTAAAATCTTCTTCTTGATAGTAAGGAAGTGTATCAAATTCATGATTTGTTGAACTATCACCCAGATGGAATCATGGACCTTCGTTATACATCGAATCCCTGTGATGAAGTTCATGGATATATCATCCCATTTCCACTCCAATATATCAAGGGAAAAAATCAATCCCATAAAAACATGGTGCTCAGTATTCATATGTTGATAGGTAAGGCACAAAGATATGATCTCAACTAAGCATCATCTCACATTGCACCGCCAATATTTCATCTAATGTTTGATATACATCTTTCCCAATCTAGGGTGTATATGTATGGTAGAAGTGTGACACTATCACATGACCCCTCCTGCATCATGACTAGAACCATTTGTCCCCCCAAAAACAATATATCATGATTCCATCCATCATAATGTCAATCTAGTGAGATAATTATGGATATTTGATCACGTAAGATATCAAATATGATATCTCTCTACGGGTACTCTCTCACACACTCGAGGAATGAATGATTCAACTCCATAATCATAAGAAAATTTTCACCCTCCTGGTCCATTAAGATTAGATACAGGGAAGCTAACTACTTTGAATCATCCCACACTCAGTAAGAGTGGGACTTCCTTATAATGGAATATGCTACAATGTTACCCTTTCCCATAGTATATAATATCTCTAGGTCGTAATCATGCAGGAACACCAACTATTATCACTGCCTCAACTTCAAGTCTCTCTAATTGAAGATGTACTTGGGACTCTAGTGGTCTAAGTAAACCACAAAGTGCTCTCTGGGAAGGTAGTGTGTCAACATCCTCGGGGTGAAGACAACCATGGAATGATCTATGTTATGAGTCCCATAGTTCTTCTCATGGGTTATTCACTATCTTGACTTGTATGTAATAACATCCTATTTGTGCATAAAAAAACAACTGATCTAGGATCTTAAGGAATCACAATATAATATGAGCTTAGTGCCTTTGTCTTGTAGTCTCATCACTAGAGTGCTTATCAGTATCCTCCAAAAATCCTCAAAGGCCCTCTCGTATAAATCACATTAGGTAACAAACAATCCTTTCCATGTTAGTGTGGTGATGTGTGGTCAAAGGGGTTATAATTTTGGATAACTATGTCAAAAATATCTTATTGTACCTTAGAATGACAAGAATTCATTACACCTATGAAACATTCTTTGGTGGATCCTAAGATGGAACTACTTCGATCATAACTTGATATATAGATAAAAATTTCTTAGAAATGACATTCACTAGAAAGATTACATATTATATATATAACTAGCACTTCAAGATATTTTTGTGAAGGTAGTTCTCTCGAATGAAATCAAGAACCACCCCTAAGTGATCTGTATCCTCCTCCTCTTTTGCAGAGTAGACAATTATTTCATTGATGAAGAAAGTTAAAAACTAGAACAAGTACAGATGGAAGACCTCATTCATAATAACCATGAACACATTTGGGGAATTTTTTACACCAAAGGGAGTATCTAGGAACACATAGAGTCTATTGTTACATCGAAATCCCAACACTGGAATATCAGCCTGGTGAACCCACAAGTGCTAGTAGTTGGATCTGATATCGATCATGTTGAACAGTTTTACACATTGAAATTGATCAAGGTGTCTATAAATCCTTGGGAATGGGTAATTATTCTTTATCATCACCTGGTTTAGGATGTGATAATATAAACAATGATGTATGCTCCTATCCACATATTTCTTTAATATGACAAGACCATCGCCGGAGGGACACCCTAGGTCCGATGAAACCATTATCATGAAGGTCCTCAAATAATAACCATATATCTCTAATATCATTAGGAGAAATCTGATACTCCCAAAAATATATCAGGGTAGCCCCTAGTTTCATGTCAATACAATATTGTCTCTCATGCCTTAGAATAAGTCACATAGTGTCTTTGCGGAAGTCATCCAAATAATCCACCAAAACTGAAGGAACCCAAATTCCTGAAGTTCCAACTAAATCAAGGGAAACTCACACCCACTGATGGGTAATGGGCTTCTACCTTCTTCTTACAGCATCCACTTATCTTGTTTTGGGGTCTCAATCTCCATAAATAGTGATCCACATCTCCTATGTGTGTAGGCTTATCACTAGTCTATGGTGACAGTCAGTTTAATTTTGAACCATGGAAAGCCAATAAATACACAATATGACTGCATAGGATTCCATCGTGATTACCAAAGGGTCCCACATGATCCTCTCTCCAACAATTTAGATCTTGCACTGTCATCATATGTGAGAAACTGAAGAAGTTATCCCTATATGAACCTCAACATGAAGCTGTTATGATAACATCTCTACTTGGATTTTCAACTCCTACACTAGAATTGAATATAAAAAACAATTAATGGCACTTTTTTATAATAATTATAAGGTAATAGTATAATAAACACAAATCATATCTTGAATCATCTTGTGCACTATGGGATCATAGATATCTAATTCATACTACTCTCTACGTCCCCGACAGCCGACTCCTCAATCCTGACGTGGTCCACCTGGTGGCGGTGTTAGAAGGATCTTTTACCGACATCCACCACCAATTACTCCTCCTTGTCCTCTGTCAGCTTCTCTTCCCAGAGAAAAACCATGCTCCTGTCTGGGATATACCTGATCATGGTGCTACCTCAAACATCAAAATCCATTAGCTACCAGTCAAGGATGCTCAGAAAAATAGGTCAGGTAGTCCAATGAAATGTTACCTCACCCATAAAAAGTAAAATATTTCCTATATATGGACTTCCCTATAACTCGGTGTTATCTTGGTCCCATAAGACTATGTGCCCGAGCATTCTCTTGAATGGGTCTCATGTTCTGACATCCCACCAACTGGTGTCTGCTAGCTTCTATAGAATACGTATATATTTTGTTCCCACTGCTAGCTCCATCTATCTGGAGTCCCTAATACCAACATCTCATTGTCACAAGTTCTCTCTTCCTCACCCCCTCATAGGGGGTGACGCACAAGGGTATGATTATTGCTCGAATCTCTATACATAGTCTATGATGAAGCATCCATGCTTGAAAGTAGTCATTAGAGATCATGTCAAAAGAGTAACATGTAAGATCTATTAACCTAGCTATATACTTAGACTCTACCATCCATCCCTACAAAATCATAATAATTTCATGATACTAGAATCATTGTATGAATGAAGGGTATTACTCCTCATAAAACATTCAATGGAAGTAATTCCATGAGAGTTTTGACTCAACGTGCATCTGAGTATTGAGGGTCATCCAATCCTATCAGATCCATGTAAAAGGATAGCTTCCAAAGCCACAACCTGAATCGTCAGTGTCTTAATAATACCAAAGTTATATACCACAAACTCTATCCAATCCTCTCTTACCATAGGATATGGATCGTTGTGGAACCTCAGTGGTCGTTGATGCTTGAACTCGCAGAGTGAACTAAGCCCGCGGGCATCCTTATCATGCTCTATTGGGATGATCTACTACATGATAGGTGGTGGTAGAACTACCATCACACCTACAGGAAAAATATAATAGGATGGACCCTAAACTGAGGGCTTGTCACTCATAGTTTCGTCAATAAGAACCGGAGCACAATTATTGGTTGGATGTTATCGCAATGGCATCCTGAATGTTATGATGTAGTACTGCGGTCAGATGAAAATATATATAAATGGAGAGATGACTCAAAAAGGATAGTCAAAGACCTAATACTATATTTTTCATGTACCATTGATCACTGAAACAAATTTCATAGAAAACCGAGTAGACAGGTAATTAGTCAGGGTGCTGGTGAACAGATATGTCAGCTGCTCATACCATCACTGGATTCCCTAGCCAAAGATCCATAATTAAGTCACATTGAATTTTTTTTCTCTAAACACAAAAAATCGTCTTAAGGAGAAACATCCAAACAATTCCTTAAAGAAAAGAACATTCTTTGACACTAGTCTATCAAGACATGTCCCATATCGAGGCTCAATCTACATGTACCCCAATCCTACCTCCATAGAGTTGGGGTGGAGACAAACATTGAGGTCACAACTGTCTCGGACAGTCCTTATCCATAGAACATGTACACACACTCAAAGTGAACCCAATAAAAACTTTGAGAGGGAAATATGAAAATATGAAACACTAATATAAGGTAAAACATTCATTCATGACCCTCTAGATAGTAGGAATTTTATGTAGTGTATACTAAAATGTAAAGGGGAGAAATACATGCCCAAACTATAAATGTTTTCCAACCTGACAGAAAATTGGAAATGTAAAATAGCTGAGAGTGTTTAGTGCCAGAATCCAAGGCTATGACCCCCATACATATTCCATGAACCCCATACCCCTAAGATCCTCTAAAGTCATGATTAACCTGTCTATCATCTATATAATACAAGACATGTGCGCAAAAATTCCATGCAAGGGTTAGTATATATATACCCAACAGGAAGCCCTAATAGATGAAGGGGTAGTAAGAAGAAGGGGATAAACATGGTGAGTAGATAAACTACTTCTGAAGAATTCTCCATAGAAATTAGGAAGGTAGACTCATCCAAAAATGAGAATCTTGACATGTAAGGAATGTGGTATACCCCACATGTATCTGCCTATCTTGGAAAGAGATTAATCAACCCCAAGGAGTGGGTACCAAAGAAGGATATATATATATGTGTGTGCTCAGTAAAATAAATCCAAATAATAGAGTATTGGATATCTATCTCACAATTTATCGTAAGAAGAATATTATCCTATAGTCCCAATTGTCCATCAATACTGCCCTGTATCCCATGCATATTAAATAAACAGACAAGTCTAAAGAACTCAGCCACGTCACATTGTTACTATATGCACATGGAGGCACTGACTCACTCGCACAGTTTTAGGTCACGTCATAATGAACGCATCTCAATGGGGTAAGTATCCCTCTTTCTCATGAGGCTAGAGTTACGTAAAACCACATTTCATCCCTATGCCAAAAATTTGAGGGAACACAAGTTCTAGGTAATAATCTCATTACATGGTACAACAATAGGGTCCTACTTAGCTAGTCACTGAGGAAATCCACTGTACATCCCTACTAGAGGGTAATGCGTGGAAGAAGGTCATCGAGGAACACTAAAGTATATCCCTGTTGGTGGGTAATTATAGGAAAATTCCATCAAGGAACTCCATAGCTAGCCCTTATTGAGGGTAACGACATAAGGAATACATATTGGAACTCCACCACCCAATCCTGCTAGAGGGTAACACCCGAATGAATCCCTTATGGAACTCCACAATCTAGACCTCCAAGATAGTAACACATAGAAAAAGAATCCAAGAACTCCACTTCTCATCCCTACTAGTGGGGAACGCCCAGATAAATCATGGTGATCCTGTATGATTATTTCCATCGTCGAGTGTCACCTCACAATGTTACAAACTCGAATAATTTCGCATCGTAGCTCTAATTCCACAACTAAGCGTGCAATCAAATTCTGTATAGAAAAAAACTCAAGATCAGATACTTTTGAGCCATACTATGAGTTCAAATGAAGAAGATACTATTGTTTTAATTTCTCTAATAAGAGATCAAGGAGTACACGGTGTGCCAGGGGACTCACATGTTGTGCGGCCCCACATCATACCTTGGTCGTTTATTTGATCAGAACATTGGTTCCCATATCTATAGCCACACAATCCATGTTGGTGGACTACATTGAAAATCTTGAATATCAGGGACTAGGGACACATCTGTTGGTCATGTTCATGTGTTCAGACCCTGTGTTTGTGTACTTTAGTACATGGAGTATCGATCCACAAGGAATTTCACTTGTGTGGTCAACTAATGTTTGTGTTCTCTTACATAGAGTCTCATCCCATTTGACCCATCACATTTGTCATCCAACAAGGTAAAGGATATAGGTCGTGTAAGGGCGAACTATACATTGTGTCATACTTATCATTTTCTAAACCCCAGTGTCATCGCTGAGGGTTTCCACATACTGCGTGTCATTTGTTTTACCCAACATGTTGTCTCAATGTTTTCAGAAACTCTAGATCTTAAAATTCAATCTTCACGCACCCAATCAGGATCCACCACCATAGATAAACTATAAAAATATCCAAAATTAATGGATCTAAACACCATTAATTATTTTTTGCCACTGTTTTATAGAAATCACATTTTATGGTGGACTGCCATTCAACTTGTCCATTTACGTGCTTTGTTCAATGATTCAAAGAAACCTTTCATTCATATGATATTAAATCACTTGTAAACGTACTAGATCTATCCATTCATCAATGATCTATGCTTCTATCAAGATTTCATCATATATCTAGGGGTCCAGTCAGGATTTTTCCCTCCAATCAAAGTAGATTCAAGACTGCGGGGATCTGACCAACAATGAACGCGAACAATCAAGGGAAGAAAGAAGCAAAAAAAGTTTTTATTGATTTTTGGAGTAGATTTCTTTTCCAACAATCAAGAAAATAATCCTGGGTTAGATAATAAAATAAAATAAATCAATTTCAGTACATTGGATCATACAAAGGCTGTGGATTTGGCCTTTGAATTATATAAAGAAATGAGATATTCCTAGAAAACATCTATTACAAATAGATTTATAGATATAATTTTTGGTCCAATAGAATTATTCAATTAATAAAATTAATTAATTAATTAACTTACTAGAACATCCAATGAGTTGGGGCTCAAAACATCCCACACTACCTCATTTTATGTCGTTCCTAGAGAAAACACTACATCTTGGATAGAACTGCTATCTCAAATTTCTGATCTGATCAACCATTGAAGATTTACCTCATTATATTTTAGGTATTTTGTACATGAAATATAATATGTATTTAATAAAATCAATCTTGATCACACTGAGCCTTGGAATAGTATGACATCTCATCCCCTATATCTATGAATATATCTAGTAATATCCCAATGTCATTCAAGGAAAAAACTAGGTCTCTAAAATAGTATTGTTAATTTCTATTATACTCATATAACCGCCATTTTTACCTTCCTCCAAAAACATATCAATAAATTAACACATCATCATTTGTATATGAAAACTACAATATCCACGAACGTGACATATCTTTTCTTTCATATATTATTTTATTTATTTACAAAATCACATTAAATATGAAACCTAACCTAGAAAATAAATAAATAGTATAATTATTATTTATGATAATGATATTATTCCAAAATAATCACATTCATAACAATACTCTCTCATTAAATATAGTTTGTTCTTGTTTAGTTAGGTATAATCACCTACTTGAACAATGCAGTCGATTAATTTCATAGATGAATATGAAAAAGTAACTAATTATTTTATTATATATGAATGAAAAAATAGTTTTTTAAGGTCATAGAAATATTATATTTATATTTAATATTTGTTAAATATACCACCCTTTTTGTTCATTATAAATTATTGAAATAAGATCTTCAAAAACTTATTCATTGTGAATCATCATCAAAAAAACATATTTAATGAAATTATAACATTATAAATGAATATAAAACATCTATTCTAGTACCAGTAATGATATTAAAATTAATAACATTGTATCTGTAAACAAGAATTGACATCGCCATTATGAAATTATAGCTAACATGTAATAAAATCCAATAACATATTATTATAAAAATAAAATATATCAAAATAAAATATTTATAGTAAATGATTAAACATTAATTTTATTAAGGGTAATATAATGCAATATGGTTTGTGAATTTGTGATTAATATAGTTATTATTTTTGTCGAATGTTAAACTAAATTCAAATAATTTGTAATAAAGACAAGGGTTTACAGATCTAAATTTTTCTTCATTGAGATATGACTTGTTTTTAAAATTTTTAACTCTCTATCATGTAAATATTTCATATTTGTATAATTTTATTTTAATTATTTTGAAATAGATGATAAATAGAAATCTTTCACATGTTTTACCTTTATGTTTCTTTGAAGGGAAGGATACTGAACTCATAAGGGGTTTATTGACCCATCATTTTTCTTAACTTGGTATTGGATTATCTTTCTTATCTATAATTATATATTTTATGATATTCTACTATTATCTATAATGAAAAATATATTTCATACACTAGGTAAAATTAATTATTAATATAGAAAAATTCTTTATTATTTTATTTTTTACTAAAAGGTATGATATTATTATTATTATTATTACTTCTTAATTCTAATGGATTTTTATCCACCTAGTTCTTATTTTCCATTATTTTTAATTTTATTCATCCTTATTTTGGAACAAAAACATGTTTTATCTCATTTGATCATCATCTTTTTCATTACCCCTATTCTAAAAAAATTAGTATGTTTTTAATAATGGGGGAATAAACAAAAGTTTTTGAAAATATAAAAAGAGAATTTCATTTATTCTCATGTTGTCCCTTTAACCCAAAAATTGTTAATCTAAGAAATATTTTTTTTCAAGGTCATATTAATGGAATATGTTTTCAAACAATATTTTGATAATTAATCTCTCTATAGACTAAAAAAATATGTTTAAAAAGAGGCTCGAAAATCATACTTTTTTCATCATGTTCATAATTGTTTAATAAGAAAACAAATTTTCTGATTTCAATTCTATTTTTCTCTCAATAATAAAAATTATCCATCACTTACGTTTTCCTACCTAATAATCCTATATTTTTTAACATTATATTTATTCCAGTTCCTTTCCTCTATTAATTCCATAAGATTTATTTCTTCGGTTATAAGGTTTTTCACCTAAATACCTATATATAATTTATTGGAGAAATTATTAATGAAACTATATATAATTTATCTATATGGTGTAAATACCAAATAATTTCTCATCATAATGTATTTTTATTTAAATAAAATGATTCATAATATCATTTTATACCCATTAAATTTTAATGAGTTGTCATTTTGGAATTATCTGTGAACTGATGAATGCTTCTTTATGGGATACCATCTAAAAATTATATGACATCCTTTTTTGTTTTCATATATTTTATGTTATGGGGATTTAAATCATATGTAATATATATATTGGTTTTCATTATATAAATGGGTTGCCTATAATTATATATCCCTTTAATGAATTTGATAATGCCTTCAATTCATGAGATAACTTTAATGGTGCACATGTTGTAAGACTAGCACCTAATGTTATGTTGTCTTGGTAGTAAACCTTGAATTATTCTTATGATGTCATAATTTATATTTTTTAAAATATTTTTGATTCCATAAACATATGATATAATTTCTTTATTCCATGATATGATAATTAACTAAAACTATTACTCCACGGTATATGTGTATCCATTTGAAATTATGTGTTCCACTAACATGACTTATGATAAATTCTCATTTTTCTAGGTTCTTTTTAAAAATATATTTTTCACATAAACATATTTTGTCATATTATTATTATCTAACCCACAATGACATGTTTATGTGTTTTTCTAACATACTTTATATTTTATCTCAAAAATTTATTATATATCCATTTCCCAGGTTATGAATTTAACTATAATTTATCAAAAAAATTGAATAGATTATAGTATAGCTGGATTGTGGAGAAATGATTATTAGTATTGTAAAATAAGTTTCATATATATCTAGTCATTAAAAATTATAAACCTTATGTTCTTGTAATTGTGAGATTACTGTGAGATGAATTTTTTTATATAAATGATGTTAAATATTTGTATGAGTATCATGGTTCATCTCACTTTTTATCAAAGCCCTTGTTTAAATAATTTTTTTAGCACCAAACAATGAAGTGTGGGTCTGAGGTTCATCATTTGGGATCAAAGAAGGTTTTACCTATTTTTTATTATTATTATGTTATTTTTTTATTATTTAAGTATTTTTAAGAGATTAGATAAGAAAAGTTTAATAAAACCCATATAGATATACCTATGTATAGGATATCCTCTTAAAATTTAAGTAAAATTTTGATTATGTGGTTTTCCAAGGAATTATGTCTCTATCTAGATAATGGTATGTGAATATAGTTGTGGAATAAATGAACCTTAGATAAATCACCCTAAAAATTCTAGTTGAGTATCAACTAGATCTATTCTTTCTACATGATGAGCATAAATACGACTGGACACATCGTCAGACAGTTCCTGCTGATATGCTTCGGTTGATCATGTGCTCTTTATAAACCATTATGAAAGATTTGATCACATCATTTTGTAATAGTTAGAGAACCCTATCAGAAAATGAATTTGGATAAGGAAGGTTAAATTGAAAAATATATAGGAATAACCAAGTTTGACATAGATGAACAAAAAGTGACATTTATTTAATTGAATATTTCATGGGAGAAGTCATTTTTGGATTGAGCTTTCAAATTCATATGATAATTTAGTATGATTTTATGGTATATTATAATAATGATTTTTTAAAAATATTATGTTATAAATAGGATCTTAAAATGTTTTTCTGGAATTTATGTCTCTAGAAATTATAAATACTTAGATACATAGGCATATTTGAAATAAATGTTTCATAATATTAATATATTCTTATTATAAAAGAAAATATTTTGCACTTAATCTCTCGTAAAAAAGATAGGTTTGTATCTGTTTCTAAGATATATCATTAGTAATAATTATCTTTTATAAACCCTTATATATTTTTATTAGTATTTCATAATTATAATTATGTGGATGAAATTTATTTAAGTGGGTGGGGAGAATGTAACAATATGATATTTGTGAAAATAATGTTCCCTAAATTGATAACTAGTTACACATGAAAACCGAAACTAAAATTTATTCTAAGATACATTGAAAAATATAAAAATTATTAAACATGACATATATTATATCTTTAAAATTGGTGGTTATCAGTATAAATACCTACCTTATGATAACATTATAAGAATGTAATAGAATACACATTCATTCTACTTAAAAATTATTTTTCTGTCCACAAATGAGTTTTTAGATAAAAATTAATTCATATAAAATTTTGATATTGATTTTCAAATATTTATAATAATTTTTGAATTACTCATATAAACACAAGACTAATATTAATTTATGTATTTTTCTAAAATAATTTATTTTTTGGTGAATTGTTAAAAAATAACGATTTTTCAAGAACCGAATAATTTATTATTATATCAATAACTATGCATATCTTAAAAAACTAGAAGTAAATTTCATGATCAAAAAAATATTTATGATGTGAAATTTGTAATTTAAAATTATATTTTTGTATCTAAAAAACCCATTTTTAACATGTTTAAAAATATGAACTATTCTTATAATAAAATCATTTTTATGTTTTTATTTTATTTAATTTAATTCTATGTGAAGTAATGTTTTTTATTTTTTTTTGAATTCATGTAAATATAATTTTTTAAATCATAAACTTATTAATGTTTTTAAAATAATCAATATTGATGGGTTTTTCTAAACATAAAATTTATGCTTAAAATACAAATTTTCTAAAAATTGGTTTTTACATGTTACATGCGCTAATGTCAAAATTAATTTTATTCCACATAAAACTTTATTTTCAAATTTATATTTAATATTATCAATTACATGTTACACATTATTTATTGTGTACCATTTCATTTTCTAGGAATTAGAAGTTAATTAGATTTTAAAAAATTAATTACCATTGTAAAAAATGGAATAAGTGAAAAATTCTATGAGTAAAAGACATAAATCGTGTTTAAAATATGTGTGAAAATGAATGATAATGGGATTTTTAATCATACCTCATCTACCACTCCATTATTTTTCATTTTTACTTCATATTCCTTGTGAATCAAGTTTTCATTAATATTTTGATTTTATATTTACAAAAATTACATTCCCTTAAATTATACAAGGATCTAAACATTACTCCATTTATCTAATCATTATAAATAATTATCTTGATTAAAAATCATTCCCAGTATCTCCTAAACTATTTTTACACATACTATAATCAATGGTCTTGCAAAATTACCAAGCTAAGTTGCCTTAAGGTGTTACCTAAGGGGAAACATCCATAGGGAGAATTATTTTTCTCAATCGAGCTCTCATAGTTATCTTGTTCTTCGACCCCCTAAAAACTTTTCTACCAATATAATTATTATAAACTTATTATCAATGATATTATTTAATAATTTAATAATAATTTTATATAAATGTTATTCCGTTCTCTAAAATAATTTAAAATCTAAATATGTCGCCATTCGTATGTGCAGATTACCTCCTCCATGAATGACGTCATGGATTTCTCCAGAATACCTTAAATACATTGTTATAAAAGAAAATTTAATGGTTAAATATTATATTTGTAAAAAAACTAATATTATATAAATATAAATAATTAATTGTCTTCCACTCAATATTTGTAAATGAATTGGTTGATAGTTTGTACTTGCATACTGCCACCTCAATGAATGTTGTGTTTTTCTTTATCCCTATAATAATATATTATTTATAAAAATATCAAAAATATGATTTAACACATTAAAATAAAATAAATAATTACATTATTATTCTTTAATCAGAATATTATGAAAATAATAATATCTTTTTTAGCCATACTCACCCATAGACTATAACTCATTCTTGCTTTGGTCGGTTTAACAACCAAACTTGAACAATGCTATAAATTTGTATTATGGATGAAAGTTCACAAAAATAATTATAATTATTATTCATTAATGTGGTAACAATTTTTTGTTTCTAGTTTTATATTTTTTTTAATTTTTTAATTAACTTATCATTAATTTACCTCCCTTTTTTATTGTTATAAATTACTAAAAAAGATCATCTCCAACTACATCATATCAAATAATAACCAATTTTCTTAATGAAATGATATTATAAAATTATAAAATAATATAAAACATATATTCATGTACATATAATGAATTCATAATGATTAAATTTGAATTTATAATGATTAATTGAGACGACCATTATAAAACTCTTACTAACCAAACAATCAAATCTAATAACATATTTTAATGATAATAAAATATAACTAACTAATATATTTGTAATGAATGGATAAAAATGAATATAATAAAAGTTACCAGGTTTTAATATGGTTCTAAAATAGGTGAATACGTTTTTTATATTTTTATACAGAAGGTTATAGCATGTTTGAATAAGTGTGATTGGATTTAATGGTCTCTACATCTCAATTTGTCTTCATCGAGATATGATTTTTATTCATCACATATTCTGTTACTTTGATGTCAATATTTACATTGGATTTCTTTTTATCATAATTTAATTGAAATTTAAAAGATTTATAAGACCATATCATATTCTATATTTATGGGCTTTTTATCCATAAGATAACAATTTCATAAGTAGTTTGTTAACTAAATGATACTACTAGTTAAGTCTTGAGTTATCAATATTGATGATTATTTCCTATGTTTTCTTATTATTACATTTCAATATAAGTTAAATCATCCTTTAAATTACTTCATTAAATTAAAAACATGTTCATTGGTAAATTTCTTTCTATATTTTATGACATTTTTATGAATAGTACTCCTCTCTTTAATTGTTTTTTTCTCCTCTGTGTCTATATTTTCCCCTCACTATAGTGTTCTCAATTCATATTTGGTGAACCATATATTTTTTATCTCCAATCAGCAAATATTTTCTAAATACCTCATTTGAATAAAAATCCTTACTATCATTTTGAATTATGTTGTTCTTAATAACGGTAAATTAAAATATAAATAGATAATTTCATTTATTCACATGTTTTATCATCGACTCAAAATTTTTTAAATTAATATTTAATTATTTTAATCATGAAAATATTTATATTTGTTTTCATATAATATTTTATGATTTATTATCCCCATATTCTATAAATTATTTTCAACAAGAAATTTTAAAATCACGCCTTTTACAATAATGTTTGCAAAAAAATTAAATGAAAACTCTTTTCATGATTTCACTGCTATTTTTGACTCTATTTGATAAATTATCCTTCAATTATTTTTTTTAAATAATGATATTGTATTTATAATTTTTTATTTTTCTTAAAATTGACTTCCACTATGAATTCCTTATGTTTTATTTCTTTTTATGAAGTGTGTTCACCAAGATTTCCAAACTTCTATTTATTGGGTACATTATTGACTAAAATTCGTACCTTTTATCGCTAAATTTTAAATTACAGTTAATTGATAAAATTAGTTGAAAAGTATTTTTCAATATGGTTACATAATATAATTGTAAACCCATTATGTTTCCATTATATATAATTTTATAATTATCAGTGAGTTTATGAATGTTTCTTTCTATGATACAATTTGAAAAAATGTATGAAACCCATTATTATACCCTAGGGTTTTAAGAAAAGGTGATTAAAATAAAATGGAACACATATGTATGGTTTTAATTATATTACTGGTGGACTGGTAATTATATACAGTTCTAAGTCATTGGGTAATTTTTTTTATTTCATTAGATACCATGTGTGTTGCATAAATTGCTAGATAAGGACACTATGTAATATTTTCATTAAATTGATCCTTTTATTATACTTATGATTCCATGATAAATGTTATTTTCATATTTTTATGACTCCCTGATCTTATTTTATCATTAAATTATTACATGATTCCATACTAATAACACACTCTTATTCCATGGTACATGTTTTTTTCATTTTTTATTACATTTTCCTCTATCATGAATGATAAAAAAGTATAATTATTTTAGGTTTCATTTAATAATGTATTTCTCCTTTTATCATGATTTCTCATTTTCTTATGAAATATCCATTGGATAAATTTTTATTGTTTTTTCATCTTACTGAGAATTTTAGCTCACCCCTTTCTTTTTATACATTCCTTAGGTTATGAAGAAGAGTATAATTTAATATTTTTATAAATGGGAATCTATTTTGGTTCAATTTTAGTGAAATTTTCAAAGTTATTATAAATTAAATTTCATATGTATCCAGTTCTTGATGACCTAAACCTTCCATTATTTGTATTTAGAAATAATTGTGATAAAAAATTCCCAAGTAATAGAAATGATGTGAAATATATATATGATTTTCCTGGGTTTTATAACATTATATCAAGTTCAATGTTTAAATAATTTTTTTTTCTGAACCAGACATAGAAGTTTATGTCTGGGATGCCTCATTCCAAGAATTAAATTAGCTTGTAAATCCTCTAAGGAAGTTGGTATTATGTTTTTTCTACTATATTTATCAAAAAAGTATATATTTCAATAAATTTTACTTATTTATAAAACTTTTATCATTTCTATCTTCAATCTTCTAGGTTATTTAAGGTCATTCTAAAAGTGTTACTTAAATGTTTATAATAAATTAATTTCCTTTTTCAGTCCCTGATTTTTTCAGTCTACTGTATATAAGTGTTTATTTTAATTATTTTTTTCATACACATCTAGTGATCAATATATTTTTTCTTTATATAACCCTAATCATAATTTATGTCACCGCATAAAAACATACCCCCATGTTAATTAATTCCATTTTAATGATTCCATAAAAATTATTTCTAAAACCTATGTTTTATCTAAGAAATTTTTTTTGGAACTAAATATACTAAGGTTTCTTCTTTTTAAATAATATTATAGTAGTATTTTTCTCCAAATTAATTATTTCATTACAATAGAAATGTCATTATAACTAAGGAAAGTTGACTGGAGAAGGAGAATGGATAAATACTAAAAAATGAAAATAATGAAAAAGAACACCTAATTTATTATGTTTAGAAATAATTACTATGTTCATATAAATGAATAAAAAAACTCATTATATCTAGGTTAAAAATTATAGGTCGCATTCTAGTATAGAAACCCAAGATACAAATGAGATCATAATGAAATTAGGTTCTATAAGAACCGACATTTCTATAGTTATAAATCTGAAATATTTTTTCTATATCGAAATAGTAATATTTTTAGTAATATCCTCATAGTAAAATACCCATATCAACAAAGTCCATGTTTTCAGTGTGCCATGTCAATGTCAACACTACTATAATAATTAGTACCAATGTTTAAAGTCATATCTATAATAGTTTTTAAGTTCTACTAAAATACCTCCTAAAATTTGGTCATCGATATGTTTCATATAATACAATATCCCTTCAAGGTGATGTATTGTTGCAGACACACAAACATCATTGTGCACCAGGTATAACTTCACAAACAATGGTGAACTTCTTTATTTTTTAAAAGATTATTGTTTTTGTTTACAAATATATAATCCACACATAGGAAAACTACCAACAACATTATCCTTGATAGTATTCCATTTAATTAAATAACCATCATTATATTATAATTCATGTTCCATGACATGTAATTCAAAAATATTGAATCCTAGATATGATTTTTTGTCTTCTGCATGTCCGTGAAAAACACTGCATTTTAATTCAAAACTACTTTTTCATATAATTTTTTTGTATAGTTAGATTTTAATATTAATTGGTTTTAAAGTTTAATTGGATTATGATTTTATCATTTACTAAAATTTTAGTCATTGGAAATAATTTTCCATTGAAATTGGACTTAAACACATGTCAATATTTTCATAGTAATAACTTCTTAAAAACCTTCATTCTGGTTTTGACAACTGGAACTAACATTAAATTAATTTCTGCCAATTCTATGATTTTAATTATGAAAAATGGTTCCTCATTTGAAATCAAATGGTATAAATTTATTGAATAGGTTCCTTTTATTTCTGGACATTATGAATAATAACTTTAGAAATTATTTTATTTACCATGGTTAAAGGGTAAATCTAGTAAATAAGGATAAAAAATAATATTATAATAATATTAAAATACCCTAACATGTGTCCTAATCATATTGTATTATATATTTATGACAATGGTAAATTTTGGGTCGATTTTGGGACCCCATGTAGCCACTTGGGTGTGGTAATAATATGTTATAGGAATTAATTTAAAGTAAAAGGAAATATAACATAAACATGTATCTTTTACTAAAATAATTTTAACATAGGGAAATATAACTGATACATTTGACTATAAATATTCATTATAAATAAAGAAATATTTCTTACATCATGGTATTTTATTTATATTATTTTTATATTAAATTAATAATTTTCTTTATGACATAATGACGATGCAATAATTACATTATTAATGAAAGATTCAAATAAATGATTTTATAAATATTAAAATAAATATTATTTGACATGGTAAATCTCATAAATGAATTATATAGATGAATATGAAATGTTATGATTGATTCTATTTTTTTATGTAACCAAGTTGTTATGAATTTTTATAAAAGTCATGAATGGATTGTGTCCAAAATTGACATAATTCATAACTTAAAAAATATAAATTGGTTTATTAAATAATGTTAAAATCCTAAAACTCTAATATTTTCTTAAAAATGGTTAATATAATTCCAAATATTTCCTCATTTAATATTTGTGGGTCGTTTTACATGATAAGGTAATTACATTAACCCTCACTATGCAAATAACATGATATCACGATAAGATTAAAAAGGGTAAAATAAGTGTTAAACTAAAACAATAAGGATATAAAAAATATTCAAAACTTGTCAAAAAATTATTTTATTATTGGTATTCGAACCAAAACCATCTTATATTAGAATTAAATGATTTTTGGATGATTTTTAATCAAAATTGAATATATAATAAATTAATATTTCAAGACATTTTCAAAGTTCCCTTCCCCTCTCTTATAAAAGGTCACCACATCTAGCCACTTAATCACACCCTTAAAGTCCCTTGGATCAAAAAACATATGCACAAATAATCTCCTATCATACATTCCTTACATAAATAAGCCTTTACTTAGGGAATAATAAAATTAAATAAATCCTTTTGGCTCAAATCAAAGGATGTTACCCAATTTAGAGGTAATGTGTTCTCTCATGTTATTTTCCATTATTTTCCTTATCTACTCCATATGATTTTATTGTTGTTGTATTGCATAAAAAACCTAGTATCCTAAATAAACTAGTTTATCTATTTTAATTATTTGAACTACACTTACACAAACCTCTATCTAATGGATATGAACATACAGTTTCTATCTACAGTGATCTACTACCTCACGATGTGAGCATTATTCAATTTTACCATACCACCTCTCATAGTTGAAATTATGATGGAACTATATTTATATAGGATATATATTATATTTATATTGTCTATTTTATTCTGTAATTTTTATTTACAATATACCATAATGCTTTTCATGATGTGAAAATACGATAATTTCATTTGAGGAAGTGTGGACTACTGCCCCCTCAAAGTGATATGTCTCTTATATGATATACATGAAACGTATAAGTGATGATTTTATTAAACCTATGATAATTAAAAAAAATGAATAAAATATTAGTATTAAAATATAATTTTATATAATTTTATAATTTTTCTTTTAACATGACAATGAAATGAATGTAGCGTTCATCTGTACATACGACCTACCATCTCTATGAACAGTGCATTTCATTTCATATCTCAAAATGTTATAGACTATTATTAATACATATATAATGGATATATATGAAATTTAAATCATGAAAATCATTCGGTAGATGATTTACTTTTGACTACATGGACAATTTATATCGAAACTAGTTCATTTTCGACTCAAGTTCCCAACATCGACAAAATCACCGATATTAACATAAATAAGTATTTAATTTTCCTAAAATTGTAATAATTGATATAAAAGGAATAATAAATTTTGAAAAAAATTTAAAATGAAGAATAAATTAAGCTAATATTATTATTCATGAATAAAAAAATGAACGAGACACGTCAGAATCAAGGTAAGGGACTTTATCTCAACCTATTTTCATTAAGGAATATTTTGAAAATATACACCTCATTAATTTATACAATGTATAATAAACCCCTTTGAATGTTAAATTCATTCAAAGGAAATATTTTTTTTCTACAAAGTGTTTTACTAATGTACAAAAGGAATGTTTTTAATGTATGTTGCAGACATAATTGTTATATGATATTTTTGTTCCTATATAAGCCTTAATGTTTTCAAAAGAAAAAGAAATACCTTTTTTTTATTTTTCGGTGTTTTGGTAATAAAAATGTTTTTCGATATTGATTGAGTATTTCAATATCTTGAACTAATTTATGTTGATTTGAAATGAAATTTTATTAGTTAAATGAAGATATTTGAAATATTTTATGTGATATGATTATATAATGGCACTTAGACATTCGACCGTATAGTTATTCTATTTATGTATGTTCATGTCCCATGTTACATTTATATGAAATATGTTTATTTCTTATGGGATTATGTTAATATTTTGGATAAAAAAATGTAATCAATGCGATTATATTAAGTGAAGTATATTTAATACTTTTTAAAGGTGAAAGAATTACATTATGATAATGTATTCAGGGTTTTCCTGTTATCCCAAGACCAACATTTTTTCTTCTTTATGTATCCCTTACTGAAATTTTTATACTCACAATATGTTTTGAAATTTTTTTCACATGACATAAAGAATAATAGATTCAAGGATGGGATCATAGAAAAGACATGATGCTTAAAACATGAAACAAAACATGTTTCTTTTAAAAGATATTTTTTTATGAAGAAAAATGGATAGATAGTATAAGTGTCTACTTGTAATATTCAGGTTGTTATGTATACATAATGACTTAATTATCTAAACCCCTATACCTAAAAAGATCCCTGATGTGAATTAAAGTTAAATTATTGACTTATCTTGAGATTAAGTAATTTTTATGGTTTTGGCCTTATAGTTGGTATCAGGGGTCGGTTTAGATAACTTTAGGTGTTAGAATATTATTAATAGAATATACAAATAAGATTTTTACTTTATGTTCAAAATTATATAGCATTTTAAGATTTCCACGTTGATTCATCTAATATATGTTTGTTTAGAATGGTTTTTCATAGAGGAAACAGGGAAAATGTGTTGGGAATGTATACAGAGGGTAATAAAATTAAAAATAAACATCTAGAGATGCTCATAATTAAAACTGAGTAGTTTGTTGTAGTGATGGATCAGTTGAATAAGTTGATAAATGTTTGTAGTGTCCATGTATGAGATAACCAAGTCCAACCACAAATTCATATGTTGATCATAGTTTATTTCATGAGGCGAATTCCATCATCATTTAGAGGAACATATGACACTATGTGCGCTGAAGGGTGGATTAATGCACTGGAAATGATTTTCAATGTCATGGGGTGTTCAAAACATCAATAGTTTAGTCTTGTTCTTTAACATTTTAAGGTGAAGAAGATCAGTTGTGGATAATGGTTAGAACGATCAGTGATAGTGAGGAGATTTATGCTCTTGATTGGGATTCATTCAATGGTATATTACTTGAGAAATATTTTCCTATGGAAGTTTGACTTAGGATTCAAAAATAATTCATGGAATTGATAAAAAAGAAAGAATATTCAATGGATGTATATGAATAAAATTTCACTCGATTTTCATGGTATGTACCAAATTTCATTGAGGATATTAATAAAAAGATAAGTCAGTTTAACTCGGGATTTTATCCAAAATATCGATGGTCGTCAGCTTCTCATTATATTAAAATCTATGAGAATATTTTTCAATTAGCTGAGAAGGTAGAAGTAGAGTCTTTCATCAGTTTTGGGATGAGTTTGTGGTTGTGATTAAAGATGATACTTTTTAATATTCTAAACATTGGAGGAAAATTAAATTGATATAAGGATTGTTTTAAAATCATTAAAATAAAAGAAACTGCGTGGAAAGATTAGTAAGAGTGAATTATATTTACAACCCATTTTTTCCTAGGTCATATTGATTCTAAATATGTCATAATTGTTTACCCTTATAAAAAATGTTGTTGAAGAGTGTCCAAGACATACCAATATTAATGTGATTCGTAGTTTTTGTGGATTAGTGGTTTATTAAGGGAAGAACTAAATATAAGATTGGTAAATGGTGCTGTTTTGGCCCTGCCTTCTAGGAATGGTGAATTTGTTATCTGTAGTAATGCATCATCGAAAGGACATCGTTGTGTAGTAATACTGAATTATCCGGTAATTTCATATGATTCACGTTAGTTGAAACCTCTTGAGCTAAATTACTATTCACATGATTCGGAATTAGCTACTATTGTTTTTACATAAAAAATTTGGATGCATCATTTTTATGGTGTAAAGTGTGAAATATATACTCATCACAAAATTTGGAAGCATATATTCACTCAGAAATAACTAAACATGAGATAGAGGAGATGGATATAATTTATCAATGATTATTATTTCATGACTCATTACTATCTTGGAAAGGAAAAAAAAGTGGCAGATTCTTTGAGTCCATAGTGTAATGCTACATTAACAATGCTATGTTTGGAACGATATACTTTGGTTTTTAATTTTATGAATTTCGTATTGAATGTTGGTATTGAAGAGTATTCCTCTATTTTGTTTCAGGTGAAAGTGAAATCATTGTTATCATATGGAATTATGGAAGTGTATAAATAAGACAGTGAGTTGTAGAAAAAGGTTGAATTTGTTCAGAAGGGTAAGTTGCATGAATATAACCTTGATAAAGATTATGTTCTAATGTTTGGAAAAATATTATCTGTTCCTTGTGATTCACAGTTAATGAAAGAATTGTTATCTAAGGCTCATAGTGCTCTATTTTCAGTTCATCCTGGCATTACTATGATGTACATAGATCTTAGAGAATATTTCCAGTGGGATGAAATAAAAATGGATATTGGTAACATTACTATGATGTTTTTTATTTGTTAACAGGTTAAAGAAGTGTGTCAGTTACAAAAAGGGATGCTTCAGCCCTTTCTAGTGCCATATTAGAAATCAGAAAATATATACATTGATTTCATAGTGGGGTTATCAAAAACTTCTCGAGGTAACAATGCAATCTGGGTTATTGTAGATCGATTGAAAAAATCTTCTCATTTTCTTCCTATTAGATATAATCTATCTCTTGGGAAACTTTAACTGTTTTATATTAAAGTTATAGTCATGTTACATGGATTTCCCCTCTCTGTTGTCTCTGATCATGATCGAAAGTTCCCTTTTAGCTTTTGGAAAGTCCTTTAGAAGACATTGGGAACTAAATTAAACTTCAGTACAGCTTTTCATCCTCAATCAGATGGGAATTTAGAATGAACAATTCAGACCATAGAGGATATTCTATGTTCTTGATCAATGGATTACCAGGGAAGTTGAGATCAACATCATTATTTGGCTATGTTTTTCTATACTAACATATTTCATTACAGTATACAGATGGCACCATTTTAAGAATTTATATGAAAATTACTATTGAACTCCAGCTTTTTGGGATGAAGTAGGTGAAAGGAAATTGATGGGGGCAGAATTGGTAGAAGAGATCGTAGAAAAATTTCAGTTGATTCATAATTAAATGTGGAAAAGAATGATGATGCAGAAAAGTTGTGCAAATTACCTAAATAAGGATCATTATTTTGAGGTAGGTGATCATGTCATTCAAAAAATTTCTCCCTTAAAAAGTATGAGGTGTTTTGGTAATAACGGAATGCTGAGTCTGAGGATCATTGGACCCTATGAAATCCTGGATAATGTTGAATCATTTTCCTATAAGGTGTCTTTACATCCATGATTATCCCAGGTACACAATGTTTTTAATGTTTTAATTTTGAGAAATTATATGTTGGGTCCATCTCATGTTTTTAGTAAGAGGTAGTTTAGATGAAAGAGACTATTTTATATAAGGAACAGCTTGTATAGATTTTTGACCGCACAGAGAAAGTGTTGTGGAATAACGTCATTATTAAGGTAAATGCTTTGTGGAAAAACCATATGGTTGAAGTTGAAATGTGGGAATCTGTAAATTCTATGAACAATAAATACCCCACTTATTTTATAAGTAAATAAAAATTCAGGGAAATAATTATCAAAATAAGAGAATGGTGTAGCATCCCAGGTATTTATAGAATTGTAATTTTTCAAATCAATTAATCTTTCTGAATAATATATTATTTTTACGTTAATGAAATTATTTTTCTGATAGTGTACTCAACATGCAACAATGGGTTTATCTCAAATCTTAAATTTCACATAATTGTTAATTATAATGAAAAATAATATATTATTATAGTTATTATTTTAAATGGTAGTTAATACCTAGTCGTTGTATTGGTGGGAATGAATAGAACTATATAAAATACAACTATAAATGTTTTTTAAATGTCTTTAAATTTATCTAAAACAAATTATAGGATTAAAATGAGAATGAATCCAGTTTTAAGCATAAAATACTCGAATATTATTAAAATTCTGTTTTACCACCTTTTGATGGAAGACCCATTTTAATTTTTTTTCACTTTTAGGTGTTCTATATGAAAAAAAATATTTCTTAGAACTGGAACATGAAGATTTACTTTTGGTTTAAATTTTGGTATTTTTCTGATGACATTCATATTTTAATGAATAGTGAAAAATAGTGCATTTTAATTCAAAACTGCATTTTCATAGAATTTGTTTACAGTGATAGATTATTCAGTTAATTGTTTTTAAAGTGTAATCAGGTTATGTTTTTATCATTTAAACCATTTTTTTCATTATAAGGAATTTCTCATTGAAATTGTAGATAAACACATGTCAATATTTTGATGGTTATTACTTCTTAAAAGCCCACTTTCTGGTTTTGACAATAGGATTAAAGTTTTAATTAATTTCTATCAATTCTGTGTTTTGAATTTCAAAAAATTTATTCAATATTTGGAATAATGATGTCCAGATTTTTTTAATAGGTACCATTTATTTTTCGACATTATGAATAGTAACTTCAGTAATTATTTTATTTACTCTGGTTAAATGTTTAATCTAGTAAATAAGGGTTAAAAATCTAATTATAACTATTTTAAACTACACTAACATGTGTCTTAATCCAATTATATCAGATATATCTAACCATAGACATCCATGAGTTGATTTGGAGACCCCATGGAGCCACTTGGGTGTCATAATGACATGTTATAAGAATTAATTTAAAGTAAAGTGAAATATAACACAAACATGTATCTTTTACAAAATCAATTTGAATATAAGATTATGTAACTGATATCTTTTAATATAAATTTTCATTAAAAACTTAATGAAATTTCCTACATCTTGTTATTTTCTTTTTATTTTTTATACATTATATTAAAAAATTTATTTATGACATAATGATGATGTAGTGATTACCTTATTAATGAATGATTCCAATAAATTATATTATAAATATTAAAATAAATAGTATTTGAAATAATTTTTTTCATCCTTGAATTTTATAGTTTCATATTCCATATTAGTATTGATACAAGGTTTTTTTCTACGGAAGCATGTTTTTGTGATTTTTGTAAAAAATCATGTATGAATAGTGTCCAAAATTGACATAATTCATAACATAAAAATAAAAAAGTTTATTAACTGATACTAAATTCCTAATAATATAATATTCAGAAAAAATATTAATATAATTCCATATATTTAATATATGACTTTTTTTTGCATCTTTTGACATTATATGGTAACTACATTAGCCAAGAATGTGGAAAAATTATATCACGGTAAAATTAAAAAGGATGAAATAAGGGTTAAACAAAAAAGATAAGGATAAAAAATATTCAAAACATGACTTCAAATTATTAGTTTATGGGTATTCGAACCAGCATCATCTTATATTTGAACTAAATGATTTTTATACTATTTTTAATCGATATTGAATTTTTAATAAATTAATATTTCATGACATTCATAAATTTCCCCTCCCCCTAATAACTGGCCACCACTTATACCCACATACTAACACCTATAAATCTCCTTGGATAAACCAAATTATGATATGATAAGAACCTAACATCCCTCACTTCCTCCTAGAATAATTACCTTGGGAATAAAGAAATTCAAGAATGCCTTTTGGGTCAAATCAAAATAAGTTACCCGATTTTGAGGTAAGGTCTTCTCTTGAGTTCCTTTCCATTATTTTCCTTCTCCACTCCTTATAAACAACTTATTGTTTTATTACATAAAAAACTGGTATTAAAATATACTAGGTTGTTTTTATGAGAATTATTTGAACTACACATACACACACCTCCATCTAATTGATATGAAGACACTATTTCTCTATACAGCGAACTACTACTTCATGAAATGATGATTGTTTAATTTTTACCTACCACCTCTCATGATGTCCATTTTTATGACACTATATTTATATAGTTTATATTATATATTTTTATTTTCTCTATTATTCTATAATTTTTATTTACAATATACCTTTATGATTTCCTTGATAAGCAAATACGATAATTTCACTTGAAGAAGTATGGTCTAACGCGCCCTCAAAGTGATATGGATCGTTCCTAGAATAAATGGAAGGTATAAATGATGTTTTTATTAAACCTATGATAAATACATGAGATAAATATAATATTAATATATAAATATACATTTATATGGTTTTATTATTTTTCGTTTAATATCATAAAAATGAAATTAGCATTCATTCATTCGTACGGCCTACCATCTCCATGAATGGTGAATTTCATTTCTTTTCTACAAATGTTTAGGACAATTAAAATATCATTTATACTTGATATATATGATATTTAAAACATGAATATTATTATGGAGATGATTTACTTCTGAATACGTAGACAATTTATAACAAAATATGTTTATTTTTTATTCAACTACCGAATATCAACAAAACAATGGATATTAACTTATATAATTATGTAATTTTTATAATGTTGTAATATGTGATATAAAAAATATAATAAACTGGAAAAAATTTATGAAGCAATTATAAATTAATCTATACTTATTATTCATGAATATAATGTATAAATGAGACAATTCAAACTCAATGTAAGGGACTTCATCTCAATATCCTTTCATTGAGGGGTATTTTGATAATATACACCTTTTAATTCCATACATTGTATAATAAAACCCTTTGAATTTTAATTTAATACAAAGGGAATATTTTTTTCTAAAGAGTTTTAATACATGAAAAAATGGAATCTTTTTATCCTATGCGGAGCCAATAACCTCTCTTCCACAATAACTTTTACTTGATATTTAGGTACCTATATAAGAATTAATGTTTTTAAAAGGAAAAAATCCATTATTCCCTATTTGGGTGTTTTGGTATTAAAAATAGTTTTTAAAATGGATTGAGTATATCAATATCTTTAAATTATTTCATGTGATTAAAAATTAAATGTCATTAATGAAATTTTGATATTTGCGGTATTTTATGTGTTATGATTATATAATGGTACTTGAACATTTTACGGGTGGGTATGTGATAAACCAATGATGGGTGGTTATGTGATAAACCAAATGGCAGGTGGTACTGTGATAAACCAGGTATGGGTGGTTATTTTATAACCTCTAATGCATTTGGTATGGATGTTGGTCGTATGGTTATTCTATTTAGTGATATGTGTGGAAGTTGACCGTATGTTTATTCAATTTAGGTATGTTTATGTCCCAAGTTACCTTTATTTTATATATATTCCTTTTTAGGTGATTTATGGAAATCTTTTAGTAACAAAAAGGGTAGTCAATAATCATATATTTGGTAAATATTATTTACTAATTCTTAAAGGTGAAAAGTATTACTTTATGATAAATTATTTATGGTTTTCATGTTATCCATAGACTAATCATATTCTTTCTTTGTGTATCCCTTACTGAGCTTTTTATGATCATCAAGAGTTTTGAAATTTTTTTCACAGGACCTGAAAAATAAGATAGTAAATAATGGGATCAAGGAAAAATTGTGCTATTTAAAATATGAAACGAAACATGTTTCTTTTTAAAGAGCATTGATTTTATGAAAAAATAAGATATTGAGTAGAAGTGTCTACTTTTAATATTCATGTTTTTGTGCATAAGTTATGACCTAATTATCTAAATCCCTAAACAAAAAAAGATCCTCTTTGTGTATTAAATTCAAATTAATGACTTATCTCTAGATTAATTAATGTTTAAGGATTGTACGTTATCATATTGGGCTCCATTATTTACTCTAGAAGTAATTTGCATAGATACCAATGGAATTTTTCTATACACCATTTTGGAATATGTTACTAAATCCTGCTTCATCATGCTTCTTGGAAAAAATATGATTTTTTCTCATTCCATGGAAATATTAATATCCTTAATAATTTATAAAACTCTCATTTAATATTTTGATCATCACATTACGATTTCCCACATTCTATAACAGTTCATCAACATGGTGATGTACCCTTCAAAAATTTACAAAAAACATAAATATATATTTAATGCATGTATGTTCCTCGACTATAAATATGAATAGAAAACCCAAAAGATACGCCTAAATCTATTCTCTATAAATCCTCACTATCATTCTGATATCTTTATATTATTCAGCTCAGAATTTGTATTCCTAGAAGATCTCATCGTGGCTGTTAAAGTTTCTTCCAAACAATTTCATAACAAAGAAAGTAGAATCAGTGAACATAAATAATCATCTAGAATAATTCTCACTAATGTAAAATGACTTGTGATAATTTTTAATTTATATTCATGATCAATAACAAGCTATCATTATATCATATTAATATTGAATAAATGACACATCAGGTACATATTATTTATCCTGATTATCGTTTTTTTTATATTAATAATATATTTCATCATCCCAAACAACATTTTCTCTTCACTAATGTTGAATTACATGTATTTGGAAAATTTTTGGTTTGTGACATCCATAACATAATAAGAATGTAACTCCCACTCGGTCTTCTCCATCCCTAATTATTTCACGCATAGTAGTGTAAAATGATTCATTTTCTAAGAAAGATAATCATTGATTAGAATCATTTAGAAACTGATGTTATATCCATCATAAAAATCAATAGACAATTTTAATTTTTCTTTATCCACCATTAAATTCAATAAATATAACCTTGTTACACAAAACTCTAGATATAATTCAAGTTGTTACAGAAACACAAAAAGAAACAATACTCGTCAATTATATAAGAATAACAAAAAAAATAAAAATATAAAATTAGGAACCATAATAATATATAATATGTGGTTTATAAATAATCCGTTAATTTATATAAAGAATGAAAAAATTCACAATATTCAAAAGAAAAGTCTTTGGGAACCCTCTAAAATCACTTAAACTCTTTTTTGTAATGATATCATAATGTAATTTCCTCTTAAAGTTATCTGCATTTCTAATGTTTAAAATCAATATTTTCAGTCCAATATGTTATAGTAATAGTGGAAATAATGTTCACAGAGCTATAGTACCCGCTCTTTGTATAGTATATTCTTCTATAGTATCATTTCGGTGTTCATATTACTATATTACCTATTTATATGTCATCAGATAGCTCATCTATTTATTGTCATATTGAGTATTGATAACATAAAATACAATTTTTACCACGATAATCTACAATTTCTAAACAATATAGAATGCTAGAATTCATCTCATCATCATATGATGGATCAGGATTAAATATTCCACCATTCTACTAAAATGAGATCATTTTAATTAGTGTAATGATATATGGATTAACTATTAAAGATGTTTTTGGAAGTAAAAGTACTTTGTAATATCATAAATATTTTTTCTCTTTCCTTAAAATATTTATAAATAATATAATATCAAACATGAGGAGTTTTATTATCCCATTGTAAAAATTGTTTCCCCATTAATAACGATGGTTTTACTCATTATCTATCCAGAAATCATGATGGAATAATTATTACTCAAGTTAACAACGATTTTTCTTACCTGAAACTATATAATTGAATATAAAAAAATATTTCAATGTGTATGGAAACCATATTTATCCAGACTATGGATGAGGATGTCAATGATTCTAATTTTGACTCTAAATAAACATATAAGGTAAAATTAAGAACAAATTTCATATACTTTTTATATTAATTATGATAAATTATCTTATTTGACATTTAATAATGTTTTTATATTCAATAAATTTGGGGAATGTAAATTTAGTGTTAATTAATATGTTTTTTTTGCAAAAAATGTTACTCTATTAAGAATTATTTAGATATTTATAAACCCTATAAGGGGGTGAATTAGTGGTCTAAATATGATATAAAATATTTATCCAATTAAAAACATCTCTTGTATTTTTTTTTAGTAAAAAGATCATTTTAAAATGGGTACAAATATGATTATGATTATTATATATAGAGATATTGGGAAAGTTAAGAAAACAACATAATGGATCACAAGGCTCACAGAATCTTCTTGAGGAATGGCAACATCCTTAGCGTCCACTAGTTGTTATATCATTATATAGTTCAATAAATTATTGTTAAAAATTAATTAAATTATTGATTTAGTGATAATATTTTCATAAACATCTGTATGAACACAATAACAAAGAAAGTTAAACACATCTTTATGAATAAAATCACAGGCATTTATGATCATCTTGTATCTTACTCATGTTCCTCAAAGACAATGGATATAATTTTCATTGTTATCTATCGAAACAGGAACCATGTTGGTGGATCGCACCATTTTAATGATTATACATTAATTACCACATAACACCATCGTATTATTATAAATTTTCGATTTATATTGATATTATACATCTATATGTCGTCATCAAAGATCAGTATTAAATATTAAGCCCTTGAATTCTTTTCCAGGTCCATGTTGAAAGTCAAAATAATTACCAGTCAAGGAAGTGATCAATACTAAGGATATATCTCAATATTTTTCTTTTATCTAACCCTAAAATATTATTTATCCAAAATCTAGATATTTTGGAATTTATCAGAACAAAATATAATTATTTTTACAGTGGTTTAATATAATAAAATTGTGTTATGTGATTCAAAATGGTAAAATGTCTATTCAACAATTGATCTTAAAATATTTTATTATATATCTCCTAAAAATAAACATATATCTATACATTATTTGACTTAGTTACATAATGAATAATTCATCATGTTGTAATGTACTCAAACATCATTTCCCCATAAGTGTCTAATCAAATCACGGTGGTATGACCCATTATTCTTGTTTTCTAGAACACTAACCAAATATTGTAGTGGGACCTTATTTTTAATAAATATTTACATTGAGTCAAAAATTTCATAAATTTAGAATAACCCACAAATTATTTATGTGATCAACTAATCTTAATGGATAATGTTTCACTTGAAAATCACGGATCCTTTCTTAGCTTGAATCCTATAAAAGAAAAAACCTCTTGATTCCCCAATTAATTATCATAGTTTTACCATAATGTATTATGACATGATTCTGACATTTAGTTAAATTATACATTTAATTAATGTGACATTTTATCCTCTAGTAGACCATCATGAGATAGTCATGGAATGTATTCTTCCATGACATTCCTCTAATGTATCTCTGTACATTTCTTCCTGATACTCTTCCATGATATAAATAGGCATATTATAACTCTATTATATTTTAAATTCCTATAGATAAAATAAAACATAATTCTATATTCATCCCATTTATGTTGTTAAAGACGTCAATGTTATTCTTCCTTTGAAAAATCATATTTTCCAAACATCATGGGGATAATTACGAAGTTCCATTACCATTAGTTGAACCAAAACATATTATAAAAAACTATAATTCTCCCTTGATCACTTTGTATCACTCAGGAATTACAAATCCCATTATATAGGTTAAACTAGAAAATTTTAGACCAATCAAACTAGACATTAAACAGCCTTAGTAACATTAAACTCAACGATGTATTACACATAGTGATTTATTTGATATCAAAAATTCTAGATCCATGAAAATGAATTAGTATTGATAAAAAATGGAACAAGTTAATAAATAAATAATTCTTCTTTCATCAAACCCCTATTTTAGATTTTAGTAAAGATGCAATATATTAATGGTAATTTTCATCTCCTTTAACAACCTAATCCAAAGTTAATAATAGATTGTAAGTGATTATATTTACACCTTGGTGTCCCCCTTGATTAGTATGATACTTTTTCTTGTTTTTCCAATAAGGGTAAATCTTCATATTTATGGGAATTCAAAAAATTTAATACCCTTGTATTTTTATTCCATATTAGAAAAATAAACATTACAAAATTATTTCACATTTAATACAACTAAATGTATTTGTAAAAGAATTTTTTAAATTTGAAAATCACCATTACAATTTTGATAGGTGATCCCACTCATAATCATCCTTCAAAATATTCTCCACTTTACAATCCCAAAATACCAATTTTTAAAATCTAAATTAGTAAACACATAGTAACTAAAATAGAAATTAATCACTCATATCCTACATGAGAAACCTAAATACATAAAAATATAGTACCCAATTAATTGAACAACATAATCCACAAATGATTACAAATAATAAGCTTCCTTTTGAAAAAAACTACTTGATTTTTTTAAATAATATCCACTTTTATATCAACAAATCATGATGTTCCTCAATGAAATTAATGGTAATATGTTTCATTTACACATCCAATAACTTTTAAACAGTGTATATTTTCATGTTTTAAACAACTCAGGATTCAATATCAATTTGTTTTCATACATTCTCAATTATTTCCACTACCATCAAATCATTAATACCCTTATAATTTTGTGGAGTTTCAATAGTTCCCCACCATATGTATAGTTATAACAATGTACGATTTGATTTTAAATATATCATTGAACTTGAAACAATACTCTATTAATTCATAAAAGTAGATTGGTCACTATAAACCATTAAAAGGCTTTGTGACTCTTTAAATGTCTTATTTTTTCAATTAATTATGGTCTACTGTGTTTTTAGAGATCATCTTGATTTTCCTCAACCACCTTTATAAAAACGTATTTATAAATACAGATCTAGTAATAATTAAAATCAAACTTTAATTTAAATTTATTAAAATCAATTATATATGTCTTTAGTGGTGTTTTCAAATTTTTTCAACAATTCATGAGTCTCATTTATTACACTATCATTGGATGACATATTCACATTCACCTAGTATTTAACCTATTATATATTCTCCAAATAGTTTCCTAAGAGAATTTTGTAGCATTAATTTATCATTTTGTGGCCAAATAAACTACACAATTAGAAATACCAATTTTTATTTGATTCCACCTTGAATTAAGAATTTCAATAATATTAAAAGAGTTTATTCCATATACTCTGATTTTCATTCACAATGGTATCTTATTCCTACAACATGATATTCAATATCCTCACCATATCATCAGTGTGTCTCCCCCAATACTCAATTTAATTACTATCTAGAATAATATCTTTCCTACCATTACTATTCATCCAATAATCATGATTGGATATAATGGTTCATCTTAGGGATATTGTCTCTAACTTTTAAGCCAATTTACCTTTGGGTATCTTCTTTTTTTTGGAAATTTGTATTGCAATCACATCTATTTATCTTAATAATTTTCCCACCATTTTCATTGCAAAAAAAGTTTCTATAAGTTTTTTGTATAAAAATTATTATTCATCCACTTTTTAAATATACCCATTATTTAAATAATTAACACATGACTTTATTTTAACCCTTGTCACTTATCAATAATATATTACCACAATTCGAATGTGAAAATTTCATCAAAATCAAAATTTAGATGTTTATAAATCTTACCAATATTCTATATATATTTTTAGTGATCTGTTTTTAACTTCTTTTTGATATTTGAATAGACTCATATTTCTCTATTTAACACCATTTAACTGTCATTTAATGATTATTTTGTGATTTATATATTTATAATTCTCAAAATATAATATATCATTAACATGTGATTCATATATACCCATTAAATCCATGGATCCTTGATCAAAATAAACCATCCCAATATTAATTAAAATATATGTTAGTAGTATCCCATTTTCTTGTAAAATTCCAATAGATTTTTCATAAAACATTCACTTGATAATTTTTATTGGTATTTATAGACATCAATATTTTATTTTTATATATTTTCATTTAATTTATTAATGACTTATTTCACATATCATATACTCTTTCATTAGATTTATTCATTAAAAAACCATTATAAATCTAAAATAAATTTATCTTTATGATGTAATAGGGAAATTCAAAAATCACTGATAGTTGAGAAAATATATCTTTTAGACACAATACTAATCCATAAAAAATATTAACTTAAATATTCTCAAATAAAGTTCATTTTAATCCTCAATAATTTTTTTCAATATTCTTGGGGGAGGAAATTTTCAATGAATATATAAAAGGGTATAAATTTAGATCCAAATATAAACAATGCAACCAATTTTTTATTAACAACAGAATAATCCTGTTGATTCACATAGAACCATAACTAAGAATTTATCTCATTGACAACTACTTAAGCATTAATGGATAAGAAGAAAAATCGAGCGTATAATCCATGTGTAAAAACCACCTCTGATACAACTGGTTAATACCAAGGTGGCCAAAGAATTTCATACATAATTATTAAATTTTGATAGAAAAATATTATTTACGTGTAATTATATTCCATGATAAAACCTCATTGGGTTAGTATAAATGGAAACATGGATACATAATTGAAAAGAACTTAAATAATCAAAATCATTTCCCACTCTTTCTTTCACAAATAGAACCATTCTCAGATATAACATATATGAAACCATTATTCATATCCTAGGGAAAAGTAAACAAAGTAAAGACTAACCTCGGATGATTAGTAAAGTCAAATAAGAGAGATATCCATAAATACCCATTGTTAAGAATAAAATGGGGTTTAGGGTATGAGATCAAAAGATAAAATTTTTAAAATCATGCCTAGTAATTAATATATCATAATCATGGGTCATGGCACAAATATTGGTAGTTTATAAGACTTGAATCATAAAATGACTAAAGAACACGATCTTTGAGATCATAACATTTCCATAAGATAATTTCATAAAATATTTTAATAAGGTGTTTCATAAAAAGAATCATGGAAATATTAATCCTAGGATACAAACCAAGACACCAATAAAATATTATGATCAAGATTGCCACATGCGTACCTACTTTGGGATTGGGATAACCTCCCATATACCATTATTGGGTAGAGGATAACCTTTTGTGTAACCTTATAACTAATAAATTATTAATATTTACCCAATTAATAGAAGGGATATAATATATATACTGATCATATATTCATAATATATTCATAAATATGTGACATGATCATGAAACTATTTATAATTTTTTTATATCTTATGATGTGAAAAAATATTGGTTCCATCAATATCTCATCATCATTATCCTAACACATTGATAGAATGAAAAAATATGGTATCTCAAGATAACTTCCCCAATCAAGAATTTTTAACATCAATGAATGTTATTGTAATGGAAAATACATTGAAAATATATTTACAAAATTCCATAGGAAAATACCCTTTTCATTATGAAATAAATTATTAAAAGTATAAAAATATTATAGAAAATTGGAAAGATATTTTATTTGAAATAGATAATGGAAGAATGTAATGTAATATTAATTGAAATTTTTAGTCATGACAGTGGGAAAATCCATTAATGTGATTTATTTAAGATAAATATTCTTCCACTATAATTGGTAAAAAGCACCTCATTTAGAAAATGCAATAAAATTCCTTTTAAGAATTTTATAGAAAATCCACCATGAGTATAAATGAGTTTTATAAATAATTTTGGAATATTAAAATAATTATTTAAAACATATTCATGAAAATATGTATGTTAAATAAAATATTCCAAACCTAAAACAAAAATATCAGGTTTGTTTTAAAGCATTATTTTGGACTTTTGAGTACATAGAGAAAGGAAAGTGAAAGGAAAACATATAATATCAAGAAATAACCATATAAGAATAAAGTTATATTTTTGGGATATATATCATATAATAATATCATATAAAATTTATTCAAAAATAATCTTAGTAAAAATGATATTGTAATGTAAAACCTTTTCCTCAAGTCCAACTTTCTTCATAATCACTCTAACCTTATCTTCATTGAGAGACATGCTTTGTCTTATACCTTAAACATTGAAATATTTTTCTTATGAAAATACTAGGAGATCTCCAATTATGGGAATGAAAATATTATGGTTTTTAGGTGGGTTATGGATGAGATAGAAGGCACAATGTTTCGAAATAAGGGAGCAGAAAATGCTCACTTTTATCTGTGAGTGAGATGACTAGCATAGAATTACATTAAATATTCAAACAATATAAAGTCATTTTATTATGAATGTTTCACAAAATGAAAAAATATATGGTCTATATAACTTTATAAAATTAAAATTATAAACTTTTTTGCAGAATTATTGCCCTTATCACTTAGTTTAGCCCCCTCCCCTCCCCAGTAAACATATATTGACAATAATTATGGTACCAAATTTTTACAATTTTTATTATTCAATATGAAAAGTATGTTAGTGTAATCCTTACCAAATATTCAAATGATGATTCCGAATATTGAATCCATTTTTTATATTTAATTTTATATAAGTAGAACAAATTAAATTTTACTTAACCGTGTGAAATTCTACAATACCCCTTTTTTAAGAAAATACATTTTTATCCATAAAAGTAAATTTAATTTCATTAGTTGAATAGTAAAAATTTGAATAATAAAACATATTATTGAATATAAAATATTAACATTTCTTTAAAACAATAAATAAATAAGATTTTTTTTAATTTATTATAATAAAAACTGTTTATGCATATAAAAATAATGTTTTGAAAAATAACTATTTTAAATTAAATGGTTTTATCTTCATTAAAACCCATTAGATAACAAATGTATGGATATTTAATAATTTATTAATATTAATTAACAATATATTTCACTGAAATAATTTTTATATAGTGTTCATTATATTTTTTTACATAAAAAATATATCATTTTAAATAATACATTTCCTCGAAAAAATAGGGGTTCTAATCATTAAATGATTTTGATGAAATTGAGCTATTATTAATATATTTTTTCCATTTTGAATATTTTTTATAATAATATAAACCCTATTCATACCCCCCATTCTAATGGACTTTTAATTAAGGTATATTATATCATGGTCCCATTTAGACTCAGGGTTGCATTTAAAGAAATCTATCAAATACCATTATTTTATTTCAAAGGAAATACCTATACAATCATGAAGTGCTTAATTCATCCCAACATAAAATGAATTTATCCAATGAAATTATATCACTCTATTTAATAAATATATCGTATATCTACATTGTCATATTTGGGATTACCCATGTTACTTCCTAATATTTTTTGATTCCTTGAGATGATTTCAATCACATTTGAAGTTGTTTTCCATAGAAAACTTCCTTTATGATCCAAGTGTTCTACTAGATTCTCTTTGTAGGGGACATGAAGAACCCATAGAAAAACCATAGATTTTAGTACATATAAAGGGTTATTTATATTCTTCCTCAAAATAAATACACTAAATACATCCTGAACTTTATATAGGTTTCGTGGAAGAGCCAAGTGACATGAAACTGGCCTGATCTAATTACAAAACTAAGAAGGGACAAAATATCTAGGGATATGGTTTCCATTATTTTTATTCTTATTTCCTTATTATATGTAAAATTTTATTTTAATTCCATCTCACCAACATTGATTTTTAGATCACAGGGATGACTGTCTAGATAACACTTATATCGACTCTAAAATTCATAACTATATTTTGTAATAGATTTAAATTTATCTTATATATCCTATTGTATCTCATGTCTCAATAGATTTATTTATACAATTTAATCCAAGAATGTTGGGGTTCTATTATTCCTTATATAGGGGGATTTATAAGGATCCTTTTGAATGCTCGGATGAATGTTATTGTCATTTGAGAATTTTATAAGAGGGAGGTGTTATAGCCAACCACCATTGAAATATAGAGAACATAATATTATAAAATCATTTATGGATTTTATGGTTCTCTTATAATAATCTTTTATCTATTGATGATAAATTTTACATAAGAAAAACATTATATATAGTGCATACTGAATAATTTTCTATAACTTTGAGGTAAAACTCGGATCTTGATTAGAAACAAGAGAATCCAATATTTCATAAATAATTACAACTTTCTTAATGTATATCCTAGAAAACCATTCAAGGGAGAAATATTCTATAATATTAATTAAATATGTTTCCTTTATAATATGATATAATACCATGCAAATATAATTATATACTATACATGTTTTGGGGAGTTCGATGATGAAATCCATAGTAATTCTCTCCCATTTCCATCTTTATATGGGTCATTGTTATAAAAAACCCATCTAAATTTTTATATAAAACTTAAATTGATGACATACAGAAATATAAAACCCCAAAAATTTATGTTATGTATCTTCTTAAATAAATTAAACATATTTTATTGCTTACGCCACATGCAACAATGAGCTTAAATGAACCAATGTATACAATTAAATAATAACATAATTGTTGGAATAATAATTTGACTATGAGGAATAGTAATTTGTAAATTAGAATAATAACCTCACATATGAATGTCTGAATAAAATTTAGTTATCTAATTAATGAAAATATGATATATTTATATCGTGGAAAAATTAAATTGATGCTTTAAAATGATAACTCAAGTGTTTGTATTTTTGTGAAAAGTAAATGTTTATTTAAAATTATATAATTCATATAATGATTCAGAAAAAAAATAATTTCATAATAAATGTTAATCTATTAATATTTTTACTATAATTAATATATAAATTTATGATACCATAATTTATTTTTTTAAGTGTCTTAAAATCAAATATAATATTGAAATCATTGTTTTTCAAATAAATGAAAATTTTAATTAAAAATTAAATTTCACATGTTTATAAAAGAAATTTAATAAAATTTATTCCATTTGTAAAGCTTAATGGTCAATAAATTTTTTGGGTGAGTTTTTGGGATTTTCTAAAATAGTTGAATTTGGTGTGAATAGTGAAAATGGTAATTTATAGTATTTAGTGATATATGTAAATAAAGGAATTATTGATTCATGTATTATGTAATAATGAGTTATTAACTCATTAAATTGAATATTCATACTATAGTTACTGTATATCATCATGAAAATCCACAATATTTATATTCTTGAGCCAAAATAATAAGAAAATGAATAAAATAGTCAAAAACAACCCTCTCCTCTCCATATAAATTTCTTCCCTCACCAATGCTTCTCATCACACCTTATAATACTTAAATATTCTCTAAATTAATTCCCAATTCCGTTACTAATACTCTTCCCTACATCCAATTCCTATAGGTCACACCAAAACATCAATGAAATGTGTCTTTAGGAGGTTCCTAAGGAGACGATATTCAAGAGGTAAAATCATCCTTCTTTCACATTTATATTCATTTTTTTTCATTTTCTGTTCTCAAATATCACAATAAAAGTAGGAATTATAACCCTAGTACCATATATATACTTGAAATATACTTTTAATGGAATATACATCAAAAATTATCTTCTCTATTCTCTTTATTATAAAAATGAAAACATTGTCAATGATGTGTCGTTTCACCACCTTCGTAGACGACGAGTTCTCATTTTCCATTATCACCATAAAGGTTGGTCATAAAACCATTTTTATGGATAAATATGATTTTAATATAAATATTATAATTTATATCATGTTCTAGAATCATCTTATAACCATAATATTAAATAAAATGATATAAGTTCAAGATGTTCATAAAAATGGCCAATATAAATTAATACATTTTCATTAACATTATATCTAATGATTCATCCTCATGTTAAAAAAATTATATATGAGACCATTTAAACATTTTTATGTTTATTAAAACTAAATAATTTCACTTCTAGGTTTTTTATTCCATTTGAAAAAAAAACTCCCATAATTATAGAAAAGGGAACCCACCATAAAACCATGAACTGACCTATCCTGAAACAATGAAATTAAGAATTATAAATCATCATAATGGGCATAAAATAACTTATTAAAATTATAATAAATTGATTATGTGTTTAATAGGTTCTAAATTAATTAATTAATTGATATAATTTTATTATAGAGGTCATTACGTATAGGTGCATAATTCTTCTAGAAATAAAGAAAGGGTATTCATATAAATTTTTAATTCATTAATACTTACTTGGTATTATGCACCAAATCATTTTTATTTGGTGTATATATTACCACTTTGATATAATTTTTTATTATAAATTATAATTATCTTAAATATACATATTTATTGTACCATGAATATGATTATTGTTTATCTCATATACCATATTTACATTTGGTGTTTACATTGAATGATGTCTTAACTGGGGAAATATTTATAAGTTCATATCCTTTAATCAATACAATTATTTAGATTGGGAATATTTTTTATGAATTAAATCAATATATAAGGAATGTGTTAGAATTTCGGTTATGGTGAGGTTCAGCCTTATATATCCCCTCAACGCACCGATGGGTCTCATGAGACAAAATAGTTACCAACAAACCCTTTATATTTGTTTCCATGTAAAATTAGATGGGTTTCTACCCACATACATAAATCATCTTGTGAAAGTTATTTATGGTAGTAGTTCATGTTATATATATATGAAATCAAATAATTAAGAAATTCACTCTTTCAGTATCTATTTATATATATCCTTGAGATTTTATCAATTATTAAATCTATGAATGTATTTTCATTCTTAGTTAATTGAATAAATGGAATGTTTTTCTAAGTTATTTACCTTACCATAATAATTATTAATTATTTATTATTCATCACTTAATATTTATTCATGTTCTACAAAATGTGAACCTTATTGATCATTCGATCTCATGATTTTAATTTTTTTCCATCCCCATTTTATAAAGATAAAATATTTTGATATGTTTTCATAATGTAGTTTTTTTTACGTTCTATGTTTAATTAAAAATATAATAAAGGATCAATTTAGGTATCTAGTTATTCTTTATTACTAAACAGATCGGTCTTTGGTGGTGTGATATCTTGTGGTTATGCCATTGTAATATAATAACCACCGGCTCTGAGATATAGGTGTTGGAAACATTATAGATGTTATTGAATCATGTTTATAAAAAACATGGGAACTAGATGGTAAATAAACATAAAATTTATAAAAATTTGGTCTAGTTATTTTTTGACTCAATTATCATGAATATTATTATCTAATTGAGTGTGTTCGATTATTTAGTTATGGTTCATAATAGATGGAAGGGAAACAATACCCACGGAAAATGTTGAGATTGCCCCACTAATAAAGTAAACATAGTGGGTGTTGGAGTCAAGAATATCATATCCATATTAGGATATCTTACTTATTTTATGATGAATAAACATACCACACCTATTTTTTATCATTTCATGTGGAAGAATCCATCTTCTTTTAGTGGGACTATTAATCTAGTTGTAGCCGAGCAATAGATCAAGTCCTTTGAAAATATATTTCTAGCATTGGTGTGTGATGAAAGAAAAAATATAGTACTATCACTAAATTTCCTCAAGTCCTATGATGATAAATGGTTTTTATTACTCCATAATTCTATGGAGGAAGATGAAATATAAGACATCGAATAGAGAAATTTTAATAAAACGTTATTTGAAAATTATTTCCCTCATGAGTAACGAACTGAAATGGATTAAAACTTAATTAACATAATGAAAAAGGAAGAAAATCATGTTGAAGATTTTGAGGCTACCACTACTAGACTATGAAGGACTTCTAAAGACTACACACGTGACATAGAAAGAAATATTGATCATTTATTTTATGTTCTTATGAAAAGACTCCAAAGTGAACTCTCTTTTCATACATTTTCATCATATGATTAAATATTATTATGTTCCATCAAAACGAAGAAGGAATTTTCTAGACTATATATGTTTAAGTGAATTTAATATAAGTACAGTTCTTATGATAACCATGATAAGGTTAAATCATGAAAGAAGAATAGTGGAAATAATAAATTACCATTATATTAAAATTGGGGAAATAATCATCATTGGAAATTCTTAAAATAGAAGTGATTTTTTTATAAGTGATGAAAAAAGGTTCATCGAGCTAATGAATTAAATGGGATGAAACTAATAAATGACATTAAATTTTTAAAATATAATGAAATGTGTTATTAATGAAATCAGTGTCCCATGTTCCAATAGAATATACCAAATAAGAGGCAAAGGGGAGATGACCAAGCTCATGTGATCACCATAGCTGATATAGATATAACCAATGATGTTATGGTAAGAACAAAAATACAATTTTTTTATTTATAAAATTCTTTATTTGACTCTTTATCATCACAATATTTTATATATACCCAGTTTCCCCAGAAACTTATACTTTTCCCCCTTGATTTAATAAGGGGGTTGTCAGTCAAAACTCCTAAGATAAGTCTCACTATAACCAAAATATGTCGGGAAATTCCTATTATAACACATAAAAGTTCTTTATTTGATAACTTCATAATTAAATATGGTTTAATTTCATATAATCATCAGTAAGGAATGGATTTAAAAATAAAATGAAAAAAATTATTGAAAGAAGAAGGAAATTATGATTTGTGTGGAATATGTAGAATTCATTATCTTTTGTCAATAATATTAATCATCCTATTCAAATCAATATCCACCCAAACAGCTCTACTGAATGAAATTAATAGGGAGTAATGAATAATATATCAAGGGATAAAGAAGTTAATATTCAAATTGAGGATGTTGAAATTATATAGGGGTACATTGATGTATTTAATGCTGAATTACATGAACACCACCATAGAATGTTGTTGAGTTTAACATTAATTTCACCCCTGATGCAATACTAATATCAATGACTCCTTATTGAATTACCACTATGGAGTTAGTGAAGATGAATAAAAAATTATTGGATTTGGGTAATAAGGGATTTATTCATTTAGGTGTTTCTTTATGGGGGGGGGGGATGTTCTATTTGTCAAGAAGAAATATTGATCCATGAAATTATGCATTTAATATAGACAAATCAATGATATTAAATTTATGAAAATGTTTATTCTACTATTCATTGATTAAATATTTGATCAACTACATGGAGAGAAATATTTTTCAAATATTGAGCTTTATTATGGGTATCATCAATTGTGTGTAATGAAATAGTATATTCCAAAGACATCTTTTTAGATGATGTAGGGACATTACGAGTTTACATTAATCCCATTTGAATTTAATAATGAATCCTTGATTTTCATAGATCTAGTTAACAGAATATTCAAAGTATACCATGATTATTGTTTTGTAGTATTAATTGATGATATTTGGGTATATTCTAAAACCGGATAGGGCCATGATAATCACATGTGGATCATTCTTGAAACTCTCATAAAGAATGAGTTATATGGTAAAAAATTTCAACTGTGATTTTTGGAGTCCTGAAATTTCTCTTCATTGCAATATTGTCTATAATGATAGAATATTTGTCAATTCTACAAAGGCAAAGTCATTAAAATAATGGCATACACCCACAAACATAATTTAGGGGCATAATTTTTTTGGTTTATCATGTTACTATTGGCATTTTGTTTAGAATTTTTCCTGATTGGAAAACCCGCTAAACAAGATCACACATAAAGTGGTTAACAACCGATGGATAGAAGAATGGGTAAAACGTTTTGAGGAATTAGAGGAAAAACTATTCAATGAGTTTATTTTGACTATACCATCAGGAAATTATGGATTTTTGACATACATTGATGCATCAAAGAAGAGACTATGTTGTATCCTTCGGTAAAATGATAAAGTTATTATATATGAATCTATGTAGAAGATGATTCATGAAAATAATTATCAATCTCATGATCTTGAGTTAATGATAATAATATTTTCTTTGATGATATAGAGACAATATCTTTATATTGAAAAATGTAAGATATATGCGGATTACTAGTGTTTAAAATACATCTTTACACATGAATAACTCAACATGAGGAAAAGACGATGGCTTGAGTTACTCGAAAATTATTATTTCTCAACACACTAACACCAAGGAAATGAAAATTTGGTAGAAAAATAATTAAAAGTAGAGATCATGTAATTCTAAACCAAATGAGGATTGAGAAAGATCTTATGTTCATAGATTTATTAAAGATGAATATGGGAATTGTTATAGAAGGGGATACATCACTCCATTTCCTAATTATTGTGAAACCATCATTATTGGAATGGATAAAAATTATCAATATATTGTTGTTAATTTTTAACATAAAATTGAATCCATTAAGGATTGAGATTTTTTATACTTCATAAATGAGGATGGAATTATAAAATTTGGAAAGATTTTATGTATTCCATTGACACCTGAACTGAATGGGAATTTATTGGACATTTCTCATAGCATACATTTCACTATACACCTCAGTAGTACCAATACGTATAGAGATTTGAAGGAACATTTTTTTTGTGGGACAATATGGAGTGGTAAATTTGTGGACATGTGTCCAATTGTATAGTTTGTAAAAACTTTAATGCTAAGAGATAAAAATATGGGAGGGTTAGTGCTTCCTCTACCTATTAATATGATTTATTGAAATGAAATTACTATTGACTTCATCATTGGATTACGAAAGACCCCAATAAATAATGATATGATATAGGTTATTGCTGATCACCTTAACTAATTGGAACAATTTCTTGCTAAAATAGAAGAGTTTCCTATTTTGTTATAGAAAGACTCCATATTAGTGATGTCTTAATATGTAATGGTGTACCTATATTTATTATGGATGATTGTATCCTCTTTTTCCATCAAAAAAATTGAAGAGTCTTCAGAATACTATTGATACTATGGTTTATTTGAGTACTTCATATCTCCCTTAAACCAATGGACAAAATAAATGGACTATTCAATCATTGGAATACATGTTGAGAACATGCTCAGAGGAATGTCATTATATTTGGATTTAGAATTTAACTTTGGTATATTTTTTCATTTATAATGGTTTCCATTCTGTTATTCAAATGGCATCATGTAAAGCATTATATAGGAATAGATGTCATAATATAACTTGTTGGGATGAATCTGGTGAAAAGAAACTTGGAGTCCCTTGAACCTTTTGAAGATACAATGAAAAAGGTAAATATAATTATGGTTTATATTAAAGTAGCTCAATATCAGATATGTAGGTATACTGACAATCAGAGAAAGGATTTTAAAAAACATGTGGGAGATCATGTCATTATAAAAATATCTCCATGGAAGGTTATCATAAGGTTTGGTATGAAAGTAAAATTGAAACCCAAGAATATCAGTCCATTAAAATTTTGTAATTAATTTGAGCTATAACATTCCGTTTAAGAATTCCACCAAGCCTCTAAAAAGCTCATAATTTCCTCCACATGTCATGGTTAAAAAAGTACATGCCAAACCCAACACATGTACTCACCTATGATGAAATAGAACTAGAACACAATTTATCTCACCCAAAAGAACCTACAATGATTATTAACACTAGAGAGCATATATTGAAAAAATTTAGGATTAGACTGGTAAAACTTTTTTTTGGGACCATCAAATAGAAGAAGCAATGTGGGAAAATAGGGATGTTATGATGAGAAACATATTTATCTATTTATTATAAAATATTGAAAAAACATTTTGAATATAATATTTTTGGGAGGGATGAATATAAAACCCCAAGATTTTATGGTATGTACCTTCTTAAATAAATTCAATTTATTCTATGTCTTACACTACATGAAACACCGATCTTAGACAAACCATGATATACTGTTAAATATTTACATGATCGTTGGAATAGTAATGTGACCGTTAAGAATAGATATGTGGAAATTATAATAAAAACTTATCCTATGAAAGAATAAATAAAATATTTGTTTCCCAAAAATGAAAATATAATATATTTGTATCATGGAAAAATTAAATAACTGTTTTCAAAATTATAAATTCAGTGTCGGTATTTTTGGGAAACACAAATGTTAACTGACAATTTCATAAATCATAACATGATTTAAAAGTGCATTAATTTTGAAAAAATAAATTCTTGAATTAATATTTTGTATTATTATAATTATTAGATAATATTTTAAGATCATAATTAATTTTTAAAATTGCCGTAAAATCAAATAAAATATTCAAATTGGTATTTTTTTAAATAAGTGATTACTTTAATTTAATATTAAGTTTCTCATATTTAGAAAATTATATTAAAAAAAGGAGTCCATTTTGGAAATCTAAATTTAAAAAAATGGTTAGGGTGAACTTATTTATTTTTCTAAAATAGTTGATTTTTTTTGAATAATGAAATACAAGGATTTATAGTATTGGACATTATAATTAAATAAATAAACTACTGACTCATTTTTTATGTATGTATAAGGTAATAACACATCATCATTAACTCAAATTAATTATTTTCATTATTAATTCATAGTAATTATCACTATTGTTAGTCTGGAGACAAAATAATAAACAAATGAATAAAATAATCAAAAGCACCACTCTACTCTCCCAATAAATACCATCCCTTCTCGTACCTTCTTAGCCACTAAGATTGCCTAAATTTTACCCAATTTCATTCCCAAGCCTCTTCCCCAAATCCTAGTCATACTAGTATTACCAAAATACCAAATTACATTTTCTTTGAGAAGGTTCTCAAGGAGACAATAAGCAAGAGGTAAAATCCTTATTTATCTTTTACTATTTTTTCTTTTCATATTATCTTTTCACAAACCCTTATATAATGTGGAATAAAAACTGTAGTATCATATATATATAGAATATCCGTCATCAAATCTCTTCCCTCCACCTTTTAATCTCAAAAATGAAAACAACATCTATGATGTATCATTTCACCACCTTCATGGATGACAAGTTCTCATTTTCCATTATCACCTTTAAGGTCGTTCATGAAACAATAATTATAGTTATATCAGATTTTAGTATACATTTTATAAGTTATATCATGTTATTTAACAAAAAAATAAATATAATATTAAATAAAATTATACATTTCCACGATGGTCATAAAACCGCCAAAATATATAAAAACTTTTTCATCAATATTTTATATAATAAATCATCATTATTTAAAAATATAAAATGTTACATGATACCATTTAGATAGTTTTCAGTTCATTAATACTAAATAATTTCACTTCTATAGATTTTCATCCAATTTACAAGGAATCTCATTATTATATACATGGGTACCAACCCTAAAACCATGAATCGAATGCTCTCGGAACAATAAAGTTAAACATTATTACTCAATTAAATATCCACAAAGGAAATTAATAAAAATATATTAAATAAAATATATATAGAATGGGTTATAAATTAATTAATTTATTCAGTTTTAGTATCTATGACATTATGTACATGTAAGGAACACATTCTTATATATGGTATGTAACCTCATCTTAATTTCCATTTCACTGATTCATACATGGTATTGTCCACCTATTAATATTTACATGGTGTATCTAATAACCCTATGAGATCATTTTTCATTTGAAATTATATTTCTCTTAAATATAAATATTTATTATATCATGGATACGATTATTGTCTAATATATATACCATTTTTATATATGATGTTTTATTTGAATGTAGTTTTAACTGATAAAATATGCAGAAATAAGTATCATTTAATCAATACATATATTTTGGTAAGGAAAACATTTCATCAATGAAATCTATGTATTAATAAATTTTTTTCTTACAATGATGGGTGTCACATATGATTATATAGCCCAAAGATGAATCAACATGTCTAATGAGAAAAATATAGTTAGAGATAAACCCATTGTGTTTTTTTCAAATAGAATCATAAAGGATTCTACCAATAGACATAAATTGTTTAGTGAAATAACATTACGATATTGGTTCATGTTCCATAAAAATGTCATCCAATAATTAATAATTTCTTTAATTTGGTATTTAGATATTACTATCCCTTAGATTTTCACTATTAAATAATGAATAGAATCATTTTTATTGTAAATTTATTGATTATATAGAATGATATTTTTAGTCATTATCTTTACATATTGATTATGTCTTATGGAATATGCTTCTTTTTTTCTGATTCATGATTCTATTGAATGTCAATATTATTAATAATTTTATCTCAACATTTTATTTTTATTCCTTCCCCATGTTATGAAGATGAAATATTTGAATATGTGTCATGGAATCTGTTTATATTACATTGTTATTTTAAATTTTTTATTACCAATGTGGTAAGGGATCCACGTACGTGACTAGTTCTTCAATACTACTAAACTGATGAATACATGGTGATGTGATCTCTATTATCTATTCCATTGTCATACAATAAACATTGAATTTGGGATGTTGGGGTCAGGGTTGTTTCAAAATTAATGAGATACAAACTCTGTAATATTTGTAAAAAAATTTCCAAAAAAATACTCATTTAGATCTTATAAATCAATATAATTTCTGGAAGAATGGATAATGATGATTTATTATCGTATTCAAGTATTTTATTGGTGGGATATTATTTGGTTCTTGAATATTACCATTCAATAACAATCAATTCATAACTCATGAACATTTCTCACCTTATTTTATACCTCAACAACTTCACCAAATTCCACTTTATTCTACACATAGATAATTGGATAAACACTAATTTTAGAAATATTATATTTCTCTCATCACTCCATGATTTGAAGGTTGAGCATTTCAAAATCATGAAATATTGAATCTTTTATGATCATCATCATAGATAAACTATTATGATCCACTCAAATCAAAGAATAATCCAACATATTCACTTTTCTAGAGTGGTAATGTATTGATCAGTCATAATCTATAATCACTTATAACCAATTTCACTAGAACATGTTCAAATATTTATGAGTAAATATATACAATATTCTTTTATGATACATATATATGTTACACCTTTATCCATAAAGATAATGCCTCAATATATATAATTTAAATATTTCCACTTTTAACTCTATCTCATGGGTTGCTTAATTCAACTTATGAACTATTAATTACATATAATGATAATTTATCACCTTTTCATTTTTCATAAGATCATAGTGCGACCCCTTCTTTGACACATCAATAAAAATCACTAACCCTTTCCCAATGAAAGTTAGTTTGATCATAGGTGCATTATACAAACTTTTCTTAGTTACATTGAAATTTTATTCACATTAAGTAGTTTCGTGGAACCTTACTCCCTTTTGAGTTAGCTTGGTGAGTGGGTTAGGTACCTAGTATAAATTCTGCACAATGTTTTGAAAATTTACATCCAATCAAAGATAATTACATATCACCATTACTTTTTCTAGAATAGTCTAATGTTTATTAACATTCATCCTTAATGGATCCACCAATATCCCCCCTTCTGGTTATATGACCCATGAATGAAACATTTGTATCGAAAACCCACACTTCCTAAATTATTCAAACAATCTATCATTCCTTATAGTCTTTAGAAAAATACTCATGTGATCTTCATGTTCTTATTCTATATTGTAATATATTATAATATCATCTATAAATACTACCAAAAATAAATCAAGGTAATCTATAAAGTTCATGTTCAATAAATGCATTAATATAGTGGGGGAATTAGTAAGATCAAATTGGATCATTATAAATCCATAGTTTTGATACCTCATGCGAAAGGTGGTTTTTGGTATATCTTAACTTTTGACCCTCATTTGATAGTTTCTAAATCAAAGATTTTTCTTTAAAAAATATTGATCTCATTTTAATTGATTGAAAAAATAATCATCATGGATCATAGGATAGTTATTCATCATCATCATCTCGTTATGATCATGATATTCAATGTTGACTCACATGAATACATATTTTTTCTAAAAACAGAATTTGAACACCCCATGGTGATAAAATTATATGAATGTATCCCTTTTCAAGATCCACATGGAGTTTATTCTTCAATTAAAACAACTCAATCGATGCCATTATATATATATATATATATATATATATTTGGTGTAATACTAGGTATGTTATTTATTAAAAACACATCTTCATGACACAGAGGTATACTAGGAAGATCTTCTAAAAATACATCCAAAAACTGAAATAAAATAGTTTTATATTTGATGTTGAGTTTCTCCAAAATAATTTTAGATAGACTCCACTTTTAAATATGATCAGTTACCCACAAGATGGATGTGATTTTATTAAAAGTTCATATTTATCCTCACAATAATATACACTTCTACATTGATTCAGAAACAAATGTGACTTTCTTTTCATAGAAATAGTTATGGGTACTATGTAAATAAATCCAATACAATCCAAAAATAAATAAAAAACTATATATCGAATATTACGTTTTGTAGGATTCATCATTCAAAATCATTTTATCGAATAATAGTTATATAGTTGATATTAAATCATCATTCTATTATGAGTTTTCACTAATAATTCAACATCTAATCAATAGGGTGGTGATGGGATACCCATGGAACATTTATTACATATAAATGAGTATGTATATATAGAAAAAAACTATATGTTCTATAGTGGATGATTATTGTACCTATCACCAATTCATTCTCATAATCAATATTGAAAATAGATATCCCATAACATTTCCATTTGCCTATGGGATTAAGAGGTTCCTAACATCAGCCATCTTTATTGACCCTCATTTTCGGAAAATTGGTTAAAATAATTCCTATAATCTATGAAATTGATACATTGGAGTTTGGGTGTTGTATTATGTGGTGATTTCTCTCAATTTTAATAAATATATAATTTATTCACATGACATTGATATTTAATTTCCCAATAACCTTCTTTTTAACACTTAAATGATTTACATGTCGCCTGAAGATAATTTCTTCCCAAATTCATTACATTATTATGGAATAAAGGATGACCCATATTCTTCCCACCACATTTTTTGTTATTATTATTTCCATTAACATCCATCTTTCTTTTCTTATCAAAACAGTAATATTGACCGACGAATATGAACTCTATTTCAACCTTAATATCACATCCAATGATTTGTTCATGGCTACTGAAACCTCATTTGGGAAATTCCCATTAGAGTAATGATATTAATCCCAGGAATAATTTATCAATAATTAATTTTTGGGATGATAATACCGAAATAATTATTTATATGTCTTGTAATATTTTCCTCATAGGTACTAATGGATTCATCATCCTTCTATATTATCTAAACTAATAAATTTTACATTTACATAAGAATAATATGATGAATGTAATTGTTGAAAATTATCCTTATAAAATGTAACGCCCCAAAATTTAACATTACGTATATTTTTAAATTTAATCTTTTTGATAGCATATTTTTCACAGAACACCGTGTTTAGATGAATAATGATATATAAGTAAATATCATTACTTGATCATTACCATAATTAAATATCCATTACATCATCATGAATGAATAATATTAATCAAATAATGTAATTTATATATTATATAATTAATCAAATCGTCTTAAATACATCCAAATGATTTTATAGGCCTTAGATAACAATTAATCCAATTTTACACATTTAAAGGCTATATTTTTCTAAAAAAACAAATTTTCCACCTTTTGATGGGAAACAAATTTTATATAAAATAGTTGACACATTTATATTCTCATTTTTAGAAAAAAAAACTTATTCTTTTGAATAATAATATCAAAATGTATTTACGTTAGATTTCTGGTATTTTCTGATAAGTTTCATATTTTGATGAATAGTTAAAAATACTATATTTTAACTGAAAATAACTTTTTTCATCGAAATAATTTATAGGGTTAAATTATACATTTTATTGATTTTCATGTATAATTAGGTTTTTTTTTTCATTTTATCTGATATATGTCACTGTTATTATTTTCTCATTAAAATTGAATATGAATAGTGGTCATTATTTTGATGGTTTTTACTTATAAAAAATTGTTTTTTTATTCCATCAATAAAGTTAATTTTAAATAAATTACTGAAACTACTTTGTTTTGAATAATGAAAAATGGATTAAATTTTTGGAATCATTACATCCAATTAATTTAAATAGGTATATTTTATTTTTTGGATGTTATGAAAAGTAACTTTAGAAATTTTTGTTATTACCGCGTTTAATGGTATATTAGGAAACTAAAGGTAACAATAATATTATAAAATTACCCTAAAACCTATCAGCATCCAATTTTATGACTATGTTCAACCTTTAACTTCTATGTTTATAAATTTAATCCTTTAATGGACACTTTTCCATGAATATGGCACAGATATTATTACAATCAATGACTATGAAAAAATGTCACACTCTCATTTCATATAAGTTTAATAATTTCAATACATAGATAACCAAAGGATATCTTCAATAATATATAATCTATGGAAACAAAATAATTATATATATCAAAGTAATTTATTTATAAGTTTTATATATTAAATAATTTAATTTAATGATCACACAATTGTGAAGCAGAAATTATTTTGTTAATATAAATATCAAATAAATGATATTTAACATATTAAAAAATATGTAATTTAATTTAATTATGGATCTGTAATAATTTTATATGGGCATATGACATGTTGGGAGTATATTAAATGGTTTCTTTAGAAGTTATTTTCCTTTTTTTTTATTTTATCTAAAGTTAATTAAATGAGTAGTGTCAAAATAGACACTATTAATATTTTATAAAAATAAAATTTTATTAAATTATATAAAAATCATACAAATATTTAAGAACATAAAATTGACGATTATAAGTTCTAAAATAAAAACAATGTCTATTTATGGAAAATTTACTCCACATAAGTAAATATTTTTAACCATTTAATATTTTAAATATTATTACTACAATTACAAGTAAATTGATTAATTTAGGATAAATAAAAATGATAAGTATTAAAATAATATCAAAAGTGCCCCTCCCATTTGTTATAAAAGGGTACCTCACCTTATTTTTATTAACAACTATAAATTCATTTGGTTTAGGAAAAACCTGCCCAAATATCCTCTAAAATTTCCTCACTAAATCCTAGAGTCTATACTTTTGGTATAAAGACCCCCTAAGGAGTCATTTTTTCAAATCAAAAGGATATTCATGAGGAAGATGTAATTGTTTCATCAAATCTGTGAGTGTTATTTTTTCTTCTACTTGCATGTAATAAGTTTTCCTTACTAAAGTAAAAACTCCAACATCTAATATATTCAGAGATGTTGTTATGATTATGGTCCAACCATATTCTTTCTTTTTACCCATCCTACTAAAAAAATATCACCAACTTTGTGTGTGTATGACTTATGATCTCAAAGTTGTGGTGTAATTTGTTTTTCAAACACTACATAATTTTTATGGGTATAATGATGAGTATAATAGATATTATTAAGTAATATGACCTGATAATGATTCTTTAAAATTAATATAAAATCCAATTTCATACCATTTAACCATTAAGGGAATGATATCATTGCTTGTGTGTACATACAGCCTACTATCTCCACAATGAAATGAGATTCATTCACCATTCTAACCAATCAAGAATGATTATATATTTCATATGATGAGTAAATATAATAATTATGAACTTAATATCATTAATATGTGAATAAAATATATCCTCTAAATAGTAATCATGACTTAAATGATAAAATTGGAATGGGAAAATGAAATATCTATCACCAGAATAAATTGTAATAATGAAATATTTTTAACAAAACAATATAAGAGGATCATATAAAATATCATTATATATATATGGTTTAGCTATAATTTAGTAACATTCTTCATCCATTATAATGGAGGTTAACACACCCTTTACTAAAATAAATTACACATTAAGTGTTAATTTCATTCATGTACATTATTCTTTAAAATTTATTAAAAAACGTTCTTACTATTTTTTTTAATCTTTTAGAAACGTTTTTACCCATGTTTTATCTTATGAGATGGAATCTATTTGTTGCATTTCTTATGAGTTACAATGTTTTAATTTTTCGACAAAGTATGAGGAGAATGATTTTTAACTTATATGGAGTGAGAGGATTTTTCCAATATCATTATTATTAAAAGTTTTGAATATTACATTATAAGATTACAAGATTAATTTAAATTAAAATATTTTCTTTTTAAATTGTATGGAATTTTTAATAACAATGTTTAATAAATAAGGGTATTTCTTTAAATAAATTTCTAATAATTTTTTTAAGAAAATTTTCAAATATGTCAACATTATTTATTGATTTATATGCTTAAATGAGGTTGTTTTTTTATGATATAGGCTACCATATTGTATTTAATGGTTTATGATATTTCTAATGATGGATTTCTATTTTGATACCATTCATGGTTTATGGTTAAAGTATTAAAATTTTGTATATTAGTTTTAATAAGAATGCTTATGTTGGTTATGTTTCACCCTTTTTATATGAGGGATGAATTGGACTTAGTAAGTCATGGATGAGGCTTGCTATAGCCATTCAATGCATTAGTGGGTCTTATGAGACAAAATAGTTTGGGTTTTTAGCTGTTTATATGTGGTCTTGGCACAAGGACCTAAATATACAGTTATCATGTTTGTAATTATGCATTACCTCATTATGAGGATAGTTATTGATATTACATTTGATTATTTGACTAGATAAATATCTATGTGAACGTTGAAATAAAATTATTCGATTTATTTTTTCCATATTACGCTACAGATTATGTTCAAAATTATTTTTTGTTCAGTTTTATACCATTCCATAAAAGTTTATGCTTATTTAAAAAAATATGATATATTTTAAATACTTACTGAGCATGTGAGATCACCCTTTTCTTATGTTTTACATTCCTAGGAAGCCATGATTTTTCATATAACTGACATTCAAGGTTAATTTAGTAGAATAATGGCATTCTCAAATGATTATCTATGTTGTTTTTCATGTTCTGAATTATAATGTAATGTTCATATATGTTATCTAATTTCCAAGATTCTTAAACAGATGGGTCCATTATGTTATAATTCCTTCTAATAATTCCAATGTATTAAAATAATTCACCAGCACTAGGATTCTAGGGTCTGAGCATTACTGTTTCTATCATAGAAAATTTAGCAACAGATTTGGAAAATAGATTTAGATAATTTATATTAGGGAACATAACCCAAAGATAGACTTTGAGGATAAGTATAGAATTACATCCTAATATTTTGGTAATGTAATTATTATGTGGGTATTCCTATAAAGTACATCAATGTTTGGATACTACAAATTCATGTTGTTCTGGCACAGATGTACCTAGGTGTAATAACTTTGGGAATGCATTACGAGTTTGACTTGGTGTAACCCGATACAAGACAACGGGAATTACTCTAACCTAGTATGACACTACTAGAGGATATTCATAGGATAATAAAAAATTTCATTAAAACAGTTATGAGGAATTTATGAGTAAATATTTTCCAAATAAAACCATGTTTCAAATTATGATATTAGGTATGAATTAATATTTCAATTTTGGTTAATGATTTATCTAGTTTTTTTTATCAGAAATTATGATAAAATCATATCTAATATATAAAATTGATTAGAAATGGTTCATAGTGGAAGGAATGGAAACCATATCAATGAATTTAATCCATGAAGGGATTTACTTCCTATGTAAGATAATAATTTTGGAGCTGGAGCTACAACTATTGTCAAGAAATTGATAACTATACCTAGATAGTTGACCCAGAATATTAACGTTAATTTTTCCCATATCGAGCATCATAATCCACAATGCGGAGGAATAATGTTAGACCACTTAGTGCAAAAAAACCTCCAACATTGAATGGAACTATAAATCCATTTCTAGATAAACAAAGGATAAGTTCATTATATATGTTATTTATTTCTTTGGGATATAATTGAAGGGAGAAGTTTTTCATGGATGTTTATCATCTACCAGGATTTTTGGATCAATGGTGGTCACCAATTCAAAATATGAAAGTGGAGGAAGAAATTGAAATTATGAAATTGAGTGATTTTATGAAACTTTTCATGGAAAAGTATTTCTCCTGCGAAGAGAGAACGGATATAGAGAGACAATTCATGAATATAAGGAAAAGGGAGGGTGATAATGTAGAAAAGTATGAGCCCAAAATTACATGTTTATCAAGGTATGTGAAAGACTATATACATAATCCATGGAGTAGGATTTATCATTTCTTTGATGGGTTAAACCCATTTCTCTGAAATGATTTGGTCTCCAAATCATTCTCATCATATGAATATATAGTCTCGTGTCTTATCAAAATAGAGAAATAATTTTTTATGTATTATTAATATAATGGAAACAAATAGAAGAAGATAATAGTGGAGAATAAGATAGATAAAGAGAAAATTGGTAATAAGTATTTTTCACATATGTGATAATTTTGGGAAGAAACACTTCGGGACTTGCGATAAAGGAATGGTAGTTTGTTACAAGTGTAGAGAGAAAGGTCACAATGCTCATGATTATAATAAAAATAAAGAATCTGTAAATGTGCAATGCTATATTTGTAAATCTAAGGGAAATTAAGAAACATATTTTCCAAAGCGTCAAGGAAATATAGCTCAGAAGAAGAAAATGGATAAAGTTCAATCTTCTATTATTACTAAGGTTGAAGTGGAATAATTAAATTATTTGTGTTTTTGCATACAAATTTATGTTATAAGAATTGTACTATAATAATTATTATTTAAGTATTTAGAGGGATAAATGTTTTCATTATGGTTTTATGTTAATTACACTAGTATTAATAGTGGATTCAATGTGGATGATGTGGAATATATTTTTTATAATCTGATAAAAAATTTATAAGAGGGAAATATTTTTGTATCGGTTTTAACACAAATCGACACAAAAAAATTAGATTGAATTTTTGGGGCCTGTTTATTAAAAAACTCATGCCAAAGACACTATGGTAATATATTTACAGCATTAGTTTTTAGTAAAAAAGACATAATAAATCGAAAAATAATTCATCATTTTTTTAAAAACTTATGCTGAAAACTATTCTAAAAAAACATAGGATCATGAAAGCCTAACTTTTTTAGAACATTTAAACCCTATCTCAACTAATGAAAAACCCTATGGTGACCTGGTGATCCTTACATCAATTATTCTTTATTATCTTCGATATTTTCATCATTTCATGATCTTTGGTCCTGATTCTTCATCCTCTACCATTATTTTATCCTCTAGAAATTATTTCTATTCCAAAATCGTTTTCGGGTGAACAACTTTTGCAGTATGATTTTATTTCATTTTTCTTGTTTATTTTTCATTTGTACAAAGATTTTTTCTATATATTAATGTGTTTTTTCTCCAATGAAGTCTTATGGGGAATTTTCAAATTGGGGATCCATTTTCCATGATGAAATATTAATTTTAAAAAAACTATGTTATACGAACTATGACATGTTAGATGATTGAAAATAATTAAATTATATTATCAATAAACCACATGTATATAATATGAAAATAAAATATGACTACTTCTAAATACATAATATATAATTTATATTGTGATATGAATTTTTAAAATAAAATATGATAACATTTTTTGTAAATGACCTTAATAAATTAAATTGTCCACTATTAATTGATTGAATCAATATTTCCATATATGAAGTAATATATTAGCATTAATTAAATTTCAAATTCTTTTGAAATAATAATAAATAAAATAAATCTTCAAATGGTCATATTCGTTTGAAATAATATATTAGTATTAATTAAATATCACTTTCTTTTGATGTTCATTGTATGATTACCAATCATTTTTATTGAATTTGATTATGTTTAGAATTTATCTATTTATCTATTTATTTATTTTTTTAATTTTTATATGTTTAAATCTATTCACTGATTATATTGAAATATCAGGTTTTTAATAGATTATAATTGGTTAAATTTACAAAGAACCACTAGTGAATATAAAAAAGGAGTTTATGAATTTTGTAATTTTCTAATCGAAATCATCAAAACATAGATTTGATTTTTTATCCTTCTGTGATGTTTTTGAATATGAGAAATTTAATCTAAAGATAAATTAAGGGACATCTCATTGGCTATGTTTTTAAACTTAATTATATATATTGGACCTGGCATGTGAACGAACTAAAAATTCAACATCTAATGTTGATGACAATATTCATAATGAGGAAGAGGATAGTATTGAAGAATTAATTTATGATTTAGGTATTGAAACCATAAAATATCAATTATTGAATGATTTTATGGATATTTGGAGAAATATTTATTCCCAAGTTGTAGTAAATAGATAGTGTTATAAGTATTTTTTATATTAGTTAACTTGAAAGAATGAAATTCGTAGAGTGATAAAATTTTCTCCAACATACTTGAGATTTAAAAATAGATTCATCCAAAAGGAAACGGGTTTGAAAAATATAATTATGAGGAGAATAAAATATTATTCCCCAAGGTATTGGGGTATAAAAAGATACATGACCTCCCTAATAATTTTTTTTGTATCAGAAAAATATGCATATTTATCATGTTGTCCAACACGTGGTACATCATGCTACAAGATGGATGAAAAAGTCAACTTAGATTTATTCTCATGTACTGATATATAACTTCATGAAAATTTAATTTTCTACTGTTTAATTATATCATCCAATAATTACTTCATACAATTCTAATAATTGAAATGTGATTCACTCTTAGGTACTAGAATCATAGCTGCATAAAAATAAATTTTGTACCTTCCAATAATTCCTCATTTGAAGCATCTATATTAAAATTAAATTGTTGAAAAAATGTTAAGATAACATTCAAATGAGCACATATCTGATGGTAAAATACATAAAAATGTTGATTCACCATAGTGTAATATATTTTAAAAAAAATTATGATTTTGGAAGTTAATTTTGAAATAAAAGAATGGGATTGTATACTAATGGAATGAATTCATATCAAAGCCTAAGTATCCAACATAGTTCATGGCCTATTTATTTGGTAGATTACGACTTGACCCCATATATATGTATAATGAAACAATATATTATAATGATCATGATGATTTCTGGAAAACAATATCTATGAAATTATATTGATGTGTATCATTAACCATTGATTGATGATTTGAAAATACTATGGGAGACATGTGTTAAATTTTTCAACCCATAAAAGAAATAGTCCTTTCTTTTGCGTGATATGATAATTATGACAATAAATGAATTTCTGGCATATGGAATCATATCAAGATATATTGTTAAGGGACATAAATCATGTCCAGTTTGTGAAAAATAGAAATGATATTATCAATTGAAGAATGGAAGAAATTCCATGTAGATAGGACATAAAATATTTTTCAGAATTGATCATTTATATAATAATTTGAAAAAATCATTTAATGGTTAACTAGAATAAAATATTCTCATATTACCATTTTTAGTTCAAGAATATTACAACATGGTGAAAAATATTGATTTTACTTTTGGAAAGAAAATAATTTATAGTTCCAAAAAAATTGAAGAAACATTCTGTCTTTTTTGAACTACCACATCAAAGATTTTAAAAGATAAAAGATAACATTGGTGTTATGCATGTTGATAAAAACATATGTGGTAGTTTTATTGGATCTTTTTTATACCTAAAAGAAAAAATATGGATTTCATGATATATTGTACTTGATATCAATGGGAATATATTGTAGTCAGCTCTGGATATGAATAGAAATAGAACATATTTACCTTCGGCTTGTCACAAATTAAGCAAAATTGAAGATAAATTTTTTTCATTGTTTTCATGCTATTAAATTACCTAGTAGTTATTCATAAAATATAAAGAATTTAGTGTCATGGATGGATTATAAATTAATAGGTATGAAATAGTATGATTTTCATGTATTGATTCAATAACTTCTACAGGTCTCATTTAGTTGTATATTGTAGATGAATGATAGAAATCTTATCATCAGGTTATATAAAAATTTCAAATACATTTATAGAAAAATAATGGATTCTAACTTCTTATATGTGTTGTAGAATGAATCTGATCTTATTATTTTTAAATTAGAAATGTTTTTCTCACCTACACTTTTGATATAATTATTCTCCTAGTGATTCTTTTGGTGTGTGAGATAATAATATTTGGGCCACTATATTTATGATGGATATATCCTTCTTAATGAAATATGAACATTTTGAAGGGATTAGTTAAAAATCCTTATCGAATGGAGGCCTCCACTGTTAAACAAAATATGTATTGGAAGATGTGATTTATTTTTGTACTGATTATTTTTACAAAGTAGAGAATATTGGTCTTCCTATATATCTACATATGATAGTTTATAGTGAAGGTAGAGGTATTCAAAGATTAAAGCTAAATTGTATTCTAGGTAATGAAGTGATGCAAGAAAATTTATACATTTTGAACAAAATAAATGAGGTTCAATCATATATATAATCACATATTGCAGAATTAATTTTACGATATCTAAAAATAAATGAAAATTGGATGATGATTGATCATAACAGAACATTTGTTTCATTGTTTTAAGAGAAAGTCATCATTGATATATATGAATCAGAAACATTGAAATGATTGGAAAGGGGACTATCTATCAATGTGAAAACATAGCCTATTTTATATTAATGCGTACACATTTTATATAAATAATATGAAAGAAAAGAGTAATGTTCAAAATATTTTTGTAATGGTTGTCACTATGGCGCTGTATTTTTCAAGTGAAATGATAAGACCTTGATTTTTGTACCAATGCAAAATTTTAGAGTTCCAGAAGACATACAGAATATTGATTATATTAAATTATGAGTCATTTTGATTATGTGTAATTGGGATTCAATTAATAGATGTGTGAAACATGGTGAATATGGGTTTAAATGGGTTGATTATGAAATATTTAGTTGCAGTGAAAAAACTATTTATCATTCCCACACATACAAAGAAAATATTCTATGTCATTGATCCATCGAATACAGGTGGTCCATCATTTTACAAGGCAAAAGAATCCATTTTTCTCTGGAGGAAGGTGATAATGTTATTGATTCATATGAGGCATATTCATCTATTATACTATTTTTAGATAATAATGACTATTATAATGACATAGTTCATGCAATAAGAAATGATCACACTGAAGGGGTATTGGAAAATGCTAAATTAATCTCCTAATTAATCTAAAATTTATTTACATTATATTTCTATTTTTCAATTTTCATGTCTAAAAACATTATTATTTAATAATTAATAAATATTTAATTATATATATTTTATTTTTTTGGATTTTTTTGTGTTAAATTTTGATATTACATGGTTTTGGTTAAACATTTTTTCATTGAAATACCATGCGTACATTATTATATTTTGGTTTTTATTAACACATACTATAACACCTTTTCAAACATTGATTTTTAAATTTTTAATTTTTTATATCATTATAGAAGTAATGTTTATATTTAACAGTTCACCTTTTATATTATTTTTGGTTAGGAATAATAACAACATTAATTATTTTTTAAAACTTACACATGTGTGCCAATGTTTTACCTAAATTTTTCTGTTTTCCTGTTTTCAAATTACTAATTTATCTAATTATATTTATGTACCAAATAATTTCATTATATTACCCTATTTAAATTAAAGATATATGTTTGGATACATAATAATATATATCGAGGTATTTTTCCTTTTTCATAATGTTAAATATCAGGAAATAAAATTATTTAATTAATAAAAAGTTTTAATTCCCATAAAATACTTACATGACTACATATGAGACATCAGCAGTGGTGTATTTTGCTTTTAGCATTTGGAATTAAAATTCTCAATTTGATAAATGTAGCATTACGCATTTACCAAAACTATAACTTTCTCTGGGAGACAAGAGATAAAAATTAGTTTTGATGATAATAATAATGCATCTAGCCCAAATGAAATGCAGTTTATCAACTATATCGACTTGCATACCCATTGGAGGATTAGAATTTTATATCCTGTTTGAATTTCTATCTATAAGGTGGAGATATATCATCTCTGAGAATTTTTAATGGTAAAATAAATAAATTGATTTATTTTATCAATTTTTTGAATATGATATATTTTAAATGATAAATATTTATGTTATGAAATTGAAAATGAAATTCAATTTTAATGGGAAAAATATGTTAAGAATAGATGTCTTAATTTAACTGCAGTTAGATGGATGGATTTCAAAAAAATATGAAAAAAATATGTGTTTGGAAAGACAGAAAATTAATTTAAAATTCCATAAGAATATATTTTTAGATGAAGATACATGGAAGAAATTGTTTTCCACCCGACATGATGAAAAATTTTATGTATTATAATTATATTATATTATATTGTAAAATTTATTATATATGTACGTATTATATATTAATTTACTTATTATATAACAGCCCTCTAGTAAATCCCATAAAGACCTTCAATTACAAAATATATACCCTAATACTTTAGCACATAGTGGGTATCATTTATTGTAGAAAAAAATGATTAAAGAAATTCTCGATGAAATAAGTGATCACTACACTTGTGGTTATAATAAGGTCTAAATATATCCTTTATCTCCACCCACCTACAAAGAGAAATAGAAAAGATATATAAGAGGAATAAATGGGAAGAAATATATAGGGAAAGCTAAGGAAGTAGCAGAAATAATTTTAAATAAATAAATGTTATTTGTATGACTTTTTTTAATTTGTAAAGTAAAAACTCTAATATAGAATTTTCATTTTTCATTTTTGAATGAGATTCAAGAAATATCGACACAAGTAACTTATATTCCTGAGGATACAATGGACATCCTATCCACTACTTTAAGAAATCCATAACACTCTGGCCGCATAAGAGGATATGACCCGAGTGTTAGTATTCATGATGTTTTCAATCATAAAAGTAAATATTCAAGAGACCCAAAAAAAGAATCCTTAAAATCTCACTTGAATGATTTGAAACAGTCCATGGGTGATCAATTTCAAGCTGTTGTGCTATAGGCATTGATAGAAAAATTTATGAGACAATCACAGTATATAAATCCTACCTAGCCTCACTACTCAGATCCTCCACTTCCTCGCTCAGACCCTACCCTATACTGTGAATTGTATGAAAGAGATCATGATGTACATATTATAGAGTCCAGAGTCATGCATTTTTTCGAGGATTTTTAACATCCCCATCCAATTCATATGGGTTATCATAGACTGTCGATACAAGATATTATTTATCTTACTACTCTACTACAATTCCCTACCATGGAGGTTACTAGATTTGGGGATTTAATGGGTCATTTTTTACATTGGCGATCTAGCCTTCATCTTCAGATTTCATATGAGGTTTGAATTTTTAAATATTAATTACATCTTATTGAAAATATGTTATAATGTTTTCTTACATTTAATGTATATATATGTTTCTAAAATCCAAAATAAATAGAACAAACAAAATAAGAATTTCAACAACAAATAACTGTAGATACTTCAGATATTTCAGATTGGTTAGAAATATTATCTCAAGCTTCTTCTCCCTTAAATAATTTCTACGAGTTTTAGATGTCTTATGAGATATTTTTAAGAGACTATCCATTTTAAATAATCATGAAATATATCATGGAAATAATTAATTTTAAAGAGCTCTGTGTTCTTATGTTGCAATTGTTTTCCAAGTATGTATATTGACATTTAAGTTTTTATTTTTTAAATAAATATGGTTTAAATTGACTAACAATATTACATTTTTAAATACACATATACAAAAAATACTTTTCCAAAATGAAACCACAAAAATTTCCAGTTTTATAGATTTATAATTGATTTCAATTGCCATGCAATATATGTCAACTGATAGTAGAGAGGCATATATTTCTGGGAGGTTATTAATGATGAATATTGGGTGTTGGATTTTTCCATTTCATGATGTGTAAAAATAGAAAAATAATTATCAAATAATGTTCATTATAATGTCATTATAAGTGAAAATCTGTTATTGTTGGGGGAAATGGATGTTTGGTATAATCTGTCCATGTGAAAACACATTATATTGGTTTTTCTCTTAATTAGGTCATGTTCATAGAAAATTTAACACCATATTAGAAAATTAATTTTATTTGTTTTTTATAAGCTCATTATGCATAATTCTCATTGTTTATTCATGTATTATTTGTATATATATATATATATGAAAATTTAGATCATCGAAGACATTTATCAAATATGACTTGTCAATAGTGTTGTCAAATGCCATCAACTATGTGAAATCAAATATATTTGTTTTTTATATTAGATATTGTTTTGATTTTTTGAAATATATATATATATTGTTTTTAATTATCAATTTAATTTTTTATTAACTAAATTATCATCATCAATAAGGACATGTTGAATGTTACTATTATGTTCTACGATTCATGTATAAGATAATCACAACTAGGATAAGGAATGATTTTCATCAATGTAGTCATATTAATAACTTTACATTTTAATTCATACTATTCTATTTTCTAATCTTATATCATCCAAAATTATTGTATATGTTCAATGGTGTCGATTCATACATAAAAAATGAATTTGGACGTCTTTGATCATTGTTTTGGATCTATTTGTTAAGTGTGATTATGATTTAAGGTATGTATATTCTAATGTTGATGATTAGTATTATTTTTTTCTAATAAAAAGTGTTCAAAAACGAATTCTTTTTTATAATAGGTGTTTGAACCTAATTATTTTAGAAAAATACATCAAAAATTACCAACAATGACCATGTTGGGAATTTTAGGTATGTTTTTTTAATTCTACTTTACAATAAAAAGGCATAAATAGTTTTTTTATTAACTTCTTAAAAGTATATATGTTTTGTAGATCAGTAGTCACTTATAATTATTGTTTGATCAGTGTATAATATTCTTCCATTACAAGGATTCTTATTTTTTATGGGGGGTAATATTTATAATTTTCAATTTTTTCAACTTTCGATGTGGGTTTTAATAAAAACCGACACAGAATCACTTAAAAATTGAACGGTTTTTGGAATTTGTTTCTATAAAAACTGATATCGAAAATGATTCCTATTCTAATTTTTAGTGTTTTTTTAAAAAAAATTTGATGCTAAAAACATTGTTTTTAACATCACCTTTATAGACATCAATTCAAACACGGCGTTAAAATTGAAAAAAAAATTGACGTTAAACTGTGTTTTATCACTAGTGTTAAATATTTTGTATGAATCAATAAGAGATAAATTAGTTTATTTATGGAATCTGATGTTAATATTGATTTTTGAAATTTAGATCCCTTTTTGGACTATTGATTTGGATAGAAGTATTTTGGATAAGTCGTAATGTTGGAATGGATTAATTTAAAACAATATATTATTATTTTGGGAAAAAGTTAGAATTATTGGATAATTTGGGATTAACTTTTTGGTTTCATTAATCATTTACAAGTTGAAGGAAGTACTTTTTGGATTTATAATTTATCAAAAGTTCTTCAACCAAGAAAAAATCCTTTTGAAATTTCATTTCTAGGTGTAAAGGATGAAGTGAAAATAGATCAAAAAACAGCCAATGGATGATATTATGCTTATGACATGGAAAGAAAAAAATTAAGTGCTTATATGAATAGTAGTATAATATTCAACTCTATGGAGGGGATCTGGAAACAAAAAATGCTATCCTAGTACTCTTTCTAAAGAATCAAATGTTCCCTTTGATCATCGCAAATTTATAATTGTGGGATTTTTAATTTTCTTTTAACCATGTTTTCTATCTATCTCTTTCAGAACATGATGTATATATTTTTATTTCATTTCCATGCTTTCCAACATGGATCCCTAGTATGTGTTATCTCTGGTAACCTACATACTTACCTTTCATTATTTAATAGTGGATGTTTTATCGACCCTTGTCCCGATGTGGTAAGGAATTTTGAAAACTCAAACCTTAGTTACCAAACTGGAATTCAAAAATTATTATGATGAAATTTATTGAAGGAGGGTAGAATGTAACACCCCTGTATTTTACATTATCTCTTTTTAAATTTAATATCATTGATATCTTATGTAAAACACAACACAAAATAATGATATATGATAAAATAACGTTGTTTTATCATGAACATTATAACCTAGTCGTTACATCATCATGAAGGAATAGTATTAATACAATTATTAAATTTCCATATTACAAAATTATTATAATGTTTTTATATCCATCCAAATTAATATGTTATCATAAGATAGGAATTAATCCAATTTGATGTGTTAACATGCTATATTTTTCTATAAACAATTACCTACATTTAATAGAGAACCCTATTTAAATCCAATATTTGAAACTTTTATATTTTTATTTAGAATAATAGACTTATTCATTTATATAATAATATAACGATTTATTTGGGTTCAATTTTTGGTATTCTTTTGATAAGTTTCAGGATTTCATGAATAGTGAAAAATACTAAATTATAATTGAAAACAAATTTTTCTTCAAATCAATTTATAGTGTTAAATTTTAAATTCTTAGTTTTAATGAAGTATAATTAGTATATATTTTTATCATTTAATATAATTTATATCACTGTAATTATTTTCACATTAAAATTGTGTATAAACACAAGTCAATCTATTAGTGAATTTTACTTTTAAAAAATTAATTTTCTCATTCCATCAATGAGATTAATTTTAATATAATTAATTCAACTTCTATGTCTTTAATTTTGAAAAATAGATTAAATATTTTTATCAAGCGTTTTAAAATTATGTAAATAGGTATTTTTTATTTTTTTGACATTAGGAATAGTAACTTTAGTAATTTCTTATTACTGCAGTTAAGGGAAAATCGAGTAATTAATTCTAAAAATAATATTATAAAACTAACCTAACCCCTATAAAAATCCTATTGGATGACTAATATTCACCATTATAATCATTGGATAAAAATTCAATCATTTAATGGGAAATATTTTAGGAATATTACTTGGATATTATTAAAATCAATGAATGTGACAAAATTTCACACTCTCATTTCTAAAAAGTATAATAATTTTAATATAGAGATAAAAAAGTTATAACTTTGATCACAAATAGTCTCTATAAAGAAAAAATAATTATCCACATTGTAGTATCATGACGTGATGAGACTCATTCTCCACATTAATCCTTCATGAATGATTATAAAATGTATATGATGAGTAAAAACAATAACTTTAAACATAATATAATTCTTCATGTGAATAAAATACATCTTATTCATAATAATCATTACATGCATGACAAAACAGGAATGGGAAAACAAAGAATTTATCACCTGAAATAATGGTAATACTATTATATTATTAAAAAACAATAAAAGAGGATCATATATATTAGAAATATGGATTTTATTCTGGTATAATTTAATAACATGATTTAACAATTATACAATAGGTTAACTCACCCTTGACCAATGTAATGTACATGGTAAGGGTTAATTTCACAAACTCTTTATTATCCGATATTGTATCTACATAAGTATTTACTAAGAAATATTTATCAACCATGACCATGTCTTATAAAAAGGTATTTCAAAAAAATCATTCTATTAATTTGCAATTTTTTGAAGACATTTTTACCCATTTTGGATTTTATAAAAAGGAATCTTTTTTCATCTTCTTTATGAGGTGATTTGTTTGACTTTTTCGATAGAGTATAAGAAAAAAAAATTTAACTTATATGGTTTTAGAAGCGTTTTCCACCATCTTGACTACTGATTGTTTTGAAACATCATCTACAAGATTAAATTTTTTTTCAATTAAAATATTTTCTTTTTAAATTTTAGAACATTTTATATTATTATTTTCAAAATAAAAGGGTACTTCCCTAATGAAATTTTTAATGATTTTACTAAGAACATTTTCATCTATTCCAACATCTTTTGTTGGATTTTATGCATAATTGTGGTTTCCAATTATGATGTCTATCATATTATATTGAATTGATTATGATATTTTTGAATGTGGATGTGATATTTTGATACCATTCAATGTTTATAGTTAAGTATTAACATTTAATATGATATTTTTAATACTAATGTTTATGTTGGTTATGTTTCAACCTTTCATATGATGAATGAATTAGAATTATTAAGTGATGGGCAAGGCCATTTATAGCCCCTCGATGGATTGGTGGGACTCAATAGATAAAGTAGTTTGGGATTCTACACATTTCAGTATGGTGTTTACACGATCCCTTGATGATATGGTTATGATTTCTAATTTTATGCATTCTTTCATTATTAGATTATTTATTGATATTACATGTGATTTTTATACTAGGAAAATTTCCATGTGAATGATCAAATTACATTATTTTATTTATTCTTTCAATATTATATTGATGTTTTTGAAAGAATAAACAAAATAATGTAATTTTGTCATTCACATGGAAATTTTCTAGTATAACAATCACATGTAATATCAATAAATAATCTAATAATTAAAGAATGCATAAAATTAGAAATCATAACCATATCATCAAGGGATCGTGTCAACACCATACTGAAGTGGGTAGAATCCTAAACTACATTTTCTATTGAGTCCCACCAACCCATCGAGGGGCTATAAATGGCCATTCCCATCACTTAATAAGTCTAATTCATTCATCGTATGAAAGTTTGAAACCTAACCAACATAAACATTAGTATTAAAACTATAATATTAAATGTTAATACTTAACTATAAACCTTGAATGGTATCAAAATATCACATCCACATTCAAAAATATCATAAACAATTCAATATAATATGATAGACATCATAATTGGAAACCACAATTATGCATAAAATCCAACAAATGATTTTGGCATAGATAAAAATGTTCTTAATAAAATCATTAAAAATTTCATTAGGGAAATACCCTTTTATTTTGAAAATAATAATATAAAAATTTCTAAAAATTAAAAAGAAAATATTTTAATTGAAAAAAATATTTTAATCTTGAAGATGATGTTTTAGAACAATCAGAAGTCAAGATGGTGGAAAATGCCGCTAAAACCATATAAGTTAAAAAACATTTTTCTTATACTCTATCGAAAAAATCAAAAAAATCACCTCATAAAGAAGATGAAAAAAGATTCCTTTTTATAAAATCAAAAATGGGTAAAAATGTCTTCAAAAATTGCAAATTAATAGTATGATTTTTTTGAAATACCTTTTTATAAGGCATGGTCATGGATGATAAATATTTCTTAGTAAATACTTATGTAGATACAATATCAGATAATAAAGAGTTTGTGAAATTAACCCTTACCATGTACATTACATTGGTCGAGGGTGAGTTAACCTATTGTATAATTGTTAAAGCATGTTATTAAATTATATCAGAACAAAATCCATATTTCCAATATATATTATCCTCTTTTATTGTTTTTTAATAATATAATAGTATTACCATTATTTCAGGTGATAAATGCTTCGTTTTCCCATTCCTGTTTTGTCATGCATGTAATGATTATTATTAATAAGATGTATTTAATTCACATGAATAATTATATTATGTTCAATGTTATTATTTTTACTCATCATATAAATTTTATAATCATTCATGATGGATTAATGTGGAGAATGAGTCTCATCACGTCATGATACTACAATGTGGATAATTATTTTTTCTTTATAGAGACTATTTGTGATCAAAGTTATAACTTTTTTATCTCTACATTAAAATTATTATACTTTTAAGAAATTAGAGTGTGAAATTTTGCCACATTCATTGATTTTAATAATATCCAAGTAATATTCCTAGAAGAGTTCCCATTAAATGATTGAATTTTTATCCAATGATTATAATGGTGAATATTAGTTTAAAATAATAAATGTATAGTTTGATAAAAAAAAATACTCATAGTTTATAGCTTGGTGTTCAATGTTTGGACCACTCATCATTCACGAGTGATGATTTATTTAATACCCAATATTTCCTTTCATATTTTTAAATCCAAGGGGATTTTTAGCCATAGATACATTGAATTACTAGTATCTAGACAATGATTTATTTCCTATGAAAACCACACTCCTTTCATTACCATAACTTAATTTTTTTCTTCTCTACTTAGGACTATGATAAGGGTACTCACTATATTTTTCTTTTCATAATTTCCAAAAATAACTAATCCTTTCTATGATACCAACTAAGGTGAACTGAGAATTTAATACATAAATATGACATCTTATTATATGAACATTAATTTCATATCATTATGATCCATGCTATAATTATTAAGGTTCGGTGTCTTTACAAACATTCCAATAAATAGAATTTGTACATAAAATATCTACTTCATTTATGACTAATTGCTTCACAACTATCACCCTTTTTAGACATATCATACCTAAAATGTTATTTGAATCCTAGTTAGATTGAAACATATCAAAGGGTGGTCTAAGATGACTACTAATGGTAAATAAGTGTAATAAAAATAAATTATCATTTCTAATCACAACATGATCATAAGGGTGTGATTAAATGAGCTTAACATTTTAAGGTAATACCCAGCCATTCATAGATCATAATCATTAATCGTGGCATAAATCTAGAAATTTTATAATACATAAATCATATATAAATCAAAGAACATGATCCATGTGAGAATATAATTTTCATAATAACGAGTACTAAATTATGATTATAAGGTGAGGAATAATCATAATCCTAGAAATATTATCTTGAGGATACCCAATAAGACAATCATCAAATATTAGGATTAGACTAACCATATGTGTACCTAATTTGGGCTAGGGATAGCAGCATTTATTCCCATATTTGGATTCTAATAAAATCGTGTATACCCCTAAGTTCACATAATACATTAATATATACCCAATCCATTAGTGGAATATAATGTAACCACATGTCAAATAATAATAATTATATATTCATTTGTATTCCAAAATATCATAAAAGTATTTATCATTTTTCCTGGTTTAACCCATGATAAAAGAAAATAACTTTCATCAAAATATCATCATTATAATCATAAACCATCCATTGAATGATGAAATAATGTATTATAGGATCATACACCAATTGAATGACATGTAATATAAATGTATGTTTTCATAGATTAAAATACCATTGAAATGTCACTAGAAAATTCCTTGATGAAAATAACACTTTCATTTTTAAGTCACTTATTTTAAATCCAAAAATATCAATAATGTTAGGGAATAAATTTATTGGAAAAAACCATGTAATCATGAAAATTGATCCTTAGTGAAAATATTAGTCGTAATGGAATGAAAATCAATTCAGGTGGTATATGTTAAAATCATATTTCACTCACACCTTTGGTAAAAGGTACCTCAATAAAAAATGGAAATAATATTCCTTTGAACATTTTTATAAAATGTCAAACATATTTAAATATAACTATTATTAATCACTAGAGAATAATAAAACATTCATGGAAACATTTTAAGGAAAAACTGTATGTGGATGAAAAATATTCCCAATCAAAAAGAAAAACAAATTCATATTTCCTTACAAACATTATTTTAGGGTTTCAAGAACATAAATTGAGGAAAGTGAAAGGAAAACTTTTAATACCTAGAAATGACCCAAGTATAAGAAAAGTGATTATAGTTTTTTGAGATATGTTTCTAGAAATTTATCATTGAAAATTTAATAACAAAAAGTTAGGTTAAAAATGGGATTGAAATATAAAACCATTAACTTAAGTATGACTTTATTCATAACCACTCTAACCGCCACTTTCTTAAGATACCACGTTTGGATTATACTATAATCTTGGGAAATTTTATCATATACGAAGACCAAGTGGTCAAAGGTAAAGTGAAGTAAGGTAATATGTTTTTTGGGGATTTACTAACTAGGATAGATTATAAAAATGCTTTAATAAGGTGGGAAAGGAGGTTCCATTTATTATTTTATTAATAAAAAACACATGGAATTACCTAAAAATTCAAATAATATAAACTTATTTTCATTTTCAAGTGGTAAAAAGTAGACAATAATATGATTATAAGATATGATTGAGTTTAAATATATCCAAATTATATAAATTATAATTTTTTATATGGAATTATTACCCTTATATCATAGTTCAACACCCCACCCCCTGTAAACCAAATTTATCCTTAACCATGGTATCAAATTTTTACTATTTTTACAATTCATTATAATAAAAAATGTGTTTTTTATAATTAATAAAATTTGATATTTCTAAATTTTGAATATATATTATTAATTTTAATTTAGATAAGTGTAAGAAATAAAGTTTTAAATTAGCCTCTAAAACAAGACGAAAACATTTAATATGAAAAATTAATTTTTAAGCAAAAAAATTATTTATTTTCCCTAATAACCTAAAAAACAATCAAAATAATTTTAATTTTTTTTAATATAATACATAACCTATAGATTCTATTAAAAATTATTAAATTATGACTCTTTTGAATTTTAAGAAAAAAATACATTATTCAAATAAAAACAATTTTATAAAAAATAACTATTATACCATTAAATGGTTTATTTTTATTACTAACCATTAGATAAATAATTTTGTGGTTATTATTAATTTTTTAACATAAATTATCAATATATTATATTATAATAATTTTGAAATAGTGATCAATATAAATTTTTTATAGTAAAATGTATAACATGTAGAAAAACAATTTCATAAAAAATAGGTCTTTTAATCGTAATATTATTATTTTTAATTGAGTTCTTATTAGTTAATTTATAGCAATATACATATATTACATAATTATTTTAATCCTATTAATATGCCCTAATCCAAAGTCAACGTGGTATAATTATATACTATCAAGTGATCATTTAGACATGTGGTTGTGTGTAAATAATGTTATTGAATACCTCGAGTCTTTTTCGAAGGAAAAACATTTTAGATGTTGTGGTGTTACAAGGACTAGTTAAGATATTCTATAAAACTGCAAGGTGGTAAATTAGTGGAAAGAGTCCAACACAAACTTCTTTTCTATTTTTAATCTCCATGTTACTATTTTCTTTTGGTGTAAGGACTACATTAAGATCAACAAAATAATGATGATAAAGGTGAGAGATAGAGGGTTACAAAGTTAATCACATTATAGGAGTGATTATTATGTAGACATTTGATTTTAATCATGTGGATAGGTTATTGGTATCACATAGTTTTTATTCTATTGAAGAGGTTTTATTTTATTATCAATGGTGAGTCAAAAATTAGATGGTGTGTAATGATTTTTCATAGCAACAATAAGTATGAAAAAAAATATTGGGGAAAGAGAAAATCATCATGAATATAATTTTCTTTAGTGACCTTTCACCATCCTCCTCATGTGCCTCCATGTTAATATATATTTTATAAATTTTTAGTCTCTCTAGCATGAGTTGGTAAGGTTTCCCACCCTCTCAATAAACTTACACTAATTAAATCCTAAAACTATTATAGAAGGAGGATTTATCCATCAATATAGATCTTTAATATCTATATATATACATCAATGAACAAAATCCATTGATGTTTCACTGATTTCCTCTTCACGGTTGGTGTAGCGAGTATAAATAATTTATATTCAGCATATCTAGAAAACTATTGAGGTATAACAATATAAGTCCATAATCAGACCCTAAAAGATAAGTTATCCAGAGTCATCATATTTTTGAGTTTATAATAACACAAATAATAATAATTATTACATAACTATATAGAAAATCATGACATGATACGATTTATCATAGTATATTATATAGTTATTCTCCCACACAATTTTTTTTATTATATCTACCCCAAGAATCTTCCATGAAATTTATTTTATTTGACTTTATTACAACATGAATTAATACAACATGATACAATTGCCTCAAAACTCATTTCTACCGATGTTCTTGAAAAAAATTAGTGTGACCCATTATCAGTTCACTATGGAACAATGGCACTTAATTTTGTTAAAAAGTAAATTTTTTATAGTGACCAGATTGGGGCATGAATTCCGTAGTTTTAGTGTTACCCCATAAATTTTGATATGAAAAAAATCCCTAAAGAGCAATATTTACATTGATAACTCACAAATCCTTATTATAGCATGAAACCTGCAAATGAATAAATATGTGATTAATAAATAAATCATTATGCGACAAAAAATATGTTTTATAATGTTATTTTCACATCAGATTAAATTCTTTTTTTATCTTATTCTGGTATAATAGAAACTACAACATGGAGTGGTTCACCCTTAAAATAAATCTATCAATTATATCATAACATGATCATTACACAAATCCATTACACCGTAACTTCTTCCAATATGGTTTTCCACTAAATTCTTTCAAGTTTATTTCTTTTTTCTTCTTTAGTCTTATCCAGCATTGATAATATATTCCTAACATCATTACGATACAATTGAAACCATAGAAACTAATCCTAATATAATGAACATCATTCTTTACTCTCATTATTCATCAATAATGTGATATTAATGTTTTTTTTAAAAAGATCCAAATAAATAACAATTACTAATTTTCAAGAGTTAATAAAAGTCACAAATAAAAATTATATATATATATGAATGGAATAACACATTATTTCAGTAACTACCTATAAATAGAAAAAATCTAAATCTAATTCTAATTATATATTTATTAAACCACACCATCGGTTTGGATTTTATTTTAGGAGCTCTTCATCCCTCTGTGAATTTCAAATCATATGGAAAAATGATATTAACTTTAGTCATTACAAGAAGCCTCAAAATCCACATTCTTCCACAATAAATGTGATGATTTATCTATCAATATTTTTTCATGTGATTGTCCGGGTATATGTTCTTCAATGAATATCTTTATAAATATGTCCATATATTTTATCATGAAACTCTTACAAGACATAAATAAGCCACATTAAAAAATTAATAAATATTTTATTTCCATATATAACATTAATTCTCTCTCAAAACCCATGTCATATATGATGATAGAGTCCCTATTTATAATCTTCTCGTGAAAACTCACATAATGTTGTTATCATTTTGATCTAAACTATGTTATATTATCTGTGATTGATCTAAATTAACACACCTATAATTTTTGAAATATTTTTTAGAAACAATAATTTTTTTGATAGCATGGGTTACACATAACAACGATTTTAATCGAACCATAATATACTATCAGTATTATTATTTAATGTTGTTACATTCCAATATTTTAAGAAGGAATATTGTATTCAAAATAATATTTTACACAGAAGATCACCCATAGAATAAAATGTAACAACTTTATACATCATGATATATTTATTTTTAAATAAATTCAATCTCTTCGATGTATTTTGATGTATGGAACACTCGGTTTTAACGATACATGATACTCTTATATAAAAATATTATTTAATAATTAATATTATAACCTAGTTTATAAATAGGTGAGTATGAATAGTAATATATAAATTTAAAAAAAATTTAAATATTTATATAAAAAGTTCAACGCATATTTATCAGCAAGAAATAAATTTATAATCATCGGAAAGGAAAATAATTCTGTAAAATAATATGTTTTTAAAAGACGGTTTACTCACGCTCTTTTCATGAAATTTAAATTATTTATTTGCCTCATTTTGAAATAATGTTTCAAAAAATAATCATCTATTTTTAGAAATATTGTTCAAAATTATCTTCGGTTAAATATTGGGATTTTTTTGAAAAGAAAATTTTTTTTATGAATATTGATAAATAATGATTTTTATTAAAAACAGTAATTTTGATTAAATTATATAAAAAATAAATAAATTTTAAATTATTTTTAATGAAAAATTATTTCAATTATATTAATTTGGTAACTAATTTGAGTCATTTTGATAAATTTAATATTTAATTCTCATATAAAAACAATTTAAAATTGTGAAGGATTCTTTTAGAATGATCATTTTTCTAACACGTCTGCTGGTATATTTTTAAATTGAATTCTGAAAGTTAAATTAATTGAATTAGTAAAATAGATTCATTATTTTGAATTAGAAAATTTAAAATTATTTAATAATTCTACATTAATTTTTTTTCATAATAATTAGTTAAAAAATTAGTAAATTAATTAATACAGTTATAGTTAAAATGATGTTCTCCTCGTTACATGTGCTTCTGATAAAATTAATTTTCCCCAAAAATAATTTTTTTTTTGATAAATTTGATTTTATATTTATAATTATTATTTAAAAATTAGCTATTAATTATAATTTTACATTATTACTAATGGATAAAATACCTAGGTTAGAAGGACTACTTACCATAGTGGAAACTAAAATGTTAAAACTAAGTAAAATTAAAGGAGGTGGTATTACATCATGAATACATGTGTTTTTTTGAAGTGTGGATAAACCATATCAACCGTCCAGTACATTATTTATCAATGATTTAGGAAATTTGGTTGATAGTGACATCCAATTATTAAAAGGTTTTGGATATTTATAAAAACATCCCTCCTCCTCAATTATAAAATAGAACTCACTCCCCTCACTTGATCACACATATAAAGCCATTTTTATAAACCAATATTATCATAAAATAATTTTCCATATAATTATATTTTATTATGTTTATTTTATAAAAACTTTCCACCTCTACTTCCATCAAATGATACAAACAATCATCAACTGTGTGTATGATGGCCTACTACAGTCTGAACGAATATAAATTTTTTCTATAAAATATTCTAATGATTGGATATAATGATGGATTTAATGTATACATATATTTATATTATTTAAGATATAATCATTACATTATAGTTATAATATCATATATATATACCTTCTTACATTCTATTTCCTTTAAAATGTGATAATATTGCTTGTGTGTGCGGTGGACTGTCGCCTCATAAAGTGATGTGATTTGTTCTTGACTCTCACTTTACATGGAAAGAAATAAAGAAATATTTAACAAATGTATTTGATATATGTTAAATGATTTAGATTTTTTGAAATTATTATATTATAAAACTATTTACCATTTCACCCTTTATGAGAATTATTTCATCATTCATGCATACATACGGCCTACCATCTCCATAAAGTGATGCAATTCATTTTCTCAATCCAATTTTCATGAATGTTTATTAGGTATTGTATAATAAAAATAATAATTTTTAAAAAATTAATATAATTATTGGTATGAAGGATCTATATCTTATATGCAATAACAAGAACATTTATGATAAAAAAATGAGAAAACATTGAAACTAACACCCGAAACAATGAAAATAATGAAATGTTATTAACAAAATAGTGGAAAAATGAACAAATAAGATAATATATGGTATGATTTATATTGTTATAGATCTGTAACAGATTTATAACAAAACCAATATTTATTATATATAAGTTTGAAATATGTATAAAAGAAATCAGACCAATGGTAAGGGTTTCTTATCTCACATATAATTTTGTGACATATATTACATATTCACCACCTATACCTTTATATATTGTATATAATACAACTTTTGATATTTTATATAATGAATATATTTCTCTATATTTTATTTAAATTTTCATTTATTGTTATTTAATTCATGGGTATTTTGATTCAAACATTACCAAATTGGTAAGTGTATATTTTACAATCTCATCATTATTTGATATTGTTAATGTTAATCTATATATTGGGGTGATTTTTTGATATTTATTTTTTAAAATAAAAATATTTCATTATCCCGTGGTTATTCATTAAATTTTCATGTAATGGTACCATTTTCTTCTATTTTTTACATAAAAGTATTTGGAAGATGGTTATTTAGAAATTGAGATATTAATTTAATTTTTAATTTAAAATTATTTTTCTGCCAAATCAATTTTTTCTAAAAAAATTAAAAATTGTTTTTAACATAATAAAAATGATTTATTAAAGATATTTTATCAAATTCACATTTTTTTAAAAAAATGTTTGAAATTAATATTCATTTCTTTTTCCAAACAAGGACAGTTTAGATTTTACCGAAAAATGTTAAAGGAGTATTTATTGTAACTTATTCAGTATAAAAGGAATTTTCCACCATAATGACCCATAAATATATTAAAAAGTTTCTTTCTATTATAAAAAGTTTTTTTCAATAAAACTACCTTTAAATTTTTTTTGGACTCTTAGTTTTCAGAATATTTTTAAATTGAAAAGGTTGTTTTTCTGAAAAATGTTTTTAATTAAATTTTTATGGTGTTTCTATTATCAAAGACATCTCCCATTTATTTTACATATTTTTAAATGGGGATATTTTGTACTTATAACATAATTATAATATATATTCATGGTTTATCATTATTTTGAATGGGGATATACAATTTTATTAACATTCACCATATTACTCTGGAGAGTATATGATAATATTTATTGATTATGGTAAGAGTTAATGGTTTATATGTTAACTTATCAATATAAATGTTTATGTTGGTTATGTTTCAACCCTTTCATATGATTAATTCATTGGAATTATTATATTATGGGTGGGGCCCAAAATTAAATACCCTCTCGTTGCATTAGTAGGTCTTAAGAGAAAAATTTTTAGTTGAAATTCAACAGGTGTTTACCCATAGTTTAAAATTATACTGTCAAAGGTCATGATAATATTTTTCAAATATACAACATTTTTAATTCCCTCATTGTGATATTAGTTATCTATGATCATGGGATTATTGTATTGGTTCGTATATCCATGGAAATTTTTGAAGCCCGTGTGATTATGTATGTTGATTTATTTAATCAAAATTCATTCTTGTTATATTATGAAATTATTATTATTTAAATGGTATGTTTTTTAAGTTATTTACTTTGTTGTATTGATTATTATTATTTATTCATGATATCATACACTCTATTTGAACCGTTACTGAGTATATATGATCACCTATTTCTAATGTTTTATTTTCCCCAAGATACCAGGATGTATTTCATAAATTATATACAGGGATACACTATGGTGAAATATGGCGTTCTCAAATAAAACAATTTCTTTATTTCATGTATTCAATTATAAGATATATTTAAATCGTTTATATTTTTTACCAAGACTAATAAACAATTTTTTCCTTTGATTGTTGATTTCATGTATCTTATGCGAGTGTAATAAAGTTAACATTGGGTCTTGAATACTAGGGTCGGGGTATTTAAATTTAGTATGAGATGATGTTAATTAGAAACATTGGAAACTAGATTTAGGAAAAAATATATTAGAGAACATAGCCTTATGAATGATTTTGAGGACAAATCTCTATATTGTATAACATACAATGGTTATGGTAATTTGGGGATTATGTTGGTTACCTAATAATGCATCATATTATGGATACTAAAAGTGATTGTAGTTTTGTTATATATTTACCTAAGAAAAATAAATCAAAAACATATCATCCAAGATCACATAAGAATTACCTAGTACATGAAAAAACTAATTATTGTTAACCTTGTTTGATACTCCTAAGGATATTCATAAGATAATTTAAATTTTCATTACAAAAATTTTACAAATATTTGAAAATATTTTTTGATCCAAAAATTTTCCCAAAGAAATGATGATTATTATTATGAGTATATCTATGAATAAATTTTTTAATTTATGTCAAGTTATTCACTAGTATTTTTGTTATAAATTATGTTTAATAATTTTAGGATATAATCTAGTGGATACCAATTTTTATAAATGGTACATAGTGACATGAATTGAAATTTTATCAATTCACAAACCCCATGTTGGTATTTACATCCTAGTTAAGAAAACGAATCTAGAGCCATATCAAAAGTTGGAACTAACCAAATTATAACCCTTAATAAAGAAACTGAGTTGGGTTATGAGCCGTAACATTTTCTATACAGATTAGACTACTAATCCACCACATGGTGTTACATTGTTATACATCTACATGTGTTAGAAACCTCCATCATTTAATTAGACTAAAAATTCATTTGTAACAATGAAATGAATAAGTTCCTTAAATATTATTTTTCTTTCATTCAAAAGAAATGGAAGGATGAAAATTTTCAAGGATTTTTTTCAAATCTCCAGATAAGTGGGTCTATGGTGGTTATTGATTCAAAACAATGAATATAAAGAACAAATGTTAAATAAAAAATGTAATAATTCTAAGTTACACTTCTTTGATAAGTATTTCACTCTTGATAAATGAATATATCAGGAGATAAAATTCTATAATCTAAGAAAAAAGTAAGATAAAAATCTTTATAAGGATGAATACGACTTTATAAGGATACAAATGAATGCTATGGATTATGTAATTAATCCAAATATCATGATTTACCATTTCACTAATGGGATTAATCCAATTATTCGAAGGGAACTAGTATCCCAAAATTTATCACAATATAAAGACATGATATCATGTGGTATCAAGACTAAGAAATAGTTATCTATGTTTTATGGCTTATAATGGAGTCAATAGTTGAATAATATGGTTGTGAAAAAACCTATAATTGAAATAAGGGAAAGAAGGATTTTTCCACATTTAATAACTATGGAAAGAATTACCTTGGTACTCTCTTTAGGGGATAGGGATTTTGATACATGTGTGTAGAGAAAGGATAGTATACATTTGATTATTAGGGTGATAAAAAAATTTCCAATATTAATTTCATTAACTATATGGATATAGGGAATTATGAAAACAAATGTTCTAAGAGTCATGTGAATATACATCAAAATAAGATTAGGGATCAAGGTCGTGCTGATGATATTATTGCATATAAAGTGTAATGATTAAAGTTATTCTATTTGGATTCAATAATTATGGTATAAGAGTATTTTATCAATTATATATTTTTTATAATCATGAATTGAATGAGAATTATTTTACGATAAAAATCCTGCTCTTTATTATATATAAATTCAGGATTTATTACCGAAAATTACACATAATACAACCCAGAAGATCATGAAGTCAAGTGTATTTTGGAATTAGGTAAATTACACAACAATGTAAAATAAGGAATGCATCATCTTTTTTGAAAACTCCCTTAACATGATCATATTATTCATTTATGCTTAACACTGCATGGGATAACCAGGGGACATAAATTAGAATATGGTGGTCTACAAATCTCGATAAGGGAATAAACAAAAAATAACATTAATAAATTAATAAATTATATAAAATAGGAATTTAAATGGGACATAAAATGGTTTATAATCAGAAACATGATCAATGAGGCATTATATAGAATGATGTCAGAAATGAAACATGTGAAATGTGGCAAAAACATAAAAACTCTATCATAAACATAGGTCAAGTATAATTGGTAATAAATAATGAGGGAAAAATCCCCATGATAGATTAGTTTCACTTACTAATCCCTTTCATGATGTATCATTAGTCTAAATCATTTCACCATATATTTGAGTGGTAATTAATTACAGGCATACCAGTAACTTTTATTTCAATATCATGCTTAAGTGTTCCAAATAAATCATACAACATGGATTCATTCATAATATTATTTCATTCCATTATCAAGGAGTGTGGAATAAATACATTAAATCCCCCAATCAAAAAATTATAATTTTATAAATATTAATACACTTGATAAGAAATGGGTTCTTGTATTCACTGCCCAATTGTTTGGCATGGAAAATCGTGATGGAATTTCGACGGTATAATGGGGGCGTATGAATGATCGTGGAAGGTATTTATGTGAGTAAAATGGGTATCATATCATTTAAGAGTCATAGTGGATTTACGGAGGATTTAGAAGAGAATATTCAAACATTATGAATTTTAGAAAAATGGAATAATATAAAGAAGATGCTTGAATAATGGGGATAAACTAAAGAACCCTTTCCTTGACAGTGTTACTCCAAATACATAGGAGGAGATTGTTTATTTTCTAGGGGAACCATGGGAGGACTCCAGATTGGGTAGGGTAGAGTAATTATGTGATCTAAATATTTATATTGAACATAAATGGGATACTAGTTGTGTTTATATAGGAATTGAGTGGGGAATTATTTATAATCTATCAAACACAGGTTTTAGAATCTATATAATAAAATGACAAAATTAAAAACCCTTCCTTTGGTTTCATCCCATGGTTCCCACAAAATAATATTATTTTCATTGTTTTATAACCCCATGGTCTGGAAATAAAAATAAAAAATAACCTTGTTGATATGTAAGTGAGTCTTACTATATAATATGTAATTTTAAAACATTTAAAATATATTAATGTTTTATGAGGATTCATATATGCTTAATAAAATTCCTAAAATAAACAAAAAATCACATTATTTTAAGGGAAAAAAACATTTTGTCATGTATACCCATTAAATTATTTTATACATAAATGTTGGGTCATTATTATGTAATAATAGACACCGTATATTTATACAGTATTTACTTTTTTGCTGAAAATTTGATTGTCATAGAAAATTATGAAAAACAAACCATTGGATAATGATGATGTTATGAATTAATAAATAATATTTCTTTAATAAAAATAATTTTATATGTATTTTTATTTTCACCATTAAAAAATAATTACCATTTATTGATAAATTCTTGGTTTTTTAACAATAACATTTTTCAATTCCCAATAAATTTAATCATTTAACTTTATAAAAATAATATGATCATTTAAATTTAATAAAAAAATTACTAAAATTATTTTATTAGACTAATATTTATTTTAAAATTTCATTACTCTATTAAAATTAACATCTTAATTGAATAAAATACTAATTAGAAATAAAATTTTAGTTTTATTGTATAAAAAATAAAATAATTTATAATGTAACAATAACAAAAAAAATTTGAAAGTTATTTAATTGAAAATACTATATAAATATTTATATTATTATTTCCATGATATGTATATCTTTAATTACCATTCAAACTTCCTAAGGGTAATGTGAGTGACAATGAGACTTCCATTGGGTTGTTCAGTGTACATGGTTTTGGTTGTGGTATTGATGTGCATGAACTTATCTCGTAAATAGTTCTGATCATGATTAACTTATTGGATCTCATCTTATTCATGATCTAGGGAAACCCAAATAAAGTTATATCCCTTGAATCGTTAATAAATGGTCTTTATATGGTATTATCCAACTAGTTTAGGTCATCACTTCATTTTTCTATGTCGATTGGATTGGTTAAAACACTATATTTATACTAATCATGTGAACACTATTAAATGGAAATATTATCAATGGTAATGATTCTTAACATTATTTTAAATCTAATAAGATATAATAAATCCAAATAAGATAATTTTTTATCTATAACCATATTATATAATAGGTTATTTAATTAAATCAGAAGGGGTTTTAATTTATAAAAGTTTGGTTTGATACAGTCTTCCCCCCTTTAGAAATTTCACCCTCAAAATTTCCATTTCACACACTAAAATAGATGTGGGTAATTTTTTTCTTCACATCCTAGAGTTCCCATATTTATTATTTAAAATGGTGGTTTCTCCATAGAATTTCGACTGTGTGCTTTTCCTTATTCTGTAGAAATTTTTTCTCTTCGATTTAAGCTCGTCAATTGCTACTCCACATAAGAATGGTCATTATCTAATAGTACTGAAACAGTAGTGAGTAAATTTGAGGGTTCTAATATGTAATTAATAAAGAGTATTACATGAAATAAATCATTTTATTTGTATAGGTCATATGGGAGTTCTATTCGATAAGTCACTACTCCAATTCGATCAAGGATCTTGAAGGGAACGATGTATTTTGGACTACAAATTCATTTCATCTCAAATATCATGAGTATATTACATGGATATATATATAGGAATACCATGTATAAAACATCAAATTCTAGGTCTGTTCAATGACTGATAGTATATCTTATTATTCAACATGGAGTAGTCTTGATGTGCTGCTGAATAGTCTTGACATTTTCTACCATTTCCTTAACTATTTCAGGACCTTGATGTTTTTTCTGCAAATATCATCCAACCATGATTGTTTTCTAAACCTATTTCCATATAGATATTAAATGGGATCCATTTGGATTTTTGGGTGAAAACTATTATCTTACAAGTACTCGACCAGAGGAAGATGTTAATCCAATCTTATATTGAATTCAACTGATAATTCATTCAATATATCCTCGAGTTTCTATATTGTCCATTTAGATTTTCCATTAGTTTGAGTGTGATATTTCCTGCTGATGATCAACATGGTTTTTACTGTTTTTTGGAGACACATCTAGAACAGAGATATATATCATAGATCTTATTGAGATACAATAAATTGTGGTGTTCTGTGCAGCCTCACCACTTATCTAATGTATATCATTGAAAATTGATCGACTGAGAAGTCCTCTCGAACTATAATGAAGTGAGAATTCTTTGTATGATGATCCACCACATCCCATATATAAATATTTCCCCTTGATTTCATTCGAATACCAGTGAAAAAGCCCATGGTGATGTGTCCCTATTTCTATGTAGGTATGGGTAATGGATGCATCATACCCTTAGATTCATACCTTTCTACCATCACTAGTAAACATAAAATACACCGTTATGTATATTCCATGATCTATTTCATTATTTTCCCCCACTAATACTACTCTCAGAGATCTTGATGAATCTCTTTCCATCAAGGATGGATGGAGAAATTCAAACTATGTACATCTTCCAAAATCTATTCCTTTAACTCAGGATTTGATGGTATGTAATTCAATGACCCATATCATACAACTCCTTCATTTATAAACTCTGAGGATTTCCCTTTTCTTATAACTTCATCTTTCGTCTAAATTCATAAATCATCCCATTGACCATCCATTATCCTCAATATAAGGAATGTTTGAGTAATAATTTGTGAAATTATTTATGATTGTCCTTCCTTTATGATTCTCATGTCCATCATTTTCAAATATTTGATGATTGAATCTCTCAAAATACTAATCAGTGATAGAATTTTTGGGTGCTTTATAAATAGTTAATTTAATACTTTATTTTATTTCCAATTATGGTAGTGAATTTATCATACATCATCTTTGATCATCTCTAACCATCTTCATTGGAACATATTTAACTCTTCAAGCATGAATATATACTTGGGTATCTTGTGATCCTTATATATTTCATAGTTCTCCCCAAATAGATAATTTTTCCATATTTTAAAAGTTAATATTACCATATCCAACTCTAGATCATGAATTTGGTAGTTTTGGTCATGAAATTTCAACATCCTTATGGAATAGGCTATCACATTTTCATTTTTCATTAACACACAGCCCAAAACCTTTTATAAATCATCTCCAAATACCACATAATGTTCTACCCCTGTAGAAAGTGTGAATAAAACTAAAGTGGTAAGGTTCATTTTTAACACCTTGAATCTCTCTACACATTCACCATTCCAACAAAACATGAATCCCTAATTATATATCATTATTAGAGGGTTTTCCAATCATTTGAGATTTCTCAAAAATCGACGTTAATACACAGGTAATCCTAAGAGACTATATATATAAGTCAAATATTTTATCCTCAGTCTTCCATAAATTTATTTTATCATTGTAGGTTCTATATATATTCCACACCCTATGATAATATACCCCAAGATAAAAAATTCATTCATATAGAACTCACATTTGTTATAATTCACATAACCCTTCTTCCTTTGTACTGTGCTAATCACAATGCTAAAATTCGCCTCCTACTCCTCTTACAATTTAGAGTATATTAAAATATCATCTAAAAATACTACAAATATTTTTTGAGGTAATACTTAAAGACTCTATTCAACAAGTCCATAATGATTTTTGGAGAATTTGTGAGCCTGATTGGCACTACTATGAACTCATAGTGCTCATATCATGTACAAAAATTAGTCCTGGGGATATCCTCCTTCCTCACCCTAGCTGGATAATATCCCGACCTCAAATCCTCCATGAAGAACTATTGGTCTTCACGTAGCAGATTGAACAGTCATCAATCTGTGGAAGAAGATAGTTGTCCTTTATCAGGAACTTTTTAAGCTCATGATAATCAATGAAAAGGCTCATTGCCCCATCCTTCATCTTAATTAAGTGGACTAGTGGTCACCAAGGTGAAGCACTTGGGAATATTAACCCTTTATCCAGATTCTTTTGTAGTAGTTTCTTCAACTCCACATGTTCTATAATAACCATTCTATATGGTGTCGTAGATAATGGAAATATCCCAAGTACAAGATCAATTGAAAATTAAACCTCTTATTTTTGATAAATACTAGGAAATTCTTCAATAAACACTTCAGTGTATTCCCACACAATGTTCATGTCTTTAAGGAAGATATTTTCCATAGACTTAATCATTTGAGCTAGATGAAATTTCTCATATTGTAATAATATTTATGCATGAAATGTTGGTGAAAATGAAGTTGCATCCTCTCTAATGAACTTATATAAAGGTGAAGGATGATTCTCAATACATAGTGTGATTTACATATCGTTGAAATTTTTGTTGGCTCTATAGTTTGAAAGATAATTCATACCCATAATTTCACAAAATTCCACTAAAGGTAGTATGAAAAGGTTTTGTTTGAATTGAAACCCACGAGTTTTGATAGGGGAGGAGTTATGCACTTGGGATAAAGTAATTTAAATATTTTTTATTATCCATAACAACTCAACATCCATGATTTTTAGTTTTGTTTTAGTAGTTCTAATAAACATTAATGATATAAAGGAACGTGTGTAACTATGAATTATAACCCTACCTTTCAATATTTTATTCTGGTTCTGCTCATTTACTTTAAAAAAATAGGCTTTAGGAATAGTTTTTAAAAAAAATAAACACATTTATGGGAGTTCAATGAAATTAAAGGGATAATTAACAAGTGATATTTATTTCCATACCTTATGAATTTATAGGATTTAATATATGTTTTCTATGATCTAAATCCAAACATATATTCTTATGGGTATTTTTTCCCTTAATAATGGTTCATGATAATCTTTTGAATTTACTGTATTATATCCCCTGGTATATTCAATCTAGGTGTCCATCAAGCCTCATTTTTGAGCACTGGTTCTTGCTCAAGTCCATCTCAATACAGTGTTTTTAGGTTTCACCCCTATGTATAATTTATTCCAAATACACATCCACTAATAGTATCTATATTGGGATGTATTCCCCTAATAAACCACTTAATCTATACTTACAAAAACATTGGAATCTTATCCTATTATTAGTATTCTTATTAAGTATTTCTCAATAGTTTTCTAATTAGAATCCCAAAAATAACAAAACTGGACATTTGATACCAACTGTTACAACCCTATTCTTTTTTACACATAAATTCAAGGTTTATTACATTAAATTAAACATAATAAAACCTATAAGACTAAGAAAGATATTGTATTTGGGAATTAGGTAATTTACATAGTTACATAAAACAAGGAATACATCATCCCTATTGAAAACATACTCAACATGATGATAGTATTCCTTCATAATTAACACAAGATGGGATAAACTAGGGATATATAAAAGAAAAGAGTGATCTATAAATCCTTATAAGTGAATAATCATGGAATAAAATAAATAATATATTACATGGTAGAAAATTGGCATATTAATGGGACATAAAAGGGGTGGAATCAAAAACATGAACAATGAGGCGTGATATGTTGTGATAAAGCACGATATAAAAAAGAAACATGGCAAATGTGGCAACAAAATAATCCACTACATCATAAACATTGGTCAAGGATAATTTATAATACATCGTGATGGAAAAATTATTGTGATGTATTATGTTCAATCCCTAATCCCTCGAATGATTTCTCATGAGAATAAAAAACTACCCAATTCATTGGAGTTCAATTTGATTCTAGGTTCCCCCATCACCTTTATTTCAATATCATGGTTTAGTATTCCATGTATATTATACGACATGGATTCATTCATTGTCATATTTTATTACATGATCACGGAGTGTGGAATAAATTCATATCATTAACCAGTAAAATATATATATGTTTTTGAAGATGATAACCCTTAATAGTACATGTGTAAGGGTATTTATTATACAATTGTTTTTCATGGGAAATAATGGTGTAATTTCAGCAATATATCAATAGAGTATAAATGTCCCTGCAAGTGCTTAATGAGAGTGAAATGGGTCTATCATAATTTAAGAATTTTAGGGGATTTAAGGGAGATATGGAAGAGTATATCCCAACTCTATTAATTAGAGAAAATTTAATATGATAAAGAAGATACTTAAATAAATAAGAGAAATAAAATAACCCTTACCTTGAGAGTGTGACTCCAAAAGCTTGGGCGGAGAATCATTAGAGCTTGGGGCATCTTGGTGGGACTCTAAATAGGGTAAGGAGCAGTAAATATAATATAAAAGTATTTTAATTTAAAATAAAAGGATATTGGGTGGGTTTATATTTGGAATGAGTATCAAATTATATATCAATTCTCAAACATAGGTTTTGGAATCTATATAATAAAATAAAGAAAACTGCATACCTTCCCATTTTATTGCCCATGGTTTCTTCCAATGTGGAGTGGCATTCATTATTTTATATTGAAAAGGTCTTCAAAAAATAAAATAATACCCCTTATAATATATAAGGGTCTCATACTCTTAAGTAAATGATTTTAAAACCTTAAAATATAATAATGGTTTTGAGGGATTCATAATGGCTTTATAAAATTTATCAAATAAACATAAAATCACATTATTTTAAAGGGAAAACATATATTTGGTCATGAATAAAAATTATAGTATTTATTACATCACTTTTGGGTCCTTAGGATGTCATAATGCTAAGCCTATATTTATATGGTATTTTATTTTTCCCTAAAATTCGATTATCTCGGAAAATAATTAAGAATTCACCATTGGATAATTCTAAGATTAAGATTCCAAAAATAATATTGATTTTATCAAAAAAATTTCTAATTATGTGTATTGTAACTTTTAAAATAATATGAAACATTTATTGAGAAAGGTCATATTTTTTGACAATAACAGTTTTTGAATCCTTTTAAAAAAATTATTTGACTTCATAATAATTATATGAGGATTTATATTTAATAAATATTTTTAAATAATATCTTTTTTAAAATTTTGTATATTTCATATATATAGAACCCCCGGCTTCAGGTATATAACCGCTTTTCTCACATTTTTCATAATTGGTGTGTATTAAATATATATTTTCCAAAAAATAGGAAGTTTACATAAAATAGAGTTTTTCTATAATATAGAGAATTTCTATTAATTTGGGCTTTTCTATAATGTTGGTTTTTTCCATAAAGAGGGTAGTTTCCATTAAGTGGTATGTTTCCATAGATAATGTGTTTCTATAATAAGGGTAAAAGTGAATGATGGGAGAATCTATGGGTTTTATAAGGATTGTTGAGACCAAAAGGAAGGTTTCATGATACATACACAGTTGGCCCAAACTGTGTCGTCAACCCTTGCGCAGAGGTCAAATCTAGATCCTATTTTCTAGGAGCTTACTCGTTTCTTCTCTATATATTTTTTTGGATTCAAGATGCCCCTATTTCTAGATTACTCTCACTAGAAGGCTAGAGAACCCTCCCCACCTAAGTTGGAGCCATCCCAGAGACTTCCCTTGGTGATTTCGAGTCCTATTCTGAAGGTATGTCACCATTCATTCTGGATTTGTCATGTTTTCACAGATCTGCTTAGATATACTTCTCCATGCTTCTTTATTTCAGAGATCTGAACCTATAGTGGTTAGATCAACGTTTTTTAGGGAAAAATAATTCCATGTTGGGTCGTGATCAAGCTAGGATAAGAGAACTATGGTCGTTCTGGAATAATTGACCCACTTTCTTATGTGTTCTTCGTATGTTGTCAAAGTATCATCAAAACCTTTGAGGTAAGAGGATTCTCTCTCGACTCCTCTTCATAGAATTTATTGTCTTAGATTAAAATTGGTTTATTTAAGTTGAAATTCATGAAAAATATTCATTTGTGATGATTTCTAGTTTTTTGTGAAATTGCATGATCTTGGTGAATAGTTTTGAAAAGGGGGATTAGTTTCATGAATTTAAAACGATTGTTTTAAATTATTGATATTTTGGAATTACTAAATGTTTGATGAAAAAGGGGCTTTCAATATAAATAGTTTTCAATAAAAATGGAGTTTTATTGAAATTGTTTGGAATTGAAATGGTTTGGAATTGAAATGGTTTTGACAGAAATGGATTTCAATAAAAAGGTGTTTTTATTAAAAGGATAGTTTTTTTATGGTCTTTGATAATATGTGGTGTGTTTCAATGTTTCATATATAGGGCTTGGTTGAAATATGACCTTGTTCCCAGAGACAAAGTTTTAATGGAACATGGGAATTTCATACAGAGAGCTTGGTTGAAATATGACCTTGTGCTCAGTGCCAAAAGGGTTAATAGCACATGAGAAACAATTAACTTGTGAGGACTAGGTAGATCGACGAGAAACTGATCATGAGTATGAAACTGTCATAACATAGAATTCATGGTTAATTTCATGGGTATGAGGAATGGTAGGATATGCCAATAAAGGGATATTGAAAAATGGTTGTAAATATTGTTTAGCTATTATTCTGGAAAAATATCATACTGGGAAAATTTGTTTCAATTTCAATTGTATACTTTTGGTAATGAATTTTTTTGGAAACTTGTTTATATTTAGTTATAAAACTTTTTTGAGACATTTTTTTTAATAAATTGTTTTATATAATTGTTGCCAAGTCTTTTATCCTAGTTTCATTAGTATGGAATTCATTGGGGAAAAACTACTGAGTTTTATACTCACCCCTGCTTTGGCACGTGGGTGTTTTTGTAGATGTTATCTTCCAAGACAAGGGATAAGGTAATGTTTCACATGTGTTTAGCACTACATTGTGATGTTTGGGCTATTCTGAGATTTTGGACCTTGGAGCTTGTGGATAATGGAGTCTTGAGGTCATTGAAGAGTCTGGTGTAGTTTATCCATTGTATACTTTGATATTGATTATTCTTCAATTGTTTCTTACATTGATGTGTTTTTGATATACATGAAGATGTCGAGTTGTATTTATTTTTTTCATGATTCATATAGTGAATGTTTGGTTATGTTCAGTAGGTTTATTGGTTTATTTCTTAAAGGGTAAATCATACCCCACTTGTATTTTAAAGCCTTAGGCATTTATTGCCTACCTTTTGGTGCCATGTGGATGTCGCTTAAGGCTATGTAATAACTTGTTGTACTCTCAAGACAATGAGAATTGGTCGATCATTACAAATGGTATCAGCTTGTTCGGTCCTTACCTAACAAGTAGTCATTGATGTTCCTAGTTTTTTATATTAAATCCCTTCTTGTCTATTCCTTGGGTGGGAATCTTAGAAAGGAGTAGGATTATCAGAACTTTAAATGTATAGATTAAAAGGAAATATCTAACCCTTCTGTGTTGAACATCAAGTTACTAGGGACTATGGTAAATAAGTTCTTAGAGAAACTTCTAGAATTTTTAAATCTCATTATCATGGGTTTATCCGGTGAGATGAGCATGAAATTTATTATAGAGGAATTAATTCCAACTAAGAGTGCATACATCGTTTCGACGAGTTATTTATCTTGTTAAAAAAAGTGATAATTTTATAAAAAATTATGGAATTCGTTTGCAAATGAAAGATTTTGAAAAAGAGGATGATTATTGTATTTTAAAAATGGATTAATTTTCAAAAGTGTGTGAATTGTTTTCAAAAATGGTTAAACATGGGAAAAAGGTTGTTTTGGAAAAAAAATATTGTGATATTTTATGTGATAGAATTTGAAATACTAAGCCAACAGTTTTTGGAGAGTGATATTAAAAGAGTTTGTTGTTAGTTTAGAAATTTCACTTGGTAGGCGTCGTCAAAACGAACCCGAATAAGCTGCGGAAAATGTGGTTGCATCTGAACCATGTGTGAACAAAGATCTGATTCAGAGTATTTTCCAAGATTTTCAAGTTGTGGACACAGGGAATCGGAGGAATGCGCCATGACATGTGGATCATACCATCTAGTTCATGCAGTAGAATCCACATAATTTCTAGGGTGATTCCGAACCCGAGAAGGCAGAGGTTTGGCTATATAGGATGAATCGTATCTTCAACACCACCAGCACACTAGAAGAGGTAAAGGTCAAACTAGCGATGTATATGCTCAAGGATCTTGCACGTCAGTGGTGGGATTTAGCAGTGTTGGATAAATTGGATAAATGACTTACATGGGGGGATTTTGAGGAATTGTTCAACAAACAATTCTATCCTCATACGTTCAAGATCTAGAAAACGACAGACTTATTCAGCCTGAAGCAAGAGAGTCTCTCTGTCACAGATTATACGTCCAACATCATGAACTTAGTATGCTTTGCACAAAATGTTCCGGCAAGTGCCTCTTTGAACGCATGAATCTTTGAATCAAGGCTACGATAGGATATTCGATCATAGATTAAAGAACATTGTATTATAGATTATACAGAGATGGTGAAAAGACCAATTGTGACTGAACGTGATATCTCGGGATCTATAGGAGGAGGAATGATGATACCTAGAGGAAATGGTGGGAACTCAACTGCTGTGAACAAGTGGAAAAGTGACACCAATTTCATAGGTGCAAGTGGAAATCCTAACCAGATTTCTAGATAAGTATACCTTCCTCTACGACACTATAGAAAGGCATTTTGTTTTCAATGTAGTTCGCTTGACCACATAAAGAAAGATTTAATGGAACAATCTAGAGCATTTCATAATTGCAACAATATCAGACATCTTCTACGCTATTGTCCCAATGCTCCAATGTCAGGTACTCGGTACACTTCTGAGTTGTCACATGCATCATATGCTTCGACTGGACATGGACTGCAGAATCAGTCTCATCAGAAAAGCAGAGCTAGACATGGTTATTCTAGAAGTACCATGAATCCTCAACTAGGGAAACCTCAGTAAAGAAACAAGGAGAATAGTGTAGTGAAGAAACAATTGTATGGATGTGAGAAGAAAATTTTTGATGACCAGGTTGGACTATCTAAAGTGAGAGATACAATTCATTTGAATTCTTCCATTGTGCTGTTTTTGTTTCATATTGGTGCATCACATTACTTCATTGCTTCTTATTCTGTTGAATTTATATGATTAAAACTAGAAAGGATACCTTTTGTTTTAAAAATGAAAACTTCTCTAGGGGAAAGATAATGTCAAGCATTTGTTTGTAGAGAATGTCCTATAACTTTTTATGGAACAGAGCTAAAATGGGATTTCACGATTCTGGATATGGATTTCTATGATGTAATCGTGGGTATGGATTGGCTAGAAATGTTCATGGCTCAAATAGCCTAGTATAGGAGAAAAATTAGTTTCATAACCGAGGGTGGCATCGATCATCTATTTAAAGGATAGAGGATTATAAAGAAGGGTGAAAAGAGTTTATTGGAACCAATGGTGTGAATGATATCTTAACATTTGGAAGCGTTGCTTTTGGCATCAATGGAAGAGATCAACGAAAATAGTTTTCTAGATGTTGTGCATAAATTTCCAGATGTTATTCCAAGAACTTATCTGGCTTTCCACCTCTAAGGGAAGTGGAGTTTACGATTGGTATCCTTTCAAGGTCAAGTCCTATATTCCTTTAGTCTTATGGTATGGCACCAATAGAGTTATTTTAATTTAATGTGTTCATAGAGGAGCTGTAAATAAAGGGTTTCATTCAACCAAGTATGTCTCTATGGGAAACACCGGTTTTGTTCTTGATGAAGGCAGATGGGACTCATCGGCTGTTTGTTTATTACCATAATCATTACTAATAAATGATAAAGAATAGATACCCACTTCCATGCATTGAAGATATTTTTAATCAAATTAGGGGAGCTCAGTGGTTCTCCAATATTGACATGCGATTAAGATATCACCAATTGAGAATTTGGAAAGAGGATATTCCAAAGACATTGTTCAGAAGTAGATATGTCCACTATGAATATATAGTCAAGCCTTTATGTCTAACAAATTCACCATCAGTCTTCATGTAATTGATGAATTAGATATTTCAATAATATCTGGATTCTTTTGTTGTGGTGTTTGTGGATGAAATTTTTGTCTATTCAATGAAAAGGGATAATCATGAGGTGCACTTGGAAGCTGTTTTAAAAATCCTAAGTGATCATCATTTTTATTCCAATTTACCAATGTGTGAATTTTGGAAACATGAAGTATGTATTCTTGGCCATTTAATTTCTATGAAATGAGTTTCTGTTGATCCTGAATAGATAGAAGCTGTTATCTCTTGGCAACCACTGAAGAATGTTTTCGAGATACGAAGTTGTCTTGGTTTAGCTGGTTACTACTGACACTTGGTGTGTGATTTATCATGACTAGATTAATAAATTAAAGCCCTGACAAAGAATAATTCTCTATTCCAATGGATGAAGGAATATAAGAAGTCATTCCAGGAACTCAAATTTTTACTTACATCGGCTCCAATATTGATCTTGTCAAAATCAGGACAGGGGTATGTGGTTTATTTTGATTCTTCTGGATCAGGTTTGGGCTATGTTCTCATGAAAATAGATCATGTGGTTGATTATGGTTCAAGGATGTTGAGGGTGCATGAGAAAAATTAGCCAACACATGCTTGGGAATTAGCTGCAGTCGTTCATGATTTGAAAACATGGATACATTATCACTTTGGTGAAAAATTTACTGTGTTTATGGATCACAAAATCTTGAACCACATTTTCTCATCGAAATATCTGAATCTGAGGCAAATAATATGGAAGGAGTGTCTCCAAATTTTTTTCTTTGACTTTATGTACAAACTAGGGAAAGTAAATTTAGTGGCGGATGCATTGAGTTTAATGTCATATGCTCAGTTGGCGAAAGAAGATTTAGATGAATGGAAGTTGATTTTGGTAATAGCCAACATGCATGTGGAATTTAAATACTGAGGTGATTTTGTGGATTTCTTTTCAATTGTGATTATTCCGGATTTAGTAAAAATGATCCAAGAGGCACAAACATATGATGCAGAATGTATAGTTGTAATTTCAAAACTCAATGGTGGGGAGACCATTGAGGGATAATAACATGATTGTGGTTCAGTTTTGTGTTTCTAATATTAGATGGTTGTACCTATGGTTTTTTATGAACAAATCTTTCATTCATACCACTATTCTAGGTGGGATGTAAATCCAGTTACACCTAAGATGTATAATCCATTAAAGGCATAGTTTTGGTGGAGCGGCATAAAAAGGAATGTTGTCGAGTTCGTCTCGCGGTGCTAACCTTGTTAGCAGGATAATGCAGTGCATCTGAGATCAACTGGTATGTCACAATATTTTCCCATCCCAGTGTGTTAATTTTATTATATAGCAATGTATTTTGTTACAGGTCTTCCAAGAATGTTCTATAAACACTATGTCATTTGGGTGATAGTGGATTGTTTAACCATGTTTTCCCATTTCATCCCTATTCATGAAACTCTAATAGTAGAGGATCTTTAAAAAATCTATATCCAAGAAGTGGTTAAGAGACATGGTGTGCATGTGTCAATAGTCTCATATAGAGATTTGAGGTTCACATCTCGTTTCTAGAAATCCTTACAGCAATCCCTTGAGACACAGTTGAATATGATCATGGCGTGTCATCATCAGACGGATGGGAAATCCTAGCAGATGATACAAATGTTGGATGGCATGTTACAGGCCTATGTAATGGATTTTGGTGGCTCATCTGATGAGAATATACCCTTAGTGGTGTTATCATACAATAACATCTATCAAGACTCGATACACATGGCTCCATTTGAAACATTGTATGGGCATCCTTGTAGTTCTCCACTATGCTGGGTGGAAATGGGAGAAACGTCACTTGTTTGGCCAAGCATTAACCAAAAAAATGAAAAAGATCTAGTTGATTAGAAAGTTGATAGAGACAGCTCAGAGTTGTTAGAAATCTTATGTATATCACCATTGAATATCATTGTTGTTTTCTATGGGTGATCATATCTTCTTATGGATCTCTCAAATGCTTGGACATTGTCCCTTCTGGAAGCAGGGAAAGTTATCTCCATGATACATTGTATCTTTTGAGATACTAGAATGGGATGGAGAGGTGGAATATCAGTTTTCATTATCACCGTGGTTTACTTCGGTGCATAATGTATTCCATGTATCCCAGATGAAAAAATATCACCCTGATCCTAACTTTGTAATCAGATGGGATCACGTTGAGCTTGAGCTGGATGCATCACTGATACATATCATAGTTCAGATCATGGATAGACATGAGAATGTATTTCATGGAAAATAGCATCATCCTAGTGCGGGTTTTATGGAAACATGATCAGATTCAGGAAGAGACTTGGGAATGTGAGAAGGAAATGAATGATTAGTGGTTGCAACTCTTTTTGGCCAGTGAGGGTTTTCTAATTTCTGAGGACAAAAAGACCAATGCTGGAGAGAATGTAGTAGCCCCAATTTTGGTTACATAACCCTTTTCCACATGTTTTTATAAATTGGTGTGTATCAAATAGGGAGTTTCCATATGATAGTGAGTTTCCATAAAATAGATAGTTTTCTTAATAAAGGGAGTTTCCATTAATTTAGGTGTTTCTGTAATGTTGGTTTTTTCCATAATGTGGGATGTTTCCATAAAGTGGTATGTTTCTAAAAAAAATTCATTTCCATAAAATGGGTAAAGTTGAAGTATGGGAGAGTTTTTATGTTTTATAAGGACTTTTGGGACCAAAAGGAAGGTAACATGATCTATACATGGTTAGTCGAATCTGTGTGGTCAAACCTTGTATAGATGTCAAATCTAGATCCTATTTTCTAGGAGCTTAATCATTTTTTCTCTATATAATTTTTTTGGCTTCAAAACTCCCCCATTTCAAGATTACTCTCCCTAGAAGGCTAGATAACCCTCCCCGCATGAGTTGAAGCCTTTATAAATCCTGCCCTTGGTGATTTCGAGTCTGATTCATCCGGTATGTCACCATTCTTTTCGAATTTGTCAGGTTTTCTTATATATACATTTATCTACTTATCTGATCTCCAATATTTCTAAGATATGATCTTATAGTGGGTATATCCACATTTTTTTATTCTAAATAATTCAATGTTGGGTCGTAATCTTTCAAGGATAAGAGAACTAAGGTCGTTCTTGGAGAACCGACCCTCTTTCTTGTGTGTTCTTCGTATGTTGCCAACGTTTTCTCAAACCATTGATATAATAGGCTTCCCTCTTGACTCCTCTTTCGATAATTGATTGTCATAGATTAAAATTTGTTTATTTATTGTGAAATTCATGGAGAAATCTTCATTTGTGAAGATTTATGGTTTTTGTGAAATTGCGTGATCTTGGTGAATAGATGTTAAAAGGGGGTTTAGTTTCGTGAATTTATAATGATCATTTTAAATTATGGATTTTATTTAATTTCTAAATGGTTTATGAAAAGGGGGTTTTCAATAAAAACGTTTTTCAAAAAAAATTGTATTTTTATTGAAATTATTTGTAATTGAAATGGTTTTAACGAAAATAGTTTTCAATAAAAAAAATTTTTATTGAAAGGGTTTTTTGGCATGATCATTGAGAATATTTGGTATGTGTTCATGTTTCATATATGGGTCGTGGTTGAAATATGACCTTGTGTTTAGTTCCAAAGGATTTATGGAACCTAGTAATTTCTTACACAGGACTTGGTTGATATATGATCTTGTGTTTGGTGCCAAAGGGTTAATGGCACATGGGAAAAAATTAATTTATGAAGAGTTGGTATATCGACAAGAAACCACTCTTGATTATGGAACATTCATAACATAGCATGTAGGGTTGGTTTCATGGGTTATAGGAATGGTTGGGTATGTTGATAAAGGGATATTGTGAAATGGTTGTTATGATTGTTTTGTTATTTTCTGGGAAAATATCATGTTGGAAGAATTTGATTCAATTCAACTTGTATGTTTTTGTTAATGAATGTTTTTGAAACTTGTAAATATTTTGTTATAAACTGTTTTTGAGAAAATAAAATTATATAACCTATTTTATATAATTGTTCCTAACTCTTTTATCCTAGTGACGTGAGTAGGGAAGTCAATGGGAAAAACCTACTGAGTTTTATACTCACCCCTGCATTGGAACATTGGTTCTTTTTCATATTCTATGTTCTATGAAAATGGAAAATGTAATGTTTCACACGTTTTTAGCACTACCTCATGATTTTTGGGATATTTAGAGATTTTGGAGCTTGGAGCTTGTGGTGCATGGAGTCTTGAGGTCATTGGAGACTCTTGTGTAGTTTATCTGTTGTGTACATTGATATTGGTAATTCTTCCATTTTTTTTATATATTGATGTGGTTTTTAGATATATGAAGATGTTGAGTTTTCTTTCATTTGTTCAAGAATCATATAGAAAATTTTTGGTTATGGTTGGTAGGGTTATTGGTTTATTACTTAAAGGGTAAATCATCCCCAGCTTGTTTTTGAAACCCATCGGCATTTATTGTCAACCTTTGGCAGCTTGGGGATGTCACATAAGGTATAGTAATTACTCATTATACTCCCAAGACAATTATAATTTATGGGTTATTACAATATATCCTTTAATTCATCAAAATAAACATCTTAATTTAAATTTAATACTGATTAAAAATAAAATGTGTGTTTTATTTTATAAACATAAAAAACATTTATAAAGTAGTGATACGAAGAAAATATGAGAATTATTATATAAATAATACAATATTAATATTATTATTATTATGGTCTTGGTACATATCACTTTAAGATAATATTAAACTATATAAGGGTATGGTCTGTGGCTTTGAGAATTTCTTGGGGTGGTTAGGCGTACATGATTTGGAGCGTTATCTCAACGAGCTTGATCTTCTCCCGTCGACGATTTCTCTCATGCTTAAGTTGTTGGATCTTATCTTGGGATTGGTCAAGGAAAAATAATATTTATTCTATCTCCTTCATAACCAATGATAAATGGGATTCATAGGGTAAAATCCACCCTGTTGAGGTTTTCACTTATTTTTTCTCTGTCAATAGGATTTGTTAGAACACTATATTTATTCTAATCAAGTGATAACTGCTCAATGGAAATATTATCAATGGTAATGATTATTGACATATTTTAAATTTGACATGATATAATAAAATCAAATAAGTTAATTTTTTTCTATACTCATAATATATAATTTGGAATTTAAATAAATCATAGGGGTAATTTTATTTATAAATGTTAAAGTCATTACAATTGTAATTGTATTTATTTAAGGCTCTATAGGAATATGTTAAATGGTACTTATGTCCAAGATATTTGATCTAGTGGAAAGTCAAACTTTTTGGAAAACAATATATTGAGGTATCCTAACCCTTAATATTTACTTGTAGTTTCGATAATAATGATAAAGATGGGTTTATGGGATAATATAAGTGAACCTGATTTTTTTAGTGATTTGATGGTTTATATTTTATTTTCTATAGTTTAATCCTTATTTTTATTTATGGAATATAATATTAACCTGATATCTTTATTTTCAGAAGAATCATGTAGACACCCTAACATTCATACCTAAATATTACATATTTCTATATAAATATTCAATATATTTCAGAAATAAGGACCCTTGCACTACATAGTTTTTGTGTCATTAGGTACTTGATTCACAATATTATTATTTCATGAACGGTCTTCATGGTATCCCACAAATATCTTTATATACTATACTCTTTAGAAACATACCCATCTTAAATCCTTTCGTAGTACCTATTTAAATAAAACATAAATAAGCTTGAGATTAGATTCTCGGTAAGGTTAAACAAGAGAGATATTAATATAAAATGAGAATATGGGTTTGAGAACAAGATAATAACAAATGAAAACCATACCCTATATATCATAGATCATAAATGTGAGCCATGAAATACATTTTAGTATTTTATAAGACATGAATCTAAATGAGATCAGATAACATAATCCATGAGAGCATAACATTGGTATAAAACATAGATTTTTGAAATATACATTATCATATAAAATCATTTTTCAGGGATAGACATCAAGATATTCATAACATGTTAGGATTGGGATAACCACCCATGTACTTACATCAGTATTGGAATAACCTATCGTGTTATCTCTTTTGGGTTTTGGATAACCTCCCATGTACCCACTTTGAGTCTTTGGAAAAAATCATGTGTAACCTTTTTTGGGATTGGGATAACCTCCCTTATACAATTTTAGATCATATCACATTAACCATTACCCAATGAATTAAAGGGAGATATAGGTACCACTAACCACATAATCCATACATATGTCTATCACAGGATAATAAAATGTTCATCATATCATAAACCATGAAAATTAATTGGTTTCATAAACAACTCATCCCAACATAGCATACGGAACATAAACAGGTTGCATAAACATTTTATCATATCATAAAATCATAAACCGTGGAAAAATATATGCATTTCATAATCATTTAATCATGGTATAACCTATTAAAGATAATTAATTATCATATAAATCTTTTAATCATAACCATAAAAATATATATATAATTAATAAGAAAGGTATAATGAGGTCATATCCCCAGAAAATAATAAGTAATGACAAAGGATTTCATCTTAGATTGAAAATTATTTTGAAAGATAAATCACTTGTAATTTTTCATGGAGAAAAAAGAGATTCCTATTTGAAAAAAAAAACATTTTAAATTATAAACAAACTCAAAATTAATTTCTTTTAAATAATCCTTTGAAACATATAAAGGAAGCATTAAAATCATATAATGTGTTTCATGAGGAAAAACATTTTCACTTTGAAATAATTTATTTAAAATATAATGTTTTCTCAAATATTAAAGACAAAATTTTCTACGAAAATACCCAAGAGAACATGTAATAGATTCAAGAAATAAATGATCAGTGATGAAATCAAAAAGTATCGTTCATGTCAATTAATTGAAAATAAATATTCCTTTCCTATTTTCTTTAAAATCATAATGGGACAGGTTTTTTAGTATAACAAGAAGTATCTTTTAAATAAATATGTAAAAATTGAAAATTTTGGAAATATTTATTTAATAAATCCTTTTTTAATTTTGAAATATTTACTATAATAATTTTAGAGAACAGGGATATTGATGAAAATGGGGTTTCGACCGAAGAGGGAAATAATGAATATTTATACTTAAAAATATTATTTTGAAATCATGATTACATAAAGAGAGGATTATGAAGGAAGATCATATATTATCTTGAAATAACTAGATAATAAAAATCATGAATATCATGAGATATAAGTCATAAATTTCATCATCATATGCCCAAAAATAATCAACCATGATGAACGATGTGATTATATCATAAAACCCTTACTACATTGGTAACATTGAATCATGAGATCCATGAAACAATATCATTAAATGAAATGTAAAATAACAAGAGAAAAAATAAATTATTTTTGTTACATGTCAATGGGGTGGTATATACAAATCATAAAATAATATAGGTTCATGGCCTAGTATATGTAATAAATATTAAAAATTTAGGCAAAAACCCCATGCTGCTTTGGTAACTTTTGAATTGAAAACCCCATGAATGAGTGATACTAAAAAGGGAATGTAATTAAACATATTTTTCATGAAAATCATCATAAAAAATTTAATTGTAAGTCAACAAAACAATTAATAGGTCCTGAATACGTCTTGTATCTAACATATGTAAAAAAGTTAGACGAGAAACTCTTACCGCTTTAGTAAAATTATGAATTGAATAATCATATAAATACTAACATCAAATGAAATATATAATATAATCACAAAAAATGGATTCATGATATAATATTACAAATGTCTCATATATACCTCAAAAAAGGAGTGGGGAATATGTATATGTCTTCTATAATCAAAAAATGAGACAAGAAGTCTCCTGCATTAAGTCTTGACTTATTTCCTACACATTTGAACCTCCTGTATAATAAATATAAGTTAATTATAATTCTATTAAATAACCATAAAAAATATTTCTTACCATATATGATTATCTTTTGACCTTTTATTAAACATTATTTGATAGTTCCTTGTTAAAATAATGTTTCGGATGATAACCTCTTTGTATTTCATGATTTTTTTGGTTTGTTATTTTCAGTGATACTAATTTTATAATGGTTACATAATATTAAAAAAATTAACCTGGATATAAATATCATGTATATTCATAATATTTTTATTTATTTTAATCCATAAAATTTAGAGATATAAAATGAAATACAATATTCATGGAAATGATAGGTCGTACGTACACATGACTGTTGTTTCCATTTTCTCAATGAATTGAAATAAAAAAGGTAAATAGTATATTGAAATTATAAAATAATTTATATATCTTATATATATGTGTGTGTGTGTGTGTGTCTGTATCGTGTATTTTTTCTTTAAACAGATCCTCATTACCTTAAATGAATTCTAATGTGAAGAACAAATCATCTCACTTCGTGAGGTGGTAGTCTTCTATAATCACTAGCAATGTTTTCATATTCCTATAAAATAGAAACTAAGGAGATATATTAGATATAATATTTGAATAAGTATGAATATTTTACCAACAAAATATTTATTTATTCAATCTATCATTAATACATTCCAACTAAAATAGAATTGAAAAATGCATCACATCGGTTTGCAAGGTCTTAGTCTATCGTACACATGTGCGGTGTTAGTGTTTTTCAACAGGTTTGGTGTTAAGAAGAATGACGTGTTATTAAAATTAAATTGGTATAATAATTTCATTAACATAATATATAAATATTAAATCCATCATTATATATAGCTATGAGAGGTGTTTATGGAAAACAAATAACGTCGGTTTGTGAGGCGGTAGTCTGGTGTACACAAGAATGATGATTTCATACCCCATTTAATAGACCAAGAGAATGATTTAGGTTTTTAAATTAATATAATAACATATTATTATATTAAATTATAATAATATTATTACATCTTCAAGATTTAATAATAATCTAATGAGTTTGAATGAGAAATAAAATAAAACACTTAGTTAAGGACGTAACCTCTTCTCAAGACAACTTCTTTTAGTTTTTACTAAAAGAATTCTTCAGTTGGATTTTTGACAATAATAATTAATCTAAAATTATAAAATATAATTAATTAAGTTATTTTTCATTTTATTGGCTGATCCAAATGGTTTTTATGATTTGAATTGGAGTGTAGAGGGGGTTTCCTTTTATAAGTGTGGTTAGTCGAATACTTTTACTTTTTGCAAAGAAAATGGTGTAAACAAATTATTCACATGCTAAAATGATCCATAAAAAAAATTACCAAAAATTATAGGTTATATGGTCTAAATATGCAGATAAAATTCATTTTGGTAAACATTACAAGCCATTTTACCCCTTCTCCTTTTAGTTTGACCCCTCGGTAAACCCTTTTTTACTGTAGCCATGATAATTCATTTTTTCTATTATTACAAGTTGTTATGGTCAAATTTTATTTTTAACATATTAGATAATATAAATTATTCTTATTAAAAATATGGAATTAATATTCCCAAATTAAATTCATATACCCAGTCAAATTTATTTTAAAAGTATTCCTGCGTACATGATGATAAAATGATTTTCCAATGATAAAATGTTCCAGAAATCTAAAAAATATATTTCAAAATTAAAAATGAAATTGATTCCAAATACCAAAATTGGATTAATAATATATATATAATTTAACTAATGTTACATTTAAAAACTTTTTTAAAACTATTTTCAAGTTACTATATTCTTCATAATAAATTAAAATTCTTAATAAAAACAAATATTCTTCATTATTCATCAAACAATTCACCTTCTCGAAAAATTGTAAAACAATTCACCATAATAAATTCTTTATAATCTAGTCTTGAAAATTAATTATTCCCAAATAAATTTTATAACAATGGGAAACTTATTTTCAAAATAAGTACGCAAATGGTGGAAAACTGGTTAAAAAATAATTCTTAATTGTATGATTGGATTTATTATTATCACTTGTATAGAAATAAAAAAAGAAGAAATAGGAAAATTTTATTGAATTTATAATATTAAAATTTCATTAAAATCCTTCTTCCAAAGTTATATATTTAATTTATTTAGTTAAAATTTGTTTGATCACATAAAAATAATTTTATTAGAAAAAGGTTTCCTTTGTTTTAAAATGGTTTTCATTTAATTTTTAGTTAATTTTCCAAAAAATAATTCATTATATATACATTTATAGACCATATATTTTATTAATTTAATTAATTATATTCATACACACCATTATAATGGATTTTAATTAACTATCATATTAAATAAGAATATTTTAATTGTATGTCATATATATTTTAAAATTTTTGTTGTGTGTCACACAAGATAAAATGAGTTTTTTGTGAAACACAAGGTAAATTCAGTGTTTCATGTAGCACAAAAAATTAAAAATATTTTATTTATTTCAAAAAAATTATATTTTTCAAAATCCTTGTGTGTTACATTCTTGTCCCCTTAAAATAAATTTCACCAACAAAATTCATCACTTTGGAGCCAAAAACTAAAGATATTTATGACTTATTACATCCTCATGTTCCCACGTAATATTCTCAAGATTGTGGTTTCACCAAAAAACACTGACCATGCTAGCTGTCTTATTTTATAGAACATTATCTCTATGATATATAGTATCCATAGGTTTTCCTTCAAAATAAATAGAATTCTCTAGTGGTATGACCTCTGTGTTCAGTATATGCGAAGGATCAAGTATATTGTTACTCAAAAGAGATATATAGAATACGTATTGGACTTAAGAATGGTTTGGCGAAAGCACAAATTAATAGGGAAGTAGCCCAATATGATTAATACTCTCAAAGGTATTGATATAACTAGGGTTTAGTTATCCCGTGGATCATAATTTTGTTTTCATAATTTGGTTTTGATTAAATCAATATACACTTCAACTATAACAATTTTAAACAAATATAAATTTTCTTATTTATGAAGAAATAGTGGATCATCAAATATAGAAAATAATGATAGCTCATTCCTTATTAATCTTGCTATTTTCAAAAAAATAATTATAATCCAAGGTGATCAGATAACATAAAAGTTAAACTTAATCAATTCCAGTTATAGTTAACATTAAGGATCCCTGATGTCTGACTAAATTTGAAATACAAAAATTGATAAATAAGTTCACTATAGTTCAAAAATCAACATAAAATTAATCCTTTATATATCATAAAGATTTTATAAATTTTCACATGCCAAATATATGAATACAATATTCATATATTTTCATTAAACATGTTAATACTCTTAATTTCCATAAAACCTTATTAAACACATATATACATACTTATTCCATAATTAAAAAATATATTAGATATATTCTTTAAATCCAAATATTCTTTAAAATCCATAGATGATATCATAAACCACTTTATCAACAAATCATTAATTTGTTCCATGGAAATCAGTACTATCTAATTTAATTAATCCATATCAATAATCACTTTATCCTAACATCCTTATCTAAACATCATGATCATATTAAGGGTTTCATTCCATTAATCATGTGTTTACCTTATAATGTCACATTACCATTAAGTCACTTTTTTAGTTCATTATCACCATTAAACATATTATTAAAAATCATTAATAAAAAACATATTTTGAACAAAAATTATATATTTTATAATTCTTTAATCACAATACATAAACACTTCAATAATTATATATAATTATTAAAAAAAATTAGCTATTCTTTATTATATTATTCCCTATTACCTCTTTCCTTTCATATTTCATTAGTCGTCTCCTCATAATCAATAACAAAATCATTATTTGTACAACATTGTTGATCTTATTTAGGATATTTCCCTTTAGAAAATTAATTTTCATAATTTCCATATGTTACACATTTAAAACATTCATCATTTGACAATACATTAGGGAGACCAATATTATAAGGACCCGGCCCTAAAACCATACATAATATTGAATTAAATGAATAATTTACATTGAGGATCTTTTCAGGTTTAGAGTTTTAAAGAATTAGGAAATAAATATTACATCTAAAAAGAGTACAATGTAGACACTTCTACATAGTTTTCTTTTTTTACAAAACATGAACTCAAAAAAAGATTCATGTCTACTTCCATGTTTAAGATAGCATGTCTTTTCCCTAATCCCATCCCTGACCCTATTCCACATTATGTCCTATGAAAAACATTTCAAAAACTTGAGATGAGCATAAAAAGATCAGTAAGGTATACAAAAAGAAGGAAAACTGTTAGTTTTTCAAAACAACAAGTAAACAAAGAATTGTTTAACATAAGTAATACTTTTCCCCTTTATGAAGTAGTAAATACTCTTCACTAAATAAAAGATCATTACTTACCCTTTTGTAACCAAAATATTACCATAAATACCATATAAAGAACACATAACATATAATGGTTACATGGGACATAAACATACTTAAAGGGAATAACCATACGGTCGAATTCCACAAATATCACTAAATGGAATATCCATACGGCCGACTTCCATACACAATGCAATGGAGGTTATAACGTAACCACCCATCCTGGTATTCACGGCACTACCCATCATATGTCTTATCACGTAACCACACTTAAAATGTCTATGTACCATCATAGCACATAAAATATTTCAAATATAAACATTTCACTATAAACATTTAATTTTAAATCCCAAGAAGTAATATCTAGATATTGAAATAATCAATCCATTTTCATAATCAATTTAAAAATATATTTTTGAATCAAAGTGTCCCATAACACATTAAAGATATTAATGGAATTATAATTTCAAAACATTAATGTCCATAAAAATACTGAAAACTATTTTTAAAACATGGACATTAAAGATAAATATTTATAATAATAAATCCTTAAAACATTTAAAAATTGATATTTTTGTTAAAGAGTTTTTAACAAAATGAGAAACTCTTGAATAAAAAAAATTGTGGAATAAAATTTAATCAGAACTATATAATATCATGAGAATAAACGGATTCATGATATAATATTCCAAAGGACAATATATACACCATATAAGACTGAATTGGTGGATTAAAACAATGAAGTCTCAATAAAAATTTAAAATGAGATGAAATACCTTATAAATATGGTATCCTTAAATTAAGGATGAATCAATCTCATAATTATGTGTGAAAAATATAAATAAACCCAATATAAGTGAATATTAAGTGTAAAACAATCATAGTACATTTGAACATATTCATAGGATGGCATATTCAATAACTACAAGTTGAACCTAAAGAAATCGAAATTGGGTTAAGAAGTTCCCTTGTAAAAATTTGACAGCCTAACAGCGTCACTTTAAAATTAAAAAAATTAGTTGATGAGACAAAAAGGGTATATCATAACTTGGAAATATATTTTACATCAATTATGATATAAAATAACATATCCCAACATAATAAGATGTAAATTAAAAGACATAAAAAAACGATGTCTTTTAAAAAGTGGAGGGTGAATGGTTCCCTTACCGATTTGGTAACTAACAAAACATATGCCACATGAAATAAGGACCATACAATGTAGATGTAAATACCCATAAATGAAAGTGTATTACATAAAGAGTAGAATAATGCTCAGAACATACACCACACAAAATTATATAGTAGTAAACATATCATGAATCTCACGGGAATAAAAAGTGAGATGAAACCGTTTACCAGGTTGTAATCAACTGATTCGTATAAACAAAAGTTAATAACCACCCAATTAATCACAAAATACCATGAATAAAATGAGAATAATGATAATATATATCAATTTTCAGTACAAAATACACCACATGCAATGAATAAATGGTGAACAATTGAAATCTCACAAAATTAAAAGTGAGATAAGAAATCCCTTATGGAAATTCGGCAGCCTAACATCACCACTTAAAACTTCCAAAAATTTATTAATGAGATAAAATAGGGTCTATAATCATATGAACATAAAATTTACAGTAATATGAATATAAAATAACATCCCAAAACATAATAAAGAGGAGCCTAAAAGAAGTGACATAAAAGAGAGTACTTAAAAGAATGAGAGAGGTAGGATCCCTTACCTCGTGTCCGACTTGACTCGATCATTCTTTAATCTCATGAATAATAAAATAAATTTAATTTATACTTGATTAAGTACTATTTTCATGTTTATAATTAATTTTATATCAATTATTACCATGTTATAAACATTATGTAATCATTTAAGTTAATAATGGTCGTTTTGTCAATATTTGGTACTTGAGTCAAAAATGAACACCTTATATTTACAAGTTGTCCATGTGGTAAAAAGTATATTATATACAGAATGATAATCATGATTTAGATATAATATATATCGTATATATCCATTATATACGTGTATTTATAATAGTAGATGACATTTAGAGGTAAGAAATGAAATGCACCGTTCATGGAGACGGTAAGTCGTACGTATGCATGAACACTACTTCCATTTATATTTCATATTTAATGGAATTAAAACATAATTATACATAGTAGAATTATAATTCCTGTATTTTAACATATATAATATCATTAAATATATCTTTTATACATACCACATATGGTTTGAACGAGTCATGTCACCTTGAGGGGGCGGTAGTCCACACTTCCTCAAATGAAATTATCACATTTACCCATAATGGAAACCATAAAGGTATGATATAAATGGAAATTACAGATGCATAATGAAAACAGAAAAATAATATATATCATATATAAATACAGTTCCATGATAATGGCCACCATGAGAGGCAGTAGGAGATAATTGAACAACCATCGTTCCGTGAGGCGTTAGTTTTCCATCCAAAGAAACATTATGTTCTTCGGCCATTAGATGGAGGTGTGTGTAATTGTAGTTATAATCCTTCCCATAACAACATCCTAGTTTATTTATGATACTTATTTTGTTACAAAAAAATGAATAAAAAGATTTTAGGTGTTGGAGAAGTAAAATAAAAGAAAACAATTTAAGAAAAACTGTAACCTTTAATTTGAGTAACTCCCATGGGTTTGAACCAAAGGACATACTGAAGTGCCTTCTTCTTAAGTTAAGTCTTCTAGGAGAAGAAGAGGGATGTAGGGAGCATAATTGGGCAGAGTTTGGACGATAAAAATGGCTTGATAGGTGTGAGCAATTGGATATAAGTGGACTCCTCTTATAAGGGGTGGAGGGGATCTTCAGGAAAGTGTGGAAACATTATTTTATTATATAATGATATTCAGGTTTTAATGGTCCAAATATCATTATAGTCAAATATAAGACGACTAATGGTCGAAATAAACTCATAAAATAAGAATTGGACAGGTTTTGGATGTTATTTTAATATTTATAATCTTATTTATTTAAATGATTTATTAATGATGTAAATACAGGATCATTATTTTGTCATAAATAATATAATTTTTATGATGTCTAAAAGTTATAAAAAAACTACAAGGATGTTGGAAATATTTTTATATTTCCAATAAATATTTATAGTCTAAATGATAATTTATATATAAACTTGTAAAAATTAATTTACTAAAAGATATTTGCTTTTTTCATTTTGGCCTTTACAATAAATTAATTAATCTAAATTGTCATTTTCACTTCCATGTGGCTCAATGAGGTCCCAAAATCGACCCAAATAGGAAATTTGTCGTTAATGACTCATACAATATGGTTTGGGAAAGTGTTAAGGTAATTTTGAATTATTATAATATTCTTTTTACCTTGAATTAACCTATTTACCTTTAACCGTGCTAAATAAAAGTCAAAAGATAGTATTCACCAAAAATTATTTCCATCTTACTGAAACAAATTTTACTTCTTGATAACAACCATGTATGTAAGATTTTCTAAATTCAATTCAAATAAGTGTTAAATTTTATTTTAAATGAAAAATTCAGTTTTTAACTACCACTAAGTGGTTTCACTATTCATAAAAATTTGATGTTTTTCATAATAATACCAAAAATTCAGACTAGGATTTATTTCATATTCCAAATTCAAAAGTGATGTCTATTTTACCAAATTCAAAACATATAATTGAAATTAATTAATCTAAAATCAATTCTCGTTATCAAAATACATAGTGTGTTTTTAAGAAACAATAACTATCAAAAAATTGATACTTGTTTATGTCCAATTTCAAAGTGAAATTAATTCCAATGACCAACATAGGATTTAATGGAAAAAATATTCTAATTAAACTTTAAAACCAATTAAAAATATAATCTAACCATATAAATATATTATATTAAAACACATTTTTGAATTAAAATACAATATTTTTCACTATTCATTAGAAAGTGAACTTCATCAGAAAAATTACAATAATTTACACAAAGTAAATATTGATGTCCCCATTCTAAATAAAGATTTTATTTGGTCAAATAAAATGTATTAAAGTTACCAAAGCTATATTAAAATAAGGTTTTCCATTAAAAGGTGGTAAATCAACCTTTTAATGTAATTTATGCTTAAAATTATATTCATTCAAATTTTAGGCCTCTAAATTTTATTGGATAAATGTAAATACATTTAAAAAACATGTATAAACATAGTGTAGTTATTTTTTTTCATTCCCACTAATAAAATGACTAGGAGTTAAATACCATTTAAAATAATAATATTATATTATTAGTGTATAATGTAATATTTCAAAGAAACATGTTGTTGTGTATCGGGTACGCTATCGAACATAGAAACCCCATTAAAGTAAAATTAATATTTCATTCACAAATATTAATTAAATATGGAAATTTCATATTATTCATTTATCCGGGATGTTACATCCTTCCCCCCTTTTGATAATTGCATCCTCTCAATTTAAAAAATTTGGCTTGGGAACTTCATTGAAAGCCCCATATCGAAAAAAAAAGATTCAATAAAACTATCACTTTAAAATAATGTAAGAGAAGTAAAAAGGTTACCCTAGACAAAATATACTAGGATTCCATGAAAATATGGATATGGAGGAGAAATCAAAACTTCATGTTTTGATGGAGAGTGATAGAAAATATGTTTAAGAGAAAATTAACCACTAGAAATTCACAAAATTGTGATGGGTTAAATAGCCTTTGATTCCCCAGTAGGAAATGTTAACTGAAATGGATTTTGTTTTATGTTACTTTTCATGGAGGAATTTATTTATGAGAAAAATTAATAATATAAGGAAATATACTTACTTGTCATGTAGACATTCATCTTTTACTAGATTTCTAACACAAACTCATATTTCCTCCAAATGATGAGTATTCAAGATGAATTTATTTTAACATTAAGAGCACTATAATCATCTTTGAGAGAATCACATAATCCAAAAAAGATAAAATATATATTTCCCATGACATTAGACCATAACCAAAACTGAAATGGTTTGTGCGAGATCAGATAATCCCAAAAAAGTATAATCTTTTTCAAAAAGAAAAACTACTCTTAATCTCCAAAATTTGTCCAAAAAACCCAAAGTTCATCAAAGAGCATTCAATAAACAGTTATCCATTAAATTCATCAATGTAATCCAAACTAAGACATGAACCCAAGTCTCTAAAGGATTTAATCACATATTATTCCAAGATAAATCATAACATTTATCTCTAAATAACATCTGTTACTCTTAAAGTCTCATAATGAAATGTAATTAACCTAATCACATATCCTCCCTGATAGGATAATCATTTCCATGGGTAACCCAAGATCAAATTTTCTTAATTCATAAAATCATATAACTAAAAATAATTAGTCAAACTAACTAGGGACTTCACGTAGTCTAGTGGTAGGTGATAAATATCAGTTGCACTTTGGTTGTGGGTTCGATTCCCGTAGCTTCTTCCTATGCGAATATTTGACACACAGTCTGCATGTTTTCCCTTTTCAAAAAAAATATAATTTTATAACATTCCCAAAAAGTGATAAATTTATCAAAAATAACCATGCCATATTTTAACCACGATGGTTTACTAATAACTTTCATTTTGCATCCCAAAAATGTATTAACCTATAATTTCCTCAAATTCAAGGAACATATAAACCCAAATGGTTCATTATAACTATATCCACAAAATTAAAGTTAATTATTCCTTGAATAAAATTTTCATATATCAAACTTTAGGGTTATACATACTATAAAAAGTCTTCTAATGTAATTCCCATCATCAAAAGAGCCTTAATAATTTTAAGCATTTCACCAACCTAAAATCTACCTCAACTCTTGAATCCCTTATATGTTGACTTATTACTCATTAAACATTCTTCATAATCTATTAACCTTTCCTTCCTAACATATTCTGAAATACTTCTTTCTTACAAACAAAATTATGAATCATATCCTAAGATTTCAATAATAGGAAAACATATGTTAAAGAAATAATCCATACCTTTCATTGGTCATTGTCAGTTTCTTTATCCTCAATCAGAATGGCATTAGGTATTAGTATAAAAATATTCACATGATCCTGGTGATCCCATTCACACAACTCTTTCGTAGGACATGTGTTTGCATAATGACCATGCACACCACATTTAAAACATTCAATCACTCCCTCAGAAAGGACATCTTTACCTTTCCTAGAGTCAACTAGATGCTTCCTTTTCCATGGAAGGTTCTTCCTTTATGACCTTCATTTCTACATCTATAGCATCTTTCTACCCTTTGAAACATTTTCATAGGTGTTTATTTCCACATCATTGACACATAGGTTTTTGAACACACTTACCTTTATGATTATTACCTGAACTTCAGTAGGGATTTGTTTCTCGCATATATGATTCCTTATAAAGATCACTATGGTTCAGATGGCCAATAATGACTCCATATAGTTCGTTGAGAATAACCAAAAGTTTTTTCATTGAAGCTCACATATCATTCTGTTTCTCATTTAGAAAATTGTTACTGTTTTCTTCACATCCACTGTTACATTGGTGCCTGCTAGATCCATCCATTTACTAAAACCAAAAATGATAGAGTGTGTATATCAGTAAAATTATAAAAAAATATCTTATGTGGATGGTAAAAACTAAGATATACTTTTAATGTTATCTTAAACTCATTCACTTTATCTAAAAAACTATGACCCTTTCTGAAATCCTATCCATTATGTTAATTTCACTTATGCTTAAAGAATACCCTAAACTCTAATGTTATCTAAACCGACCTCTGATACCAACTATAAGAACCTAGACTTAAAACCTTACATAATATTGAATTAAATGAATAATTCACATTGAAGACCGTTTCATGATTAGAGTTTTAGAGAATTAGGAAATAACTATTACATCTCAAAAGATTACACAGTAGACACTTCTACACAGTTTCCATTTTTTTACAAAACATGAACTCTAAAAAAAGTGTCATGTCTACTTCCATGTTTAAGACAACATGACTTTTCCTCGATCCAATCCTTGACACTATTCCACATTGTGTCCTATGAAAAACATTTCAAAAATATGGGATAAGCATAAAAAGATCATTAAGGAATACAAAAAGAAAGGAAACAGTCAGTTTTTCAAAACAACAAGTAAAGATAGAAAACTTTAACATAAGTAATACTTTTCACCTTTATGAAGTAGTAAATACTCTTCACTAAATAAAATATCATTACATACCCTTTTGTAACCAATAAATTACCATTAAACCCATATAACAAAAACATAACATATAATGGTAACTTGGGACATAAACATACTTAAATAGAATCACCATACGGTCGACTTCCACACATATCACTAAATGTAATAGCCATACAGCCGACTTCCATACCCAATAAATTTGAGTTTATAACGTAACCACTCGTCCCAATATTCACGGAACCACCTGTCATATGGTTTATCACGTAACCACCCATCAAATGTCCATGTACAATCATATCACATAAAATATTTCAAATATAAACATTTCACTATTAACATTAAATTTTAAATCCCAAGAAGTAGTTTCAAGATATTCAAATAATCAATCCATTTTCACATTCCATTTAAAAATAGATTTTTGAATAAAAGTGTCCCATACCACTTTGAAGATTTTAATGGAATTATAATTCCAAAACATTAATGTCCATATAAATGCTGAAAACTATTTTTAAAACACTAACATTAAAGATAATGATTTAGAATAATAAATCTTTAAAGCATTTAAAAAATGATATTTTTGTTAAAGAGTATTTAACAAAATGAGAGACTCTTGAATACAAATAATTGTGGAATAACATTTAATCAGAACTTTATAATATCATGAGAATAAATTTATTGATGATATAATATGTCAAAGGACAATATATACACCATATAAGAGTGAATTGGTGCATAACAACAATGAAGTCTCAATGGAAATATAAGATGAGATGAAATCCCTTATAAAGATGGTCTCCTTAAATTAAGGATAAATCAATCTCATAATTATGTGTGACAAATATAAATATACCCAATAGAAGTTGATATTAATTGTAATACATTCATAGTTCATTCACACATATTCATAGGATGACATATTCAATAACTAGAAGATGAACCCAAAGAAATCGAAATTGGTTTAAGAATTTCCCTTGTAAAAATTCGACAGCCTAATGACGTCACATTAAAATTCATAAAATGAGTTGAAGAGACAAAAAGGGTATCTCGTCACTTGGAAATAAATTTTACATCAATAAGGATATATAAGAACATATCCTAACTTAATAAGATGTAAATAACCACATGAAAGTCAATAACCACCAAATGAATCATATAATATAATGAATACAATGATAATAATGATAATAAATATCAATTGGTAGTACACAATACACCACATGCAATGAATAAGGCGAGAACATTGGAAATTTCACGGAATTAAAAGTGAGATAACAAATCCCTTATGAAAATTCGGCAGCATAACAGCTCCACATAAAACATCCAAAAATGGATTGATGAGATAAAATAGGGTATCTCATCATATGAACATAAAAATTACAGTAATAGGAATATATAAGAACATCCCCCAATATGAGAAAGTGGAGCTTAAAATAAGTGACATAAAAGAGAGTACTTTAAAGAAAGAGAGAGGTATGATCCCTTACCTCTTGTCCAACTTGACTCGATCATTCATTAATCTCTGGAATAATAACCTAAAGTTAATTTATTCTTTATAACGAACCTTTTTAATGTTTATAATTCCTTTTATATCAATTATTACAGTGGTATAAACATTATGTAATCATTTAAGTTAATAATGGTTGTTTTGTCGATATTTGGTACTTGAGTCAAAAATGAAAACCTTATATTTACAAGTTTTCTATGTGGTGAATATTAAATTATATAAAGAATGATAATAATGATGAAGATATCATATATATCTTATATATCCATAATATACATGTTTTTATAATTTTACATAACATTTAGAGGTAAGAAATGAAATGCACCATTCATGGAGATGATAAGTCGTACGTACGCATGAACACTACTTCCATTTATATTTCATATTTAATGGAATTAAAACATAATGATAAATATTAGTATTATAATTCCAGTATTGTATCATATATAATATCATTAAATCTTTCCTTTATACATACCACATATGTTATGAACGAGTCATATCACCTTGAGGGGGTTGTAGTCCGCATTTCCTCAAATGAAATTATCGTGTTTACCCATAATAGAAACCATAAAAGTATGCTATAAATGGAAATTACAGAATCATAAAAAAATTAATATATATCATATATTAATACAGTGTCATCATAATGGCCACCATGAGAGGCGTTAAGAGATAATCGGACAATCATCGTTTCGTGATGCGTTAGTTTTCCATCCACAGAAACATTTTGTTCTTCACCTATTAGATGGGGGTGTGTGTGTATGTGTAGTTTGAATCCTTTCCATAAAAACATCCTAGTATATTGAGGATACTTATTTTGTTACAAGATAATGGAATAAAAATATTTTATGGGTTGGAGATGTAAGATAAAAGAAAATAATTTAAGAGAAACTGTTACCTTTAATTTGGGTAACTCCCTTTTGTTTGAACCAAAGGACTTCTTGAAGTGTCTTATGCCTAAGGTAAGGCTTCTAGGAGGAGGAGAAATATGTAGGGAGATTAATTGGTCAGAGTTTGGACAATTCAAATGGCTCGAGAGGTGTGTGGAATTGGTTATAAGTGGTCTTCTTTTATAAGGGGGAGGAGGGTCTCTTTAGGAATGTGTGAAACCATTATTTTATTATATAATGTTATTCGGATTATAATGGTCCAAAAAAATTAGATTCAAAGATAAGATGACTCATGGTAAAAATAAAATCATCCAAAAATAATTGTACAGGTTTCGGATGTTATTTTAATATTTATAATCGTATTTATTTAAATGATTTATTAATGATGTAAATACTACATCATTATTGTGTCATAAATAATATAATTTATTTGATGTCTAAAAATTATAAAAAAATATCATGATGTAGGAAATTTTTTAATCTTTCCAATGATAATTTATATTATAAATGATAATTTATATAACCCATTGTAAGAATTAATTTACTAAAAGATATTTTCTTTTTTCTTTTTTGCCTTTACTTTATTTTAATTAATCTAAATTGTCATTTTCACTCCCATGTGGATCAATGGGATCCAAAAATCGACCCAATGATTCCCATTGTCGTTAATGACCCATCCAATATGGTTTGGACAATTGTTAAGGTAATTTTTAATTATTATAATATTCTTTTTACCTTGAAATAACCTATTTACCTTTAACCGTGGTAAATAAAAGTCAAAAGTTACCTATCACCAAATCTTATTTTCATCTTACTGAACCACATTTTACTTCTTGATAATAACCATGTATGTTGGAATTCCTAAATTCAATTCATAGAAGTGTTACAATTTCATTTAAATGAAAAAGTCGGTTTTTTAACAACCACTAAGTGGATTCATTATTCATCAAAATTTGATGTTTTCAGAAAAATACCAAAAAATCAGCCGAAGAATTATTTGATATTCCTAATTCAAAAATTATGTATATTTTACCAAATTCAAAACATAGAAGTGGCATTCATTAATTTTAAAATTAATTCCCGTTATCAAAATAAATAGCGTGTTTTTAAGAAATAATAACTATGAAAATATTGATACTTGTTTATGTCCAATTTCAAAGATAAATTAATTCCAATGACCATCATTGGATTAAATAGTAAAAATATATTCTAATTACACTTTAAAACCAATTAAAAATATAATCTATCCATATAAATAAATTATATTTAAACACAGTTTTGAATTAAAATAAAATGTTTTTTACTATTCATTAGAAAATGAACTTTATCATAAAAAATCCAAAAAAATACACAAAGTAAATATTGATGTCCCCATTATAAAGAATGATTTTATTTGGTCAAATAGAATATATTAAATTAACCAAAACTATATTTAATGAGGGTTATCCATTAAAAGTCGGTAAATCGACATTTTAATGTAAATTATGCTTAAAATTAGATTCATTCTCATTTTAAGCCTCTAACATTTGTTGATAAATTTAAATACATTTAACAAGCATGTATAATCATATTTTAGTTAGTTTTGTTCATTCTGGACAATAAAACTACTAGGAGTTAACTTCCATTTAAAATAATAATATTATATTATTAGTGTGCAATGTATGTTTTCAAAGAAACATGTTGTTGTGTATTAGGTACGCTATCGAACATTACAACCCCTTTAAAGTAAAATTAATATTAAATTCACAAATATTAATTAAATATGAAAATTTCATATTCTTAGTTTATCCGGGATGTCACAAATATCCCCATCCATTACAATAACTAAACTTCCCATATTTCCTTGGAAATTTCTTTCTATGTTCCCTTCTTCTCCAAACACATAACATCTCATGGTTCTATTTAGGTATTACATTATAGGATTATTCCCACATTATCAATATATAGTAAACTGATTCTTCCTTCCACCGTGGTCTCCATCACATGAGCTCTTGAAGAACTATATCCTTCTCTTATTTGGTGATTCTGAGGGTTTGTTGAGGTGCATATTGTTAATAATATTTCATGATAAATGATTATGAATAATTAAAATATCCTTCAATAAAATTATCATAACACTTGGTTTATTAGCAGCACATTTTCTATAATATTCAATGTCAAACCAATTACATTTGGTTACTTTCATTGACTAAATACAAAAATAATAGTTTTTAAATCAATATATTTATAGTGGAATAAAAAATTATCATGAAAAAAAATTATTGTATTTATAATCCATGAAATGATATTTTAATTCTCTAACACCTTGGGTTTATCCAAGGTCATCCAAGGCCATTATTAAAATAAATCATGATTTTTAATAAAGAGTTTGTGAATATACAAATCATATCCCTCAAGATTCTCAAACTATGTGTGCAGGAAGACCAGTTTTAATGTACCAGTGGTTGATTGAATCGAGCTCAATGCATCATTTTTTAGTTAATACCCCTAATCCCTTCTATTCTAGACCCACATATACTTGTAGTATACAGATATGGATTTAATTTCATGGAAACCAATTTCACTCTCCTTTTCAAAAATTCTAGGACATTTTCCTACACTTTGGCTCATACTTCGACTTAACCCTAATCATATCCTGAGAAATATGTCTATGTATTGCAGTAAAGTTTTATCATCTTAATTTCTAACTGTAAAATATACCTTCTCTCAGATAGAAACTATAGAGACCCAAACTTCTCAAATAGTGATATTAAATATTTTTAGTGGAATATTCAATACATTAAAAAACAAGACCATGTATCTTATGTATAATTTCATTGGATACGAGATTCACTATCTTCTTATTTCATGAAATATCTTAAATACCTCTCACAAAGATCTTCCCAACCAGTAATAATCATATACATACGCTACTAAAAAATATTCTTCAAAACATTGCGAAAAACAAAGAATGGGTGCGCCTATATTCTTATTAATGGTAAACAAGGGATATATTAATATAACATGATCATATGGAGATAATAACATGATAATAACATTTAAAACCCCTACCCAACATAACATAGATTATAAATGTGAGTCACGAAATATATCTTGGTAGTGCATAATACATGAATCATAATGGGATCAAAGAACATGAAATATGAGAGCATAATATTTGAATAAAAGATATAATTTTGGAATATACATAGAATATAAAATATTATTTCATGTCTACCCATGAAGTGATTTATAAAATGTTAGGATTGGGATAACCACCTGTGTACCGACTTTAAGATTGGGATAACCTCCCGTATACCCTATTTTAGACATAGGATGACATCTTATGTACCCTCTTTCTATCTTGTTATATCCTTTTATGTACACTCCATTAGGCTAGGGATAACCCCTCATGTATGAATTGAGCTCATATAACATTAATCGTTACCTAATTCATTGGTAGGATATATAGGTATTAACCATCACATAACACATAAATAGGTGTTCCACAAGATCTTAAAACATTCATAATATCATAAACTATGAAAAAAAATGGGTTTTATAAATACATTATCCTATAATAACCTATGGAAGGAAAACATGTTTCACAATCATTTCATTATTTCATCAATCCATAAGCCATGGGGTAAGTAGCGAGATTCATAAGTATTTTATCATGGTATCACCGCGAGGATAGAAATGGGTTTCATATATATCATATCATTATAAATAAAAACCATTCTAATAAATAATAATAATGTTATCCTTAGATAATATCCCTATTAAATCATAATTATCCTTGAAGGATGTCATCTTAGATGGAAAATTATTTTGAAGAAAACTCACCTATAATGTTTCTTGATAAAAATAGCCTTTCATCATTGAAAAAAACTTTCTAAAAGATAAAAAAATAAAATCAATTTTCATATAAATTAATCTTTAAACCATATAAAGTAACCTTTAAAAATAATTTAAAACACTTCTTGAGGAAAATACCTTTTTTACTTTGAAATAATTTATAGAAAATCTAAAAAATTCAAATTTTTATGAAGATATTTTCTTTCAAAACATCCATGAAAACTAATATGGTAATCTTGAAATCAATAAGCACTCATGATAATGAGATAAATTATTCACTAAATGTTTCATAAAATAATTATTCCTTTAATATTTTCTGTAAATGAAAAATGGGCCTTGTTTTGAAATCGATATTATGTATTAATTTTAAATAATTTTGTATAAATTTAAAACATGGGTATGGATATAAATAATAAATACCATTTACAATGTTGAAAGTTTTTCAAAAAAATTATTAGAAAACATGAATATAGAGGAAACATGGGTGTAACACCCCAAACTTCTACGGTATGCTTCTCTTTAAATAATGTGATAGCGTGTGTTGTATGCAACACCGAGTTCTAACACACCATAACCAATCAAACTAGTCGTTATGAATAGTAATACCTACTTTTTGAAATTATATATATTTTATATTTCAAAATGGACTTCATTTATGGATTTTAAATATCGAATTTAGCATAAGGTGAGATTTTGGTACTTTTCGGATAACTTTAATATTTTGATGAATAGTGAAAATTACTAAATTTTAATTAAAAACAACTTTTTAATAAAAATAATTAATAGTGATAAATTATGAATTTGAGTGGTTTTAATGTATACATAGAATATATTTTTACCATTTAATACAATTTTGGCCATTGGACATAATTTTACAATTAAACCAGACATAAACAAGTGTCAATCTTTTGATAGTTATTATCTCTTAAAAACACGCTTTTTGTTTTAACAAGAAGAATTAATTTTAAATTAATTTCTGCCAATTCTCTATTTTGAATTTGGAAAAATGGATTCCATATTTGGAATCAGGATGTTTAAATTGTGTAAATAGGTAACTTTTATTTTTATAAATTTTTAATAATTACTTCGGTAAATATTTTATTTACCATAGTTAAGGGTAAATCCGATAAATAAGGGTTAAAAAATAATATTATTATAATACTAAATTACCTTAAAACGTGTCCTAGACTTATTGGTTGATACATGTTCGACCATAGGCATCTTTGGGTCGATTTTGGGACCTCATGGAGCCACTTGTAGGTGATAGGGACACTTAATATTAATTAAGTTAAAATGAATACAAAAATGACACAAGCATATATCTTTTAGAAAAACAATTTTTACATAGGGTTATATATGTTGGATATTCGACTATAAATATTAATTAGAAAGATAAAAAGATATAATACATAATTATATTTTATTTATAATCTTTAGAGACTACATAAGTTAATTTATTTATGACACAATGATGATGTAGTAATTACCATAATAGTGAAAATTTAAAATAATTGATATTATAAATACCCAAATAAATATAAATTGAGACTTTTAATGAATTAAAATAATTTTCTAGGATAATATGACATATTAGGATTTATTTAATTAACTTTTTTCTAAGTAATAATTCTTTTATGAGTTTCAAAAAAATCAACTATTGAATAGTGTCAAAATTGACATAAAAGAGTTTTTTAAAACAAATATTATATTATTAATTGAGATTAAATTCCTAAAAATCTAAGGTTCGGCCAAGAGACTTATATCATAATAGGTGTATCATTAATGGACAACTTGGGTGTCAGTTGGATTTATATAGTATGTTTATTAACCATATAATAAAAAATTACAAAGAGATATTGTAAAAGTGAAAGTAATTAACTTAGAGTTATTACTTAAAGATAAGGTTAATATAAGTACCCAAACCTGTATAAATTCTATTGGTTGAGTGGTTTTAGACCCATACCCACCTTAACATTTAAATAATTCACTTTACAGCCATTAGAAATTGAATATGAATTTATTATAAATTAATATTTCTAGCTTTTCCAAAGGTGCCCCTCACCCCTCTTATAAAAGGGCACTCCTCCTTTTCATTTCTTCACACCTTCAAAGCCTTTTTGTTCGGCCAAACTCTGCCCATATACTCTCCCAACATCCCTCACTACAACCTAGATGCCTTATTTTGATCAGAAAGCCAACCTAAGGATCCCTTTTGATAAAATCAAAACGAAGAACCCGAAAAAGAGATAATGTTTTCACCACCCCTTTTCCAAGTTCCTTTCTTCTTCCACTTCTTCTTCCTTTGTTATTACCATTCTAAAATAATTACTCCAGTATCATATATAAACTGTGATTTTATTATAAATATGGTACAATCATATTCAGTATTATATCCACCCTTTGAATAACATGTCACCATACGTGCGTACGTACGGCTTAACGTCTCCACGTCGTGGTGTAATTGTTATTCAATATATTATTATTTGGATGGGTATAATAATGATGTGTAACTCATGTAAATAATAAATATAACATGTTAATTATTATGTATATATGATATACCATCCATTTATATATTATTTTAATATCAAAATAATGATAGTGTCGCTCGTGCGTACGTACGGACTACCGTCTCCACGAACGCGATGAGATTCATTCTCCATCGTATCCATTCAAGTATAATTATCATTTGATGATTTAAAAATGATGTTTAAGGACTTGATATAATTATGGATATGAATAATATACAACCTATCCATTACAAACATGGCTTACGTAACAAAACATATAAAAGAAAATGAGTAAGTTAACACCCGAAACAACGATAATACTAAGATATTATTAACAAATCAATGTTAAAAGATCATATATGATATCATATTAATGTATATGATTCTTGTATAATTTAATAACAATTATTTAACCATTATACATGAGTTTAACCTACCCCAACCAAGTAAAAGTACAAGGTAAGGGTTTATTTCACAGTCTCTTTATTATCCGAGGTTGTTTATACGTAATAATCTACTGCGATCTCTTTATCATCCACATCCATGTTTCTTAAAAATGTATTTCAAAAAAATTTTAATATTTAAAAGAATATGGGTTAAAGTCATATATACCATTGTTTGACTTTTTATAAGAGTTTTATAAAGGAATCATTCCATCGTTTTCCAAACAATGTGCTTTCTAACCTATTCGACAGAATTAAGGTAAGAATGCTTTTTTTAACTTATACGGCGGGTGCGGCTATTTTCCGCCGTTATAAAATCGTCGAAGCTTCCCTTATAATATTATAAGAATATTTTCAAAGAAAATGGTTTATTTCATAAATATAAGACTCTTAAATGATTTCAAAATAGAAAGAGATATTTCTCTAAAAAGAGTTTTGATTTCATCTATGTCAACATCCTTTCGTGGATTTTACGCTTATTTGAAGTTGATTTACTATGATACAAAACTTCTATATTGTATTGAAAGTTTTGTGATATTTTTGACTGTGGATGTGCTATTTTTATACCGTTCATAGTTTATGGTGAAAGTATTGACATTTCGTATGCTAGTTTTAATACGAATGTTTATGTTATGTTTAAACCTTTTCATATGGGAATGAATTGGACTTAATATGTGACGGGTGGAGCCCGCTATAGCTCCTCGATGCATCGGTAAGTCTCATGAGACAAACTAGTGTCTTGGCACAAGGCCTTGGAAAAATCCTATTTGTAGTTTTGGCACGAGGCCTTGGCTATGTGGTTATGATAGTCTGGCATTATGCATTCCATCATTATGAAAGTGGTTATTGATATTTCATGTGATTACTCGATTAGTAGAATATCCATGTGAATAAGTAAATGGAATTATTTCATTTTATTTTTGCCATACTATGTTGAAGTTCAATTTTAAAAGGATTTTTTTTTAGTTATACATTACCTTAAATGTTTATTCTTATTTATGAAAGTTTCCACTATATTGTTATCCTTACTGGGCATTTGAGCTCACCCCTTTTCTATGTTTTATTTTTCCCAGGAAGTGAATAAGTAAATTATGAATGACTTTCAGGGATATTATGAGGGGATAAAAGTGTGGATTATGGAGACAATATGTTGTTGTAGTAGTTTTTCACTTCATGATGTAATGTAAAACTTTATGAATATATCTTGTGTTTACAAGGCTACAAAACCAATCGGTCTTTAGAGATTTGATCTTTCTTGTGATCATGCCAATGTTATGTAATAATGCACCGACTCTGGGTAACTGGAGTCAGGGCGTTACAGTTGGTATCAGAGGAAGTTTATTACAAACCATGGAAGCTAGATTTAGATAAACTGTTATTAGAGCACGTAGACCTAAGATGAACTTTGAGGATTAGTATAGAATAACTTCCTAGAATTTTGGTATTGTAGTGATTTTGTGAGTTTTCCGAGCAATACATCTCTGTCTGGATACGAGCAGGTAGAGGCAGCTCTGACACAGATGAACCTAGGGGTAAACCCCGAAAACACCACTTTGAGCTAGACTCGAATGGGAACTGGTGCACGACAATGGGCCTTGTTGCACTCTTGGTTACGACACTCCCGGGGGATATGCTTAGGATAACTCTCATTTTAATTACAAATAATTATGAAGGGTTTATGAGTATAAACTTCCTCAAAGAAAACATTCTTATGATTATGTATTATATCCATAAATAGTTCTATTTATGGTAAGTGTTTTATAAGAATGGGATTATGTATTTTGATTCACAAACTGATCTAGTTTATGCCATTGTTTAGAAATGGAACCTAGTGGAAGAAATGGAAACTATATCAATGCACGCACTCCATGTAGGGATTTCCCTCCTGCTCATGATAATTATAATGAAGCTGCTGATGCAACTGGTGCCGATCAGCTAATCACCATACTGGGACAACTCACTCAGGTTATGAATAATAACCTTACCCGTATGGAGAACCCTGATCCGCAGCGTGGAGGATAAATATTAGATCGATTCATGAGGCAACAACCACCAACATTCAATGGGAGTACAAATCCCTTAGTAGCTGAGCAATGGATAAATTCCCTAGAGAAAATATTTCTGGCTTTAGGGAGTAGTGAAATGGAAAAAGTTATCATGGCAGTTTACCGCCTCATTGGAGATGCTGATCAATGGTGGTCATTGATTCAAAACACGAAGGAAGATGATTAAGTATCCAATATGGAATGGAGGGAGTTCAAAGATCTGTTTTTAGAAAAATACTTTCCTTGCGACCATCGAGCAGATATGGAAAGGCAATTTCTGAGTCTGAGACAAAAGGAGGATGAGAATGTCGCAAAGTATGAGGATAACATTACAAGGTTAGAAAGGTATGCTAGAGATTATATCCGTAACCCAAGAAGTAATATTGATCGTTTCTTTGATGGGTTAAAACCATTTCTCCGTCGAGCATTAGTCTCAAAATCCTTTTCATCATACGGAGACATTGTCTCATGTGCTGTCAAGAATGAAAAGGAATTCTCTAAGTCTTATGACTTTAAAGCAAAGCAAGAGAAGAAGAGACCTGCTGATCAATCTGGGAATGGAAATAAGGGTAATAAGGGAAAGGTTGAATATCCATCTTGTGGTAAATTTGGTAAGAAACACCCCGGTACTTGCTTGGAGGGAACAAGTTTCTATTACAAGTGTGGTGAAAAAGGCCACCAAGCTCATGATTGCAAGGGGAAGAAGGAAGCTATCAAGGTTCAGTGCTACAATTGTAGGGAGATGGGTCATTATACAAATAAATGTCCTAAGCGTCAGGAGAACTTACCTCATAAAAGGCCAAGGGATCAAGACCAAGCTTATGATATCACTACTGCTAAGGTAGAAGCTCCGAAAGACGTGGTGGAAGGTAATTTAATGGTTTCCTCAAGTTTAGAAAATGCATTATTTGATTCTGGATCATCACATTGTTTCATATCTTCTCAGTTTGCTAAGAAAATTAGATGTTTCCAATTTGATTTAACAAGGGAGTTTTCAGTTAAAACTCCTAAGGGTAGTATCATTGAAACAATGTTTTGTGAATCAGTCCTCATTAGAGCACATAAATGTTCTTTATTTGCTAATCTCTTCGTCATACCTATGATTGAGTTTGATATAATCCTCGGTATGGACTGGCTTTCGGACTATGATGTGAAGATTTATTGTAAGAAGAAAGAGGTTACGATTCTTGATGATGATGATAAGGAACACCTTATCTTTAGAGCAGAATCGTCACCACCTAATTCTTATCTATATCCACCCCCATTAGCTCAACGAAATTCAATTATTGTGGAGGAAGAGAATGAAATAACTGTGGGTGAAGAAAGGAATGTTCAAATAGAATATTTACCTGTTGTGAAAGAATTTGTAGATGTATTTTCGGAAGATTTACCTGGACATCCTCCAGAATGAGAAGTTGAGTTTTCCATTGATTTAATTCCTTGATCAAGGCCTATATCAAAGACCCCTTATAGAATGGCCACTGTAGAATTAGTTGAACTAAAGAAACAACTAGAGGAATTGAGTAATAAGGGATTTATTCTCCATAGTGTTTCTCCATGGGGAGACCCTGTTCTTTTTGTTAAAAAGAAAGATGGATCTATGAGGTTATGTATCGACTACAGGGAGATCAATGCTATAACAATAAAGAACAAGTATCCACTACCACGCATTGATGATTTATGTGACCAACTGCATGGAGCCCAATACTTTTCAAAGATTGACCTTCGATCTGGATACCATCAGTTGTGTGTGAAGAAGGAAGACATTCTGAAGACAGCATTTCGAACCAGGTACGGGCATTACGAGTTTACTATAATGCCTTTTGGATTGACTAATGCACCCTCTATATTCATGGATCTGATTAAATAGAGTTTTCAAGGAGTATCTCAATGAATTTGTGGTGGTATTTATTGATGATATCTTAGTATACTTCAAAAGCTACAAAGATCATGAAAATCACTTGCGCATTATTTTGAAGACTCTGAGAAGGAATGAATTATATGGGATGTTTAGCAAGTGTGAATTCTAGCTTCAGGATATTTCTTTTTTTGGCCATATTATCTCTAAAGACGGAATCTTTGTTGATCCTTCTAAGACCAAGGCAATCCAAGAATGGCCAGCACCTATGATTATAACTGAGGTACGTAGTTTTATTGGTTTTGCGGGTTATTATCGACATTTCGTCCAGAATTTTTCCTGATTGGCTAACCCATTAACGAAGCTCACACGTAAAGGGGTTAAATTTTTTTGGACAAAATAGTGTGAAGAATTTTTTGAATAACTTAAGAGAAGATTAGTCAATGCTCCTATATTGACTCTACCATCGGGGAATGATGGGTTCGTTATTTATAGTGATGCATCGAAGAAAGGACTTGGTTGTGTCTTTATGCAGAATGATAGGGTTATTGCCTATGCATCACGACAGTTGAAAATTCATGAACAAAACTATCCTACTCAAGATCTCGAGTTAGAAGCTGTGATCTTTTCTTTGAAGATATGGAGGCACTACCTCTATGGTGAAAAATGTGAGATTTATACTGATCAGAAGAGTTTGAAGTATATTTTTTCACTAAAAGAACTCAACATGAGGCAAAGGAGATGGCTTGAATTGCTCAAGGATTATGATTGTATGATACACTTCCACCTGTGGAAGGCAAACAAGGTGGAAGATTCTTTGAGAAGAAAAGATCATGGAGTTTTGAACAATATGAGAATTGAAAGGGATCCAATTTTCATTGATCTAGTGAAGATGGACATGGGAATAACTAGGGAAGGATAAACATCATTGCTTTTTCAAATGGTTGCCAAACCATCTTTATTAGAAAGGATTAAGAGTTCTCAGACTAATGATGGATAATTTGAAATGAAAATTAAAGCTATGAATGATGGGAGATTGAGAGATTTTGTGTATGAAAATGGAATTATGAAATTTGGGAAGAGGCTTTGTGTTCCTGATATAGCTAATATTAAAAGTGAATTGTTGGATGATGCTCATAGTTCCAATTTATCTATACACCCTGGGAGCACCAAAATGTATAGAGATTGGAAGGAACATTTTTGGTGGGACAATATGAAGAGGGATATTGCTGATTTTGTGTCAAGATGTATGGTTTGTTAACAAGTGAAAGCTGTAAGGCAACACCCTGGAGGAGTCATGCCACTTCTTCCCATACTGGAGTGGAAATGGGACAATATTACGATGGACTTTGTCATGGGGCTACCAAAGACTCCTAGGAGGAATGATGCAATATGGGTTATTTGTAACGCCCCGACCCTAGTTACCCAGAGTCAGTGCATTATTACATAACATTGGCATGATCACAAGAAAGATCAAATCTCGAAAGACCGATTGGTTTAGTAGCCTTGGAAACACTAGATATATTCATAAGTTTTACATTACATCATAAATTGAAAAACTACTACAACAACATAATGTCTCCACAGTCCACACTATTATCCCCTCATAATATCCTTGCTGGTCATTCAAAACTTACTTCTTCACATCCTGGGAGAAATAAAACATAGAAAAGGGGTGAGCTCAAATGCCCAGTAAGGATAACAATATACTGGAAACATTCATAAATAAGAATAAACATTTAAGGTTATGTATAACTAAAACAAAAGCCTTTTAAACTTGAACTTCAACATAGTATGGAAAAAGAAAAATGAAATAATTCCATTTACTTGTTCACATGGATATTCTAGTAATCAAATAATCATATGCAATATCAATAACCACTTTCATAATGTTGAAATGCATAATTCCAGACTATCATAACCACATAGCCAAGGCCTCGTGCCAAGACTACAAATAAGATTTTTCCAAGGCCTTGTTCCAAGACACTAGTTTGTCTCATGAGACCTACTGATGCATCGAGGAGCTATAGCGGGCTCCACCCGTCACATATTAAGTCCAATGCATTCCCATATGAAAAGGTTTAAACATAACATAAACATTCGTATTAAAACTAGCATACGAAATGTCAATAATTTCACCATAAACTATGAATGGTATAAAAATAGCACATCCACAGTCCAACATATCACAAAACCTTCAATACTATATAGAAGTTTTGTATCATAATAAATCAACTTCAAATAAGCGTAAAATCCATCAAAGGATGTTGACATAGATGAAATCAAAACACTTTTTGGAGAAATATCTATTTCTATTTTTGAAAGCATTTAAGAGCCATATAAAATAAAACATTTTCTTGAAAATATTCTTATAAGCTTGTAAGGAAATCTTTGAAGATTTTATAACGGCAGAAAATAACCGCACTCGCCGTATAAGTTAAAAAAAACATTCTTACCTTAATTCTGTCGAAAAGGTTAAAAAAGACCTTGTTTTGAAAAAGACGGAAAGATTCCTCTTATAAAAAGTCAAAAAAGGGTATAAATGACTTTAACCCATATTCTTGTAAATAATAAAAATGTTTTGAAATACATTTTGAAGATACATGGATGTGGATGATAAAGAGATCCCAGTAGATTATTACGTATAAACAACCTCGGATAATGAAGAGATTGTGAAATAACCCTTACCTTGTACTTTTCCTTGGTTGGGGTAGGTTAACCTCCTGTATAATGGTGAAATAATTGTTATTAAATTATAAAATAATCATATACATTAATATGATATCATATATGATCTTTTAATATTGATTTGATAATAATATCTTAGTATTATCGTTGTTTCGGGTGTTAACTTACTTGTTTTCTTTTATATGTTTTGTTACATAAGACATGTTTGTAAAGGATAGGTTGTATATTATTCATATCCAGAATGATATAAAGTCCTTAAACATCATTTTTTAAATCATCAAATGATAATTATACTTGAATGGATACGATGGAGAATGAATCTCATCGCGTTCGTGGAGACGGTAGTCCGTACGTACGCACGAGCGACCATATCATTCTTTTGATATTAAAATAATATATAAATGGATGGTATATCAAATATAAAGAATCATTAACATGTTATATTTATTATTTACATGAGTTACATATCATTATTATACCCATCCAAATAATAATATATTGAATAACAATTACACCACGACGTGGAGACGGTAAGCCGTACGTACACACGTATGGTGACATGATATTCAAAGGGTGGATATAATACTGAATATGGTTGTACCATATTTATAATAACATCACAGTATATATATGATACTGGAGTTATTATTTTAGAATGGTAACAACAAAGGAAGAATAAGTGGAAGAAGAAATGAACTTGGAAAAGGGTGGTGAAATCATTACCTCTTCTTCGGGTTCTTCCTTTTGATTTGATCAAAAGGGCTCCTTAGGTTGGCTTTCTGATCAAACTAAGGCCTATATGTTGTAGTGGGGAAGTTGGGAGAGTATTTGGGTAGAGTTTGGCCGAACCAAAAGGCTTTGAAGGGGTGAAGAAATGAGAAGGAGGAGTGCCCGTTTATAAGAGGGGTGAGGGGCACCTTTGGAAAAGCTAGAGATATTAGTTTATAATAAATTCATATTCGGTTTAAAATGGCTCCAAAGTTGACTATTCAAAGGTTAAGGTGGGTATGGGTCGAAAACAACTCATCCAATAGAATTTAGACAGGTTTGGGTACTTATATTAACCTTATCTTTAAGTATTAACTCTAAGTTAATTAGTTTCACTTTTACAATGTCTCTTTGTATTTTTATATAATATGGTTAATAAACTTACTATATACATCCAAGAGACCCCCAAGTGGTCTATTAATTTTTAATGTATCATGATATAAGTCTATTGGCCGAACCATAGATTTTTATGAATTTAATATCAATTAATAATATAATATTTGTTTTAAGAACTCTTTTATGTCAATTTTGACACTATTCAATAGTTAATTTTTTTGAAACTCATAACAGATTTATTACTTCGAAAAAAGTAAATTAAATAAATCCTAATATATCATAGTATCCTATAAAATTAGTTTAATACATTAAATGTTTCATATTATATTTATTTGGGTATTTATAATATCAATTAATTTAATTTTTCACTATTTTAGTAATTACTGCATCATCATTGTGTCATAAATAAAATAAATTATTTAATGTCTAAAAATTATAAATAAAATATCATTCTGTAGGAAATCGTTTTATCTTTTTAAGGAATATTTATAATCTAAAATCCAACATATATAACCCTATGTAATAATTTGTTTTCGAAAAGATATATGCTTGTGTCATTTTGTATTCATTTTAACTTAATTAAAATAAAGTGTCCCTATCACCTACAAGTGGCACCAAGGGGTCCCAAAATCGACCCAAAGATGCCTATGGTCGAACATGTATCAACCAATAAGGCTAGGACACGTTTTAGGGTAATTTAGTATTATTATAATATTATTTTGTTAACCCTTATTTACCCGATTTACCCTTAACCATGGTAAATAAAATATTTACCACAGTAATTATTCAAAATGTCTAAAAATAAAAGTTACCTATTTACACAATTTGAACATCCTGATTCCAAATATGGAATCCATTTTTCTAAATTCAAAACACAGAAGTGGCAGAAATTAATTTAAAATTAATTCCCGCTGTCAAAACAAAAAGCGTGTTTTTAAGAGATAATAACTATCAAAAGATTGACACTTGTTTATGTTCGGTTTAATTGTAAAATTATGTCCAATGGCCAAAATTATATTAAATGGTAAAAATATATTCTAAATATACTTTAAAACCACTCAAATTCATAATTTATCACTATTAATTATTTTGATTAAAAAGTTGTTTTTAATTAAAATTTAGTAATTTTCACTATTCATCAAAATATGAAAGTTATCCGAAAAGTACCAAAATTTCACCTTAGGCTAAATTCGATATTCCGAATCCATAAATGAAGTCCATTTTATAATATAAAATATATATAATTTCGAAAAGTAGGTATTACTATTCATAACGGCTAGTTTGATTGGTTGTGGTGTGTGTTAAAACTCAAGGTTGCGTACAACACACGCTACTGTATTATTCAAAGAAAGTGTATCGTGGAAGCTTGGGATGTTTCATTTTAAATTTTTGATGTCCCCATTTAGTCAAAAAGTTTAAAATATTGTATTTAAAAAGGGTTCACTATTAAAAGTTGATAAAAGTGCAATACTGAAAATGAATTTGTTCTTGCATTATATCTAAGAAACTCATAATATGGATTCTAAAATTATAAGGATTATATAAAGATTAAAATTTAGATAATACTATTCATAACCGCTTTTGAATGGCTTTTTTTTTGTAAGTCATGGTGTGATTGAACTCGGTGTTGCGTGTAGTGCAAGTTATTGAATTATTTTGAAGAAATAACACACTATGAAATCTTGGGGTGTTACATTCTCCCCTCCTTCAATAAATTGCGTCCTCGCAATTTGAAATTGTTCTTCGAAAATAAAAGGTTGAAAATAGAAAATATATTTGTGGGAAAACCCACATCGGAAATTGGGTTACTAAAATTTAGTCTTAATATGAGGAAAAGAGAAATGAAAGGGTCAACACCAAATTATGATCTCGATTAGGAGAACATTGGTGGAAATTAGAGACATATAATTGGAGGAAAAACGTAAATATTTATAGGTAGTGATTGAGGTCATCAATCACAAACAAGTATAAAATTGAGGTCCTTAAATTCATCAATCTATGATGATTTTAAATACCATCGGTTCAACAAAACATAGGGTATTAGGATAACACATTATTGACGTTTCAAAATATCTTAGTTGAAATCCCACATCGAAAAATGAATTAATGAGGCCTCTATTTAAAATAAAGAGTCGAAAGTATTAAGATTACCGAAAATAACACATACTAGGGTTCCATGTAGGAAAATATGGATATCGAAGAAAAATCCAACCATCAATTATCTGATGGAGAGTGGTAGAGAACATGGCTATGAAAAGTCCAACAATCCCAAAGCCATAAATTAGTGATGATTTAAGGTACCATCTAGGAAAACATTTTTCTTCTAAGTTGCTTTTCTTAATATTGAGGAATTTATTTATGACATTGGCTAAGATCATAAGGAGTTATACTTACTTTATAATTAGAGTTTGATCCATTAATAAATTTCTACCACAAACTCATCTTTCACTCTAAAAGATAATAGAATGTAAAAAAATTCTATTTACACTATTCGTATAGTGTTCCAAAATAAACGAATTTATAATTCATCTACAAGATATTTTAATAAAAAACTACATTATTTAATCCAGGACATCTCGTGGGCCAGTGGTAGGTGATACACCCTTGTCGCCCTTCAGTTGCGGGTTCAAGTATCGCAGCCTTGCCGGACGCGACGGGTTGCCGCCCGACCTCCGGGTTGTCCTCTTATGGAAATCCAAAATAATCCAAACTAGAACTATCCAAAATACTTCTGTCCAAACTCACAGTCCAACATTTATAAGGAAGGTAAACATAATATAGATCCTTTTTACCCCGTAATAGCATATGAATACCTTCATCATGTATTACCATTTTCCTTATTGATTACATTCATGCTCCCTTATTCCATATAGAATGCTGAATATACTTCATTAATCCAAAAATGTTTTAAACCCCAACAATGATGGAATATAAAAATCATTAATCAGTTCCAAGGTAGTCAAGAATATCCAATATAATTTATCCAAAACAATCACATATTATTCCAAAATCATTACCTCAGTATCAGAACTATATTATGATTTATCATTCTCTCAACCATATATTTTCCAAAAATTTATCCTGCTATTGAGTCACTTTTCTATGTTCCACACAATCTCAAGTCCTTAATGAAATAGTACTTCAGTACAATCCTTATATACTCCATAATAATTATAACAAGTACATTGTTGATACAACACTCAATTGACATAATCAACATAAGAACTCTAATCATTCCTCTTCATCTGTGGTAGTATCATAAATTGATTATTATCCAATAACATCATTTGCGGCGTAGTCTGATGACTGGGACATAGGTTCGCGTAGTGTCCAAAATCCTTGCAAATGAAGCATTGTACATTTAAAACCATTTTCTTACCCTTGAAGTCACGTACTTTGTGCCCTTTTCCTCCACACTTATAACAAACTCCCATTCCTTTCAGGCAAGTTCCAGGGTGTTTCTTTCCACAGTTACCACATATGGGAAAATTCTTCTTTTCCCTCTTCCCTTTATCCATCTTTCTCTCTTCCATCCTTTTCTTCTCTTGCTTCCCTTAAAAGCCATAGGACTCAGTAAACTCTTTACTTATCTTATCAGCACATGATATTATTTCTTCATATGATGATAATACATGGGAGACTATTTCTCTTATAAATTCTAGCTTAAGACCATGAAAGATATGACCCTTCCTTCTCTTTGGATCATGTGCATTTCTGGAGTTCTCATTCCTTCTACTGGGTGCCATTTCTAAACAATGGCATACACTAGATCAGTTTATGAATCAAAATACATAATCCCATACTTATAAAACACATAACATATATTGAACTATTTATAGATATAATCCATAATCATAAAAATGTCTCCTTTGAAGATGTATATACTCATATACCCTTCATAATGGTTTGTAAAGAAAATGAGAATTATCCTAAGCATATCCCCCGGGAGTGTCGTAACCAAGAGTGCAGTAAGGCCTGTTGTCGTGCACCAGTTCCCATTCGAGTCTAGCTCAAAACGGTGTTTTTGGGTTTTACCCCTAGGTACATCTGTGCCAGAGCCGCCTCTACCTGCTCGTATCCAGACAGGGATGTATTGCTCGGAAAACTCACAAAATCTCTACAATACCAAAATTCTAGGAAGTTCTTCTACACTAATCCTCAAATTTCATCTTAGGTCTACGTGCTCTAATCAGATTTTATCTAAATCTAGATTCCATGGTTTGTACTAAACTTCCTCTGATACCAACTGTAACGCCCCGACCCTAGTTACCCAGAGTCGGTGCATTATTACATAACATTGGCATGATCACAAGAAAGATCAAATCTTGAAAGACCGATTGGTTTAGTAGCCTTGGAAACACTAGATATATTCATAAGTTTTACATTACATCATAAATTGAAAAACTACTACAACAACATAATGTCTCCACAGTCCACACTATTATCCCCTCATAATATCCCTGCAGGTCATTCATAACTTACTTCTTCACATCCTGGGAAAAATAAAACATAGAAAAGGGGTGAGCTCAAATGCCCAGTAAGGATAACAATATACCGGAAACATTCATAAATAAGAATAAACACTTAAGGCTATGTATAACTAAAACAAAAGCCTTTTAAACTTGAACTTCAAAATAGTATGGAAAAAGTAAAATGAAATAATGCCATTTACTTGTTCACATGGATATTCTACTAATCGAATAATCATATGCAATATCAATAACCACTTTCATAATGTTGGAATGCATAATGCCAGACTATCATAACCACATAGCCAAGGCCTCGTGCCAAGACTACAAATAAGATTTTTCCAAGGCCTTGTGCCAAGACACTAGTTTGTCTCATAAGACCTACCGATGCATCGAGGAGCTATAGCGGGCTCCACCCGTCACATATTAAGTCCAATGCATTCCCATATGAAAAGGTTTAAACATAACATAAACATTCGTATTAAAACTAGCATACGAAATGTCATTAATTTTACCATAAACTATAAATGGTATAAAAATAGCACATCCACAGTCAAACATATCACAAAACCTTCAATACAATATAGAAGTTTTGTATCATAATAAATCAACTTCAAATAAGCGTAAAATCAATCAAAGAATGTTGACATAGATGAAATAAAAACACTTTTTGGAGAAATATCTCTTTCTATTTTTGAAAGAATTTAAGAGCCATATAAAATAAATAATTTCTTGAAAATATTCTTATAAGCTTGTAAGGAAAGCTTTGAAGATTTTATAACGGCAGAAAATAACCGCACTCGCCGTATAAGTTAAAAAAACATTCTTACCTTAATTCTATCAAAAAGGATAAAAAGGACCTTGTTTTGAAAACGACGGAAAGATTCCTCTTATAAAAAGTCAAACAAGGGTATAAATGACTTTAACCCATATTCTTGTAAATAATAAAAATGTTTTGAAATATATTTTGAAGATACATGGATGTGGATGATAAAGAGATCCCAGTAGATTATTACGTATAAACAACCTCAGATAATGAAGAGATTGTGAAATAACCCTTACCTTGTACTTTTCCTTGGTAGGGGTAGGTTAACCTCCTGTATAATGGTGAAATAATTGTTATTAAATTATACAAGAATCATATACATTAATATGATATCATATATGATCTTTTAATATTGATTTGATAATAATATCTTAGTATTATCGTTGTTTCGGGTGTTAACTTACTTGTTTTCTTTTATATGTTTTGTTACGTAAGACATGTTTGTAAAGGATAGGTTGTATATTATTCATATCCAGAATGATATCATGTCCTTAAACATCATTTTTTAAATCATCAAATGATAATTATACTTGAATGGATACGATGGAGAATGAATCTCATCGCGTTCGTGGAGACGGTAGTCCGTACGTACGAACGAGCGACAATATCATTCTTTTGATATTAAAATAATATATAAATGGATGTTATATCAAATATAAAGAATAATTAACATGTTATATTTATTATTTACATGAGTTACATATCATTATTATACCCATCCAAATAATAATATATTGAATAACAATTACACCACGACGTGGTGACGGTAAGCCGTACGTACACACGTATGGTGACATGTTATTCAAAGGGTGGATAGAATACTGAATATGGTTGTACAATATTTATAATAACATCACAGTATATATATGATACTGGATTTATTATTTTAGAATGGTAACAACAAAGGAAGAAGAAGTGGAAGAAGAAATGAACTTGGAAAAGGGTGGTGAAATCATTACCTCCTCTTCGGGTTCTTCCTTTTGATTGGATCAAAAGGTCTCCTTAGGTTGGCTTTATGATCAAACTAAGGCCTCTAGGTTGTAGTGAGGGAAGTTGGGAGAGTATTTGGGCTGATTTTGGCCGAACCAAAAGGCTTTGAAGGTGTGAATAAATGAGAAGGAGGAGTTCCCTTTTATAAGAGGGGTGAGGGGCACCTTTGGAAAAGCTAAGGATATTAGTTTATAATAAATTCATATTCGGTTTACAATGGCTCCAAAGTTTACTATTCAAAGTTTAAGGTGGGGATGGGTCGAAAACAACTCAACCAATATAATTTATACAGGTTTGGGTACTTAAATTAACCTTATCTTTAAGTATTAACTCTAAGTTAATTAGTTTCACTTTTACAATGTCTCTTTGTATTTTTATATAATATGGTTACTAAACTTACTATATACATCCAAGAGACCCCCAAGTGGTCCATTAATGATGAACCTATCATGATATAAGTCTCTTGGACGAACCATAGATTTTTAAGAATTTAATATCAATTAATAATATAATATTTGTTTTAAGAACTCTTTAATGTCAATTTTGACACTATTCAATAGTTGATTTTTTTGAAACTCATTATAGATTGATTACTTCGAACAAAGTAAATTAAATCAATCCTAATATATCATATTATCCTATAAAATTATTTTAATTCATTAAAAGTTTCATATTATATTTATTTGGGTATTTATAATATCAATTAATTTAATTTTTCACTATTTGAGTAATTACTGCATCATCATTGTGTCATAAATAAAATAAATTATTTAATGTCTAAAAATTATAAATAAAATATCATTATGTATGAAATATTTTTATATTTCTAATTAATATTTATAATCTAAAATCCAACAAATATAACCTTATGTAATAATTGTTTTTCTAAAAGATATATGCTTGTGTCATTTTTGTATTCATTTTAACTTAATTAAAATAAAGTGTCCCTATCACCTACAAGTGGAACCATGGGGTCCCAAAATCGACCCAAAGATGCCTATGGTCGAACATGTATCAACCAATAAGGCTAGGACACGTTTTAGGGTAATTTATTATTATTATAATATTATTTTTTAACCCTTATTTACCAGATTTACCCTTAACCATGGTAAATAAAATATTTACCACAATAATTATTCAAAATGTCTAAAAATAAAAGTTACCTATTTACACAATTTGAACATCCTGATTCCAAATATGGAATCCATTTTTCTAAATTCAAAACACAAAAGTGGCAGAAATTAATTTAAAATTAATTCCCGATGTCAAAACAAAAAGCGTGTTTTTAAGAGATAATAACTATCAAAAGATTGACACTTGTTTATGTTCGGTTTAATTGTAAAATTATTTCCAATGACCAAAATTATATTAAATGGTAAAAATATATTCTAAATATACTTTAAAACCACTCAAATTCATAATTTATCACTATTAATTATTTTGATTAAAAAGTTGTTTTTAATTAAAATTTAGTAATTTTCACTATTCATCAAAATATGAAAGTTATCCGAAAAGCACCAAAATATCTCCTTAGGCTAAATTTGATATTCCGAATCCAGAAATGAAGTCCATTTTAAAATATAAAATATATATAATTTCGAAAAGTAGGTATTACTATTCATAACGGCTAGTTTGATTGGTTGTGGTGTGTGTTAAAACTCAAGGTTGCGTACAACACACGCTGCTGTATTATTCAAGGAAAGCGTACCGTGGAAGCTTGGGATGTTTCATTTTCAATTTTTGATGTCCCCATTTAGTCAAAAAGTTTAAAATATTGTATTTAAAAAGGGTTCACTATTAAAAGTTGATAAAAGTGCAATACTGAAAATGAATTTGTTCTTGCATTATATCTAAGAAACTCATAATATGGATTCTAAAATTATAAGGATTATATAAAGTTTAAAATTTAGATAATACTATTCATAACCTCTTTTTAATGGCTTTTTTTTGTAAGTCATGGTGTGATTGAACTCGGTGTTGCGTGTAGTGCAAGTTATTGAATAATTTTGAAGAAATAACACACTATGAAATCTTTGGGTGTTACATTATTGTTGATCGTCTTACCAAGTCAGCACATTTTCTCGCTATAAGAGAAGATCTACCACTGGAACGTCTAGCAAAACTATATATTAATGAAGTTGTGAGACTTCATGGAGTACCCCTATCGATTGTCTCTGATCGTGATCCCCGTTTTACTTCAAGATTCTGGAAGAGTCTTCAGAAATCCCTGGATAATGAACTTCATTTGAGCACTGCCTACCACCCTCAGACAGACAGACAATCAGAACGGACTATTAAAACCTTAGAAGACATGTTGAGATCCTGCTCACTTGACTTTCAGGGTATGTGGGATCAGTATTTACCTCTGGTAGAATTTTCCTATAACAATAGCTTCCACTCGAGTATTCAGATGGCACCATATGAAGCGTTATATGGAAAGAGATGTCGCACACCAACCTGTTGGGATGACGTTGGTGAAAGAAAACTTGTAGGTCTAGAACTGGTTGAGGAAACGATAGAAAAGGTGAAGGTAATCCAATATCACATCAAAGTAGCTCAAAGTAGGCAGAAGAGCTATGCCGATAATCGAAGGAAGGATTTGGAATTTCAAGTCGGTGATCATGTTTTCTTGAAGGTATCTCCATGGAAAGGAGTCATACGTTTTGGTAAGAAAGGTAAATTGAGTCCCAGGTACATCGGACCTTTCTAAATTCTAAAATGAATTGGGGATGTAGCTTACCGATTGGCAATGCCGCCAAGTCTCTCCAAAGTTCACGATGTGTTCCACGTATCTATGTTGAGGAAATACATGCTTGACCCAACGCATGTACTCACCTATGAACAGTTAGAACTGGAACCTGATCTGTCTTATTGTGAAGAGCCCGTCAGGATTCTTGATACGAGAGAACAAGTACTGAGAAACCGGACGATGCGTCTGGTAAAAGTTTTGTGGAGAAACCATAAGATGGAAGAGGCAACGTGGGAACCCGAGGAACTTATGATAAAGAACCACCTGAGTCTTTTCATGTGATAAGTATTCTAGAAATTTCAAGGACAAAATTATTTGAAGGAGGGGAGAATGTAACTCCCCAAGCTTCTACGGTACGCTTCTCTTTCAATAATGTAATAGCGTGTGTTGTACGCAACACCGAGTTCTAACACACCATAACCAATCAAACTAGCCGTTATGAATAGTAATAACTACTTTTTGAAATTATATATATTTTATATTTCAAAATGGACTTCATTTTTGGATTTGGAATATCGAATTTAGCCTATGGTGATATTTTGGTACTTTTCGGGTAACGTTAATATTTTGATGAATAATGAAAATTACTAAATTTTAATTAAAAACAATTTTTTTAATCAAAATAATTAATAGTGATAAATTATGAATTTGAGTGGTTTTAAAGTATATATAGAATATATGTTTACCATTTAATACAATGTTGGTCATTGGAAATAATTTTACAATTAAACCAGACAAAAACAAGTGTCAATCTTTTGATAGTTATTATCTCTTAAAAACATGGTTTCTGTTTTAACAACGGGAATTAATTTTAAATTAATTTCTGCCACTTCTGTGTTTTGAATTTGGAGAAATGGATTACATATTTGGAATCAGGATGTTCAAATTGTGTAAATAGGTAACTTTTATTTTTAGACATTTTGAATAATTACTTCGGTAAATATTTTATTTACCATTGTTAAGGGTAAATCCGATAAATAAGGGTTAAAAACTAATATTATAATAATACTAAATTACCCTAAAACGTGTCCTAGAATTATTTATTGATACATGTTCGACCATAGGAATCTTTGGGTCAATTTTGGGACCCCATGGAGCCACTTGTAGGTGATAGGGACACTTAATTTTAATTAAATTAAAATGAATACAAAAATGACACAAGCATATATCTTTTAGAAAAATAATTTTTACATATAGTTATATATGTTGGATTTTCTACTATAAATATTAATTAGAAAGATAAAAAGATTTCCTACATAATTATATTTTATTTATAATTTATATAGATTACATATGTTAATTTATGTATGACACAATGATGATGCAGTAATTACCATAATAGTGAAAATTTAAAATAATTGATATTATAAATACCCAAATAAATATAATTTGAGACTTTTAATGAATTAAAATAATTTTATAGGATACTATGACATATTAGGATTGATTTAATTAACTTTTTTCTAAGTAATAATTCTTTATGAGTTTCACAAAAATCAACTATTGAATAGTGTCAAAATTGACGTAAAAGAGTTTTTTAAAAACCATATTATATTATTAATTGATATTAAATTTATAAAAATCTAAGGTTCGTCCAAGAGACTTATATAATAATAGTTGTATCATTAATGTACCACTTTGGGGTCTCTTGGATGTATATAGTAAGTTTATTAACCATATAATATAAAAATACAAAGAGACATTGTAAAAGTGAAACTAATTAACTTAGAGTTAATACTTAAAGATAAGGTTAATATAAGTACCCAAACATGTCTAAATTCTATTGGTTGAGTGGTTTTAGACCCATCCCCACATTAAAATTTAAATAATTTACTTTTTTTCCATTAGAAACCGAATATGAATTTATTATAAATTAATATTTATAGCTTTTCCAAAGGTGCCACTCACCCCTCTTATAAAAAGGCACTCCTCCTTCTCATTTCTTCACACCTTCAAAGCCTTTTTGTTCGGACCAAATCTTCCCATATACTCTCCCAACTTACCTCACTACAACCTAGAGGCCTTAGTTTGATCATAAATCCAACCTAAGGAGCCCTTTTGATCAAATCAAAAGGAAGAACCCGAAGAAGAGGTAATGTTTTCACCACCCCTTTTCCAAGTTCATTTCTTCTTCCACTTCTTCTTCCTTTGTTATTACCATTATAAAATAATAACTCCAGTATCATATATATACTGTGATGTTATTATAAATATGTTACAACCATATTCAGTATTATATCCACCCTTTTAATAACATGTCACCATACGTGCGTACGTACGGCTTACCGTCTCCACGTCGTGGTGTAATTGTTATTCAATATATTATTATTTGGATGGGTTTAATAATGATGTGTAACTCATGTAAATAATAAATATAACATGTTAATTATTCTTTATATTTGATATAACATCCATTTATATATTATTTTAATATCAAAAGAATGATATTGTCGCTCGTTCGTACGTACGGACTACCGTCTCCACGAACGCGATGAGATTCATTCTCCATCGTATCCATTCAAGTATAATTATCATTTGATGATTTAAAAAATGATGTTTAAGGACTTGATATCATTCTGGATATGAATAATATACAACCTATCCTTTACAAACATGTCTTACGTAACAAAACATATAAAAGAAAACAAGTAAGTTAACACCCGAAACAACGATAATACTAAGATATTATTTTCAAATCAATATTAAAAGATCATATATGATATCATATTAATGTATATGATTCTTGTATAATTTAATAACAATTATTTCACCATTATACAGGAGTTTAACCTACCCCAACCAATGAAAATTACAAGGTAAGGGTTTATTTCACAATCTCTTCATTATCTGAGGTTGTTTATACGTAATAATCTACTGGGATCTCTTTATCATCCACTTCCATGTTTCTTAAAAATTTATTTCAAAACATTTTTACTATTTAAAATAATATGGTTTAAAGTCATTTATACCCTTGTTTGACTTTTTATAAAAGTTCTATAAAGGAATCTTTCCTTCTTTTTCCAAACAAGGTGCTTTTTAACCTTTTCGACAGAATTAAAGTAAGAATGTTTTTTTAACTTATACGGCGGGTGCGGATATTTTTCACCATTATAAAATTGTCGAAGATTCCCTTACAAGATTATAAGAATATTTTCAAAGAAAATGTTTTCTTTCATAAATATAAGACTCATAAATGATTTCAAAATAGAAAGAGATATTTCTCTAAAAAGAGTTTTGATTTCATCTATGTCAACATCCTTTGAGGGATTTTAAGCTTATTTGAAGTTGATTTATTATGATACAAAACTTCTATATTGTATTGAAGGTTTTGTGATATTTTTGACTGTGGATGTGCTATTTTTATACCATTCATAGTTTATAGTGAAATTATTGACATTTCCTATGCTATTTTTAATATGAATGTTTATGTTGTGTTTAAACCTTTTCATATGGGAATGAATTGGACTTAATATATGACGGGTGGAGCCCGCTATAGCTCCTCGATGCTTCAGTAGGTCTCATGAGACAAACTAGTGTCTTGTCACAAGGCCTTGGCAAAATCTTATTTGTAGTCTTGTCACGAGGCCTTGGCTATGTGGTTATGATAGTCTGGCATTATGCATTCCATCATTATGAAAGTGGTTATTTATATTGCATGTGAATATTAGATTAGTAGAATATCCATGTGAATAAGTAAATGGCATTATTTCATTTTATTTTTTCCATACTATGTTGATGTTGAAATTTAGAAGGCTTTTGTTTTAGTTATACATTACCTTAAATGTTTATTCTTATTTATGAAAGTTTCCACTATATTGTTATCCTTACTGGGCATTTGAGATCACCCCTTTTCTATGTTTTATTTTTCCCAAGAAGTGAAGAAGTAAATTATGAATGACCTGCAGGGATATTATGAGGGGATAATAGTGTGGATTGTGGAGACAATATGTTGTTTTAGTAGTTTTTTACTTAATGATGTAATGTAAAACTTTATGAATATATCTAGTGTTTCCAAGGCTACTAAACCAATCGGTCTTTCGAGATTTGATCTTTCTTGTGATCATGACAATGTTATGTAATAATGCAACAACTCTGGGTAACTGGGGTTGGGGCGTTACAATGGGTTTCCTCCAAAAAGATAAATCAGAAAGATTTTTATTAAAAATTTATTTTGAACTCTTGTATACATAGGAAAATAAGGGGAAAACATTCATATAATTACATAACTAGTGTATAATAAAATTAATCTCATTCCTAATATATGGATCATTATATTTCATAATCGTAATCTTAAACATAAATAATCATGATAAATGAAGAGACGATGTCATAAATCACTTACCACTTTGGTAACATTGAATCATAAGCCCAATTAAAGAATAAAATTAAATTAATGTTAAAATATAATTATAATTACTAAATTCTTGAAATTACATGTCAAATGTTTTCAATATACACCTTATAGAAGAATTTAGTTTCATAAAACAACATATATCTCTAAGAAAGAAATGTTTCTCTAAAAATATATGACTAGTTTCGAAACTTTTGATCCATAAACCTCATGAAATAGAGATCTTAGACATATTTGTACATACAAATTATTTTCAGGATAAGATTCATAAATCAAATTCATTTATATTATATATTCCACAAAAAAATAAATAATTTTTGAATATGACATGTGTCTCATAGAAGTAAAAAATGTGAGATGAAAATTCCTTATCACTTTACAAATTTATTGAATCATAGGCCCCAATAAATGATAATATAATATTAAATTTGAAATATTATTTATTTAAGTATATTAATGATATAATATTTCAAAGGAGAACTATATACACCACAATAAAGAAACGAGTGGTGAATTGTTATATGTCTCCTCAAAATAAAAGTGAATCTAGAAATCTATTGACTTAATTACTAAATTAATTCATACACATTCAGATATCCTTTATAAAAAGTATAATTTTATTATAATTATATTAAATAAACATTATTATATATATCACACCATATATGATTTAATTAGGAGCTTTTTTACTCGGTTTTTACCAATTCGTTGTTGAAATCATGTTTTGAATAACAACATCTTTTTTTTAGTGTTTGGTTGGATTTTTTATTTTTGATTATATTACTTTGATAATGGTTCCATAATATACACAATGTTAGTAATGATATAAAAAATATAATTTTTCATCATATATGTATTTAGAGTCATCCATAAAACTAAGAGAAGGAAGATGAAATACACTGTTCATGGACATGTTAGATTTTACCTACACATGCACGTTGTTCCATTTTCTAAACTAATTGAAAGAAATAATGGAAAATAATATATTAAAATTATAAAAACATATTTTTTCATATATATATATCACATATTTTTATTTAAACTAATAATTATTACCTTCCATGAAAATCGTACATGTAGAATGAATCACATCACTTTGTGAGGCGGTAGTATGCCATACATATGAGAAATGTTATTTAATTAACATAGAATAAAATATAAGGAGATATATGTGGTATTGCCACATTTGGAATTCCAATTTCGTGATTTGTTTCAAATCCTCTTTGGGTTCTGAGCTTTCTCTTGGTTTTTTGGTGTTCCATGTCTATATGTTGGGTCCCTCTTATGTTATTGATCATTGAATTTAGTCTTGGGGGTATTTTATGGTATATGGACTCCTCTTTTTTCAAAGGGATGGTATGAGGTTGAGGTATATTGGATTTGAAATAGTGACACCTCATGTGGGTTATGTTGTTGAGGTGGTTTTACCATCGAGTTGGATGAAATTTGGGGTTAAAATAGTGCTTGGTTTTGTGAATTTCTCTACCCTATATGTGGCTTATATTTCCCCATAGGTTTCCCCCTAGGACCCCCGCCCTGAAATTGGAGGAGAATGGTTTCTTTTTGGGTGTCCAGAATAGGGTGTACAGTTTGGCCACAGGGTTAACTAAACTGTGTATCCAAACCATACAGGGTGTCCATCTCTTTAAAAATCATTTTGAAAATATAAATTTTCCCTCCCAAAAATAAACCTAATCAACCACTTTCTTAATCCATTAGACCCTAGAAGCCATGGAAGGCCTCCAAGATCCATCAAGCTCCCATGGAACCCATCATTTTTGGGTTTTTTAGTGGGGAGAATCTAGGATTTCATCAAATAATTATTTCTCTCTTCTTTTAATCCCTTATACTTAGGGTTCCCTCCCTCTTTCTTGAAGTTATAAAATTTCTTGAAGTTATGGTTCGTACCTAGGGTTTTATTTGGTATCTTTTTTGTCAAATCCTATTATTTCTTGTTGGATTTCACTCCCTCATGGTGTGGCGGTGGTGCGGTTGAAGTTTTTCCCAACGAATTGGAGGTTTTGACTCAAAAGGTTGGTGGTGCAATGTGTAAGAATTTCTTTATGAGTTAGCATTATTTATTTAATTATTTTTAATTTTCATTTTATGTTGTGAATTGTGAGAAAATTATTTTTATGGATCTTGTTAAGCGGTTAATTTTATAGTTTCACATTGGCTTAAAATTGGGTGTTTTCAATGTGTAACTCTTGTGGTAATATTTGGGATTATTTTATAACATAGGAAAGTGGTTTATTAAATGTTTTTTGGGATTCCAATTCGAATTTGGTAGGCTCTTGAATTGATTTTGAGTTTAAAAGAGTGTTTTTAATGGGTTTTATGTGTGAAACATTATTATACTACTTGAAAGTGTTTTATAAAAATTGTAAATGGGTTGTTGAGTTATAAAAAGTGTGAAATTGATGTTTATGTACTCTTTCAGTGGGGGTTTGTTTTTAAAAGGGTTTGATTTGTTGTGAAAGGGTGGATATGTGAGTTTTGACATATTAAAAACATTTTATAAAATTTCTCAAAGGATTTGTCGAATTGTGAAAGAGATGTGAAACATTTTGAAGGCTCTTTTGGGGAGTGTGTCCACATAATATGGGTTTTTAAAATTTTAAGTGGCGATTTATGATGTTAAACATTTTTATAATGAATTTTAAATTTCTGAAATGTTTAATCAAATTGCAAGGAATGTGCGAAACACATTTGTGGGTTGTTTTCTATGAGTATGATGTGAAAATTGAATTTTGTTTTTGAAAGAATTTTTATGTGATGTCTATGTGGGATTTTTGGTTTACATGTGTATTAGAAGTTGTATTTTCATGTTCGAATTGTATTTCATGGCTTTTCAAACTTGTCTGAGCACAATAGGTAAAACCTGGGTATATAGGTAGGTGGAAGTCTACTTGAATTCTAGTGATCTCGTGGGGTTTGGCTCCAATTTAATATAGAAAGTTTCAAGATGAAAAAACTAAATAAACTATGATGATTATTATGATGATGATGTTGGGGTACCACTGGGTTATGGGTATGATCCCTACTAGAATCTCGTGTGAACGAAAAAGGATATTTTTATGGTAACTTTCACTAAGATATGATCTACCAGGGACCCACATCGAGCTAGTTCGTAGGGTTTGTTATATCATTGCATGTGGTCATTAGATACATTATGTTTATCGTCATCATAAGGTATTTTTGGATATAAAATTTAGTAGTTTTGGAATTTTTTAGACTGTGTTTATTCTTTAATGTTGTCCACTTGGAAACTATTTTTATTTAAAGATTCATTTCATTAAAATTCTTATTATCATTTCATGTTTAGAAAAACATTAATGCTTTTTATCTATGAATTTTATCACATGGAATCCTTTAGTGGTGGAATCCTACTGATCTTTGGATCACATCATACTTACACCTTTAGTTGTAAGTAGACATGGGTATTTTTTCTGTAGGTTTGGGTATAGCCTTTTGTGCCAATGGTTAGGTTCTTTAGCAGTCCTTTGTGATGTAGTGTTGTGGATATGGCTTGAGGGAAGTTCCTCCTTCCATGAAGAGGTTTTCAAGCTGTCCATTTTGGGTTTCTTCATTTTTTATAGTCTGTGATCATTGTATTAAATTATCTATTTTAATTCTGAATTTTTTTTAAAAGATGTTTTGTTTTGAGAAACCCATATTTGTTGTATTGGATTGGTTTGTTGTTTTATGTTTATAAACTAGGTTAAATCATTCCCAAATTTCATTTTATTATACCTGGGAAATTGTGCCAGCCCATGGGGATTAGGACTGCCTTTTGGGTCTTTCCACAAGCAGGGTTTGGTTACAGTTTTGATGGTGACCAGATTCAGTTCATGAAAAAATGGTCTCAGATGAGGTTTGATTCACTCATTGGGTAATTTTATTTAGTGAAGATTCTGGATAGTGTGGAGTTACGATTATTGGAGCATGACATTCCAATTATGAGTAGGGTGCCTCACCATCACATCTCGTGATGTGATTCAAGTTTCCAAGGGAAGATTGGTTTTATATAAGTATTTTGATTTTGTTGGTTAGATGACAATTAGGGGTAATGAAAAGAGAGTTTGGATGATGGTATTAGTGAGATCGTAGCGCATGGAAAGCCATGTGGATCCTGGGATATTTCCCTAGAACACTCTTCATGATGGTGAAGTGATTAGCATATGACCTCCAACCATATGTCCAATTCATCCACCAAAACTTGTTTCCTCTGGCATTGTCTCGTGTATCTTCATGTTGGAATCTTGGAACATGGTTTTAAAGATAAAAATATCATATTTATAATAAGTGTAAAGTTTTTGTGAAGTGAATTTATAATAAAGAGGGGATGGTTTTATTTGTTAAATGATGGAACTAAATTTTCAGAATTTTCTTGAAATGGTGACTTGTGTAATTAAACTCTTTTAAAAGTATAAATTATGTTTAAGTGGACTTTAAAAAATCTAATTCAAATGGAACATTCAAAATTATTGAAAAAGTTTTTTGAATGGAAAATAGCGTTTTTGAGTTTCTTTTTGGAATTTAGAAATGGATTTTTTATTTGGAAACTAGTGAGAATTTGAAATGTTTTATGGATCATTAGTACCTTGTTTTAAATAAGAAGATATGAGTTTTTAAATGAATGGTTGTCGTCCAAATGGTTTTTTTCATAAAACCAGAAGTTTTTTGAAAGGGTTGGAGGTGTTTCTAAATTTATGTGAATAGCTTGTGAGTGAGTTTTCATTTTAATGACTGTGCCTTTCTGAAACTTTTTTTAAGTTGTAAATTTTCTTTGAATTCATGGTTAGTGGTCTTGAGAAAAAGGAAGTATTGGTTGACTATTTTGGTTTTGAAAAGTGGAAACAATTTTTGTTTTAAACTTTGCTATTTCTATGAGAAATCACATGCATGGGGTTTTATGAAATTATGGATGGTTAATGGTATGAATGGACGTGTTTTGGGATGGATATGAGGTGGGTACTTGGTATGGCATGGAAACATGCATGTGTGAGGCCCATAGGGTACCATTGGTGGATATGCTAACTTTCGAACCATTTATTTTCAATGAGTTGATTTTAAAGGAAAACATGATGTCTTGATGACTAGTTTGGGATGGAGTGTCTTGTATTTTTTTGGGAAATGTTTTTGTTATGGGATGTCTTGAGTCTAAGAACCCATCTTGTTTGAATGGTGTTTTGGTTTTGTGTTTCTTTGGTATGTTTTTTTAAGGACTAGTTAGTGGTCTCCTTATGAGAAATGTTTTGGGTGCCTTTACGGTGGTTCGCTTCATGTGTTTAGATCTGTTTTGTGGTATGTCTTGATCAATGGACCAGCTTGGTTGGGTCATGGGGTTCTCTCATTGGGTAAGGTACACCCTAACTAAGAGTGAATGCACGACTGAAGTGTATCCTAGATTTTTTCTTCATTGAAAGATACTCTAGTTAATCAATATAAAGAGTCCTTTTCCTGTGCATTTGAGATTGAGTTCAAAACATTTACATTATTTGTTTTTTGGATCCTTCTGTAGCTGGAGAGTCCTCATGGAAGGTTGAAAAAGACATTATCTTCTCAAGTCACCTGATTCATAGAATGTGGAAGTAGTCTGGGTTTTTGGTGTGGGTGGTGCCTAAGAGGGCCTCTGGGTCCTTTGTAGTCTCTTTGAAGTAGGGGTTCACATTAATCCACTAGTATGGGAAATATAGTAATGAGAGGTTGTTATGGCCAGTTTTTAGAATTTTGTGTTGTTTGGGGACTCGACATAAGGTCCCTATCCAGGTAATTTCTTCTATCAGTCATAATGGTCATGTTCACTGATGCCTTGTGATTTCATGTGCTCTTATGACTGTAAATGTGATGTTATAAAATCTTTTGTGAGTAGTTTTTTGTCAGAAGTGTGTCTCCTTTTGAGAAATCTTGACATCCTTTGTTTAGAAGAAGATGTCGTTATATATCATTTTCACATTCTGTTTCTCATTCGAAGAAACATGGGGTGATGTCTATGCATCTTCTAAGAACTTTTTTCCATGAAATGTCAGGTTATGGTTAAGTGAGTTTGGAATATGTTATGTCTTTGTGATCCCATATAGAATCAGGGTATTGTTTTTATGGCAAAGAAAGGAGATGTTCCATTTGGGGGTTTCTAGAGCCTAACTACAAGGTCGTTGATGCTTCAATCATTTGAGCTCTATCCATAGTTCCTGAAGTGAAGCTGGCATGTAGTCATGGTAAATCCCCGATTCACTCAAACACTTGTACAAATTCATTTCCTTAGTATGAAAAATGGGAATATTTTGAACCTTTGGTGTCATCACCTTGCTTTTGTTTCTCCCATTCAATGTAAAGAGGTGGGAGGACCACATGTCCATGTTATTGTCCAATATCATTCCCTTCCCCTTTGGTTTTTTCATTGTGTTTTTTGAGAAAGGTTTTAAATTTTGGTAGACATGTTTTGCGCATAGTTTTCAAACATTTAGTAGAAACCATTCCCTAGAAACCCATGCAGATTGAAGGATCCAAACGGTTAGCGCACAGTTTCCCAAACTGTGCGAACTAACCATGCGGTCATGAAACCTCCTTAAATTTTCTGGTCCTTTCGTGTTGGCATGTGATGGTAGACTAAGATGGTTGGTTCTTATGGTGGGTAGACCCACTATGAATCTCATATATGTTTTGTTTTTGGAAAAGTCTAATGAATGAAAAATCCTTATGTCGGGGAGACCATTCGGGCCTCCCCTATTAGTGTTCTGATTTTTCTCGGGAAAAATTGAGTTTCCCCTTATAGTGGGGAGTATGTTTGTGTCTCCCTGTATAAGTAACATGGTTTTGTACTTAGTGATGGTTTGGGTGTTTTTAGTCTCGTTTAGAGGTATTTTAACCCCAACTGCCTCCTTGAGTAAATTTTGGGATTTTAATGCGCCCAACAATTTTGTCGAAGTAAGACTATGGTGACCTCCTTCATTTTCATTTTTTGTTCCAGGTATGTTTCACGAGTTTTGTTTGGATAGTGTTTTAGGAGATTTCTTTTTGGATAAGGTGAAATTTATCTTGATCTTTTTAAGAATGTTTTGTTTGTTTTGTATTGTGAGAGTATTCCTTCCATAATAGATCACTGGAGGTGTTTTACCATTTGGGGGAGAAACTTGGAAAAGGTGTACATCATGGATTATTGGTTGGGTTAGGTTTTTGATTTTTTTCCTTGTTGTGGATTTTCGATGAAAGAAATATTTATGGTGGGAGAATTTTCACACCCAGATTTTCAATTTCATGCTTTGTTTCAAATCCTATTTTGGTTCTTAGCTTTCTCTTGGTTTCGTGGTGTTCTAGGTTTAAATTTCGGTGCCTCTTGTGTTATTGATCTATCACCATAGTCTGGGGGGTATATTATGTTACATGGACTCCTCTTTTTTCAAAGTGATGGTATGGGGTTGAGGATTATTGTAGATTAAATAGTGACACTCCAAGTGACACCTCTTGTAGGGTATGTTTGTGAGGAGGGTTGCACCATTGAGTTGGATGTGTTTTGGGGTAAAAAGAGTTATTATTTTTGTGAATTTTTCACCCCTATCCTTGGAATAGTTTCACCATAGGTTTCCCCATTGGATCCCCCTAAAATTGGTGGGTAATGGATTCTTTTTGGGTGGCCGAAATATTCCACACTATTTGACCACACAGTTTACTAAACAGTGAAGACAACCCTTGCAGGGTGTCTATCTCATTAAAAATATTTTTGAAATTCCAATTTTTTCATTATTAGAAATAAAGATAATTCAACCCATACTTCTCCCCTTCTACCCAATCATCCATGGGTGGACTCCAAGCTCCCTCAATCTCCCATGTAACCAATCATTGATGGGGTTTTAGGTGGGGAAACTCCCTGGTTTCTTCAATTAAGTGCTTCTATCTTCTTTTCCTCCCTTCTCCTAAGGGTTTCCACCCTCTTTATTGAAGTTATAAAATGTCCATAAGTTAGGGTTCGTACCTTGGGATTGATTTGGTGTCTTTTTGGTCAAATCACGTGGCTTTAGGTTGGATTTCACTCCCTCATGGAGCGGCGGTGGTGCAGTTGAAGTTTCACACAACGAATTGGGATTTTTGACTCAAAGGGTAGGTGGTTACATGTGTAAGAATTTCTTAATGAGTTGGCATGCTTGATTTAATTATTTTTATTGTTCCTTATTTTCTGTTCATTTTGTGAAAACAATTTTTGATGGATCATGTTAAGCAGTTAATTTTATAGTTTTACTTTTTCTTCAAATTGGGTGTTTTCCATGTGTAACTATTGTGGTAATATTTGGGATTATTTTATAACATATGAAAGCGGTTTAATAAATGTTTTTTGGGATTAAAATTATACTTTGATAGGGTCTTGGTGTGCTTTTGGTTTTAGAAGAGGGTTATTGAATGGATTTTATGTGCAAAACCATATTATACTTCTTGAAAGTGTTTTATGAAAATTGTAAATGAGTTATTGAGTTACACAATGTGTGAAAGGATTTTTATGTACTGCTTGGTTGGGTGTATGTTTTTAAAATGGTTCTATTTTTTTGAAATAGTTTTTATGATTTTTTTTCCATCTTGGAACCTTTTTATAAAATTTCTCAAAGGATTTATCGAATTTTGAAAGAGATGTGAAAGATTTTGTGGGCTATTTTGGTGACTATGTTCACCTAATATTGGTTTTTGAAAGGTAGAGTGGTGATTTAAGATGTAATGAAATTTTATAATGTTTTTTAAATTTCTGAAATGATTTATCAAATTATAAGGAAGGTGTGAAACACAATTTTGGGATGTTTTGTGTGTGTATGATGTGAAAAATTAATTATGTTTGTGAGAGGAGTTTTATGTGACATGTATGGGGTCTGTTTTGTGCACGTGTGACTTGTAAGTGGAATTTTCATGTGAAAATTGTATTTCATGGCTTGTGGAACATCTTTGAGTACAAGAGAGAAAACTCGGGTATCTAGGTTGGTGGACGTGTACAAGTATGCAAGTGATCCCATGGGGTTTGGTCCTATTTCCACGAAGAAATTTTGATGATGACAACACAAACTAAACTATGATATGGATTATGATGATGATGTTTTGGGACCATTAGGTTAAGGGTATGATCCCTACTAGTAGCTTGTGTACATGAGAATGGATATTTTGATGGCGACAGTCACCGAGGTACGAGGTAATTGGGACCCACAGAGAGTGATTATCCACTGAAATAAGCTAATATTAATTGATAATATTTATAATATTCATGATATTAATTGTTCATATACACCATTATTGTTCATTTTACACTTTGAACATTATTTCGCATTATGATTGAAATTCTTTGTTAAAGTACACTATTACTTGTTCCTTTTTTTGACCAACTCCTAAAATACAAAATGGCCTTGATTTTATTTTAATATTTTATTTTCAGGTTCTCCAGGATATAAGAAACAATTCTTGATTTTGGTTCACTTGAATGTTCTCATTATAATACCACCAAAGTTGTCATTGAATCAACAACATTCTGTGCCAAGTAAACTTGACAACAGATCGATAAAGAGACTATAGAAGCCATGATAAAAGCCCAATAATTCTTAAATTTTAACTGAATATAGGTTACATCAAGGGGAACATTTCATTAAATAGATAAAAGATATAATTTTGAGTTTTATATGGAGTTTCATGAAGCCCATGTTGAAGATAATATTTTGGACAAGATTCAGTAGCCCAGAAAAACATCCAACCAATTTAATCATATCTCTCAAACCATAAACAATTTTGGCCCGATCTTTTAGAGGATATCATGTAACATCCGTATACTCTGTTTTTTCTTATATGTTCTAAGGGAATTAGGCCATCTAGATTCCCTTATGAACACATCTCTCGAGTCGTGCAAGTTGTCTTGGACTGTTTTTCAAGGATGGAAAAATCAACTCTCCCTCAACATTCCACCCACTTGTGGCATACCACAATTAATTGAGGAGACTTGGAATATTGGAGGCTCAACCCAAGGATTCCAAAAAAACTATTTAAGGTATTGGTGGTTTATGACTTGGGAATATTTGTGCTTTGTTTTCATTGTAATGTTATTATGCCGATTTGTCTTTGTAACGTTCATTGTTCTCATGTATGTTGTTCGAATCACCTTAGTTTTTAATAAAATTTCTTTCTTTCCACTTATTATGTTTTTCTTTTATATCACATTGATACTATTTCCTTAAGGTGCTAATTTATTCACACTAAAACTTGTGATATTCTTCATACAACGGTGGACTGATCGTTATTTTTTGTTTTTACTTCTTCAATTTCGCCCTTCTGAGTCTACTTCCTGCTTCCGTTGAGAACATGTCATAAATAGAGTGATAACTCTTTTATTGGTTGATCCAAGGTAGTAGTAAGGGGATTTATTGGATGTTATTACTTTTACTTGAGTTTCTTTTATTCAAGGATTCCCTCTCTTCCTCTTCTTTATTGAATTTTATCGCCCCACTTTTATGTGAAAATAAGGTAATTTACCTTGGAGTGCTCATGAAAATGATCCTACAAGTGTATAGGTTATTATAATGTGTTTGTGAAGGTTTTTAACCACTAAGTGATGAAGTTATTTTGAATTCATTGATTGAATCCTTCCCGAGTTAATGAAATTGAACCCGTAAAAAAATAATTCATCTAATTCACCCCAAAAAATAACCTAGGATCAACTCATTATCTTAATTTGAATTCACTTAAGTCTATTAGTGTTCAATTAAACCAAACTAAAATCAACCCAAGTTTCCCACTTCATATCTAAAAAATCTTTAGAATGTGTGTGTCCAGAGTCAAATATTTAGCCCATTTCAAAGGAAGGTTTTCAAAGAAACCAACTCATAAACCTGGGTGGGAATCAAAATGGAAATCCAAATGAGGCAGTAGCAAACATGGGGAATGAATTAAATAAAACCATGAATGACTACCTTACATGTACTTGGACCAATTGCCCATCATTCATTAAAAACAATTACCTAGGAGATGCCAACTACATTTTTAAACCCCATGTCCTAAACCAGCTACCCACATTCCATGGAATGGAGTCTGAGATGTCATACATTCATGTTAAGGAGTTCAATGATATTGTAGAAACCATGTGTCCCCCACATCAACTAGAATATGCAAAGATGAGGCTATTTTGTTTTCATTAAATCATATAGCTAAAAATTGAATAAACAATTTGAGACCATCATCCATCGACTCTTGGGACCAACTACAAAGTGAATTCCACAAAAAATACTTTCCCCACCAAAAAAAATTTCTCTTAAAAATAGCATCACAAAAAAATTTAAAAAAGAGATAGAGTTATTCTACAAAACATGGGAGAGGTTCAAAGACGCTCTAAACGTGGTTCCACATATTGTTTTTTATATTCCTGAACAAGTGCGAATTTTAAATGAAGGGTTGGGTCCAAGGAACAAACATTTCATTGACATGATGTCTAATGGAACATTCAAAAACAAATCCCCAAATGATGCTTAGAAGTATCTAAAAATTCTTGCTGAACAAAATCAAACATGGGGAACATCACCGTACTATGAGAATCCACCCAAACCTGGTTGAATTTACACCCTTAGGGAGGAGGAAATATTTATGGTGAAACTTGTTTCACTCACTAGGAAGGTAGAAGAGATCGATCTTAGGAAGGTCCATGAAATTCAAACAGTTGACCCTATTTGTACAATTTGTGACAAACATGACCACAAGACTAAAAACTACAAAACTATCCATTACATTAAATATGAACTTCAAGGAGGACCACAAGAGGTGGTCAATGCTATGAAATTTCAGAATCCACAATACTAAAACACCTTAAATCCAAGGTACAATGACCATCTTGGAATCCATTGGAATGATATCCAACAACCTAGCCAGCCACAAGGACCATACCCCTACCCTCCCCAAAATTTTCAAAACCATAACTAGTTCCAACCACAACTAGTCCAATAACGACATCCTCCTGTACAATACCAGCAACCCATCCAGAAACCCATGATACAACCAATCCAATAACGAAAGTATCCTCTTGGGATAAACCAACCCGCACAAGACCCTACTCAATTTTTCCCTCTTCTAATCCGTGAGATGTTGTGTAAAAAATGAAGAAAATGGACATAGAAGTATCATTCCTTAAACATGAACTATAAACCCTTTTAACTGGGAAGGCATGCATGCATATTCATGCAGTCACATCCTCAACATTAAGGGTATATTCAAGTTGAAATCAAATAAATCATGAACAACTAAATACTGTGACAATTTTAAGAAGTGGGAAATCTATTGAGAAACCTTAATAAAATCATTCAAAAAACATCTGAATATTAAAACTCTAATGAAAATTCAGATGAACTACATGAAAAAACTGAAGAAACTAATAACAATGTGAAATATACAACCCTTCAAAAAACAATCCCACGATATGTACCATTTCCTCAATGCATGAGGGGGAAAATCAAGCCTGAATTGAGTAATACATTAAGGGAAATATTCTCAGAATTCATGATGAACATTCCACTCCTCGATGCCATTCAAACCATTCCTGCATACTCAAAATACCTTGAAGACCTTTGCTGATTTAAACAGGAATTCTCACGTAAGAACCAAGTCCTTTTGGCAACAAATTTTATCACAAAAATCCAAGGAACCCTTTCCCTAAAGATGAAAGACCTATGATGCCCTTAAATAATTGTTGAACTAAGAGAGGAAAATGTTGTCAATGCCTTGTGTGCCCTGGGAACTAGTGTGAATCTCATTCATTAGGCCATGTATTGTCAATTAGGGCACAAAGAACTATAACCCACTTCTGTCACTCTTTAACTTGATGATCACAGCATCAGTGTTACTAAGGAGATCTTAAAGGATGTTTTAGTGAAAGTTGAAAATTTCATTTACCCAGCTAACTTCATTTCCCTTGAAAATCACCCAAGATTAGTTACTATGGAGCAAACCCCCAGAACCCTTGGTCATCCATTCTTAGAATCAATCAACTCTGTCATCCGAGTATGAAAAGGGAACATGACAATAACTTTCAAGAAAATTATTATAGACTTGTACATCTACAATTCCATCTCTCAAATTGGGGATGATAAAGATATTCATGAGGTTAATTTTATTGGTAGTTTTGATAGAGAAATCTTGGAACATTATGAAATTACAGAAGGATGTTTAAGTCAAGAAGATATGGATTTTCTTTTTTCATATGAGGGAATTTTTCTCTTTGGATTGAATCTCTTCAAGATGGTTATATTGATGATTTTCTAGAATCACCAATCAGTGATACCATGGGTAAAATCCATAACATTAAGTCCATACCCATTCGTGACACTAATTTTTCTAATTTAATGGATTAAGATTCTATTCACAAGAAACCAATTATATCAGGAAATCTGAACAAAGAAACAGATTTCAATACAAAGCCTCATCATTTCATGTATAGTGATAACCAATATGATCTCAAATTTAATGAATTACCTTCATCACTCATATATTCATTCTTAGGGGACAATCGATCTTTTCATGTTCTCATTTCATCCTATCTTTAATACACTCAAGAGATGATTCTTTTGGATGTCCTAAGAATGCATAATAAAGAAATTGGATGAACCCTTTCTGATATTCTTGGGATTAGCCCACTCATTGGAACTCGTAGAATTGTTCTAAAATCTTAATCCAAACCATATCGTTATCCTCATCAGAGACTCGATCCCAATCATATAGATGTGGTAAGGAAAAACTTCCTAATATTTTAAATGTGGTTAACATCTACGCAATTGCTGAGAGTGAGTGGTAAGACCAATTCATGTTGTCTCAATGAAAGATGGAATCTCTATGATCACCAATGAGGATGGTGACATTCACCCCCAAGGGTCTGTAGTGGTTGGAGAGTCTGTACTAACTATAGGAAGATGAACTCTTATACCAAGAAAGACCATTTCTCGTTTCCCTTTATTGATCAAGTCCTCAAGCAAGTGGCGGGTCATCATTTCTATTACTTCCTAGATGGATTATCATTGTATAATCAAATAAATGTATCCTTATAGGATCAAGGAAAAACAACATTCACTTGTCTATTTGGTCCTTTTTCATTAAAGTGCATCCCCTTTGGGTTATGTAATTCTCCTAGTACCTTCCAGCAGTGCGTGATGGGAATATTATCGGACATGGTGGGGGTTTTTAGAGGTCTTCATGGATGACTTCTCCATCTTTGGGGATACTTTTCAGGATTCCATCTAAATGTTGAAAGGGTTTTATCGAGATGCGAGGATAATAATCTCATTCTAAATTGGGAAAAATTCCATTTCATGGTAAAGGAATGACTTGTTCTTGTCAATTTTTATCTGGTAGAGGGATTGAAGTTGATAAAGCTAAAGTTGATATCATTCTTCACCTTCCCTCTCCTAAAACTATTAAGGATGTGTCATCCTTCTTAGGACATGCTGGTTTCTATAGAAGGTTCATAAGGAATTTTGGTTCTATTTCTCGACCACTTAGTTATTTATTGGTGAAACATGCTTTATTTTTATGGATAGAATGCAATGAGGAATCATTATCTACACTCAAGTCGGCTCTTATCTCTCCACTTATCATGCAATCTCCAAATTGGAAGCTTACATTTGAACTCATGTATGATGCGAGTGACTTCATTGTTGGAGCAGTATTGGGTCAACGGTGTGAGAAAACTCCATGTGTCATTGATTATACAAGAAAATATTCAAATGATGCACAAATCTACTACACTTTAACTGAGAAAGAGATTCTTGTTGTTTTCATTTCCTTAGAGATATTCAGGTCTTATCTCCTAGGATAACCCATCACTGTCTTTACTAACCATTCATCCCTAAAATACATTATCCAAAAACAATATGCCAAGGATATTTTGATTAGGTGGGTACTTATTCTTCAAGAATTTGATATAACCATTAAGGATAAAAAGGTTGTTCAAATTGTTGTAGCTGATCACCTCCCTAGGATGGAATTCAAAGACAACTCACATCACATTTCTTTATTTGATTCATTTCCCGATGAGCGCCTCTATTCACTAAGTGATTGACCAGGGTATGCTGACATGGAAAACCATTTGGTGACAGGAGACATTACAAATAACCTAGTGACCAAAACTAAGAGGAAATTTATTTCTGATGTCAAACAATATGTGTTTGATGATCCTTACCTCCTTAAGTTCTATCCTGATGAAATCATTTGAAGATGTGTTCTTGAGTCTAAGAAACAGTCCATTCTAAAATTTTTTCCTGGAGAGGCATGTAGAGGACACTTTTACACAAATAAAACCACTGAAAAGGTCCTCCAATGTAGTTTTCATAATCCTAACCTCACTATGGATTCCTTCCAATTCTGAAAAATTTTCCCTCAGTGTCAACAATTAGGATCAACTACCTAAAGGAATCAAATTCCCCTCATAACCATTCTAGTCATTGAAATATTTGATTATTGTGGAATTGATTTCTTGGGACCCTTCCCAAACTCTAGGGGATACCTATAAATCTTCTTATCTGTTGATTATGTCTCAAAATGGGTTGAATCCATTCTCAGTAAGTCTAACGACCATCATGTTGTGATCTAATTTCTAAAAGAGTATATATTTTCTCGAGTTAGGTTTATTAGGGCTATAATTAGTGATCGAAGAGCCCATTTTTGCAACCGTCTATTCTCTTCGCTCATGTCTAAGTATGGGATTTATCATCAAGTTTCCTCTGCGTGCCATCCTCAAACCAATTGTCAATCTAAGTTAGAGAATAGTGAGATTAAAAAAATTATTGAAAAAATTGTGAATCCCTCTAGGAAATATTGGTCTGAGAAACTCTTGGATTCCCTTTGGGCATATCACATAGTATTAAAAATTATCCTAGGAATGTCACCATATAGGTTGGTTTATGAAAAATCATTCTATTTACATATTGAAATTGAGAATAAGGTATTTTTGGCAATCAAAAAAAAGAATTTTTGAATTTCTTTGGCTGAAGCAAAGTGGAAATTATATCTTAATGAACTTGAGGAACTTCGGGTGGAGGCTTATAAAAATTCAAGGGTAAATAATGCTAGAGTTCAAGCCTACCAATCCAGGAATATCAAAGTCATACATTTTGAACTAGGAAACTTTGTGTTATTCTATAGTTCAAAACTTAATTTAGACCCTAGAATGTTAAGGTCTAGATGGTCAGGTCCTTTCATAGTTCATCATGTGTACTCCCAAGCGGCAGTAGAGAATCAAGATCCCATTATTGGTAAAATTATCATGGTCAATGGTCATAGGTTAAAACAATTTATTGAATCATTAAATATATAAGAAAACACAGGTTGATTTCACTAAGGAAACCTATGAACCAGTAAAAACTTTATATGTTTAGGATTTATGTCAGGATAACGACGTTAAAAAAAGCATTACATGGGAGGAAACCCATGGTTTTAATGTTTACAATATTTTTTAATTATATTTGTTTTTAAAATAGGATTAATGAATCATTTTTTTATTAAAAAAATAGATTCTTGACCTGTTCTTCAATTACGAGTTTGGATAGGTATGAAAGGGGAGTGCCATATTCATCTGTGTAACATGGTGTGATCCTTGAGTAATACCTTACCTGGAAATTTAAAAGGAATACAATGTGTCATTAGTTTATTTTATTTTATATTTATGTGTTTGTAGGATAAATTAAAAATACAAAAAAAATTAAAAGTATAATAATAATAATAATAATAATAATAAATATAAAAGGACACGTCATAATTCATGGGTCAAACCTCATCACAATCGGTGAATCCATATGGAATCGAACTCGGGTCTGAAGGGAGACAGGGGCGCGTGCTTACCACTGACCTACATCTTATAGTGTTTCCTTATTCTATATATTATATATATATATTTATTATATGAATATATATATATGTATATATATTTGTTTTTTTCGTTTTTTCACTAGGGAACTATACAAGTGACATGGATATCAAAAGACTAAATAGGAGTATCAATAACTTCCACTTCAACCACCAGGTGACTTCATTCCATGATCATTGTATTTAAATTTCTTTTTTGAACTTCCCATATCTGCCTCTAAAGGTTCTCAATTTTCGTTTCATCAAATACTAAGGAAAATGTTATTTTATGTTGGGGGTGATGAAATAAAAAAAATTCTTTTGTTTAAAAAAAATGCTTTTGTGTGAAAAAAATGTGTGTAAATGGAAGGAAAAATACATTTAACTTTGATCATGATAATACAGATTGAAAACATTAAAATTAAATATCAAATAATTTATCATGACCTTATTCTGATTTTAATACATGTATAATTTCATGATCATAGATTTTTGAAAGTGTGGCTATCAAATGTGATATTTTGTCATCTATATTTTCATCCAAATTAAAAAAATATCACAATGTACATCCTTTGTATAGTGTGGTATTTGTTTGAGTTCATGGGGTCCCCCAAATAAGAATCATAGGTTTGGTGATAATTTTATTTTTTAATATATGTATTCAATAAAATCAAATAAAAAACAATAAATTTGAATGTATAGTAATGAAATGACATAATGAGTGGCTTTCGGCACTTGGAGATCTTGAATCCATAGTTTTCTTGCCCAATATTAGTAATTTTATCTCTATTTGTGGTAAATTGAATTTGTTTTTGACTGAGTTAACTCTATATTATTCCCGATTATGTGGGATTCACTTGGTGCCATGAGTTCTTTGATCTTTGGAGTCATCAGCAAAGTCTCACTACATGGAATGACTCTATTGAGTGCAATTTCAATTACCATGGAAAAATTGCAAAAAAACTAAAAAATGTTTATATATTCAATAAAAAAATTGATTACTAATATTAATATTGAAATGTGATTCCACCTAGTGCTTCCATCATTTCCCCCATGAATAAATATCAACCCCCATGTCTATTTTGATACACAACACATCCTCATACTTCATTAATATTGGATGAAGTATGGCGATGAATTTCAACAAATGAATGGGCTTGGGATTGGGATCCTTCAATTAAACTATCTTGTATTAAAATATTTTAATGGTTTTCATTGTTTTTTGGTATAAGGGTTTTTGGTGATCATTGTGTATTAAATTTGTTTTGGAAAACGGAATTCAAATTTCATATTTTTGAGATACATTTTGTTCATGACTAGAAAAACTAAAGTTCGGGGTGTGATTAGCCACTGGAATTGGGTAATATTCGTTGTTAATATTTATAATATTCATGATATTAATTATTTATAAACAAAATTTTAGTAAATGTTACACTTTGAACATTATTTCACATTACGATTGTAATTCTTGGTTAAAGAGCACAATTACTTGGTCCTTTTTTGAACAACTCCTATAATAAAAATTGGTCTTGATTTTATTTTCAAATTTTATTTTTAGTTCACCCATGATATAATGAACAATTCATGATTTTGGATCACTTTATGATTCTCATTAGAAGACACCAAAGTTGGCCTTGAATCAACAACATTCTAGGCCAAGTAAACTGGACAATATACTAATAAAGATACTATAGTGGCCATGATCCACGCCCAATAATTTTGAAAATTGAACCAAATATTGGTGAAATCAATGGAAGCATTTCATCAAATAGTTACAAGATCTAATTCTGAGATTTAAATGGGGTTTCATCCGGCCCAAGTTAAAGATAAAATTCTGGGCCAGATTCTGTGCCCAGAAAAACATCCCACCAATTTAACCATATCTTGAAAACCATAAAGTATTTTGGGCTGACCTGTTACATGCTATTAGTGGACATCTTTATCTGCATTTTGGTTTTCTTTTTCCAACCAAATTTTGGCCATCTAAATGCTAATTTGAACACATATGTCGAGTCATGCAAGTTGGCTCAGATTGATTGTCAACGGTGGAAAAATCAACTCTCCCTTAACTTTTCCCCCACTTATGGCCTACCCAAATTAATTTAGGAGACTTTTACCATTCTAGGATCAACCCAAGGATTCAAAAAGTCTTTTTTAAGGCAGTGGTGGTGGATTATTTGGGCATCTTTGAGATTTGTTTTCATTTTAATGTTATTATGTCGATTTGGCTACATAACATTCTTCTTTCTCATGTAAGTAGTTCGAATCACCTTAGTTATTAATAAAATTTATTTGTTTCTACTTATTATGTTTTTATATATATAAAATTAATACTATTGTTTTAAGTTGTGAATTTATTCACACCATAACGTTTGATATTCTTCACACAACGGTGGAGTGATCGTTATTTGGTTGTTTTTACTTCTTTTGTTTCACCCTCATAAGTCTACTTCCTGCTTCCGTTGAGAACATGTCATCAATGGAGGGTAAATAATTTATTGGTTGATCCAATGGAGTATCAGGGGGCTGTAATTAATGTTATTTCTCAATCTCTAAATGTTATTTACTTCTATTATTTGATTTTCTTTTATTCAAGGATTTCCTCTCTTCCTCTTCCTTATTAAATTTTACCGCCCCACTTTTATGTGCTAATAAGATCCTTTACCTTGGAGTGCTCATGAAAATGATCCTATAAGTGTATATTTTATTATCATGTGTTTTTAAAGGTGTTTAACCAGTAAGTGATGAGGTTATTTTGAATTCATTGATGTAATCCCTCTCGAGTTATTAAAATTGAACCCGTAAAAAACAATTAATCCAATCCACCCCTAGCGATAACCTAGCATCAACTCATTATCTAAATTTGAATTCACATAATTATATTATTTATCACTTAAACCCAACTAAAATCATCCTAGGTTGGCCACTTCATATCCAAAAACAACTCTTAGAATGTACGTCTCTGTAGGTTACTTCTTAGGTCTGTGAGGATTAGACAACCCAAGCTAAATTATAGGCGACTCCTTAACCCTAAAAACTTGGGTGAATTTGTGCGAGACCAGTGAGCTTGTGCCTATGGGTAATTTTTCCCATTGCATTATCTCATTATATACTTTTTTTACATCTTCATAAATTATGTTTGGATTCCAAATTCAGTATCTTTGGAATTTTTTTTCAAAATTTTGATTCTTTAAAGTATCCCACATGAAAAATGTTTTTATTTAAATTTTCATTTTATTAAAATTATTATTAGCATTTTATGTTAGAGAAAACATTCATGAATTTTACCTTTGAATGTTTAGAACATGGAATCCTTTAGTGGTGGCATCCTACTAGGATTTATCTCACACCCTACTTACACCTTTGGGTGTAAGTAGACTTGGTTATTTTTGTCGTAGGTTTGGGTACAACCTTTTGTGCCAATGGTTTAGTTTTTTAGAAGTCCTTCATGATTTAGTGTTGTAAAGATGGATTTAGGGTGGTGCCTCTTTCTATGAGGAGGTCTTCGGATGTCCATTTTTGGTTTCTTCATTTTTTATAGTATTGGAGAATTGTTTAAAATTAGGTAATTCAATTCTAAATTTTTGTTTAAGATGGTTAGTTTTGACAAATATAGATTTGTTATATTATATTTGTTTGTTGTATTATGTTTATAAACTCATGTAAATCATTCCCAAATTACATTTTATGATACCTGTGAACTTTTTCTAGCATGTGGGGATTGGGAACACCCTTCGGTTTTTGTCGCGGTTTGGGATTGGTGCTAGTTTTGATGGAGACCAGATTCAGTTCATGGATAAATGGTATCAGAGGAGGTTAGGTTCACTTTTTGGGTCATGTTATGTGGGGAATAGTCAGGATAGTCTAGAGTTATGATTATAGGGGCTTGAAATTAAAATTAATAGTAGGGTCCATGGCCACCACACCTCGTGAAATGATTTAACTCTCTAGGGGAAGTCATGTTTTATTTGAGTCATTCGGTTTTCTTAGATTGATGACGATTAGGGTAATGAAAAGAGAGTTGGGTTATTGGTCTCAGAAAGCTCACAGGTTTTGGAAATCTATGTGGATATGGGGTTATTTACCAAGAAAACTCATTCTGAGGGTGAATTAATTGTCCTATGGCCGCCATCCATATTTCCAATTAACCCACTGAAACTAGTTTCCTCTCACATTTTCTTGTGTCTCTTCATGTTGAAATATTGGGAAAAGGTTTTAAAGAGAAAAATGGAATGGTTTTACTAAGAGTAAAGTTTTTGTGAAATTATTTTCTAATATGGAGGGAAGGGATTTATTTGTGAAATGGTGGAACTGAATTTTTTGAATTGTTTTTGAAATGGAAAATGATGTAATTAAAGTCTTTTGAAAGTATAAATTACGTCAAAGTGGAATTCGAAAAATCGGTTTTAAATTGAACTTTTTGAATTATTGAAAACGTTTTTCGAATTGAATAATGTGTTTTTGAGTTTTTGTGTTGAGTTTAGAAGTAGATTTTTGATTTCGTAACTGGTTAAAAATTGAAATGTTTTATTAATCATTGGTACCATGTTTTAAATAAGAAGAGATGAGTTTTTCAATGAACGATTGTTGACCAAATGGTGTTCTTCATAAAACTGAAAGTGTTTTTAATGGGGTTGAGGTGTTTTTAAATTAATTTGAATAGCTTGAAAGTGAGTCTTAATTTGAATGATTTTGCCTTTATGAAATGTTTTTTAAGATGTAAATTGGGTTGGATTTCGTGGTTAGAGGTCTTGAGAAAAATGAAGTTTTGGTTCACTGTTTTGGTTTTGAAAAGTGGAAAGAAATTTTGTTTTAACATTTGGTATTTCATTGAGAAACAACATTCATGGGTTTATATGGAATTATTGATGGTTAGTGGCATGAATGGATGAGTGTTAGGATGGATATGGGGTGGGTGGTTGGTATATCACGGAAACATGCTGGTGTGAGGCCCATGGGGTACAATTGGTGGATACGCTAACCACCGAACCATTTATTTTCAAGGATATGATTTTAATGAAAAACAAGATACCTTTATGACTAGTTTGGGATGGTGTGTCTTATGTTTTTTTGGAAATTTTTTTGTTGTGGTTTGTTTTGAGTCCAAGAACCCCTCTTATTTGAATGGTTTTTTAGGGTTTTTTTTCTTTGCAAAGTTGGGTTAAAGTATTGGTAAGTGGTATCCCTATGATAAATGTTTCGGGATGCCTTTTTGGTGGTTCCCTTCATGTGTTTAGATCTGGTTTGTGGTATGTATTGACCGATGGACCCGCTTGGTTGGGTCATTGGGTTCTATCATTCGCTAAGTTACACCCCACCAAGAGTTAAAACATGATAAAAGTGCATCCCATATTGTTTCATCATTTTAAGATCCAATAGTTGATCATTATAAGGAATACTTTTCCCTATCATTGGATAATGATTTTACCCCCATTTATTTTATTTTTTGGACCCTCTTGTAGTAGGAGAGTTCTCAAGAAAGGTTGAAAGAGACATTATCTTCTTATGTCTCATGATTCGTTGAATGTGGAAGTAATCTAGGGTTGTTATTTTGGATGGTGTCTAAGAGGGCCTCTGGGTCCTTCATAGGATCTTCAAATAAGGGGTTGACATTAAACCAGTAGTATGGGAAATCTGTTAATGAGAGGCTGTTATGGATAGTTTTTGGAATTTTGTGTTTTTTGGGAACCTGGTATAAGGTCCAGCTACATTTATTGTTTCTATCAGTAGCAATAGTCGTGTTCAGTGATTCCTTGTGATGTCATGTGCTCATTTGACTATAACGGAGACATTTTAAAATATTTTTTATGTCATATGTGTGTCTCATTTTGGGAAACCTCAATATACTTTGTTTAGGGGGAGGTGTTTCTATATATCCTTTTCTCTTTCTGTTTCTCATGCAAAGAAACAAGGGTTTATGTGTGTGCATCTTATAAGAACTTGTTTCAGTGAAATGTCAGGTTAGGGTAATGTGAGTTTAGAATATTTTATTTCATGGTGAACCCATCTGAGATCAGTTTAAAGTATTTATGGAGCTTAAAGAAGAATTTTTGTTTGGGGGTTTCCAAAGCCTAACTATAAGGCTGATGATCCACTATCATTTGAGCTCTATCCATAGGTCTCAGAGTGAATCTGGCGCATAGCTATGGGGAAATACCAGTGTCATTAAAACCTGTGTAAAATCTTCTATCCTCAGTATGAAATATGGGAATAGTTAAACCACTAGTTTTGACATCTTTATTTTTTTGTTCTCATTCGATGGAAAGAGGTGGGAGGACCTCATGTCCATGTTATTGCCCAATTTCATTCCCTTCCCCTTTGGTTTGTAGAGTGTTTTTTGAAATTTTGTTGAAATTTGGGTAGATAGGTTGCACACATGGTTTGCAAACATCTAGTAGTAACCATTCCACAAAAAAAACCATGTTGGTAGAAGGATCCACACGGTTAGCGCATGGTTTCACAAACTCTGCAGACTAACCATGTGGTCATGCCAACTCTTTAAATTTAGGGGGCTTTTCATGCCATACAATGTGGGTCGGTTAAGAAGGTTGGTTCTTATAGTGGGGAGACCCAGTATCAGTGTCATGTATTTTCTTTTGGAAAAGTCTAATTAAGGTCTTTCTCTTATATCAGGGAGTCTGTTCAGGCCTCCCCCTATTACTGTCCTGATTCTATCCTAGGAAAAATTGAGTTTCCCCTTATGGTGGGGAGTCTGTTTGTATCTCCCCATATCAGAAGCTTGGTTTTGTTCCTAGTGTTGGTCTAGTAGTAGGTAGTCTCTTTTGGTGTTATTTAAATGCCAAATTTCTCCTTGAGTAAACGTTGGGATTTGAGTGTGCCCAACAGTTTTGTTGAAGTAAGACAATGGTTACCTCGTTCGATTTCATTATTCATTCCATGTAAGTTTCCTGAGTATTATTTGGATAGTGTTTAAGGAGTTTTATTTTTGGATAAAGTCCAAATATGTTTTATAGTTTTAGGAAAGTAGTGTATGTTTTGGTTTGTGAGAGTATTCATTCCTTAATTCTTCACTGGAGCTATTTTGGCCTTTAGGGGAGAAACATAGAAAAGCAGTACATCATGGTTTATTGGTTGGGTTTGGATTTTTCTTTTGGCCTTGTTGAGGCTTTTTGAGGGTGTAAATCTTTGTGGTTGTGAGAATTTTCACACCCGGATATTCAATTTCATGCTTTGTTTCAAATCCTCTTTTGTTTCTTAACTTTATGTTGGTTTTGGGGTGTTACAGGTTTAAATTATGGTGACTATTTTGTTATTAATCTATGACCCTAGTCTTGGAGGCATTTTTTGGTACTCGGACTCCTCTTCTATTAACGGGACGGTATGAGGATGAGGTTTCTTGGAGATGAAATAGTGACACTCCTAGTGACACCTCTTGTAGGGTATGTTGTGGAGGTGGATTGTACCCTTGAGTTGTATGAGTTTTTGGGATGAAAAGAGTTATTTTTTTTAAATTTAATCCCCTATACTTGGCCCATCATTCCCCCTAGGTTTCCCTATTGGAACCCCCCCCCCCCAAACAATTGGAGGAGAATGGATGATTTTTGGGTGGTCGGAATAGGCCGCACTGTTTCGCCGCACAGTTTACTAAACGGTGCCCCCAAACCTTGTAGGGTGTCCATCTCATGAAAAATAATCTTGAACTTCTAATTCCTCCCTCTCAGAAATAAACTAAATGCTCCCAATTCTTCCCTGATTGGACCCTAGAATCCATGGGAGGCCTCCAAGCTCTTTCAAGCTCCCATGGAACCCATATTTGATTGTGGTTTTGTGAGGAAACTCCATGATTTATTCAAGTAAGTGTTAATCTCTTATTTTTCTCCCTTCTCCTTAGGGTTTCCTCCATCATCTTGAAGTTATAAAATGTCCAGAAGTTAGGTTTCTAACCTAGGGTTTGATTTAGGGTATTTTTGGTCAAATACTGTTGTTTAAGGATTGATTTCACTCCCTCATGGTGCGACAGTGGTGCGGTTGAAGTTCCTCAAAACGAATTGGGGGTCTTGACTCAAAATGAAGTTGGATCCCTGTGTAGGAATTTCTTGATGAGATAGCATGATTGATTAATTTATTTTTAATTTTGCTTATATTTTTTTTCATTGTGAAAAAACAATTTTTTATGGATCTTGTTGATTGGATAATTATATATTTTCCACTTTTTCATGAAATTGGGTTTTTTCCATGTGTAACACTTGGGGTGATATTTGGGTTTATTTTATAACTTATTAAAGTTGATTACGAAATGTTATTTGGGATTCAAATTCTTATTTTTTTGGGTGTTGGGGTGATTTTGGTTCTAAAAGATGTTTTTGAATGGGTTTTATGTGAAAACCGTTGTTATACTTCTTGAAAGTGTTTTTTGAAAATTGTAAATGGGTTATTGAGTTACACAAAGTGTTCAAAGGAAGTTTAAGTAATGTTCGGGTGGGTGAATGTTTTCAAAATGGTCTACATTGTTTTGAAAGGGTTGTTATGTGATTTTTACCATCTTGTAAACGTTTTATAAAATTTCTTAAAGGATTTATCATATTGTGAAGGAGATATGAATCATGTTGCAGGATGTTTTGGTGAGTGAGTTCACGTAATATGGGTTTTTGAAAGGTGATGTGGTGATTTAAGATGTCAAGAATTATTAGAATGTTTTTTAAATTTCTGAAATGTTTTATCAAACTGAAAGGATGGTTTGAAAAACATTTTTGGTCTATTTTGTGTGGGTATGATGTGAAAAATGAATTTTGTTTGTTAAAGGAGCTTTATGTGACATGTATGCAGGCTATTTGGTGTACGTGTGACTTGGAAGTAGAGTTTTCGTTTGAAAATTGTATTTCATTTCCTGCTGAAATTTTTTTAGCACAAGAGCGAAAACTTTAGTATCTAGGTGGGTGGACGTGTACTAGTATGCTAGTGACCCTTTGGGGTTTGGCCCTAGTTTAACGTAGCATGTTGAACGATTAAAAAACTAACTAAACTATAATGATGATTATTATGATGTTGTTGGGGGACCACTAGGTTATGGGTATGATCCCTACTAGTGGATCGTGTGCATGAGAACAGATATTTTGATGGTTACTTTCACAGTGATAAAAGGTTCCTGGGACCCACAGTGAGCTAGTGCCTAGGGGTTATTTTCCCATTTCTCATGCTCATTTGATACTTGATGTTTACTGTCAGGATACTGTATGTTTGGATAGAAAATTTAGTTGAATTGGTATTTTTTTGAAACTGTTGATTCTTTAAAGTATCCCACTGGAAAAAAATTATTTAAAGTTTCATTTCTTTAAAATTTTAGTTAGCATTACATGTTTATGAAAACTTGCAAGATTTTTGTCATTGAATGATTTTCACATATAATTCTTTAGTGCTGGAATCCTACTGGGATTTGTCTCACACCCTACATGAACTTTTGGGTGTAAGTATACTTGGTTATTTTTTCATAGGTTTGGGTATAGCCTTTTGTGCCAATGGTTATAGTTTTTAGTTGTCCTTCATGATGCAGTGTTATGAAGATGTCATGATGGTGGTCCCTCTTACCATGAGTAGGTTCTTGGGATGTCTATTTTGGGTTTCATCATTTGTTATAGTCTTTGATAATTATATTAAATTATATAATTCAATTCCCATTTTTTGTAAAAGACTGATTGATTTGGAAAATCCATATTTGTTACATTTTTTTATGTTTATTAAATCAGGTAAATCATTTCCAAATTTCATTTTATTGGAATCTGAATTTAGTCATACATATTTTGGAAATGGATTAAGGTTAAATATTTCTGGAATGAAAATTTTGTAATTGGCGTGTTTTTGGATAACTCATTCTAACTATTTTTGTTTTTGAAAATTTTTTAGGAAGTAATTTTTATCCATTTATATATCTTAAGATCTATTAATAGTTATTATTAATTATTCATGCATAAATATTTGGATATTCATTTCTTAGGGTAAGAGTTGAAGTGTATATTTATTTAAACACAACAAATGGATGTAATTGTGATTATGAAATACCAATATATCAAGTAATTAAATTTCCTTACATTTATCTATCGTAAAAGAATCCACCAACATTAGGAAAAGGATATTGAAAAAAATTATTATCATATTACCATCATATTCGATCAATCAAATGGTCTTTTGAATCAGCATATATTTATGGTTTTTATGACATTAAATTTTCATTAATAAATCCCTTTATTATGATCAATGATCTCTATCACTCTCTATAATTACTCATCCTTTTCATCCATGTTAATATCTTTATGTACCACTAGTGTTATGCTACTTGGAAACGTAGTTCTGTGTTATTTTATATGATCTTTGTACTTAAACTTATCCCTTATAAATAGGTTTTTTTGATAACCAATTTCAAAATATTGACTTCGAAAAAAGGTATTTTCATCATGTTAAACAATTAATCTATACAATCATGATTAAGTTGTAATGATGTAATTTATTTAAGGGGTGTATAATGCAACACTCTATGATTTTAAAAGAGGTACAACATCTTTGATAGCATATATGACATCCAACATCTATATTATAAGCTAATGTATCACAAAAAAACTTTATCATAAATTTATTTTTAAATAAATTTAATCTCTGTGATATCTTGTGATATACATAACACCAGGTTTGAATGAAAAATAATACCCCATTAAAATAATATTATTTAAACATGACCAATATAACATTGTCGTTTTGTTGTTGAGTTTGAATATTAAGCACAAAATTATGAAAATTATAAGTTTTAGACATGCATCTGATATATTAAATTGTTATTAATTAATTAAAAATAATATAATAATCATTTTAATGAAGAAGAAATTCCTTCTAAAAAACATTATTTTACTAAAAGAATGTTTAGTCACCCTCTGTATGCATAATTTAATATTAATTTCTACAAATTTTAGAGAAAAAAATTGTAAAAAAGAAACTTAGTTTTTTTAAATATACATTAAAAATCATATTGGGAAGAATTTTTTAAAATGAATGAAGATATTATTATTTTTTATTAATTGATAAAAATATTTTATTTGTTGAAAATTTCATTTTAGTTTTCATTATTTTGAAATTTAAATTATATATTAATTAGTTTTGAAGTAAAGAAAGTTAAATTATATTCTAATTTTTCTAAATTATGTCATTTTAATCTTTATAATATTTAATTACGATATTAATTTTTTTTAATGTTTTCAAGGATTTCATTGGAAGAAATGATTTCTCAACGCAGTTGTGGGTATAATGATAAATTAAATTCTGATTCTTTTGTGAATTAAATTTGGAAGAAGATATTCCATATTTAAAAAAAGAATATTCGATATTAGTTAATTTTTTCAATTTAATCTTTGGTCAAAATTATTAGTAAAAACAATAATAAATTAATTAATTGAATTATGTTTAAAACATGGTTTTTTGAATTACATGCAATGGTGTTAAAATTAATGTTCCTCGCATATTGAATTTTTAATTAATAAATTGAATTTATTATTTGAAATAAATAGAATCTTATTATATAATAAGTATAATTTTATTTTATTATTAATGTATAAATTATCTGGTTTGAAAATCCTAGTTACTATGGTGAAAACTAAAATAATTTGATTATCTAAACAAAATACTAAGGAATTACATACTAAAAACATGTTTTTTGTGGTGGAGGTATGGATGAACCATATAATCTATGAAATCCAAAATTTATTTATTTAGGTGGAACTTGTGGTGATAGTGATATTCAATTATTCAATAGCTTTTGGTATTTACAAAAATACCACTCCTCCCCTATTATAAATTAACACTCAAGACCCACACTTATTCACACCTCTCAATAATTTTTTTTAAAAATCCTACCAAAATATATCAAATAAATCCTTCTAAATATTATAGAGTTTTTTTATTCACAAAATACCAACACATGGGTTCTTAAAAAATATTTCTTGAGGAGGTCTCTCTATACGAAGGTAATTGTCTTCAATGAGCACATTTTTATTATTTATTCTTTTACAAAATTCAATTAAATATTAAAATTGAAATATAATAACACCATTATCTTAATTATAATGATATGTTATTATTTTTATTTAATAATATTTATCGATTTACACATCTATTAAGTGGGAAAATAAATCATCAATTGTGTGTACTACAGAGTATCACCTCATGAACTATTGTAACTTGTTTTCCATTAACACTACTAATTGTTGGATATAATTATAGATTTAGTGTAGATATATAATATTTACAACATAATTATAATAATCTATTTATAATATAATATATATATATATATATTCTTACTGTTCATTCAATTTAATCTATAATAACATCATCGATGTGTTTGGAGGACTACTACCTCACGAAGTGATGTAACTCATTTGTCACTAACACATTACATGTAATTAATAAGGAAAACATTAATGTGTATATTTGATATATAAGAAAATATAGTGTTTATTTAAAATTAATATATCATAAAAATCCATACCCTTTCACCCTATAAAGGGAATGCTATCACTGCTCATATGTGCGTTCGGCCTACCATCACCATGAAGCTATGTGAGTTATTTTCTATGTCAATTTTCCATGAATTGTTTTAATGTTGTATATAAGGAAATAAAATAATATTTATTAAATTAATATATTTTTGGATATAATAAAACTATATTATATGTAAATAACCAAAAAATTAATGAAAAAATATTAATGAGAAAACAAGGAAACAAACCCCAGAAACAATGAAAATAATGATATATTATTAACAAAAGGAAGAAAATATTTTATAACAGGATCATATATGGTATGATGTATATAATTATGTTTTTTTAAAATATTTATAAAAAACTGTATTTATTATATAGTAAGTTTGAATAAGAAATATTGAAATCAGACCCAAAGTAAGGGTTTATAGTCTCACTTTTTCTTCTGTGAGACATATGTCATGCTCACCCCCTATTCCTTTGTGAATTGTATGTATAAACCCTTCAGAATGTTTATATCCTGAATAAAATTATCTTAATATTATTTATGGTTTAATTTTAGTTTATTTATTTCATGGGTCTTATGAATCAATCTTTACAAAAGTGGTAAGGGTTTATCTGACAATCTCATCATTATTAAAGGTTGTTTATGTTTAAGTCTCCCTTAAGGGGAATTAATTGAGATTTATATCATAAAACCAATATATTTTCCTTAAATATATTTATTCATAATATTTTTATTGTAAAATTACCAATTTACTCTCTTAGTACCAAAAAATATTGTCAAAAGGTTTTTTAATAAAAGGAAAAAATATTTTTTTATGTCAAAAATGATTTTCTTCTAAATCAATGATTTATAAAAATATTATAAAAGTTTTTCTAACAACTAATAAGTGATTTTTTAATGATATTATTAAACATGATATTCATTTCACAAAATTTCTTAAATTTACCCTTCATGTCTTTTTCCAAACTAGTCTTATTTTTTCCATTACCAAAAAATGAGAAAATAATTTTTATTTTAATGTGTACAATATGAAAAAATTTTCCACATTCATTACCACTAAATATTTTTAAATATTAATTAAAAACTTTAATAAGTTATTTTCAAATAAATGTATTTGCAAAATATTTTGGGAAATTATAGTTTTAAAAATATCATCAATGTGAAAAGGTTTTTATTCTCAAAAAAGTTTTTGATGACATTTTCGTAGTATTTCCATTCATCAATGTCATCAACCCTTTATTGTACATATGATCCACTTCATACCTGTTTTACTGATACAATAAATATTATTTCTCTATATGTTTTATGAATAATTCTACAGGGGATGTAATATTTTTTTACGATTTACCACAATGCTCCAGATGGTTTATGATTATGTTTAATGATTAGTGTAAGTATTATCATTTTTTATGTTATATTTTAATTATAAATGTTAATGATGATTATGTTTCACGCATTTCATTTGATTAATGAATTATAATTATTACTTTATGGGTGTGGAATAGATTTATATATCCACTAGATACATCAGTAGGTCTCATGAGACAAATTAGTTGGCCAAAAAAAGGGGTTTTACACATAGTTTTAAACTACATTGTGAATGGTATTGAAATTTTGTTACAGATGTCAAAAATCATATATTCCGTCATTATTATATTAGTTATTCATGTATATGTGATTATTATATTATTTATGATAAGCATTGATATGTTTCCAGAAAATGTGATTATATATATGGTTTTATTTGACCATTTTTTATTTCTACCATATTTTGATCAAGTTATTATTTAAATGGTATGGGTATTTATTTATTTACATTAACATGTAGATAATGATCATTTATTCATGATATATTATATTGAACTAATACTTTTATAGATCATATGAACTCACCCTTTTCTTATGTTCTATTTTCGCTATGGTGATAAGAAATATTTTATTATTAATATGAAGGGATACACTATGGCGAAATAGGGAATTCCAAACGAAAAAACTATTTTTATTTCATGTGATCAATTTTAAAGTCAATTTCAAGTGGGTATATAGTTTACCTTTACTAATAAAATATTCAGTCTATTGGTGTGTGATTACTTTCATCTTTTGCAAATGTAATTATTCAACCACTGACTCTAGGATACTATGGTCAAGATCTTTTAAAAAACAATCTATTGTAACATAGCCATTGAAATGGTGTGTAGGAATAGGACCGACTACCATATGAAATTTATATGGATTTCAAATTAAAAAAATAAAATAATTTTTAAAAAATTATTATAATTGAATGTAAAAAATAATTTGATGTTAAAAGAAATGTTTTTTTGACAAATTTTATTTTCATTTAATTCAATTTATTTTTATCCAAATTAATTAAATTAGTCAATATTGGTGAATGATTTTAATATAATTAATATCGTATATATTTTCTAAATTTTTTAAACATTCATTTAAGAATGTTTCTATGAAAAAGATAAGTATAAGTCTAGTTTTATTCTTAACACCTGTGTTTTTAAAAAAAAGTTGGTTCATCGCATTTTTCCCACTTATCCTAAAACTATTTTTTCACTTTTATAATAATTATTTCAAAACTGAATATTATTTTTGAAATCATAATGTATGAATTATATTAGAGGGTATTTTTTATCCTTTTTTGAACGACTGGTTTTATTTTGAATAATTAAAAATACTAATATTCATTAAAAACTGCATTTTCATTTAAAGTATTTACAAACATAAATTATATTTTAAAAAAGATTAAGAGTAATTTTAGTTCAACAATATTATAATTAATTAAATTTATTTCATTATAGTCAATTTAATATAAGATTTTTATATATGAAAATTTTATTTTTATGAAAATTTCATCTTTGGAAACCCACTTTTTCAACACATCTATGTGTATTATTTAAAATTACATCCCACCACTTCTATGAATTTAATTTGATATAAAATAAAATATTTTTTGTCAAATTAGTTTATGTTATATAACGCATTAAAATTAATATTTCTTCAGAAATATTACTAAAAATTACAACAGTGAATGTTAAAACAAGGTTTTACACATCACATACACATGTGTTAAAATTAATATTAAACAGATATATAATATTTATTAAATAAATTTAATTTAATATTTTGACTAATCATGTAGAAGTAATAAAATATGGATCATTTTAATTTTATTATTAAATAGAAAATTACCTCGGTAAATAAAAGGAGACCAGTTATCATATTGGAAAATAAAATGGTAATAATAAGTAAACTAACAGATTAAGGAATGAAATGTCTAACATATGTGTATTTTTTGAGATTAATGTGTGGATTGAACATAGAATCCATCAAATCCTTTATTTTTCAATTTTTTGGCACAATTTATGAGTGTGAATTCCAAGTGTTTAATAGTTCTGCGTATATACAAACAATACCACACCTCCTAATTATATAAGTGGATACCCTCCCATCACTTATTATGAAATTCTAATCAATTTGGATTTACCAAAACATAATATAATATCCCCCAAAATTCCTTATTCATGTTATATAGATTTTATTTGTTACAAAAAACAATCCAAATGCCCTTAATAAGATATTCAAATGAGGTGTTTCTAAGTAAAGGAAATTTTCTTTACAAAACTCTTTCCTTTTAATAATTCACTTACCACATTCATAAAATTTTTAATAATTAAAATGTAATAAAAACAATATATTTCATATAATATTATTTTAATTCATCAATGGAATAAACTATATATGTTTCCTCTTTCATTAAGAGGAAAACAAATCGGTCGATTATGTGTATTGAAAACTACCACCTCGCAAACCGATGTGTCTCGTTTTCCATCCTAACATTCCATAACTATATATAATGATGAATTTAACATAGGTATATTATATTTTTGAAATAATTATACTTATAAAATTATAATATCATATTCACCTTATTACATTAAATTCTAAGGGAATACAATAACATCTCACCTTTGTGTGGTGGGTTGTCGCCTCATTAAACGATGTGATTTTTTATTCACATACCCTTTACATGGAAGGTAATAATGATAGTTTTAATGAAAATATTTGATATATGTTACATAATATTTATTCTAAAAAATAATATATTATTTACCTTTCTCTAATTTCATCCATCGATAAAATGGAATAATATTTATTTTTTTATATGGCCCAACGTCTCCTTGAATGGTGTAATTTATTTTTAATCTGTAATTTTAATTGAAGAATATAAATAAACATATAATAGATATATATTATATTTATATATTGTTTAAAATTTTCTATTTTAGGGAACTGTGATCAATATAATGGGACCAAAAATACCAAACCACAACATATATGAAAAATGAATCAGTTATTAAGCGAAATGTAATTTTAATAATGAAATTTTAATAAATGAGTAATAATAGTTCATTATTAAAACATATATGGTATTATACATATTATTATGGTTATTTGATAGACTTATAATAATTTAATATTTATTATTAAATAGTTTTGAACATGTATTATGGAATTCAATACATAATGTACGAGATTTCTAGTCTCTCTTTTATTTATCACAGACATATGTCTTATTCACCAATAATATCCTTTTTGTGGGGTATATAATTAAAATTTGAAATTGTATAACATTATTAACCATAGTTTATTGATATCTAATGTTTTAATTGTTTTTATTCTATAATTGTTCTTCATATTCGAATGATATCAAAGCGGTAAGGAATTTTGAACTCACTTTTATATATATAAGGAACATGTCACATACGCAACATGATTATTTTTGTATTATATATGTAATGCCAATGAATGTATTTTTCTATACCCCATGAAAAAAAATTTATATACATATACATATATGCTTATATCCTTCATGTGGATAACGATTCCAAATTTAACAAAGTTGTAAAATATTTATGTTAAAATCTCATTGTTTTTAGGATTGTTTATGATTATGATTCTAATGATGAAATCATATCATCTATATCTATAGAAAGTCGTTAATTTTCATATACATTGGTTATTCTAATAAAATACATGTTTTTATTTGAATTTTCATTGTTTATGAACTCAATATTCCAAAATAACATTTTTAAGTAAAATTTTAATTAATTAATCACATCAGTCAAAAACGCTTTTTTCTCCTATATCTATGTTTCCTAAAAATAATCAATAACATTTTACCATTTACAGTAAATTTTTAATGGAATTTACATGAATTATTTTACTTTCAAAAAACTATTAAAATGAATATTTTTTCATTTTTCGAATAAGGCATTTCTTAATTTTTACCAAAAATGTGAAAGGATTCTTTGATTTAACATATAAAACATGAATGAAATTGTATGACATCATCACTATTAAATTATTTTGGGTTCCTATAACTCATTTTGTAGGTTTTTACTTAACATTAAAAAAATAGATTTTAAAAAACTTATTTCAATTCAAAAGGATATTTTCTACATGGATGTTTTGATGGTAATTTCTAGAATTTATATTCATAAATTACTACAAAATTTTGTATTGGTTAATTTTTATGGGGATATGATCCCGTGGTAGAATCCTTACTCATTATTTGGATGGTTTATTTATTTGATTATGATGGTAATATTTTTATGAAACCTGACCATTTTTCAAGAGTTATGATGTTATGAATTGATGAAATTTTGTGAAATTAATTTCATTCCATGTGTTATTTAATGTGGAAATATTTATATTTCCCACTTTTTTTCATGGGTTGCGATATGATAAATGTTTTATTATATTTTGGGAAACAAATATTGATATATGAGATTTGGGACCTATATATTCTCTTAATAAATTGGTAGAAGATTAATATCTTATGAGATAATGATGAAGAAGAGGTAGATGTTATTAATCTACTATGGGACACATGTGATGATGCCTAATCCATAATATAATGGGAAACATATATTTTTTATTGATCCATTTTTATTTTATATACATGGATGATAACCGATAGATATAAAATGTTTTATATACTTATGATTGTTCTAAAATTTTCTGATATGAACTTCTGGTTCATGATTTATTTATGATGATTTTTTACTCTTTTGGTTCATGTATTTTGAAAGGGTAACATTTTATTTCATGGATTAATATTAAAATCCATGATACATTGGTTATGAAATTTTTATGTTGTATTATCATACTGATATTTTTATCTTATACTTTCATATTATCATTGATTGATGTCTTCCACATTTACCCTTACTAAGAATCTTAGTTCACCGTTTCTTATTTTTCCTTTCCCTTAGTTATGAAGATAGGCTTAAGTAGTGAATATCTATGAAGAGTAAAAAAGAAATGTTTATTTATGGTATATTATGAAGATGTTTCATCAAATAATAATACTTTTTAATAATTCCCCAAAGGCTCTAAACTGTTATGTTACTTTGGCATGTATTCGTTAATTGTATTGATTATTCATATTTTAGGATGTAATATATTTGTATGAAAATAATGGGTCATTATAGTTGGTATAAGTGGAATGGATTAGTTTGAGATTGAAAACTAGGATGATAAATCATTATTGATATCCCTATGTATATTCGTAAAGATATTTCTTGGGTTATGTCTAAGGATAATATTAAGGATAAGACTGATTGTAGAAAAATATCTTGGAATTTTGGTGAAAGATATAATGAGTGATGTACAAGAAATTACATCTAGGTATGGATACAATAAGTGGATGTGTATTTTACACATTTTTACCAAGGGTTAATAAAATAAAAAATGGTTCATTACATTGGACACAATCATCACTAGGCAGACAACAATGGGCCATTCTACAAACATGATTTGACACTATCGGAGGATATGTATTGGAAATTCACAATTTGTCTATAAACCAACATGAATGATTTATATAAATAATATTCATGAATGGTCTTGGTTAAACCTATAGAATGTTATATTGAAATTAATTAATAGAATTTTAGACATCTTATAAATTATTTTTCTATATTATTTATTTTCCTTGTCTTCGTATTATTTCTCACAATATGTTTTTCGGTTTTAGTCAATGGAAGGATACCGATGGAACTGAGTTAATATTGAATTTTATATACAATGTCTTAATGAGAGACCAAATTGGATGATGAGTGGTGTAAATGGTGTTGTGATTTATCATAATATGTTATTAATATATATAGTTAACAATCTTTACCTTAGCCAACTACCGGACTCACCAAGGAAGAGAAGGATATTGTTTGTTGAGAGCATAGGTCAGGGAGACCATAAAGGAAAGAATATTTTATTTCTTATGGTGATAGTGTGGGAAGAAGCACTCTATATAATGTCTCTAGGGAATGATAGGATTATTTAATATTAGATAGGATGAGAACAGAGTAACAAATTGTGAAGTAAAAGTGAAAACTTTAGTTAATGAAACATATACATATAATGTATTCCCTAAGGAATCATCAGTGGTTTAATGTTATATATAAAGAAAGTATATGTGTTATAAAAAATAATTTACTAGGCGAAGATGTTATGAAAATGATCAGAAATCTGGTATAAGTAATAGTTTATGTTATGATGAAGAGACTGTAAAATACATATGAAAGTAATGGTATTAATAAATAAGAATATAAATCTTAGTTAACGATTTGAGAATGAAGTGGGATGATTGAATTTTTTATAAATTGGAACTAAAGAATTATATAATATGAACTAAAAAACATATATGGATTTTTATATAGAAAAATTTCATTATGGGTTTTCAAGAATATGTTGAATGGTATTGAGGACCTAGAAAACGGATTTAATGGAATAGTTATATTTTATTGAAAACACATGATTAAGGTAAAGATAACCCTTAATATGTCCCTGATATTGAGATAATGGTGTTTTTTTGGGATGAAGATATGTTTGGTATGGACTTATTAAATTGGATAGTACTGATGACCATGAAAGTGGTTAATGATTTGATGGGAAAGTGTTTTATGTTATCATTGATTTATTTCACAAAATTTTTGGATTTATTGAATATACACAATGATATGTTGTTTTATTTATATAATGAGTAATATTGTAAGTCTTCATTTAGATTATTTGTAATTCTCATTATTACCATCTTTTTTTAGAATATTTGACCATGATATTCACATATAAGGCATGTGATAATAAATATCTACTTTCTTTTATTTTTTGGATTAATTTTAATTTTATTTTGGAAGATTTTAAAAAAAATATAAATTTTTTATTTATTGAAGGGTCATAAGGTTAAACATTTATGGAATGTTTTTTGTTTAACATTTGTTGTGGTTTTAGAGAGTAATATATTATTTTATAATATGAAGATTAATATATCTAGGATAATATGTGTTTACCAATATGGGTTTAATGATAACTTTAGGTAAGATGAATGATTTATCATTCTTTTATGGATATTTTGATCTGTTAGTGCTTTAGGAATGAAAAACTCATCATGAATACTAACTATTTGAAAGAAATGATTTCATTGTGGTGGAAATTTTTTAAATAATGAAATTATCCTTATCGAGTTAGTATTTTTTTCATTTTTTCATTGACTGGATGGTAAAACATTCTTGAATCATTAAGAATAGAATCTTGAAGTGAAAATGATATGCTTTTTTTATAAATCAATGTTGTATCCTCTCTTATTGAAAAAATAGTATAATGTTATTTCCTAAGTGGATATTCATTCCAAATATATGTTCTCACTTACCACTAATGTTATACTATTTGTAATCCTAATATCATGTTATTTCAATATGAACCTCATATTTACATTTTTCACTTATCAATATTATTTTTTACCAACATTTATATTATACGGGTTTTCTGCCAGTGAATTTTAAAATTTAAAACTCTTTATTAACAAGATCATATTTAGGATTATAAGAAATAATTTATTTTAAGAGGTTAGAATGTAACACAACAAGGCTTTATAATATTTTTAAATAAATTTAATTTCATTGATAACTTCTGTCACATTAAATACCATGTTTTAGCAAACTATAATATACTATTTTTATTTTTATTTAAACCAAATTGATAAAACCTAACTACTAAATTGGAAAGTTCTAATAGTAATAACTTAATCATAAAAATTATATGGTTTAAATATTAATAAAATACATATTTTTTAACCAATTTATTATAAATTATTTTAAAAAAAATTCTAAAGTAAAAGAAATGATTTTCTGAAGAAACTGCTTGTATACACACAAATTATTTTTTAAAATAAAATAAAATAATATATTTTGTAAAATAATTTTAATTAAAATTATATATTATATAATTAATAATTTTTTTATCATTCATCTAATATTTTTCCCTATAAATGAGATAAGATTAAATCTAGTTTTATGCTTAAAACTGTATTTTTTTAAATCGGTTTCATCTCATTTTGCGCACTTATTTTAAAACTATTTTTGGGCATTTTAATAAATTTTATTTGAAAAATATAATTACATTTTTTTTAATCAACATTTATAAATTATATTTGAGTTTTTAATAACATTTTTTTGAAATATAAATTATTCCATAAATATGGAAAATAATGATTTTTATTAAAAACAACATTGTAATTGAAGAATTTAAATACGTAAATTATATATTAAAGTGGTATAAAGTTAAATTTAGTTCAATTTTGTTTTAATTAATACAATTTAGTTCATTATAAATAATTTAATATAGAATCTTGTCAATATAAATTTTTATACTTTTTAAAAGTTTCTCTTTAGAAAACTTTTTTCATCTAATTTGTGAGTATTATTTTAAACTAAATATATCCAATTTTATGAAATTAATTTGATAAATTAAATAAAATATGTTTTTATAAATACTAATTTATAAAATAATTGAAGTTAAAATTAATTTTTTTATGTAAAAATAGTAAAAATAATAAAAATTCTTAATATTGTTAAGGTTAAAATGAGGTTTTGCGCGTCACATATGCATGTGTTGTAAAACAATTTCAAAATATATGGGATAATTATTAAAAAAATTACTTAATATTAATAATCATTTGGACGAAATTATATAAGAAGTCTAATTTTAATTTTATTGTTACAAGAAAAATTACCTATGTAAATAAGAAAAGGATAGTCTCCTATGAGAAAACAAAATTCATAAAAATGAGTAATCTTAGTGATTAAAGAAAATAATGTTTAAAAAAAATTTATATTAGGAAGAAAAGGATTTTATAAAACATTTTGTCCCTCCAATACTTAATTTATCTAATTATTCAGCACATGGAATGAAAGTGACTTCCCATTATTGAAATTTTTTGCGTACTTAAAAAAATTCACTCCTTTACAATCATAAAATAACCCTTATCCACTTAATTATTCACACCTAATATGAAATTTGTATTGACCAAAACCTATATAAATATTTCCAAAAAGTTGTTATACATGTTCTAAAGCTTCTAGTTTTCCAAAAATACAAATATTATGGTCCTAAATGAGTGATCCAGTGGAGTTTTTTCTATGAGTATGTAATTGTCTTCACTAAACTCTTTATTTTTAATTCTTCTCCTAAAACAATCATTAAAGTCGTAATATTTATAGTATAATAATGAAATTAAATAAAATATAATTCCATTTTATTATGTTTATGTCATAACCTAAATCAATCTCTTCTCCCATCAAGTGGGAAATGAAACTGTCGATCGCGTGTATGGCGGACTACCACCTCGTGAACCGGTCTATTTTTTTTCCATGACCACCTCTCATATATAGATATAATGATGGATTTAATTTTCATATATGATATTAATGACATAATTATTCTTCAATATTAATAGTATCATATACACCTCCTTACTTTTTATTCCATGGGAATATGATAATGTTGCTCATGTATACAACATACTACCACTTGGTGAAGCGATGTGATACATTATTCATATAAGATTTGCAGGGAATATTACAATATTATGTTTAATGAAACTATGTAATATATATGAAATAAAAATTAATTTTTGAATCTAATATTTTAATTGTTTTCTTTCATTTCATCCTTCAAAAATAGTAATAGTGTTCATATGTATGTACGACCTACCATCTCCAAGAACAGTTTATTTTATTTTATGTTTGAAACATTAATGGATTACTCTAAATACATATATAATAATTATTTATGATATTTATATAATTTTTAAAATTATATAGATGATTTAACCATGATCAATGTAAAAGGTCCAAAGATACAAAACTGGAAAATATATAAAAAATAAAGTGGTTATTCCCTTAAATGTGATTTTGAAAATTGTTACTAAACCGATAATAAAATTTCATAAGTATATAATATATTCTAATATAAGTATTATTTTTTCTATAATAGATTTATAACAAATTATATTTTTTATTCTGGATGTTCGAATGTGAACGAAGGATATAAAGACTTATAATAATATATTTATAGTCTCTCTTTTATTTTTGGGAGACATATGTCATATTCACTACACATTTATTTTGTGTGGTGTATATACTTAAAAAAATTTCAATTAATATCATTAATATAATTCGTCTAATGTTATTTAATGTCTCATTTAATGTTATTAACTAATAGTCCTCAATGTTCTAAAATTACCAAATCTGTAAAAGATTTAAGTCTCAATTTTATAATTGTGGGACACAAGCCTTATACACCACTTTCTTCATTTGTGGTGTGAATATATTATCCAAGAATTTATTTTATAATTATTATCATGAAAATAATGGTATAAAATTTCATATAAATTGTTCATTATTTTATGGTGTATATAATTAAATATTTTCCAAAGTGGTAAATGTTTTGTGTTTCAATCTAATTGTTTATCAGGATTGTTTGGGATTTAATTTTTGATGATGAAATATTATGATATATCTCTCCATTAATCCAATAATTGTATTAACCTCCGGTTTTTTCATTAAAATATTATTTTCCTTTCATTTTTATCCCTTTATAAAATCAATATTTAAAAATAAGTTTCTTAATAGAAAATTGAATTTTTTTCTCTCTTCGATCAAAAACACTTTTTCATCCATGACCATATTTCTAAAAAATTTATAGATAGCATTTTAACATTTTACAATCATTTTTTAATAAAATATATTCCCATGTTCTGATTTTTACAAAATTATTTAAAAAGAATCTTATTTTCATTTTCTAAATCAGGTAGTTTTGAATTTTAACAGAAAATGCGGAAAGAATATTTATTCTAACGTTTACAACATTGATATAATTTTTTAACACCATGACCCCTAATGTATATGAAGCATCAATTAAAAATTTCATGGTTATTTTTAGAAAAATTCATTTTCTTATCATTTATCAAATTTTTATATTTTAACGGAGTTATTTCATATGAAAATTATTTTTTCCTCAAAATTGTTTTGATTATATTCTATGAATTTCTATTAATCATTGATAGAAAACATTAGTGTTTCTTTTTTTGTAGTGATATGATAAAATGGTACCATATTTATTTTTATTTGGATACTTTATGTTCATGATTAAAAAATTATGCCATTTAAACTCATTCTTTTTCCATGGGTTATAATATTATGAATTGATGAAATGTTTATGAACCCCATTTCTTTCCAATGATTATGAAATGTAGAAATGTTTAATATACTCACTTATTTTTATTGGGTTATAATATGATCAGTGATTTATGATCTTGTGGAATATATATGTAAATAATTTTGTAACAACCCATGATTTCATAGTACGTTATTTTTCTTCAAAGTAATTCAATATCTTGCACTACACGCAACACCGAGTTCAACCACACCATGACTTACCAAACTAGCCGTTCAAAAGAGGTTATCAATAGTATTAACTATTTTTTGATCTTTATATAGTCATTATAAATTTATAATCCATATTATGACTTTCTTAGACATAATGAAAAAACAATTTATTTTTTTTAGATAAAATAAATATCTTTTAAAAAGTTCAATTTTACCGCCTTTTAATGGTGAACCCTTTTTTAATCCAATATTTGAAACTTTAATATATTCAATTTGAAAAAATAAACTTCTTCTTAAGAATCAGGACATAATAATTTAGTTTCAATAAATTTATTGTGTTTTTCTGATAACATTCATATTTCGTTGAATAGTGAAGAACGCTATATTTTAACTGAAAACAACTTTTTTTAATCACAATAATTTGTAGTGATAAATTATACATTATAATGGTTTAGAAGTATAAATAGATTATATTTTTACCATTTAATCCAATTTTATTCATTGGAAATAATTTCACTTTGAAATGGAACATAAACAAGTATTACTCTTTTGTTAGTTATTATTTCTTAAAAACACATTTTTTGGTTTTGACAATGGGAAGTAATTTTAAATTAATAAATTTGACTTCTATGTTTTGAATTTTGTAAAATAGAATTAATTTTTTAATTCAGAATATCAAAATTATCTTAGGGTGAAATTTTGGTATTTTTCTGAAAACTTTCAATTTTTGATGAATAGTGAAAAACACCAAGTTATAGTTCAAAACCAATTTTTTTTTTAAAATAATTAATTATTTTATTTAAATTTATTATAGGTAAAAATTGATACATTATACCTATATATATTCAATGTAATTCATTTGAGTCATTTTTAATAATATTATATATATATATATATAATTTTATTTTACTTGTCACCGTCTTTTACCCACCTTCTAATAGCATTTTAAAATTTAAATAAAACATTATATTACCAATTATGTGAGTTGAATTTCAAAAATCCGAGAGATACGGTTGATATCAGTAAGTACAATTTGTTTCAATAAGATGAAAATAATTTTTGGTGAATAGTAACTTTTTACTTTAATTTACCATGGTTAAAACTAAATAAGGTAATTAAGGGTAAAAATGATATTTTTATTTCCCTACGACATGTCCTAAATCTATTGGATAAGTTTAATTTGACCAAAAAACATAGGAATAAAATATGATCCTCTAGATCCACTTGGATTTGATTAGGACATTTATTATTATTTAATTCAAAGAAGAGTTAAATTTGTTAGATTCAATGATTAATAACTAAACCATTTATAATATAGAGTTACACATAAGAAAATTTTGACTAAAATATTCATTATAAATCTAAAATTATTTCCTATATAATGGTATTTTATTTATAATTTTTAGGCATTAAATAATTTAATTTATTTATGACACAATGATGCGGCTGTAATTTCTATATTAATGAAATATTCATATAATTGATATTATAAATACCCAAATAAATGTAATTTTATAATTTTTATGAATTACACTAATTTTATAGGTTAATTTCAAATTTTAGGGTTTATTAAATTATTTTATTTTGATGTAATTATTCTGTTATGAATTTCGAAAAAACATAATACCAAATAGTGTCAAAAGTGACATAAAAGATTTTTTAAAACAAGTATTATATTATTAAATGGTATTATATTCAAAAATATCTAAGAATATTCCAAGGGGATTAAATACTATTATATATTTCATGAATTAACCACTTTGGGTTCACTTGAAATTTGATAATAATTTTATTAGCCATATAATATAAGAATATAAAGAGACATGGTAAATGTCAAACTATTTAACTAGGAGTTGAATATAAAAGATAAGGTTAACATAGTCACCCAAACCTATATAAAACCTATTGCTTGAGGGTTTTTCAACCCATATCCACCTTATACTTTAAATAATTCATTTTGGAGTAATTATAAACCGAAAATGATTTTATTATAAAATAAAATGTTTAGTTTTTCATAAGGTGCACCTCACCCCTCTTATAAAAGGGAACTTCACCTACCCTCATATTCACACCTCCAAAGCCATTTGGTTTGGCCAGACCCTGCCCAAATAACCCCAAAAATATCCTACCTTTATCATAGAGGCCATACTTTAGTCATAAAGCCAACATAAGGAGCCCTTTTTATAAAATCAAAAGGAAGAACCCGAAGAAGAGGTAATGCTTTCACCACCCTCTTTCAAGTTTTCTCTTCTTCCATTTAAACATTATTTTTTATTACCATACCAAAATAATAAATCCAATACATTATATATATAATGTGATGTTATTATAAAAATTTCACTACCATATTAATTATTTTATACATCTTATGAATGATAATGTCACCATGTGTGCGTACTTACGGCTTACCATCTCCAAGCCATAGTGTAATTTTTTTATTAAACACATAGTTATTTGGATGGATATAATGATGATTAATATGTATATAAATAATGAAAATATCATGCTAATGTCTATATCAAACTAATATACCATCCAGTTCTAAAGCTTTAAGGAAATGTTATTGTCTCTCATGCATACATACAGATTACCGTCTCTACGACGCGATTATATTCATTTCCACGTTCACCATTCACAGGTTCGACTCCTCTTCCTAGAAGCTTGAAAATCGTGCTTTTCTAGGGCTGTTAGATTCGAGGCATTTTCAGATCCATTTCTCTTTCGAAGATGATTTAGTTTTTCCCTGGTCTTCTGCGCCGAGAGTGTTTGATGGGTTCAAGTTTTCCCTTTTTCGGTGGTCCTTTGAGTTTCATCTTCATCGTGATCCCTGACCACGGCGTTATGGGTTGAGCTTCCTGGACTTTCTTTAACTGTCAAAAATCTCTAAATTCTATGTGTTATTGGAAATCCGATTGGTCGTTTCCTATGTATGGACCTGCGAAGCCCTATTTCTTGCCATCCAGCTGCCCCGCAAATCTGCGTTGAATTCGACATTTCGAAACCACCGGTTGAATCTGTGTGCGTTGAGGGTGAGGGTGAGCTCCGATGTCACAAACGTGTGTTCTTTGAGTCTTGGACACCCTTCTGTATGAACTACTGCCGACTTAGTCTCTCGGTTACCCTATGTCGCCGCATTCCTCTCCATAGAGAGCACGAGACATTGCAACCTCCTGCTGATCATGTGTTTCACACCACATCAGAGTCATGTGGAGCGAAGGATGCTGATATTGATACACCTAGTGAAGAGGAAATCTTTGATGCACCAGGTGATTCTACTCCTGCTATGAGGAAGGAGTCCATTGGCGGTGTCAATCCATCGGTTAGAGAGGTTTTTGACAAATTGAAGCACGATCTCAATTACAGTGATCCTGCTGAGTTAGGCAGGTTGAAGGAGATCTCATATTCTGAATGTGGTAATAGGGCGTCAGGTAAGGGGAACGGTGATGTTGGCCTAAAGGAAGTCATCGTCATATCTCTAAGTAATTGATTTGCAGAGTCGGCTGATCTGGATTTCAATGCCGATGAAGCACAACACCCACTTTAGGATGAGATCGCAGCTGAAGATGATAAGTCTATTCGTGGTGATAATAAGGGAATGGGGGAGACTGCTGGGGACCCGGTGGTCCTAATATAGGAGGAATCAAATGAGGGATATGGTGGGCCACATAAGTGTGAACTTATGCATCTAATGAAAGATTTTCCTGAAACAGAAGCTGGCAAACTTTCTGAGGATGTGTTTAATGAGAATGCTACTTTGGAACAGCATGATGTTGAGAAGATATTCTTGGAGAGGCATGAATGCCTAGAGTCAGGCGGAACGAATCAGATCAATGAGGAGTATTCTTTGTCTTGAAACCTATAGATGGTAATAAGGAACAATCCTGGGTTACAGCCTCCTTGGTGCATGAGAGCTCTCAAATGGTGTATGAGGGGAAGGAGAACCAAGGATGTTGTCCAAAGGATCACATGAAGGAATAATATAGTGATATTCTCAGTAATTGGGTGAAAAGGAATTAAACTAATGGATCTTCCACCGCTCCACCAAAGAGGAAACCCAGAAAAGATCACTCCAACATGCTGAGGAACATTTCCATCGTGTCTTCTACAAAAAATGGAAAAGTGAAAGGCACGGGTCACATGAGGGGACGAAGTAGGCCCATTGAACCCTTGTCCCCAGTGCAGTTACGTCGAAGGGAGAAATATATACAAATGTTAAGTCAATACGCTCCATACTCTGAATGGGAGTCACGTGGATCCAGATGAGTTCTCAAAAGGTTGTAGTGGTGACATCTTTGATGTGTTCTGATATATGATGTTGTGAGGTATGTTGTTCTAATTTATTTTTCTTCTCTACACTCTGTACTTTCTATCATCTTTTATTAATATATTTCTGGGGGACTAGGCACTCGACCTAGTCCTGCGCTTTCCTTGTTATTTAAATCATTATCTAAATGATACGATCAACAATAACAAGTTAAAAAACTTATGATAAAGAAATCGATTATTACCCGAAATGTTAATTTAACATCTAAATAATTATTGAATGGGTAGTGTAATGTCACAAATGAATCATGTATGATATAATAAAAATTAATATGGCTCTGTTATAAATTAATAACATACTATGGTCATTATACAAGAGGTTAAATGTACCCTCGACCAAAGGAATGTGGAAGGTAAGGGTTAATTTTACAATCTCTTTATTATCTGAGGTTGTTTTTACGTAAGTATATACTGGGAGATATTTATTATCCACGTCCATGTTTCATGAAAGATTTTTAAAATTTATTATTTTAAGGTACTTTTTACAAAAACATCATTTTAAATGTTTGAAATATTTATTCCTCTAAATCATTCTCATTAATGTCCATGTTTTCTAAATGTTTTTTAAGGATTTATCTATATGGACATGAATGTTTTTAAAATTTTAATTCCTTTAAAAAGTTTCAATGTGGTATCTGAAACATTTATTCACAAATTTATTTAAATTTCTTCCTTTATAAATTTTGTGACATTAAAATGTTTTCATGAAAAGGGATATTTCTCTCAAAGAGTTTTACAAATCATTTTCATCTATGTCAACATACTTTAATGGATTTTAAACTTGTTTTAAGTTGATTTATTATGATACAAATATTATAAATTGTATTGATGGTTTTTTGATATGTTTGAATGTGGATGTGTTATTTTTATACCATTCATGGTTTATGGATATAGTATTTTACAGTTTGTATGCTAGTTTTAATACAAATTTTTATGCTATGTTTAATCCTTTTAATATGAGGAATGCATTGGAATTATTAAGTTATAGGTGGAGCCCGCTATAGCTGCTCGATGCATCTGTAGGACTCATGTGACAAACTAGTTTCTTTTCACAAGGCCATGAAAAAAATTTATTTTTAGTCTTGGCACAAGGCCTTGAATATGAGGTTATGAAAGTCAGGCATTATGCATTCCATCGGTATAAATGTGGATATTGATATTTCATGTGATTATTCAACTAGTAAAATACCCATTTCAGTAAGTAAAAGGAATTATTTTGATTTATATTTTCCATATTATGTTTAAATTTTTGTTGAAAATGCTTTTTGATTAGTATTATACATTTCCTTAAATGTTTATGATTATTTATGAATGTTTCCACAATATTTTTATCCTTACGGAGCATTTGAGCTCACCCCTTTCTTTTGTTTTTTTCCTAAGATCCTAAGAAATGTTTTATGTTTGAGATGGAGGGATAAGATAAGAAAACAATAAAATTCTCAAAGGATTTTTTTTGTGTTGTATTTTAGAAAGTGTAATGTAACATTAATGCGTGTAATCGATTTTCCAAGATTTCTAAATTGATCAGTCTTTCGGGACTTGATTCCTTGTAATCAAGCTAACATATTAAAATAATTCACCGAATCTGGTAATCTAGGGTCTTTGCGATACAATTGGTATCATAGGGGGTTTAGCAATAACCTTGTAAACTAGATTTAGATAATCTCTGATTAGAGCACAATACCATAAGATATACTTTGAGGATTAGTAAAGAAGAACTTTCTAGAGTTTTGGTAATGTATAGATTTTGTGAGTTTTCCATGCAATATATCCTTGTCTGGATACAAGCAGGTAGAGGTGGCTCTGGCACAAATGTACTTAGGGGTAAAACCCAACAATCCTGCTTTGAGCTACAGTCAAATGATAAATGGTTCATGAAAACGGGCCTTGCTTCACTCTTGGTTAAGACACTCTCGAGGGATATGCATAGGATAATTCACATTTTCATTACAATCCATTATGAATGATTTAAAAGTAAGTACTTTCTCAGAGAAAACATTTTTATGATTATGGATTATATCCATAAAATTTTCAATTTATGATATGTATTTTACAAGTTTAGAATTATGAATTGTGATGAATAAACTGGCCTAGTGTATTCCATTTGTTAAGAAACAGCGCCTAGTATAAGGAATGAGAACTCCAACAATACGTATGATCCAAAAAGTAAAAACAGATCATATCTTTCCTAGTATTAAGACAACATTTATAAGGGAAATAGTCTCCCACTTATTTTCAACATATGATGAAATAATATAAAGTTTTAATATGATATGTAAACAATTCTCTGAGTCTTATGGATTTGAAGTGAAGCAAGAGAAGAAAAGGATGGTAGAAAGGAAGATAGATAAAGGAAATAAGGGAAAAAATGATTTTTCTCATACATGATAACTGTGGAAAGAATCACCTTGGTAAATGATTGAAGGCAGTAAGAGTTTTTTATAAGTGTGGAGAAAATGGACACCATGTACATAATTGAAAAGGTAAGAAAACGGTTTCAAATGTATAGTGCTTCATCTACAAGGAGTACAGACACAACGTGAATCAATGTTCAAATCATCAAAGTATACCCCAAATGATGCTATTGGATAATAATTAAGTTATGATACTATTGATGGTAAAGAGGAATTATTTATAGCTCTTATGTTGTTATTAAAGTATTGTGTCATTTGAGTATTTTATTAATAATGTACATGTTATAAGAAATATAAAGTATATAAGGATTGTACTGTAGTACTATTTCATTAAGGACTTTAGATTGTGTGGAACCAAGAAAAGTGAATCAATAGAAAGTTAAACTTTTTTGAAAATACATGGTTTAAGGAAAGAAAAAACTTTAATATGGTCTTGATACTGAGGTATTGATTTTGGAATAAGAGATTATTGATTTTTATAAATTATATTGGATATTATTGACTACCTTGAAACTAGTTAATGATTTGTATATTCTATCATTGATGGAGTTTACAAAATATTTTGATATAAGGAGTATATCCATTATTATATAAGGAATAAGGGATCATGAATGTAATAAATAAGGCTTTGTGGTAATTCAGGGTGGTACTATGTTTTAAATGAATAATTGATGAAGGTATTCACATGTTATTACGTGGCAAAAATAATCATCATTATATTTACCTTCTTTATAAATTTTTTACAGCGATTTTGAATAGAAGTATTTTTTATAATTCTAAAGGATGGAATTGATTATGTATGACATTGGATACTATTGTTAAGGTTAAATAATTTCTCAAGATTATTTTTGGATTGTCATAAAATGAACAACCTCAAGGTCGGGTGACAACCAGTCACGTCCGGCAAGGCCGTGAGAGTTGAACCCGCAACCGAAGAGCCACATGGGTGAATCACCTACCACTGGCCTATGTGATGCTCTGGATTGTATAATATAGTTTTTTGTCTAATAGATAAATTATAAATTCAATTTTTTGGTAACCCTATACGATTAGGATAAATAGAATATTTTTTATTTCTATTATCTTTTGGGGTGAAAGATGAGTGTGTGGAAGGAATTAGTTGACGTATGAAGCTCTACTTGACAAGTATATGTATATATATATATATCTCTCTCTTATTCATTGAAGAAAATAATTCTAAAACAGTATGTAAGGGATCTTAAAACTATAAATGTTTTATCCCAATACCTTATGTTATGTTGAACCGATGATATTTTAAATCAATATAGGTTGATGGCTTCAAGACCCTCAATTCTACAATTGTTTGTGACTGATGAACTCAATCACTACCTATAAATATTTAGAATTTTCCTCCAACTATGTGTCTATAATTTCCACCAATTTTCTTCTAATCGATATCATAATTTGGCGGGGACTCTTTCATTCCCCTTTTCCACTTATTAGGACTATATTTTATTAACCCAATTTCAGATGTGGGTTTTCCAACAAAGGTATTTTATATTTTCAACCATTTGGTTTAGAATAACAATTTAAAATTGTGAGGATGCAATTTATTTAAGGATGGAATAATGTAACACCCAATGATTTTATAGTACGTTATTTCTTCAAAGTAATTCAATAACTAGCACTACACGCAACACCAAGTTCAAGCGCACCACGACATACCAAACTATTCATTAGAAAAAGGTTATGAATTGTATTAACTAAATTTCGAACTTTATATATTCCTTATAATTTTAAAATTCATATTATGAGTTTCTTAGATGTAATTAAAAAACAAATTCATTTTTTCAGATAAAAGAAATATTTTTTAAAAAATGCAATTTTATCACCTTTTAATGGAAACCCCTTTTTAAATACAATATTTGAAACTTTTATATATTTAATTTGATAAATTAATCTTCTTATTTAGAATAGAGACATAATAATTTAGTTTCAGAAAAATTTTGGTGTTTTTCTGATAACATTCATATTTTGGTGAGTAGTGAAAAATACTATATTTTATATGAAAACAACTTTTTAAAATCAAAATAATTACTAGTGTTAAATTATAAATTTTAATGGTTTTCAAGTATAAATAGGTTATATTTTTACCATTTAATCCTATGTTATTCATTGGAAATAATTTCACTTTAAAATTGAACATAAACAAGTATCAATCTTTTCTTAGTTATTTTTTCTTAAAAACACTCTTTTTGGTTTTCACAACAAGAATTAATTTTAAATTAATAAATGCAACTTATATGTTTTTAATTTCGTAAAATATACTTAATTTTTGAATTTAGAAGATCAAAATTAGCTTACTGTGAAATTTTGGTATTTTTCTGAAAACTTTTAATTTTGGATAAATAGTAAAAAACACGGAGTTATAGTTTAAAACAGAATTTTTGTTTAAATAATTAATTATTTTATTTAAGTTTATTTTAGATAAAAATAAATAAATAATACATATATATGTTCAATTAAATTCATTGGAGTCATTTTTTAATAATATTAGATATATAAAATTTTATTGAACTTTTCATTGACTTTTACCCACCTCCTAAGAGCATTGAACAATTTACATAAAACATAATTTTACGGCTTCTGTGAGTTGAATTTAAAAATTCTGAGAGACATGTATGATATCATTAAGTAAAATTGGGTTCAAGAAGATGAAAATAATTTTTTTGAATAGTAACTTTTTACTTTTATTTACCACTATTAAAAGTAAATAGGGTAATTAAGGGTAAAAATGATATTAGTAATAACCTAAAACATGCCCTAATTATATTGGATAAGTGTAATTTGACCAAATAAACCTTATGAATAAAATATGATCCTTTAGGTCCACTTGGATTAGATTAGGACATTTATTATTATTTAATAAAAGAAGCGTTAAAAGTGTTAAATTCAATGTTTAATAACTAATTAATTTTTAATATAGGGATAATGATAAGATAAATTTGACTGTAAATATTCATTAGAAATATAAAAAGACTTAATACATAATGGTTTTTTATTTATATTTTTTATACATTAAATAATTAAATTTATTAATGACATAATGATGATGCAGTAAATACCTTATTAATGAAATATTAAAATAATTGGTATTATAAATACCCAAATAAATATAATTTGAGACTTTTTATGAATTCCACTAATTTTTTAGTTTAATATGGAATGTTAGGGTTGATTAAATGAATTTTTTTCTAAGTAATAATGTTGTTATAAATTAAGAAGAAAAAATACCAACTATTGTCAAAATTTACAAAAAATAGTTATTAAAACAAATATTATATTATTAATTGGTATTATATTCCTAAAAATCTAAGGTTCTACCAAAGGGCTTAAATAATATTAAATATGTAATTAATGAACCATTTGGGTTCTCTTGAAAGTTTATAGTACGTTTATTAACCCTATAATATAAAAATACAAAGAGACATGGTAAATGTCAAACTATTTAACTAAGAGTTAAATATAAAAGATAAGTTTAATATAGTGACCCAAACCTATCTAAAAAATATCTGTTGAGTGGTTTTAGACCCATAACCACCTTAGACTTTAAATAATTCATTTTTGAGCCCTAATAAACCGAAACTGATTTTATTATAAAATAATATTTTATGTTTTTCCTAAGATGACCATCACCCCTCTTATAAAAGGGCACTTCTCCTTCTCTCAAATTCACACCTCCAAAGCCATTTGGCTCGGACAAACCCTACCCAAATATCCTCCCAACTATCCTACATTCATTATAGAGGCCTTATATTGTTCATAAATCCATTATATGGATCCATTTTTATCAAATCAAAATGATGAACCAGAAGAAGAGGTAATGATTTCACCACCCACTTTCTAGTTATTTTCTTCTACATTTACTCTTTCTTTTTTATTACCATACCAAAATTATAAATCCAGTACTGTATTTATTCTGTGATGTTATTATAAATATGGAACAACCATATTCATTATTCTATCCATCCTATTAATGATAATGTCACCATGCATGCGTACGTAAGGCTTACCATCTCCACATCGTGGTGTAATTTGTTATTCAACACTATGTTATTTGGATGGATATAATGATGAGTAATATGTATATAAATAATGAAAATAACATGCTAACTTCTCTATGAAATTAATATACCATCCAATTCCACTCGTTTAAGGAAACTATATTGTCCCTCGTGCGTACGTGCGGATTACCGTCTCCACAACGCGATGAGATTCATTTCCACGTTCACCATTCAGCATCGATTATAAAAATATATATTACTAATAAGTATGTAATATATAAAATAATAATGATACTGTAGATATATATATATATATATTTAATTAAATATATCTTATTCACTTACTTCTGTTCAATACGATATGGAAACAGAAACAGCGATTATGCGTGCGTACGGCCTACCATCTCCATAAACGGTGTTTTCCATTTTATATATCTATCTATTATAAATAATTATATTCTAAATATATATTTTATATAAATCAAGTATTATAATCTGGATATATTTAAATCATTATCTAAATGGTACGATCAAGAAAAACAAGTTAAAACACATATGATAAAGAAAGCAATTATTACTCGAAATGTTAATTTAACATGGAAATCATTATTAAATGGGTAGTATAAAGTCATAAAAGAATCATTTATGATATAATATATATGAATATAGTTATGGTATTATTTAATAACATACTATGGTCATTATACAAGAGGTTAAACGTACCCTCGACCAAAGTAAAGTGCAAGGTAAGGTTTGATTTCACAATCTCTTTATTATCCGAGGTTTTTTTACGTAAGTATCTATTGGGGCATATTTATTATACATGTCCATGTTTCATTAAAGGTTTTTCAAAGGGAATATTTTAAGGTAATTTTTACTTCAACATAATTTTAAAAGTTTTAAATATTTATTCCTCTAAATCATTCCCATTAATGTCCATGTTTTCAAAATGGATTTTAAGGATTTATCTATATGGAAATTAATGTTTTTAAAATGTTAATTCCTTTAAAATGTTTTAAAGTGGTATGGTAAACTTTAATTCAAATATTTATTTAAATTTCTTCCATTCTAAATTTTGAGACGTTTAAATGTTTTCATGAAAAATGGATATTTCTCTCGAAGATTTTTACAAATCATTTTCATCTATGTCAATATCCTTTGATGGATTTTAAACTTGTTTGAAGTTGATTTATTGTGATACAAATCTTCCATATTGTATTCAAGGTTTTGTTATATGTTTGATTGTGGATGTGTTATTTTTATAACATTCATTGTTTATGCATAAAGTATTGACATTTCATATGCTAGTTTTAATATGAATGTATATGTTATGTTTGAAACTTTTCATATGAGAAATGCATTGGACATAGTAAGTGATGGGTGGAGAATGCTATAGCTCCTCGAAGCATCAGTAGGTCCCATGAGACAAACTAGTTTCTTGGCACAAGGCCTGGATAAAAATTTGTTTTTAGTCTTGGCACATGTCCTTGACTATGTGTTTATCAATGTTGGGCATTATGCAATCCATTATTATGAAAGTGGATATTGATATCGCATTTGATTATTCGACTAGTAGAATATCCATTTGAGTAATTAAATGGAATTATTGTGATTTATATTTTCCATATTATGATGAAGTTTATGTTGAAAATGATTTTATTTTAGTTTTAAACATATCATAAATGTTTATTCTTATTTATAAATGTTTCCGCTATATTGTTATCTTTACTGAGCATTTGATCTCACCCCTTTCTTATGTTTTATTTTCCAAAGATCCTAAGAAGTGTTTTATATTTGAGTTGTAAGGTTAAGCTAGTTGAACAATGGAATTATAAAAGGATTATTTTTTGGTGTTGTATGTTATAAAGTGTAATGTAACGTTCATGCATGTAATCTATTTTCCAATATTGTTATACTAATCGGCCTTTCGGGACTTGATTCCATGTAATCATGCTAGTGTATTAAAATAAAGCACCGACTCTGGGAATCTAGGGTTGTGGTGTTAAAAGTTTTTATGGGTGGGACATATATCTACATATAATTCATTGGGTAATGTTTTATATCTCATGAGATATTGATAGAAAACTAGTCAATTTGCGTGAACCTATTTTGGAAATAGTTTATGATGCATGATCTATTGGGAAATGGAAAACATCTATTAATTCATAATACATTAGGATTTTATGGTATTGGATGACAACCATGATATATGAAATTGTTTATATACTAGTGATTGTGACACAAATAAATGACCCGAACTCCTAGTTCATGATTTATTTATGATGATTGTTCACTCTTATGGGACATGACTTTTGAAATGATGATATTTTATACCATGGTTTCATGATTATGATCGAGGACTAGTTGGTTATGAACATTATAAGTTATATTTACAATCACATACACTTATGATTATATTATTATTTTATATGATAACTTATTGATATCTTCCATGTTTACCCTTACTAAGAATATGATCTCATAATTTATTAATTTTCCATTTGCCAAGTTATGATGAAAGGTAAAAGTATGATATCTATATAAAGAGTACTAAATTTGAAGATCTTTATAGGATAGGTTGAGTATCATTCATGAAATAATAATATTGTGTCACTTGTATCCAATGCCACTAAACATTTATGGTGGTCAGACATCTATTATTGAAATGTCTTGAATATTCATCTATTAAGATGTAATATCTATGTATGAACTGTGATGGTCATTATTTATAATAAATCATTTAAAGAATATATAAATATATATTAGAAATATAACCTCCCTAATGAGTATCAAATCCATAATTATTGGGTATGACTACACATTTTCATTAAATATTACATGACATAAAAATTCCTTGATTACATCAATCTAAAAAATATATTACAAATATTTAATGATTGAATATTTATAATTATTGATCTTTGAATATAAGGACATTACCATAAACAATACATAATCTAGTAAATTCAACTAGAAAATCACTTTTTACATTCCCAAAGATCTTTTCAGTTTTTCATTTTGTAGAATAATATAAAAACATATACATAGGAACTCATATATTAAAAAGTATACACTTCTACTAAATATCTATTTTTGATTATATGAAACTTATAAAACATGCATTCATTCCTTAACACACTTCATGACATTAAACATGAATTATTATATTCTGTTACCCATCTATAAACTTTTCGAAAAACATTTTAAGACATTTTTTGAAATAAAATTCTCAGTAAGGGAATTAAAAAAAAAGAAATAAAGAAAACCATTAGTCCATTAATACTTACAATCACATGAAATATAAACAATTCACCATTAAAATTATCATATACTTACCTTGTAAAAATATGAGGTTTCCATAAAACATATCAAGAATAAACAAACCATTTAGGTAACTTGGGGAATCATTTTCTTACCATACATACTAAGGATTGTAACCCTCATGTATACGATATCATTTTTAACCCCCATGACTATCTTACAATTAAACCCATGTGGTTACCTTATGATGTAACTATTGCATTTTCACTAGGAATGTCCATTATGGTCAACTTTCAACATAGCTAATGAATTATATAGATATCACATACCCAATCATATTTGGTTTAAAATGTAACCACCCATCCTCATAAACAATTCCCAATAACCAAAACATAATCATAAAACACGAATACTATCATCATAAAAGTAATTCCTTGAGGAAAAGTAATTATTTTAAGTGAATAATATACACATGAAAAAGAAAATAAATTATTTGAATATAAACATGGAATATGTTAAATATGAATTTAATGAAAATAAATCATGAAATTGGTAAAATACTCTCATGCCTTATAAGATAAAAATACATTCTTTTTAAAAAAATTGAAAAGTGACATCAAAGAGGATTTTTTAAGGAAAGTCCCTTGCCTTAGGATTGACATCCTTCAAACGAGTTCAAACCTCATGTATAGATATATAAATAGTTTTATTAGTTTTTTAAAATACTATATTCATATTAATAATAACTTATATGATCTTTTTATAACATCTTCCCATCCTTTTATTAAAAATATGTTGTTATTTTATTTTTTTGGTGAATTTATTACATGGTTTCCATCTATCGTTCATTTTGAATTTTCTTTTAAAATAAAGGGAAAACACTAGAAGTGTAAATAAATAGTGTTAATATGTTTCCATATTCATAAATTATAACATATATAATTTTTTATTTTTATATCAGTATGATTTATTTGAAAAAACATTAATGATAAAAGTTTGGTTTATTTTTTTGGGTTTTTCTGACCATCACAAACTAGTTTTGTTTTATTTAATTTTATGTATATAAATTTCTTCGAGAACATTAAAAAAGTTTTAATATACATATTAAAATATTTTTTGACAATATTAATGTTTTTATGACCATACTTTATGGTGATAAAAAAAATTAAAACTTATCATCCACGAAGGCGGCGAATCGACATGTCATAGATGATGTTTTCATTTTCTTGAGTAAGGGGAGATATGATAGGTTTTGTGATGTATATTAAATTAAAACAAAAATATTAAAATATATGTAACGTATATGATTTATAATTTCACTTGGATGAGGGGAGGGGAGAGGATATTAATAAAAAAATTGAAAATAAAATAAAATAAAATGAAAGCAACTTTTACCTCTCGAATACATATCTTTGGAACCTCCTTATGGTAATTGGATTTGGTATTTCATTGATACCAAAGTATTCTAAACGTGAGGGGTAGGCATGGGAAGATTATTGAGAAGAATTTGGAAAATCTTTAATGATTTGGTTATGTGACGAGGAGAGGTGGTGAGGGTGGTATTTATAGTGGAGGAGAGGGGTGTTTTTTTATTTTTGTATAAATTAATTTATTATTTTGAATCAGGAATATGGAGAGTTTTTATTCCCAAGAATAAATTTATTAAATATATAATGATAGTTCGATATTATGGTGCTTAAATTATCAATGACTCAAGAAATATTTTATTTAACATATAATGTTATATACCGTAAATTACCATATTTCACAATAAAAAATAATTCAACCGTTTCTATAAAAAATTCTAGAAATTCACCTAACAATTTTTTTATGTGTCCAATTAAAATGTGAACTGAAAATAATTTTATTAATATGATAAAATAAATTATTAATTAAAATCATCATTTATTAAAAAAACAACATATTTTGAAATTATAACTAATTTTATGACACTATAAAAAACTAATTAAGGTCTCATAAAATTATCTCATAGTCATAAGAAAAAAATTATTAATTTCTGAATTTATTCTATGAAGAGAAATTTAATTTAAACCATTTAATTATTTATAATCTTTTAAATAAACATTTATGTTTCACAAAAAATACCAACAATAAATTTATCATTACCAAAATAGTTATTTACCTATTCCATGATATTAATATATCATATTTTCAATTATAATATAAATAATTTTTAATTAGGCTTTCATATGTGAGGTTAATAGTCTACTAGTACGAATTGTTTATTTTCTATAAGTACTGCTTATTTCATTAATCATTTTTAATGAATTTGACTTTGTTAATCCATAATGGAAACAGATTATTTTATAAGTACTCGGGATTTTACATTCTCTCCCATTTTGGAAATTTCAACTTTGAAATTTTTATTTAATTATTATACAGGTTAGGATCCATTTCCATCTTCACATTTTTGGATTCCCATGTTTCCTCTTCAACCATGTGGTTCCTCTAAGAAACTATAACATAGTGAATTAACATAATTCACAATACTTTCTCTCTACAGTCGAGAATATGAATAGGCTTTTACTTATATGAAAGGTTATCTTCCAACTAAACAATATCATGGCTCAGAAAATGAGATGAATCTAGAAAATATTTTCTAACATCAAAACATGAAAGAAATTTTGTACCTAGGAAAAACTATGAGTTAAAGCCACTCGGTAGGCAACTGATCCAACATGATCTAGTGTTTCATAGGGTCTGACAAACCATGGACTAAAATTTCATTTATCACCAAAATGAATCACTCTTTTCCATGGAGAAATATTGAAAAATACATAATCACATACCTAGAAAAAATAACCCTCATCTAGTTGTTCATATAATTTTTTTCACGCTCCAAAATATCCTCATATGTTGCTGGATCATCATTACATTCTTGTCAACTTCTTATAATGGTTCCGGTCCCATCAACTTCCTTTCCTCGACTTCATCCAAAAATAATGGAGTTTGACACTTCTTTCCATATGATTCCTCAAAATAATCCATCTATATATTAGAATGGGAATAATAGTAATTTTAAAACTCAACTAAAGAAGGATGTTGATCCAAACATACTTAGTAATCCATTGAAAAAGACTGAATTATATCCTTCAATTTTCGAATTATTCCCTCAGACTGTCTATTATATTGGGGATAAAAGGATGTGATAAATTTTAATTCAATTCCCAAGGACATTTCAAGGCATTTCCCAAAGTTATAAGTGAACATTAGATCACGGTTAGATACAATAGAGAGAGAAACACCATGTAACTTGAGTATCTCCTCGAGGTAAAATTTAGAAAACTGATCCATAGGCAAATTATCTCTGATGGGAATATCATGTGAATAATTAGTCAGTCGATCAACAATAACCAGAATCACATTGTTACCTTGAGAATTAATTGGTTCCCCACTATTAAAGACATGGATATTTTTTTTTCATTTCCACACTGGAAATGGAAAACCTTTGAATCATTCTCTTTGTTTGTGGTATTTCTGCTTTATCCTTTTGATAAGTCAATCAATTCATGGAAAAATAATAATTATCTCTTTTAAATCCATCCCACTAGTAATAATTTTAGTGGTATTTGTACATCTTAGGATTTCCAAAATGAATTGAAAACAAAGAACAATGGGATTCACTTAATACATATTTCTTCAAGTGTGAATCCCAAGGAACTCAAAATATCTTCCCAAATCCCATAAAACAGTCATTATTAATGTTGAATTCTAGAAACATTACCTTTTTACTAAATTTAAACTTTTTATATAAATCAAGTTTTTTTTCTATGCTTCCTTAATTGTTTCTGATATAGACAATTTCACAGACTCCTAAAACAAAATAGATGAATTTCTATCACCATAAACATCAAAGAAAAGATTCATCATATCATTAACTAAGGGGTAATGATCTAAATGTGTCATTGTTAATATAGGATAATGTTTTCAACTCATGTAATTCTCCACGTTGTTTTCTTTTCCCAGATGATAATTGGTCATGAAATCAAAATCCTTAATTAGTTCAATCCATCTTGTTTTTTCCCATGTTCAATTCCATATTAGTGAATATATACTTAAAACATTTATGGTAAATATATATTTTACATTTGGATCCATAAAAATGATGTATAAATATTTTTAAAGAGAAAACCAAAAATTCTAATTCCAAATCATGTGTAAGATAATTTAGCTCATTAGTTTTCATTTGTCTTGGAGAATAAGAAATTACATAATTATTATAAGTCCAAACTCAACCAAGTCTATTCAATTAAGAATAATTTTATATTAAATACTCCACCCGTATAGATGTAAGATCCAAAACTAGAGCATTTACCAATCACCTTTTCAGTTCTTGAAGAAAAAATAATAGTCTTTTTTCCATACAAGTTTAGCCCCATTATGTCTTAAAATAGTTCGTAGGCTAGATAACTATGCACTGTTTTTAAGAAATAGATGGTAATATTCTACTTATCCAAGAAAACTACGAATCATAGAAACATTTTTAGGTCTTGGAAATTCATCAAACTCTTTTTTTCGTAGGATCATTTTTCATTAGTTCTTTATATATAATGTTCACAATAAAAGAAATATGGTGCAACCAAAAATCATATTTTCTATGTTTCTTTTATAACATTTTTTCTTTAAGGGTTTGCATAACACTCCTTGAGGGTTTTTCATGAACCTCATAAATTTTTCAATAAACAAAAATATTATCCATAAAAACAAAAAATACTTATCCAAATATGCACGAAAGATAATATTCATAATATCTATAAATATTGAAGTGGAGTTTTTCATTAAATATTGAATAATGAAATACTCATAATGCCCATATCTAGTTCAATATTCCTTCTTCAGAATGTAATCATCCTTCACCTTCATATGAAGGTACTCATATATCAATTAAATTTTTGAAAAATATAATGCTCTCTATATCTAATCAAGAAATCCATCAATATGAGGAAATTGATACTAATTCCAAACATTATTTTCATTGAAAGATCTATAATAAATGAACATTCTCATTGAACTATCTATATTTTTTATGAACAAAACAAGATCACCCATGGTGATGTTCTTTGATAAATGAATATTTATCAAGAAACTCCTACAAAATTCTCTTTTAATTCTAAAATCTCTAACTGATCCATTTGATAAGGGGGTTTGGAAATTGGATTAGCATCAAAAACTATGTTAATAGTAAATTAAACTTCTAGATCAGGTATAACACTAGGAAAGTCATCAGAAAAAACGTGCAGGTATTCAAATACCGCTAGTGCATCATTAAATTGAACAGTTCCCTTTTTTTAAGAATATATGAAAGAAAATTTTTAATTCCATATATTAACAATTTCTCATCTTCCTCATATGTTATCAATGATGTGGGTTCATTCTTGTATACAAATTGATTACTTTTCTAAAAAACAACTTTTTTATCTCTAAAATCAATCTTATAATGAAAAATCATAAGCCAATCCATAGATATAATAAAATCCTACTCCACAAAGTTAAAAACAAAAAATTTGTTATGTAATGAATTTCCACATAAAACAATGGGAAGATTTATATAATTCCTTTTTGCCTTAAAATTTCCCACTAATTTGTTTACCATAAGTTCAGGTTTCATTGAACGAGATGAAATATCTAATTTACTAGAATATTTCTCAGAAATAAAGGAATGTGTAGACCCATTATAAAACAAGATATTAGAAAAGTCTGATTAAATGTACCTGATACTAATTCATTGGAAAGACCCACATCAATTGAATTAGTCTCAAAGAATTTCACTACACATTTATTCTTATATTATGACTTCTTCAAATTATTCAGATACTTATTTGGGAAGGTATGTGCATAATTCCTTATCTCACCACATTTAAAACATTGTAACGATTTCTTATCATAATTAAACATAACAACACTAAATATTTTTTATTTCGATTTCAGATCATACATCCAAACTTACCACATTGGAAACAATTCCATGATATGTTAAGGTATTCCCCATGGGTATTTTTACCATACTTTCACAAAACAGGAAACATAATTTTATTAGTATCATATTTATTTGAAATATTATAAAACAGTTCTTTCCATGTGGACCTTTTCTTCTAATGTTTATCAAAGTATAATTGATAATCATCATGTTATATTTATACTCTCTCAGTACGTCAAAAAATTTTCTCATAAATTTTGAATTCATGGGAATTCTATTCCATTAGATATCTTGGATTCAATCCTAAGTACGAACAATTGATTTTACTATCTAGATCCTGAGTATGATTTCGAGTGTACAATTCCAGTTGAGTAAATTATAGTTCATACTCATCCATTGAATCATTTTCCTTTAGATTTAATTTAATTAATTTAATTTCTATCCTAAGTCCAACAACCTTAGGAAAGTATTTTTCATAATATGGATTCATAAATTCATCCCATTTAAAGGCATAAGTATCTTCTCTTTCTCGAATATTCTTGACCATGGACCACCAATGGTTGGTTATAACTTCAAATTGATAAATAAAAAGAATGAAATTTTTATTTTCTGAACAAACCATGACATATAATATCATTTCAAGTGATTTATTTTACCCTTCAACCACCACTTGGATAGAAGATCCACTGGAAGTATGAGGATATTTCCTTATAAAATTTTACACTGTTATCATATTCTTTTTTAGAAGCTCTAGTTATTCCATTTTGTGGATTACACATCCTTTTATTTTCTGTGTCAACTAATCCATTATTGTCAAATACATCTTGGATCTATTACCCACCATTCAAGGTCGCAGTTTCGTAAAGATATCATCCTCTTGGTGCCTTCCTACTTCAGCTTCCCAGTTTTTTATGTGGAAAACCATTCAAAATAGAAATAATTTAGATGAAGAAACATAGTAATATTCATATTATATTTAATTATACTTCACAATAATATATTAATCATTTGTTGTATTCTATTAACATCATAAAAACTTCTAAATCTATCTAAATTGTGCTCTAATGCCAACTATATGGACCTCGCCTTAAACATTACATAATCTATTAAATTAAACTTGAAAATAAATTTTTACATTCCCAAATATTTTTTTTTTTGAGTTTTAGATAATTAAGTCATAACATATACATAGGAATTGATATATTACAAATTATAAAAATCTACTCAATATCCATTTTTAATAATATGAAACTTCTAAAACATGTTTACTTTTTGAAACAAACATCATGATTTTAAATCGAATTTTTCCATTCCTTTACCCATCCATAAACCCAATGAAAATTCTTTTCAAACATCTAGTGGTCATAAAATATCGTAAGGGGTATAAAAAAGGAAATAAATCCATTATTCCATGAGTACTTAGAAAAAAATGAAATATAAACTTCTCACCCTTAAAAGTAATACATACTTACATTATGAAAACATGTGGTCTTCATAAAACATATAAATAATAAAAAAATAGGTTACTTGGAGAATCCTTTCCTTACCATAAATTTTTATTTTTGTAACCCTCTTGGATACCATATTATTTGTAACACAAATGACTACCTTACATTATAACTCTCACAACTACATTATGATGCAACTATCTCAGTTGCACTTAGATTAACCATTACAGTCAAATTAAAACATACCCAATACATTGGAGGGATATCACATACCCTTCAATATTTTAATTTTAACATAACAACCTGTAATAATAACAAAATTCCCAAGAACCAAAACATAATCATAAAAAATTAATACATGCATCATAAAATCAATTCCTTAAGGAAATAAAATTGTTTTAAAAGAATATTGGGCACATGAAAAGGAAAGAAATTTCTTTGAAAATAACCATAAAATATTTCATATAAGAATTCAAATAAATGAGGTTTTATGAACATCAAATATTATACTGAAACTATATAAGTTAGAAAACATTCTTTTTGAATTTTGGAAAAAGAGACATTAAGATGATTTTTAAAGGAAAGTCTTTTACCTTAGGTTTGAATTCCTTCAAATAGGTTAAAACATCTTATATAATGGTTTAAAGGGTTTTATGACTTTATTTAATTTCTATATTAATATTTATAATACTCTATATATAATATTTTTAACATCTTTCAACACATTTATTAATAATATTTTTTTATTTATATTGTTTTAGGTGCGATTATTTCATAGTTTCTGTGGTTGGTTCATTATGTATTTTCTTGTCAAATAGAATAAAAACTCAAGAAGTAGAATCAAATGAAATTAATATGATATCATTATTTTAAATTATACCATATATCATTTTGTTTTCTTGATATGAGGATTATTAATTTCATAAAACATTGCTGATAAAAGTTTTGTTTCTTTTTGGAGGGTTTTTCCATCCATCGCAAACTGGTTTCATTTTATTTAATATAATTTATATAAATTGTTTTCATAAAATTAACCAAATCATAATATAAATATTAAAATATTTTTCACGATAATAATGGTGTTATGTCCAATATTGAAGGGGTAGTGGAAAAATGAAAACTCCCCATCCTCGATTTTGGTGAATCGACATGTCAATGAAGATATTTTCATTTTCTTGAATAAGTAGATAATATGAGAGGTTTGATGATGGATATTACATTAACAACATAAAATTATTGTGTATTTAAGTTAATATAGTTATCATTTCCCTAGGATGAGGGTATATGATAATTGAAAAATAAAGTAAAATAAATTGAATATAAAATAAAATAAAATAAAATTGTATTTAACCTCTTGAATTATTCTCATTTAGAACCTCATTAGGGTGATTGGATTCTGGGTTTTTTTTTTAAAAAGATGATAGATGTGGGAGGGGGATTTGGAATAGTATTGGGTATAATTTGGAAAAGATTCAAGGAGTTTTATTTGTGAGGAGAAGAGGTGGTGAGAGTGGTATTTATTGTGGAGGATGTGGGCGTTTTCAAATTAATTTATTCATTAGTATATTATTTTGGCTGAACACTATGAATAGTTTTGATTCATAATACTAAATAAATTAATTATTTAAGGGTATTTCAAGATTATTTTTCTTAAATCAGAAATTAATTAATATATAGCATATTTAACTTATAATGATATATACCGTAAATTAACATATTTCACTATTCGCAAAAAATTTCAAATATTTCAGAAAAATATCATAAAAGCACCCTAAGAATTATTAAATGTTTACAATTAGAAAATTAACTCCAATTCATGGGAAAAAAATCCAAAAATGGTAAATTTAATATTTAATTAAAATCATCATTTATTCTAAAAATAAATATTTTAAAATTATAAAAAAAATTATGAAATATTGAAAAAATAAATAAGGACTCAAAAATTTTATTATAATAATTAGACAAAAAATATTAATTTTTTAGGATAAAAGTACTCTTAAATCATTATATCAATTATAAAATTTTAAATAAAAATACATGTTTCTCAAAAATAAAAACACATAATTTTTCATTTTCAAAAAAATTATTTCTCTTTTCTATGATATAAATATATCATATTTTCACATATAAGATACATATATTTTATATATACTCTCATATGTGATTTTACTATTCTATAGGTATAGGTTTCTTAATTTCAATAAATATCACTTGCTTCATTATTCATTTATAATGATTTTTACTATTTAATTCCCCTATGAAAACAGATTATTTTATTAGTACCTGGGTTATTACATTGGAAATTTAATATCATTGAATGAAAATATAATTTCTTTTAAAGAATCCATATCCCTTATCAATCTTGAAATTCATGGGAACAATACACACTTTTTTGAAGACCAGCTAAAACGTGTTTCTAACTTGAGTGTATCTATGTTATCTTAGGAAACTTTTCATGATAATGGTTCATATTTGTTTACGTAATATTGAATTTTTAATATACTCATTTTCCATAGTTATCTTAATTTTAATATGTTTTATCATAATTCTTTTTGTGCTTCTTTGGTGCTTAAAATAATTATCATCCACATCTAGTTAATTTCAAGTACCAATATAGTTTAATGATGTTAATGGTTATAACTTTTGAAATATACCCTCAACTAATATTTTATTATATATTATGTTATATTTTAATGATTTAAAGTATATAAAATTTTTAATTTTAGGAATAATTATATTATTTTTATTGTTAATTATCTACTTTAGGACCCTCAAAAAGGTTCCCTACTCATGATATTGGTGTGTTTAAATTAGTGTTTGTTTTATTTTTATGTTTTAAAAAAATCATTATACCATTATTTTTTTATAAAATATGTTTTGGTAATAACAATAAATATGAATGCTACCTTCTATAGTACATTCACTCAAACATAAATATTGTTCCTTTCCCACAGTAATAAGTTAGGGTGTAAATAAGTCAATGACTTATTCTCCGGTCTTTTCATGAGAATGAAACTATATATATAAAATGGGGGTATAAAAATTCGTGTAAGATAAATCCTCATAACTCATAAGTATATATTAGAGTAAATCATACTAACACATCCACTAATGAAATAAAAAAAGTAACTTTCTAATCAATTGATTTTCCATAAACAAGTATCACCACATAGCTCACATCAAGTACACTACCAAAATCGAATGCTATATATATATATATATATATATATATATATCACTCATGAAAATAATATTCTAATAGGGACCCATATAACCAAACACTATTAAAATCATCATCATTAATCACAATATCAGACATATTATCTATCAAAAGTCATCCCATAAACCACAACATTAATCCAACCATTTTTATATTATCAGTATCCTTACACCATATTCTCATCACATGCAATAGGGGAGATGGAATATTCCCATCCATTAAACAATACCTTAGTATTTTTATAGAAGTTGATGGTTTTGTAACTAATAAAAAAAAGAAAAAATCTATCTTTCCAAAATTAAGGATATGATAACATATTCACAATCACAATTACTTGAATATTTATAAACATTATATTAATAAAATCAAAACATATTTTTTGACACCTCATATATTTTATATAACATGCATTCCATTATTGAAATTTCCAATGTATCTAATTTATATAAAATTAGGCATTATACTATAATCTTTCCAACATAAATGAGTTTATATTAATCATGAATTTCATCCGTATTAAAGTAATCAAACAATTATTCACATAAACCATTCTCAATATAGGCCCTAAAAATAAATTTGGGTAAATTATAAAAAATATCATATATTAGAAATTACCACATAATAATACATCAGTCAACCATTATATCCTAAAAATATTCAAATCAAATAGAAAGTGATCACCCCATGCAACCCAAAACACCCTAATATTAGACGTCAAAATATTGGAAACAAGAATAATTGGTGAAAAGAAACCCATGATATTTTGACATACCATCATGTTTCTTCAAAATGATGCTAATGAAATTCATAGGACGTTTGTAAACCAATATTAGTATATGGTTTGGAACCCAAAAAAATTTCATAAACCATGTTTTGACCATTATATTATTTCTTAAGGGAATAATATATTTTATGGTTTATTGTATAAATTATATTGTACCCCATGAAATCTAGCACACTCCTAAGATATAAAATCATAAATATATATTAATAAAATAATAATAATAAAATGTGTTCAATAATTGATTTGTGTAAAGAATACACCATTATTTGTAATACAGTACACCCCAATGATATTATTAATTATTTACATACATTCCACATCATCATTGTTTATCAAAATTTAATCAATAATTTTATATACCAAGAATTCTAAATTTAAAAAGTATTATATAAAACTTAAAATAATAAAGAACACATTCAGAAATATCTTTCTAACCATAACTCAATTTTCTCTTTACCAGATTCATTATATTTTTGGACTCCATGATGTTACCTAATAATTAAATAAAATTAAAAACATGACTTATTCATTTAAATTAAATGTATAATGATATATATTCACCTACAATAATCCCTATAAGGGATCATAATTTATATATATTTGTTCTTTGTTCACCAACATCCATTCAGTAAACAATAAATAACTAAAAGAATTTAATCAATAAAAATAATAAAGATAATTTAATAACATATGGGAAAAATTGATAGAGAATACCCATTTAATATATAATAATTCTCTTAAAATAATAAATTTTAAATTTCTCAAAAATATTTAAGTCAGTTAACTGCATCTAAACTCTGTGTTGATTATACCTTTGAACACAATATAAATCATCCACATTAATCAAATGAATTGAAAACTTATCACATATAGTAATAATTATATACATTATGAGACTTCTTATTCCATTATTAATTTATTAACAACCATGAAATAACGAGAAATAATATTTTCCAATAAGAATAAATCATTTAAAAAATTACTTAAATAAAAAAATCCAATTATTTTACTAATACTCTATGTATCTCAAATTCATTCCAAGTCAACTAATTTGGGTAAAAACTATATTCTAAAATCATTGTAATTCTAAAAATTAAATTTTAGGACCCATATAGAAGCTAAAATTATGATGCTTCACTTAAATTACTAAATAAAAAATAAAAATAGTATAAATCAAAAACATAATGAATAAAAAATATCGGTATTTGCACTTTAAGATGGTGAATTAATGGAAAATGGTCCAATAAAAGTTATTTGTGTCCTATTAAGTGGTACTTAAATAAATTTAACTGGTATATGTGAAACATAACTCATCATGATTCATAACCAACAAAGGGCTATTTGATGAAAGTGTGAACCATATTTTTTGCTTCAAATAATTATTGTTTTAAAATTAAATTATAATATACCTCTCATATTAAAAATGATTCATTTGGCTAGTTAATTACTTTAGAAATAAAAAAAATTGTGTTTTTTCAGTCTAATCTATATATGTTGTTTAATACTTCATTAGACATGCCACTGATTTATTATGTGTTCCCTCACATGTACCATTGTAATTTTGTATATAATTTATCAATCATGTTGATTGCTAAAATATAGGGTCATATACTGAAGGATACACATTTATGGGAAGAAATAGGATGTTCTACATAAAACTCATTATCATATCTAGTGATCTCATATTAAATCACAATATGATATTTTTAATAGTATTCATGTGTACATATGTACAATCATTTCAATTAGTTTTTTTATTTATGAATCATTTTAATCTCTTTAATTGAAATTTTAATAACCATAACTTGTGTTAATCGAGTGATTAAACATTGGTCAATAAATATGATTGGCTATCTAATGGTCCGTTTATAATGATGCACCATTTTTTTCAATGGTTTTAATTTCATACATGAGATGATAAGGTAAAATAAGAAATATAAAATAGTGGTTTTTTTTGTCTATACATTGATGATTTTTATTATATTCAATATTAATACATTGTTTAATTTACATATGCTCATGGGTATTAATTTATTTAGTCGATCCAGTTTTTTGTGGTATTTATTTCTATATGTTTTTATACCCATCAATGATTTAGTTGATAATACTTATCCTCTTATTGAGCAAGGGGAATGTTACCTTACATATCAATTTGTAGAAAAAAGATGATATCTTCCATTAATTTTGTATCATATTTTTTCATATTCTTTGAAATATATCAAGTCATATATTTAGAGCAAGGTGCTAAGACCTCATGACATTCTATGCCCCAGTGATCCTTGTATTGATATGTAAAAAATATTAAATATCATAACATCAAGCCCACACATTTTTGCTGAAATAGAGGGATAACATGTGAATAGATTCTTAGAAAGTATATTTGAGACTTTTGTTGTGTCTGGAATATGGGTTTTACCCTAGACGTGATATAAGAATTATCAGCATCGAGTGTTTTAATTATGTTTTCTCATGAACAAAAATAATAAATTGATTTAACTTAATTATTTATTTTGTTATATTTGTCATATCAACCTTATTAAACTCTATAAATACACCTGTTATGGATAAGACCTTGGGTAATTAACAAATACTAAGGGATTGAGAGGAATTTTTGGTGGAGAATTCTTATAAGTTTCTTGAATAAATAATTTTAGATTAAGGATTGGATACCAGTGTGACAATCATAGATTATAGATATCCGAATCAATTATGTTGAAAGAATGTTCTTCATCATGAATCACTCAAACCTGAGGTAGTATGATATGTTATGAGGATTTAATCCCTCTTTTATTATCCCATGATGAACCTGATTCAACTAAACCAGTATATTGATTCTTGGGTCAACTCTGTTGAGGGTGTAGACTTATTTACTTATGATTTTAGAATTTATTCATTTTTTTATTCAATATATTCATTAATAATTATAATGGAAACAAATTATTTCCAACCCAAATAATTGATGAAGCTCATTCCTTTTTATGGTTTATTTTTTTCTCATCCTTATTCTACAAGTGATCGTCGTTGGATTTTCATTTGTTCGTCGGTTCAAGAAATACATGGTGAATGATCATTCCACAACTGATCATTGTCAAAATTGAACATCAATATGGTTTTGGGATAGAGATAGATAGGATAGTTTTCGTTTTTGATGAGGGATGATCATCTGATTTAGTTTTTGGGATACATGTTGCTAGTTTTGGGTGTGCGGTTATGGGTCATCTCGATGAGAGATGTTATTTAGAGCAAATAAATAGTAGGAATCCACTGAAAAATGAAACCAAGACTCAATTTATTCCGATCCACCATTCCAAGACATTGTCATTGTGGAATCAACTACAACAGCATGGATGAACGATGGTTGAATAGTATAGAATTTCTGGAAATTTCCTGACTACATGGAATATAATTCAAGAAACAACGTCATAAGTTCCATGTCATATGGTTTTACATTTTAAAAACATAGAAAAAGATCACTTATTTTGTGACATGTTTCTCATTCCATGTGACATCGTGCTGGTGGATTAGTGTGTATCCTAGGGGGTAAATGAGCATGGACATGGTCATACAGAGGTGAAATTGTAGAGTTTACGACTACCACATAGTACTTAGAAATGGCCAAGAACACGGGCATGAACATTGTACAAAGGCATGACCAGATGTACATAGGCTCATGATGGTGCACGCTGGGTACCAATCCAATCTTTACACACTATATACCAATGAATGAAACAATGTTTATATAGTGTTTTTTCTTACCATGTGAGACAATGAGACCCGGGTAGACCCTTAGGCTGGCAAGACACATTGTGCACCCCTATTAAATGTAATCTATTATTTCAAGAGTAGTTTGATGCCCTTTTCCAATCAGTAGAGACCATGTATTTTATACTTTTATACCTTGGTCTGTCCCTATGAGGTTAAAGTGTGACATTACATTCTTGGTAAAGGATTGCGATCCCCTATTTGGTTACTATTTTGGATATTGTTTTTGTTAACCCTCTATGATTCCTATGGAGGGATCCTGTATTATTTACTTCAGATGTGGTGTTTATGGTATTTTTGTGAAACCATACAGAGGGTGTTGATCTCCTATATATAATATTGATCTAGTAGAGTTATTTTTTTCCCTAGTGTACCTTCATATGATCCTCTATCCGGATAGTTATATCATCAAAGATTAGGTCAGCACTTTTTGGAAAGGCTAGATATACATGACCTCTCAGACGAGTGTCATCAGTGATAGCATTTCCTGTGAAGTATGCACTACTAGATGAGAGTTTCCTTGAAACCCTAAGAATAACTAAATGTTTGGAAGTATTGGTTGAGACCTTTTGACATTTTTTGTCTATTATGACTATATATTAGATTAATCTTGACAATTATTATGTAACAAATCTTTACTAGAATAAATTTTTATTTGATTTTAATACTCTTGATGCTTTAGGTTATTATATTTTAATCTACCTACTATGTATTGTTATACTCACCACTATATGGGATCTACATACAAATGTTGAGTCTTGTGAAAATAATTGTCCTTTTGATGGATTTATTTAAGTACCAGGAGTAGGCATATCATAGTAGTTGGATAGAAATACATAGGTTCTTACTAGTGATATATTTTACACCATTCCACTGTTAATGATTCTTTTTGAAATTATTTTCCATTTTTGGGTCGGATTGAATTAGATCAATATCAATTTTTATGATTTCAGTTATACTCTGAATGCAGGATTTATATGTATGCATCAATTGGTATCAGTTGTATTTTCTTACATTTTACAATTATATTATATTATAGATGTGTGTGTGTGTGTGTGAATAAAGTTACCTTGGGATAATTCCTCTTAAATGTGGAATATGAATACTCAGTGTTGTAACCTAGCCCCTGTATTATTAAAGGCAATATTGGGGTTATCATACTCAACTTCTTTCGATCCAGGTGGGCCCTGGTGGGTTGGATTGTGACAAAGTGGAATCAGAATATTTTATTCTACCTTATAACTAGATTATTGAGATTTTATTTCTTTGTGGTTTGGTTTGGTATTTATGGAAGTAGTGTAAAATTATTTTGATATTAAATATTATGACAGAGTGTCCAGTGATGGTGTGATGGATGAAAAGTCCATTCATCAAGACAATAAAAACTATCATATTTAATCGATATATATAGGTAGTTGTTGTGGGAAAATCATTTCAACATGCATCATATAGGAATAGTATGTGGTTTCGATGTCTTTCTTGAGTCATCTCCCCAAATATACTCATTGATCTTGGTGCATCTTGTTTATTTCAAGATTCCTTCTTGAAGATTTTCATCCAGGATTCCACTACATGATCATAAGTATGATTCTCCGAGTGATGAGGCTTTAGTATTTGGGAATCTATAGGAGTTGGTACCTCTAGGTGGGTTATTAGTTCTACCACCACCCATTGAGAATCATATTTTTTTGTAGTGCCGGTTAAGGATGTGTTCCAAATTAGTACACCCCCTGAGTTTTATAAGCAATGGCCTCCCATGATTAGGGGTAATCTAGATCCCTATGAAAGAGAGGAATGGTTATTTTTAGTCACATGAGTTTTATACCCTTTTCGGACACATACATATCATATGTGGTCTCATCGATGAGTCATCTTTATGGCTTTGTTGGGCTATGGTGGAGTCTCATGACTCAGACACCCAACAAGATTTCTCTCTCCTTATCATATTTTGAGTATCTCTTTTGGGGGGATATTTACCTAAAATATTTAGATCATTATGAATATTGTAGCTCTTGTAGTTATATCTATGTAGTATGATCATAGAAGATCACTCAGTAGGGTTCAGTAACCTTTCCTGATAATATCTTTATATGGTTCAAGATCCAATCCACATAGAAAATGACTTAATGTGTGGATTACACCATGATTCAATGATGAAATGATATCTATTTTTATTCCCACTTATAATATAATTCATGGGTGGGATTTATTTTTGGATAACTTCATGGGAGAGAAGACACCATTAGTGGGAGTTGGTAATGAACACCTAGGAAAAAGACCTCATAATTTGGTATCCAATGTCAGCCTCAGGGATCGAGGTCTGCGAGTTGCTTCAAGTCGCTATCCCATGATAGAGGATCTATGTTAAGGGGCCATCATGATGGCCCAATTCATCCTAGATAGAGGAAGTTCTTCTCCTTAAATGGTTAGGAACATCTAGCACATGATTTTACGACAAGTTGTACAGAAGATAAAGAGATTGTTGATTGACCATCTATATAGAAAAATAGAATGAATAAATTAGGATCTTAATGTGGTAGATATAGAAAAGGAGAATGAGTAGCTATATGAGGTAGAAGGTAGTTTGACTTATTCTCACCACCACCCAGGTGTTCTTCTCCACGCTGAGGGAGTAGCTGGTCAGAGATGAGGTCAGCAATAGGCAGTGGGGACCTACAAACTTGGCGATTTAGAGATGATTATACATGTGATATGTGTATTCTATATGTTACCTATAACACCATGATAATTTTATATTTATTTTATTTTATCTAAATTCAATCTCTTTGATAACATGAAAAGCACACAACAACGAGTTTAAACAAAAATACTCTATTAAATTATTATGTAAACATGACCATTATAACCTATGATTTATGATTAATGGTATGAATAATACTAAATATATTTTAAAAATTATATGGTTTATATATTTATAAAAAAAATAAATGGATATCTATTTATTATAAATAAAATATGATTCATTTGATATAAAAAGAAATTCTATCAGAAAATTGTATTTATTTCTAAAAGGTGGTTTAGTCAGGCATTTTGAGGATAAACAAATTATTTTCGTAAAAATTTCAGAAACAATATTTAAAAAATGAAATTATTTTTGGAAATAGGAATATCAAAATTTTCATAGGTTGATTTTTTTTATTTTTCTAAAAAGTTTCATTATTTGATGAATAGTGAAAATACTCATTTTTATTGAAAACTCTATTTTTGTTTATATTATATAATAATATAAATAATAATTTAAATGATTTATAAAATAAAAATGCATCAATCATATTACAGTTTAAATAATTTTGGACATTTGGAACTATTTTATTCTCAATTTCAATATAAAAATATTCCATATTTGTGAGAATTTTCACTTTGGAAACTCCCTTTTACATCATGTCTATGTATATAATTTTAAATTGAATTCTAGAAAATATATGAATGTAATTTAGAACAATATATTTAATATTTGGAATCATAATAATTTATATTATCTAATATGATTACCATAATTGTTTTTCCATTATTAATATTAAATGTAGAAAAAAAAATTAATATGTTTAAGAAAAAAACAGATTTACTTGAGGTTATAATAAATCAAAAATGATTAAAATGGAATAAAATATTGTCCAAAACCAATTGTATGGATATATATGAAACTTATCTACTATAATAGTTGTGAATGACCAATTTTGGGGGATTTTTTCATGATGAAAACATGGGTGTAATTGATTCTTTTCAAAAATAACTTGTGTGTCCTATCCCCCACTTATAAAAGGCCACCCCCTATCCTTAGATCTTTAAAAATACAAATCCATTTTGTTCAAAAAATATTTATAAAAAAAATCATTAATCCCTGTCCAAAATCCTAGATCACTAGGCTCAATTATAATGTCATACTATTAAGGATTTTGGGGAAAACCTAAAGAGGTCATTTAAGGAATTGGTAACATTCTTAAATGGTCTAATTTATTTTATTTCTTATTCAAGCTCATTAAAGTTTTATTAAATAATTAAAATAAAATAACTCTAGTTTAAAATATATGAGGAATTTTTATTATGTTAATGGATTAATCTATATCTATTTTCTCTTCCATCTAATGGGAAACAAAATCATCGATCATGTGTTCGGCGGACTAGGACATTGCAAACTGATGTAACTCATTTTCCATAAAAAAACCTATAATGTCATATATGATGATAAATTTTATATTTATATATAATATTTATGACATAATTAACCTTTTTTAATTATAATATCGCATATTCCTTCTCAATCTCCAATATGGTTAAAATACGATAATTTCTCTCAGGTCTAAGGTGGACTACCACCTCACGATGTGATGCGATTCATTTTTCCTATCGTATTTACATGGATTGTAATAATGATAGATTTAATGATCATATATGATATATATGAAATGATGTAAATTATGTAAAAATTTTATATCCTACACTTCCTTACTCTTTCTCCCATTAAGGGAATGATATTTTTTATTGGGCACTCGTACGACATACCATCTACATGAAGTGTTGCGAATCATTTTCCATGAACAAGAATAAATTATGGTTAAAATGATACCTCTATTGAGTAATTATGATATTTATAAAACTATTCACATTATGGAGATGATTTATTAATATTATTTTTAAAATAACTAGAGATATAATGAAAAAACATGCATTAGAAAACCAGGAAATTAGCACACGAAACAATAAAAAAATGAAATAATAGTAATGGTTGGTAAAAATATGTAATATTATAAATATAATTATGGCTCTGGTATAAATTAATGACACACATAAAACTATTATACAAGATGTTAATTTGTATTTAACTAAAGAATAGTGTGAGGTAAGGGAAATCATCTCAATTTCCTTTAATTGAGGCATATAGTGATGTAGTGCACCATATTTAATTTATATGACGTATATAATTACCCATTGACATGTAATATAATTATTACATAATAATTCATGATATTTCAAGTTTCTATTAGAATTATTTCACTTAAGGGGATTTGACTTGAAAATTATCAAGTGGTGGAGAATTTTATAACTCAATTTCTTTTAAATTGGTTATATTACTTCTTTATTATCTTTGAAATTATAGAAATATGTGTGATGTTAATTTTAACAATCATATTTTTTTATATTCAATTATTTTATGTTTATTTAACTTTGTACACATAATTCATTCATTTATTAACCCTCACATCAATGTTATGATCTTTGTAATGGATTCAGACTCAATTTCTATTTTATTGGGACATATTTGTTAATAAATACCTATTCATTTTTTGGTTGTTTACATAATTTCCTTTTTATGTATTTAACATGAATATCTAATTATTCATGATATTTTTTTTCAAGTTTATTCGTCAAGGTATTATAATTTAAATGTCACTAAAGAGGTAAAAATTATTGTTAGATCCCACTATCTTATTTGATTGTTTACTTTCTCATGAAATAATAACTTTCCTAAGATCCTTTATAATTAGATATTACATTTCAATTAAATATCCATATTAAATTATGATAGATATTTGTATTTCCTAAAGTGTATAACTTTATTACATTAAGTGTTAACTGTGAATGTTATTTGTTCAACTGTGGAATTATTAATAAAGTGGGTCCTTACTAGATACTGATATTTGATGACAAGTCAGAATAATTATATAATTAAATCTATTATTTAATATATGTGTACTGATTTGTAAAAATAATTTTGGATGGGACATGATTATAGATATCCCTTTGATACATCGATCGGGCTGATGGGGCAAATCATTTATCCTATTGAGATGGGTTTTTACCTATAGTTTTAAATTGTATTGTAAATGATCTTTATAGTAGACGTATCATGATTATTGAGATCATTAAATATAATAATTAAGTATTTTCCTTAATGAGAATTATTTAGTATTATTATCCATGATATTTTAGAAATGACATTTTCTATGGATACATTTAATTCTCAGTATACGGAATAAATGTCATGTGTCTTCAGTTATTTACCTTACCATAATGATTAAGCCTTCTTAAATTAATATTGTAAATTTATTTATTGAATGGAATGTGTGTTCAATTATTTACCTTTTTATATAAATTATGATGTATTGATTCATTGTAGTTTATATTTTATGTTACCATTACTGAGAATTGGATATCACCCTAATTTTTTCTTTTACACATGATTTGAAGAAGAATTCATGGAATGAGATAATGGTTGTAAAAAATATTCCATTACTATTATTTTTATTTAAATTAAAAATTTATAATGGGTATCATGCAAGTATCTGGTTCTAAAAAACATCAAGATTGATCATTATTAAGGATTTTACCCCTTGTATTTATGAAAATGTATTATTGAAGGAATCAGCTCTGGGTTACTAGATTCAAGGTGGTTACAGTTGGTATCAGATCAAGTTTAGTTGAATCCTTGGAAACTAGATTAAGGAAAAAATAAATTAGGTAAAAAACCATATAATATACTTTGAGGATAATTATAAATGAAAATCCTTATATTATAATAAGGTTGATATTATGTGGTATATCTTAGAAATAAATTTTTTCTACATTATACAAGTGGATGTAGTTATGGAAAAGAGGTGCCTATGGTAATAACTTTAAAAACGTCCCATTCAGATTGACTCGTGATTTACATTGTACACAAAAAACGGTTGAAATTGTGAAACTATTTTGATATTCCTGGGGGATATTCATGGGATAATTCACATTTTATTTATAAACCATTATAAAGGATTTGAAAATAAAGATATCTCCATTGAAATCAAGTTTAAGATTCTGAGATTAAAAATACATAAATGTTTTATTTATGTTTTGTTCTAAGCCTGATTTATAATTATGCATTATGATTTAAAGTTCATAATTTTATGAAATAATCAAGTATATGACGTTATTTATAAATGGCACCTAGAAGGATGAATAGTCTCAATAATCAAGGAAAATTTGGAAATTTATTTGCTGATAAAAACAAGACAGCAAGTATTGGAACATTGTAGATCATGGACATATTAAGGAATCTTAACCATGTTATGAAAAATAACCATGTCAGGATGGATAACCTATTCCCTATCATGATTCTCTTATGTTTTGTTTCTTCATGGGACGAAAATACCACAGAATTTGGTAAAAAACTAATCCAATGGTTGATGAGAAAAGGATTAAGTCTCTTAAAATGATATTTGTGGCCTTTGGATGTAATAAAATGGAAAAGGTTACACTTTCATTATATTATCTCATATGTGACATTGATCAATGGTTGTCATCAATCCATAATTCTGGGGAGGAAGAGGAAATATAACTCATGGAATGGAGATCATTTAAGTATAAATTCATTAATAAATATTTCCATCATGAGAAAATATTTTAGGATGAATAGAATGTTTATAAACATAATGAAAATGGAAGAATAATGTTTTCATAAGTATGAGGACTCCTTTACAATGTTATCATAGAATGGTGCAGATTATATAAAAATTAAGGATTGTATGATTTTCTATTTCTTTGAAGCGATTAAGACAACTCCCCAATGGAACTGGTCTCTCAATAATCTCATCATTTGATAAAATAGTTTAATGTGAAATCAAAATAGAGAAGTAATTATATAGATCCTATATATTTATGGTGAGTCAAGAAAATAATATGTTGACTTACCACCCAGGAAAATTTACTAAATCAAAGAAGAAGAAGGGAATGAAAAAAAAATCAACTTGTGAGAAACATGGAAACAATCATCCTAGGAAATTCAAGATGGGCTTGAGAGTTCATCATATCTTTAGAGATAGGTGTTATCAAGAAAAATAATTAAAAGGGAATAAAGAAAAAATTCAATTTAGTGTTCCAACTATATGAAGATGTGAAACTACGCAAAAAAATCCTCAAGGGTTAAGAAAATTTATGATAATAGAGGCCAATGAGAGAATTATATGATTATATGATCACTATAACCAATATGGAGTTAACCAAAAATTTAGTAAAAGGTTATTTAATCCTAACATAACATTTATAAATTAATTTATTTCATTCTAGATACTTGCACAATTTTGTATCTTTAAAATATTTTAGGAAATTTATATATTTTCATAGTAATTTAACAAGGGAGTTGTCAGTTGAAACACATAGTGGATGTCTCCTGGCAAAAAGAATGTGTCATGCGGTCCACATTATATCACATAAACATAATTTATTTTTTGATCTTATTATAATAACTATGGTTTAACTCAATATAACTCTTAGAAAGTAAAAGATTTCAATATATGATTCAAAAATTTATTGAATGAAGAATGGTATTTTGATTCATGATATAGATTTTGAATTACTTGTCTTTAGAGAATAGTCTTCATCATTTGAGACATACCTAGATCAACCCCCATTAGCTCTATTTAATGAGATTATTGGTGAATAATGGAAAATAAAATCAATGGATGGAGTAGGTAATAATCAAAAGAGGATGTACCTATTGTACAATCATACATTGATGTATTTCCTGAGGAATTACTCTGACGTCCACCAAAGCATGAATTTGAGTTTTCCATTGATTTAATCCCTATTGTTAGTCCAATATCAAAGACTCCATATATAATGACCACTATATAATTAGTAGAGGTTAAGAAACAACTTGATGAGTTGTGTGATAAGTGATTTACTCACACGTGTGTGTCTCCATAGGGATCCATTATTCTCTTCATTAATAATATAGATGGATTTATGAGGTTTTTCATTTATTAAAGGGAAATCAATGTTATTACAAGAAATAAGAAATATCATCTGCCACACATTGATGACTTATTCATTCAAATTAAAGGAGCCAGCTATTTTTGAATGATTTAACTTCGTTATAGGAATCATAAATTATGATTATAGAAAAAACAAATTCCAAATATAGAATTATAAATAAGTTATGTACATTATGATTTTACATTAATTCCATTTTTATTGACTAATACACTAATTTTTTAATGGAACTAATTAAAAATGTATTAAAGGATTGTCATGAGGATTTGTTTGTAGTATTCATTAATGATATCTTGGTTATTTATAAAAAAATATTAAAACCATGAAAATAAATCTTATATTATCATTAAGACTCTGAGATGGAAATATTTATGAAGAAAATTTATTAATATTAATTCCTTAATTCAAGTAGATTATTGTCTTGGCGATATTGTCTCTAAGGATAGAATATCAATTGATCTTATGAAGCAGAAGGTGGCTAGGGTATTTGTTACACCAATGAACATAACAGAGGTACATAGTTTCATTGGTTTGGAATGATACTATTGTAAATTTTTTTATAATTTTTTTCTATTGGCTAACCCATTAACCAATATTATAGGTAAAGGGGCTATGTTTTTTTGGAAAATATAATGGGTAGAATTTTTTATTAAATTGAGAGGATATTGTTCTATTTTCCAATTTTGACACTACCATAAAGAAATGATGATATTTTGATATATATAGTGATGCATCGAATAAGGTATGAGGTTGTGTCCTAATAAAAATTAATAATGTTATTTCATATTCATCAAGGAAATTGAAGAATTGTGAATAATACTATCAATCCCATGATATTGCTTTGTTATCTATATTTTTTCCTTGATTATACAGAGACATTATCAATATGGTGAAATATGTGAGATCTACATAGATCATAAAATAAAAAATATATATCTTTTCATATAAAGATATTAATTTTAGATAAACGTGATTGATCAAGAAACTCAATGACTATGATTTTTTGACACACAACCACCCAAATAATGAAAATAAGGTAGTATATGAATTGAGTAGAAAATATCATGGATTTCTGACCCAAATGAGAATTTATAGGGATCTAATATTCATGGATCTAGTAACTATGGATATGGGAATTATTAAGTAATTGGAAACAACAAACGATTTTCAAAAAATTTAAAAACCATTTTTATTAAACAGTAGAAAAAGTTCTCAATATGATGATGATAACTTTCAAAAGATAAATAAATATTTTAATGATTTGATGTTAGAATAAATCATATTGTAATATGGTCTTTTAAAACATGGTAATATATAATTTGTTTTATTTATACCTATTATGGAAAAGTAATTTTTGTATGGCACCCATAGATCGAGTTTTTCTATACATACTCGTAGCACCAAGATAAATAGGGATCTGAGGGGACATTTTTTGTTGGAATATATGAAGCATCAAATTATGGACTATGTAACATGATTCTTGGTTTTTTATAAAATAATGGCTGAGGGATAGTATCTTAGAGGATTCATACAACCCCATCATATTTTTATGTGAAAATGGGATGAAATTACTATGTATTATTTCATAGGACTATCGAAAAATCCTAGAAAAAATAATGAAATATGGGTTATTGTTCATTACCTAACCAAATATATGCATTTACTCACTATAATAGAATAATTACCACTTTATCACCTCATAACGGCCTGTATTAATGGACTTTTAAGACTTAATAGTGCTTCTATTTTTTTCTGATCATGATCTCCATTTTACATTGAAATTGTAGGGGAATCTTCATAAGGATCTTGATATAAAGATTTATTTGAGCACTGACTACCATCTAAAATCTAATAGATAGTCTGAAAGGATTATTCAAGCAATGTAAGTCATATTTTGGTCATTTTCACTTGAAAATCAAGGTATGCAGGATTATTATTTACCTTTGGTAATGTTTTCCTATAACAATAGTTTCTATTAAAGTATTAAAATGTCATCTTATGTAGCATTATATGGAAATAGACTTCATACTGCAACTCTTTGGGATGAAGTTAGTTAAAAGAAACTTATAGGTCGTAAACATGATTAAGAGAAAACAAAAAAGGTAAAGACTATTCAAGCACATTAAAGAATCTCAGAGTAGGCAAATGATTTATATTGACAATTGGTGGAATAATTTGGAATTCGAATTGGGGGATCATGTTTTCTTGAAAGTACCTCCATGTATTGGTGTTATAAGGTACGATAATAGGGGAAATTAAATCCCTTGGTTCATTATAAACTTATAAATCCCTGAACAAGTTATATTTTTTTCTTACCAATTGGAAATTTTACCAATTCATTGAAATATTCATGATGTGTTCCATATATCATTGTTAAAGAATTAAATTCCAGAAACAAAACATGTCATCACATCTAAAATTGGAACCCGATATATCTTATAATGAATAAATCATAAATATTATTTATACTAGGGAGAATGTGTTTAGGAATTGATCAACTAAACTAGTAAAGGTTCTTTGAAGCAATCATAAATTTGTTGAATCAACGTCTGAACCAAAGGATGATATGAAGAAGAAATACCCTCATCTATTTAGAAGGTAATATACTAGAAATTTAGAGGAAAATATTTTTATATGAGGGAATAATTTAACACCCTTTTAATTTTTGATTTATTTTATTTTTAATAAATTGAATCTCTCTAAATTAATGTGATGCATGCAACATCGGGTAAAAATGAAAATACTCTATTGAAATATTATTTAAACGTGACCATTTTGACATAGCCATTATGTTGGTGGGTATGAGTAGCACGAAAAATATGAAAATTATATATTTCAAAAAAAATTAAAATAAATTAAATGGATATATACTAATAATAATATATATAAGATTCAATTGAAAGAAAGATAATTGTTTTCTAAAAAAATTATTTTTTATCAAAAAGGCAGTTCAGTCATGCTTTCTGCACATCAATTCAGTTTAATTATTACAAATTTTAGAAAATATATTTGATAAAACTTAATATATTTTTTAAATAATAATTCCAAAATTTTATTAAGGTTAATTTGCTGGATATTTCTAAAAAGTTTCATTTTTTAATTAATAGTTAAAAATATAGATTTTTATTGAAAATTTTATTTTTGGTAAAATTATTTAGAATTTTAAATTATATTATATATTCATTTTAAAGTAAAATTAGATAAAAAAATATTAATATTTAACTAATTTATTTCCTTGAGATCAATTTTATGTTCAATTTCACTATATAAAACTCTCCATACTTAAGAGACTTTTTTAATTGGAAACCCTCTTTTCTATTACAAGTGTGGGTATAAATTTAAAATGGGTTTCTGCCACTTGTGGGAATTTAATTTTGGAAAATAGATTCATTCCAAATAATTTATATTATATAATAATTTTATGTTATTATTTTACTATTATTAATATAAAAATAATTAAAAATTAATTATCATGGTTATGGTAAAAACTAATTTACCGAGGGGTTAAACTAAGTAGATAAGTATAAAAATGACCTAAAATACTGTCCAAAATCCATTTTCTGGTGATATTTATACCTTAAAACCTATAATGATATATAATTAATATTATTTATGCCTATGGTGTTGTAAAAATGATGGAGTAATTGGTTCTTTTCAAAACATCCATGTGTATCCTCTCGCCCACATATAAAATCTCACCCCTACCCTCCCCACTTCCCACTTATATATATATTTCATTTAGAGAATCCACAAATAACTCTATTCCATAATCCTATATCAAAATAATTTATTTATTTTTTCTTCATAAATCCATCTGAGGAATGCTTTTTTTGAAAACCTAATGTTGTCGTTCAAAGAATAGGTAACAATCTTAAAAAATAGTTTTTATTTTTTTTGTATTCTTCCTCATCCTTTAAATTTTATTCAATCATAATATTATAATCACACTACTATCTCCCATATAAAAAAATTCTAGTATTTTAATTGAATAACCAATAACCATCTCAACTTCCATCAAATGGGAAATGAAATCACGGATCGTGTGTATGGAAAACTACCGCATCGTGAACTGATGTAACTCATTTTCCATAAACACATATCACAATCATATATAATTATTGATTTATTATTTATTATTTATATATATATATATAATATATGATATAATTGTAATTAAATAATTAAAATATCATATATACCTTCTAACATTCCATTCTGTTTAAAATAGGGTTACATCTCTCGCGTGTAAGGCAAACTACCATATCGCAAAGTGATGTGATTCATTTTTCACTTATGATATACATAGTCACTAACTATGATATATTTAATAAATATATGTGATATATATTACATGAAATTAATTCTTTAAAATTAATATATCATCAACTTCCTTACCCTTTCACACATTAATGGAATAACATTGTCGATCGTGCGTACGTACAGTCTAATGTTGCCACTAAGCGATGCAACACGTTTTCCATGACCAAATGTCAAGAACATTTATAATAATTAAAAAAGATATTTATAAAATTATTAAAATTATTTACATGAATATTATAAATAATAAATACAAGAACTATAACTTTCTTGACAAAACACGCATGAGAAAATGAAACAATTAACACCATAAATGATGAAAACGATGAAATTTTAATAAAAAATGGGTTATAAAATTATTTAATAGGATTATATATGATATTATAAAAATTATTACTATTATGGTGTAAATTAATTATATTCTTAAACCCATTATATAAGAGTTTAAATCAAATTTAACCAATGTAAAGGATTATGTAAGGGACTTCATCTCAATTCCACCTCATTGATTCATATTTTAATGGTATGCACTTAATTTTTTTATATGGTGTATAGACTGCCCATATGACATTTAATATCATGATTAATTAATAATTAATGTTATTTTTTATGATTAAATTTGAATTATCTCATCATAGGATATTTGAATTGAAAATTTCCACATGGTTGAAATTTCATAACATACTTTCTTCCCATTGGGTAATATTACTTCTTCATTAACTCTAAATATCTATGATTTTGTGTCTAAATTATTTTGAATATATTATTTTATATTTCAACTTTTTATGTGTATTTATATTTTATTCACATAATTAATTCATTTATTATTAATCATTTCAACTTTATTATCTTTTTAGGGGATTTCGTCTCGGTTTTCATTTCATAGTAAAATTTTTAAATATGAATAAATTCACTTTTATGTGGCCTATATACATCCCCTATGATTTAATTTACATGAATACCTATTTATTTATTATAATTTATTTTTATTTTCATGTTTGTTCTTCAATGTATTATAATTTTAAAGTAACCAAAGAGGTAAAAAAATTACACTCTCTATTTCTTTTATGATTATTAAATTTCTCTAGAAACAATGACTTTATTATGATCATTTTTCATTAGAAATTACATTTATTTTAAATATTCATATTATATTTTTATGGATATCATTATTTTTAAACTATATACAGTTTTTACATATAGATAGTACTTTAAAAGTTATTTTATCAATTTTGATAATAATGATAAAATTATATCCTTACTCAATATAGATATTTTATTATAAGGAATATTTATTCATGAATTAAATATATTATTCAATATTTGATTATTGTTAGGGATATGTAGTTATTAGTGGGACCTGTTTATAGATATTTCATCTATGCATTTTTGGGTCTCATGATATAACTTAGTTGGGAAAATCAGATGGGGTTTTACGTGTAATTTAAAATTATCCAGTGAAAGGATATAATAGTAAATAAATATTAATCCTGAAGATCATCACATTAAGTAATTAATAATTTCAATTATTTATAATTTAGTAATTATTACTATCCAAGATATTTTTCATTGATATTTTCCCTATATTACTTTTAATCTCAATTTTTTGATTAAGTGGTATGTGTCTTAAGTTACTTAGCATGTCATATTGATTAAGATATATCCAACTATGGTGGTAATTTTATTGATTAAATGGAATGTGTCTTTTATTTTTTACCTCACCATATTGATTATTATTTGTTGATTCATAATATCATTCATTTTTTGTAATCCTAACTGATCATTTGAGATCAACCTTGTATTATTTCCTTTCCCTCAGATATTATGAAGAATTTGTTGAATGTGTTCAGGGATTCCAAATGTTTCTTATTACTATGCTTTTTATTTAATTTATATCTGATATTAAGTATCATATATATGTATTTAGTCCATTAAAATAGATAAAACGATCATTACTTCATAATTTTACACATTATTTTTATGTTAATGTAATAATTATGGTTTCACCACTAGGTTACAGGAGTTGGGTTCATTACATTAGCTGCAGTACTGATAGAAAAAAGTGTGAGCCATTCTTTTTTTCCACTTCCCTAGTTTGAGACATAGAGATTTTGATTATGTTCATCACTTGAACCTTGCTATTATCTACTCTGACTGGAGGTGAATCAGTGATCACAAACTTTTTCCAATGTTGTGACCTATCTCTTGGTGGTGGGAGCTTTATATGGAATCTATTTGTAGAAGTGATGAGGCCTTACAACATTATCTTAGGTATAAAATGGATATCCATAGTTCATGTACATATTGAATGTTTTAGGAGGGGGATGTGAAACATTTTCCGTCATGGGTGAAAAGGAAACACAATAATAGAGTTATGGGCTTATAAGTAGGAGGACACAACCAATTACTCACATGATGGATAGTGTCTCCCTTAGAGTGGTCAACAATATGGGCTACTAATTTCATGCTATGGTGGAAAAGTATAATGATGTATTTCTTGAGTACATTTTTTGATTAGCTCCACACCCATTGATAGAATTATACATATAATTTTACCCATGGATGGACATGATATCTAATACAAAATATCACATGTATCATGATATTCTTTAAGAGATAAAGGTGAACTTTGTGGAATGGTAGAGGAATGTATTTATCACAGTCATTGTGTCACCATGGGAATTCATTGTTTTTGTCCTCAAGAATTTAGATGGGAGATTGAGGTTTTCTGTCATTTATTATCTCCTACACAATGTGAATATGATGAATAAGTATACACAACTGAGGATCAATGTCATCTTTGATTAGTTTAGAGGTGTGCGGTGGTTCTCAAAGATTTTCCTCTGATTAAGCTATAACCATCTTAATGTAAGGGACTTGAATATGTCAAGGATGGTATTATGATGTTTATGAAAACATTATAAATAATTAATTATGTGTTTTGGAATAATGAATTCCTTGGATGGTTTTATGGGACTCATGAACCAGACATTTCATCCTTTTTGGACAGGTTTGTGGTGATCTTCATTGATGAAATCATAGTGTACATGATGGCTATGGAGGAGTGTGCGATACACTTTTGGATGGTCCTAGACACACATTAGAAGATCCTACTATATGGGATTTATTTTAATTTTCATTTATATATCTAGATGGTACACTTTCTAGGAAATGTCATCTCAATGGACGGTGTAGTAATAGACCCAGTGAAGGTTGAGGTAGTGTTAGTTTGGGAGCCATCCAAGATCATAATGAAGGTGAAGATATTCCTGGTGTTCGAAGGCTATTATAAGAAATTAATACATTATTTCTCTATGATATCATATCCATTGACTAATTTTATCCAAAATAGTAAGCATTTCATGTTCCATGAAATGTGTTAGAAGAACTTTCAAGAGTTGTAGAAATGATTGGCATGTGACCCCATCATGATGTTTCTAGAGGAGGGTGTTGTATACCTAGTGTTCTTAAATTTTCAGGGATCAGACTTTTTTTGTTTCTGATTCATAGGTAGATAATGATGTCTTATGGGTCTCAGTAGTTGATACTACTAAAGTATAACTACACAAACCGAAATATTGAGTTGGCAGTGATAGTCTATTCCCTGAAGACGTGGTGACACTACATTATAAGTAATCAATTTATTATCTACTTTGACAAAAAAATTCTCATTTATAACATCTTAGAAGGATCTTAACTTCTGATAGAGTTGATCACTGGAGTTATTTTAGGATAATGACATCGAAATTTTTTGTACAACAAGGAAGGGGAACTTAGTATAAGATGCTCTATGTCAGAGATCATGTTCATGGTTATTGAATGAGGCTAAAGAGAATTTATCCTTGTAATTGTTTTACATAGTGGATGAGGATGTGAGATTAATCTATAGTCTATGGTTGTTACACCCCCACCAAAACTAATAAATCATGTTAGGTAGGCTCGGCGTGTGGATACAAACTCTGATGCCAAACTAGATTATAAATCTACTAAAACATGTACCTAATGAATTTAAAAAAGGAGGGAGAACATATTACTTTTTAGAGGATGTAATATAGTGACAGTGGAACAATGTGAGGATGTGGTGAGGTAGTTTCTTACATCCACTTTAGCTGTACACCCCTATTTGGCATAGATATACCATGAAAACTTGCCATTTTTGGTGACCAGGTGTTATGAAGGGTGTAGAATAATTCGTTGCCTAATGCCTCACTTATCAGCAAGTTGAGGATGGGATATAGGTTCCAATAGTTTTAGCTCAAACACTTAAGGTTCTAGAGTGGATGTGATATGGTATATCTATGGACTTTCTGAGATGAATTCCATAAACATATAGAAGACATAATTCCATCAGGTGATCATAGAAACATTCCATGATTCAACCCACTTCCTAGGTTTCTGAGAGAAGAGTTTAGTAAATAGCATTGGATTCCTTTATATAAATAATATATTACAACTCTGTAGAGTTCCTAGACGATCATTCAAGACTGTGGTGCTTGCTTCACTTCATAATTATGGAGAGGACTATATGAGGCACTTGGGAATAAGTTACCTTTCAACATGATGTCTCGCCCCCATACTAACGGCCAGACTGAGTGTACCATTCAGGTTCAAGAGGACATGTTTCCTCTATGCATGTTTTAATTTTTCCATATTTTAGAGGATCACCTACTCTTAGTGGAGTTTTTATAGAACAACTATAACCATTCCACCATCATTGTTTCACTATTCAAGGCATTATATAAGTAACTCCCCAAGATTCCATGGTACGCTTCTCTTTGAATAATACAATAGCATGTGTTGTAAGAAACATCGAGTTCTAACACACCACAACAAATCAAAATAGCCGTTATGAATAGTAGTACCCACTTTTTGAAATTTTATTAATTTATCTTTAATAATGGACATAATTTTTGGATTCGTAGTATCGAAATTATCTTAGGGTGAATTTTTGGTATTTTTCTGAAAACATACAATTTTTGATAAATAGGGAAAAACTCTGAGTTATAGTTTAAAACAGAAATTTTATTTAAATAATTATTTATATTATTTAAATTTATTTTATTTCAAAATAGATACATAAGACCTATATAAGTTCATTTTAATTTATTGGAGTCAATTTATAATAATTATATAATTATATATATATTTTTTTTATTGAACTTTTTACCATCTTTTACCCAACTCTTAGGAGCATTTGAAAATTTACATACAACTTAATTTTACTAAATCTGTGAGTTGAATTTCAAAAATCTGAGAGACATGGTTGATATCAGTAAGAAAAATCTGGTTCCATAAGATTAAAATAATTTTTGTGAAATAGTAACTTTTTACTTTTATTTACCACGGTTAAAAGTAAATAGGGTATTTAAGGGAAAGAATGATATTATTATTACCCTAACACAAGTACTAATTCTATTTGATAAGTTTAGTTCAAACAAAACAAACTTAGTAATAAAATATGATCCTTGAGGTCCACTTGGATTATATTTGGACATTTATTATAATTTTATTTAAAGAATAGTTAAAAGAGTTAAAATCAATGTTTGAAAATTAAAACATTTTTAATATAGGGTTATACATCAGATAAATTCGACTATAAATATTCATTATAACTCTAAAATTATTTCCTATATAATTTTATTTTTTTATAATTTTTATACATTTATTAATTAAATTTATTTATGAAACAATGATGATGCAGTAATTACCTAATTAATGAAATATTAAAATAATTGATATTATAAATATCCAAATAAATTTAATTTGAGGCTTTTTATGAATTACACTAAATATCTAGGTTAATATGACATCTTAGGATTGGATAGATGTATTTTTTCTGATGTAATAATGCTGTTATAAATTTAGAAAAAACAAAATACCAAATACTGTCAAAATTGACATAAAAGAGTTTTTGAAATAAATATTACATTATTAATTGATATTATATTCTTAAAAATACATGTTTCAGCCAAAGGTCATATATAATACTCTATATGTCATTAATGAACCACTTTAGGTTTGATTGGAAGTTTATAGTAAGTTTATTAACCATCTAATATTAAAATAAAAGAGACATGGTAAATGTCAAACTATTTAACTAAGGGTTAAATAAAAACAATAATGTTAATGTAGTGACCCAAACCTATCTAAAACCTATTGGTTGAGTTTTTTTTGACCCATATCTTCATTAGACTTTAAATAATTCATTTTTGATCCATTATAAAAGGTTAATGATTTTATTATAAAGTAATATTTCTAGCTTTTACTAAGGTAACCCTCACCCCTCCTATAAAAGGGAACTTCCCGTTCTCTCTATTTCACCCCTTCCAAGACATTTGGCTTGGCCAAATCCAACCCAAATATCCTCTAAACTGTCCTACCTTGATCCTAGAGGCCTTCATTTAGTCATAAATCCAACCTATGGAGCCCTTTGGATCAAATCAAAAGGAAGAACCCTAAGAAGAGGTAAATATTTCATCACCTCTTTCATGTTCTTTTCTTCTTCCACTTCCTCTTTAATTGTTGTTTCTATTCTAAAATAATACCTCCAGTATATTATTTATATTGTGATGTTATTATTAAAATGGTACAAACATATTCATTATTTTATCCATCCTTTGAATGACATGTCACCATACGTGCGTACATACGGCTTACCGTCTCCATGTCGTGGTGTAATTGTTATTCAATAAATTATTATTTGGATAGATATAATAATGATGTGTAATTGATGTAAATAATAAATATAACATGATAATGATACTTCATATATGATATACCATCTAATTATATATTATTTTAATATCAAAATAATTATATTGTCGCTCGTGAGTACGTACGGATTACCGTCTCCACGAACGCGATGAGATTCATTCACCATCTTATCCATTCAAGACTAATTTTCATTAGATAGCTAAAAAATAATGTTTAAATACATAATATCATAAGGAATATGAATAAGATACATCATATCCATAAAAAATATTACTTACGTAACAAATCATATAAAGGAAAATGAATCAGTTAACACCCGAAACGATGATAATACTAAAAAAAATATTAAAAAAGCAATGTTAAAAGATCATATATGATATCATATTACTATATATGATTATTGTATAAATTAATAACAATTATTTCACCATTATACAGGAGGTTAAACTACCCTTGACCAAGGAAAAGTACAAGGTAAGGGTTAATTTCACAATCTCTTTATTATCTGAGGTTATTTATACATAATTATCTACTAGGACCTCTTTATCATCCACATACATGCTTCTTAAAAATGTATTTGAAAACATTTTTACTATTTACTATATTATGGGTTAAAGTCATTTATACCCTTATTTGACATTATATGTTTTGAAAGGAAGCTTTTCATCGTTTTCCAAACGTGGTACTTTTTGACCTTTTCGACGAATTTAATTTAAGAATTTTTTCCACTTATACGGTGGTTGTGGATATTTTATGCCATTATAACATCGTCAAAGCTTCCCTTAAAGTCTTATAATAATATTTTCAAAATAAATTTTTTATTAAATGATTTCAAAATAGAAAGATATATTTCTATAAAAAAAGGTTTTGATTTCATCTTTGTCAACATCCTTTGATAAATTTTAAACTTATTTGAAGTTGATTTATTATGATACAGAACTTCCATATTGTATTGAAGGATTTGTGATATGTTTGATTGTGGATGTGTTATTTTTACACCATTCATGGTTTATGGATAAGTTTTTGACATTTCGTATTCTAGTTTTAATATGAATGTTTATGTTATGTTTAAACCTTTTCATATGAGGAATGTTTTAGACTTAGTAAGTGGTGGGTGGAGCCTGGTATAGCTCCTCAATGCATCGGTATGTCTCATGAGACAAACAAGTGTCTTGGCACAAGGCCTTGACAAAATCTTATTTGTAGTCCTGGCACAGGACCTTGACTATGTGGTTATGAAAGTTAGGCATTATGCATTCCATCATTATAAAATTGGTTATTGATATTGCATGTGATTATTCAACTAGTAGAATATCCATGTGAGTATGTAAATGGAATTATTTATATTTATATTTTCCATGTTATGATGATGTTTATGTTCAAAAGGAATTTTTTTAGTTTTATACATTTCCTTAAATTTTTATTCTTATTTATGAAAGTTTTTGCTATATTTTTATCCATACTGAGCATTTGAGCTCATCCATTTCTATGTTTTATTTTTTCCAGGATGCGAAATAGTATATTATGACTGACCTACAGGGATAGTCAAAGGGGATATAAGTGCGATCTATGGAAAAATTGTTGTTGTATTCTTTTCATTTTATAACGTAATGTAGAACTTATGAATGTATCTTGTATTTCCAAGGCTACTAAACTGTTCGGCCTTTCCAGACATGATTTCTTTGTATCATGCCAATGTTATGTAATAATGCACTGACTCCTGGTTACTGGGTTCTGGGGGTTACAGTTGGTATCAGAGAAAGTTTAGTACAAACCTTGGAATCTAGATTTTGATAAACTCTGATTAGAGGACATTACACTAAGATAGACATTGAGGATTAGTATAGAAGAACTTCCTAGAATTTTGGTATTGTAGATATTTTGTGAGTTTTCCATGAAATACATCTCTATATGAATACGAGCAGGTAGAGACAAATCTGGCCCAGATTTACCTATGGGTAAAACCCAAAACACCACTTTGATCTAGACTCAAATTGGAACTGGTGCACGACAACGGGCCTTGTTGAACTCTTGGTTACGACACTCCCGAGGGATATGCTTAGGATAATTATAATTTTATTTACAAGCCACTATGAAGGTTTTATGAGTATATAATTCCTCAAAGATAACATTTTTATGATTATGGATTATATTCATAAACTGTTCAGTTTATTTTTTGTGTTTTACATGTTTGGAATTATGTATTTCTATCCATAAACTAATCTAGTTTATGTCGTTGTTTAGAAATGGAGCCTAGTGGAAGGAATGAAAACAGTAACAATTCACACACTCCATTAAGGGAATTCCATCCTGCTCAAGATAATTATAGTGGAGCTAGTGATGCAACTGGTTCCGATCAGCTAATCACCATACTGGGACAACTCACTCAAGTTATGAATAATAACCTTACCTGTATGGAGAAAACTGATCAACAGCGTGAAGGGTCATTGTTAGATCGCTTCATGAGGTAACAACCACCAACATTCAATGGGGGTACAAATCCACTAGTAGCTGATAAATGTATAAATTCCTTATAGAAAATATTCCACACCTTGGGGAGTGGGGAAAGGGAAATGGTTATCCTGGAAGTTTACCGCCTCACTGGAGATGCTGATCAATGGTATTCATTGATTTAAAAAAAATAAGATGATGAAGTATCAAATATGGAATAGAGGGATTTTAAAGAAATTTTCTTAGAAAAATACTTTCTTCATGGCCATCTTGGGGATATGGTACGACAATTTCTGAGTCTGAGGCAAAAGGAGGATGAGAATGTCACAATGTATGAATCTAACTTTACAAGGTCAGCAAGGCATGCTACAGATTATATACATAACCCAAGAAGTATGATTTATCATCTCTTTTATGGGTTAAAACCATTTCTCCATCGAGCATTAGTCTCACAATCCTTCTCATCGTATGAAGATATTGTCTCATGTGCTATCAAGATAGAAAAAGAATTCTATAAGTCTTACAACTTTAAAGAAAAGCAAGAGAAGAAGAGATCTTATGAACACTATAGAAATGGAAATAAGTTTAAGAAGGGAAATTTTCAAAATCCATCCTGAAGTAAATGTGCGAAGAAACACCCTTGTACTTTCCTGAAGGGAATGGGCATCTGTTACAAGTGTGGTGAAAAATTCCACTATTCTCGTGATTGCAAGGGGAGGAAAGAGGTCGTCGCTATTGAAAGCTACAATTGTAGAGAAAGGGGGCATTATGTGAATGAATTTCCCAAGAATCAGAGGAAATTACCTCAGAAAATGACAAGGGATTAAGGCCAAGCTTATACTATCAGTACTGCTGATGTTAAAGCTCTGAAAGATTCAGTGTCATGTAATTTAATGGTTTCCTCAAGTTTAGAAAATGTTATATTTGATTGTGGATCATCAAATTGTTTCATATCTTCCCAGGATTATAAGAAAATTAGATATTTCCAATTTGATTTAACAGGGGAGTCATCAGTCAAAACTCATATGGGAAGTATCATTGCAACAATGTTTTGTGAATCAGTCCCCATTAGGGAATATAAATGTTCTTTATCTACTGATCACATCGTCATACCCATGATTGAATTTGATATAATCCACTGTTTGGATTGGAATTCGGACCATGATGCAAAAATTTATTGTAAGAAGAAGGAGGTTACTATTTTTTATGGGGATGATAAAGAACACCTTATCTTTAGAGAAAAATTATCACCACCTAATTCTTATCTAGATCCACCCCCAGAGCTCAACTAAATTAAATTATTGGGGAGGAAGAGAATGAAATAACTGGGGGTGGGGAAAGGAATTTTCAAATAGAGTATGTACCTATTTTGAAAGAATATGTTGATTTGTTTGTAGATTATTTACCTAGATATCCTCTAGAATGAGAAATTGAGTTTTCCATTGATTTAATTCCTGGTTCAAGGCCCATATCGAAGACCACTTATATAATAGCCACTGTGGAATTATTGGAACTAAAGAAACAACTAGAGTAATTGAGTAATAAGGGATTTATTCGCCCCACTATTTCTCCATGGGGAGCCATTGTCCTTTTTGTTAATAAGAAATATGGATCTATGAGGTTGTGCATTGACTCCAGGGATATCAATTCTATAACAATAACGTAAAAGTATCACGTACCTCACATTGATGATTTATTTGACCAACTTCAAGAATCTCAATAATTTTCAAATATTGACCTTCGATCTGGATATCATCAGTTGTGTGTGGAGAAGGAAGACATTCCGAAAACATCATTTAAAACTAGGTAGGGGCATTACGAGTTTACAGAAATGCCTTTTGGGCTGACTAATGCACCCTCTGTTTTCATGGATCTAATGAACAGAGTTTTAAATGAATATCCTGATGAATTTGTAGTGGTATTTATTAATGATATCTTGGTATAATCCAAAATCTACGAAGATCATGAAAATCACTTGTGCATTATCCTTCAGACTCTTAGACGACATGAATTATATGGGATGTTTAGCAAGTGTGATTTCTGGCTTCAGGAGATTTCCTTTCTTGGACATCTCATCTCTAAGGATAGAATATCAATTGATCCTTCTAAGTCAAGAGAAATCCAGGAATGGCCAGCACCGATAAGTATAAATGAGGTACGTAGTTTTATTGGTTTAGCAGGTTATTATCAGCATTTCATCCAGAATATTTTCCGATTATCTAACCCATTAAAAAATATCACATGTATAGGGGTGAAATTTGTTTGGAAAAAAAATGTGAAGAATGTTTTGAAGAATTTACGAGAAGATTATTCAATGCTCCTATATTGAATCTACCAACGGAGAATGATGGGTTTGTTATTTATAGTGATGCTTCGAATAAAGGACTTGGTTGTGTCCTTATGTATAATGATAGGGTTATTGCCTACGCATCATGATAGCTAAAAATTAATGAGCAAAACTATCCTACTCATGATCTTGATTTAGTAGCTGTAATATTTTCTTTGAAGATTTGGAGACACTATCTCTATTGTGAAAATTTTGATATTTATACTGATCACCATAGTGTGATGTATATTTTCTCACAGATAGAACTAAACATGAGGCAGAGGATGTGGCAAGAACTACACAAGGATTATGATTGCATGATACACTACCTCCTGAGGAAGGAAAATAAGGTAGAAGATGCATTGAGAATAAAGGATCATCGAGTTTTGAACAAGATGAGTGTTGAAAGGGATTCTATTTTCATGGATCTAGTAAAGATGGATATGGGAATAACCGTGGAAGGTGAAACATCAATGATTTTTCAAATGGTTTCCAAACCATATTTACTAGAAAGGATAAACAGTTCTCAGGCTGATAATGAGGAATTCCAAAAGAAGATTAAAGCTGTAAATGATGTGATATTGAGTGACTTCGTATATAAAGATGGAATTTTAAAATTTGGGAAGAGACATTGTGTTCCTGATATACCTGATCTGAAAAAGGAATTGTTAGATGATGCTCATAGCCCCAATTTCTCTATACACCCTGGTAGCACTAAAATGTATATAGATTTGAAGGAACATTTTTGGTGTGACAACATGAAGAGGGAGATTGTTTATTTTGAGTCAAGATGTATGGTTTGTGAACAAGTGAAAGTTGGAAGGCAACAGCCTGGATGAGTCTTGCAACCACTTCCCATACCTGAGTGGAAATGGGATAATATTACAATGGACTTTGTCATGGGACTACCAAAGACTCCTAGAAGGAACGATGCAATTTGGGTCATTGTTTATCGTATTACCAAGCCAGCACATTTTCTTTCTATAAGAGAAGATTTACCACTTGAACGTTTATCAAGACTATATATTAATGAAGTTGTAATACTTTATGGAGTACCACTATCAATTGTTTCTGATTGTGATCCTTGTTTTACATCATGATTCTGGAAATGTATTCAGAAATCCCCAGATACTGAACTTCATTTGAGCACTTCCTACCACACTCAAACTGATGGACAAACAGAATGGACTATTTAGATTCTTAGAATACATGTTGAGATCATGCCCACTAGATTTTCATGGTATGTGGGATCAATATTTACCTCTGGTAGAATATTCCTATAACAATAGTTTCCATTCAAGTATTTTGATGGCACCATATAAAGCATTATACAGAAAGAGATGTCGCACACCAACCTGTTGGGATGATGTTGGTGAAAGAAAACTCATAGGCCCAGAGCTTGTGGAGGAATTTATGGAAAAGGTGATGGTAATCCAAACCCGTATCAAATCAGTTCAAAGTAGGCAAAAGAGCTATGCTGATATCCGAAGGAAGGATTTCGAATTTCATGTAGGAGATAATTTTTTCATGAAGGTATCTCCCTGTAAGGGTGTTATACATTTCGGTAAGAAGGGTAATTTGAGTCCCAGGTACATTGGACCTTTTGAAATTCTAGAACGAATTGTGGTTGTAGCTTACCGTTTGGAAATGCCACCAAGTCTCTCCAAAGTTCATGATGTGTTCCAAGTATCACTATTGAGAAAATACATGCCTGACCCAATGCATGTACTCACCTAAGAGAAATTAGAACTGGAACCCGATCTGTCTTATTCCAAAGAGCCTGTCAAGGTTTTTGATACAAGAGAACAAGTGCTGAGAAACCGGACGACTCGTCTGGTAAATGTTCTATGGAGAAACCATATGATGGAAGAGGCAACGTGGGAACCAGGGGAACTTATGATAAAGAACCACTCGAGTCTTTTTTCAGTAATATTCTAAAAATTTCGAGGAAAAAATTATTTGAAGGAGAGGAGAATGTAACACCCCAAGATTCCACAGTACGCTTCTCTTTGAATAATACAACAACGTGTGTTGTATGCAACTTCGATTTCTAACAAACCACAACCAATCAAACTAGATGTTATGAATAGTAATACCCACTTTTTAAAATTTTATAAATTTTATCATTCAAAATGGACTTCTTTTTTAGATTTGGAGTATCGAAATTACATTAGGGTGAATTTTTGGTATTTTTTTGAAAACTTTCAATTTTTGATGAATAGTGAAAAACACTGAGTTATTGTTTAAAACTGAATTTTTATTTAAATAATTATTTATTTTATTTAAATTCATTTTATTTCAAAATAGATACATAATACCTATATAAGTTCAATGTAATTAATTGGAGTTAGTTTATAATAATATTGGATATATAAACATTTTATTGAACTTTTTACCGTCTTTTACCGACCTCCTAGGACCATTTACAAATTTAAATAAAACATAATTTTACTGCTTCTGTTAGTTGAATTTAATAAATCCAAGATACATGGTTGATATCAGTAAGAAAAATTTGGTTTAATAAGATGAAAATAATTTTTGGTGAATAGTATCTTTTCACTTTTATTTACCACGGTTAAAAGTAAATAGGGTATTTTAGGGTAAAAAGGATATTTTTATTACCCTAACACATCTACTAATTCTATTTTATAAGTGTAATTCGACCAAAAAACCATTGGAATAAAATATGATCTTTTAGGTCCACTTGTATCAGATTAAGACTATTATTATTATTTAATTTAAAGAAGAGTTAAAAGAGTTAAAATCAATGTTTAATAACTAAAAATTTTATAATATATTGTTATACATAAGATAAATTCTACTGTAAATATTCATTGGAAGTATAAAAATATTTCCTACATAATGGTATTTTATTTATAATTTTTAGACATTAAATATTTAAATTTATTGATGACACAATGATGATGGAGTAATTACCTAATTAATGAAATATTAAAATAATTGATATTATAAATATCCAAATAAATGTAATTTGAGACTCGTTATGATTTAAACTAATTTTATAGATTAATATGACATTTTAGGGTTGGTTAGATAAATTTTTTTGAGGTGATAATGCTGTTATGAATTTAGCCAAAATAGATTACCAAATAGTATCAAAATTGACATAAAACAGTTTTTAAAACAAATATTATATTATTAATTGATATTCTATTCATAAAAATATAAGGTTCATAAAAAGGTATTAAATAATATTATATATTTCATTAATGAACCACTTGAGGTTTTCTTAGAAGTTTATCGTATGTTTATTAACCATATAATATTAAAATACAAAGAGACATGGTAAATGTCAAACTATTTAACTAAGAGTTAAATCTAAAAGATAAGGTTAATATAGTGACTCAAACCTGTATAAAACCTATCGTTTGAGTAGTTTTAGACCCATCCCCACATTATAATTTAAATAATTCATTTTTAATACATTAAAAATTGAAGATGATTTTATTATAAAATAATATTTCTATCTTTTCCTAAGGTGATCTCACCCCTCTTATAAAAGGGCACTTACCCTTCTCTCTAATTCACACCTACAATGCCATTTGGATCAGCCAAACCCAGCCCAAATATCCTCTAAATTTTCCTCCCTTCATCTTATAGGAATTTCTTTAGTTATAAAGCCAATATCAAGATCCTATTTGATCAAATCAAAATGAAGTACCCGAAGAAGAGGTAAATATTTCATCACCTCTTTCATGTTATTTTCTTTTTCCACTTCCTCTTTCTTTGTTTTTTCCATTCTAAAATAATAGATATAGTATCTTCCATATACTATGATTTTATTATAAAATTGGTATAACCATATTCATTATTTTATCCATACTTTGAATGACATGTCACTGTACGTGCGTACGTACTGCTTACCGTCTCCACGTTGTGGTGTAATCGTTATTCAATACATTATTATTTGGATGGGTATAATAATGTTGTGTAATTGATGTAAATAATAAATATAACATGATAATGATTCTGTTTATATGATATAAAATCTAATTATATATTATTTTAATATCAAAAGAATGATATTTTCACTCATTCCTACGTAAAGATTACCGTCTCTACGAACTCGATGAGATTCATTCCCCATCGTATCCATTCTAGACTAATTTTCATTAGATGATTAAAAATAATTTTTATACGATGGGTGCGGCTATTTTCCACCATTCTAACATCATCGAAGCATCCCTTTCAAGCTTAAAAAAATATTTTAAATATAAATTTTATATTAAATGATTTCAAAATTGAAAGATATATTTCTTTAAAAAAAGGTTTTTGATTTCGTCTATGTCGATATCCTTTGGTGGATTTTAAGTTTATTTGAAGTTGATTTTTTATGATAAAAAACATCTATATTTTATTGAAGGTGTTGAGATATGTTTAACTATGGATGTATTATTTTTACACCATTCATGGTTTATGGATAAGGTATTGACATTTCTTATGAAAATTTTAATATGAATGTTTATGTTATGTTTAAAGCTTTCCATATGAGGAATGCATTGGACTTAGTATGTGACGGGTGGATCCCACTATAGCTCCTCGATGCATCGGTAGGTCTCATGAGACAAACTATTGTCTTGGAACAAGGCCTTCAAAAAATCATATTTGTAGTCTTGGCACAAGGCCATGGCTATGTGGTTATGAAAGTCTAGAATTATGCATTCCATCATTATGAAAGTGGATATTTATATTTCATGTGATTAGTCAACAAGTAGAATATCCGTGTGAGTAAGTAAATGGACTTATTTTGATTTATATTTTCCATATTATGATGAATTTTATGTTGAAAAGGCATTTGTTTTAGTTTTATACATTGCCTTAAATGTGTATGCTTATTTATGAAAGTTCTCGCTATATTGTTATTCTTACAGAGCATTTGAGATCACCACTTTCTACGTTTTATTTTTCTGAGGATGCGAAGAAGTATATTATGACTAACCTATAGGGATAGTCTGAGGGGATATGAGTGTGATCTATGGAATAAATTTTTTTTTTATTTTTTCATTTTATAATTTAATGTAAAAATTATGAATGTATCTAGAATTTCCATGGATACTAAACTGATCGGCCTTTCGGGACATGATTTCCTTGTATCATGCCAATGTTATGTAATAATGCACTGACTCTGGATTACTGGGGTCATGCCATTATAGTATGGGTAAACCTACAAGTCATCGATATATTGGACTAATCCAAGTGAGTCAACACTCATGGACCTGGAGTTGGAGTGGTCTTTGATAAAAAAGGGTTTTTATCATTAGCGGTGGATGAGGATTGCACAAAGATATCGTATGTCCAATGTAGAATGATGAAAGAGGACTTTGAATTTTTAAGGAGGGTTACAGTGTTTTCCTAAGTGTCTCCCCTCTACATGAATTATGGATATTTGGATGGGGAATCAAGATATCTATGAGATTCATTTTTCCTTTTTATATATTATTTATCGATTGATAGGAGAAATACCACTTGGAACTACTATCCTAGTTATACATGGTACATGATTTCTTCCATGTGTCACATATGAGGTTGTACATGGACAACCCATCGCATGTTATAAATTGGGGTGAGATGGATATTGAGGATGTGGATACTTTTGTAGAGTACCCAGTAGAGGTCTAGGATCGTTAGTAGAATACCCATAGGGAGGAGATATTCCCTTATTGTGTTTTCAATACCGGTATGGGTATCTTCAGGAGAGAACCTGATAGTATGGGACCAAAATGAGATCTTAGTACCCACATCTTTATTATTAGGTTTTTACGATATGATGAAAATACCAAAATATGGATAGAAGGTAACATATCTATTTTTTTCATGTAACGTTTTGAAATTTATCTATTAATATTTTCAGAGCAAATCACTTATATGATGAAATATTTTGTGGCCATGTGATCCTGGTACTGATATATTAAAAATATTAAATATATTAGTATCATGTACACAAGGTTTTATATAAATAGTTGGATAACTTTTGAATGGGGGATCATATAAGAAATCCAGAATATCTATTGAGTCTGGAATTTGGGTTTTACCCTAGGAATGATATAATATATTTCTATATCAAGTGTTTTGATAAATTGATTCTACATGATAAAATAATAAAAAGATTAATTATATTGTATATTTTATAATATTTTATGTCATCAAATAATTAAACAATAAAAATATTATTGTTATGGAAAGGACCTTGGCTTGTGCACATAACTATTGGTATTGAGAGGATTCATTGGAGGAGTTTTCTTGAATTTTTCTCAAATGATAAATGGAATATTGACGATTGAATACTGGTGTGCTAATAAGAGCTTTTTGATCTCCCCAAATATTATGATCAAGGAACATTATTCATCAGAGATCAATCCAAATTGATGTATAATATTATATTAAGTGAGTTTATTCCCCATTTTATTATCATGTGATAAATGCATATTATATCAACCAATTGATTGATTCATGATTTCAGGTTTGGGTTTCATTATCTTATATTTACAGATTTATTATTTGTCCAATTATTTATATTCATTCTCCACTCTGATAATAAAAATTAAATTAAAATATAAAAAATTATGGATTTTTGTTCCTTTTTATGGTTTTTTTATCTCCAATATTTTAAGTGTGATCACCATTTGAATTTCATTTAGTTGGGAATTCAAAAAATACCTTGTGAGTTATCATTATGAAATCAATCATTACCATTATGGATCATCCTCATAGGTTTAGTATAGATATTTGGAGAATAGTTGAGGTGTGTGAATACAAGTGATCATTAGATTTATATTTTGGGATACTCATTGTGGGTTTTGGGTGGGTGATGGTATGACTTAATGGTAGATGTGATTTCAAGACGATCAATGACCAGAATATGTTGATAGAGAATAGAGAATCGTAGTCTCCCTACATCAACCATTCCCATGAATTATTGGTGTATAATTAGTGGTAGGAGTGTGAAAGGATGATTCATGTCCAATATATAATTTCTATAAAATTCCTGACTACATAGAGTATACTTAAAGAACACACACTATGTAGTCTCGCTTTTGTGGTGCTTGAGTTTATGTGTAGAGAAAAATATCACATGTCACATGATATGTGTCGAAGAATATTTAAACATGTACATGATACATTGTGTGTATCTCATAGGATACACAGGCATATATATCTCCAAGAACATGGGCATTGGTGGAGTACACATACACAACCACAGTATAGTGTCACTTCTATAAGTATACGGGAACGGGCTAGGGCATGCCGAGTGTTGAACCCACTTCTATAAATTGGGTAACACTAATGAAAACTCCTTATATATAGAGGTTTTATATGACTATGAGATGAATATCTATGGGAAAACTAACAAGAAAGAGAGACACAATGTGTACCCAAGTACATGCAATGTAATTTTTTTAGGGCAGTGTGATGCCCTCCATTTATTCCATATATACCAGGTTTAGTTGTCTGTGATCCCTTGGCCAATCCCCATAAGTGAACAGTGTGGAATTACATCCTCATTATAGTATTGTGATCCCCTATATTGGTTCTCCTTCACATAGAGTTCAATGTCTCCCTTCATGAGAACTCAGGTAGGATCCTATACCAAATCATTCCTTGGATTGGTTAGTGGTATTATCATGACCACCAAACATTGTGCCTTGATACCTTATCTAAAAGAATGATCTAGTAGGGTTGGTGGATTTCCCAATCTATCATGGGTGTGATCCTCTATCTAGAAAATGATATATTTGGAGATCTAAAGAGTAATGTTTGGTATGTCCCGATAAACGCGACCTCTTATATGAGTGTCTTTAGTGACTACCTGGATCAAGGAGTGACCCATTCAAAATGTTATTTACCATTAAACCTTAAGTAGAATACAATGGTAGGTAGTATTAGTTGAGACCCTTTGAGACCAATTCTATATAATGAGTATATACGAGTTTATTCTTGATTATCATTATGTCACATATCTTGATTAGTGTACCTCTATATTTGAGATTACTAAACTTGGTGATTTAATATTGGTTATTTCATGGTATCCTACTGGGTATTTTTATAGTCACTCATGTATGAGATCTTCCCACACATTCCATGTCTTATGAAGATGATAATCCTTTTGATGGTGTCTTGGAATAATCAGGAAGATTAGGAGCTTATTATTAAGATACATAAACCAAGGTTATTATTAGTTATATGATTAATACTAGTACCCTCCTTTTAATAACATAATACAACTCTTGTTGTTTTGGAGGTTATGGATTCGGCCCATTTCAATTTTAGTACTTTTTATAATACACTAATGCTGGGATTTATATGTACACATGAATTGGAATCATTTTTTTAATTTAAGAATTGGATGTTCTCAAAGGTATGTTCATGCATACATGTACATTAGGATAATTCCTCCCATATGTAGCATATTCCTAATCAGTTTCGGTCACCAGCCCCTAACCAATTAGAGTTGGGCTCTTGGTTTTCACACTCAAGTTATCGCTGGTTGGGTGGGCCAAAGTGGGTTGGTTTAGGAAAGAATTCCCATAACTATGAATGATAATATTTAATTCTATTAGGAGGTGATATATTGACATATAATGGGGTACAAGTAAGATTTATATTTACATTATTTGATTATATTTAATGTTTATGGTAAATATTGAAAATTATTTTTAAAAAATAGATTACTTTTAGAACATTTACCTGCATGTTTTAGATAATTTGCATGGATGAGTTCTTGAATATATGAAAATATTGCAATTTAATGGTTAAAAGGGACTACTATGCTCCAAATATGAGTTACTCATGAATTTTAAAGAGACACATGAATGATGTTCTTCCTCTATAGTGGAATGAGTCCTTCATGCACTATTTCAGTGGAGAAAATATGGTGAGAATTCTTATTTTAAATAAAATTTAATTTTTTATAACACATAATATATATACTAAGTAAATATAGTATATATAGGTTTATTTCAGTCTTCATTCATTTAAACAATTATTTCAAGGACATCATCAGAGACTTATAACTCATCATATCTCACATATTCAAAATAATGTATGATTCAAATTTATTTTAAACATAGTGGTTAATATATTTTTGTAGTATATACATATTTATATGTAATGTCCTATTCATTTAATTGATACTAAATTAGGGGTAATTTTTAATCATTAAATTACCAAGTGTGGGTCATTATAATAGTTAATTTTTAGTTTTTAATTATGAGATTTGGAGTTTCATGAGTAGATGTTTTCAAAAATAGATGGAGGCCTTAGAGGTTCATTGGGATCTCAGGTGAATATTAGGATTTTAGAGTTTAATTTTAAATAAATTTAAAAAAAATTACCTTTTAAGGATTCTTTCATGGTTAGTGGAAATCAGTTAAGGTGATTTTCTATAGGGACTTGGCACATGGTTTTGTTTGGTTGCAGATCAACAATGAAAAACTTATAACTTGTTTTTACAGTTGATTTCAATATTTGGTACATAGTTTGAAAACCATGAATATAAATAATACAAGGTGGTGTGTATTTGATAGTTCCTACAACTTTAGGGGCATACAATTTGGATATCTATGAAGCCTAGCCATTTTAATTGAAAGAGGTGGTATATCTCATTTTCCCATTTCATCTGTTGACCCCTCTACCCCTTTTCTCTTCCCCTCAGATGTATATACCTAAAGGGTCTCCTCATATCATCCTCTTTGATTTCCCCTTCTATTTTGTGGGTTATCATGTGAGTTAATCAACATTATAGGTTATATTCCTCTTCATCATCCCTCCTTGGACTTCCTCTTCTTCTACCTTTTATTTTGGTAGTCCCTAAAAAGGGATTTCAGGGATGATTCCACTTGATATTGGTGGATTTATCATAATATGATGGGTATTTCATAATTTATAGCTATAAAATGATCCATGGTGGGGCCTTCACATTGTTTTGCATTATATGGATAGATGTGCATATATGTATGAATTTCCCAAGGGTTTTAATTTAAATTAGACGTACTTGTTGGTTAACTGGTTATTGTGTGATTTATATTTTCCTAGGATGACATTGAGAGTTTATAATTAATCTTTTAAGGGTGGTTTGTTATAGTTTTTAGTTGATGAGGTTCCTTTATGAGATTTTAGTCATTATTAATTTTTTGAATTAAATTGTAATTAAATTATAAATTGTTAAAATTTAATTGAAAAATTAATTATAATTTTTAATAATTAATTTTTTGTTGTTGTGGTGTAAGATACATTCATGGGATATGGTTAAAATAATGGGGGAAAATTGGTTAGTCTTGGATAGTTCTAGAAATATATGGTTGGGATTTTGTTGAATGAATATGGATTTATGAATAAGGTAAGTTGTACTTATATATTTCCCAAAGGTTTATACATTCTTATTATGTGGTGTGTGATATGAATTCTTCCCTCTATAGTTCATTGAACATTTTGATTAAATGATTTATTTTAATTAAAATAAATAATTATAGATGTAAAAACTGATAAGGTCCATGACGGTTCATTATGAATGAGATCAGTGCCTTGAGAGTCGATGGCATAGGCCTTACTTATAAATGTATCCCTTGATTGGTATGAACCATGATGCGTTTAAATTAAATTAAATAAACATAATTAGGTTTTTTAGGAATATGGTTAGGTTTTTTAGTGACCTCAAAGTATATAAGTGTAATTAATTGGGGAGGTTAGACATAGTATCCATTTTGTCAAATATTATGATATATTAAAGCCTTTAGAATAGTTGAGATGAGAATGGGGTGAGCCTTCCTCTCCCACTGAGATGCAAGTTCCTTAATAGGTATTAACTAAGTAGGAGATGATGATATGTCGGGTGAGTGGATTTAATTGTTTTTTAGGATTATCAAAAATAATTATTCCATCTCTCGAGAGTGATACTAGTGAGGATTTCCTTATGAGGTCAGTGAGGTCATGACGTGATTGTAATGATGCTGATAGATGTTATTCCCTTTATGTGATGGGATTGTACATAAGAAATGAGATTAATACTGAGGATCCCATGTAGGTTGTATGTATTATGTGTTTCCTAGAGTATCCTGGTGGGTTCCCCATGTTATATAACCCTTGAGGATATTAGTGAGAAATTATGATGATGTTGAGGAATGTTATTCCCTCTGAATAGTTATGGGTGTAACCCTAGAAACTCAATAAATTATGTGAGAATAACATAAAAATGGTGAGGGGGATAGGTCATGCACTTGAGAGGGTGAATATGATTTTGTGATATGAGTTTTTTCAATGGTCTAACCATTATAAGATATGATGAGATAACCTATATGGGACACACTACTCAGTAAGTGTTATATTTACGCAGTGAGTGGGAGAAATGAATGACCCATTGAATTTATATCTATGTTGATTTACCATTTAGTTAACCATTTTTTAGTCTATGGGTATATATGGATTTCATGGGAGGATTCCTAGGAATTAGCCTACAGGTCTATTGGGATTACATTGGTGATTACATTTGAATTGGACCATGGGTCTATTTGTATTTCCTAATTCTTTATTATTTAAGAGATCTAATGGTATATGTGGATTTACTAGGTGGTTACATGATATTCATATTATGAGTCTATGTTTACTGTCTGGGTGGTTACCTATGAATCAGCTTTCATGCCTATCTGGGATTCTCAAGACACATGTATTCAGACATTGGGTCTTTATTGAATACCTAAGTGGTTTTATAGGGGTTTTCCTACAAGTCTGCATGGAATTAATGGGTGGTTGTTTATGATTCAACCTTCAAGCTGGTGCTTAATGAACGGGTGGTTATTTTAGATTCGACATTCAGGATAGTATGGATTTCCTAGATGGTTACTCAGGAAGCAGCATTTATGAAAACTAGATTTCTTATTATTTCTTCCTAAGAATCAGTGTTTTCACCGGTAATACTTGGATATTGACCCCAATACATTTGGTATGGTTATGCCTTATACATAGAAATAGTCTAACACTATTTAAAGTAGGTATAGTTGATCTCAATGCCATATTTGAACTTAAGGATCAATCGTGGATTATATATTAAGGCTTCAGTAGTTTATTTTTTATCAAACTAAGCATATCACATGTGCATGCACTATAATTATTGATATCATGATTCAGTAGGAAACATTGGGAAAGACATCATATTTGTATTAGGTGAGGGTTGGGGATGGTAGTAGAGATTATTGTGTAATATATTTCCTTTATTTATTTTTTGTATATTTTTGACTCAGTGGGTGATCAATTTTTCTATGAGAGCATGACCACAACTATATTTGACTCCCTGATTGCATATGACTTTTTAATAAAATTATTTTGTTTTTTATTTTATTCCTAATTATATTATCAATGTGTATTATTTTTCATTATTTTTAATATGATTACCTTTTAAATGAGGGTATTGTATCCTAACTATAACACCCTTGACCTTATCTTCTAACCAAGTGATTATGGATTATGGGGAGGCATGCATATGATCACATGGAGAACACTAGTATGGGAATTAGTCATGTTTTCTATGGATGAGATACATTTCAAAGTTTTAGAAGAGATTTATTTCGTTTTTCTATATAGGGAGGTGGAAATTAGGAAATAAGGATGTGAAAATCATGTGATGAACCATAAATAGATGCAATACAAGATTATTTTATAATTGAGAGCCTATGTTACCATGGACATGTGAATGTTATTATTTATTTATTTTTCATTTTTTTGATTTCACCTATTGTGATGGAAAAAGTTTTTTGAATTATGATTTATTGGTATTTATCTCTTTAATTTTTAAAAAGAGGACAATGAAGATGAATCTAGTTGGAACATAGGATTCACATGATATATGGTTCACCATGTGTGATTGATATCACCTATGGTAGATGATTTAGATGATTAAAGTTTCAACAATAACTTATATTGTGTTTTCTAATATAACTTATCGGTTTAATTATAAATAGATAAACAATATATTATTTTCTTTTTATGATTGTACATTTAGATTTTATGAAGGGATTCTACTTGATGATTATGATGGAGTCCCTATTATAATGTAGTAACCATTAGTAGGTAGATATAAGTATTGTGCATCATCAAGCTCAATCTGTAGTGTTTAATTGTGGTGATCGTTCTGAAAAGAAAATGGTTTTGGTTAGTTAAATTGTTTTCAACAACCTATATGGTATGTGTAAGAACCCAACTTTCCTATTAAGGAATTAACACTTTAAATTTTAGTATAAAACTTTATGTTCAAACTAATGATAGTTCTTAACAGATGTACCATGTTTTTTGGAGAGTCCAACACGTATTCAAAGACTAGAACTATTTTTTTAGAGGAACATGCTTAGCTGTACAGTTGGTGTAAGTTTATTTATAACTCTAAGGCTCATCCATGATGCCCGGAAATAGGTGGATTACAGTTTGTAAACCATGAAAGATATGTCGGATGGCTAGGAATAGAGTTCAAAAAAATGTATAGGGGGCCGCATGGGATACACATGGTTTGACAAAACAGAAACCAATACACACGGGTAGGGCTATGTAGGATGTAATTTCGTATGGTTGTCACACTATTTGGAAAAACCATGTGGCATAACTATTCAATGGTTCAATTCCCTTGGACAATGTTGGATCATGGTTTCGGCATAGTTTTTCTAACCATGTATCCAAAATGTGTTCCTTCTAAAAATGATAAAATTATTGAATTTATTCCCTCTCCATCACACTAATCTCATCTTATTTTCTTCCTCTCAATCACAGTATCCTCCCACCACCCATGGAGCTACCTCGTCTTCTCACCAAGGTTTAAGCTATGTTTTTCATACGGTGTTTTATTCCTTCATCATCCATTGCGTTGGATAGATAAGGGTATGATATCAAACACTATTACTTCTTTTCTTCATTTATCTCACCATATGTAAGGTTAAATCCATACGTGATAATTTGGCATATTTTTAGAGAATTGGTAAATTTATAAAATTTCATAAATTCATTGCCAAATTAGTGGCCAAAAACCGATAGAGAGAGAACCTACCATCTATGTTTGAAGGTTTATACCATTTCCTTGACGTTTGGGACTTTTATATATTTTTTAGGGACACATTCCAAACATTATAAGGTTTTCTCCTTAAATTAATAAGACATTTTATTGTATATTTAAACCATGATATATAATTTTTGGTACTCCACTATGAAAGGTTGTTGGTTTTAATCATCGACTCAAACCAACATTGAGGTGGTTTATTTTTATTAATCATGTAAACACCACCCATGTATTGTGTAAATGTTTACATTAATTAATTGTATCCCTATATAAATTAAATGACATATTAAAGGTTGATCACCTAGTTTAGAAACATGTCATTTAAAAATGAAAGGATTAATGTGATGGAAGAAGTGGGGGTTATTAAATGAATTGTAAAATACCTTGTCTTATGCTTAAATTTGTAACTATTTGGTGGAGAGTAATAGACACTAACATGGAACTCTTTCTTATCACTTGTAAGTAAATTGATTAAAGGAATGGAAACTATCATTCCCTTCTCACTTCTCACTTATTTATCAAATGGTTAATGATATGATTAATATAAATTTAATTGATAATTGGAATATACAATTACATGGTCACTTCAATCATTGTATAAATTTTATTAATAATGGATGGAATTGTATAGAATCGATGTGAGGTATCATAGCTTGGACCCAATGACCCATTCACATTATATTCAATGCCTTAGATTGTTACCTTCAATCCAACATTCCTGGAATACTTCATACACACTTATTGGGATCCAACCACACCTTTATAATGTTATATGTATATGAGATCCATGGACTTGAATAGAAATCCATATCCATGGATATAGGTTACTGGACCATGTAGTTTCACATTATACAGAGTTACTTTAGATGGGTCCATTAGACTCAAAGAGGATTCCCGGGTCATTAGCTTGGGGTCTCAGCCCTTGAAGGACTGATACATGATTATTTAGAATATTTCATACATTCATGACACTTGAAATTCCGGCATTTCCTATAATGAATGCCTTTCATTATTAGATAGTTATTCATTATTTATAGATTTTTTTACATAGCATGTTCTTATTGGTGAGAATACATCACTTACTTTACATCTTATTTCCTACTATATTTGCACAAAAATATAGGTTTTATTCCCAAACTGGATTTGTTATAGCCAACGTTTGTTGTCACATACTGTGTATTTCTCACACGCTATTTGGGATTCCAATTAGTACTTAGAAAGACTTCATGATTTCAAGTAAGTATAAAGTGAAGATTCTGGTGTTGGACTCTTGATTTCTTATTCTAGGATGGAGTATGAGAGAAGATGACTAATCTTATTCTTGAGATTCTATTAGAGGTATATTGGGCATTTTCTTCATTTTTACAACGTATTTTATATACCAACATCCATTTTTCTATGTTTTTTCCAATTTTTAATCATCATGAAATGATCAGAACCATTTTCTATGTGAATTTGGATATTGTTTTCTTCAGTTTATTTATGATATCATGATGATTAACTTTTCCACCACTATTTATTTATTATAATTTATTTATTGATTTATATGATGATTATATTATTACACACTCTGTTCATGAGGGTATAGATTCCCCCCAATACTCTTACAAACCCTCATTATCATTCACAAAACTCTAGCATACCGGGAGGCGCACCAAAGAGAACATGGAAATCATTTGTTCTACTATTATTGATAGAATTGGGTTAGGATGTCATAGTTATTTTTTATATATATTATTGGTGAAATTATACCTAAAAATAATAAGACTATTGTTTACTCAATATAGAACATCCTGATATGATTTTTTTATGTTGATAGATGATATTTTGTTCTTCGAAGGGGTTGTCATGCCAAAAAATTCCCTATAAGGATTAGTTCTTGAGAAGGGTTGATGACTTGGAATGTTATTGTTGATATGTACATGTATGTATGAGTACACTAGAGTGGGTTCTTGTTAGTAAACGGTTTTTAGGTGTTATTTGATATGGGAGAAGGGATGTTTCCCCATGATTTTTTACCTTTTTTATGCTTGGTTTATAGTCTAGGTTGAGAGCCCGGTTCCTTTGGGATGTGTATTGGAGTGTTAGTCAGCCAAGTGTTATTGTTTTTCTAGTGGTTATATATGTGGGTAATATAAGAGAAGTGTTATCTCAATCTTGTGAGTTCCCTTAGGATGGGATTCATGGGATGATGCTTTTGGTTGTGAAATGGGTGCACATGAGGTGATACCTAGTTTTTGGTAGAGGATTAGGGATGACAAAACATTTTATGATGTAAACAACTAGGATTTCTCCAGTATCATGTTTGGGTCTTGAGGAGAGGTTTGTTAGGATATATGGACCTTGTATTTTTTGGTGTGTTACCTGAATATATTGGAGATTGTAATCCTAATTGGTCTGATCTTGGATATGTAAGATTACTGATAGATGAATCTAATTTCAAGATGAATCCTAGTGTGTGGGGAGGTAATGTGATGTGATTTGGTATGATTGTGGTGCCTCAGTCTTGTGAAATAAAAAATGAAATTATTTATGGTTTGATGAGACCGACATGTAAGAGGATCATGTTTGGTTGTTTCGGCTTGTGATCTTAGGAATTAATTATATAGGACTCGAGGTGATCTAAGTTATATGTTATGAAATGGTATCACTAAGTTGTGCATTAGACTGTGGATGCATTAATTGGTAATCAGATCTGTTAAGAATTATTATATATAATAGATTGTATGGTGGCAATAGGAGTTCCTAAATTTCATTATAAGTCCATTTCACATGTAATTGATCATGATGATGGTGTTTTCATATAGTTATATGACATGTGAATCATGACAGCATGGGTTGGATTGTTTGACTGGGTATTATGAAATTTTATTCGTATGGGATTTAGAAGATGTTAAAGAAGTAATAATTGGTTAGACATGGTGATTATGAGAAATTAATTAGTGATTATTCATGTGGAATCCAAATAAAAATATATTTGATGAAATACTTATCAGATTTGTCTCTTAGGGTTTTAAAAGAAATGATATATTTTCCTCTATAGTGAAGGGTGGACCATTAAATGTATCAGGTGCAGTGGAATAGTAGATCCAGGGGTTGATACTAGATTGTTGTTTCTTAAAATAAGATTGGAATGGCTATATAATAGTTACATTCCTGAAATAATGGCACATTTTAAGGTTTCACTTGATGAGTGGTAAAAGAAAATCAGTATATTGGGGCATGGTATATAGGTTTTTAGAGGGTTTCACCATCATTATGATTGAATTTTAGTGGATTTTTAGGATGATGTTCTTTATGAGATTGAAATGGATGATTTTTTTGTCTAAAATTTGAACTTAGGTATGAGTAGGATGGTCATGTGTCGTTATTACATGCAGTGATAGGTATTTTATGGGATATTTATGAAGAACCCCCTTGTGGGTAGTGTCATGTGTGAGATGAGATGGTTTTCTGGACAAATATAGGGTATTTCAGATACCAATGAACAGGTGAATGTGGATTTAGTTGGATCCATTGTAGATTCATGATTTGATATTTGGATTTGATGTTGGATGAAGTCTAGCGATTAGTATCAGAAGTTCTTAGGAACTGATGTCTAGTCCATACATAAAATGATATAGATTTTTCAATGATGTAACTATTTCTTATGTGATTCATTATGGTTGATGAATTATATTAAAGAATTTTCTTGTATGAAGTCCCATTACTATTGGTGATCGATCATTTTGAATGAATATTTTTTTTTAAATTAAATACCGTGAAATGGACAATGTACCAAGGGTTGTGAAGGTATCTTATGAACTGGAATGGTTCCTCATGTAGCGATTGAAAAAAACATATTTAAAAATTTACACCTTGAGATATATTGACCTAGATGGATTTAAATTAAAATAAATAAACTAAATGAGACATAGAAGATCTTGGGATTTGTTCCCTTAGTGACATCTAGGTAGTGGAGTATGATTTAATGGGATTATTTATGACAACCCTACTCTTTATTACAAAATTAAACATGATTAATTACATAAATCTTCACTTGATACAACACGGATGATCAATAGGTCTAATGTATTTGGGGCTTATGAAAATTACATAACAACTTAAAACATAGAACACAACATCTTATAGAAAACATTTTTTACATGACCACTACATTCCCTCTTACTTATCATTGCATGGGATAACCAGAGGACATGCATAAAAAAGGGTGAGCTATAAACCCTAGTAAGGGAATAAACATGGAATAACTAGAGGAAAACAATACATGTTAGAAAATAGGCATATCAATATATAACAAGAGAAACATGAACAGAAAGTCATGATAAAACATGATAATCATAACATGGATATGTGGCAACAACACTTAACATGGAATTATCATGAGCCAAGGCTCATTACACATGTAGCATGAGTAAACCCTCATTGCACATAAATAATGAGTATACCCTCGTGGCACTTGAATTATCATGATTCAACAGTCATTGTACATAACGTATCATAATACTATACTTTACCCAATGCATTGGAGTGATACCAAGGCGCACCCTTCTTAAACATTTCATTTCATGCATAAGTGTGCCACATGGATCATAAAACATGGATTAATTAAACATAATCATTTATTCCATGATAACGGAATGTGGAATTCTTACATGAAACTCTATAATCAATAAGTAAATGTGAATAACGGTGAATACCCTTGATAGAGAAATGGGCATGGTATTCACTAAACAATGACATTGTCCTGGAAAAACATGGTGCAATTTCGGAAGCACAACTGTGTTACATAAGAATTCATAAAAATATTTGATGAGAGAGAAACGAGTGTCTCATCATATGTACATGAAATATACAGTAAGGGTTTATATAGATACATGTCCCAACAATTTTAATGGAATTTTGATTCATGATAAAATAATTTCTTGAAAGTATATGAGGATAGAGAAATTTTTTTCGGAATTTCAGAATAGTAACGGGTGTACATGGGAGGCATTTAATGAGAGACAAAGGGTTCTCTTATCATTCAAACATAAATAGGGTAGTATGAGGAAGGTGTAAAATCATTCCCCAACATTTATAATTGAAAATAAAAGGGTAAAACAATATTAAAAAACTTGGATAAAAAGAGAATGGTAGGAATCCCTTACTTAGAAGTGTGATCCCAAAGGCTTGGGGGGCTTGATAGAGACTTCCTAGGATCTTGGTGTGACATCCCAACCCTCCTCACCTCTTAGACGGTGGCCATACTGGTGGGTTACATAACCTCAAACCCATCTCCCCAAATACCAGAGGCTTCCAAATTGCAGGGAAGGCCCTTTTTGTGTCTGTGGGGGGGACTATGCCCTCATATGTAACATATAATATCATAGCAGAAGTAAAAAAACAACAAATAATAAGTACCAGAAGCATGTTAATAAATAAACTGCAACAGAAGCAGTGTAAATAATCCAACTGAATAATAAAAACCATGTGTGTAAACTCACAAAATAGTTTCATGTGATTATATGAGTCTAAACTGAAAGTATGGAAAATAGAACTCAAACACACAGTCAACTAAAAGAAAAGTCAAAAGAAGCAACTGCATCGTGAGCAAGGACCGGTCCCATACCCCAGTCTACATCCTAAGTAGTAATGAACAGTCAAGCATTGGAAGTAGCATTCTTCCCTTTGTCAATACCTACTAGCATGTAATCTACTTAAGTGTCAATAATGCCCAAGCAGGGTGTGAGATAAAATCCCAGTAGGCCGGCACCCACAGTGTCTAAACCATTCCATTTCATGAAAAAATAAAAATTCATTATTTCTATACATAACCACTTAAAATAAATTTATTTAAGTGCAATGAAATAATTTAGTCAGCCCGGGTCCCAAACAGCACTCGTGCCTAGTCACCTGCTTCAGCCTAAGCTGGTAGTCCGAAAGGGTACATGTTAGTAGAAATGCATGAACACGCATATATATATATAACCCAAAAATCAAGGTAATATCTGAAAAATGTATACCCCAAGATTGTGTTTTAACTTGGGTTCCTAGTCTAGTGTCAACATGGTGCACTTCAACATATCTGTGAAAATATCTCAATTCTCAAGAGGGTCAATTAGGAATATCATAAACCTTAAGTGCATCATTATTTATGGTTCAAGTTGAGAGTTGGAGTCTGAGATCATCCCGAAGGTATCGCTATGGAACATCTTCCAATTTATCCAATTCAACTGAGCCCGTACAAGGCAATCTTTCTAAAGACTATGTATCGCCCGATGCATGGAATTACCCTGAGTTGATCATGATCTCTCAAAAAGGGGTCAAGTGTCATCTAAGGATGGCTTAGCCACATTGCCAATGGATCCATCCTGATGAGACATTTTGGAACTGGTATCACTCAAAAACAATATAAGGTCTGTGGAAGTCTCTATGACATCCCTCCTTTTTATAACATAACTTTTCATCACATTTTACAAAACTGGGGATCTTTAAGGTTTAGTGTCTTGGAAACCAGGATCTTAAAACATGAAAACAAAAAAAATCTTCTTAAACACTTGAAAGGATTATCCTTATGTTCATCCTAGTTTCATTACTACATCTCATAACCTGGGGACTTACATCAAAAGAAAGGGTGAGCAGAAGGCCTAGTAAGGGAAACAAGGGAAACATTTAACATGTGAACTTGAGATACATCAACAATGTCATGAAAAAGAACTTTAAGGCATGAGAAAGAAATCATGAGGAATATCATAATAAAAATAACGTATTTCATAACTTTAAGATGTGGCTACAACATTTAATATTGACAATCATTTCCATTTCACCAAGGTCTATCCCCAAGGTGTCATTAAAAATTACCAAGGTCATTCCCCAAGGCATCGTTAAAAATGGTCATCTCTAGAGATTAAGTCTTTACCCAATGCATTGGAGCACTATCAGGGCGCACCCTTAAATTCTTCTTTATTTTCATGTGATCCACATATATCATCATCAATCATTTCATAATCAACCCATATAGCATAAAAGAAATGGGTTGCATTTCATAATCATAACGTTTTAAAAACTACTTTAAAGACATGATCTTTGTGTCACTTTAAAACCCACAGAAATGGAAGGTGGGTCTCATGTATGTAAATACCAGAATTTAAAATAGAACATTTTGGTATATATGTGAATACCCTTGTGGAAACATATCATTGAGTAATCACTTAATAAATTAAAAAAAAATTTAGAAAAACAGAGAGACATTTTGAGATGAAAATTCTGCAGCATAACGGCTATGTTACAGGGGTTTAGAAAAAATTGAAAAGAGACGGGACATGAGTCACCCACTCATAAATTATTCATAACATAGTAGAGGGACAGAATATATTGGATATATTAACATTTTAATGAAATTTGAAATACATACCACATGAATTGAAAAACCTGGTAGGAGGAAAAAAATAAGATTTCTCTTATGAAAATTCAGTAGCCTAACGGCGTCACTTAAAACTTCAAAAACATGATTTGATGAGGTCAAATAGGATCTCTCATCATATGAACATAAAATATCAGTATGATAGATATATATATCATACCCCAACATAATAAAAAGGAACATGATGGACTTGACATGAAAATAGATCTTGAAAATGAGAAGGGTGAAAGAATCCCTTAAAAATTCTGCAGCCTAATGGCGCCACTTAAAACTTCAAAATACTGAATTGAAGAGATCAAACATGGTCTCTCATCAAATGAACATATAAGATCAGTATTATAGATATAGAGATAATACCCCAACATAAAAAAGGAACTTTAAATACTCTACATGAAAATATATCTTTGAAAAATGAGAAAGGTGAACGAGTCCCTTAAAAATTCGGCAGCCTAACGGCGCCACTTAAAACTTCGAAATACTGAATTGAAGAGACAAAAAAGGGTATCTAATCATATGAAAATAAAATATCAGTATTATAGATCTAGATATCATACCCAAACATAATAAAAGGTAACTTGAAAGTCTTGACATGAAAGTAGAACTTTGAAAAATGAGAAAGGTGAACGAATCCCTTAAAAATTCAGCAGCCTAACGGCGCCACTTAAAACATCAAAATACTGAATTGAAGAGATAAAATAGGGTCTATAATAATATTAAAATAAAATATCAGTATGATAGATATATATATCATACCCCAACATAATAAAAAGGAACATGAAATACTTGACATGAAAGTAGAACTTTGAAAAATGAGAAAGGTGAACAAATCCCTTAAAAATTCGGCAGCCTAACGGCGCCACTTAAACTTTCATAAAATTAATTGATGTGAGAAAGAGGGGGTATATAATCATATGAACATGAAAAGCGAGGTAATATGAATATAAAATAACATCCTCCAACAAAAGATCATGGATCATAAAAGAAATGACATAAAAGTGATTACTTGAAAAGAAAGATAGAGGTAAGATCCCTTACCTTAAACGTAACTCTTAAAAATAAAAGGTTGGGACCTTGAGGGCTTGGGGCACATTGGGAGGACTTATTGGGAGGTAATGAGACCAAATCTTCCTTGGGGGAGAGTTGGGAGTCGAATGGACGAGAGGATGGCTTGGTATTTATAGGGAAAGTGAGGGGACAAGGCATTAATGGCCAAAGGACATCTCATTGGTTGTTTTGGGAAAACCATGGGCTTGCCCATGGTATTTTCCCATGGTATTGGCCACTTGGTACACCTCATAAAATAATTCATCCGCTTTAGTCGACCATCCCTTAAAATATCTCATGACATCATCATGATATAGTTATGATGTCATTTAACATACCGAAACCCTAAAACTGCATTTTTACTATTCATTGAAAATTCATCTTTCTCAGAAAAATCCCAAAATTTCACCTTAACCAAAAATCAATGCTTTGATTACAAAAATGATGTCCATTTTATAAAAATAATTTTCTAAATATTATTAATATAATTTTTAAATAAATACACTATTCACCAAAAATTCATTTTTTTCAGAAAATTCCCCAAAAATTACCTTAGCATAATATTGATGTTCTGAATTCAAAAATAAAGTCCATTTTATAAAAATAATTTTCTAAATATTTTTTATTTAAATTTTAATTAAAAAACACTATTCACCTGAAAAAACTAATACTTGACTAATAATTTATAAAACCGTTATTTAACCATTTTATTGAATCTCATTACTTAATCAAGGTTCCTAGATTATATTAATAATATCTTTAAGAGATATTACTAATCCATTTTCTCACATTACTAATCCTAAACATAAAATCACTATTCATAGTTTACGATTCATCAAAAATTATGTTGATCTTATTACTCTTTAAATTTCGTACTGAACATAATTGTAGAAGACCATTTTTGGAAAATCAATACACATTTTTCTTTATTTAAGGTTTACAAAAACATTTTTAAAATATCCTTTCTCTAAAATTCAACAAAAATATGCATACTATATTTATACGGAAATTTGAAAATTCATAAACTTCATCATAAGAAAAAAATCAAAAATTTTATTTAAAACAAAGGATTACACAAGGCAGTTACGGTCTCCTTATATAACCCCTTATCACACCAGCATAGGACCTATGTGTAAGGTGTGCTAAGGTGATAGAATCTGAGGGAGGCTTGGCCAACATCGCACGAGTAGTAATTTCTATCAGTTTGAACTTCTGGCGAAGGCAATTCTGTTCTAGCTTCACACGATGATGTTAGGCTTGGGTTTGGTCTAGAGAAAAGCCAAGTGGGGATACCTCCTTCACAAGTTATGTTAGATGGGCTTTGATCGGCCCAAGACTACTGGGTGAGGCCATCGAATCTTCTTTCTATATTAATTAACCAATATCACTTGTATTTAGAGACAAAAAAATCAAAACTTTTAGTTTCTAGTGGTCATATTGACCAATGGTCATATAATAGTCAAAACCCAATGGTCTCATTTTAATCATACTCATGTTATCTAATGAAACAGTTTTGTTGAGTATAAAAATAAAATAACACACAAAATTAGGAAACAATATTTATTCAAAATTTTGGGACGTTACAATCTTGCCCCCTAATGAAATTGCATCCTCGCAATTTTTATAATTGGGTTTTCAAATTTCATTGAAAGTTACACACTGGAAAAGGATTCAGTAAAACTATTACTTTAAAAGAAAGAAAGGGAAGTACAAAGGTCACCCAAGTTAACCCATACTAGGATTCCATGTAGGAAAATATGGATATGGAAGAAAAAACAAAGGGTCAAGTTCTGAGAGAGAGTGATAGAAAACATGATTAGGATAAAGTTAACCACAAGAAAATCACAAACTTATGATGTGTGTAAACGGTCTTTGATTACCTAGTAGGAAACGTAAACCAACAATGTTTTTTTACATTCCTTTTCATAATTTTGAGGAATCCATTTACTACATAGAACAAAAACATAAGGAAATATACCTACCTTCAAGTAGAGTTTCATCCTTTAATAAGTTTCTACCAAAACTAATATTTTCTCCAAACGATGAGCATCCAAAACACTTGGTCTCATCAAAACACAAGAATCATTTTCTTGAGAGTCATGTAATCCAAAAAATATTAACTATCAATTTCTTCTATCGTTAAACATTATCCCAAAAACAGAAAGGGTAAGATAAAACAACTCTTCCAAAAGAGAGAATCCCATAGGAAGGGAAACTAATTTTAAATCTTCAAAGTTCCACGGTACTACCCAAAGTTCATCATAGATTATTCCATAAATAACTGTTCTTCAAATTCCTCAAAATAAACCAAACTAAGATTGAAACCCAAATACAAGAAGGATTTGATAACATAGTCTTCCAAAATAAACTTCATCGTTCATCTCCACACAACATAAACCACTCATAACTTCTTAAAACAAAATTATCTAACCTAAACATATTTTACCCAAGATAGATTAATCATTTTCATATGTAACCAAAATTACTATAAGTCCACCTTAAATTCATCGATTCTTCAAAATATAAGTCAACCTTTACTCCTCAAAGAAAATACCGTAGTAATCTATTTACCGTGATCAAATATGGTACCCAAAATAGTGAACATCTTCCAAAATAATAATCATATTTTAATCCCCTAATCATCTCTGTCATATTAATATGGAAATTGTCACATTTCCTATCACATTGGTTTTTCGGATATGTTCTTCCATTCCCCATCATTAACTAAGAAAAGAAAGTAAATTAGGGGCTTAAATACTTAGACAATAAGCATGAAAATGAACTTAAAGCATAGGAGGATAACTTATAGAAGAAAAGTATACCCTAACTTGTGATCCCCTAGGTTCCAATCTAGGTTATCCATGATCATATATTCGTATGTGAATCTTTATTCTATTTTATCTTTGTCCCTTTAATAATGGTTCATACTAAGCTTATTAATTTACCAAAGCATATCCCCCAGGAGTGTCGTAACCAAGAGTGAAGCAAGGCATGTTTTCGTGTACTAGTTCCCATTTGAGTCTAGCTAAAAGTGGTGTTTTTGGGTTTTACCCCTATGTACATCTGTGTTAGATCCACCTCTACCTGCTCGTATCCAGAAAGGGATGTATTTTCTTGGGAACCCCTTACTCAAAACACACCAATATACCAGGAATATTTCATTTATTTAAACTTATCTATAGGGTTCTTCCTAAAGTTTTCATATACTAATTTCCAAAAATTACTAAACTATCCTTTGATACAAACTATGACATCCCGCCTTTTTATAACAAAACTTTGCATTACATTTTACAAAACCGAGGACCTTTAAGGTTTAGTGTCTTGGAAACCAGGAACATAAAACATGAAAACAAAAAAAACATTCTTTTTAAACACTTGAAAGGCTTATCTTTATGTTCATCCTAGGTTTATTTCTGCATCTCATAACCTGGGTACATACATCAAAATAAAGGGTGAGCAGAAGGCCCAGTAAGGGAAACAAGGGAAACATTTAACATGTGAACTTGAGATACATCAACAATGTCATGAAAAAGAACTTTAAGTCATGAGAATGAAATCATGAGGCATATCATAATAAAAATAACGTTTTTCATAACGTGAAGATGTGGCTACAATATTTTATATTGACAATCATTTCCGGTTCACCAAGTTCCATACCCAAGGTGTCATTAAAAATTACCAAGGTTATTCACCAAGGCGTCGTTAAAAATGGTCATCTCTAGAGATTAAGTCTTTACCCAATGCATTGGAGTGCTATCAGAGAGCACCATTAAATTAGTCTTTATTTTCCTGTGATCCACATATATCATCATCAATAATTTCATAAACAACCCATATAGCATAAAAGGAATGGGTTTAATTTCATAATCATAACGTTTTAAAAACTGCTTTAAAGACATGATCTTTGTGTCACTTTAAATCCCACAGAAAAGGAAGGTGGGTCTCATGTATGTAAATCCAATAATTTAAAATAGAACATTTTGGTATATGTTTTAATACCCCTATAGAAAAATATCTTTGATTATTCACTTAATAAATTAAAATAATTTTAGAAAAAGAGAGAGACATTTTCAGACGAAAAGTCTGTAGCATAACTGCTATGTTACAGGGGTTTAGAAAACATTTAAAAGAGAGGGGACATGAGTTACCCACTCATAAATGATTCATAACACAGTATAGGGAAAGAATATATTGGATATATTAACATGTTAATGAAATTTAAAAGACATACCATATGAATTGAAAAACGTGGAAGGAGGACAAAAATAATATTTCTCTTAAGAAAATTTGGCAGCCTAACGACGTCACATAAAACATCAAAAACATGAATTGATGAGGTGAAATAGGGACTCTCATCATATGAACATAGAAGATATGTATGATAGATATAGAGATCATACCCCAAAATAATAAAAAGGAACATTAAAGACTTGACATGAAAATAGATCTTGAAAATGACAAGGGTGAAAGAATCCCTTAAAAATTCGGCAGCCTAACGGCGCCACTTAAAACATCAAAATACTGAATTGAAGAGATAAAATAGGGTCTCTCATCATATGAACATATAATATTGGTATGATAGATATAGATATCATAACCCAACATAAAAAAGGAACTTGAAATACTAGACATGAAAATAGATCTTTGAAAAATGATAAAGGTGAACGAGTCCCTTAAAAATTCGGCAGCCTAACGGCGCCACTTAAAACCTCAAAATACTGAATTGAAGAGATCAAATAGGGTCTCTAATCATATAAACATAAATGATCATTATGATAGATATAGACATCATACCCCAACATAATAAAAAGGAACTTAAAAGACTTGACATAAAAGTATAACTTTGAAAAATGAGAAAGGTGAACGAATCGCTTAAAAATTCGGCAGCCTAACGGCGCCACTTAAAATGTCAAAATACTGAATTGAAGAGATCAAATAGGGTCTCTAATGATATGAACATAAAAGATCAGTATTATAGATATATATATATCATGCCCCAACATAACAAAATGGAACTTGAAAAACTTGACATGAAAGTAGAACTTTGAAAAATGAGAAAGGTGAACGAATCCCTTAAAAATTCGGCAGCCTAACGGCGCCACTTAAACATTCATAAAATGAATTAATGAGAGAAGTTGGGGGTATATCATCATATGAACATGAAAAGGTAATTAAGATGAATATAAAATTTCATCCTACAACATAAGAGCATGGAGCATAAAAGAAATGACATAAAAGCGATTACTTGAAAAGAAAGAGGGAGGTAGGATCCCTTACCTTAAATGTAACTCTTAAAACTCAATGGTTGGGACCTTGAGGGCATGGAGGAACCTTGGGATGACTTCATGGGAGGTAATGAGACCAGAAATTCTTTGGGGGAGAGTTGGGAGTCGAATGGATGAGAGGATGGCATGGTATTTATAGGGAAAGTGAGGGGACAAGGCATTAATGGCCAAGGGACACCTCATTGGTGGTTTTGGCAAAACCATGGGCTTGCCCGTGATATTTTCCCAAGGTATTGGCCACTTGGTACATCTCATACAATAATTAATCCCCTTTAGTCGACCATCCCTTATAATATATCATGACATCATCATGACACAGTGATGATGTCATTTAACATACCGAAACCCTAACACTGCATTTTTACTATTCACTGAAAATTCATCTTTCTCAGAAAAATCCCAAAATTTTACCTTAACCAAAAATTGATGCTCTGATTACAAAAATGAACTCCATTTTATAAAAATATTATAATAAATATTTTTAATTTTATTTTTAAATAAATAAACTATTTACCAAAAATTCATTTTTCTCAGAAAATTCCCCAAAAATTACCTTAGCATAATATCGATGTTCAGAATTCAAAAATAAATTCCATTTTATAAAAATAATTTTCTAAATATTTTTAATTAAAAAACACTATTCACCCGAAAAAACTAATACTTGACTAATAATTTATGAAACTGTTATTTAACCATTTTATTGAATCACATTATTAATCAAGGTGCCTGGATTATATTAATAATTTCTTTAAATTAGATTACTAATCCATTTGGTCACATTACTAATCCTAAGAATAAAATGACTATTCATAATTTACTATTCATCAAAAATTATGTTGATCTTATTAGACTTTAAATTTCATAATGAACATAATTGTAGAAGACCATTTTTTGAAAAACATTACACATTTTTCTTTATTTAAGGTTTACATAAACATTTTTAAAATATAATTTCTTTAAAATTCATTAAAAATATGCATACTATATTTATCCGAAAATTTGAAAATTCATAAACATCATCATAAGAAGAAATCAAAATTTTCATTTAAAACAAAGGATTACAAAAGTCACTTATGGTCTTCTTACATATCCCCTTATCACACCAGCATAGGACCTAAGTGTCAGGTGTGCTAAGATCATAGAATCCGAGGGAGGGTCAGCCAACATCACACGAGTAATAATTTCTATCAGTTGGAACTTCTCGTGACGGCGATTCTATTCTAGCTTCACACGATGAAGTTCGTCTTGGGTTTTGTCCAGAGCAAAGCCCAGTGGGGCTACCTCCTTCCCAAGTTCTATTAGATGGGCTTCTATCGGTCCAAGACTACTGGGTGAGGCCATCGAATCTTCTTTCTATTTTAATTAACCAAGATCACTTGTATTTAGAGACAAAAAAATCGAAACGTTTAGTTTCCAGCGGTCATATTGACCAATGGTCATATAACAGTCAAAACCCAACGGTATCATTTTAATCATACTCACGTTATCTAATGAAACAGTTTTGTTGAGTATAAAAATAAAATAACACACGAAATTAGGAAACAAGATTTATTCAAAATTTCAGGTCGTTATTGTCTCGGTTCGGAAAATCCAACGACACCACCCCCTGACACATAGAGGTAACCTCTCAGGAATGAAGAATATAAGTGTGGCCATTAATATGGGGCCTACCACCTTTCCCCTCCCTAAATTTAATTACAGTTTTCACAGCAGCAGATATGACATATTCTTCATATAAAGTCACAGCTTGAAAACTAACCAGATACACCAGTGCATCACAAGGCATAAATTTAACAGTACAACACAACAACCTACAAGGAAATATACATATCATTCAACCTCCATGGATAATTCATATTTAAATAATAAACAGTTCAGCAAAACAAGTTCCAATGATCCAATAATTGAAGTTCAAGTTCAAGAAACTATTTATTTAATTTAATTACAATAAAAAGTTGCTTTGCAACACATGCAATTAATCATACAATAAACTCGTCTAATGACAGAATACACCGATCATGTTGGCATTTCTAAAGGGGTTTCCAACGGTGTTTCAATAATTCAAACAATTATTCATTTAATTTAAAAACAATAAAAGGGGGTCATGAAATACCCGCACCAAATTAAATTAATAACTCGGCTAACGGGAAAACACACTGACTATGTCGACACATACAAAGTGGTGGCCGATCTTGTTGCAACCATTCAGACAAGTTAATTTATGATGATTAAGTTTGAAACAATTAAACAGAACCATTAAATTAATTAAAATGGCTAAAATTGCACAAATTCGTTAGGCTCCGACTTACGGCACAATGGTACGTTTTTTATAAATCCGAACGAAACATAGAGAAAGTGAGTAGGCGCCATACCTTATAGTCATAGATGACTGTATGATCCATAGTAGAATTTTATTTGACATAAAATGGATGAAAATGAAGGAGTTTAGAAATAACTGAAAATAGGGTAAGAATCTTCTGTGACGAACTGTGCACAGAATAATCAACGGAAATGAACAATTACACTTTCACAAAATTATCCTTTCTCTAAGGTTTATTGTGCACCTAACGATGAAGGAATCATATGTAGGATGAAGGAGATGAATTCTTTCAAAGGGGATGCTGGTTGGTGTGATGGGATTGAGGGATGCGACGTGTTGATTGGGAGAGGGAGAGAGGAGAGGAAAAAAGAAAAGAGATAAATGAAAGAAAGAGCAAATAAAAAACTAAGAGAAAAATAAAAGATTAGGAAAAAAATAAATAAAAGAAAAAGATAAAATCAAACAAAAGAATAGAAAGGAAAATAATAAAAATAATTAAAAATGGGAATCCCCATTTTTATTATTTTCATATTTCCCATATCCCCCTATTTATTTTATTTCCGAATTTCTTTTTATACTTTCATTATTTATTTTAAATCTTCTTTAAATCTATCATTACTCTTTTCCAATCCTTATTAAATTATTTAAAACCCAAACACTGCACCAAAACGTGACTTGACATATTTCCTAAAATGTCGGCAATTATTTAAATTTAATAAAAAGCTGCCCGGGACCCAGAGCATGGTGCGTAGGTGCGCACCTCGGGTCCCTTAATTAATTAAACTACAATAAAGTAAAAACGTTTCGTACCTAATTAAGGTTGAGACATTATAAACTCCCCTCCTTAAGACAACTCATCCCCAAGTTTACCTTCCGAGTGTAGTGGAACGTCATCAGAGAAGAGTTCGATCCAGTGCACACGTATATCCATCCCTCGCTCCTAGGTCCCATTCTGAACGCATCCTTTTTTCCACAACACTCGGACCAGTGAGACTGAATTGCCTCAAAGGACTTTCATACTACGGTCGACGATACAGATCAGATGCTCTGCAAAGGATTCATCAGCGTCAAGCTCGATGTTGTTAGGGTCAAAAGAATGAGACGGTTCTGGATGATATTGTCAATGCTAAGATACATAGGAAACATCATTCATGGAACATTACCACTGAGGTAGCAGTAACCGATATACTTTCATCCCAAATACCTCCACTATCTCTAATGGACCGACATATCTTGGTGATAACTTCCACTGCCTCTCGATCCTCCTATGACCCAACATTAGAGAAACATGTAGAAAGAATAGATGTCCCACCACAAACTCTAGAGGTCCGCGGTGATGATCGGTATAAGACTTTTGTATAGACTGAGCTATAGTCATACGCTTCTGAATCATCTTAACTTTCTCAAAAGTCTCATGAATGAGATAAGGACCAAATATATTTGCCTCACCTACTTTGAGCTAGCATAAAGTTGAACGACACAGTCTACCATAGAGAGCCCCGTACGGAGCCAGTCAGATTTTCTACTGGAAGCTGTTATTATAGGTAATCTTGAAAAGAGGTAAATTCTTCTCCCAAGAACCCCCAAAATCGAGGATACAAGCCTGTAACATATCCTATAAAACTCGTATAGCTCTCTCGTATTTCCCATTGGTCTGGGGTGATATGTTGTACTCAGAAATACCCATGAGCCCAGTGTTTATTTCAACCTTTTCCAAAACCATGAATTAAAAAGGGAATCCCTGTCTGAGACAATAGAATGTGGTACACCATGAAGTCGCACAATTTCCATGATATACAGCCTTCCCAACTCATCAATCGTAAAGGTATCTCGAATAGGCAAGAAGTGTGCAACTTTGGTCAAACTATCGACAACCACCTATACTACATCGCTGCCTGGAGAATATCTTGGAAATCCTGTAATGAAATCCAGGGTGATGTCATTATATTTCAATTTAGAAATGGATAGATGTTGTAGGAGTCCAGCAGGTCGTTGGTGCTCTAACTTCACCTGTTGGCAGGTGGAGCGCCGAATTATGAAACCAGATCTCTAATTTTTCATACCAGGCCACCAATATTGTCGACACATATCTCTATACATCTTAGTCAGCCTAGGATGAACTACCCAAAAATTGGTGTGAGATTCCTTCATCATCTCTTCTCATATACCTAAAGGTAACCATACACAACCATGGTAAAGAAGAGTTTCACTGCCATCAACAACCCAACCAGGAGGTGGGTTCTCTCCTGTTACACTTTCCCTCAAAATGAGACCATCATATTCAATCAACTATTTCCTGCAATCTTTCTCTATAAGAGATGATGTCACTATAAGAGCTGCTAGAACCGGTAGTCCACTCTACTTCTGAACCTCCAAATGCATCTCTGAAAAGAAGTCCATCATCTGCCACTCACTGCTGGCTACCTATACGGCCTGTGTCTATGTCATGTGGATTCAAGCATCTACCATAGCATTTCCCTTCCCAGGGGTATAAGAAATCTATAAATCAAATGACTGCAAGTATTTGAACCACATGTGTTGCCTTATGTTCAAGACCCATTGAGTGGAGATATACTTCAAGCTTTTATGATCTGTGTAGACAACGAATCTCTCACCTTTAAAATAATGTCTCCAACAGCATAGAGAATGAACCACAGCTACCATCTCAAGTTCATGTGTAGTATAGTTCCGCTCGTGAGGTCTCAGCTAGCAGGATCCATAAGACACTACTCGATCACCCTGCACCAAACTGCACCCAGTCCAATTCCTGATGCATCACAATAAACTGTATAGCTCTTACCAGGTTTATGCAGAATCAAGATCAGGGATGTATTCAGTCTTACATTAAACTCCTAAAAATACTTTTAACAATCTTCTATCCAGATGAACAGTACACTTATCTTAGTCAAGGTCAGGAGAGGCGGTGCTAAGAAGGAGAAATCCTGGATGAATCTCCTGTAATAGCCAGCAAGCCCCAAGAAACTGTCGATGATGAAGAAACTCTTGGGATTCTCCCATGAAACCACAACACTCACCTTTTTTGGGTCAACTGATACCCCTGCTTTATATTTAATATGACTGAAGAAGTGTATTTTATCAATCCAGAAGTGGAATTTACTGAGCTTAGCGTATAGCTTGTGCTCTCTCAATGTACTAAGCATGATCTCAAGATGGGTTGCATGGTCGTTTCTAGAACATGAATACACTAAGATTTCATACACGAATACTACCACAAAGGAATCAAGATACAGATGAAAAACCTGGTTCATTAGGGCCATGAATATTGTCAGTGCATTCGTGAGGCCTAAAGGCATAACAAGACACTCGTACAAGCCATACCTTCTTTGGAATGTTGTACGTGGTATGTCAGATGGTCGCACACACACCTGGTGATATCCTAACCTCAGATCAATCTTGTAGAAAATAGTTTCTCCCTGATGCTGGTCAAAGAGATCATCTATATGAGGCAATGGATAACGATTCATTACCATGAGCTGGTTGAGTCAACGATAATCCCCGCATAACCTTAGGGTTCGTCTGCCTTCTTGGAAAAAAGAACAGGTGAACCCCACGACAATGTGATAGGTCTAATGAAACCCTCAGCCTCATGGTCTTCAAGCTTCTTTTTGAGTTCCAGTAGCTCTATTGGGTTCATCCTATAAGGAGGAATAAACACTGGTGTCGCACCTAGCACGATCTCAACAGTGAACTCCACGTCCCTCATAGGAGGTAAGACATAGAAATAATCAGGGAAGGCGTCCCTGAAAAGATCCACCAGTAGAGTGAATTAAACTATTTGTGTTCCCTGGTTGCTCATGAAGAGACTTTCCAACTGTGTTGTCACTATGCCTAACCCTGCGTATTTAGGCTTAGCTTAGTCTTCCTGCAAATCCCATTCTCCTTTGTAAAGATATGTGTCACCCTCAGGGGATGAAAAAGACACCCGATGGTGATAGAAATCTACATGGTCATGATAAGGAGAAAGTCGGTTCATACCAAGAATGACTTCTATGCCTGACATATCGAGGATATAGAAATTCCAAATAAAGTGGTACCCACCTATCTTGTGGGGCTCTCTTGGCACTAGCATATTCCCTCTGTCCTGACCCCAAGCAGTGTGTCGAGAGACATGATGCCACAGTGGTACTCAATTGGAAAACCAAGACTTTCAACAATAGAAGACGATATAAAGGAGTGTGATGAGATAGTATCAAAAAGAGTGGAAACTAATGTAGAGGCTACTAGAATAGTACCTCTAACTGTAGATGGTCCAGCACTATGCTCCTCTGGTGCTGATTTCACTGCATACATGGAACCTAAGCCAAAACCCAAATACACTACCTGGTTGGATTGAACAGGTCCACTCTGTTGATGATGATATTCTAGAACTTGATTTCCTTGACCAAGACCTCCACCATTTCCTCGGCTTGATCGACCGGTGGAAAAATAACATCCAGCTTGCTGTGGAGTCACAGATCCCTTACCTGACAGAGGTGAAGGTGCGGATCCTCTACCACTAGAAGCTGAATATAAGGAATAGCTAAAATGCTGAAGGTGACCCATCCTGCCACAAGCTCGACAGACCTTCAGATCTCTCATGCACTATGGCTTCTTTTGACCAACCCTTCCGCACTGATAACATGTGACAGAGCTATCAAGATGTGTTGTTTGTCTAGGATTTCCCCCACATGCACTTTCAAGAAGATGTTTCCTACTACCAGAAGAACCATCACCATGTCTGAGAACTGAACCGCCCTGGCTCACTGGTTTAGCTTCCCTAATAATTCACTCTGAGATTAGATCCTGATTTAGGTTCTCTATAACAGTGGTCAAATGGAAGATGTTCGCCTACGAGCGGATATTATACTCAAGTCTTTCCTCAAAATCCCTCATAGTAGTCTGTGTGTTTCCTGTCATAGATGGGGAAAAACGTTTAAGTTCCGTGAAATGAGTACAACACTCAAACATAGTCATAGATCCCTACTGAATATGTAGGAACTCCCGTGCATGATCATATCTCAGAGTCTGTGGAATAAAGTTATTGTAGAAGGCTTCTTGGAAATTGTACTAAGCCATGTCACTGGCCTGCTCAGCCTAGGAAACAACATCCCACCAGCATTTGGTAGTGTCACGAAGCATGTAGACTTCAATATTGACCATTCTCTCGGGAGGTGTCTCAAGGTGGTTGAAGATAGACCATACAACTTCTAACCATGATTCTACATCATGAGGGATTCCACTCCACGAGAAGGTGGGAGGGTGCTGCTGTAGAAAGTACCACTTAAGGTCTTCCATATACAGGGATGGTCTGGAAATATTCTGAACCGACAGCATAAACCTGAGGAGACTATCCCTGAACTGAGTGTTAGGGTCCCTCAGACGATTGACTGCAGGTATTCCCACATGAGGCTCTACGAGAGGAACCACTAGTGGTTCAGGACCCACCATCTCCGGAATGCGCTCATTGCCACTCTCCTGAGAGACAGCACGAAGAAATCATAGTTTCATTTGTCTACGACAGCCAAACATACCCTTAGACAAGGAGTAAAGAATATGAGAAAACATGTAGGGTGAAAAATAGGTTAGGTACATAGCCTACCTCTAAACACTAAACAACAGACAACCCACCTCAAGAGATGTGTTTTGATTTAGAAGAGACTAATAAAAAGGATTTCAAAACAGTTCTACTGCCCACTCCTAGGTTGAGTCAGGCTAACATAAAACAAACTAACACAGCCTTACATTTAATCAACCAACAATTCAAAATTCTACTACTAGGAATAACAGCACTCACATGTGACAGGAAAATGCACACTGAAATTATATATGCCGTGGAAATATGCATGGCATTTAAATACTATAGTGACTATCATGATGCTAGGGATGTTTTTCCCTTGTATCATGGGGTTGTAATGGTAAACCCATTATTTCAATAATAACATCACAATAACAATGAAATAAAAGTGTGTCACCCATGGTGAAAATCATATCAACAATAGCTGGCATAATCAATAACTACAATCCTAACCTAGGAATCTGAGTTTTCCCCTCTACATGTGATAGCTACGTCCAAGCACAGATTACATACCAAATCTGTATATCCTAGTCTCCTGTCTAACCCAAATAGTAAGACAATAGATAAAACTACATCTCATACCACTTGGTAATGTATCGACCTGGCCTACCTCTAAGACGGTCGCCGAACCAGTGGGTTACATAACCTCAAGCGTATCTACCTGAATGCCAGAGGTTGCCGCCTAGTAACGAGATCCCTTTTTGGGTCTGTGGGGAAGACTATGACCCCATAGGTAACAGATAATATCATAGTGTAAGTAAAAAACAACAAATAATAAGTAGAGGAACCATGTGAATAAATAAACTATAGAGGAATCAATGTCAATAATCCAACTGAATAATAAAAACCAAGTGTGGAAAGTCAAGAAAGAGTGTCATTCCATGATATGATTCTAAACTGAATGAATGAAAAACATAACTCAAACACACATTCAACTAAAAGAAAAGTCACAAGCACCAACTGCATTGCGAGAAAGGCCCAGTCCTTTGCCCCAGTCTCCATCCTAAGTAGTAATGAATAGTCAAGCATTGGAAGCAACATGATTCTCTTTGTCAATACCTACGACCATGTAATCTATTCCGGTATCAACAACTCCCGGGATGGGTGTGAGATAAAATCCTAGTATGTCGACACCAACAGTGTTTAAACCTTTCCATTTCGTGCAAAAATAAAATTGCAGTGTGCCAACACATAACCACTTCAAATAAATTAATTTAAGTGCAATGAAATAATTAAGTCGGCCCAGGTCCCCAACGACACCTGTGCTTAGTCACCTTCTTCAGCATAAGCTGGTAGTCTGAAAGGGTACATGTCTGCCGAAATGCACAAACACAAACACACATATATATAAAACCCAGAAAGAAAGGAAAAACCAGGAAAAAGTATACCCCAAGCTTCTTCTTTAGAATGGGGTCCAAGTCTAGTGTCAACCAGGTGAACTTCCAAATATTAGGGAAAATATATCAATTCTCAAGAGGTTCAATTAGGAATAACATAAACCATAAGTGCATAATTATTTTACGGATCATGTTGAGAGATTGAGTCTGAGCCCATACCCAATGCATCACTATGAAACATCCGTCAATTCATCCAATGCAACTGATCCCGTATAAGACAATCTTTCGAAATACCATGTATCGCCTGAGGCATGGATTTGCCCTTAGTCCATCCTGATCTCGCAAAAAGGGGTCTAGGGTCATCCGAGGCTAGCTTAGCCACATTGCCAATAGATCTGTCCTGATGGGCCCTATTGGAACCGGTATCACTCAAAAGTATTAGAAGGTCTGGGGAAGTCTCGGTCTGGTAAATCCAACGACACTGCCCCCCAGAACATAGAGGTAACCCATTATTAACGAAGAATCTATGCTTGGCCCTTAATAGAGGACCCACCTCCTTTCCCCACCCTGAATTTAATTAATGTTTTCACAGCAGCAGATATGTTATAATCAGTATATAATGTTTCAACTTGAAAACTAACCAGATCCGACCGTGCATCACAAGTCATAAATTTAATAGTACAACACAACAAATTGAATGGAAATATACATATAATATAAAACTCATTGGATAATTCATATTTAAATAATAAAAAATTCATCAAAATAAGTTCCAATGATCGAACAATAGAAGTTCATGTTCAAGCATCTATTTATTTAATTTCATTACAACAAAATGTTACTTTGCAACACATGCAATTAATCAAAAAATAAACTCGGCTAATGAATGAATACACCGATTATGTCATCACACCCAAAGGGGTGTCCAACATTGTTGTAATAATTCAAACAACTATTCATTTAATTTGAAAACAATAAAAGGGGTTGTGCAATACCCGAAACTAATTAAATTAATAACTCGGCTAACAGAAAAATACGCCAACTATGTCGGCACACCCAAAGGGGTGTCAGATCTTGTTGCAACCATTAAAAAAAATTAATTTAAGATGATTAAAGCTACAAAAATTAAACAAAACCATTAATGTCACTAAAATGGGTAAAATTTGACAAAGCCGGTACACACTGACTAACGGCACAACGGTGCGTTTTTTTATAAATCACAAAGAAATGAAGGAAAGGAGAGTATGCACCCTACCTTGTAGTTTTAGATGACTCTAAGACCTGTGGTATAATTTTATATTACCTAAAAAGGATGAAAATGAAATATTTTAGAAAAACCCCAAAATAGGGTAAGAATCTGCTGCGATGAACTGCAGATAGAATACTCAATGGAATCAAACGATTCCACTTGCGCAAACGTTAGCCTTTCCCTATGGTTTACTGTTCACGTAATGATAAAGGAATCATATAGAGTACGGAGGCACAATGGCCTTTAGAAGGATATACTGGATTGTGTGATGGAATTGAGGGGTGCTACGTGATGAGTGGGAGAGGGAGAGAAGAGATGAAAAAAGAAAATAGAGAAAATAAATAAAAAGAAAAGAAAAGAGAAATAACAGAAAAATAAAAGATAAGGAAAAAAGAAAATTAAAGAAGATATAAAATAAAACAAAATATTGGAAAGTAAAATAATAAAAATAATTAATAATGGGAATACCCCATTTTAATTATTTTCATTTTTCCCGTAACCCCCTGTCTATTTTATTCCAGAATTACTTTTTATCTTTTCATCATTTCTTTTAAATCTTCATTAAATATCTTATTACTCTTTTCCAAACCTTAATTAATTTTTTAAAACCCGAACAACGTGCTAAAGTGCGATGTAAAATTTTTCATGAAACATCTAAAATTATTTGAATTGAATAAAAAGATGCTCGGGACCCACAGTGAGGTGCACAGGCGCGCGCCCCGGGTTGCTTAATTAATTAGACTATAATAAAGTAAAAATGGTTCGTACCTAATTAAGGTCGGGACGTTACACTTGGGGTGCCTTGGGAGGATTCTAGAGAGAGGAGGGCAGAGGTTAGACGAACTCCAAAGGCTTTGAGTGAAGTGGAAATGGGAGCTTGGGTGGGATTATATAGGAAAGAAGAGTGAATTCTTTATTATTTAGGTTTGGGACACCACACATTAAACTAATCAAAACAACAAACCAGCCCATGGTTTTTTCCCATTTTTTTGTAAAAGGGGATTGGAAAAAAATATTTTATAAGGCCAATGGACAAGTTTCTTAAAATAATAGGGTTGCTTATGTGGAGGTGAGTCACACTCTCATGGAAAACAATTTAAAAAGAGAAAATGTTTTATATGTCTTAAATGGTCAACTAAATCATTGAAAAATAAATCAAACAAACCCAAAATTACATTATTTTAATGATAAAACATCTATTGGCCAAACATAATGTTTTTAGTAATTTATTACATCACTATTGGGTCATTATGATGTCCTAAAACCCATTATATATTTAAACAGTATTTCATTTTTACCCAAAAATTCAACTATCTCAGAAAATTATGAAAAATTCACTATTGGATTATTTCGAAGACCTGATTCAAAAAATAAAATTCATTTTTTCTAAATAATTTTCTAAATATTTAAATTTTTTCTTTTAAAATAAAAACCAACATTTATCAAAAATTCATTGATTTTGACAAAAACAACTTTCAAAACTTAATAAAAATTACAATTGGATTCATAAAATTATACGATCATTAATTTATAATAAAAATTAATTTAATAATAATGTTATTAAAATATTATTTTATATAAAAATCTATTAATTTATCAAAATAGATTTCTTAGTTGAATATTAACTAAAAAACACTTTGTTCTTTAAAAACTAATAACAATGTAACAATAATAAAATCAATGTTTATTCTTTATAAAAAAATAATGCACGTGGTCATATTGCTAGGGTCATGTTAAATAACCCATTAAAACACCCGAATAAGACCTAAGGGTAATGTGTGTGATGGTGAAAGACTCTTGGGGTGGCACAAATAACATTTCTTGGGTGGTAATCTCTATCAACTTCCACTTCTCCCGTAGGTCATTTTGCTCGAGAATAACATATTCAAGTTCAGCTTGGGCATGGTCTAGAGAGAAGGAAAAAGTGGGCACCTCCTTTCTACACTCTGATAAATGGGATTCCTATGAGGAAAGTCTACTGGATGAGGCCATCCCTTCCTTTTTCTGAGTAAATTGGATTTGTTAAAGCCCTATATTTATACTAATCATGTGATCACTTTTAAATGACTATATTAGCAATGGTCATAATTCATAACGGTATTTTAAAATCCAAAAATGTAAAACAAAATAATTAAACATTTTATACATCCATTTTACATAATAATACATTTAATTAGATCAATAGAAATTTTCATTAATGATATTTTGGGTAGTTACAATCTTCCCCCTTAAGAAATTTCACCCTCGAAATTTCCTTTTCCTACACTGAAACAAAATTAGGTAACTCTAATTCACCACTTCCTCTGATTCCCATGTTTCTTCTTAAATATTTTGGTTTGTCCAAAACACTTTCACGAGGGTAATTGTTTTATTTCATAAAAAATTTCTCTATGATCTAATATCTTCACTGATTGATCCTCGTAAGAATGATCATCCTCTAACTGTACTACATTTGAAGAGAGTACATGTGAATGGTATGGTATGTACTTATTTAAGATGGATACATGAAAGAAATCATGTAATTTGGCCATGGTAGGTGGAAGTTCTAGTCGATAGTCCACATCCCCGACATGATCAAGAATCTCGAAGGGGTCGATGTACCTAGAACATAACTTCCCCTTATTTCCAAACCTCATGACTTTCATCCATGGAGATATGTGTAGAAACACCATGTCTCAAACTTTAAACTCAGGGTATCATTGATGGTTATCTGTATAACTCTTCTGTCGACTATGGGCTGTCTTGATATGCTTCTGAATGGTTTTCACCTTCTCCACCATTTCGTTGACCATTTTCTATCCATGCAGCTTATGCTGAAAGAATTCATCCCAACATGCTTGTTTTCTACACATTTTCCCATATAGGGCTTTATATGGTGCCATTCAGATGCTCAAGTGAAAACTGTTATTATAAGAGAACTCAACCAGAGGAAGATGTTGATCCCATCCACCTTTAAAGACCATTGAGAATGATCTCAACATGTTCTCAAGTGTTTGGATAGTCCACTCAAATTATCCATCAGTTTGAGGATGATAAGTCGTACTGAAGTTTAGTTAAGTATCCAGATCATGTTGAATACTCTCCCAAAATAAAGAGGTAAATCATGGATCTCAATCGGATACAATAGATATTGCCACTCCATGCATCCTTACCACTTTCTTGATATATATATGTTCCAGTTGATCTAATGAGAAATCCTCTTGAATAGAAATGAAGTGTGAAACCTTTGTAAGACAATCCACAACAACCCAGATTGCATTATTGCCTTTGGATGTCTTAGGAAGTCTGGTGACAAATTCCACAGTGATGTTCATCCATTTCCATGCTGGTATAGGCAATGGTTGCATCATCCCCTTAGACTTCTGCCTCTCTGCCTTCACTTGCTGACACACCAGGCACAATGATGTATATTCAGTGACCTCCTTCTTCATATTATCCCACCAATAATGATCTCAGAGAACTCGATACATCTTTATGTTTCTAGGGTTAATAGATATATTTGAACTATGTGCATCATCCAAAAGTTCATTCTTCAAATACCGACTTGATAAAACACATAGTCTTTTCCCAAATCTCACAATTAGTTCTTCTTTAAAATTGAACTCTGATTATTTCCCTTTTTTGATAGCTTCCACATTCTTTTGAATTCCCACATCATAATTTTGAACATTCATAAACCTTTACAAAAGATATGGTTGAGAAATCATTTGTGAAAGGATTGATGATTTTCCCTTCTTTATGATTCCCATTTCCATCTTCAACAAATCTAAGAAGATTGGATCCGTTTTAGTTTTCATCAATGGTTGAATTGTTGGGTCCTTTCTACTTAGAGCATCCACCACATTGTTCTCTTTCCCAGGGTGGAAATGGATTGCGCAGTCATAGTCATTGATCTTCTGTAACCATCTTAGTTGGGGAATATTCAACTCTTTCTATGTGAATATATACTTGAGGCTTTTATGGTTTGTATATATTTCACACTTCTCCCCAAAGAGATAATGACGCCAAATTTTCAATGTTAAGATTACTACAGCCAACTCGAGTTCCTATGTTGGATAGTTATGCTCATGAACTATCAATGGTCTTGAATCATAGGCAATGAATTTCTCATTTTACATCAATACACATCCCATTCCCTTATTTAGAGCATCACTAAATACCAAAAAAATTTATCCACTTGTGAGTAAATTGAGAACAGGTGTAGAGATAAGCCTCCTTTTTAACTCCTTGAAGCTTTCTTTGAATTTAACACTTGAATCAAACTTTACTCCATTACGATTTATCTTGGTAATATAGTTGTACAATCGTGATAAGTTTCTCACAAATCATTGATAATATCTAGCTAACCCAATGAAGCTATGGATATCTGTTACCGATGATGGCCTCTGCAATCCCTCTATTGCTGTTGTCTTCGAGGGATCCACAGATATCCCATTTATTGTGATGATATGGCCCAATAATGATACCTCCTTCAAATATAACTCACACTTACTTTAATTTTCATAAATCATCTCCTTTCAGAAGGTATCTATTACAGTTCTCATATTATCCTCATGATCCTCCTTGGTTTTAAAATATATTTTAATATCATCTATAAATACTAACACAAATTTTCCGAGGTAATCTCAAAATACTCTATTCATTATTTCCATGAATATTTCTTGACAATTAGAGAGTCTGAAAGGAATTCATGTGAATTCATAGTTCTCGTATCTTGTACGAAAATCAGTCTTGGGGATATCTTCTTTGTTCACCCTTACATGATAATATCTCGACCGCAAATCTACCATGGAGAACTATTGTTCTCCACAAAGCTGATCAAAAAAGTCATCAATTCATGGGAGAAGATACATATTCTCTATCGTTATTTTGTTAAGATCACAATAATCAGTGAAATAGTGCATTGAACCATCTTTCTTCTTTACAATTAGGACTGGTTCACCCCATGGTGAACCACTTGGGAGTATAAAAACTTTATCCAGATTCTCCTATAGTTGTTTCTTCAGCTCCTCAATCTCTACAACAGCCAATCCATATAGATTCTTGGATATTGTAAAGGCCCCTGGTGTAAGAGAAATTGATAATTCAATATCTCTTCTTGGAGGAAAACTAGACAATTTCTCAGGAAACACTTAACCGAATTTCCTCACAATAGGCATGTCTTCATGGACAGTTGCCTTCGTAGACTCAATAATCTAAGAGAGATACACATGCTCATTGGGTATTAATATCCATGCTTGAGATTATGGATCTAAAGAAGATTCATCTTCCTCCTTGATCTTGTATAGAATCGGGGGTAAATTCTCCACATGGAGAGTGATTTCCCTGTCACAATAATTTATGTTGGGTCAATATAAGGAAAGCCAATCCATTCCAATAATTTCATCAATTTCCACCATAGGGAGTATGGTGAGGTTCAACAAGAAGTTCAATCCACTAATTAAGAAACGGGAGGAGTTACATTCATGGGATGAAATTGATTTCCCCTTTTTTTGTACTCACTGACTTATTTACTTCTTAGATTTGTGGTGGTGTTAGGATTTTTCTACTAAAAATTACGGAAGTAAAAGAATACGTAGAACCTAAATCAAAAAGTAAGTTTTATATTCTTGAATGAATAACTAGATTACCTGTCACCACTTTGTTTTCGGGGTTCTCTTCAGCGGTAGTGATGGAAAAAGCTCACCCTTGCTTCTTGGGAGGTTGTTGGCTGCCTCCAAAAAACCCTTGGCTTAGGGAACTGATTTGTAAGGTTCCCTATTTCTTTGCAATTGTAGCAAGGAACTACACATTGAGATTCGAATGGAGAATTCCTCTCTTATATTGTAGTCATGGTTTTTATTACGACAGTTAATATCCAGGTACCCTTCTCTTCCACACCTAAAGCATTTCCTCTTCCCCTTCAGGGAATTTATGAGGTTCTTCTTTTTGTACCTTTGGAAAGTGTGGTTTTGGATTTTCTAAGCACCGTTGGATTTATCCATCAGATGGCTATAATTGAATTCAACCTTAAGCTTATTCTCCCCATGATACCCCTGATATTCACTAATCTCTATATCTACCTTGAGGGAAGATCGGACAATTTCATCATAACTATCAAAATCATGGATCGCCAGGGCTTTCTGCAGGCTAGGTTTCAGCCCAGCAGAGAAGCGATCAACCATGTGGTCAAGGTTAATGACATATCCATAGGCGTATCGTGCAAGCCTTGTGAAGTTTTCCTTGTACACTCCTTTAGATTCCTCATCTTTCTACTTGAGGGAAAGAAAGCCCCTTTCCATATTATGTCAGAGGGTTCGTGGAAAATTTTTATCAAAAAACATCTTCTAGATATCCTTTCATTCCAATGCCTCGATATCCTCCTCGGGATTCATATTTTTTATCAATTTCTACCTTGGATCATCTTCACCCTCCATATGATAAGCATCCATAAGAACCTTTTCTTGCTCAGAACATTGAAGGATAGAGAAGATCCTTTCAATGGTGTTGATCAATTGTTTGACGATTGAGGGATTAGATGATCCATTAAAAGTAGGGGGCCTTTGTCTCATGAAGATATTGATAGTGACTTGTTCTTTCTGGGGGTGAATGTTCCTCTTGACCAATGTTTCTATTAAAATCTTGAGTTAACTGAGAGATTTTCATGAAAATTTCACGATTCATGCTCCCATTAGATTGGGGATCTCATTAGAACAATCGTCGCATTAATCTTCACATTAGTTGTTAGCTCGAGTACTCCTATTACCTGTCATTGGCTGGAATAAAAGGAATGATAGGGGTAACACATAATGGGTAATCCAAAGACAAAAAATGGATGACTTATAAATATATTTTATTTCCTAAAATTATGAATCTATTGGATTCAGTCTATGTTCTCCATGATCTTCTTTCTAACATATATTCTAATGGAATATTTTCTAAGTCCACTAATAATGGTTCATAATAAGATTTTTAATTTATCAAATCATATCCCCCAGGAGTTTTTTAACCAATAGTGAAAAAAGGCATGTTGTCGTGCACTAGTTCCCATTCAGGTCTAGCTCAAAGCGGTGTTTTCGGGTTTTACCCATAGGATACATCTATGCCAGAGCTGCCTCTACCTGCTCATATCCAAATAGGGATCACTACTAGAAATATAATATTTCCCAATGGTTCATAACCGTTGGGAAAGCCCCTCTAACTGTTGGTATATGATATACCAACGGTTCTGATAACCATGGGGAAGTAAGCCGTTGGGAAAAGGTTTTCCCAATGGTTTACTGGAAACCGTTGGTATAGGCTCACAAAAGCCACCCTATCCCAACGGTTCTGCCAAACCATTGGGATAGTTTTTCCCAACGGTTTGGGAGAACCGTTGGGAAATATCAGTTTTGGGATAGTTTTCCCAACGGTTCTCCCCAAACCGTTGGGATATCCCCATGGATGAACTCTTTCCCAACGGTTTAGAACCGTTGGGAAAAGAGATATTTACCAACGGTTCAATGAACCGTTGGTAAAAACTTCTTTAGGATTATATGGCAACAGTTTTAAACCATTGGCATATCCTATGCTGTAAATTGCAGCAGCCTGCAATTTGCTGCAATTTGCACAGCCCCTGTCCATCAGGCCCCTCTCCATCAGGCCTCATTTTGACCTCATTTTCAATCCAATTATTGTACCTGCAATAAAATAAAACATACATATACAATTACGAACAAATTCATACACATTTAACATATAATGGATCCTGAAACTATACACATCCATAATTAAATTAGAATTCATAACTTAATTATAAACGTACATAATTCATATAGAATTCAATTTAAAATTTAGATGACAATTATATGTGGAATCCGAAATTCAATTCATAATTTGATCGGTTTTTTCTATACCATATATTTTTACCTCAAATGATGTCCATTTTAAACAAAATACATACACCTGAAGTGATACCGCCACACCGCACCTCAGATTGAGGCGAGGTTGACTCGTACACGTCACATTTGACCCATGGATCATTGTTCTAAAGTATCGACACAATCCGAATGCGTTTGGTCGGTTTTCCGTATGCCAGTTGATGTTTTTCACTTAAAATGACGTCCTTTTGAAACAAAAGACGAACACTATGAGTGGTGCCGACCACACCGCGTCTCCAATTGAGGCGGGGTTTATTCTTACACGTCACATATGACCCATGGATCGTTCTCCTAATGTTTAAATGGAAACCGAATGCGTTTGGTCGGTTTTCCGTATGTACTTAAAATGTTCTCCATTTTAAACAAAAAAGTGACACTTAGACTAATCCTGACCACACCGCGACTCAGATTCATCCCAGGTTGGCTCTTACATGTCACATATGACCCATGGATCGTTGTGATAAATTATCAAAATATTCCGAATGCGTTTGGTCGGTTATTCATATGTCAGTTGTTCTTTTCATTTATAATCATGTCCATTTTAAACAAAAGAGACAGAGTTAGAGCAGTGTCGGCCACACCGCGTCTCGGATTAAGACGGGGTTGACTTGTACACGTCACATATGACTCATGGATCGTTTTTCTAAAGTATCGATAGAATCCGAATGCGTTTGGTCGTTCTTTCGTATGTTAGTTGATGCCTTTCACTTAAAATGACGTCCTTTTGAAATAAAAGACGGACACTTTGAGTGGTGTCAGCCGCACCGCATGTCGGATTGAGGCGGGGATGATTCGTACACGTCACATATGACCCATGGATCGTTCTCCTAAAGTTTCAACGGAAACCGAATCCGTTTGGTCGTTTTTCTGTATTTACTTAAAATGGTGTCCATTTTCAACAAAAGAGAGCCACTTAGACTTATACTGGCCACACCGCGACTCGGATTCATCCCGGGTTGGCTCATACATGTCACATATAACCCATGGATTATTGGGATAAATTATCAACAGATTCGGAATGCGTTTGGTCGGTTTTCCGTATGTCAGTTGATGCTTTTCACTTAAAATGACGTCCTTTTGAAAAAAAAGATGAACACTTTGACCGGTGCCGACCACACCACATCTCTGGATTGAGCTGAAACCACCGTTCAACATTCTAATTATTATTCGTGACGTGTACGTGCAGACGGCACGTCAATCGGACGTGCGGTTTGCGCGGTACGACTCAATATTCGTGTTTTAAGTGATGCGTGCGCTTCGTAAACGCGCGTGAGGGGGGTCCAAACAGGACGAACGAAGTCGGAATGGCCTGAAATCAGACGACAAATACGGGAGACTGATTTATGAAGTGGTCGAGCAGACGGCATGTCAATCGGACGTGCCGTGTGCCCGCGGTGACCGACAACGCAGTTCTGGTGTCATAAACGGCCAAAACGGGCGTCCAACGGTCAAATTCATAGCGGAAGACCTCAGATTGAGCTGAAACCACCGTGCAACATTCTAATTCTTATTCGTGACGTGTACGCATAGACGACACGTCAATCGGACATGCGGTTTGCGCGGTACGGCTAAATATTCGTATTTTAAGTGATGTGTGCGCTTCGTAAACGCGCGTGAGGGTGGTCCAAATGGGCCGAACAATTTCGGAATGGCCTGAAATCAGATGACAAATATAAGTGAGTGATTTATGAAGTGGTCGAGCAGACGGCACGTCAATCGGACGTGCCGTGTGCCCGCGGTGACCGACAACGCAGTTCTGGTGTCATAAACGGCCAAAACGGGCGTCAAACGGTCAAATTCATAGCGGACAACCTAGGATTGACCTTAAACCACCGTGAAACATTCTAATTATTAATCGTGACGTGTACGCGTAGACGGCACGTCAATCGGACGTCCGGTTTTCACGGTACGGCTCAATATTCGTGTTTTAAGTGATGTTTGCGCTTCATAAACGCGCGTGAGGGGGGTCCAAACGGGACGAATGAAGTCGGAATGGCCTGAAATCAGACGACAAATACGGGAGAGTGATTTATGAAGTGGTCGAGTAGACGGCACATCAATCGGACGTGCCGTGTGCCCGCGGTGACCGACAACGCAGTTCTGGTGTCATAAACGGCCAAAACGGGCGTCCAACGGTCAAATTCATAGCGGACGACCTCATATTGATCTGAAACCACCGTGCAACATTCTAATTTTTATTCGTGATGTGTACGCGCAGACGGTACATCAATCGGACGTGCGGTTTGCGCGGTACGACTCAATATTTGCATTTTAAGTGATGCACGCGCTTCGTAAACGCGCGTGAGGGGGTTCCAAATGGGCCGAACGAAGTCGGAATGGCCTGAAATCAGACGACAAATACGGGTGAGTGATTTCTGAAGTGTTCGAGCAGACGGCACGTCAATGGGATGTGCCATGTGCCCGCGGTGACCGACAACGCAGTTCTGGTGTCATAAACGGCCAAAACGGGCGTCAAACGGTCAAATTCATAGAGGACGACCTCAGATTAAGATGAAACCACCGTGAAACATTCTAATTATTATTTGTGACGTGTATGCACAGACGGCACGTCAATCGGACGTGTGGTTTGTGCGGTACGGCTCAATATTCGTGTTTTAAGTGATGCGTGTGCTACGTAAACGCGCGTGAGGGTGGTCCAAATGGGCCGAACAATTTTGGAATGGCCTGAAATCAGACGACAAATACGGGTGAGTGATTTATGAAGTGGTCGAGCAGACAGCATGTCAATCGGACGTTTCGTGTGCCCGCGGTGACCGACAACGCAGTTCTGGTGTCATAAACGGCCAAAACGGGCGTCAAACGGTCAAATTCATAGGGGACGACCTCGGATTGAGCTGAAACCACCGTGAAACATCTAATTATTATTCGTGACGTGTACGCACAGACAGAAGGTCAATCGGACATGCGGTTTGCGCGGTACGGCTCAATATTCGTGTTTTAAGTGATGTGCGCGCTTCGTAAACGCGCGTGAGGGGGGTCCAAACGGGCCGAACGAAGTTGGAATGGCCTGAAATCAGATGAAAAATACGGGAGAGTGATTTCTGAAGTGGTTGAGTAGACAGCACATCAATCGGACGTGTCGTGTGCCCACGGTGACTGACAACGCTGTTCTGGTGTCATAAATGGCCAAAACGGGCGTCAAACGGTCAAATTCATAGCGGATGACCTCGGATTGAGCTGAAACCACCGTGAAACATTCTAATTATTATTCGTGATGTGTACGCGCAGACGGCACGTCAATCGAATGTGCGGTTTGCGCGGTACGGCTCAATATTCGTGTTTTAAGTGTTGTGCGCGCTTCGTAAACGCGCGTGAGGGGGTCCAAACGGGCCGAACAAAGTCAGAATGTCCTGAAATCAGACGACAAATACGGGAGAGTGATTTCTGAAGTGGTCGAGCAGACGGAACGTCAATCGGACGTGCTGTGTGCCCGCGGTGACCGACAACGCAGTTCTGGTGTCATAAACGGCCAAAACGGGAGTCCAACGGTAAAATTCATAGCGGACGACCTCAGATTGAGCTGAAACCACCGTGAAACATTCTAATTATTATTCGTGACATGTACGCGCAGACGGCACGTCAATCGGACGTGCGGTCTGTGCGGTACGGCTCAATATTCGTATTTTAAGTGATGTGCGTGCTTCGTAAACGCGCGTGAGGGGGGTCCAAACGGGCCGAACGAAGTCGGAATGGCCTGAAATCAGACGACAAATACGGGTGAGTGATTTCTGAAGTGGTCGAGAAGATGGGACATCAATCGGGACGTGCCGTGTGCCCATGGTGACCGACAACGCAGTTCTGGTGTCATAAACGGTCAAAACGGGCGTCCAACGGTCAAATTCATAGCGGATGACCTCAGATTGAGCTGAAACCACCGTGAAACATTTTAATTATTATTCGTGACGTGTACGCGTAGACGGCACGTCAATCGGATGTGCGGTTTGCGCGGTACGGCTCAATATTCGTATTTTAAGTGATGCACGCGCTTCGTAAACGCGCGTGAGGGGGGTCCAAACGGGCCGAACGAAATCAGAATGGCCTGAAATCAGACGACAAATACGGTTGAGTGATTTCTGAAGTGGTCGAGCAGACATCACGTCAATGGGACATGCCATGTGCCCGCGGTGACCGACAACGCAGTTCTGGTGTCATAAACTGCCAAAACGGGCGTCAAACGGTCAAATTCATAGCGGACGACCTCGGATTGAGCTGAAACCACCGTGAAACATTCTAATTATTATTCGTGACGTGTACGCGCAGACGGCATGTCAATCGGACGTGCGGTTTGCACGGTACGGCTCAATATTCGTGTTTTAAGTGATGTGCGCGCTTCGTAAACGCGCGTGAGGGTGGTCCAAACGGGCCGAACGATTTAGGAATGTCCTGAAATCAGACGACAAATACGGGTGAGTGATTTATGAAGTGGTCGAGCAGACGGCATGTCAATCGGACGTGCCGTGTGCCCGCGGTGACCGACAACGCAGTTCTGGTGTCACAAACGGCCAAAACGGGCGTCAAACGGTCAAATTCATAGCGGACGACCTCAGATTGAGCTGAAACCACCGCGAAACATTCTAATTATTATTCGTGACGTGTACGCATAGAAGGAACATCAATCGAATGTGCGGTTTGTGCGGTACGACTCAATATTTGTGTTTTAAGTGATGCGCGCGCTTCGTAAACGCGCGTGAGGGGTGTCCAAACGGGCCGAACGAAGTCGGAATGGCCTGAAATCAGACGAAAAATACGGGAGAGTTATTTCTGAAGTGATCGAGTAGACGGCACGTCAATCGGACATGACGTGTGCCCGCGGTGACCGACAACGTAGTTCTGGTGTCATAAACGACCAAAACGGGCGTCCAACGGTCAAATTCATAGAGGAAAACCTCAGATTGAGCTGAAACCACCGTGCAACATTCTAATTATTATTCGTGACATGTACGCGCAGACGACACGTCAATCGGACGTGCGGTTTGCGTGGTACGGCTCAATATTCGTGTTTTAAGTGATGCGCGCGCTTCGTAAACGCGCGTGAGGGTGGTCCAAACAGGCCGAACGATTTCGGAATGGCCTGAAATCAGACGAAAAATACGGGTGAGTGATTTATTAAGTGGTCGAGTAGACGACACGTCAATCGGACGTGCCGTCTGCCCGCGGTGACTGACAACGCAGTTCGGGTGTCATAAACGGCCAAAACGGGCGTCAAACGATCAAATTCATAGCGGACGACCTCAGATTGAGCTAAAACCACCATGAAACATTCTAATTATTATTCTTGACGTGTACGCGCAGACGGCATGTCAATCGAACGTGCGGTTTGCGCGGTACGGCTCAATATTCGTGTTTTAAGTGATGTGCGCGCTTCGTAAACGCGCGTGAGGGGGGTCCAAATGGGCCGAACGATGTGGGAATGGCCTGAAATCAGACGACAAATACGGGAGAGTGATTTATGAAGTGGTCGAGCAGACGGTACGTCAATCGGATGTGCCGTGTGCCCGCGGTGACCGACAACGCAGTTCTGGTGTCATAAACGGCCAAAACGGGCGTCCAACGGTCAAATTCATAGCGGACGACCTCAGATTGAGCTGAAACCACTGTTCAACATTCTAATTATTATTCGTGACGTGTACGCGTAGACGGAACGTCAATCGGACGTGCGGTTTGCGCGGTACGGCTCAATATTCGTGTTTTAAGTGATGTGCGCGCTTCGTAAACGCGCGTGAGGGTGGCCCAAACCGGCCGAACGATTTCGGAATGGCATGAAATCAGACGACAAATACGGGTGAGTGATATATGAAGTGGTCGAGCAGATGGCACATCAATCAGACGTGCCTGTGTGCCCGCGGTGACCGACAACGCAGTTCTGGTGTCATAAACGGCCAAAACGGGCGTCAAACGGTCAAATTCATAGCGGACGACCTCGGATTGACCTGAAACCACCGTGAAACATTCTAATTATTACTCGTGACGTGTACGCGCAGACGGCACGTCAATCGGACGTGCGGTTTGCGCGGTACGACTCAATATTCTTGTTTTAAGTGATGCGCGCGCTTCGTAAACGCGCGTGAGGGTGGTCCCGACCACACCGCATCTCGGATTTAGGTGGGGTTGACTCGTACACGTCTCAAATGACACATGGATCGTTGTCTTAAAGTATCAACACAATCCGAATGCGTTTGGCCGGTTTTCCGTATGCCAGTTGATGTTTTTCACTTAAAATGATGTCCTTTTGAAACAAATGACATACACTTTGAGTTGTTCTGACCACACCGCGCCTCGGATTGAGGCGGGGTTGATTCGTACACGTCACATATGACCCATGGATCGTTGTCCTAAAGCATCAACACATTTCGAATGCGTTTGGTCAGTTTTCCGTATGTCACTTTTTGTTTTCACTTAAAATCTTATGGAAATTCATATAGAATATTTTTATATCATATTTAGTATGGATTAGATTTTAGTTGATCGTGCTATGAAACATTTCAGAGCTAATGAAATTAAGGAAGGTGGAGGGGCTATCTGGGGGGCTGTCCGGGGGGGCTGTCCGGTGGGTGTCTGGGGGGCTGTCCGGGGACCAAGGAGGAGGGTGGGGGGGTTGTGCGGGGTCTGTCCGGGGGTGTTTGGGAGTTGTTAAGGGGGTTGTCCGGGGTTGTTCAGGGGGCTGTCCGGGAGTTGTTCAGGGGGTTGTTCAGGGGTTGTTCAGGGGTTGTTCAGGGGGTTTTCCGGGGTTGTTCAGGGGGCTGTCCGGGGGTGTTTGGGGGGTTGTCCTGGGTCCAAGGGGGAGGGTGGGGGGTTGTCCGAGGGGCTATCTGGGGGGCTATCCAGGGTCCAGGGTGGAGGGTGGGGGGCTGTACAGGGGGCTGTCCAGGGGGCTGTCCGCGGGGATGTCCGGGGGGTGTTTGGGGGGGTGTTCGGGGTCCAAGGGGGAGGGGGGTTGTCCAGGGTCCAAGAATGAGGGGGGTTGTCCAGGGAGTTCTCAAGCACACAACCACTAAAAGACAACAACATCCATAAAAACAGACAATATATAAAAATAACACTTCAATACTATACTACGAGTCTGGATAAAACCAACAACTAGAATAGATTAAACATCAAATCTCAGTAATATAAGTCAAAAATGTAACGGATCAATATGTCCCACATCAGCATCACCATCACCATCATCATCATCATCATCACCCTCGTCATCGTCCTCCTCATCGTCCTCACCCTCCACAGCGCCCTCCTCCTCGCCTTCGCCCTCCTCCTCGCCCTCCTAATCTCTCTCCTCTTCCGTATCAGACTACTCGCCATCATCATCTTCAAGATGGACATCGGCCTGACCACCACTAGAACTGCCACCTGGTGCACCATATATAGAATGTATTGACGACATGTATTCATCAATCGCTGGGCTGGCCTCTGCTGGAAGTGTTGGACGTAGAACTTCAATAAATTTCATAAATGCACTGTTTGCCCTAGCAGACTATTCTGCCGTCACTCTGGACCTTTTCTCAGCCTGTTCTGCCTGTGCCCTAACTTGCTACAGCTCGGTGGCACTACAACTCGTACCTGAGGTAGGCCAATACCTCGTCGGGGCTATCCTAGGTCGGCAGCGTACTCTGCCAGAATGATCCTCTCCCAACACCTGATGTAAGTGATCAGATGGCCCAAAATTGTCTGCTTCTTGGGCATCGAGGGCCTCTAAAGCATCCTGTTACAAATATAAATATATTATTAAGTTACAAAATAGATATTAAAATATAAAATCAACAGACTAAAACTTACAATCTGCTGTTGAGTCGCTTCGTTGACAGCACTTCCATCCTTTTTTCGTCTACTCGAGCAAAACAGTTTTGCTCGAGGCACACGTCCTTCAATATTTTGTACTTGCCTCTACAATGGCATTGAAAACAAAAGTTATATAAAAACTTTAGCAAATGATTAAATAATTGAGGAAACAAAATAAAATGTAAGTCATAAAGAAAACTTATAAACAATTGTCATACCTGCTGCCTCTCATGATCCGGCATCGTCGTGCGTCCTAGTGTATGGAGGTATTTTTTTGCATCAATGTTTTTTTTATTCTTTTCAGATGATTCCTAAATAAAATTCGATAATGCAAAGGATAATATTAATGAAAAACATGAAAGTTATTATTTAAATACCTCAAATGTAATTCATACCTTAAACTGGGTACTCGTCCAATGAGTAATCATCTGACGATATTGCTCTATAGGACAATCATCCACGACTGGTACCGCCTCTAACTCATTGCCAACTCTAGCACGCCATCCAATATACAGCTCATGCTTGTAGGCTCTCCAAAGCTTGCCTAAATCCTTTAGACGTTCCATTCGTGCACCCTCACCATCAGGAAAATTAAATCGAAGATGAAATCAAAATATTAATTCATATAAATACAAAAATAATTCATGGAATTAAATACAACAGATTTTTTTACCCATATCTCTTCCCAAGCTCTATCTTTGACCTCATGTGGCAAATGTCTCCACGATAGCGGGCTGACGGGAATGATGTCAGAGTATTTGGCAAGCGTCGCCAGAAAACTCCGACATTGCTGTCCTATTTTCTCAACCATCTGATTGTCTTCATTATATTCCAGCATAACCTGTGTGTGACGGTTCCACACCGAACGCATGCGTGTACGGCCCCGCCCCCGCCTCCTGTAAGTAGATGTATCTGTCATGAAAGAAAAACAAATATTTTATCAAAACATGTTATAATGAAAATAAATATTGCTATAAAAATTTGTTAGGGTTTTATAAATATACATGCGCTAGTCTGATCAATGAGTGGAGCCGGATCCACAGAACCTGATGGAACACCCTCTTGTGGAACAGGAGTCGAAGACGATGGAATATAAAAGCTCGGAGAGACAGAAGTAGAAGGAAAAGAAGATGGAACAGTTGTATGACCTGATGCTGACTGGGGAGTGGGAATCATCATGGGATGTGAAAATGATGGGGCAGAAGATGCAGAAGGTAGCGAAAACATGAGAGGCCTAAATACCCCGTGTGTCCCTAACGACACACCAGGATCAGAATGTGGGAAGGATGAAATGTCAGTGGGAGGGGCAGGGTCTAGTCGGGCACACGCAGCTCTACGTCCACCTCTGGTACGAACCCTCCTCGTACCACCGGCCTGAGTACTAGGACCAGTACTAGGCTCCTCGTCGAATAACTGTCGACGTAACGGTGGATCCTACAAAAAAGTTTACAAAAAAATTAATCACATGACATTATATATTCTGTAAATATATATATATATTTTAAATAAAGTACTCACTGTAGGCACTAATGGTGGAATGCCCATCTCCTCCATCCGACGATTGTTCTCCGCCATTTTTTTTCTTCGTCTCTCTTCAATTGGCTGCATTTCCTGCATTTGAAAACAAATATGTAATTAATTAGAAAAAGAATATTAATGTGTAAACCAAAAAACTAAATATATGAGGGAATGAGGGGATTCATTGGTAATTTAGCTATCAATTGTTTTAGAAGAGCTTGAATGAATTTAATAAAACATACAAGTTGTAATGTTCACCAAGTTAGAAATATTGTTTGATTTGGTTTGAATACAGTTCAATTCCAAATTAGAAAATGCAATTCAAATAAAACAGCAACCAATAAACATTAAAAATTCACATAATGGTCAAGTCAGCTAAAACATATTTGTGATCAATACTAAATAAATATCAATATTACCAACTTTAACAACCCAACTCAAGGTAAACTAAAAGAATTGAGAACATGGATGAATGATTCTATATATTTCCAACCACAACTTCAGGTTCACAATCAACTCTGACAATTGAGATATTGGAGTAATCAAATGAAATAAATGGATTGGTTCCAATGGCAATAGGGACCGTATCAATTCCATCATCAGCATCATCAAAAATATGTCTTGGAATTACTTCAACTATGACACCAAATTCAGGTTGAAGTTGATCTTTGACATAAAAAACTTGTTTAGCCATTGATGCCAACACATATGGTTCTTCGGTAGCAAGAGTGCGGGTCATATTAATTACTCGAAATCCACAATCATCAATAAATGTGCCATGTCTCGTCATCGAATCAAACCAATGGCATTTCATCATTGTGACTCGTCCATGAGAGTAATAATCCAATATTATTATTTTCTCAACGACTCCATAATAACCCACATTTTCAAGTCGCGGTCTACTATCTGATGCACTGGCATAACAATCTGTTGTGGCAGTAACCATAATACCATCATGTTGTGTTCTCATGTTTTTGGCTTTTTCAGTGATAATAAATCTGTACCCATTGATAACAATTGATTTACAATCACGAACCACGGTATTAGGACCAAAAGCCAAAGCTCTTATTTCCTCAGAGACAGAGTCAGCAGACAAACTCAATACCTGCAATATAAATGACAGTTAAACTTAAGTAAATATTGAAATAATTAATTTAAACAGTAATATTTTTACCTTCAATTTTAACCAAGCAGAAAACTCTTTGCTATGAAAAGTCTCTCTCCTTCTCAAAGATAAAGAACGATGCTTCTTATTTATCATTGTTTTATGTTCCCTGTAGATAAAAAAATATGAATAGTTTAACAGATATATATGTAAGATATACATATTGAATTTTTTACCTGATATAGTCATCGAACAAATCACAGTTGAACAAAACTGTGCGATGTGCCATCTCTCTCTCTTCATGGCTTAATGTCTTCAATGTATATGATCCAGGAATTCCTTCTGTTTGAGTAAGTGATGGAAAACTGGGTTCAATTTTCTCATATTGTTCTTCTTCATTTCTCATTAGTCTGTTCATTCTTGTAGTAAGATCAGACAAATACATCGAACAGAAATCCATACATTCTTGAGCTAAGTAACTGTTCACGATATAACCTTCGGGATGATTCTTGTTTCGAACATAAGACTTTAATGTGAACATATTTCTTTCAGTTGGATACATCCAACGAAAGGAAACAGGTCCTCCGAGAAGTATTTCAGTTGGAATATGGACAGTCAGATGCAGCATGCATGTGAAAAATGATGGGGGAAATATTTTCTCCAACTCACACAAAATTAATGGGGCATCTGTCAGCATTTTTTGCAAGAAAGACTTGGACAACTTCTTAGCACAAAGATCTCTAAACAAATGGCACAACCGAATAACACCCACCCTTACATTATTGTACAAAAGATGACAGATTACTATTGGAAGCAACTCATGCAGTAGAACGTGATAATCATGAGTCTTCAAAGATTTTAGCTTCAACTCTCTTCTGTTGACCTGTTTAGATATGTTGCTTGAATAGCCATCAGGAACTCTAATAGTCTCTAATACTTCCAAAAATTGTTTTTTAGTAGGTGTCATCACATAAGAAGCACATGGAAGTTGCCATTTATTTTCACTGATACGCACAGGATGCAATTCTGGTCTGATGCCCCAATCCACCAAGTCACGTCGAGATCGTAAATCATCTTTTGTCTTCCCCTTGACATTTAGAAGAACTGAAAGCAACATTTAACATAGATTCTTTTCAATATGCATTACGTCTAAGCAATGACGTAGCAAATTGGTTGACCAATAAGGCAAATAAAAAAAGATACTCCTCTTCCTCCAATTGTAACAGGTTTCTGTGGAAACATTCTTTCTCTTTCCAGATTTCATTTGACCCTTCCCGAACGAAAAACTGAAATCTTTCAATTCATTAAGCACATCAGTTCCAGACATGCGCTAAGGTGGATCATCGGTCTCTATAGTATTATCAAATCTTCGACGATTCATTCTATATGGATGATCCTTTGGAAAAAATAGTCGATGTCCCATAAAACTGAAACTACAACGATGTTTCAGTCTTCTGGATCGTGTATTCTTCATACAAACTAGAAATGACAGTTTTCCCTTCATGCTCCATCCAGACATCATTACATAAGCTGGAAAATCATTGATCGTCCACATAAGCGCAACAAACATCTGAAATATGTCTTTCGAACATGCACCGTATGTGCGCACACCCACATCCCAAAGAAGTTTCAACTCTTTTATTAAAGGTTGCATGTATACATCAATATCAATGCCGGGATCAGAAGGACCAGATATGAGTATACTCATGAAAGTGAAAGATTTTTTCATACACAACCATGGGGGAAGATTATAAATGTGTATAAAAACTGGCTATGTGCTGTGCGAAGTAAGCATCTTCCCAAACGGATTAAAACCGTCGCATGAAAGACCCAGCCACACATTACGCACGTCATCTGCAAAATCAGGATGTCGAGCATCAAATCTCTGCCATGCAAATCCATCTGTAGGATGAACCAACTCATCATTAGTCTTCTTTCTCTCGGTATCATGCCATCTCATTTTTATTGATATGTCATCAGACATAAAAAGATTCTGGAGTCTGGGGATCAATGGAAAGTGCCACATTACTTTCTGTGGAACGCGGGATGGTGTTCCATCAGATTTTGACTTCCAGTGGGATGTCCCACATTTTATACATTCATTTCGTTCAGCGGTTTCTTCCCAGAATAAACTGCAATCTTTCGGGCAAGCATGAATTTTGTTTCTGGAAAATCCAAGTTCTTCAACTAACTTCCATGCCATATAGTGGTTTGAGGGAATATCTACATCATCTGGAAGTAAATCCTTCAAGAGGGTAAGAATGTAATCGATTTCTGTATTAGAAATCCCATACATAGTTTTTCCATGAAACAATTGGATTAAAAATTCTAGCTTTTTCATTTTATCGCATTGTCGATATACTGGAGTCGTGGCAGCATCATTCAATTTTTTCACCCTATCAATATCATCATTTTCACTAGATGCATCAGTTGTCCTCATATCGACGTCTTCTTGAGTTGAAATCCTTTATTTTTCATGATGACGAATAAACGGAAACCGATCATCTAACAAATTCTCCATTCCAGTCCTTTCATTTCGATCATCACCAATTTGAGATTTCATTTTCTCCCCATTGTGATACCACACAAAGTATTTTTCTTGAAAACCATTTTTGGTTATGTGGTAGCTGACTTCTTCACGACTCAACCAAGGTCTACCAACACAATTGGAACATGGGCAGTGTATGCGACCACTATTTGAAGCATTGTGAAATGAAAAATCTATAAATCTCTCCAAATTGTTTTGAAAATCGCTTGAGATACGATCGGTTTCATACATCCAACTTCTGTCCATTCTGTAAAAAAAATTCATATAAGTTGTTTTGTCATAAACAATTCAATAGGATTGAACTTTAATAGAAAATACATTTAAGTAAACGATAAAGGAAGAAAATAATCATTGTATCAACTACACATGTGAAAAAAACATACTAATGTGTTATTGAAAAAATGTAAAACCAACAAGAAATTAATGTGTTATCACATCAGAGCATGCCTCATCCCATAACCATATTAGTAGGGTACCCTCGTGGACAGCCCCGCCCACCCCTGTGGACAACCCACCCACCCCCGTGGACACCCCCTACCCCCTAGACAGCCCAACCACCCCCGTGGATAGCCCACCCACCCCCCTCGACACCCCTTCTCCCTATGGACAACCCCCCACCCCCTTGGATAGCCCGCCCACCCCCCTGGACACCCCTACCCCCTGTGGCCAGCCCACCCACCCCCCCTGGACAGCCCGCCCACCCCTCCTTGACAGCTCGGCCACCCCCGTGGACAGCCTGTCCACCCTTGTGGACAGCCCGCCCACCCCCGTACCCCCCTGGACACCCCGTACCCCCCCCCCCCTCCGGGATAGCCCCTCCCACCCTCCCAAACAGCCCACACCCCCCCTCCCCTGCAACCCCACCACCACCACCTAGACATACCAACCCCCCTGGACACCCCACACATCCCTCCCCCACCAGGACACCCCACCCAGACCCCCAGGATAGCCCACACCCCCTGGACAGCACTGCCCACCCTCGTGGACAGCCTTTCCCACCCCCGTGGACAGCCCCACCCACCCCCATGGACAACCCACCCACCCCCGTGGACGCCCCCTACCCCCTAGACAACCCAACCACCCCCGTGGACAGCCCACCCACCCCCCTCGACACCCCTTCTCCCTATGGACAGCCCCCCACCCCCTTGGATAGCCCGCCCACCCCCCTGGACACCCCTACCCCCTGTGGCCAGCCCACCCACCCCACCTGGACAGCCCGCCCACCCCTCCTTGACAGCCCGGCCACCCCCGTGGACAGCTCGTCCACCCTTGTGGATAGCCCGCCCACCCCCGTACCCCCCTGGACACCCCGTACCCCCTGGATAGCCCCGCCCACCCTCCCAAACAGCCCACACCCCCCTTCCCTGCAACCCCACCACCACCACCTAGACATACCACCCCACCTGGACACCCCACACACCCCTCCCCCACCAGGACACCCCACCCAGACCCCCAGGACAGCCCACACCCCTGGACAGCCACGCTCACCCCTGTGGACACCCCCTACCCCCTAAATAGCCCAACCACCCCCGTGGATAGCCCACCCACCCCCCTTGACACCCCTTCTCCCTATGGACAGCCCCTACCCCCTTGGATAGCCCGCCCACCCTCTGAACACCCCTACCCCCCATGGCCAGCCCACCCACCCCCCCTGGACAGCCCGCCCACCCCTCCTTGACAGCCCGGCCACCCCTGTGGACAGCCCGTCCAACCTTGTGGACAACCCTCCCACCCCCGTACCCCCCTGGACACCCCGTACCCCCCTGGATAGCCCTGCCCACCCTCCCAAATAGCCCACACCCCCCTCCCCTACAACCCCACCACCACCACCTAGACATATCACCCCCCCGTGGACACCCCCACACACCCCTCCCCCACCAGGACACCCCACCCAGACCCCTAGGACAGCCCACACCCCCTAGACAGCCCCGCCCACCCCCGTGGACAGCCTTTCCCACCCCCGTGGACACCCCCGCCCACCCCCCGTGGACAACCCACCCACCCCCGTGGACACCCCCTATCCCCACAATATATTATCCAAAACATATCAAATTGGTTTGAACACAATCCATAATTCCCACAATCCATTATCCAAAACATGTAAACGTTCACGATAGCCTCCCCCAACTCTGATTTACATGTTTTGAACACTCTCCTTCCAAACATAGAATAAAAAATCATTAAAGAACTCTTCACAAACACAAACAATATCCTATTTAGATATTAATTTCAATAATAAATTAAACCACCAACACCTGGAAAAAATCTATTCATTAAAACAACTAAAACAATATGGTTGAGATAAAATTATACCTATTCGTATGGGGGTGTACCTGATGGGATGGGGGGGTGCTGGTGTTCGGATTCGGGAGAGCAGTGGAGTCGGATGGGGTTCGCTAGAGCAGTGGAGCGAATAGATTAGGGCTCTGTCCGAATGGGGAGAGGAGATCGCGATCTGGAATTTGGGGGAAGCCTTTGCCAACGGTTTATAAAAACCGTTGGCAAAGGCACACATTTCCCAACTGTTTCAGTGAACCATTGGGAAATGTGTGGGTTTAGCACCCCTTTCCCAACGGTTCCAGTGAACCGTTGGGAAAGGGTCCACATTTTCCAACGGTTCCACTGAACCGTTGGGAAATCTGTGAGTTTAGCACCCCTTTCCCAACGGTTCCAGTAAACCGTTGGGAAAGGTACCACCTAAATTCCCTTTGCCAACGGTTTTGTTAAACTGTTGTCAAAGGCTCACTATACCAACAGTTTAAGTAAACCGTTGGTATACTACCGTTGGGAAAACACCAAATTTCAGTGGTGGATGTATTTGTTTGATAACCCACTTACTCAATAGTAACCAAAACATAGGGATGTTTATTTATTATACTTGGTCTTTTCGATAAGGATTCACTAGGGTTTCTAATCCTAATCCCAAAAATAACAAAACCTCCCTTTGATACCATATATGACAACCCTACTCTTTATTACATAGATAAACATGATTTACTTCATAAAACCTCCACTTTATACAAAATGGGAGATTGATAGGTCTAGTGTATTTGGGGATTTAGAACATTACATAACATCTTAAAACAATGAACACAACATCTTATTTAAAAATTCCGTTACATGAACACTACATTCCCTCGTACATAGCATTGTATGGGATATCCTGAGAACATTCATAAAAAAGGGTGATCTATAAAGCTCAGTATTGGAATAAACATGGAAAAACATGAGTAAAACAATAAATGTTATACAATATTAATATCAATAGAGAACAATAGAAACATGAACATAAAGGCATGATAAATGATGATAATCATAACATTGAGATGTTCCAACAACACTTAACATGAAATTAGCATAAGCCAAGGCTCATTGAACATGGAGCATTAGTAAACCCTAATTGCACATGAAGCACGAGTAAAACCTTATTGCACTAGAATTAGCATGAGTCAACACTCATTGCACATGATGTATCATGATACTATACTTTACCCAATGCATTGGAGCTCTATCAGGGTGCAACATTCTTAAACATTTCATTTCATGCATAAGTGTTCCACATTGATCATAAAACATGGATTCATTAGACATAATCATTTATTCCATTATAAAAGAATGTGGAATTAATACATGAATATCTATAATCAATAAATAAATGTTCATAAAGGTGAACACCCTTGATAGAGAAATGGACATGGTATTCACTATAGAATGACTTTAGCTTAGAAAAACATGGTGCAATTTCTACAGCAGAACGACGTGACATAAGAATTCATAAAAATGTATGATGACAAAGAAAGATGTGTATCATCAATTGTATATGAAATGTACATTAAGGTGTCATATTGATACATGTCCCAATAATTTTAATGGAATTTTGATTCATGATAAATGAATTTCTTGAATGTAAATGAGTGGAGAGAAATCCTGTTTGGAATTTCGCAATAGTAAAGGGTGTACATGGGAGGAATTTACTGAGAGAGAAAGGGGTCTCAAATCATTCAAACAAAAATAGGGCAGTATGGGGGAGGTTTTCAATCATACCACAAAATTTATAATTGAATATAAAAGGGAAAAACAATATTAAGAATATTGGATAAAAATAGAAAGGTAGAACTCTTTTACTTGGAAATGCGATCCCAAAGGCATAGGAGGGTCTTGAGAGAGGCTTATTAAGAGCTTGAGGCTCCTTGAGAGGGTTATAGAGATAGGAGGGAAGAGTTTGGATGAACTATAAGGGCTTTGAGTGAAGAGGAAGTGGGAGAATTAGTGGGTTTATATTGTAAAGGATAAATAATTCTTTATAATTTAGGTTTCGGGCACCACACATTAAACTAATCAAAAACACAAACTAGACCATGATTTTTGCCCATGGTTTTTTTCAAAGGGGAGTGGAAAAAAATATTTTATAAGTAAAATTGCCTAAATTCTTAAAATAATGGGGTTGACTATGTGAAGGTGAGTCACACTCTCAAGGAAAACAATTTAAAAAGACAAAATGTTTTTTAAGTCTTGAAGAGTCCACTAATGCTTTGATAAATAAATCAAACAAAACCAAAATCACATTATTTTAATGGTAAAATATATATTGGCTGAACATAAGGTTTATAGTATTTTATTACGTCACTATGGGGTCATTATGATTTCATAAAACCCATTATATATTTAATAGGTATTTAATTTTTACCCAAAAATTTGACTGTGTCGGAAAATTATGAAAAATTCACCGTTGGATAATTTTGATGCCCTGATTCTAAAAATAATATTCATTTTATCTAAATAATTTTATAAATATGTGATTTTTTAATTTTATAATAAAAACCGACATTTATTGAAAATTAATGGGTTTTGACAAAAACAACTTTCAAACCTCAATAAAAATTACATGTGCATTCATAAAATTATACGGTAATTTATATTGCATAAAATTTAATTTAAGAATAATATTATTAAAATATTATTTTATTTAAAAATCTATAAATATATCAAAATAGATTTCTAAGTTGAATATTAACTAAAAATACATTTTTTTCATTAAAAACAAATCACAAAGTAACAATAATAAAATGAATGTATATTCTTTATATAAAAATAATGTACATGGTTATTGTGCTAGGGTCTTGTTACATAACCCATTAAAACACCCACATAAGTCCTAATCGTAAGGTGTGCGATGGTGATATACTCTTGGGTGGCCTAGATAACATTGCTTGAGTGGTAATATCAATCAACTTCCACTTCTCCCATTGGAGGTTTTGCTCGAGCTTAACACATTCAAGATCAGCTTTGGAATGGTCTAGAGTGAATCCCAAAGATTCCTCCTCCTTTCCAAGCTCCTAAAAATAGGCTTCGTATGATGAAATTCTACTGGATGAGGCCATCACATTATTTTTCTGAGTAAATTGGATTTGTTAAAGCCCTATATTTATAACAACCATGTTATCACTGTTCAACGTCTATATTAGAATCTGTCATAATTAATAATGGTATTTTAAAACCCAAAACCATCAAACCAAAGAAGTTACCAATATATACTTCCATTTTATATAATAATACATTTAATTAGATCAAGAAGAATTTTTGTTAATAAATTTTTGGGAAGTTACATTATTGGTCATGATGTTAATTTGTAAAAGAATGATATTACATAAATCCTTTGGTCTAGTTGAGATTAGTGTGGGGTGAACCTTAGTCCCCTACTAATATTGGAGTTCCTGGGTGGGTAAGCCCTGCGTAGAACTTACTTATAGTTTGGTAGAGTAGACTAACAACTGACTTGGGATAAGATATCCACATTATACCTTATCTAGAGAGTGATACCTGTGAATCTTTCTTTATGAGAAAATTGAATTTGTGAAGTGATTATATAGATGTAATGGTGTTATATTCCAATAAGGTGATGGAATTCTTCCCAAAAAAATGATATTGGGAGTGAGGAACCCATGTAAGTTTTTTGGGATATGTGTAGCTTAGGGGGGGCCTAGAATGTTCCCTTATGTTATGTAAACTTTGAGATGGTTTTTTTGGGAATTTTTACTGATGGTTTTGGGTGTAAAATTTGATCCTAAATGGATGATGTGTGCTTGATATGGCCCTAGTGATCCAGATAGGTCACACACTTGAGAGTTCAAACTTGATTGTGTGATATGGGTCTGGTATGTGCGTCAAACATGATTACATGTGATGATAAGAGAAAAGTGATATGCATTTACAACCATGTGTTTTGGTTATGTGATGGATGGGATAGACACAAAACCCTATCAGTTATGTGGTTACTTGGGAATCGGTATTTGAGACTATGTGAATTATCATGGTTGTTACCTATCAGCCTAGGGGTCTATGTGGATTACAAATGAGGATAACTATTTTTTGGCCTAAGAATATATACCTATTTCCTTGGTGGTTACAAGGGAATTGGTTTATGGATAATCAGGGATTTCCCTAGTTGTTAACTAAGAATCAGCTTCCACACCTATCTAGAATACCAACGATGCTTGGATATGACAATTTGGTCTATATAGAATACTTAGGTGGTAATATAATTTTTGTAATATGGGTATATGTTAAATTACCTAGTGGTAATCTTGTATTTAACCTTTGGGACTATTTTAAACCCTATTTGGTTATCAATGATTCAGCCTTCGGGTCTATATGAATTACATGGGTGGTTACCTGGTAATCATATTTTATGCCTAATGGATTTACTATGCTTACCTCCTAGATCTCAGTTCTTACACCTACTACTACATTTATATTAAGCTTCATATGTTTGGAATGGTTCTTTTTTAGGCTCAAAGATACACTTCCATATAAAAAACAATATATTTGATCTTGGGTGTCATATTAGAACCTGAATATTAATGATGTTTTATTTCAAAATGATTCAGTAGTTTATTTGTTTATATAGATGATCATATCACAAGTATAAGCAATATATTTAATAATAATTTATATTAACCTATTGGTGGTTCCCTACTAATATTTACTCACACCTTTATCGGCAGACCATGGCACTCGGGTGCCCAATAGGATTTCACTGTGAATAGGTGAATGTTTGGCAGATCCTCAATGTAGGTTGATTAAGTTAGGTAGATCTGAATAGACTGTAGACATGGATGAGGGGATTATTGGGGATATAAATAAATCCTATTTTGTATTTTATTTCTTAAATTTATTTTTGAAATGTCATTATCTCAATGGGAGATCAGTTATTTATATTAGAATGGCCATGAGAAAGTGTGACTGTTTGCTTTTGCATGAAATATTTTATAACACTATTTTATTTTTTCTATCATGTTCATTGATTATTGATATTGATGATTTTTTATTATTAACATTATTTTTAATATGATATGAGGGTACAATCTACACATGATAACACCCTAGACCCTCACTACTACCCAGAATCTTCTTACATAAGATGAGGCATGCCTAAGTTCACATAGAGACCACTGTTTTAGGAACCAGTCATGTGGTCCAAGGTAGTGGGATGTTACATAATTAGTTCTACGTTTATATATTTTTTGTATTAAATGTGATCCTACAGATCAAATGTTGTTATAGATTTTGGTTTGTTCACTTCATGTTGTCTAATTTTTTGATATTTCATAAAATAAAACATTTATTTTTGAAAGATCTAATGTATATACGGGCCCTAAATTTTTGTGAAAATATGAATATTCCATTGTTTGGGGGAATATTTCATCAATGGATTCAGATTTTAATTATGATGTATGAAACATCTTAACATGAGTGTTTTTGATGAGTAATGAGTCTTGAATGGGGATTCAGAGGCATGGGTGAGCATTAGATGAAGGATGGGTCTGCAGTTGCCTTCATCCACCAGCTAGAAACTAATATGACATTGTTTCTGACGCTTTCGTCGGGGCGCGCGCGCATCTGTCCGTCAGGGGGGGGGACGCGCGGCTTTGTTTCCCCGCATTCCCTCTTTCCAAAGGCGGGCGGCATTCGTTCCTTGTTCAGGTACGTTTGCTCCTTGATCGAAACGGGATGATGGGATGTCGGTTCTTCCTTCCGTGGATTCCTCCTCAGAACTCGTCACCTAGTCCGGGTCTCCCTCATAGATTTAATACGTAGTTCGTGAAACTCTTCCCCTCGCCATGTTTCCATGGGCGCCGGTTAATTACGCTGCTTCTGTCGGGACATTCCATAGGGTCCAGTCAGGGCAGCAACCTTCGGTCAGGGGAGTAGTCACGTTGAGGCATCAGTAGCGTGTCTGGATGCTGGGGTACCTGGCATGTCTGTCTGTTATCCTTGACCAAAAGGCTTCTCGAGGGCGTGGAAGCCCGAGGCATCCCACATCGAGTGCGGGGAATTACATGTCATAGACACGTATCTGTGGTTTTCCTCAGCTTCCCGTGTTCAACACAGGGTATGCCGCGAGTTTAACGTCTAGCGGAGACGGATGAGAGTGAAATGGGACCATCGCAGGGGGGCGACAGTGAAGTTGGGCTTGAGCCTTGAAGAGGCTTCCTACGTATCCCCGTGGCAGGGAATCAAAGTCCGCGTAGTTCGGGATGGCGCCGGTAAACCGACGTGAAGCTAGACCTTGGTCCGAGGGGAATTGGGCTTGAACCTCTGGGAGGATTCCTACGTACCATGCCTTGACATGGATCAAAGTCCTCGTAGTTCAAATGGGATTTCGCCGGTGAACCGACATGAAAGCAGACCTTGGTCCACTATTGCTGGGCTTGAACCTCGTGGAGGCTTCCTACGTACCATGCCTTGACATGGATCAAAGACCTCGTAGTTCAGGTGGTTGGGTCACAATGGCTTACCACTGGACTAGAGTGCAGTTTAACGTCATGCTGGACGTAGGTAGAACACGACGTGAATTGGGTGATGGGTGGGCTTGAACCTCGTGGAGGCTTCCTACGTACCATTCCTTGACATGGATCAAAGACCTCGTAGTTCAAAGGGGAATGTAGTTTAACGTCATGCCGGAAGAAGATGGGACCCGGCGTGAAGAAACGACGGGTGGGTGTGTTGGTGAACCGACGTGAAAGTAGACCTTGGTCCACTATTGGTGGGCTTGAACCTCGTGGAGGCTTCCTACGTACCATGCCTTGGCACGGATCAAAGTCCCCGTAGTTCGTTAGGATGGATGGGTCGCAATGGCTTACCACTGGACAGGGGTGCAGTTTAACGTCGTGCTGGACGGGGGTGAAACTTGACGTGAATGAGTGACCGAGCAATGTGGCTTGAACCTCGAAGAGGCTTCCTACGTACCATGCCTTGACATGGATCAAAGACCTCGTAGTTCAGGTGGTGGGTCGCAATGGATTACCACTGGATCAGAATGGGACCCGATGTGAATGAGCGACGGGTGGGCTTGAACCTCGTAGAGGCTTCCTACGTACCATGCCTTGACATGGATCAAAGACCTCGTAGTTCAAATGGTGGGTCGCAATGGCTTACCACTGGACCAGAATGGGACCCGACGTGAATGAGCGACGGGTGGGCTTGAACCTCGTAGAGGCTTCCTACGTACCATGCCTTGACATGGATCAAAGACCTCGTAGTTCAAATGGGGTGGTTTTGTCAGGGTCGGTGCTCACTCTAAGCCCACGTGAGTCATACTCGGTGTGAGAAACAAGAGGTTGCATGGACCTGACGATCACGTCGCGAAGGGTGCGTCCGTGAGAAGCGAAGAGGGGCTTACGCGTTGGGCGGCCCATGGTGTTGGGACTTACTCCAGGATGGAGGCCCATGGCGCGACAAAGCGCGGGGAAGATGGACCTTGGTCCGACGATGGGAGGTTCCTCGTTCCCTATCACGTCCTCCACTGACCTTGGTAGTGGGGAAGTACCGAGATGCACGGGTGCAATCATCTGTACCAAAGGTTAGGGACTTACGCTCTGAGGCGACCCTTCCCCTGCGAACATACACCACTCCGACAAGGAGGATCTCATTCCATGTGCGGAAGAGTTCCATTCCCGTGGAGACGAGTGGTGTAATGATTGTTCGAGCTGGGGGGACCCTTCGTGAGGGAGACGAGGTTGGGTCACAGTTTAACGTCATGTGTTGAGGACGTGGTGCTTGGCAGTTTAACGTCCTGCAGCTCGGACGAGGTGGGTTCACTCCACACCCCTAGGGCTTACATAACCGGTACCCTCTGGTCCTTGGGGAAGGGAAGCTGTCAGTAAGGCCATGGTAATGGGGGGTCATGGAAGGAACCACCGAGGGGTCCACGTTAGCGTGGCTATGCGAAGAAGAAATAGCCGTTAGCGTGCCTATGCGAAGAAGCATTAGGCGAAGCAACACTACGGGAGGTGTTGTCCATGGGACTTTGAAATCACATCGTGCAAACCTGGAGGGTCGCACGGAAAGAGGAATCGCTAAGCAGAGGAGTGTGCTTCGCGAAGTGGGGTGCCTTGGCCTTAGCATGGGGGCATAGGTGGGAGTGGGAGGTGCTTCGCGAAGTGGAACAGTGTTCGCGGAGCACTGCCTCGCGAAGAAAGAGTGGTTCGCGAAGCAGGGTCCTGCGAAGCAGTGTACTTCGTGAAGTGGAGCGATCCTGCCTTAGCATAAGGATTACTCGTATGGGTTGGGTGTTTCGCGAAGCACAAATGCTCCGCGGCTGCCCGGGTTCCCTTGGGAATCCCCTTCCTTTGCGAACACCCTTGAGCTTCGCGAAGGGCATCCCTCTCGAAAGAGGGGCTCAAAACGAAACAAATCAGAGTCATCTCGCGAAGTAGAAATACCTCGCGGAGCTCATGATTCCCGGGGCAAAGCGTGCTTCGCGATTCGGGAGAGGAGAAGCCGAAAGGTCGGATTTTCCGTCCTTGGGACTCAGGGGGAGTCGAGTATTTATAGGGAAGGGGCGCCGCGAAGCAGGGCTCGCGCGCCGCCTTCGGGGCTTCACAGCGGCTCGCGAACGTCAAACGGGTTCGCGGAGGATTACCGCCTCTGGAGCTTCGCGGCGGCTCGCGAACGTCAAACCGGTTCGCGGAGGCTTACCGCCTCTGGAGCTTCGTGGGGCCGCCAAGGTTGGGACGCTTCGCGGCTGTGCTTCGCGGCTGTGCTTCGCGGCTGTGCTTCGCGAGGCAGCGCGCCGGCTGTCTTTTTCGTTTCTTCCTTTCGGGCCACATTTTTGGCGCCAACAAATGCCCCCCATCAGACTTGGAGCCGCGGAGGGCGAAGGGTCGAAGTCTGAGGAAAAAAAAATCACCAAAATTGTCGGTGGTTCGCGATGCAGCATCGCAGAGGGGGGCCCGCGCTGCTCGCCGGGGCCGCGGATCCGGACGCGCCGCGATGCCTCGCGCGGGTGAGGCGCGCCGCGATGCTCTGGGGTCGTCGCCTATAAATAGGGGGTCCGCCCTCTTTTGTCTTCACGTGCCTTGTCTTTTTTTGCGCTCTCGATTTTGCGAAGCTCCACGTACTCCGCGACAGTACTCCGCGAATCGAGCTTCGCGGCGAACCGCGGGTCTCCGACTCCGCGTCCGCGCTAGGAGAACTTCTTGTCGGGCTTGGCCAGACTTCGCGACTTGGTCTCGCGACCGATCTTCGCGATTCCACTTCGCGGTCGAGCTTCGCGATTCAACTTCGCGGCAGTGCTGGGAGTGCTTGCAGATGCCGCTCGCCGGGATGAGATGGCCAACCGTCCAGGCTTAGGGGAAATGGTTCGTAGCCATTCGGACCACACTTCCTTGACAGACCTGCTGTCGGAAGGTTAGAGGGAGTACCCGCAGTGCAAGAAACTGCCGTTGTACGGCTTCGGGCTGAGGGATGACGTCTTCATCCCTGAGGCAAGAAGGGATGAACCAGCTTGCTGGTTCAGGAGCACACCATGCCAGCACCAATGGTTCAGGGCGGCCGATGGTCACGCACAGGAGGATTTCACACCCATCACTGCTGATTTCCTCTACAATCATGTGAACGACATTGACGGGAGGCCACTGCAACCGGAGACGTCCCCTCCTCTCTACCGCACCATGCTGAAGGTGGCTCTGCAGGATCCAAAGAAGGGATGGTCCGATGAGTGGGACCTGCGCCAGGGCGGCAACTTCACCGATGACTGGGCCTGGGCCTACTGGGTAGGCGCCTCCTACGAGGAGTTCGAGGCCGAGCTGAGGAGAGTGGGACTGTATGAGGCGGCATGGGCCTCCCAGTTCCACATTTATCAACCGAAGCAACTGATGTCGGAACTGTTGAGTAGATGGTCGTCTAGAACCAACACTTTTCACCTGCATCATGGGGAGGTGGGCATCAGTCTGTGGGATGTCCACCAGATTTCCGGGGTCCCGATCTTGGGGGCCATGTATGACGAGTTCCTCCCCGTTGCCAGCGTGTGGGGAGATGCTGAGCAAATGCCACGGCTGGCGTCAGCGCTGGTGGCGCTTGTCCCTGGAGAGGACAAGGAAGCAGTGAGGGATTTCCACTTCAGAAGATGGTTCAAATGCTTCCTGAACTTCCCAGAAGATCGAGAGTTCCCTCCAAGTCCTTGAACTTGTCCGAGGGCAGCCCAGCGGGGCAAGGGACACTCGTACTGGCGGGTTTTGGAGGACAGCCAATGGAAGACCTGGGGTTTCAGTGTTAGCACTGAACAATAGCCAATAGTTAGGCTGGCGGCGTTCGTCGCGGCTCTCATCTGTGGGTGGATCCTACCGGTGAGAGATACAATCATGGGGGTGCGGCCCAGCTCGTTCATCATGGCATCGATGTTGGCCATGGGGCAGCGGGTCAACCTGGGGATCTCGATGCTCGCCAAACTATACAGAATGCTGCGGCGTATTAGCGAGGGCAAGAAGCCGCCAAGAATATGCGGGCCCTTCCACCTCCTGTATGGGTGGAGCGCGGCGCATATCAGGGGGATTTACGAGTATCCAAACCCCATTTCGCCGCCGGGATCAGACTTTCGCCCCTCCATTCTGAACGCAGTTGGGAGCTTCCCATTCAAACTGGCAGTTCCGATGGTGCTGAATAGGGTGTGGAGGGCGATGAGTTCAACTTTCGTCCCTTCCCAATGCCGACGGGGAGGCTTACTGATGATGGACGGGGGACGGAAGAACATCGGACTTACCTCCTGGCCTTCCGAGGTGGGGTTTTGGTGGCTCGGATAGACCGTGAGCCAATCTGTGAACCGTACACCCTGTATCGTTTTGTGAGGCAGTTCCGGTGCCTCCAGCGGCTGACCCCGCAGGTATACTGGGAGGTGCGTCATGAGGAGCACCCGTGTGTGATGAGGCAGCTGTGGCTCATGTTCACACGTGAGGATGGAAGGATGCAGATCGCATTGCCTCCGTCCACCGCCGCTTTCGGCTTAGTGAAGGAGTACGCCATCAGCTGGGAGGCCGCTTACCCCGGGGAGATGCTGAAGCAGCCAACGATCCGGGTTGGCGACGGTGGGCCTCCTTTATCTCGAGGTCGGGGTCGGAGGGCAGCTAGGACCGCTCGCGGCAGCGGGGCTGCCATGGCAGAGAGACCCGCACCGGCCTAGGGTATGGCAGCAGCGGCGGATCCGGTGGTTCCGGGAGAGCAGGGTCATCCGGAGGGGCGGCCACCGAGGGGATTCCGTCGGATATCCGCTCTGGCTCTGGGGAAGCGGCTGCGTCACATCGACATGGCAGAAGATGCCGTCTTTCCGGAAGCTTGGGACATTTGGGATGTCAACCGGCAATTCCTCAGCCCACCCGAGATGTGGGCCCATTTGAATCGCCTCGGGATGAAACTGCCGGGCATAGGCCCAGTTCGGGCTGGATTCATGGTGTCTCCGGCGGAGGCGGAGCAATACTTGAACGAGCTGGAGGATTACGTCCACTCCAGCGGTGTTCCTCGCCCAATGACAGATCGGGGGAGGGTACTGTTGAATCAGACGGTGCCCCCACAGTTATCGGCTGCCGATCTGAGGGAGCGCTTCCCCTTGCCGGAGGAATCAGGGGACTCTTCTCAGGGGGACGAGGCTGGAGGAGGGAGCCCGTTGGAGGAGGGCGAGGTCGGAGACCGGAGCTCAGAATCCGAAGACTTCACGGAGGCTCTCGAGGTAGCATTCCGAACTTCTCTTCTTACGATCCGTTCTTGAACCCCTATGGACTTCTCACCAATGCTCGAGCCATGCAGGAAGAACTTGTTCGTAGGCCTCGTTCTCGCTCCTTGGCGGCTGATGTCGCAGGACCTTCAGAACCCGCGCCTATGGCTGCGTCTAGTTCTGCATCTGGTGGGACCAGGGGGTCTGAGGTGGCTCCTCTAGACTCTCCAGGCCTTCCAACAGTATACGGGGGGCCTCGTCTCGGAGTCCCATCAGTACCGGCCCAAGAGCAGCGCTCGGAGGTCGATCTTTGTAAGTCTCCTCCACCGGTCCCCTCGTTGTCACATGTGGGCCATGCCAACTAACGTTTACGTCTCTTTCTGTCATACAGTTCTCCGACTGGCGTGGGCTGCTGCAGCGAGGCTGGTCGGGATGTCTGGCGGCGTCCCTCCCAGGGGCATGTCGGTGATGGTGACGATAGTCCCTTCACCTTCTCAAGCTACGGCGCACACCATCACTGGCGGGACCACCAGCAGGGCCATACCTAAAGTCATCGAAGTGGACTCTGAGGAAGAGGATCAACCGGTCTGTCCCAGTCCTGTCGTGCCTGCGCCGGCGTCAGGTGTCGTACCAGACTCAACACCAGATGCAGATCCCGCTGAGGAATTCCTGCAGGCATATCTTGCGTATGAGCCTACCGACCGCGCGGATTGGGACGAAACGGCCTCTGATGAGGAAGACAGCAGCATAGTCCGCCGCCGGTCGTGGAAGCTGATCACGCGCTTTATCAGGGAAACTCCCCAAGCGCAATGGCTGGCCGAAATGGATAGGCTCTGCTCGCGGTTGCGCGAACTGTGTGCCGGGGGAGTGGATGCCCAACGCCCTCACGCGCTCATCTGAGACCTCATGGCTGAGAAGATCTGGGAGCATGATCGTGGGCTGAGCGTGGGATGGCAGCGGAGGAAGGAGACCAGCATTAGGAATCTCCAGGAGGCTGAAGGCGAGGTCCAACAGATGCAGATCCGGGCCAACGAGCTTTCAGCCACTCTCGATGCGCAGTCTGAGCTGGTCTCACGATTGAAGACCCAGCTGGCAGAGGCTGAGGAGCATATGGGGCAAACCTCTGGAAGGGTGGCTGCCGTTCGGGCTGAGGTAGAAAGGGCTAGGGCCAGGGTTGACGAATTACGCCCTGCCGCTGCTGAAGAGGAGCGGGAGTTGAATCAGCGGCAACAGGCTTTGGACGCCGCAAGTCAACGGGTGGCGGAGATGTAACGCTCCTTTGAAGGGGTCAACCCGTCCATGGGGGAAGTCGACCCCCGAGTATTGTAACAAACCCGAAAGAAGTTTTTATTAACACTTTTGTGCTTCAACTCTTTCTTTCTCCTTTGTTTTGAGTTCCGTGGCACGCACGATTTCCACTGTTGAATTGCCTTGTTACATCCCTACAATGCATGCGGGGCGTTTGACGACAATTCCTCAAGCCAGTCCAGATTCCCGAAAGATGGGGAAGGCTTGATCGGAGGAGGAACTTCCCGGATAGCCGAATTACCGTTTCTCCAACGTGCTCTTATGCAAGAATGGGGCAGCACCGGGGGCGCTGAAATCGGTTCAAACAGGTGAAAATGGGAAGTGTGAATCACGATGCCCAAATTCGGAACACTGTGGGGATGGCGTGACAATAAAGGACAACCGCTAACCGTGGCGGACAAACGGTATCCTTACTGCGTTAGCCTGAAATGGGGACAACAAATGAGCATCGACCGCTGACCATATTCGCAACGCGGGATTTTATCGATTTGTTGTCGATCAATCTTCCAGGACATTGGCCCAGGACAGTTGGTGGACCAAAGGTCAGACATCCATACTGTTAGGGGGTCCTTCCAGACATGACCAGTCTTCCGGAACGTTGGCCCAGGATGGTAGGTGAGCCGATGCGGCATAAGACCAGGCCGTTAGGGGGTTCCTTCAGACATGAAAGAGGACGAGGGTCCGAATAAGGGACACGCAAAGCGTGGAACATGGAGTGGTGGTTTGTTCAAACAGAATCCAACACCTTGGTAGTTGCACCACCGTGGAGGGAGTACGCCAAATTGGGCGCATTGTCTTGATCATGGATCATTCCTTCTTCCAGACAGGGCCTCTGGCGAGGGCTGGAAATGGAGAGGAGCGAGATTTCGTGATTCCAGGGGCTGAACCCTAGGTGAAATGCCTGGGTGTCTCTACGTATCCCACGTGATGCTGGGAATCAAGCCGCACGTAGTTCTTGAAGCGCATTTTAACGTCATACTGGATGAGGAGCAGCCTGACCATGTTGGTACACATCCAGCCAAAACTACTAAGCCCACGTGAGTCGTGCTCGGTGTGGGAAACAAGCAGCAGTGGCGGGAATTTCCTGACGCAGAGAGGGGCAGGTTAGGGCAAAAGGATGCTCGGTGACTACCGGCCCGATGACACTAACACGATCATTCAGCGCACCTAGATGCGCGAAGAGAAAGAGCCGAGTATGATGGAGTTTCACTTGAACATGAGGGAGTGGAAATGTGTGAATCATGACGCTCGAGATTCGGATCACGATGATGGCGGCATGGCGATAGTGGATTACTGCTGACCATGTTCGCAACACAGCATCCTATCGCATTAGCCTAAAATGGGGACAAACAAATGAGGGTCGACCGTTGACCATGTTCGAAACACGGGACCATGTCACAAATGTTGTCGGAGATCCGTGGGGACGTTGGCCTGAAACGATTGACGGGCCCTTAGGTCCAGCATTCATGGAGAGCCCTTAAGCTTAGTATCCACGTCGTCCGAGGGTCCTTTTGGATGTGGAAGAGGATGAGGATCCAAATAGCGAGCTCACGAAGCTTGGTCATGAGATGAGGGAAATGTCCCTGTGAAAATCCCATGCTTCGGGCTTTTTTTCAAAACACATCTGAATACGTCAACGAAACGTATTAGAGGGAGGGAGCAGATTCATTTCCCTTGGGGAGATCTTAGTTTATGGTCATAGAACTCGGACCATGGATGGGAAAAAGGGATCAGGGGACGCATGACATCAAAACCTACCGTGAATAAGGACATGGTCCCACTTACCATGCGTTCTCTGGGGAAATGCTCGAGTCGAGGGACCGAACACCAGGGTTAGGCTGGGCCCGCGGGGAAGTACCCGGGCGCTCCTACGTATCTCATAAGGATGAGAATCAAGCCATACGTAGTTCTGGAAGGTGGCACGGTAAGGTACCAGTGCCAGGGGAAAGGGAAGTGTGGGTATAGCCCTTGCACTAAAGAAGCGGAATTTGATGTATCTTGTTTGTTCTTTAAGGTGAATGGTTTTTTTTTGTGAAGCGACAAGCCTAAAACGGTAGGTCGTGATGTCGCCACAAGAATCAAGCCGTGATGGGCGTTGACAAATGGTATGGCACATGACCAATACCCAACGTGATGTCCTCTACAGCGAGGTCACCACAATGCGGTGCCGTTTTTCGTCGTGCGGCCAGGACAATAATGTCACAGTTTAGGGTCGTATGATAGGACCAAGCATGCATTTTATCGTCATGCAGCGCAGACGTAGCAGAGACGATGCTAGGCGGGAAATGTGCGCAGTGTTATAAAACACAATTGACGGAGACATGATCCCACATCATATTGTACGCCATTTGGAGGGGGAAACCTTATGCCGAGGGGCCTATATGGAGGGGAAACAGGGGGAGAGACTGGCTTCCTGAATGGGTTGTACCTGGAGACAGGGCGTCTGGGCGGTCCTACGTATCCCATGCGGATGGGAATCAAGTTGAACGCAGTCCTGAATGGATCTTAGTTTATAGTCTTAGATCTCGGACCAGGGGAGCCCCAAAGGGCGCCAGATTGCAGCTTTGTCCCCCTAACATGCAAAGGTGCACTGAGGGATAGTGCCAAAAGTGTCGAGATTCCACCTGGACATGATGGGGTGGAAAATGATGTGAATCATGCAACCAACATTCAAGGACTGAAGGGGCTGGCGTGACGACAAAGGATTACTGCTGACCATGTTCGCAACACAGCATCCTGCCGCGTTAGCCTGAAATGAGGACTAACAAAACGAGCATCGACGGCTGACCATATTCGCAAAGCGGGATTTTATCGATTTGTTGTCTGAAGCCCTGGAGGGCGTTGGCCCGTATCGGTAGGATAGCCCTTGGGCGTAGTATCCAGGCCATTCTTGGGGATCCCTCCGGGTTGTGAAAGATGATGGAGGTCTGAATAGAGGGGAACACGAAGCTTGAAAAGTGGAAGGAACTTGATCAAGTTGAATCTGACACTCTTGGTCCTAGACTAGAGTGCTCTTAATACATGGGTGAACCCCTGCAAGGAGTCAAGGGACTCAACTTTGAGGGTGATCGGGAGATGGCAGATTCCCAGGGGAAGGGGGCATGGTGCCCAAAACCTTGTATCATACCTATACACCCCCCCGCTGGAGAGGGATGGACCAAATGGCCTAGGTGACCGGGAAATCAGGAGATCCCCCAGAGGTGGGGCTGGACCCGAATCATAGACATTCAGGTGGTCCTACGTATCCCATTAGGATGGGAATCAAGCCACACGTAGTTCTGAAGGGTGCCTTTTAATGTCATGTAGGACAAGGAATAGGAGGACTGAACCTCAGAATGGGGCGTGCGTGGTGCAGCTATTGCAAACCCGTCGTGAATGAGGACGTAGTCCTACACTACGCCACACAGCCCTGTGATCAGGGTCCTGAAGGCAGGATTAGAGAGGTAAATTTGCTGAACACAAGCTGGGTCCGAAGACAAGGAGTCTTGAACGTAGTTCCAGATGAGAGTCTTAGTTTATGGTCTTAGAGCTCGGACCATGGGTGGTGACAGATCCCGAGTAAGCACAGATGTTAACCCAATCCCTAAGCCCACGTGAGATAAACTCGGTGTGGGAAACAAGGGGGGTATCCTCATTGCAATACTTGGGGCGTCCATCAAAGGGGAGTCAGCAGAGAATTTCGAAGGACACCTTTGATGTAGCTCGTTCCTCGAACGCGCAGACGTGCACGGGGGAAAAGTACCAAGAGTCCCAAGACTCTACTTGGACATGATGAAGTGATGAAGGGTGTGAATTGTGTACCTGACATTTGGGATTAATGGGTTGGCGTGACGACAGAGGAAAACTGTTATCCATGACGGAAACACAGCGTCTGTATCGCGTTAGCCTGAGGTGGGAACAACAAACGAGCATCGACCGCTGACCATATTCGCAGTGCGGGATTTTATCGATTTGTTGTCTGAAACCCTAGAGGGCATTGGCCCATATCGGTAGGAGCGCCCTTGGGCATTGTATCCAGGCCGTTCTTGGGGGTCCATCCGGGTGTGAAAGATGATGAAAGCCCTGATGCGAGGATACGCAAATCCTGGAAAGCGAGTGCGGACATGTCCGAGCAAAGCTTGGCATTCCAGGTAATAAACCAGAGTACTCTTAAGCACATTGGTGAACCGCCGAAGAAGAGGGATCGACGAAACAACTCAGTAGGGGGGTGGGAGCATGGCGTGGTCATCACGAGACCGTCGTGAATGAGGACATAATCCCACACTGCACCATTTGATCCCCTCATGGAGGAAGGATGGGCCAAGGGGCCAAGATGGGATGGGGATTCCTGAGAGATGGGGCTGGACCCGAAGCCTAGACGTTCAGGTGATCCTACGTATCCCATGGAGATGGGAATCAAGCCACACGTAGTTCTTGAAGTGCAGTTTAACGTCATGCAGGACGAGGAGGGGAGTAATATACTCCGAAACAAGGGAGGTGTGCGGTATGGCGAAGAAGCCGAAGTGAATGAGGACGTAGTCCTACACTGCGCCACGCACCCTGGGTAAGGGGGGAACCTGGGCCGTGGCCTGGAAAGGCAAAGGGGCCTAAGGTCAGGCATCAGTCTGGAAGACCTGACTGGTTTGTAGTTTAACGTATTACATGAGGACGTGGGGCCAGGGGCCCAAGGAGGCCAAAGGGCCTGAGGCTGGGCCTCGTAAGGGGAGTTGTACGGCATGGTACATGATCCCGACGTGAATGAGGACGTAGTCCCACACCACACCGTACACTCCGGGTGAGGAATCCTGGACCGTGGCCCGGAGAAAAGGGGAAGTTATCAGTCAGAAAGGTCTGACTGGTTTGTAGTTTAACGTCTTACATGAGGACGGGGGTCCAGGGGCCCAAGGAGGCCAAGGGGCCTGAGGCTGAGCCTCGTAAAGGGAGGGCGTACGGCATGGTACATGATCCCGACGTGAATGAGGACGCAGTCCTACATCACACCGTACACCCTTATGAAGAATCCTGGGTCGTGGCCCGAATCGCTAGCACCACCTGGGGAAAGTTTGTCACCTTGGGACAAAATCCCAGTCAAGGAGCAGGTGAAGCTCAGTTGCGTTCATCCACGAAAGGGCCAAACACCTCCAGGGGGAATATGCAGTCGGGTCGAGGCTTGCTCGACGTGGTTTGGGGAAAAAGTGTGCGCCCTGCCATGTCTTGACCCGAGGGGAAGATTTTGGCTTTTGGGCTGGGCCAACGGACGAAATGTCCGGGCGTTCCTACGTATCTCATAAGGATGAGAATCAAGCCATACGTAGTTCTTGAAGGCCATGCAGTTTAGCGTCATGCGGTGAGGACGTGGGAGGGTAGAAGAACAGGAGTGGGCGCACGGTGCGACCTTTACAATCTTTGCGTGAGTGGGGTTGCATGAGCGGGGCCAAGAAAGCCTACTCCCTGCTACACAAAGATCCTCCAAGGAGACTATCCCCAGGGGGAATAGTGGAAGAGAAAAGCTTGGGGCTGGGCTCAAGATGAGGCGTCCGAGCGTTCCTACGTATCCCATAAAGATGGGAATCAAGCCGTACGTAGTTCTTGACATGCAGTTTAACGTCATGCGGGACGAGGGGAATCTCATTCGGGGATGTGTACGGTATGGTACATGATCCCAACGTGAGGACGTAGTCCTACACCGTACCGTACGATCCCGTAAGAGGGTAAGTCGGAGAGAAACGAGGGGGCCTGGGGCCAGACCGCGGTGGAGACGGGGCCAGGGGCCCAAAGAGGCCGAGGGGCCTGAGGCTGGGCCTCGGTCAGGAAGACCTGACTGGCTTGCAGTTTAACGTCTTGCAGTGAGGACGGAGAGGCAGTTTAAGGTCATGCGGGACCAAGTCGCAGTTTAGGGTCGTGCAGGACCAATGCAGTTTAATGTCGTGCGGGACCCTCTCGCAGTTTAGGGTCATGCAGGACCACTTTTTTTTTTGCCCTAGGCGAAGTATCGCTTGAGGAATTTGGCGTTGGTGGGAGGGGTTACACGCTCTCCATCTGTGGTCACCAAGGAGTATGCTCCATTAGGGTAAACCTTATGGATGATATAAGGCCCTTCCCATTTGGGTTCTAACTTGGGTGGTTTCCTAACGGGAATCATTGGCGCTCGAAGGGCCAATACCAGGTCACCCTGTAGAAAAGAGCGGAGACAAACCTTCTTGTCAAAAGATCTCGCTATCTTGTCCTGATGCCTTTCCAGATTGTGCAGGGCACGAAGCCGGTTCTCATCCAGTGCCTCTAATTCATCTAGACGGATCTCGGCTACCTCATCTGATGTCTTGTGATCATAAACTGCAGTGCGTAGCGACGGCAGCTGGATCTCAATGGGTAGGACGGCCTCAGCTCCATACACCAGGGAATATGGGGTCACCTGGGTAGAGTTGCGAGTCGTCGTCCGGTAAGCCCAGAGGGCATTGGGGAGCTTGTCCGGCCAACTATTCTTGTTTTGACAAACCATCTTCTGCAGAATGTTAGAGAGGGTCTTGTTGAACGCCTCGATCTGCCCATTCGCCTGTGCGTGGTAGCGGGAGGTATGGTTCGACCGGATGTCGTACTTAGCGTACAATTTCTTCAATTCAGCTGCCCGGAAGTTGGTGCCGTTATCGGTGAGGACAGCGTGAGGGACTCCAAACCGGTGGATAATGTTGGATCTCACAAAGTCAACGATGGAACGGGCCTGGACCTCATTGAGCGGAACTGCTTCTGCCCATTTGGAGAAGAAATCTGTAGCGGTCAGGATGATCCTGCACTGGCGGGCTGTTGCCGGCGGATATGGTCCCACTACATCAAGTCCCCATACCGCAAATGGCCTAGAGTACTTGGTGGGGTGGAGGGGTTCTGGCGGCCGATGCAAGAAGTTGGCGTGTACTTGGCACGCGTGGAATCTCTTGGCGTATCCAATACAATCGTGGATCATGGAGGGCCAGAAGTACCCTAACCTCCGGATTTGCTGGGACAGCTTCGGCCCAGCTGGATGGGCGCCACAGGAACCGGCGTGAACCTCTTGCATAACTTGAGGTATCTCTACTCCTTGGATGCAACGGAGGAGGACACCATCGAAACTCCGCTTATAGAGGATCTGCTCAAGACTGGGGCCGCTCTGGAGGGTAAATTGCAGCGCGCGGCGTCGGATTCGCTCACGTTCGGCCCGGTCGTCCGGGAGCTGACCATTTTGGAGATACTCGACAAAAGGTGCTCTCCAGTCGGGGGTGGTTTCAACCACTGCGTCTGACGAACCCGGGACTCCCGATATGGGGGGTCCGGCGGTGAGATGACTTACCCGCAGGCTATCACGGTCTTCTTGGGTGACGGGAGCAATGAATCTCCGGTGGGCCACGTGTATGACCAAATCATCTTGCTCGGGTTCTACGAGCGACGCGGCTAAGCCAGCCAGGGCGTCCGCTTGTCTGTTCTGCGATCTTGGGACATGGGTAACCTCTGGCCGAGGAGAGAACTGGGCCATTAGGAGGAGGGTGTACTCCAGTAACGGTGCAAGCTCTGGATTCCTGACGACGTAGTCGCCATTAAACTGTTTGATCACCAGCTCGGAATCTCCCTTCACATGTAGATGGGGTACATGGATCTCAAGGGCCAACTCGAGGCCGGTGATGAGAGCCTGGTACTCTGCCTCGTTGTTTGTACAACCTTCTGACAGCAGGAACGAGTACGGCAGGACGGCTTGCGCCGGGGTAATGAAAACAATGCCCAGACCCACTCTATTGAGCTTGGGGTCGTTGAGCCTTCTACCGGTGGGGCTCCGGGAGGCACCGTCAAAATGCATTTTCCAACATGGGGTAGCATGATCGACTGAGAGGATCGTCTCGTCGGGGAAATCCAGGTCCAAGGATTGATCCGTGGAGGTTGGATGAGCAGCTAAAAAGTCTGCCAATGCCTGTCCCTTAACGGCCTTCTGAGGCACGAACCTGATATCAAATTGCTGGAGAATCACCGCCCACCGTGCTAGTCGGCCAGTCAGCATGGGGCGGTTCAGGATGTACTTCAGCGGATCTACCCGAGAGATCAATTGTACCTCGTCGTGTTGCAGGTAGTGCCGCAACTTCTGCACAGCGAAGACGAGCGCGAGGCAGCTCTTTTCGATGGGGGAGTATCTGACCTCCGTATCGAGAAGCATGTGGCTGAGATAGTAGAGACTGTTCTCAGTGCCCTCGTTATTCTTCTGGGCGAGCAGCGCACCGAGGGATCTCTCCAGGGCGGTCACATAAAGGACTAGCGGCTTTCCGGAGACGGGTGGCATCAAGACCGGAGGTTGGAGCAGATACTGCTTGATTTCCTCAAAGGCGGCCCGACATTCCTCATCCCATTCGTAGGCAGCGTCTTTCTTCATGAGCTGGGAAAAGGGCTTACACTTGCCAGCCAAATTCGCAATGAATCGGCGTATATAGGCTAAGTGGCCTTGCAGGCCTCGAAGCTCCTGAATGTTGCTCGGGGGAGGCATTTGGCTGATGGCCTTGATCTTCTCCGGGTCGATCTCGATACCTCGGTATCTGACAACGAAGCCCAGAAACTTCCCGGAGGTGACTCCGAAGGCACACTTCAGCGGGTTCATCTTCAGGTGACGGGAACGGAGGAAACCGAACACTTTCTCAAGGTCTTTGATATGGTCCTGGCGCTGGCGTGATTTGACTACAAGGTCATCCACGTAGCATTCCACCAATGTCCCGAGGATCGGTTTGAATATGCGATGCATGGCCCTCTGATAAGTGGCACCTGCATTTTTCAAACCGAATGGCATTACCTGGTAGCAAAAGGTACCCTGGGGATCCCTGAAGGCAGTGGACTCCTCGTCTTCGGGGGCCATCCGGATCTGGTTATACCCGGAATACCCATCCATGAAAGAGAGGGCTTGGAACCCGGCCGTGGCGTCAATCAACAGCTCCGTCACTGGGAGTGGGAAGTCGTCCTTTGGGCAGTGGCGATTGAGATCGCGGAAGTCGATGCAGACTCTGATCTGCCCATTCTTCTTCCTGACCGGCACAATGTTGGTGAGCCATTTGGGGTATTGGACCTCTTTGATGAAGTTGGCTTTGATTAGCTTATCAACTTCGGCCTCAACCATAGCGCCATGGGAAGGGTGCATTTTCCTGGGAGGCTGCTTGAACCCACGATGTTTTGCTGGGAGGCCCAGACGGTGGACGGCCACTTGGGGATCCAGCCCTGGCATCTCATCGTAACTCCAGGCAAACACATCGCGGTGCTGTTTGAGGAAGTCAACATACTGATGCCGCTCCTCGAGGGACATGGACGCACTGATCAATGTGGGTCTTCGATCTGCCTCGCTACCAAGGTTCACCTGTACCAGTTCATCGACCGTGGTAGAGACACCTTCTTCAAAGGCTGGGGGAGCATCCTCCAAGTCTTCCTCCCCAGCCGTGGGGGGACTTCCTGCGGCGGAAGATACTTTTGGGCTCTCGAAACCCGAGGGGCAGTTGGTGCCGGCTTGGGCAGCAGTGGTCATCAAATCAGGAGACTCACATGTCGTTGAGACCATAGCAATGAATGCATTTGATCCGATCCCATCTGGCCTTCGGCCTAAGGGGCCACGCTTGATGATATCAAAGCAGTGGTGACGTGTCGGCCTGAGTCGGTTAATTCCTGCCCAGCGAAAGAGACACGTATGGCGCACCGCCGTTGTCATCAGCTTGACGTCCCGGTACCGTACAGGGGTAGGAGGTTCCGGGATGACCCGAGCCTGGTTGATGTAGGAGTACGAGGTGATTCTCCGCCGTCGCTTGGACACGGGAACATGCCTTCCTTGCGTACCCGAAACAACGAAACATTGTCCCATGTCGGGGGTCGTGGCCTCCAACCGGTGGATCGGGAGGATGTAGGCGTCGTCCATGCTTGCCCAGGGATCACTTGTGATCGGGGCGGGCTCATCCTCGCTGACCAGGATTTGCTTGTCCTTACTTTTGTAATAACCCGCATCCAGATAGCGGGCCTCACAAGAAGCGAAAGGGGACGCGTCTCCTTGGAGCATGCCTACTCGACCGTTGAGCGAGTACTTAAGGCACTGGTGATACGACGAGGGGACCGCTGCATGCAGATGGAGCCATGGCCTTCCCATCAATGCGTTGTAGGCGGTGTCCTGAGAAACAACCATGAACTCGGTGCTGGCAATTAAGCCACCGAACTGGGTCTTCAGGCAGATCTTGCCGACCGGGGTTTGCTCTGTCCTGTCGTACCCCTGGATCCTGAGGTCAGAGGGAGTTAAATCACCTTCGGACAGACCCAGCTTTCGCAGCGTCCGGGTCGGAATCAGGTTGATTCCAGAACCCGTGTCAACGAGGCATCGGCGGACTTCCACACCGTTGAAGTGGCCAGTGATATACAGTGGGCGAATGTGCCCCTGTATAGGAGGGTCCTCATCTTCACCGGAGAACGAGATAACTGCCTGGCATTCGGCGTTTTCAATCGTCTCGGTATGGAAGGCTTCCGCAGCTGCCACTTCCGTCTCGAACTGGAGGGGGCTCCTTAAGGCCTCGGCAAGTGCCTCGCGCATTTGAGATGATAGGATAAGGGCCTCGAGGATGGAAAGCCTCGCCGGGATGCCGGCCAGATGCTTCAGAACATCGTACTTTCATGCCAAACGCGAACCTCTGCTTACAGGAGGTCGTTCGGCATTTGGATGCACAGCGGGTCCGGCTGGCTGAACCGGCGAGTAACTAGTACTGGGCACACCTTGCTGCCTACCAGTAGAAGCCTGAAGAGTAGTCGCCGGGCTAAGATCGGACAGCGGAGGCTGGCCTGTCGCCGGGCAAGACTGGCTGTGATACGAACGAGGCGGCTCCCCCTGATCCAGCAGCACGAACGGCGGTGGAGGTAGAGCCGAGGGTGCCGGATGGGTCTGCGCGTGCTGAGATCTGCGCTGAGCCTGCTGCCTGGTCTCGGTAGCGTGCACGGCTTGGCCGCAAATGCCGGCTGACGTACCTCGATGAACGGCGCGGTTGCGATTCCGCTGACGTTGACGTCGGCTGGAAACATTGGGGAGGTATGCCTGGGGTTCCCCCTCGTCGGGGGTCATATAGGGCTTTACCAGCTCCACGGTGTTAACCGAAGCGTACCCTTGACTGTCGCTCGAAGAGTCATCCACCACTGGGCGGATTCTGGGAGGAATGCCCATTTCGGGAGGCATAAAGTCGCCAAGAGTGCGGGATGACGACGGCACTGGCGGTGAACGTTGCTTCTTCTTGCGTCGCCGCTGCTTGCCCTTTTGGGCAGAGGTCGACTGGGAAGACGATGCTGAGGCACCGGCTACTTCTTCTGAAGGTTCCGACTGCTTCAGGCGTGCCCGGATGATACCCTAGGCACGGACGACGGTTTTTCGAGCCATCCAGTTGTCGTATTTCTGGGACCCGCGGCTAGGGACCTGCTGCCACTCACCCTCGCTGTCACTGCCGATTTCCGATCCCGCAAAGACGCCTGCCACTTGTGCTGGTGCTGGGCCCAACTTGACTATGTTGTTGTTGACCTGGTCCTGAAGCCAATCTTTAAACACATAGCATCGCTTGAGGGTGTGCCCCAGGATCCGATGATAAGGGCAGTAGTTGGGGTGATCGGTGAGATGCGCCTCTGCCGGCCTTCTGCACTCAGGCAGACGCACGATCCCTTGCTCTAGAGCACTTCGGAAGTAACCAGGGACCTGATTTTCGTTGAACGAATAGGTATGGTACTTTCTTTCCGGGTAAGGAGCCCTGGGGGCCTGGTCCTGTCGAGGGACCGGAGGGGCCTGCCGAGGAGGCGGCGCCTGGTTGTCTCGCCTAGGTGGCGGTGGCGCATTGCGCGGGGGAACCTGTCGGTTCTGAGGAGGTCGCTGCTGGGCAGGAGCCTGCGCTTGAGGTGGAGGACCTCTGCGGGGTTGCAGGGGTGGTGCCGCCGGTAGCAATTCCAGCAGCCTCGGGGCTTCTATTTGAGCCACCGCAGCGGGTTCAGCCCTGGCGGCCCTCCTGGATGGGATCATAGGGGGCAGCAAACGTGCCTGACTAGCCTGTTGCAGGGCCTCCTCGAGGCGCTGGGCCTTATCCGAGAAATCTATGAACCCTCCAGGGTAGTTCCGGGTAATCAAGGAGGGTACCAGCTCTGTCTTGACGTTCCCCACACACATCGTCAGTAATTTCTCCTGAGTCAGTGGCATGTCGAGGGAATACGTAAGTCCTTTCCACCGGGCGATGAAGTCTGCAACCCGCTCATCAGGCCTCTGTTTGCACTTGAAGAGGTCCGAAATGCTGGTCTTTCGCGTGGTGGAGCTGAACTGGTATAAGAACTGCCGGCGAAGATCCTCCCAACCGGTCACTGATCCGATAGGGAGCTGGCTGTACCAGACGAATGCCGGACCTTCCAATGTCTGTACAAAACATCGGAGCTTAGCGGCTTCTTGCTGAGCCGGGGTCCCCAGCATGGGACCACACCTGGACGAGAAATGAGCCAAGTGCTGGGGTGGGTCCCCTGTCCCATTAAACGGCGAGAAGGTGGGGTTCCCAAAACCCGGAGGCGCGGGCATATCATCCACCCACGCGGGATAAGGCTTGCCATCCGGTGGGACCGCCACCTGCCGTGTTTCCAACGCCTCGAGGCGGGCTGTGAGTGCCGCAATAAGGTCCTCCGGGTGGGGGTCCCTGTCTTGACGGGGATCCCTAACCACAAGCGCATTGCCAGGTTCTTCAACACGGTAGACGGCTTCGGCCGCTCGCGGGTCAACTGGCTGGACGACCTGCTGGGCGAGCGGGGGAACCCGGGTTGGATTCTTCAGATTGCCCCGTCGCTCAGGGGGGTTTGGCGAGACATATCGCGCCCTCTTACCATATGTTCCGGCTTCCACCCTGTCCGCGGCAGTAGCATGATCAAGGTTTCCCGGAGGTATCTCACCGGGGGGAAGTTGTTCCTGCCCCTGCTGCCCCGGCCTGGGATTACCATAGTCGGGTCGTCGCTCCGCGGCGCGTTCAGCCAAGAGTTCGTCAACCAGCCTCTTCTGCTCGGCGAGCTGCTGGCGCAACGTGGCCTTCTCAGGATCCTCGTCTGTTTTCTGCACAGAGGCGGACGGGTCGGAGTGCTTGACGGTTCCGACGTGATCTTTACCTTTGCCGGTGTTTCGACTGAGTACCAGCGACTCGGTGGGTACGGGCAGGCCTAGCAGGTTCCTCTGCTGACGGGTGACTCTCCCTGATGGGTCGAGTAGTGGTGGTGCACCGTCTGGGGGAAAGTCTCCATCAAGGAGTTCCAGTTCGTCTTCCCTGTCCACAATGTCGGCCATGTGGACCGCGATTCCTCTCGAGGGCATGTCCTCGATGTCGCAGAGCGAATCAGGTTGTCGTCGAATAGGATCGAACAGAAGGGCAGCATATTGTCCCCAGCCACGGACTTGCACATGGGGGGTGGCTTCCCCGACGATTCTGCGGAGTGCTTTAAGACTCTGAACGCATTTTCGTTGAAGGGCGCTCGGGTGGCCTGGCGACTCAGGGTGCTGGAATGCAAGAAGTGCGGCTGCATCGATCAGGCGGCATTGCTCGCCGATCTCTTCGAAGTGCCCACGACTTCTGGGGTACTCCACCCGTTCAAAATGGAGGCGATAGTGTGTCGCCCGCAGGGTTCGACAAAGGCATCCCACTTCTTCAGGGGTAAGCGACTCGGGTACGCGGAAATTCAGCGCCGCCGTGGGCCAGAACTTCTCCAGGAAATAGTCCGCTACAAGAATACTCCAGAACCTCCTGGGTTCGTCCTCGGGGTTCGGCCCTACATTACCCCACTCATCAACCGTGGGCGGCTGAGGGACCGGTAGCGGTACCGAGGCGGACCTCTGGGATAGCAAACTCGGCGGTGGAGAATACGGCGAGCGAGCAGACTGGCCACCGAATTCTAGGCCTTCCTCTGAAGAGCGAGGTGACCTGACCACAATGTCGCGATAGGACAGGCTAACAGCCACTGCTTCGGGTACGGGAATCGCCGTTACCGGTGTCTGGTCATGTCGTGGCTCTACCTTCGTTGACCCCCAAAACAGCTCCTCGTGATCCCGAGTGGAGGTAGAGGGCGCTTCGGGTGACGATGGCGGTGGACGCGCGGTCGAAACCTGCGGAATTCCCAGGATTTCTTCTTCCTGGATGTACCTGCAGAGAGAGACGGGAATCCGGTGGACCTCAAATTCTGGGAGAACGAGGCTGACGCGTCTGGTTCCTGCCCCAGTCCTTGATACGGAGGAGCTGGGAGAAGGTTCCATCGCTGAATCGCATTCCGCTTCCGAATCGGAGAAGCGGGCAGGTTTGATCTCCGCCTGGGCCTTCCCAGGATTCTTCTTGTGGTGGCGACGACCGGCTCTTCTGCCTCTGGGTGGCTCTTCGGGACAGGGTTGACCCCTATCAGGCAGCCTTGGGGCGATACTGGCGCCGTGGCGGAGAGGGCCCCCACTCGAGACAGCCGGGGTGCGAGGGGCACCAGGGCAAATGTCAAAGGGTACATGGGGAGGACCTCCATGAACAGTACCCATGTGGGCGGGGCCTCTATTGGAACTGGCAGGAGCATGGGGAAGACCTCCATGGTCGATGCGAGTGGAGCGAGACTGACCTTCACTCCTTGAGTTGCTGGGGTGAGGAGGACCTTCGCCAGTTGCAGAAAGGACGTAGGGGGGACCCCCACGTGGGAGAAGGACCGGATGGACGGTGCCTTCAGAAGGATGGGCTCCATACCCTGTACAGCGGGCGCGGGAAACGTTTCCGCGCTGAGCATCACTGCCACGGGGCAGGTCTTCCTGCAGGATGGGGGCAGCACGAGGCATGCCTCCATGACGAACCTCGGAGCGGGGAAGGCCCACGCTCTGTGGAGTAGTGGTACGGGGAGGACCTCCGTACGGGGTGGCATCACCGCGGGTTAGCTCGCGGCGATCACTACTTGGGCCTGCAACCCGGAGAGTCAACCCAGCCTGCCCGCGGGGCGGTTGGGGTCTCGATCCTGGTTGGGCGAAGGGGTGCCCCTGCTCAATGTACGCGGGGGCTTCATAATGTACGTCGGCGGTGGCTCGGGCCACTGTAGCTGTCGACGTGGACGCGCCTAGGCGAGCGTCCTCAGCCCGGGCCCGGCGCTGACGTCGGGTCAGGCGGGCCGGTGCAGGTGGTGCAGGGACGTAGTCTGCTTGCTCTTCCTGCGGGGCCGGACGACGGCGCCGACGTGGCCGGACGGGAGCTCTCGCCTGGGGGCCCTGGGTCGGGGCCCTGAGCGGACTGAGCCGGACAGCGCCCGCCTCTTCAGCGTAAGGCGAAGAGTCGTCAAGGCGTTCCGGAGATAGGCTCCCGAAACGGTTGAATGTCTGGGTGGGGAGCAGGGGCTCCCTGCGCGGCCGGTTAGGGCGGCGTTGACGGCGGGGCCTGGAGGCCTCCAGGTCCAAGCGGGCCATATCCCTAGTCGGGATGACCCCTTCCTCCTCGTACCTGCGCACGAGGCTGTTGATCACCCTTCGTTGGATGACCTCTGATGGGGAAAGGGGACGTGGACGTCCCGTATTCCGTGATGTGGCAGCCGTCGTGGCGGTGGTGGCGCCATGTGGAGTGGTCGTCGTGGTGTTGCCCCTGCCCTTGCGCGGGCGAGGAACGGATGGTGACCGCATCTCTGAAATAGCAACCTGGTTCCTGGCAAGCGAAGGGATAAACTCATCAGTACTGAGAGGAAAAGGATTGACAGCCAGTGCCCCAGCGTTCTTCCATCCTCCACTTCTGTGAGAAGGATCCACGCCAACATGCTGCGGAGCGGATTGCCCCACGTTCTACTACCCCGACTGCCGGTGAGTTTCACGACAGGCCCGCCATTTGCGCGGCGGGACCAGGCAACGGATATCTGGATCCGGTGACACGTCAATCTACTGGTGTCTCGAATGCTACTAATCTCCATGCTGAGGAGAAGAATTTCACGTCGGGTTCACCATTTCTGTTTCCGACGCTTTCGCCGGGGCGCGCGCGCATCCGTCCGTCAGGGGGGGGGGGGACGCGCGGCTTTGTTGCCCCGCATTCCCGCTTTCCAAAGGCAGGAGGCATTCGTTCCTTGTTCAGGTACGTTTTCTCCTTGATCGAAACGGGATGATGGGATGTCGGTTCTTCCTTCCGTGGATTCCTCCTCAGAACTCGTCACCTAGTCCGGGTCTACCTCATAGATTTAATACGTAGTTCGTGAAACTCTTCCCAGTGCCATGTTTCCATGGGCGCCGGTTAATTACGCTGCTTCTGTCGGGACATTCCAAAGGGTCCAGTCAGGGCAGCAACCTTCGGTCAGGGGAGTAGTCACATTGAGGCATCAGTAGCGTGTCTGGATGCTGGGGTACCTGGCATGTCTGTCTGTTATCCTTGACCACAAGGCTTCTCGGGGGCGTGGAAGCCCGAGGCATCCCACATCGAGCGCGGGGAATTACATGTCATAGACACGTATCTGAGGTTTTCCTCAGCTTCCCGTGTTCAACACAGGGTATGCCGCGAGTTTAACGTCTAGCGGAGACGGATGAGAGTGAAATGGGACCATCGCAGGGGGGCGACAGTGAAGTTGGTCTTGAGCCTTGAAGAGGCTTCCTACGTATCCCTGTGGCAGGGAATCATAGTCCGCGTAGTTTGGGATGGTGCCGGTAAACCGACGTGAAGCTGGACCTTGGTCCGAGGGGAATTGGGCTTGAACCTCTGGGAGGATTCCTACGTACCATGCCTTGACATGGATCAAAGTCCTCGTAGTTCAAATGGGGTTTCGCCGGTGAACCGACGTGAAAGCAGACCTTGGTCCACTAGTGGTGGGCTTGAACCTCGTGGAGGCTTCCTACGTACCATGCCTTGACATGGATCAAAGACCTCGTAGTTCAGGTGGTTGGGTCGCAATGGCTTACCACTGGACCAGAGTGCAGTTTAACGTCATGCTGGACGTAGGTAGAACACGACGTGAATTGGGTGATGGGTGGGCTTGAACCTCGTGGAGGCTTCCTACGTACCATGCCTTGACATGGATCAAAGACCTTGTAGTTCAAAGGGGAATGTAGTTTAACGTCATGCCGGACGAAGATGGGACCCGGCGTGAAGAAACGACGGGTGGGTGTGTCGGTGAACCGACGTGAAAGTAGACCTTGGTCCACTATTGGTGGGCTTGAACCTCGTGGAGGCTTCCTACGTACCATGCCTTGGCACGGATCAAAGTCCCCGTAGTTCGTTAGGATGGATGGGTCGCAATGGCTTACCACTGGACCGGGGTGCAGTTTAACGTCGTGCTGGACGGGGGTGAAACTCGACGTGAATGAACGACCGAGCAATGTGGCTTGAACCTCGTAGAGGCTTCCTACGTACCATGCCTTGACATGGATCAAAGACCTCGTAGTTCAGGTGGTGGGTCGCAATGGATTACCACTGGACCAGAATGGGACCCGACGTGAATGAGCGACGGGTGGGCTTGAACCTCGTAGAGGCTTCCTACGTACCATGCCTTGACATGGATCAAAGACCTCGTAGTTCAAATGGTGGGTCGCAATGGCTTACCACTGGACCAGAATGGGACCCGACGTGAATGAGCGACGGGTGGGCTTGAACCTCGTAGAGGCTTCCTACGTACCATGCCTTGACATGGATCAAAGACCTCGTAGTTCAAATGGGGTTGTTTTGTCAGGGTCGGTGCTCACTCTAAGCCCACGTGAGTCATACTCGGTGTGAGAAACAAGAGGTTGCATGGACCTGAAGATCACGTCGCGAAGGGTGCGTCCGTGAGAAGCGAAGAGGGGCTTACGCGTTGGGCGGCCCATGGTGTTGGGACTTACTCCAGGATGGAGGCCCATGGCGCGACAAAGCGCGGGGAAGATGGACCTTGGTCCGACGATGGGAGGTGCCTCGTTCCCTATCACGTCCTCCACTGACCTTGGTATTGGGGAAGTACCGAGATGCACGGGTGCAGTCATCCATACCAAAGGTTAGGGACTTACGCTCTGAGGCGACCCTTCCCCTGCGAACATACACCACTCCGACAAGGAGGATCTCATTCCATGTGCGGAAGAGTTCCATTCCCGTGGAGACGAGTGGTGTAATGATAGTTCGAGCTGGGGGGGACCCTTCGTGAGGGAGATGAGGATGGGTCACAGTTTAACGTCATGTGTTGAGGACGTGGTGCTTGGCAGTTTAACGTCCTGCAGCTCGGACGAGGTGGGTTCACTCCACACCCCTAGGGCTTACATAACCGGTACCCTCTGGTCCTTGGGGAAGGGAAGGTGTCGGTAAGGCCATGGTAAAGGGGGGTCGTGGGAGGAACCACCGAGGGGTCCACGTTAGCGTGGCTATGCGAAGAAGCAATAGCCGTTAGCGTGCCTATGCGAAGAAGCATTAGGCGAAGCAACGCTATGGGAGGTGTTGTCCATGGGACTTTGAAATCACATCGTGAAAACCTGGAGGGGCGCACGGAAAGAGGAATCGCTAAGCAGAGGAGTGTGCTTCGCGAAGTGGGGTGCCTTGGCCTTAGCATGGGGCATAGGTGGGAGTGGGAGGTGCTTCGCGAAGTGGAATAGTGTTCACGGAGCACTGCCTCGCGAAGAAAGAGTGGTTCGCGAAGTAGGGTCCTGCGAAGCAGTGTACTTCGCGAAGTGGAGCGATCCTGCCTTAGCATAAGGATTACTCGTATGGGTTGGGTGTTTCGCGAAGCACAAATGCTCCGCGGCTGCCCGGGTTCCCTTGGGAATCCCCTTTCCTTTGCGAACGCCCTTGAGCTTCGCGAAGGGCATCCCTCTCGAAAGAGGGGCTCAAAATGAAACAAATCAGAGTCGTCTCGCGAAGTAGAAATACCTCGCGGAGCTCATGATTCCCGGGGCAAAGCGTTCTTCGCGATTCGGGAGAGGAGAAGCCGAAAGTTCGGATTGTCCGTCCTTGGGACTCAGGGGGAGTCGAGTATTTATAGGGAAGGGGCGCCGCGAAGCAGGGCTCGCACGCCGCCTTCGGGGCTTCGCGGCGGCTCGCGAACGTCAAAGGGGTTCGCGGAGGATTACCGCCTCTGGAGCTTCGCGGCGGCTCGCGAACGTCAAACCGGTTCGCGGAGGCTTACCGCCTCTGGAGCTTCGCGGGGCCGCCAAGGTTGGGACGCTTCGCGGCTGTGCTTCGCGGCTGTGCTTCGCGAGGCAGCGCGCCGGCTGTCTTTTTCATTCCTTCCTTTCGGGCCACATTTTTGGCGCCAACAGACATCGTCTACCCTATGGGATGTGTAGTGGCCCAGTGCCACTACAAAGTCCATCAGTCAACCGATGGGATTATAGTAGGTTTTTAAAAAAGTGTGGTAGTCTGGTTATTTCACCAACCCTCCTCTATGGTTTTTAAAAAAGAAAGGAATCATGGGGAACACTATTCAGCTAAGCCACTTCCTTTATTATCCTCCTTTTTGACCCATTTTTTGGGAGTGTTTGTGGAATTTTTTTATATGTGATATCTAGTAGGATCTTCCATCCTTCTCTCATTATCATCCACTCCTATATCATTCATTAATTTTTTTCAACTATTTTGGGACTTATATAACTATTCCACTAGAGATTCATTGAATCATCATAATATGAGGGGGCTTTTTTGCTACTTGTGTAGAGGGTATTGTGTATTATTTTCGGCCTTCCACTAATCATTTACTCAATAAAGTTTCATCACATAGAGGATTTAAATACTATTTTTAATAATAATTAAATAAAATAAATCATATAAATTTCATCATACGTTATGTTTTTGGTTGGTGAAGGTCTGAGGGTGTGTCAAAGATGGTCTGCACCCCCATTGCTTAATGTTATGGTGATCGTTTGACACCAGGTGAATTAATGGTATTTTGGAATATTTTGAAATAAAATTATTTATTTAATATTATTTTTTTATTTTTATAATTTTAGGTGTCCTAAAATGAGATATGATTTAGGAACTGAGTATAATAATTTTTATGCTTGTTGAAACTCAGGTGGTAACTGTCAGGATATATAATCATGATGGCTTGGCTTCATAATTAGGTAAGTGATCTACATAATTTCCATGTAATATTTATTATTTTTCATATTTTTCATGTGATGTGGGGTCTCTCAATTGTGGGTGTTGAACCTTTTATTTTTAAAATTAAATTATTTGTTAATTGATATAAAATTAAATGCTTAATTTATAATATAATTACATGGTTTTAGAAAAGTTCACAGTCCACCGGGGCCCTTAAAAATATGTTTCATGTCTTGGTCATCAATAGAATTGATGATTATAAAAATGTTTCTCTAGAACATTTACACCCCTTGATGGTTGTTTCTAGACCATGATAGACTTACTAGCCGTTTTTTAGGATACTTTGGATCCTCTTGGAAGATGTGTGTAAAGTAGAGAAGTTTAAATGTGGAATATTGAACATGACACAAAAATAGATGTCATCGGACCTTCTTAATAAAAGAAAGTGATGGTTGATGGTATTCAACTATTCATAGGACTTGAGATTCCATTATTACACCTTATGATACATTGTGATCGTTGAGAATATCATGGGGTGAGTTATCCTCTCCCCCTTTTAGTTAATATTAGTTGTGGGGTGGGTGATTTTCTATATCTAGAATGGTAATTTCCAGAATAGTCCCATAAGGACCATAGTTTCATTTTATATCTATTTGAGACTAAATATTAAATGAAATATAAATAAGGAATAATATATAAGGGCTCAAGGAAGGTTGATTCCCATGGGTAATCCTTTATTAATTTTCCATAGACCCAAGGATGGGTTACTATAGAAGTTCAGGCTTGTTTTTTTTGTGATATGTTGAAATGGAAAATACCCTTAGGTTGGGGTTTATATTGATTTGAAAAAAACTACCCTTCTGGGCTTTCCTGTGATACTAAATGCAACTCACATCTGGGATGTTGGTGATACTCTAAAGATAACCTCATCTATGGGGTTTGTGATACTCTAAGGAAAACATTCATCAAGAGGTCTATGATAATAAAAAATATACTTTTTGGGTGGTATTTGAAACTTTGTAAGAGGCTATTTATATAGGGTTAAGTGATAATAAAGAAAATTCCCCTCATATGGATGTACATGAAACTAAATAAAACAAACCTTGTAGGGAGGTCCATGATACTACAGAAAACCACCCATGTGGTCAGGTCTGTGATAGTAAAAAATAATTCCCCTATAGGGAGTTCTATGATACTAAAGAAAAATACATTTGGAAGGTATATTATGATATGGTTGCTGCAGTCATTGTGATTTTCTTAGAGAAAGTTTCGAAATGGCTAAATCATGCTTGGGAAATTGGGGTTAGGGACCTGGGGATTCATGGAAGTTAATTTTTTTTAATTTTTTAGCAGTAATATATTTATTCAAATCATGTCGCATAAACATATAATTTTATTTTTCATATGTACAAGTCTGTGTTGGTGGTTCACTACTAATTTATGTACCAACACCCAACATTGGCTACCACTGAACTTGGGTATCGAAGAAGATTGTCACTTTATTATAGGAACTAGTTGGGAAGGGTCTCGAGTTTTATCATCACGTATGTTATCTCAAATTATTAAATCTAGGCAATCTTATAGATTGTATTTTTAATTTAATCTCATAATATTTTATTCAATTTAGTTTTATTGTTGATGTTATCATATCATTAAGAGATCAGTCTTCTATGTTTGCCTATATTCTTTATTTCATTTGTTAAATCTTGTTGAATTTATTTATTGTTTCTATGTACTTTGGTGTTTCTTAATATTGGTTATTTAATTTTTATTTACCACTATGATGTAAGTGTAATAGTACTTTCATAGTAAAAATCTATACTTTATATGTTCTTTAGTAGCCTCTGGTGTCATATTAGGTGTGCCTGAGGTTATGTGGAGCCATCAATGAAGTTACAATTTATAGTGAGTTGTTTCAGGACTTTATAAATCAGTATCAGAGGTTAGTATTTATTTTTATTACTATTTGTGGTGTTGTACAATGGAAACATAGTAATGTGTTGGATGTTGTCATGTAAATCATGTTAGTTCATCATTAAAACAATTTTTGAAATAAAATGTTGGTCACTATGTAAGGTATTATTATTTTTGTCTTATGTAGTTAAAATTATATTATTTTTACCTCATGTGATACCCATGATGTTTTTATTTTTTATTCCTATTTATTATGAATTTTTAATCTTTCCCCGCAAAGGAAAGAAGAGTCTTATGTATCACGATTAAAATATATAATTCATATGAAATCTAATCATTATATGGTGTGATTATGTATCTAAATAGAGGTTCAGTTGTTTAATGTTTCCAAAACAACTCATATGTTTTTTTCTTGTATAATGTATTAGTGGTATTCTACTCAACTATAAAAAAATGTATAGATTTCTTTATTATATAAGGTTATGTTGGTCTATTTTGAGATGCTCTTCGGTGTTGATGGAGGTTCATAGCTATGTACACAGCATATGTAGTAGCTCTCATGGGCTAGTGCGGGTTTATGAAGCCTTAGTAATAGATCCCATGTGGGTCATTATTCAATAGGTTATGTTATTTAACATTATATTAACAACCTATATAGAGTTTTTCCATATTGTTTGGTATGTAATTCTACTTAATTGAACCACGTGATTGTGATTCAATGAATACAGGTCACCATAGGGTAATTTCAGTTCCAGGTGTATGCCTATGTGATGTGACATGATCTTTTAGGTGAAATATTATGATCATATTCTTGGAGTGGATGGGTTCCATTGAAGTGAGTGGTGATCTTGGAATATGAATCATGATGTGATTTCATATATGAGACCCAAGAGTGGGTTGGGAATGATAGATATCATGAGTTATTCGTGAAAAAAGATATTTAAGTTCCATGAATTTCGATCTTCCATGAGACTCAATTTATGTGGTTATGTGAGATACCTAGTTTCATTGGATATATGACTCAGTATTTTGGGGTGTCAGTTCTTAGATTCGTTATGAGGGTAACTCAAGTAAGGGGTTAACCTAGGATTGAAAATTAATTTGAAATTGATACATGTGCAGATACTTAGAGTTGAAATCAGTGCATGAGATATACTAACAAGTAAGTGTTGGATGCAAGGACATTTTTTGTACCCATGAGTTAGTGAACTTTGAGTTATGGAGTTAGGGTATGGGGTTGGTATTGAAGGATTTGATTATCTAAATGCCTCACCCTATTGATTTTGGAAGGCGCTTTTGAGTGTGGTTAGATCATTATAATATGATCTTGAACATGGAAATTATTCTAGTTAGTCGGTGGCCATGTGGTAAATTATGATACTAGTGAATTTACAAGTATTGAAGATGTTTATAGAGATTAATCATGTTAGGAAAAGCAGGAATTTCATAAAGGATGGATAGTGGTTTTGTCATGTGAAACTAATTTTTATCCAATGTCACTCAGGACATCATGGGTTGGGTTTATCTATTGAATGATTTGGGAGGATACTCTAGTAATGTTGAAGTGAGAATGAGGTAGTGTTCATTAGAGTCACACGGTTCCAATTAAATTGTGAATTGGTGAACATTATTGTTCAAGTCGAGGACCAAATAAATTTGACGTGAAGTAAGAAGGATTGGGTTCCCACAGTTTAATTCTGGTAATAAATATCCCTACATGGTAGATGATATATAAAAAGTATTAGATTTCATTGGATTGTAAATAAATTTATGGTCCTTAACATGAATTATAATGGATGCATTGTGTTGTAGGTTTTAAATGGGCGGACATGTCTTAGGAAGATTGGAAGATGTCTGATATTGAGACCATTAACATTCGTGCTTGAGGAGTGCTATATGTAAATCCACATGGTTTAGAGTGAACCAGTTACTAGTTGAGGGTGGTAACCCAAATTATTATAATAATTTCATCGGAAGTCATCGATGACGTTCCTATGATCTAAGAATGGGTGAAAAATTACTTTATATTTTGGATCATTGGGATGAGTGTTATTTTCCACATCAATCCATCATGTTTAGTGATAGATATATTGTGGGTTATAGAGATAAGAGTGTGTTTTCATAGAGAAATGACAAGGACACTTCTTTGGTGGGGAGAGAGATGTTAGTAATGGTGATACTACCCTTGTGTTAAATGGAAAACCGGTGCATGAAACCTGATGATAGAAATCCATTTTGGGAATGGGATGTTAGTGAGTAAATTGGAATGGTTCTATCTAGATTCCTTAGACAATTTCAAATATAACATTGGGTATGATATTGGATAGAATCCTAGTATTGGTATTGGGAATGGAGAAATCTCAATGTGATTTATGGGAACTTCGTTTTGATGGTGTGATAGTGCTCATGTTATGGAATGATTGTGAACATGGTTGATTGGGGTTTTCAACATATATTTTCACCCAAAAAATTATGGGATTCAATGGGTGTATTCAAGCTATCACGGGAGTAAACCGGGGATGAAATCATTATGATGGGGTAATTTGGAAGTGCATCAGTAGCTGAAGATGGTCATCCATAAGATAGATCATCCAAAGGTTGTTTTATATATGGTTTTTCCTATAATTAGATGTGGTGATCTAGGGACTATGTAACATATATCAGTTTGGACATGAAGGGTATGTATTGCTGTCATCCATGGACTTTCAAGGAAGAGTTATTGTATCCGAGATTGTTTGGTGGATGGAATGTATGAATCATTTTTTCATTAAATTTTGGAATGATAATTGGCACTGGTATTTAAACAAACATCTCAAATTTTTTGAGGTGTGGTATATTGTGAACTATTCCAAGTGTCTCATTGGAATGAAAATAATTTTCATCGATAGTAAATTATGTTGAGGGTGCACCATAGTTGGCATTGGCTATATGAGATAAGAAATATAGTGGGAATAACCATATTCTGGATGATTTGATGAATAGATAAACCTTGGGAATCTTAGATACAAAAGAACACATTGCCACCATATCTGTGTTTCAGTAATGATTTTGAGAGGTGTCTTATATTTCAGTGGTTCACGTTCCTTATGTTTTCGTTATTTTGTGAGAGAATATTTGGTATTTTTGGATATAATGAGGCCATTTGAATGGTATTTTGTGGTTTTATTAGTTTAGGATAAATAATTGGATGTCTATTATTACTTATCTAGGATTATAAGTGTTATATTGGGGAGGTTATAAGATCCTATATCAATATAGGTCTTCAATTTTAGTAAACAATTGAATTATTACCCATTTGGGGAATGATTTGAAGTTTAAATTTTGATTGGAATAATGAGGTTTAGAACATCATTAAAGGAACATTATGAAAGATTAATGAGGTTCAAATTGTATTGAGAGGGTTCGAGTGAGCACCAGAGAATGGTACATAAGGTCGAGCTATAAGTCTACAGTAACCTACAACCACTACCTAGTTAGTGGGATTCAAGAAGGATTTCATAAAAATAAGGGAAGGTTGGACATTTTACCAGTTAGCACCTTTCATCTTTAAAGAGTAAAAGAGATATGAGAGATCCAATTATGAAGATCCACTCACTCACTTCTCCTTCTTTGGAAAAATTTGTATGGAAGGTTTTTTTGAAGCATTTTAGTAGTGATTTTATATAGGCTCTTCTACCCTTTTCATATTTATAATCTATCTACCATCCTTATTTAATTTGGATTCTCCTAGTTAGGGATTTGAGTGAATATTATAATTAAGAATGGTGTAATAATCCTAATATGGTGGGGATTTCATGCTTATTTTATAGAGGGTGTCTTGTAATGATGTTTACCTATTTCCATTCGTTGATTAAAAGAAGTTTCATCAAACCATGGATTTTTCTTTGGTTTTTCACAAAAATTAAATAACTTTAATAATGTAAATAGAATATAATTTTCATTATTTTTCTTGGTGTAGGTTTGAGGGTAGGTAGAGGATTGTTATCACATCATTGTTCTATGTTTCACTAATTTTTTAACTCTCTGTGAGTTAATGGGAATTATAAAAAATTTGGAATTAATTTTTTTAATTAATATTAACAATTTTTTGATTCATTGGGGTTTCATAGACTAATATAAGAGTTGGGAATTTATTATCAAATTTTTTGAACTTCAATAATCTTTTCCAGTAACTACCAATCTTGGGAATTTCAATTATTGGATTTGTAAAGTGTTTAGTGTTCTATATACTTTCCATATTATATTTCTGCTTTTTTATAGTTAATACGATGTGTGGTCTCACCACCATGTTTTTTACCCTTTTATTTTTAAAACTAAATTATTTAATAATTAAAATGAAATGAAATGTTTAACTTAAAATGGAATTAATTGTTGTGAGAAGAGTTCCTATTCTTGAGCATTAGTTAGATATCCTAGCCACTAATTTCTAAGAACATGATATAGATGTTTATCTATGACCTTTAGACCCCCTTGAGGGGTGTTTATATATTATTAGAGATTCAATGGTCTTTTTTTAGGATCCTTTGATGCCTATTAGTAGAGGTGTGTCAAATCAGGATGTTTAGCCCAATTATGTTATAGAGGATCTTTACATAGGAACCCATGGACCTTCCTCATTAATGAAGGTGATGAATGAGTGTGGCTTTGAATTTGTAGGGAAATATATACCCTTGTACCACATTATGATACTTTGATTTTATTTATATGACCATAGGGTGAGTAAACCCCCCCCCCCCCAAGTCGATTAATGTTTTCGGATACAGGATTTTTCATCTCCAGAATAATATTTTTAGGATCTTGCCTTTTAGTCCCATAGTGTAAGCACACAAACTTAAACATTTCATATTCCAGTGTCTTTGAAGTAAAATTCACTTACATTAATTCTAAATGATTTTTTAGTTTTGTGTTTTAGATAATTATTTCATCACTTTTAAACATCAAAATCATATTTTGAAAACTGGTCAATTCTATTAAGTATCCATTTTTCTCTCAATATATTAATTTTTTAAAAAATTATTTATTTTCCTAAAAAATATTCAGGACTATCAACTTGAATTCCCCATTTTTCCTTACCCATCCTAAAACCATAAAAAAATAATTTTAAAACATGGGATGAGTTCCAAAAGTTTAGTAAAGTAAATAAATAGAATAAATATGTCATCCCAGTAGAAAATATGAGACCCCATGGAAAGATTTCTTAAAAAAACTTTTTTATTTGAAAAGAACATAATTTTTCCTTAAAAATGAATTTTATCTTACCTTTTGAAATCTAAAAATTTCCATGAAAACTCATTAGTAAGCATAGAAACTTCAATTATGTTCCTTGGGACATAATCATCAAAAAACCATAACAAAACCCTTTTTGTTAGAACAAATATATATCCCACTTCCAATATAATCCTCTTCAAAAAATAATAATTAACCAATTCATTGGAGAATTATTTGGGTAAACCCATCGTATAAGATATATCAGGCTCACTCATGAGCTATATTAGGGTTTAACCCATCATATAAGATGTATAGGTATCACTCCTAAAAAATAATGGGGATCAACCCTTCATCTAACAAGTTTTAGGCTTACTAGAGAGATTTAATTTGGCTCAACCATTTGTAAACAATTTAACAGAACCATATAATGAATAAATATAATGTCCAATAATTCTATGTAATTTTGTTTAAATTATATGGGATTATTTCAATAGCAGTTTCTCAAATGATACTTGATTCTGACGCCCAATGATATTGGAATAGTTGTTTGAGATTTTTTTATGTTAATTAAAATATTGCATGTGCGCGGTTTTGGATGATTCTAAACGGGTTCCTAGATTAAAAATTATGAGGGCGTTGTTGTGTCCAGAATGACGATCTTACTTAATAATGGACCTAACCTTGACTTTTAACACCCTAATCTTCCACGGTACGCTTCTCTTTGAATAATAAAATAACATGTGTTGTACACAACTTCGAGTTCTAACACACCAAGACCAATCAAACTAGCCCTTATGAATAGTAATACCCACTTTTTGAAATTTTATACATTTTATTTTTCAAAATGAACTTCATTTTGGGATTCATAATATCAAAATTAGCATAGGGTGAAATTTTGGTATTTATTTGAAAACATTATGTTTTTGATGAATAGTAAATAACACTGAGTTATTATTTAAAACCGACTTTTTATTAAAATAATTATTTATTTAAATTTATTTTAGGTCAAAATAGATAAATAATATCTATATTAGTTCAATGAAATTCATTGGATTCATTTTATAATAAGATTAGATGTATAAAATTATATTGAACTTTTTAACATCTTTTACCCACCTTCTAGGCACGTTGGCAAATTTGCATAAAACATAATTTTACCACCTCTAGGAATTGAATTTCATAAATCAGAGAGAAAAATTTGACTTCAGTAAGTAAAATTTGGTTTAATTGGATGAAAATAATTTTTGGTGAATAGTAACTTTTGGATTTTATTTATCACGCTTAAAAGTAAATAAGGTATTTGAAGGTAAAAATGATATTATAATTACTCTAAAAATGTCCAATTTATATTGGAGAAGTGTTTCTAAACCAAAATCAACCTTAGGAATAAAATATGATCCTCATTGATCCACTTGGATTAGATTAGGGCCTTTATTATTATTTTATTTAAAGAAGAGTTAAAAGTGTTAAATTCAAATTTTAATAACGAAAACATTTTTAATATAGGGTTATACATAAGATAAATTCGACTATATATATTATTTATAAATCTAAAAATATTTCATTCATAATGGTGTTTTATTTATAATTTTTATATATTAAATAATTAAATTTATTTATGACACAATGATGATGTAGTTATCACCTTATTAATAAAAGATTAAAATAATTAATATTATAAATATTCAAATAAATGTAAATTGAGTGTTTTGATATATTCCACAAATTATATAGGTTAATATTACATTTTATGGTTGATTAAATTATTTTTTTCTAATTGATAAAGTTTTTATGACTTTCAACAAAACCAAATACTAAATAGTTTCAAAATTGACATAGATGAGTTTTTTCAAAATAATACTATTTTATTAAATGATATAATATTTTTAAAAATCTAAGGTTCATAAAAAAGACTTAAATAATGATATATATGTCATTAATGAACCACATCGGGTACTCTTGTAATTTTATAGTAAGTTTATTAACCATTTATTATAACAATACATGAATAAATGGAAAAAGATAAACTATTTATTAAGAGTTAAATCTAAAGGATAAGGTTAATATGGTGACCTAAACCTATGTAAAACCTTTTGGTTGAGATTTTTTCAACCCATACCCATCTCTAAATAAATCATTTAGAGCCATTATAAACCCAATATGATTGTATAATAAATTAATATTTCTAGGTTTTCCTAAGGTGGCCATCACATATATTATAAAATGGTACTTCCCCTTCCCTCAAAATCACACCTCCAAAGCCATTTGTCTTAGAAAAAACATGCTAAAATATCCTACCAACTACCGTCACTTTATCCTAGAGACCTTACTTCGATCATAAATCCAACCTAAGGATCCCTTTTGAACAAATAAAAAGGAAGCACCCGAAGAAGAGTTATAATTTCACCACCTCTTTCAACATTCTTTCCTTCTTCCACTTACTATTTCTTTGTTTTTTCTATACCAAAGTAATAAATCTTGTACCTTCTACATGAATTGATGTTTTTATAAATATTCTACAACAATATTCATTATTTTATCCATCCTAGGAATGAAAAATTCACCATATGTGCGCACGTATGGCTTACCGTCTTCACATCATGGTGTAGATTTTTATTCAACACCTCATTATTTGAATGGGTATAATAATGAGTATAAATAATATAAATAAAAAATATAACATTTTAATTACTCTGTATATATGATATACCATCCAATTACCTAATATTTCAAAATCAATAGAATAATAATGTTGCTCGTGTGTACGTACGGATTACCGTCTCCATGAACGTGATGAGATTTATCCCCCATCGTAACCATACCAGAATAATTTTTATTTTCTAAATAAAAATAATTTTAAGAACTTAATATCATTCTGTATATGAAAAAAATACATCATATCCATAACAAACATGGATTATGTAACAAAACATTTAAATGAAAATGAATCATTTAACACCCTAAACAATGATACTTATGAAATATAATTAACAAAGAAATATTAGAAGTGCATATATGATATAATATTTATGTATGAGGTTCTTGTATAAATTAATAACAATAATTTAACTATTATACAAGAGTTTAACGTACCCTCGACCAAGGAAAATTACAAGGTAAGGCTCAATTTTACAATCTCTCTATTATATAGGGTTGTGTATACATAAGTATCTACTAGGACTTCTTTATCATCCACATCTGTGTATCATGCAAATATTTTTCAAAAAAAAAATTAATATCTCTTAGAATATGGATTAATTTCATTTATACCCTTGTTTTACATTTTATAAAATGTTTTTAATGTAATCTTTTCATTGTTTTCCAAATAGGGTACATTATGACATTTTAGACAAATTAAGGTAAGATTGTTTTTTAACTTATATGGTGAGTGAGAATTTTCCACCATTGTAGCACCTTAGAAGATTACCTTAAAATATTATAACAATATTTTCATAATAAATGTCTTATTTTATAATTATATGACTTTTAAATGATTTCAAAAAAGAAAGAGATATTTCCCTCAAATAGTTTTCATTTCATCTATGTCAACATCTTTTGATGGATTTTACACTTTTTTGAAGTTTATTTATTATGATACAATATTCCATATTGTATTGAAGGCTTTGTGATATTTCTGACTGTGGATGTGTTATTTTTATACCATTCATGGTTTATTGTTAAAAAATTAATATTTCATATGCTAGTTTTAATATAAATGTTTATATTATATTTCATCCTTTTCATAAGAGGAATGAATTGTACATAGTAAGTGATGGGTGGAGCTCACTATAGATCCTCTATGCATTGGTAGGTCTCATGTTAAAAACTAGTGTCTAGGAACAAGGATTGGAAAAAACCTTTTTTCTATTTTTGTAACAAAGCCTTGAATTTGTGGTTATGATGTTCGACATTATGCATTCCATAGTTATGAAATTGTCTAGTGGTATTACATATGATTATTCGACTAGTAAAATATCCATGTAAAAAAGTAAATGGAATTATTGGATTTATATTTCCTATATTATGCTGAAGTTTAAGTTTAAAAGGTTTAAGTTTTATTCATATTCATTTCTTTAAATGTTTATGCATATTTATGATAGTTTCCTCTATATTTTTATCCTTAGTGAGCATCTGAGCTCACCCCTTTCTTATGTTTTCTTTTTAACAGGATGTAAAAAAGTATATTATGATTGACCTGGTGGAATAGGATATGGGATATGATTTTTTTCTAAGGAGACACAATGTTTTTCTTTTCATTTCATAATTTAATGTAAAACATATGTATGTATCTAGTGCTTCAAAGGCTAATAAACTAATCTGTTTTTTCTAGACTTGTTCTCCTATGATCATGATAATGTAAAGTAATAATGCACCAACTCTGGGTAACTATGGTCAGTGAATTACAGTTGGTATCAGAAGCAGTTTAGTAAAAACCATGGAAACTAGATTTGGTAAAACACTGATTAAAGAACAGTACCCTAAGATAGACTTTGGGATTGGTATAGAAAAACATCCTAGATTTTTTGTAATTTAGATATTTTGTGAATTTTCTATGAAATATATCCATGTCTGGATACAAGAAGGTAGAGGTAGCTTTGGAACAGATGTCCCTAGTAGTGAAAACTCTGTCAAGAAGTTTCGGGATTGACCTGAGGTATCCTAGTACATGACAACGGGCATTGCTGAACTCTTGGTTATGACACTCCCAGTGGATATTTTTAGGATAATTCACATTTTCATTACAAAACTTTATTAAGTATTTATAAGTAAATACTTCCTCAAATAACACATTTTTATTATTATGTATTATACTCAAAAACAGTTCAATTAATTTTAGGTATTTTAGTAGTTTGGAATTATGTATTACAATTCATAAACTAATCTAGTGAATGCCAATATTTATAAATAGTGCCTAGTAGAATGAATGGAAACCATATCAATGCATGTAACCCATGTAGGGATTTCCCTCCAACTATAGATAATTATAGTGGAGCTGGTGATCAACTTATAACTATACTGGGACAACTCACTCATGTTATGAATAATAACATTACCCGTATTGAGCACAAAGATCCACAACACGGAGGATCAATGTTAGACTTCTTCATGAGGAAAAAACCATAAAAATTAAATGGGACTACAAATCCATTTGTAGGTGAGCAATGGATAAGTTTCATAGAGAAAATACTTCATGATTTGGGGAGTAGCAAGAGGGAAAAAGTTTTCATGACAGTTTATCACCTCACCGGAGATGCAGATCAATGGTGTTCATTAATTCAAAACACAAAAGAGGATGAAGAAGTATATAATATGGAATGGAGGGAGTTTAATGATATTTTCATGAAAAAATACATTCCTTAGGACTATCGAGCGGATATGGAAATCCAATTTCTAATTCTGAGACAAAATGAGGACGAGAATGTCGCAATGTATGAGGATGACATTACAAGGATAGAAAGGCATGTAGTAGATTATATATGTAACACAATGAGTAATATTGATTTATTCTTCGATGGGTTAAAACCATTTCTACGTCGAGCATTAGTCTCACAATCCCTATCATCATACAAAGATATTGTCTCATTTGCTATCAAGACAGAAAAAAATTGTCTAAGTCTTATGAAATTAATGAAAAGAAAGATAAGAAGATATCTGTTGAACACTCTAGAAATGGAAATAAGGGGAAAAGGGGATAGTTGAATTCCTATCCTACAGTAAATGTGTGTAGAAACACCCTGGTACTTGCCAGAAGGGAATGGGAGTCTGTTAAAGGTGTGGTGAAAAAGGCCACTAAGATCGTGATTGTAAGGGAAAGAAATAGGATGTCAATGTTGAATGCTAAAATTGTATATAATTGGGGAATTATGAAAATTAATGTCATATGTGCCAAGGAAAACTACCTAAGAAAATGCCAAGGGAGAAAGGCCAATCATATGAGATCACTACTGCTGAGGTGGAAGCTCGGAATGACATGGTGCCAGGTAATTTTACGGTTTCCTCATGTTTAGACAATGCTTTATTTTATTCTAGATAATTTCATTATTTCATATCTTCCAAATTTTCTAAGAAAATTATATGTTCCCAATTTGATTTAATAAGGTTGTTGTCATTCAAAACTCTTAAGGAAAGTATCATTGCAACAAAGATTTGTGAATCAGTTCGCATTAGGGCATATAAATGTGGTTTATCTGCTGATCTCATTGTCATGCCTATGACTGAATTTCATATAATCCTTAGTGTGGATTGGATTTATAACCAGGATGTGAAAATTTATTGTAAGAAGAATGATGTTGCAATTTTCTATGATGATAATAAATACCTTATCTTTAGAGAAGAAATGTCACCATCTGATTCTTATCTAGATCCACCCCCAATAGCTCTACTAAATTCAATTATTGAGGGGGAATAGAGTGAAATAATTATGGGTGAGGAAAGGAATGTTCAAATATAGGATGTACATATTGTGTAAGAATATGTTGATGTGTTTCCAGAGGATTAACCTTGACATCCTCCCGGAAGAGAAATTGATTTTTCCATTGATTTAATTCCTGGTTTAAGGACCATATCGAAGACCCCTTATATAATGTCCATTTTTGACTTAGTGGAACTAAAGAAACAACTATAATAATTGAGTAATAAAGGATTTATTGTAACGACCCGAAATTTTTAAATAAATTTTGTTTCCTAATTTTATGTGTTATTGTTATACTCAACAAAAATGTTTCATTTGGTAACATGAGTATAATTAAAATGAGACTGTTGGGTTTTGACTGTTATTTGACCATTGGTCAATATGACCGTTGGAAACTAAACATTTTGACTATTGTCTCTAAATACAAGCAATCTTGGTTAATTAATATAGAAAGATGATTTGATGGCCTCACCCAGTAGTCTTGGACCGATCGAAGCCCATCTAACAGAACTTGGGAAGGAGGTAGCACCACTGGGCTTTGCTCTGGACCAAACCCAAGCTGAACTTCATCGTATAAAGCTAGAACGGGATCACCTTCGCGAGAAGTTCAAACTGATAGAAATTACTACTCGTGCGATGTTGGCCGAGCCTCCCTCGGATTCTCTCACCTTAGCACACCTTACACTTAGGTCCTATGCTGGTGTGATAAGGGGCTATGTAAGGAGACCATAATTGTCTTGTGTAATCCATTGTTTTAAATAAAATTTCGATTTCTTTTATGAATTTTCAAATGACCGGATAAATATAGTATCCAAATTTTTGATGAATTTTAGAAAAAAGATATTTTAAATATGTTTATGTAAACCCTAAATAATTAAAAATGTGTAATGATTTTCAAAAAATGGTCTTCTGCAATTATGTTCAGTACTAAATTTAGAGTCTAATAAGATCAACTTGATTTTTTATGAATAGTAAATTATGAATAGTGATTTTATGATTAGGATTAATAATGTGTCCAAATGGATTAGTAATCTCACTTAAAGAAAGTATTAAAATAAGCTAGGCACTTTGATTAAGTGATGTGATTCAATAAAATGGTTAAATAACGGTTTCATAAATTATTATTCAAGTATTAGTTTTTTTGGATGAATAGTGTTTTTTAATTAAAAATTTAATTAAAAATAATTAGAAAATTATTTTTATAAAAATGACTTTATTTTTGAACTCAGAGCATCGATATTATGTAATGGTAATTTTTGTGGATTTTTCTGAAAAAAATGAATTTTCGGTGAATAGTGTATTTATTTAAAAATAAAATTAAAAATATTTAGAAAATTATTTTTATAAAATGGAGTTCATTTTTGAAATCGGAGCATTGATATTTAGTTAAGGTGAAAGTTTGGGATTTTTCTGAGAAAGATGAATTTTTCAGTGAATAGTAAAAATGCAGTTTTAGGGTTTCGGTATGTTTAATGACATCATAATTGTGTCATGATGATGTCATGAGATATTTTAAGGGTTGGCCGGCCAAGGGTGATGAATTATTGTTTTGGGGGCCCCATGTGGCCTAACTCCATGATAAATGCCAAGGGAGAGCACATGGGTTTGAGAAAAGCGCATGTGAGGTGTCCCTTGGCCATTAATGCCTTGTCCCCTCACTTTCCCTATAAATACCAAGCCCTCCTCTCATCCATTCGACTCCCCACTCATTCCCAACGAATTTCTGGTCTCATTACCTCCCAAGGAGTCCTCCCAAGGTGCCCCCAAGCCCTCAAGGTCCCAACATTGGAGGTTTAAGAGTTACATTTTAAGGTAAGGGATCCGACCTCTCTCTTTCTTTTCAAGTAATCTCTTTTATGTCATTTCTTTTATACTCCATGTTCTTATGTTGGAGGATGTTCTTTTACATTCATCCTACTGCTTATTTTATGTTCATATGATGAGAGACCCCCCCCCTTGCTCTCATCAATTCGTTTTAAGAATGTTTAAGTGGCGCCGTTAGGCTGCCGAATTTTTAAGGGATTCTTTCACCTTCCTCGTTTTCAAGTTCTATTTTCATTCAAGTCTTTCATGTTTCTTTGTATTATGTTGGGGCATGATCTCTAAATTTATCATACTGATATTTTATGATCATATGATGAGAGACCCCATTTTATCTCTTCAATTCAATTTTTTTGAAGTTTTATGTGGCGCCGTTAGGCTGCCGAATTTTTTAAGGGATTCTTTCACCCTTCTCTTTTTCAAAGTTCTACTTTCATGTCAAGTCTTTCAAGTTAATTTCTATTATGTTGGGGTATGATCTCTATATCTACCATACTGGACTCTTATGTTCATATGATGAGAGACCCCAATTGATCTCTTCAATTCAGTATTTTGATGTTGTAAAGTGGCGCCGTTAGGCTGCAGAATTTTTAAGTGGTTCTTCACCCTTCTCGTTTTGAAGTTCTACTTTCATGTGAATTATTTCAAGTTCCTTTTTGTTATGATGGGGTATGATCTCTATATCTATCATACTGGACTCTTATTTTCATATTATTAGAGACCCCATTTGATCGCTTCAATTCAGTATTTTTATGTTTTAAGTGGCGCCGTTAGGCTGCCGAATTTTTAAGTGGTTCTTCACCCTTCTCGTTTTGAAGATCTACTTTCATGTCAATTCTTTCAAGTTCCTTTTTGTTATGTTGGGGAATTATCTCTATCATACTGAAATCTTATGTTCACATGATGAGAGACCCTATTTGATCTTTTCAAATCGTTTTTTTTTTTGAAGTTTAAGTAACGTCGTTAGGCTGTCGAACTTTCATAAGAGAAATCTAATTTTTGTCTTCCTTCCATGTTTTTCATTTCAAATGGTATGTCCTTGAAATTTAATTACCATGATCATGTATCCTTCTTATTCTGTCCATATACTGTTTTATGGGTCATTTATGAATGTTTGACTCATTTTCCCTCTCTTTTTAATGTCTTCTAAAACCTCGTAACATAGCCGTTATGCTGCAGAATTTCCATCTCAAAATGTCTCTCTCTTTTTCTAAAGTTCTTTTATATTATTAAGTGAATACTCAAAGCTCTTTCTTCTAAAGGGGTATTCACATATATACCAAAATGTTATATTTTAAATTCTGCGATTTACATACATGAGACCCACCTTCCTTTTCTGTGGGTTTTAAAGTGACGTAAAGATCATGTCTTTAAAGCAGTTTTTAAAACGTTATGATTATGAAATGAAACCCATTTATTTTATGCTATGTGGGTTATTTATGAAATGTTTGATGATGATATATGTGGCTCACATGATAATAAAGGCAAATTTAAGGGTGCGCCCTGATAGCGCTCCAATGCATTGGGTAATGATGTAACCACTAGAGATTACAATTTTAACGATGCCTTGGTGAATAACCTTGGTAATTTTTAACGACACCTTGGGGATGGACCTTGGTGAAACGAAACGATTGTCAATATTAAATGTTGCAGCCACATATTCAAGTTATGAAAAAGTTTTATTTTTATTATGATATGCCTCATGATTTCATTTTCATGCCTTAAAGTTCTTTTCATGACTTTATTGATGTATCTCAAGTTCATATGTAAAATGTTTCACTTGTTTCCCTTACTGGGCCTTCTGCTCACCCTTCCTTTTGATGTATGTCCCCAGGTTATGAGATGCAGTAATGAGCCTAGGGTGAACATGAGTAGAAGACTTTCAAGTGTTTAAGAAGAATGTTTTTTTTTTGTTTCATGTTTTATGTTCCTTGTTTCCAAGACACTAAACCTTATAGATCCTCAGTTCCGTGTAATTGAATGAAATTTATGTTATAAAAAGACGGGATGCTATATTTATTCACCTGGGTGTTTCTCTATGTGGATCTTCTGTTCTTTTTGTTAATAAGAAAGATGGATCTATGAGGTTGTGGATTGACTATAAAGAGATCAATTATATAATAAAAAATAATGAGTATCCCCTACAATTAATTGATGATTTATTCGATCAACTTCATAGAGCTTAATATATTTCAAAGATTGAGCTTCGATCTGGATATCATTAGTTGTGTGTGAAGATGGAAGAAATTCTGAAAATAGCATTCTGAACCAGGTACAGGCATTATGAGTTTACAGTAATGCCTTTTGGACTGACTAATTCACCCTTTTTATTCATGGATCTAATGAATATATTTTTCAAGAAACATCTTGAAGACTTTTTAGTGGTATTTATTGATGATATCTTGGTACACTCAAAAATCTATGAAGATCATGTAAATAACTTGCACACAATTCTGAAAACCCTCTAAAGAAATGAATTATATGGGAAGATTAGAATGTGGGAATTATTTCTTTAGAAAATTTCTTTTCTTGCCCATATTGTCTCTAATAATGCAATCTCTGTCGATCACTCAAAGAAAAAGTCAATCCAAGAATGGCCAGCACCAACAATTATAACTGAGGTACGTAGTTCTATTGGTTTAGTAGAATATTATCAGTGTTTCATCAAGAATTTTGCCCAATTCACTAACCCATTAACCAAGCTCATACGTAAAGGGGTTAAATTTTTTTGGACAAAAGAGTTTAAAGAATGTTTTCAATAATTGATGAAAATATTATGCAATTATCTTATATTGACTCTACCATTATAGAATGACATGATTGTTATTTATAGTGATGCTTCAAAGAAAGGTCTTGGTTGTGTCCTTATGAAAACTGATAGAGTTATTGCCTATTCATCATGACAACTTAATATTAATGAACAAAACTATCCTACTCATGATCTTTAGTGAGCATCTATAATCATTTCTTTGAAGATATTAAGACACTATCTCTCTGGTGAAAAATGTGAGATATATACCGATCAAAAGATTTTAAAGTATATTTTCTCACAGAAATAAATCAACATAAGGAAACGTCGATGGCTTGAACAACTCAAGGATTATGATTTCACTATACACTACCACCCAGGGATGGAAAATAAGGTGGAAAATGCTTTGAGAATAAAGGATCATGGAGTTATGGACAAGATGAGAGTTGAGAGAGATCCTATGTTCATGGTTCTAGTAAATATGGATATGCGAATAATCATAGAAGGTGAAACATCAATACTTTTTCTAATAGTTTCCAAACAATATTTATTAGAAAGGATAAAGAGTTCTCAAACTGATGAGGATGGGTTTCAAAAGAAAATTAAATCTATGAATGATGGGAGATTGATCGAATTCATATATGAAGATGGTATTTTGAAATGTGAGAAGAGGCTTTGTGTTCCTGACATTCATACTCTAAAAAGATAATTGTTGGATGATTATCATAGCACCAATTTCTCTATACACACTGGTTACACTAAGATGTACAGATATTTTAAGGGACATTTTTTTTGGTACAACATGAAGAAGGAGATTACTGATTATGTGTCAAGAATTATTGTTTGTCAACATGTGAATAATGAAAGACAACATCCTAGAAGAGTCATGGAAACTCTTCCCATACTTCAGTGTAAATGGGATGATATTATGATGGATGTTTTCATGGGAATATCAAATACTCCTAGAAGGAATGATGCAATATGGGTCATTGTTGATCGTCTTACCAAGTTAGCACATTGTATTTCTATAAGAGAAGATTTACCACTTGAATGTTTAGCATGACTAAATATTAATGAAGTTGTAAGACTTCATGGAGTATACCTATCAATTGCTTCTGATCATGGTCCCCGTTTCACATTAAGATTTTGTAAAAGCCTTCAGAAATTCTTAGATATTGAACTACATTTAAGCACCGCCTACCACCCCCAAACTGATAGAAAATCAGAACGGACTATTCAAACCTTATAAGATATGTTGATATCTTTCTCACTTGGCATTCAAGTTTTGTGGGATCAATGTTTACCTATGGTAAAATTTTACAATAACAATAGCTTCCATTAAAGTATTCAGATGTCACTATATAAAGCGTTATATGTAAAGAGATTTCGCACACCAACTAGTTGGGACGATGTTAGTGAAAGAAAACTCATAGGCCCAGAACATGTTGAGGAAACAATGGAAAAGGTAAAGATTATCCACACCCTTATCAAAGCATCTCAAAGTATGAAAAATAGCTATGTCGATAACTGAAGGAAGGATATGGAATTCCAAATAGGAGATCAGGTTTTCATGAAGGTATCTGCATGAAAGGGTGTTATATGATTCGGTGAAAAGGGAAAATTAAGTCCCATGTACATCGTACCTTTCAGAATTCTAGAATAAATTGTAGTTGAAGCTTACCATTTGGCAATGCCTCCAAGTATCTCCAAAGTTCATGATGTTTTCCACATATCATATTTGAGAAAATAGAAGTCTGACCCGACACATGTACTCACTTATAATGAAATAGAACTCGAACCTGATCTGTCTTATTGTGAAGATCCAATCAAGATTCTTGATAACAGTGAACAAGTGTTGAAAAACCAGACAACTCACCTAAAAAAAGTTCTTTGGAGAAACCATAAAATGGAAGAGGCAACGTGGGATCCCAAGGGACTTATGATGAAGAACCACGAAAATAATTTTATGTAGTGATATTCTAGAAATTTTTAGGAAAATATTATTTGTAGGATGGAAGAATGTAACACCCCAAGATTCCACGATACGATTCTCTTTGAATAATACAATAACTTTCTTTTTACGCAAATTCCAGTTCTAGCACACCATGACCAATCAAACTAACCATTATGAGTAGTAATACCCACTTTTTTAAATTTTATAAATTTTAATTTTTAAAATGGACTTTATTTTTTGGATTTGGAATATCAAAATTATCTTAGGGTGAATTTTTGGAATTTTTTTGAAAAGTTTCAATTTATGATGAATAGTGAAAAACACTGCCTTATTATTTAAAACCGAATTCTTATTAAAATAATTATTTATTTAAATTTTTTTAGTCAAAATAGATACATAATATCTATATTAGTTCAATGAAATTCTTTGGAGTCATTTTATAATAAGATTAGATGAGTAAAATTTTATTGAACTTTTTAACGTCTTTTACCCACCTTCTAGGCACGTTAGCAAATTTGCATAAAACATAATTTTACCACTTCTGTGAATTGAATTTCAAAAATCCGAGAGAAAGGTTTGACATCAGTAAGAAAAATTTGTTTCAATATGATGAAAATAATTTTTGTTAAATAGTGTCTTTTTGGTTTTATTCACCACAGTTAAAAGTAAATAAGGTAATTAAAGGTAAAAATGATTTTATAATTACCCTAACAGGAGTCTAATTTCTATTGGATAAGAGTTTTTCAACCAAAATTATCCTCGTGAATAAAATATGATCTTTTCTAATCCACTTGGATTAGATTAGGACATTTATTATTATTATATTTAAAGATGAATTAAAAGTATTCAATTAAAATTTTAATAACTAAATTTTTTTATTATAGAGTTATAAAAAAGATAAATTCAACTATAAATATTCATTAGAGAGATAAATTTTTTTTACATAATCTTATTTTATTAATAATTTTTATACATTAAATAAATACATTTATTCCTGACACATTGATGATGTAATAATTACCTTGTTAATAAAATATTAATATAATTTATATTATAAATATTGAAATAGATGTAAATTGAGACTTTTGTTGCATTTCAAGAATTTTATAGGTTACTATGATATGTTATAGATGATTAAATAAATTTTTTGTAAGTGATAATTTTATTATTTCCTTCACAAAAACCAAATACTAAATAGTGTCGAAATTGACATAAATGAGTTTTTAAAACACATACTGTATTATTTAATGATATAATATTATTAAAAATATAAAGTTCACCAAAAGGACTAAAATATTGATATATATGTCATTAATTAACCACTTGGGGTTATCTAGTCATTTTATAGTAAGTTCATTAAAATTTTATTATAATAATACAAGAACACATGGTAAAAGTTAAACTATTTAACTAACAGTTAAGTCAAATGGATAAGGTTAATATGATGACCTAAAACTATCTAAAACCAATTGGTTGAGATATTTTTGACTCATACCCACCTTATCATCGAAATAAATTCTTTTGGAGCCATTATAAACATAATATGATTGTATTATAAATTAATATTTCAATCTTTTCCTAAAGTGGCTCTCACCTCTCTTATAAAAGGGTACTTCCCCTTCTATCAAAATCACAATACCAAGGCCATTTGGCTCGGCCAAAACCTACTCAAATATCCTCCCAACTACCCTCAATTCATCATAGAGGCCTTAATTATATCATAAATCCATCCAATGGAAACCTTTTGAACAAATCGAAAGGAAGCGCCTGAGGAAGAGGTAATAATTTCACCACCTCTTTCAACGTTCTTTTGTTCTTCCACATCCTATTTATTTATTGTTCCCATACCAAAGTAATAACTCCATTACCTTATACATAATGTGATTTTATTGTAAATGTGTTACAACCATATTCATTATTCTATCCATCCTATGAATGACAATGTCACTATACGTGCGTACATACGGCTTATCGTCTCCACGCCATGGTTTAGTTTGTTGTTCAACACTTCATTATTTGGATGGGTATAATAATAAGTATAACTGATTTAAATAATAAATATAACATGTTAATTATTATTTATATATGATATAACATCCAATTACATACTATTTCACCATCATTAGAATGATATTGTCGCTCATGCAGACGTACGAATTACCGTCTTCACGAACGTGATGAGATTCATGCCCCATCATAACTGTTCAAGAATAATTTACATTTTATGAAAAAAAATAATGTTTATGAACTTAATATCATTCTGTATATGAATCAAATACATCATACCCTTAACAAACCAGTCTTACATAATAAATCATATAAAGTAAATCGAATTAGTTAACTCCTGAAACAATGATACTTCTCAAATATTATTATAAAAGAAATATTATAAGATCCTATATGATATCATATTTATTTATGGGGTTATTGTCTAATTTAATAAAAATGATTTAACTATTAAACAAGAACATAATGTACCCTCAAACAAGGAAAATTACAAGGTAAGGGTTAATTTTAAAATCTCTTTAGTATCCATGGTTGTTTATACGTAATTATTTACTCAGACTTCTTTATCATCAATATTCATGTTTCATAAAAATATATTTCAAAACATTTTTACTATCTCCTAGAATATGGGATAAATTCATTTATATGTTTTTTATAATTTCTATAAAATGATATTAAAGGAATCTTTCCATCATTTTCCAAACAAGGTACTTTATAACCTTTTCGAAAAATTAAGTTAGGAATGTTTTTTTAACCTAAATAGAAGGTGCGGCTATTTTACACTATTACAACACCTTTGAAGTTGCTCTTAAAAGATTATAATAATAATTTCAAAATAAATATTTTATTTTATAATTATGTGACTTTTAAATGGTTTCTAAATATAAATATATTTTTCTCTCAAAAAGTTTGGATTTCATCTATGTCCACATCCTTTGATGGATTTTACACTTGTTTGAAGTTGATTTATTATGATAAAATATTACATATTCTATTGACGGTTTTGTGATATGTTTGACTTTGGATGTTTTATTTTTATACCATTCATGGTTTATTGTAAAATTATTACCTTTTCTTATGCTAGTTTTAATATGAATGCCTATGTTATGTTGCATCCTTTTCATGTGAGGGATGCATTGGGCTTAGTAAATGATGGGTGTAGCCCACTATAACTCCTTGATGAATCGTAGATATCATGAGAAAAACTAGTGTCTTCGCACAATCCCTCGAACAACTCTTATTTTAATTCTTGGCACGAGGCCTTGACGATGTGGTTATGATATCTGGAATTATGCATTCCATCATTACAAAATTTTCTATTGGTATTTAAATTGATTATTCAACTGGTAGAATATCCATGTGAATATGTAAATTGAATTATTTTATTTATATTTTCCATATTATTCTGAATTTTATGTTCAAAGGCATATGTTTTTTTCTTATACATTTCCTTAAATGTTTATTCTTATTTATGATAGTTTCCGCAATATTGTTATCCTTAATGAGCATCTAATCTCACCCATTTCTTATGTTTTATTTTTTCCAGGATGTGAAGATGTACATTATGATTGACCTACAGGAATAGGCTATGGGATATAAGTGTGTACTAAAGAGACACAATATTTTTTTTCATTTCATAATGTAATGTAAAACTTATGTATGTATCTAGTGCTTCCAAGGCTATAAAACTAATCGGTCTTTCAAGACATGATCTCTTGTGATCATTCCCATGTTATGTAATAATGCACCGACTCTGGGTAACTAGGGTTAGGGCATTACATAACTTGTGTGGGTCAAGAGAGAATGTTAACTTATGGGAATTTTAAAAATAAATTAAATTAAATTAAATCTATTAAAAAAAATTGAATGTTTATTTTCTTGTAAGGGTCACTATAACATGAAAGGGAAACTGTTTCATTTAATAAAATAAAAAACATAACATCGGCGACTCAGCGTAACAGAAACACTGAATCACGTTCTCCAGTTATTTACATATCTTGGATACAAGTTCATTGAAGGATCATTGTTTATATTTATTGGAAGCCTTGGAAGAGATCAGTTGGAGAATGACGAGCAGTGAAAAACGATGAATGATGATGGATCAACAAACAAGTTTAGAAAAAACATTAGTGGATTGACGATCAATGAACACAAGATTCACCCTCCATCAGTGATTAATCCGACACCAAGTAGGGTGTCTGTTTGATTATTTTTCTTTCCTTGTTTCTATAAATCCACAACGAGCACGCATCATTCAATGAAAGTAATGATTCTAGGATCATGAATGATACAAACATGATGGGTTGGATATTTTTGTATTTGAAGGGTATATATTGGAGTGTATCCCCTTCCCATTTTCCCCCTAATGGGATGAATGAAGGCTGAACGAAAAAGACCAACATCCATCCCTTGGGTGTTCTGGGTGATTTTTCCTAACTTCATTAGGTTTTTTTCATAGAAGTGGGTGACAAAGAACATTCGAGCCCATGGTAAGCAAAAAAATGAACCAAGGACTCTGGAGCACCTTTAAGTTTAGAAAATAGACCATTAGAGCAAACTCGGTGGCCTGGATAAGATACCGTCATCGTTTCGGCACCGGTGATAGTAGGAAGACATGTGTGGGAGGTGGAATGTACCAAAGTTGGGTCATGGAAATATGTTAGACCTCATAATCAATAGCAGGCGATGATCTGGGCCACCGGCAACGGCTTGTGGAGGGCATGAGAAGACACGGCAAGCCATGCCACATCAACACGGTTAGAGGTCCACGGTCCACCTATAATGCAGGGTGTAGAGAGATGCCTTATGCCAGGTGTGTCTCATCTATAGCAGGCTCGACCACTCACAGCGGGCCTCTCTAGGTTGTCTAGTCCCACAGCAGCCTTACGGGTCGAACACTCTGCCCAGTGGGCCGGACCCGCATCCCAGAGGGCCAGACCCGTAGCCCAGCACACCTAGGCCAGGCCCATTGAACCATTTCGGGCCAGATTCAGGTTGCTTCATCGGACTCGAGTTGGATAGGTGGACCCTAGGAAGGGCATGTCGGGTCAAAATGGACCCTGACCCAACTGGCCCATTTTTAGTAAAACATTCATAACTTGTAAATCATACCTCCGATTGACGAGTCGTATGTTGTGTTGAGACCCTCATAGCAAGGTGGTACTTTTGAAATACTCCAAGTGAGTTTCCGTGGATATTGAGATATGACCGATAGCCTGGGGAATAGATTATCTCAGAATCAAGAATTCTATGAGTAGAAATACTATGGCTAGCTAATAAGAGCATTAATAGAGAGGATCTCAGTGATCCGATAGATGAGAAGCCGAGTGAACTTTAGTGGCCATGTATATGAGTTGTCGGAGGGACCTCAATGATATGGTAGACTATTAGATGAGCGGACCATAGTAGCCTGGCAGACGAGTAGCTGAGAGTGGAATGGAAGATGAGTAGTACCCAAGAATACCTTAGTATATCAGTAGATGAACTGTAGTAAAGAAAACCTCAGTGGCCAGACAGATGAGTAGTACCCAAGCATACCTCAGTGACCCAGGAGGGAGCAATAGCTGATTAGACCTCAATGGTCTAGAAGACAAGTAGACCTCTGTGACTCGTCAATAATGAGATCCTTAGGAGTACAAGATGATCCAGCTTTATGACTAATAATCTTGATCTCTATACATTTGGTTAAACCTGGGCTAGATGTCTATTGCTTTGTGTGGACTTTTCCTTTGTCGTCTTTATTTTTGGTTTCAGGTCTTCAATTAGTATTGTGTTACTCACCCCAACATGGGCTTCACCCACAAATTTCATGTATTATGCAGATGATTGATTCTTTGATAAAGACCATCATGGTCCAGGACCAAACAGAGCTCAGTTAGATCAGACAGTTGAGGTGTACTTCTACGGCTTCCAGAAGCTACCATACACCTACCCTTCAGGTATGGTTTTCTGTGGATGGATTTACAGAGACCTTGGTACTTTTTTTTCAGATTTTCTTTTTTGGGATTGTATTATGGACCCTTTATGTTTAGCTTGTACTTTTTTACACTCAGTATTTGTTTTAGTAGCATGAATGTTTTAATTTTTAGAATTTTGGGATAGGTTTATGTGTGTGTGTATGTGTAAAGGTACCTGACTAATTCCTCCCACTAGTAGAATCATGCATTTAGTGCTAGTCACTAGCCCCTGGCCTTGGAGAGGCAGGCTTGGGGTAGTCACGGTTTGGGCTACGGGGGACGAGTCTTGAAAAATTGGTATCAAAGGTCGGTCCTACCCTAAAGACCAAGAGTCTATGGATTTTTTTTGGGGAAATAATGTTAAATGTTTTGAGTTAGACTTTTAGGCTCGGGGAGTCCAATGTTGATGTGGTAGCCAAAGTATCCATAAACCCAAACCCTGAATTTTTATTTTTGACACTGTACAAAAACCCCCTAGTTTCTTGCATCATATATGATTTTTACTGTTTCCTCATGCCCTTCTTGAATCAGTTGACAAGTTTTAACCTATTAACTATGGTTCCTTTGGATCTATTTTAGGATGTTGTCGCAAGCGATCTAGTGAGGGTTCCAGTGCGTGACCACAAGGTTGGCATGCCTAGTGATGAGGCATCAGTATAAGGAAATATACTAGAGATGGACCCACTGGGAGGTGTACCTATGTTTCCACCACCCATTTGTTAGTAGTTTCAACCGGTGCTACTAGTAGAGGACACATGTATTCTTCATGCCTTACACAATTTCTAGAGGCAGAGACCTCCAAGTTCTCAGGGTTATATTGACCCATAGATGGAAGAGGATTGGTTCGAGGCATTCATGTGAGTCTTCCATCTGGTGAGGATGCCCCTCGACCAGATGGATATCTTACCCACAAGCCTTCTTCAGGGCTTGGTAGGGTGATTGTGGAGCTAAACGATCCAAACACTTGACGAGTTCACCCTAACATGGATAGACTTTGAGCGCCTCTTTAGAGAGGACTTATTTACAACGACATTGTTCTTAGTGCGCATACAAGATCTACTACACCTACTTCATGGTTGCATGATAGTAGCGGATTACACATCGAGATTAATTGAGCTATATCGCTACACCAAACACATGGGGCGAGACCCATTCTATAGGGATCAAGCCTATAAAAAGGGAATATGTTGGGATATTAGAAAATTCATGGTATCACTTAGCATCCCTACATAGGTTTGAGTGCTGGAGCGAGCCTTACTCGAGGACAGATTGCTGGCAGTACAGGCTCTAGTAGCAGGAGCAACCAGTACACCTCAATCAGTTGATTCTTTAGATGTGGGTTGTAGGAAGTAGACACAGGGGGTCCAAGAAGGCCAAGCATTTCGAGGGATGACCCCAGGATACATAATTGATAGTAAAAGACCCCAAGGGATGAGGGAGTTGTCAAAGGGACAGGGTGTGCTACTCATGTGGTGGAAAGAGGCACATGAGTCGTGTTTGGACGAATTGCCACACAAACAACCGACAGACGGTCGAGGGACTGCCATTTTAGATGTAAAGGTTTGAACAATGTGGTTCATAGGGTATCAGACGTGAAAGTGGAACCAGAAGAGTAGTAGGCAGTGGATGGAGGTTCGATGTGCTACCACCACCACCCCAGGTTGTCAACCACAGGCTCGAGGAATCGGTGGAAAGGGGTGAGGCTAACTACAGGTAATGGAGGCCTACAATCATGGTGCTCCAAATATTATTAGAGGTATGATATGTTTCTTCCACAACTTAGATTCAATTATTATAGAAATAGGTTCTAGTCACTCTCTCATTTCAAAGGACCCTGTTGTGGGATCGAAGATTCTAGTGGAGTCATTGGCATGAACCATACTGTAAGAGAATCCTATAGGAGGGGATTCAATGATTATACACTGGTGTAGGTAGTGTGATCTTACTATGGGAAGTAAGAGCTTAGGCTAGGATATTCTAGTAGCGGCGTATAATACTTATGAATTCATCCTATTTATGGACTGTTTATCCACCATTCATGGTAAGACTGACTTTTTTAGACATAGAATGTGATGTTTCTATAAGGATGGGGCCTGTTTTTCCTTTACCTACAAGAAGGGATCTCTTGTAGCAGAGGACCGGATTTCGTAGGGGATGGAGTAGCTGATCACTTACCAGTTGGCTAACCTCACCCTTGGGTGGTGGATGAGAAGAATCCTTACATCCCTGTAGTGGGTAACGAGTACAAAGACATCTTTCCTAAAGACGTTATGGGATTACCTCCTCATAGAGAGGTAGAATTATGCATTGATTTTTATCCTGCAATGACAATGATATCCAAACCATCAAATTATATGGATTTCGTGGAGCTTCATGAGATGAGGGAACCACTGGAGGATTTGCAAGAGAAGGGATTTGTGAGACACGGTGTTTCACTATGGGCAGCCCAAGTTTTGTTTTCCAAGAAGGCATATGGGATTTTGAGGTTGTGTGTTGACTTTTACTACCTGAACCAGGTGAGCATCAAGAACAGGTACATAATATAGTATATTTATGAACTCTTCAATAAAATAATTGGAGAAAGATGGTTATTGAAGATAGATCATAGATCTGGATATCATCAGTTCCGTGTACGGGAAGAAGATGTACTGAAGATAGTATTCACATGTCGGTATAGCCACTATGAATTCTTGGTGATGCATTTCTTTGTGACCAATTCTCTAGTAGTGTTCATAGAATTTATGAATAGTTTCTCCAGAATTACCATGTCTGGTTTGTTGTGGTCTTTATTGATGACACCCTTGTGTACTCGGCGTCCGAGGATAATCGCGTTACACACCTATGGATTGTACTAAATACACTCCGAGGGAAACAACTTTATGGGAAGACCATGAAGTGTTAGTTCTGGATTCGAGAGGTCCACATCTTGGGACATGTCATTTCAATGGTTGGAGTTGTAGTGGATCCAGAAATGATAGAAACTGTTCTTTCTTAGGAGCCACCCAGGAGCGTGACTGAGGTACGGAGTTTCTTAGAGTTTTTTAGGTACTAATGTAGGTTTGTTCCAGTATTTTAAAGGGTAGAAGTACCCTTATTAGATTGGAAATGGAAGGTACAACCCTTCATGTGTATGGATAAGTTCCATCATAGTTTCCAGGAGCTGAGGCAGAGACTCACATGTTCCCCCATCTTGAGACTAACAGAGGATGGCATTGGTTACGTAGTATTCTGCAATGTATTAGGGAACAGAATTGGGTTTTTTATAATGCAGTACAAAGTATTGATCACCTAGGGTTCATGGAAGTTGAGGAAGAATAATTAGAACTACATGATTCATGACCTAGAGCAAGCAGTAGTAGTCTACTTTTTGAATATGTGGCAGAACTTCTTGATGAGTGGGAATTTTACCGTCTACTCCAACCACAAAAGTCACAGGATTATATTGTCCTAGATGAACATAAACATGAGGCATCAAATATTGGGAGAGTTCCACCAAGACTATGACTTTGAGATAGTCTATACTCTTGGGAAGGGGAATTTGGTAGTGGATGCAGTTAGTAGGAGATTCTGTTTTCAGTTGGTGAGTGAGGTGTTGGATCAGTTTTCCACGATGTAAATATTCTTCGTGGATGATGATAGAGTAGATTATCTTCATTCCATGACTGTCACTCCCCCATTATTACGGTGAGTTAGGGAGGCCCAACTTGAGGATGTTGACTGTGAGGCCAGACATCCTCAGTTATCCTTAGAACAAGCTCTTAATGGATATTTGATATGTGGGGAGCACATCATCTTTTTTAGAAGATGCACTATTGTTCTTGTGGAATCACGTGAGGAGGTTATAAAAGATTTACACCCCCCCCCATTGGGGTAATATGCTAAATTATTGAAGATGGACCAGGACCTAAGACTTCAATACTGGTGGTCGGGGATGAAGAAGCCAGTGGCAGAGTTAGTTTTCGGGTGCCTCACCTGTCAGAAAATGAAGGCAGAGCATCAGGTTCTTGATGGTTAGACTCAACCACTCAAGGTGCTAGAGTGGAAGTGGGATGGGATATTATTGTACTTTGTGATGGATTTACCCAGTAAAACTCAGGGGAATGATACCATTTAGGTGATAGTTGATCGGCTCGCCAAGATGGTGCACTTCCAACCCATCCGGGAGAAGGGTTCAGTAGAGGGCTTGAAACTCCTCTACATGCAGGACATATTTTGACTCCATGTAGCCCCATCGATGATAGTATTAGATCGAGAGACATGCTTTGTATCCTGGTTATAGAAGGTATTGTAGGATGTGTTCGAGACTCATCTTAGTTTTAGAAGGTATTTTCACCCCAATATAGATGGTCATACATAGAGGACTATCCAGGCTTTATAGGACATGCTTCATACTTAAATCTTAGTCTTCAGGCATAGTTTTGAGGATCACATACCACTGGTGGAGTTCAAGTATAACAATTGCTACCACTCCACCATTGGTATGGCACTGTTCTAGGCGCTTTATGGGATACCATGAAAATCACGATTATGCTACAGAAACCCAAGGGAGTTAGTACAAATGGATCCTGAGTTAGTACGAGCTACCATTGAGAATGTGCAGGTCTTCTAGGAGTGGGTGAGAACTGCACAGAGTAGGAATAAATATTATGTTTACAGGAGACAGATTCCCATGGAGTTTGAGGAGGGAGACCATGTGTTCCTTCGGGTCTCACCTTGATGGGGATTGGTGTGATTTGGACAAGTCAGAAAGCTATCTCTGAGATTCATTATCCCTTTTCAGATTCTGATCAGAGTTGGTGGGGAGGCTTACCAACTAGCTCTCCCCCCACAGATGCACCAGCTACATAATGTCTTCCACATTTCACAGTTGAGGAGGTATGTTCTTGATCTGTCACACATCATTGACTAGGGTGAGTAAGACATCAATGATAGGGAGACCTTTTCAGAGTTCCTAGTAGAGATTGGGGATCAATAAGAGATGATCTTTCATGGATGATAGATTCACCTGGGTTTTGTTTGATGGCAGCATGAGAATCACTAGGAAAGCACTTGGGAGTGTGAGGCATATATCCATGTTCAGTACTCCCATTTGTTTGGTCATCCATTTTTTGGATTATGTGGTTGTAAATCTCTAAAGGTGTGTGTAATTCATTGTTTCAAATTTCAATTTCATCTTTTTTAAATTATCTGGGATTATTTTGAAACAAGGTTCTCGGACGACACTTTATTCTGAGATGTGGTGAAACTAGATTATTTTTTATAATTTTTTATGAAAATTAATATAGCACACGTGCGCAGTTTTGGGTGCTTCTAAATGGGTGCCTGGATTAAAAAATATGATGGAATTGTTGCTTTCAGAATGAAAAAATTTCTTAAGAATGCACCTACACTCGACCGGCGCGAGTCGAGGGAGAAAATTAATTTCCATTCATTTTTAAAATATAAAACATTAAATAAAATGATGTAAAATAAAATAAAATTGGATGTTTATTTTAGTCAAAAGTTATCTATAACATTATGGGTAACTTGTTTCCTTTAATAAATGAAACAACATAACGTCAGTGACTCTGCGTAATAAAAACACTAAATCATGTTTTCCACTTAATTACTTTGTGAGGATACATATTCGTTAGAGGATCTGGGTTTATTTTGCATGATAGTCTTTGAATAGATCAGTTGGCGAACAACAAGCGGTGAAAAATGAAGAATGACGACGGATCAATGAATGGGTTTGGACCAACCATTACTATCTTGACGAGAAATGAACGTACGATTCACCCACTGTCAGTGATTAATCCAAAACCAATTAGGGTGTCTATTTAATTAGATTTATTTCCCCGTTTCTAGAAATCCACAATGAGTTTTAGTCATTCGATGAATGGAATGATTCATAGATCAGGCATGGTAAATACAGTATGGGTTGATTATGGTGGGATTTGAAGGGTAGATATTTGGGTCATTATCCCCTTCCCCTATTTTCCCTCTAATGGGACAAATGAAGGCCGAACAAACAAGGTCATCATCTGTCCCTCAGGTGTTCTTGGTGATTTTTCATAACTTCATTCGATAATTTTTTGTGATGTGGGTCACAATGAATATTCGAGCTTGTGCAAAGAGAAAGACTGACCTGAGGACTCTGAAGCACCTTCTGATCTAAGAAACAGACCATTGGATCAAACTTGGCGGCCCGCAGAAGAGACCATAGACACCAGTGAATTCTGAGGGCATCCATGTGAGAGAGTAATCACGCATTAATGGAACACTGCGGCAATATATTGTCCCACAACATCAGCTGCAGGTGGTTATCGGGGCCGCCAGAAATTGCTAGTGGTGGGCCTAAGTGGACACAGCAAACTGTGCCACATCACGCTACTGGTGGTTCATGCAATACCCAGACCGTATTGGGGGACCCCGAGGCGACCATGGTATAGAGGGACATATGGCACACTAGATGCATCTCAGCTAGAGCAGGCTGGCCCACTCAATGCTGCCCACTCGGAGAGGCCCAGTGGGTCAGACCCACAGTAGCCTAGTGGGCTGGTCCCTCGGCCAAACAAGTCATAACCAAGGCCCATCCGGCCTGGGTGAGGCCCAAAGAAATGGGTCGGATCTAGGTCACATCAATCCATGGTCGATTTAGTGGTCCTGGGTTGGGTCGGGTCGGATTGGCCAGGCCCAACTAGACTCGGACCCCACCGTCCCCTTTTCCTTAAAACAATCATAACTTTTAAATCGTACGGCCGATAGATGAGCCATTTATGGTGTTTAGATTCTCACAATGAGACAGTAATTTTGACATACTCCATGTGGGTTTATGAAGATATTAAGATATCAATGATTTCTTGAAGATTAGATTCTCCCAAAATCAAGCGTGCTACAAATATAAATATTAAGGTTGGCTGAGATAAGCAGTAGCCGAGCAGACCACAGTGTCCCTTGTAGACGAATAGGCAAGAGGACCATAGTGGAATTGAAAAATATTAGCAAAGCAGACCTCATTGGGTTGTCTGAAAAGTAGTGGAGCGGGAATCTGTGGCCTGACAGACGAGCATTAGCATAGAGAACTTTAGTGGCCCACTAGACGAGTTGTAGCTGAGCAGACCTAAGTGGCCCGGTAGACAAGAAGTAGGCGAACGAACCTTAGTGGCCTGGTAGACGAGCAGTAGTCAGGTGGACTTTAGTGGCTTGATAGATGAGAAGACCTTTTTGACTCATCGTAAATCATTCCCTATGTAGTACAAGATGATCCACCTTTAAGACTAATAATCTTGGTTTATGTACTTTAGGTTATGCATATGTGGGGAGTCCATTACTTCATGATCACTTTTCCTTTTTGGTCTTTCATTGTGGTTTAGGGTCCCTACTGAGTATTTTGTTACTCACCCCTACATGGGCTTCTCCCAAATGTGTCGTGCCTTGTACATACGATCGACACTTTGACAGAGACCATGGAGGTCCAAGATAAAGCTTTTCCCTGTGAGATCTGGCAGGCGAGGCATACTCTTATGGCTTCTTATAGCAACTCAACACCTACACTTCAGGTAGGGTTTTCTAGTTATTTATTTATTGATGCATTTTAACTTTATAGTTTTCATCTTATCTATGTTGGTCTTCTATTCTGGACCCTTTACTTTTAGCTTTTATTATTTTACACTCAGTTGTTGTTTTAGTGGAATGCATGTTTTGCTTTTCAGCATTATGGGATTGGGTTGTGAGTGTGCATGTGTATAGGTACTCGGCTAATACCTCCCACTTACAGGATAATTCCTTCAGTTCTAGTATCCAACCCCACGCCTTAAGGAGGTAGGTGTGGCATAGTCGTGGTATGAGACCTTGTGGGCAGGTCATGACAATGAAACCCTTAAAAACTATTTTAAACCCATGTGAAAAACACTTTCAGATTTCAAAACACTCTGCTTCTATTTGAACCCCATTTTCAATAAAAAAAATAATAAAACAAAAGGAAATAGGGTTTTCCCTTAAATAAATCATTAAAAGTTTTAAACGAATCAAAACATCATATTATAGCTACACTGGGGATAAAATCCATTATCACCATATACGTTAAAATAGAATAGACATGTCTTTTGTAAAGACTACCAAGAATTGTATAAAAATATTCCTTTTTAAAAACAGTTGAATGAAAGAGGCATAAAATTCCCTTTATAATTATGTTTTTCAATTAAATACATTCATAAAATAATTTTAAAAACATGGACATGGAAGATAAATATTTTGAAAATAAATTATTATAACATTTAAAATGATGTTTTAAGTTAAAGTGTCTCATGCCTTGGGTCTTTCTTGTCATGTGCATTCATTATCTTCCCGAATAACAAAAATATGTTAATTTAATTATATTATTAGTAACTTCATTTATATTAATTAGTAATTTTATTTTATTTAATACCATGTTATATATTTTTACTTAATCATTATAGTTTTTAATAGGATATTTGAAGACATTTTGGTCATAAGTCCAAAATATATTTAGGAGGTTGACTGTGGTAAAATTGGCCATTATTACATCTTCTACTAAATAGTAATCATGCAATAATACTAATTTTTTTAAATAAATTATAATTTTAAAACTAATTACTAAATATTGTTATGCTAAATGAACTATGATATAATTTGTGAGACGGTGCAACGTGCATACACATGTGTAATGTATCTAATTTCAATGATTACGACAAAAAGTATATAAATTTTATTTTACCTCTAAATAATGATAATTTTATTATAAATACTATATTATTTATTTTAAAATGTACTTATATATATTATCTATGTGATGTGGTTTTGAAAAATTAATCACATTGCTTCATGGAGGTAGTAGTCCACACGTATGCATGAACGACTTTATAATTTTTCATTTAATGGAAACACAAGAAAGTATATTATATATTATAATTTTATAATGATAAATATTTTTTTAATATCATATATATATATATATTAATTACATAATTATAACCAACTGTGAGAGACGGTGATAGGAAACAAATTACATTGGCTCGCAAGGTGGTAGTCTATTATACATGCGAACGATGGTTTTATCTCCCATTTGATAGAATAGGAGATTGATATAGGTTGTTATATTAATATAAACGTTCATTATATAAATTATAATGGTGTTTTTATTTCATCATGTTGAAATAATATTTAATGTATGTAGAAGAAGAAAAAAAACAGGAACACCTGTTTAATAATGATAGCTCTTCTCGGGACAGTCTATTAATGTTTACACTAAAAGAATTTCAAGGTTAGTTTTATGATCAAATAATATCCTCTAGGATGTAAGATATATTTGAGGAAGATATTTTTGTATGTATTGGATAAACTGGATGGTCTTTTATGTGTGATAAATTGAAAAATGGGTTCCCTTTTATAAGGGAGGGGAGGGGCATTCTTGGAATTTCATAAAATATTAAATTAATATAAATTAATTTTGTTGTCAAAATGGATCGAAATTAATAATATTAAAATATAAAATTATTATTATTCTAAATAATCTCATACAATATTTTTTTATGAAGTTAAAATCAAATTATTACCCATATAGTTTGTGTTTAATCACTCATTAATCATTTTCACGCTTAATGTGATAACAATATTTTTTACTCTCCGAAGGCCATAATAGTTACCATAAATGGAAAGACATTCAAAAAATATAAAATGGTTAATATTAAAAACTATATCCTAATAATTTCTAAGAATATACTATTTTTATAGATTTTATATCATTTATTAAAATATTATTTTCCAAAAATTTCATTAATGTCAATTTAAGAACTATTTTTCTACTTTAAATTTTCTAAAATCAAGAAAAAAATGAAATTAATAAATCCCTAAAATTTAATGTATATCCAAAAAAATTATGTTCCACATTAATTATTTCAAATTATATAACTTTTAATATTTTTTAATTTCATTTTTTATTTTCCATTTATTGAATAATTACTCCTTCAGCGCTGTGTATGAATTTGAGGAAATTATTTAACCATTAAGATTTAAAAATAAATTCTCATGATGAATAAAAATAGTTAAATTTAAATATAATTTTTATAATTTAACATATCGTCTTTTAATCCCCGTGTTAAAAATATTATTGTTTTTAAATATAGGAGTGGGAAATTTTTTACATTTTAATTTCTTAAAATATTATAAAGGTAATAATCAAATAGAAATTTATACATAAGGAAATATATGAATCATTTTGATTATCATAGATGGAATAAACTAATTAAATAAATTTACTTCATGTTTTATGGCCATTCTTTAGTCTTTATGATTTTATTTTAAATTTCATTAACCAATTTACTATTCAACATGGTAACATAAATTACTAGTGTTACAGTTTGTCTCGAAAAAAATAAAAGGGATCTATTTCATAATTTTGGACCCACTGATTCCAAATATTGAATTAATTTTCGAAGCATCATATCACAGTATTGGTAGAATTTTATTTAATATTAATCCAGAAAAATGAAATGAAAAATTGTTTTTAAGAAAAATACTCTTTAATGTAGAAATGTATTTTTAGTAAATTAGAGTATAAGATTCATTTAAAACACCATAATTCGATTATTTTAAATAAAAAATAACTAATTAAATTTTAAAATTCATCATAACTATTATTTTACTTTGTAAATACTTTAAAAGAAAATATAGTTTTAAAAAGAATCTACATTTTTTCCTATTCAGTGAAAATTTAGTTTTTCCAAAAAAAATTATCAAAAATTCATTCTAAGGAAATTTTTAAATTATGAATTCAAAAATGAAGTTATTTTTTTAGAATTAAATTTGTAATTTTTTATAATCATTAAAAACCCATATCATACATGAAAATCAAATTTGGTTAGAAATAAAGCTCTTTTTCTTTAAACTGAAAAAATTACCTATTATTTTTATAATGAATATAAATATACAATATCATTGTAAGGAATTATAATAAGACCTAAAAATAATTTATATTAGTATTACCGTGCTTTTTACACATAGGGGTATGTTATAACTATGAAAAAATCATGATAAAAGAAATAAAAATCATAGAAAAGATAGAATGGGTTGTGAATGGTTGATTCCCCTAGGTACTCGTTTATTCATTTTCTGTATACCCAAGGATGGGTTGAACATAAATTTTGTGCATGTTTCTTATTTTACTATTGTTTTGATATGTTGAGATGAAAAAAATCATTATGTAGTACTAATATTGATCAAAAGAAAACTCCCCTTGATGGGAGGTCTGTGATAGTAAAGAAAACACTCATCAAGGATGTCTGTGTTACTCTAAAGAAGACTCCAAATGGGGATTTCCATGATAATATAGAGAAAACTAAACAGTAGGTGTTCTTTTATATTTACTAAATATCCCCTTCTTGTGACTTCCCTGATACTAAAGAAAACTCCCCTGGTAGGGTGGTTAGTGATATTAAAGAAAAACCCCATTGTAGGGAGGTCCATGATATTAAAATACTCCCCTTGTAGGTAGGTCTATGATACTGAAGAAAACTATAATTATAGGGAGGTACATGATACTAAATAACTCACAATTTAGGGAGGTTTATGGTACCAACGAAAACTATCATCAATTTGTACTTCAAAAAAATAGTTCATGTTCGTCATGATGTGCTCAAACACGCTATGGAACATGCTGAAGATGATATGGTCAATCAAGGACACAAACCTAAGGATCATCAGTGGTTCATTTTCTTATTTTTTTAGTTATTTATTTTTTCAGATAATATCACATGAGGATATCACTGTATTTATGTTATGTATGATACTGTATTCTGGGTTCACTACTGAGTTATGTACTCGTAACCTACTGTGGATTCCATTTCACTTGGGTAACTACTCAGATTCCCAAATTTTTGTTGTTACAGGATCAGAAGGGGCCTATGTTTGATTTTTGAGAAGGATATCATGAATTATAAAGACTATTATGAGCTATGGAATAGAGTTTTAGTGAATCCTATGCATCTTTTATTCTGTTAATTTAATGTAGATATTATCATACCAATGAGAAATTAGTATTGTATTCTTTCTTGAATTCTTCATTTCATTTGTTATAGTATGTTCAGTTTATCATTTTTTCACTCTAATGTGTATTATTATTTTTTATTTTATTATTATCTCACACTATGAAATATGGGTTATAGTCTACTAACATTTCCACCATTCACAGCCACAGCTATTCAGTAGCCTATGGAGTATGAGGAGGTGCACCTGAGATCACATGCCACCACTAGTCCTCTTATTTTTCATAGTGAGCTAGGTCATGATGTTACAATGGGTTAAGAGAGAAAAAACACAAACAACCAAATTAGAATACCAAAATCAACCCAAAACAGACATTAATATTTTAAAAAATCACTTTTCTCTTATCAATATGTCATGAGTTCCATGAAATATAGCCCTTCTCATGCCGACACTTATCAACATCGAACTACCACACCACCACCAGAGAACCAACGAACAAAAAACAAAAAACATTAACAACCTTCACTTTTTAAGAAGGCCAAATAAATATAGAAATAAAAAAAATTAAAAAATAAATTAATTTAAAATTTCCAAATATAATAAAAATAATGACTCAATAAACAAAAAGTCTATAAACACAGTTCTATTTTTACCAATCAATATAGTCATTAACATGAATCATGAACCTTTCCTGAAACAACCATATTAAATCGTGGAAATTGAGACAAATACACTAAAACCAAACAGAAAAACATTCAACCAAACCTTCTCCATCATTGATAAGACCAACACCAATAGGCATAACTACTAAAAAGAAGAAGATCCCACCAACAAGAAATAAATTCAATACCAATACACCATCAAATAATCAAATCATGAACCCCAAAGCTACACACCATACAATATAATATTGTTCCACTAGTAAAAAAACCATTATCAACAACCAATAATGGACACGGATGATGTCGAGGGAGCTAGAAGATTCTAGAAAAAATAGTTAATGAAACACAAAAAACATAATCATACACTAACAAAGACCACCAAAAACCATACAAAACCTAATTAAACACTTCATCTCAATGTCGTGAGAGGGTCCTAAAAATTGGTTCAAAGTAGTAGAGTATTTCATTGAAAAGGAAGAAAAACCCCCATGAGGAAGACCACAAAGAACCACACAAGGAGAATCCAGCGAATTCAAGTGGATTATTCCGTAATGTAACATCATCTACTTCCCAAACCTCTATTCTCACCACTACATTAGAAAATGTATGGGGTAAAAATTCATTAGGTTAAATTGGGAGGGAATAAAGAGAAAGTCCATCGCCTACAAAAACCAACATCAAAGATAAATCACTTCATAGAAAAACCCAACAACCCCAAATGATTAATAATGGAAATATCTATTATATAAGAAACCTAAAAATGATAAAAACTAAATATGAAAGGATAATATTTTAAAAGAGGAAAGAAAAACGAATAAAAATGATTTCACATAATGGTATTCATCGCTACCATTATGGGTTTTCAAGGGAATATAAGAGGAAGCTCCAAAGGATGAGAGATAGATATCCCTCAATATAATTTGGAGAAAGTATGATAATTTACTCAGAGACCTTAACATTAGTGGTTCATCGTAGTTAATTTCTTTTTATAAATAGGCCCTTTTAATAATTTTAATTACTCCAACTATCTCATATAGTCCTCAAGATATAGCCTACCAAGAACCACTAATTTCCCATATACACATTCCATCCCATCTATCATCCCACCAATATCATACCACTCTCATTCTTATTATGTGAATCCATCCAAAACTCACCAATGTAGAAATAGAATGCAACAGAACACATTTGTTAACATTGTTTCCCCCATAAATAGATAAATATATACCTGTGTGTTATAGATTTTATTCCAAGGACACACATATCTCCTCATATTTTAATTAAGTAGAAATATAATAGTTTGTGACCTTAAACTAGCTATAATTTTTTACTTCAATTAGTTAAAATTTAGCTTTGAAAAAACTGAATTATTTTTCCTGAATAATGACCTTTGATGTATAAAGGAGAAATCACTTGAGCTTCCAAGATGTGGATATTATTGATTTTTTTTAAGAATAACATTTTTTATATTGTAACACTAGAAATATATAGAGTTACCATTGAATAGATACAATAATATCAAAATCACCCATGTTCAATTTTATTTTATTTAGATATTCAAGGTTATGTGTGTAAATACAAAGATTTGAATATAAAAATATATCCTTGTATTGAATTAGAACATTTTCTATATACTTATCATTGTTTTCCTAAAAAATAACTTTATTCAAACTCCATGAATATTAGGATATTTTCTTCTTAAATTCCCAATGTAATCTATATCCTTTTAATTATTTTCATTTCATCATGGATTCAAAATCCTTACATCCAAGTAAAATAAGTTTTTGTGTCATTTCCACCTCTCAAAGAATATTCTTCATCATCTTATTCTTCTCTTTCTAAATACCAAACTCCTTCATCCTATAACTTCAATGTTTATTTCCACAAGGAATGATTCATAAAATTGTCAAAAAAAATCAAAAACATTTACTAATTTCATAGATCAAAAAGTATAAAAACATATTGGAGGTACAAAATAATCTTACATATCAAGAATGTGAGAATAACACATCCTACGTTATGTGTAAGATATTTCCCAACATAAAATAATCATTTTTTTCAAAACATGTTAGGTATTAATAGTAAAATAAATTTTGTTACTCATGAATAAGATGATATAATTTTCAAATTTACCACATTTCCTACTAATAAATATATTATGTATCATTCCTCGGTGTGACATAACATATTATATATTCTAAAAATTCTTATGTCTGTATGTAAAATTAGACTTCCTAACTTTAAGCTATATTTTTATTTCAATTTCTAGATAAACCACCTTTTATAGGTTTAGAGGGAACCCTTACAAGACATGTGGGACTATAATAATTACACGTGCTTCTTCAATATCATAAATACTGGATAATATTCTTACATATTTTTTTTATTTGTGAAATTATCAAACATTTTACCAAGGAAGATATCATCTATCAGTAAATCTTCTTATGTATTCCTTTACATTGTGAAAATTCATCTTAAACTCATGGAAAAATATTATGTATTCATTAAATATCACATGTATCATCTACCTTTGTGAATTTACAATTTTTGATCATACCAAAAAAATTGTGTATGAATCCAATCTTAAAAAATTCACCTTCAATTTAGTGATCAAAATTCCTTAAAATTGACTCAAAATCAATGAAATTCATCATAGAAATTTTACATTTCCAAAAAAAATTAAAAATACATTCAATGGATATTGGAAATATAAATATATTTTTAAACCACATACACACAACTTTATAGCCTTCTAAAAACATCTCCAACACTCAAAATATCCTCGAAAAAACTCAACCCTCATTACTAAAATTCATTAATCAATCATAAATATATTAATTTATTGAAAAAATATACAATGTAATCTGAATGGTTCATAAATATCCCCCCATTTAATTTTTATATAATAAAAAATTATACATTTTAGTTCCTTATAACATTAATACTTTTATCCCCCTAACTTCAATAAAACATTAAATGTGAATAATTTTTTCTCCCCCTTATTTAAAATAAATTCAAAGTATATGTTCAGTATGTAATATTAACATTTTTAACATAATTAGTTATAAACCAAGACACTCTAATTATATATTATCTGTCTCAATGTAGAAAACACGAGTACTTTTCTTAAACACAAAATTTTTCCTCAGTGTTGGGAAGTGATCGACACACGAAATTAAAGCCACATCTTCTCAAAACACACAATTGTGAGTGGATTAGTGGTGATTTCAACAATATGTTCCATATATAAAAAAATTATAGATTGAAATTTATATTTTCAACATGTTACATATTAAAATGACATTTAATATTAATGTGTTCAGATATGTAATGTATTAGTAGATTCATGGATAGATTTATTGGACATTGATTATCACATCCAACAACTGGTGGAAATTCAGAAAAAGACATTCATATATTCATTTTGAGTCTTCTTCCAAATCATATGTGTTAATTATTGTAATGCATCCACATAATCATATTTAGTGGATCTTAATGTGATTGATGTTTTCTTTTCTGGAATGTCTCATCAAACATCTTCCCACAGAAAAACAATCTCTTCCCAATGTAGACTTTCTATCATCAAAACCACTTTCCATGTAAAAATATATGATTTAGGGAAACAAATTACCTTAAATATATTTATATATTATTAAATATGTTTTTCTATTCTTTCAAAATAATTAAAATTTATTTGAAAATAGTTAATACAATTCAAGAATCAAACTAACAACAATTTATTCACTCAAAATGAAAAACTTTAAAAAATTATATGAAACCACGTATTACATGGATTATCATACACCATGAATGAATGAATCCAATAATTTTCCTAAATTAAAATAAAGTGACAAATAGAAATGAATAATTTTTTTATAACTCATAAATCTCATGGATCATATTCACCCTTGGGAATCACCATTTGTAATACAAAACCTATAAGGGGAAACAATATCATGAAAGAAGATATCATTTCACAAGATCAAAAATTAAAATTATAGGAATGAGTAGTGTCACATGAAAAGATAGAATGTATTTAATTTTTAGGATTCAATGGGGTAATATATCCATTATATGACTATTATATATTGGGAGATATTTGTTGCGTATAATACTAGTAAACCAATTATCAGTTTCAAATTTCTGATAAATAGTTAATGTAAAAAAATATTATTTCTATGTATAAAATATATGTCTTAATTAAAATTAATTGACTTTAAATAAAATAATTTATTTTTTAATCAAATTAAAATATTCTACTTTACAAGGGAAAATTACCACTGATTCTATAGAAGTTAATATTATGAATTAAACGTTTTTGATTATTTTATTACTCTTCAAAAATAATATAAATAAAGTATATTTATAAAATTCAATAAATTATTATTAAAATAAATTAATAACATCCATTTAATAATTATAGAATTATAAGGATCAAAAACTCAATTATTAATGGGTAAAAAATTACTTACAAACATTATTTTTATTATATAATATATGTATTTATTTTGGGGATAATTCAATAATTTTTATAATATTAAATTTAATGAAATATAATATATATATATATATAATAAAATTTCATTCATTAACTACTAATTATTGATAAAAAATATAAATTCATTCATTGTTAAAAAGACCTATCTTTCGAAGAATTTTACTTATTTATGTATCTTATTTTTAACATATTAAATTAAATTAATCATTAATAATGAATGGTATTAATGAAATTTATTAATAATATAGACTTAAAATAAATTAACATTCATATAATGTTTAATAAATGGAATGTTATATGAATAAATTCATTTTATGATTAAGAATGTATGTTCTTTTAGAAATTGTTTTTCCTTCTTATTCGTTCAAATATTAAATTTAGTTTTGGTCACCTTTAGGAATTTAGTAAAATAAAATGTTTTAAATATTTTTAATCATAATCTCTAAACTAGGTAATAATTTCAATTTTATATTTAGTTATAAAAATAATTTATCAAGGTAAAAATGAGTTATCATGATAAATGTAAACTCTCATAAAATTATTATATTAAGTGGTAAAGACTAAAAATATCCTGAAAACATATCTATAAATTATGTGTATGAGGGGATTAATGACCAATATTCCATATTGTTCACTTTTTACCAAATTTATATTTAAAATTATTATATTATACAATATGGATAGAATATTAGTGGAAATTCCACTCAAAACTCCCATATAAAAGGTCCCCTCATCTACCCCTCATAAAACACACTTTAACATCAGTTATATCATAAATACCAATCCAAATTTACTCTCCCAAATTCATTTTTTGTGTCTTGAATACTCCTTTTATATTAAGTGGGCTTAAATCATTCATTTTGAAGGAACCCGATTTAAGGAGATAATTCATAAAACTACAAAAATACTCAAATTTTTTCCCAATTACATTGTCATATAAACCCATCGTAAATATAATTATACACTATAATTATGTTATATTAACACAATTAATATTCTAAGTGAATAATAACAGTATTATATGACTCCAAACCCTTACACAATCACCAATATAGCGTGTTTGGTCGATTCAGCCACCAACATGAATGATGTTATGCCACCATTATCCTTTTCATCATGAATCAGTATCAAGGAATTAATATTATAAATGTATGATATAAAAAATTAATTTATTTAATAAATATGGTATTATAAGTATGACATAAGAAAATAAATATTCATTCTAATGTAACTTGTTATTATAAAAAAAATACTAGAAATATGAAAATTGTGGATTTAATTCAAATAAAAAATTATCATAAATTCCATAAAATTAACATGGGACCATATAAACCATTAAAACACAATTATTCAAATACAATAAATAATATGGTATTAATGAGGTTTTTATCAACTTACAAAGATTGACATCACTATATTGAAACTTGTATAAAATAAACAAAATTACTAGGATCTGTTGAGAAATGAAAACAATAGCTGACTAACTTATGTTTAGATAATGAATAAAATTGATATTTATAAAAGGAAATAGAGATGAATAATTTTTTGGAATCATATAATATGATTGTGGTTTTATTATATAATAGTTTAAATTGTTTTCATCGAATTTAGGAGTAAATTTATGAGTTTCCTTTCCAATATCACTTTGGAATTGAGATGGTTTATGTTTAATTTATTATAATGGGAAATTTTTTATTATTCATCTCTTAAACCACATTAATTTTATGATAATATTTTAATTTGTTTTTTACATGTCTTCATAACAATTTTCATCCCTTCGATTCATGACTTAATTGAAAGGATGCAAGTAATTGGGACCAACCTTATCTCTTATTTCAGTCGGGAATCTTCTTCCACCAGGTCCATATTTAAAGAGATACTCCCTAAAACCATATATATTTATATGTCATATATATATATATAAGTTGTGTCATTTTCTCTAGATGTGTTTGAGGAAAACATGAACCCAGATATTGATAAGGATGTTATGGAGGGTGGGAATGTCCCATTGGTGATAGATGATCTGGATGTTGATAAAGAAGAACCTGATGGAAATTTTCATTCAAAATCTTGGATATAGGGTATGTATCAAAAATTATGTGGCCAATGACTCGGAAAACATTTTTTGGAAGCTTCATGAGGACATGGATAAATTGTTACAACTAGGTCTTCACCCATGGGATTGAAGAGCTGGCCCACTGTAGAATAGGAAAATATTAAGGAGATTAACTTTGTGATCTTCAATCAAAGGAACTCATAGTCAGAATGGGAAACGTCTGATGGTGATGATGAAACTGACTTATATTTTGGAAATGATCTTGTTATTGATTTTTATTTTTCCTTTTTTAATGGAATATCATGTAGTTTGACCCCATCCATACGTATCCCTTTCTCATCTTTATTATTCATATAATTTTTCTAAGAGTGGGATCACCTGTCTCCTGGACCTTTTGAGTATAATGTGTATCATGTTTGTTGATAATTATGATTTTCATGAATTATGGGTTTATCATGTATACTAAAAATGATAATATATATTTTTTAAGAAGTTCAATCTTTTACATGACTATTATTTAATGTTTCATTTCATTCATGTATATGATACATAAACTGACCCTAACATTTAGTCTTTAATTATAAACACATGGGTTAATGTGACAACCCAAGATGTTTCTTTGTGGATTATATAAATAATAACAAGTTATATAATATTTTATAGTCTGATTTCAAGTTTCTTGGAGGAAACCTCCCAAAACATGAATCTCTTTTTCATCCAAATTTGCATATGATTTGCAACCACATTATGAATGGAAAAATAAACTCATATGAATATCTGATGATTCAGCACAGCTCATGGATACACATTGAATGTGGTATTTCATATGGATAAAACTTTTTAATATTTATCGAATCCATGTGATGGTGTTGGGTGATTCTTAATATTCTCTTTTGTGTAAGGTACTACTTTTACAGTAGTTCTTTAGTTTAAACTTTGATGTGTTTCCATTAATAATGTGTAGGATATCCTCAGATATGGGTTTAAATAACTTATTTATATTATAATGAACATTATTAGACATTATTAAAACAATTCAATTGTATCAATGAAAACTCATGCATTAGATATATGAAAACATGCATTAATATGAAGAAAAAATAAAGATAGAGAATATATTTTTCAGTTTTTCTAAAATCTAGAAAAATGGTTTACCCTTACATAGTAGGGAAACATATGGTTAACCCATCAATTACCCTTATGTATTTACATTTGAAAAGGGTATCCAAGGGGTCCCTATACATGATAGATCATGTGAATGTAACCCATGACTTACCTTTATATGAATTATCTCAAACATGTTTAATCATGGATTTTATAGAGGAGAATAAAGTTTGATGTGTAAACGTTATTTAGAAATTTGGACACATAAATAAGGCTTACTATAATGATCATTGATGTAGTAAGGCATTAAATGTTTTCATAAAGGTAATTCAAATTTTAAAAGGGTAACATAAGGGTAACCTACAACTTACCCTTAAGTGGTAAGAGGGTATGAAAGGGTAATTTGAAAAATACCCTTACAAGGAGAAGTATATGTAAGTGTCGTACCATTGTACCGATATGTATATGGGTCTACATAAATAAAAACAAATAGTTTACCTTTAGATAGAAATGATGTGTCTGGTTCTTAGTGGTTTTCCATGTACGTTATTTTTACTTTTAGAGGTTACCCTTTTACAGAAGGTATGTGTAAATGTAACCACTCTATCCTTTATGATGTAATAACTTCCTACATATGGGTAAAACATATAAATTATTTAAAAAATAAAATATACATGATTTTTATTATTTATAAATCATATTAAATAGTATTTATGGAATATTTAATTTACAAGGATGTTATAAATTAATTAATTAACTATTTTTAAAGAAAATGGGAGAAGATCCCCAAAAATATATAAAATTAAAACCTATTTTCAAGAATGGTTAAATATAAAACAGAATTAATTAACTATTTATAGTATATAATTAATTAATTAAATGATTGTGAAATATTTATATTCCTAAAAAGTAAATGTTTTTATTTAAAATAAATTTTAATGAAATTATGTTAAATTTAATATGATCTATAAATAAAATTTTTATTAATAATAAATAAAAAATAGTTTAAGTAGTATTAGAAACTATTAAATAAGGCCAAAAATATAAAATTTTTGTATTTAAATTTTGAATTTTTCATAACTAATTAATTCAGATTATTAAAATTAAAATGGGATTTGTTTGGATATTATCTAATCCAAATAAAGATTTGTTTCGATGAATGATGTGATCATGTTTTAAATAATGTTAAGAACATGATATTATATTGTGTTTACATAATATTAATTGAATTATATAATTTTATAATTTTTAAAAAATCATATATTTAAAATGAATATTTCATATAATGATAAATATAAAAGTGATAATATTTGAATGAATATAAAATGATTACATTCAAAATTATAGAATGACCATAATGTAAAATCTGAAATTATTAACGGTTTTATAGATAGATGTTACTTATTGATTATTCATACATGCATATTTCATGTTTAAATATTAGAATTATTAATTTATTTATGGTTTATTCTCTACAATATTTGTAACACCCTAGTTTTGGGTGATTATGTTCTTTCTAAGAACAAACATTTCTTAAATAGTGTTTTTGAATAAGGTGATGGTTGAATCTTGTGGTTTTTGTGTCTTGGCAGTTGTTAGATGATTAAAAATTTAGTTTTAGGGTTTTTGTTTTTTAAAAAACTATCATCACACCCTAGAGAAATCCATTTCGGACCAATTTTTCTTCTATGTAAAATGGGAAAGGTAAAACGGGTTTTCAATCTCTTTTGATGGTTATGGTATTGGAAATACACGCCCTAGTGGAATCTATTTTGGTGATGGGATTATTTTATAATGGATGAAACACTCCCTTATTCCAAAAATATCAATAAATAAGTTATTTTTAGTCATTCAAACATGATCTAATATATTTTTGTGTTAATTAACAACCTTTTCTGTTATTTATTCTTATTGATTAAATCACTCTATTTTTTACCCATTTTGAGATTCATGATTTTTGGATGTTCTTGATGAGACGACCCATTTGGATCTATAATCTTTATTTTATCCTTGATTATTACTTTTTAGATCAATTATTATTTCCTTTGATTGATCTAAGCCCTCAATTAACCCTCCATCATTACGTCTTCTGCATTTGGGTGATCCAGTTAAGAACCCAATTTTGTTTTTCTTTTTTGAAAAAAAATTACACTCAAAATTATTATTAGATCTTGGAATGATATTTTAATGGATTAGACGATGAATTATTTTTTCATCTTGAAATTCCATTCCTGAGTTTTGTATCAAAAACCTTCTTGAGGAGTTGTTACATTCTATGATGTCTACGTGGAATTCTCTTGGTGACATATCCTCTTACCAATTTCTAAGATATACTATTTCTCCCCAATTCAATCGAGTATATATTCTTCATTTGTCAATAGTAATCATTGGTTGAGTATTAAATTCTACCCTCAAATTATTCCTTCTTGATAAATTCTTTGGAAAACATATTATTTTTTTCGATATGGTTCTATGAGTTCTTAGCATGTGATCTTTCCACATTTGGTGTTAGAATGTGGACCATGGGATGATGCTCTTGAAAAACGTTGATGCTGAAATTGAAAGCCTTGTTGTGGTAAGTTTCATTTGATTATGGGCCTTATATATGACATTTTCATAGCATGTATAGTTATTCTCAATAACCAACCACCGTTTTGTGCTTGTGTGTGGGTTTGTGAGTGGCCTTGAGACCTTTCTTATTTAGGATCATATGAATTTGTGTATCCTCTTAACATTTTCTCTTGATATGATTTATTATTATTCACTGCAGTATGTATTACTTGTGGCATTTTAGATCCTATGTATCCATGCCTTATGTACAGAGAGATCATTTTTCTCTGTTTTGGTTATATGGCCCCTTGGAGGGGGTGCGTGATGACATGACAATCACTATAGACTATGGATCACATGATGGTATGGGTCAGATATAGAACATTACTGTTTATGTGGGAGTATAAAATGCAAGTTAATTGACGATTTTCATCCTCCATGACCAAATTTGGACAATTCCACGTGTGGGTAATGTTTTTCCCAATTATGTCAACCATATTAGCTGGAACTTACCATCATCTGAGGATAATGACCACAAACATTGTGGGGTGTGAAGTGTTTTAGATAATGGTCACCATTAAGGAGGGTTGTTTCTTTCCTTAAATTCAGTGCTTATTTTGATATAAATTGACATCCTTACTGGTATTGGGAAGAATCAAGTTGTTTTGAGGTTCATGGAGGCTTGGTTGGCACATTATAACATGACACGTGGTTTTTTTGTGCTTATTTTATAATTTACTTATTTCATGAAATAAACTTCTATATATTATTTTCACTCCATTGGTTTTATTATTGACACCCTTTATGACAATATTTGTATGCATGTGAAATTCTTAGATCAGGGATCAAGTGAACGGAATATGCCCTATGAATGGGTGATGAGGAGAAGGGTTCTTGGATTCAAGGATGAATCAAACCACACTCCAAACTATTATTGCTGAATTTCATAATCCTTCCTTATAATCATGATTTTTTTTGGTTTTTCATGTCACATTGGGATCTAGTTATTTTATTTTTATGATTTCCATGTGATGATAAATCAATTTCTATTTATTTAGATTCTTCATGTTACAATGGTTGTTATAGTATACTTATTTGTTATATTTTTTATGTATGTCTATGACATTATATCGATGGTATACTATCGATGTAGATGGAATATGGACCCTCACTTCAAGCTGGAAGCCTCTTGTATATAGGATTCACACAAGAGGAATTTTTTCTCTCTATATCAAACCCAGTTGTTCTATCCATTGTGTTACAATATTCATGTTTAAAAAAAATCTATAATATGAATATTGTGCAATATTTAAGTTAAAATTTTATGATGATTATATATGAATCCTTTCATTATATGTTAGGTATGATCAATAATTTATTTGCTCCTCTACCTTGACCATATTTTGTAATTGAATTTATGATTTTGAATTTTTTTAGAATATAGTTCCTACAATTAGGTTCTATAATTATGATGGATTTAATTACCTCTTGAGTAAACTTTACCTGGGTAGAGGGACTTTGGGATAGACTACCTACCTCTTGGCTTATGCCTTATCAAGGCTCGTGAATGGGGTTGAATATCTATCACCCGGGTCTAAATCATTTGGAGTTTTTTATTATCAGATAACATTAAATATTTACATGAAGTATCTATGATCCTTATGAATATAATTAATTTTGATATGTATGAATATACTTAACTTCTAATTGTGGATGAGTAATAAACTTATGGGTTGTCTAAATAGTTACACATTAATATTGTTTGAACAAATTGATTTTGTGGAGTGAATAGGATTCGATAATAAAACTACTAGGAGAATTCATATATAAAGGTAATAACATTAAATAATATAGTGAGATTAAAACCAGTAAATACTAAGTGTGAGGTTCCTTCCAACGAGTCATTTTTTATGAACATGAGCATCCAAATAGGTAGTTTATATCAAATTTGAGCTCCCATGGTTTATATTATCTAAACAAATAAATGATATGTGACATGAGGGTCACACCAAAAATGGGATCCCCTATATTCTCCTCTGTTATCCAATTTTTGGTAGTTTCATTTGGTTGCATGAGTGGGGAGACCGTAATAGAATTAGGATACCGATGGAAAAGTGTTGAGTTTATCTATATAATTGGTTGGATGAAGACTTGTTGTCTTGACTATCCAAGAGACTTATATGATATTAATGGGATAATTCCCTCACTAAATATCTATGTGATGGGAGAAATTCTAAGGAAAATAAAATCCAAGTGAAATATAGATCTTTTCCCACTAATCGATGTAATAGATTTTAGAAGGTGTCATAAATATAATGGGAATAAATATAATATAATTCCTTATTGTACGGTTATAAAACATGATACTCATATGATAAAATCTTTTATTCTAGATAATACCATCATCAACAACAACATAATCTTTTTGGTCAAACCATGATAAGAAGAATCTTATTATATGGAATATACTAGTAACTTAAGAAAAATTCTTAGGTAATATTAGTTATTTATGATAGGTTATTATGGAAAATTTTGTGTTTTATAATTGTTACTTTATCAATAATAAACTATTGAAATTATTCAACAATTGTTTTAGGTTGGTTAGGGAATCATAGAGTGATTCATATAAGGTTTCTTAATAATAAAATCGAAAAATGACTCAAGGGATCTTATACTCCACTCATGTACTCAATATTATTGGACAAATCAATAATATAAGGAATTATGGTATCATATAAAAAAATTAATTTGGCATGTAAAATGATATTCAATATGGTTGAATAAGTTGATAACTTAGTGAGACAAATGATTTCCTTAAAAAAATTAATATAGAAATAAAATCTATTATTCTAACATATTTATAATATCGATTATATTTTTTACAAAGTGTCAGAAATATAAAATAAAATATAAAAGATGAATATATTATTGATGTATTCTATAAATTAACGTAGAAAAGGAGTTGCTTTGTTGATAACTTGGATACTTCAATATTTGATAAAATTTTCAAAATATTATATATTTTTATCACATTTACATCTTGAGAAGAGAAAGTAAAAAATTTATTTTTAAATGAAATGAGATGGGTGTTTTTAATGAACAAAATTTATTCCTTTTTAAATTCTATAACATTATTTAATTGGAGAATAAAATGGATTGTTCTAGTTATAAAATGTATCATATCATCATCCATGGAAATATTTCATCAATATGACTAAATTTAATGAAAATTTAACTGATATTCTAAAAGTGTTGGGAATATCTATGTAAGAGGCATATGATTGATTGTTTCTAAATTAATGTATAGATAGTACAAGTAGGTAAAAGATCAAACAAATAGATTTAAAGTATTTTTAAAATTTTACCAATGTTTCCTTATGAAACCAATCATAGACATCAAAAACTATTATTGTTAAAAGAAGAGTAATAATTTAAAATTATTGTATTATCTAAAATATACATAAGGTAGTTTCTAGAATTCCATTGAATTTCAATGTCCAATATGGATGTTAGAGAAATTAATTCATCAAATTTTAAAGGTATATGATACATAGTTTATATTTTCAATGTGTTGTAAATATATGATATTTGATAAGAAATGGAATGATTTATTGAGCTCATAGTTTATATTTATTAGATAAACTAAATAGTTATTAAATCAAGTATTTGAGTGTGAAATATTTTATTATGCTCAAATGAATCTAAGTAAAAAATATGTATCATTATCTCATTTATCTTATGTTATAAGATAATATATTCAATAAAAACTATTAATTATGGAAATCATGAGATGATTATTTTTAAACACATTTTTTATTATTCATCATGATTATAACATGTTCAGAGAAACAATATGGATAAAAGTGTTTATCCAAGATAAAAAAATTTATCCATGTGTTTTATAAATTATAAGGGAATTTTATCCCACCACCCATCTGTAGTATATTTTAATAAATGTTTATTATGAAATAAAAACTAATCTAAGAAGATATAATATCACATATGGAAATAATATTTAAGTGGATAAAGTTTCCTACTAAAATTTTAACTAAATGTTACAACATGACATAAAAGGGTTTGTTTATAATTAAAAATTATTCTAAAAGGAATATAATGTATAAGAGGTTAGTGGGAGTATTATTACCACTTAAATAATTTCAAAGTTAAAAAATAAAAGATTACAATAATATCAAGTTAAAGTGAATTCCAATTAATATCCTAAAATTCATAGGATATGTGATTGTAAAGAAAAATGTAAAATGTTATATTCAATTTCCATTTATAACATGAATATCACTATATTATAATGGATTAAACTAGTTAAGGATTAATTTTTTAACTCATTATTTAAAATTGTATAGGGTATTTGAAAATAAATAAAATTTTAATGTTTTATTTTTAGTAATAAAGAAAAGTGAAATACACTATTTTCTGAATGATTCTGAAATTAAAAATGAAAACTGTTTGTGACATTATCCTAAAATAATAATGGGTGATGGTAAAAAAATAATTTAAATAATTAAATTAATCTAAGTAATAAATTTAAATGGAATATGGTCCCAAGAATGAGGATGATGAACTTATAAAGATTTTATGCTGATAAAAAATTTGACATTTTAACATTTGAGGTTCTGATGTTAAGAAGTTTCAATATGTTAAATAGTTGAACAGTTTTGAATATGATTTTTGAACCTGGTCATTAGTCAAAATATATTACTTCATATATATTTCTCAACAAAAGAATTTATTAAGGTATTTCTATTAGATATTCACCTAGAGATGTGACAAGAATTATGTATGATGTAATGTGTTTCGAAAACATTAAAATTGAAACAAACATAAGAAAGAAAAGGTAGTTTTTAAAATATGATATGAAAAACGGGTACTTGTATTGGGTTTTTTAAGTATTATTAAAAGGGTTTTCAAATATAAAATATATCATATTAAAAATTAAATATCTATTTTACTATTATTTTAGGTTGGTTTCATAAATTTTTACATATATATTCATTTCAAGAAGTGTAATGATAATTAACCTCCCAATGTATGACTGTGTGTTTGACCTTAAATGATATTCTTCGTGAAGTATTGTAGGTTATGATCAGATTCCAAGGTTAGTATGATTTTAATTCTCATATAAGGATACATAATATTCTTATTAGGAACAAAACAAGGAATAATATTCTTTATGTGTGATGGATGGCTTACTAAGTATATCACGTGGAGTGGCATACTGTAATGACCGATAATTCTAGACCTTATAAAAACTGATATTATATATGATAACTTCAATTGAACACTATACCCAATATAAACGAACCATACCATATTATAGTAAAATTATTAATAAATCTATAATAAACACTAATATAGTAAACCATTAAAAATTCTTACCTTTGGAAGAGAAAGAATTAACATGTGTTAATTTTGAAAATTGTTATTTTCAATAAAATATGTTTTCATTATATTATTTATTTTATTTTAAAAGAAAATTTTGAAAATTCTAGAATTTAATTTTTACAAAATTAAATCCATTTTTTTATTCCTCAAAAGAAAACTAAATTAGTATGATATTGTTAGTTTTTTTTATAGAATGATTTTTAGTCAAAATTTATTGTTTTTGGGAAAATTTTAATTTTTCTGATATTATCATTATATAATTCTGTTATTGGAGTTTAAAAAACCTTTAATGTTTTATATTATGTATTTAAGAAGAAATTTTATAATTTAAAAATATTCTTTAAGCTTATAAATCTCATGTCAATTTTTTTTAGAAGTAATGTAAAATTTTACTTTAATAAAAATTGTTCCCAATCTTTCATTGAAACAAGTATATTATAGGCAATATTCAGTTACAGACATACATGAAAGCCTCGTAAATTTTTATTTTTTTATAATATTTTTTTATTTTTTATTTATAATTTTAATAACCATGACATACACTTAAATTTTAATCCTAAATGAACACTTTTTCTAAAAATAGTTTTTATGTGTTGTGTGCACTAATCTTAAAATTAAATTTTCAAACCCCTTGAAAATTTATTTGGTAAAATGATTTTAAAATATGAAACTAAAAGGGTAAAATTTGGTTAAATTACACATTTTAATTTTCAGTCATTAAAATTCATTAATAAGATTAAAAATTACTTACACTAATTGAAATACAAAATTGAAAAATGACATTTAATATGGGAAAAATAATTTAAAGAGTTAGAAAATTCTAAAATGGGTGTTTTACATGATTTATTACCCACAGACTCTTTCAACGAAACTTTTTTTTCATTTTTTCATTGATCTTTTAATATTAACTTTATATTATTTAAATTGTACGAGTTGAATTCAAAACTACCCTTCTTTTCCCTCATAAAAAGCTTACACTTCTACAACATCAATATGCACATTATCTTCAAATTTATACATTAAAATCTAAAACAATTATCATTCTAAACCCTATCACAAGTCAAACATCTTATGGTCACTATAAAATAGCGTAATTACCTCATTTTGATGGGTATTTCCTAGTAAAAATTCATTTCCAAAGTGTGAGTATCCAGTTCCTCTTAGTGTTTCCTTCAAAAAAATTACTATCCTTACCTTTTATAAATTTTTTAATATAATTAAATATATCTTAATATTGTAATTAAATTTTATTTTATTAAATTTAAAATAAATATTCAAACATTTCATTCCACTAAAAAATATAGATAGCATCGATTATGAAAATGTGCAAATTACCACCACCACGAAGTGACATTGTTCATTTTTTCATCACTATCTATCAATGATTGAATAAATGATAGATTAAATGAATAAATATGAATAATATGTCATACATAAAATAATTGAATTATGATTATTTATATATCATCATTATTTCCATTCATTAATAAATGGGATCTTTAATCATGCATACGATGAACAACTGCTCCCACAAATGAAGAATTTGGTTTGGCCTCACCACCCATCTTGGATGGTTATAAGGAAGGATTTTTTAAGGATATATGATAATTATTAAATTTTTTAGCTTCTTAATATATAAAAATATCATTATCTAAATACATTACCTTTCTCATGAAAACTTTATAAAATACTATGGTTTGGGATGGTTTTAAAAACTATGTGAAAAATGTTATAATATTTACATATTGAATGATTAATGTATATTATATAAAGATAATAACATGTAATAATAGTTAATTTATTTTTTATTTTTTACTTTTTAATTTTGTTTCTAATATTATAAATATTTATTAATATTTAACATTTTGATTGTTAACCATGTCGATATAATATTATCATATTTTTTATTTTAACAAACCTGTATTCATTTCGTTCACTTAATGAAAATAATAATTAGTTAACAAATGTAAAAAAAATAATTATTCTATTTATAATAATAATATAATTATTAAATAGAAACTACTTATTAATAATTGTCCCTTTTAAAATGATATTTAATTGAGACAAACAAACATACATTCTAACATTTTTTAGGGATAATAATTATGAATAAGTAATATATTTCTAATTCATGATTATAAATAATGTTTAGAAAGGGTAATATATCTAATTATGGTCATAAATTAAGTACTTAAGTGTAAAAACCAGGTTCTTTCCTGGAGGTATGAACCCTTCCTTTTCAATTTGTATTTAATGAGATGGTGTTAAAAGAAACTTACATTCCTTGTATTTTCAAGTACACGTCACATCAGTTGTGTTATGCACTATATGATCCCAGTACAGGGCCATGTAATGGTCTTTCTAGGAATTGTATGGACACGGATTGTATTTTCAAGTACATTTCGTGTACTTTTTTTGTCTAAAACGAGCAGTAGCCTCATGTTTCTTCAAACAGACTGAACCCTCATTCGAGTTCACGAAAAACAGTGTTGGGGGCCATTTTTCTTCTCATTTTTCCATCCAATATCTAATTCAAACGTCACTAGATGTGTTAAAACCCAATCAGTAAGATCTAAATTATTATTGATCTATTCTTTCTGATTTTTCTTCTCAACCTAGTTATCAATGGTTGATCGTTCATTCTTGTTTTTTATATCCACTATATTCTTCTCCAAATTGATGGCTGACACTGGATGAGGAGAGTCACATGAGGACGAGGTAGGTGTCATTGTACCATATGAAAATTTTCATGATGTTTATATATAATGGAGTGTCTCATGACCATTTTATGGGTGTCTATTGATATATAATTTACCTTTATTGTTTCCTATTCTTGTTTAGGTAATCGAATATGTGTTTTAAAGTATGAATTAGGTTGTTTAACTTAATTAAGGGACACTACATGGGTGTGTTTCCCTTGGAATGGCCGTTTATGGCTGTTTAGATGAGAGTTCTTATAAATCATGCCTTTTTTCCCTTATTTTGTTGACAAGTATGAATTACATTTATAATGGAATTGATGTTTTGAAAAAATGTTATTAAATTGATCAAGGGTTTGGGATTAGTGATTACCCCTTTGCACCATGTTATTCTTGTGCATGTTTAAGCATGTTTGGAATCCTTTTCTCTAACAGTGAACCTACCCATGTGAGTTAGTATATTTTAAGGCCATGTAATAGTCTATATTACATAATATTCATGTTATTTAAATTGTTCCCATGTGAGTGGTTTAGGATGTTCAACCATGAGATACTTTAATTTCCATGTTTTTCGTTATATATGAATTCTTCCCACATGAGTTATTGATGTTAAAACACGTGATAGTCTAATTTGCATGTGTTTCTTGATATATGATATGTTCCCACATGAGTTAATAAGTTAAATCCTTGTACTAGATTAATTTACAAGTGGCTTCTTGAATAAAATGATAAAAAAAAGGTAATTAGCAATGGGTGATCCATAGTCTATGTTAAAAGACAATGTCAGGCTCATGTGTCTAATTGCACCTTATATACCTTTGGTGAACCATTGTCTCAGTTAAAAGTCAATGGACATTATTAAGAGGTTAATTATGTATAGTCTATGATCGATCTGTGGATATAGTGGTCGGATTCAGTGATTCTTATTTAAAATGTCGAGCAAACCTTGGATCTATTGAGGGATACCCAGATCGGGCTCTATTGGGAGATTATTAATTGACTATTATGTCATGAGTTCTTAATTACCTTCATAAGGGGGGTCATCAGGCCTAGGTTGAACCTCAAGACATTTATATAATCCAATGTAATTGAATAATGAAATGGATGAATTATTATTATTCTTTCAAGCCAAAGAACAACCTTGGATTTGGTCTGCACTTATACTTGTATACATTTTATTATGATACATCTATTATTCTTTTGTTTGAGTACCCATAATTTACATCATTCACTATTGTACACTTCCTATTATATATATCCATTGTTACATTGGAATAGACAATGGTTGGTTTCTTATAGGTATTTAGTCTCACACCCTGTTTTGGTCATGATTTTGGTCCCAAATAGATTATATGATTACCGGTGTTGATCGGAAAAATCATCCTGCTACAGGTACTAGACATTTTTCGTAGGATTATGAGAGAATGGGACTAAGCCAATTCTTAAAATGATTCCAAGTCTCTTATTGTTTCTTTGTGATTTTTAGACATATATTTTGTATTGTTGTAGTGTACTTTTTTTGGATGCTTTCTGAGATCATATAACATGTTTTATCATCTTGTGTATGTAACGGTGCTTGGTTATTTATTTTATCAAACTTCTGTTATATATTTTAGTTGCATGTTGTTTATTTCTTCTATTTTTGTATTTTTATTTTTTCCATTTTGTTACACTCTAATAATGAGGGAATATTTTCTCCACTATCACCCCATAGTCCCTCGCTACTAGTCGGAAGCCTCTAGTATTTGGGGAAATTCCCTTGTGGCCATGTGGCCAACTAGGTCCAGGGCACCATTTGAAAGGCATCCCAAATATGGGATGTTACAAAGTGGTATTATATGATTTATTTCCAGGTTTTCCATATTATTTGGTGATCATATACCGTAAATGGAATTTGGTAATTAGTAGTGCCTATGAGTAGATACCCCATGTATATTGAAAATCCAAATTACCTCAAATTGAATTGTGTTTTTTGGATTTTAAGCTATTAAAATTAATTAAATTTCACTGTTTGGTGACACACTTTTATTATGATGTTGTTGATAGTATCATTATGGGTTCTATTATGATTCAACCTGATGAGACTAGGGTATTACTTCTCATGTATCATATAGTCACTTGTTAGAAACCACATGACATGAATTATTTCCATTCCATTTAGACAGAATTACTAATTTCATGTTGTTGTGATAGATTTCATACTATATATATATGTTGTTGTCATAGGTACCATGATAAATATGCCTGATGTTGTGATGGGTGTATTGGTACATGTTATGGTTGAATTGGATTAATGCAAAACATTGGTCCCTGAGGAGTATGGGCCCTCTTGTATTGGAATTTGGTGGATCATGTTTCGTCCATGGGAAATAGATTGTGTTTTTTTGTGATATAAGTGGATGAAAAGCATTGATTCATAGGTATTATAGCCCCCTACAAATCAAAATTTCGCACATTGTTGCATTACATTTCAAAAACAGGGGTTCTGGGGAAGATTCAAAAAATTGCTATCAGGAAACCCAGAAAACATGGTGTGTGATGCTATGAACACATGCCATAAGTTCTTCTATTCAGGAAGAAACGAACTTTTTATGTACACACCGTGTACTCTGAGTACACTCTTTGTGGTTTTTGATAGTGTGTTCTATCGTGTGAGGGATAAAATAGGTTATTGGTTTTTGGTTAGTGCATGTCGTGTACGGTATATAAACACCATGTAGTTTTACTTAGGTAGACCTTGTGTGACTGTGTCAATGTAGAAGTATATGGCCATGAGGGATAACTTTTGTACACGTCGTGTGTTGGCATGACATGTCGTGTTCCTGGGATGTTTACATGCCAAGGAAGGTGGGGGGTACACCCCCTTGTGAGATTTTAAGGGGACACCCCATGTTTAGGTTCTACACATCCATGTACCTGGGATGTTTACACGCCAAGACAGCCAGGGGGTACATGCCCATGTGAGATTTTAAAGGAACATGTTGTGTGCGATTTTTACACGCTAGGTACCCAACTTTTCAAAACCTTTTAGGTTTTTCTTCTCTTATTTTATCACCTTTTTCATTTTTGGACACGTGAGTAAACCATTATGATTAGTATTCTATGTAGATTGTGATAGTGAATCCCATGGAGCATTATGAGGACTCCTAATGGTGTTTTGGTTCTTTTATCTAAATGGAGAGGTTCTTCCCCTAGTTATCATTTCCTCTTGTTACCTAAGAGGGAAACATAGCATGAATGATATTTTTGGTGTTCAGAAAAACCTATTTTAGACCTTTGATCTTAAATGAGTTGTGATCTATCTCTTGTGACTTATTTTTTTGAGGAAATCTCTTTTGTGAGATGTGTCTTTCTGGAATATGCAGTCGTGATACTAGTTGTTAACAAGGATCCCATGTAGGATTACTCTGCTTATGTTTCCACCAAGATAATCCCATGTAAGATGACTCTATATTCTATCTTTTTATCAAAGATCCCTTGAGGGATGCCTTTTCTATCATGCTATTCTAGGGATTCCCTTATAGGATCTCTCTTATGTGTACCATTTTTTAGGATCCCTGTTATAGGATGCCTCTGTTGTTTATCATTTAAGGATCCAGTGTTGGATTCATCCCTTTCCTTTTTAGCTAAGGATACCATGTAGTATTCTTTTTCTTGTGTTACCTAGAGGATCCTGAGTGGGGTGCCCCTCAACATTATGATGTTTATACTTTGTAAGGGGCTATCATGTGCTTGAGCTTTCAAACATTGGTACTTCCCAGGTGTAATTGTCCCTAGTAGGACACTGGAGTCTTTAAATATGTCACCCTTGTTTGGATTTGTGATCATTATATATTAACCCTTGATATGGTAATGAGAATTTGTGAATGCTCGGTTCAGTAGGTTAGAAATTCCATAAACATGGTCAGCTTCTTAGGAGGTCATGTGAACCTCTCTTTTTTTAAGTGAAGGGTGACTTGGTACATCGTCATCCATGTTAATGGTTGTGTTGATGATTTTATTTTGAGACAGTTCTTATGTGAGTAATCTTGTACTAGGATGTGTAAGGTGGATAGTCTATGAATTGATCTCATAATGGGCCATTTTCTCTTGTAAAATCAGGGTAGATTATGTTGACATTCACAATACCCGTTGAGTTTTAAAAGTTAAAAAATCCATCAATTTCAGTTAAATCATTGATAATTGATATACTGTGTTTTTTCTCAATCATCTCTGGAGTAGAGTGAATTGAATGTTTTGGAACCATGTGTTTTCCACTTCTTGGGAGGACTTTCTGGGACTTGGGTGTTTTGACGCGCTAGTCGGTTTAATTTTGGCTTTTAAACCAATTGATTCTATGTGGTGATCGTGGTTTGTGGAATGACACTCATGAATTTAAGTTGGATCTAAACTCAGACATTTGAGAGCACTTGTTCCTTCTTATTGATGTTTAATAAAGTCTTAGGTAGGAATCATCACATCAGTAATGTTTAAATATATTCTTCTAGGAAGAAAGATCACAATCAAGGACCATTCAGAAATGGTTGTTCTACTTGATTTCCTGAAGGATTTTGAGTCTGGTTTCATGTTGATTATTTATTGATAGCATGACAGTTTTTGTGGTTGACTTTATGTGCAACCCTTATAAGGAACCGATGATCATGGGTGATGTTAGTGGTCAATCGTAAGTTATCATAGAAATTCCTTATGATAAAGGCATTGTGGTCTGTTGAATGACATTGTGTTGGCAAGAGAAGATGAGTTTCTTTCAGGAAGTCGTACAGTAGTGGTTTGACTATCCTTTTTCTAGTAATCCTTGATATCCACTTATTTTTCTCTTCCTTAATAGAAGATAATGTCCCCTATCTTTATGTCATCTTGGATGCAGTTAGAGAGGGTTAGTTATGCATCACGCTTCAGTTGAAAGCCTTTGGGATATTTTGTGATCTCTTTCTATGTTGTGTACTGGATGCGTAGTTTTAAATTAGGATTAGTTAATCCTGAGTGATACTTGGGTTCCTGTGTAGGAATTCCTTAGACGTACTCACAAATTCCGGTCATTTTCTTCGATGTGACCACCAAGAAGATGCCAGTCTAGGTTCAGTCAGTGTTCTTATGTGCACCTTTGGAATATTACCAAAGTCTCACTTGTAACGGGGAGTATGGACCACCTTGGTGAGTTCCTCAGACTCAAATTTTTTGAATTTGAGGTTATCTTGGACATATAGTTGGTCTCAGATGTGATGCTTTGAAAAGAGGTAATGGTTCGAGTGGGATGGATCTAGAATTACACTTTTACTTATTTTGTGGAATAAACATTTAATTGATAAAAGGATGGATTGAAAAAGAAGCGCCATCAAGAGATAGGTATGAGATTCGATGAATGGGGTCATTCTGGGTGTTTGGTGACTTGGGAGTGGGTATTTTGTTCTATTTCAATACGTCAGCCTTCTAAGCCTAGTGTTTCTATGATAATTCATCCGGTGATGGTTTGACTCATTATCCTTCTCGTCCTTTGTGTTTGGTTACAATGGAACAGTGTAAACACTCCACCAATTTAAGGTGGTTGTGATGGGAAAGTCAACAATTCCTTTTGATGGAAGATTTTGTGACCAGTTCTGTTAAGGTTCGATCATTATTTTCTATGAGGCTGCAGTTATGACCTTTGATGTTTTTTTGTTCACCCAGTTAAAGGAGAAAAACAATGGTTGCATCACTAGAATAATCAAGGGCGTGCAATGTGGGGTTTTCTAACGATGGAGGTGTCATGATAATGATTATGTTTATGTTGTTATTAATAGACTCACGATGTTTACACTCTTCCTACCAATCAATGAAACTTTTAATGTTGATGAGCTTTAAAGATTGTACATCTCTTAGGTAGTATGACTGCATGGGGTCCCATAATCTATCATTTTAGATAGGGCTTCCCATTTTACTTCTCGTTTCTGGAAAAGGCTACAAAGGGTGCTTGGTACACCGGTGCTTCTAAGCACAGCTAAACACCACCTGATGTATAGCCAGTCAGAGTGCACGATTCATGTACTGAAGGCAATGCTTCATGAATGTGTCTTGAATTTCAAGTGTTAATGAGAGAGACATATTCCCTTGGTTTATTTTTCCAATAAAAATAGATTTTAGAATACTTTTCATATTGATCCATATAAGGCTTGTACGGTAGTCCTTTCCAATCACCCATGTATTGGCTGGAGGTAGGAGAGGTTGCTATGTTGGGACCACGTCATGTCCAAGAGAACACTGAATAGGTTCAGGTGACTTGGAAGCAGGTGGCTACTACAGTCTCTTGTCAGAAATCTTTATTGATCACCATAGATGACCTCTAGAGTTCGAGGTCAGGGATTGTGTTTTTCAACATGTTTCCCCAAGGTTAGGAAATAATAGGATCTGGAGACAGGGTCAGATTTCACCGAGATACGTTGGTTCGTTCTATATTTTAGAAAGAGTTGAGTTGGTTACCTTTTGGATGCAGTTACCTAAGAAGCACAAGCCTATGAACCATGTCTTCCACGTTTCTGAGTTGTGACATTAACGTTCAGACCCATCTCTTACATTTCAACCTGAGGATGTTTAGTTCCATGTAGACGCATCCTTTGAGGATCATCCATTCGTATTTCGGATTTTACCACAAAGGATCTTAATGGACAGTATGTTCCATTAGTATGGGTGCTACGGTAGCACAACCAAATTTAGGATTACACCTCAGAGAGGGAGGCCAATGTATGATTGTAGTGGCCGGAATTTTTCTCTATTTTTTTCTTCACAACCCTTAGAAGGGAAAGTCGGGGAGGAATTAATTTAAGGGGGAAGTATATAAGAATTCTATTCTTCCCTTGAGGTTCAGATCCTTCCTTTTCAATTTTTACTTATGTGATAGAGGAAAAATAAACTTACACGCCATTTATTTTCAAGTACACACAGTGTCTGTTGGGTTAGATGACATTTGATCCCAATACACGACTATGTAATGTTATTTCCATGACTTGTACGTACATGTTGGTTATTTTCATGTACACTTTGTATACTTTCCTTTTTTTAGATAAAATGGGATATACCCTTGTGATTCTTTATACAGTCTGAAAACTCATTTGGGATTGAAAAAAGTAGTGTCAATGGCTATTTTTCATCCCATTTACTTGTCCAAACATTGATTCAAACGTTATAAGATGCGTTCAAACCCAATTGATAAGCACTCGATTCATCATGATCTGTTCTTCATGAGTTATCCTCTCAACCTATTTATCATTGGTTGAGAATTTATTCTTATTTTATAGAACTACTTCATTCTGGGATAAATTAAAGGTAAACTCTGGACGAGGAGAGTCACAGGAGGACGAGGCAAGTGTTCTTATTCCTTTTTCAAATTATCATTACATTTATATATATTGGAGTGCCTCACACCCATTTATTGGGTGTCGTTTGATTTATAATATACCATTATGTTTTCCTATTGGTGTTTAGGTAATCGAATAAGTGTTTTATTGTATGAATTAGGTTGTTTACCTGTATTAAGGGCCACACCATGGGTACATTTCCTTTAGAATGACATTTTATGGCCATTTAGTCGTGGTTTCCTATGAGGTATGCCTTGTTTCCATTATTGGGTTGTCATGCATGAATTAAATTTATGGTGTAATTTTAATTTTGATAAATTGTTATTAAATTGATCAAGGGTTTGGGATTAGTGATTTCCCCTTTTCACCATGTTATTCTTATGCCTATGTATGCATGTTTGGAATGTTTTTCTCCAACTGTGAACCTTCCCACACGAGTTACGATATGTTAAGGCCTTATAATGGTTTAGATTACATAATAGGCTTATTATGTAAACTATTCCCATGTGATTTATTTATGATTATAAACCATGTGATATTTTAATTCCCATGTGTTGTTTTGAATATGAATTGTGCTAACGAGATTTATTAATGTTAAACCATGTGATAGTTTAATTCACAAGTGTTTCTTGTCATATGATACGTGACCACGTGATTTAATATGTTAATGCCATGTAATAGTTTAATTTAGATGTCGATGCTTGAATTAAATTATTAAAATATGTAATTAGAAATTTTCGGGCCATAGTCTTAGTAAAAAAGACAATTATAGGCTCATGTGACTAATTTCACCTTATATAACTTGGGTGCACCATTATCTCGATTAAAATACAATGAAAGGGATCAATAGGTTAATTGTGTAAAGGATGTGGGAGAGACAAGGATAGGGTGATCAGTATTAGTGAGTCATATTTGAAATTTCGAGTGAACCTATGAGACATTCAGGGAGACCCAGGTCGGGCACTATTGGAAAATGATTATATGAATATTATGTCATGAGTAGACGGTAAACTTTATTCGGGGGGTCATTAAGACTAACCCAGACATCGATACTTTTATATAATCCAAATGACTTGAATAATTAAATGGATGACTTATGATGCATCTACCAAGCCAAAGAACATGTTTGGATTCAGTCTACACTTATACTTGTTTATATTTGTCTTCTGAGAAAACTGTTATGCTTGGTTTTGAGTACCCTTAGTTTACTGCTTTCACTATTTTAAATAGCCTATTATATATATCCACTAATAGAATGACACAGACCATGGGTTGTTTCCTACTGGTATTTAGTCTCACACCCTGTTTGGGTCATGCTTTTGGGCCCAAACAGATTATATCATTATAGGTGTTGATCAGGGAAAAAACCCTTCTACAGGTAGTTGATGTTCTCTTTCGGAGTAGGAGATCCTGGGACCAAGATGAGGCTTGTGATTATTCTAAGTATCTCTTTTTCGTTATGCTTTTGAGACATATACTTTTTATTAATATAGTTTACTTATTTTGGATGCATTCGTAGAACATATAACTTGCATAATCATCTTTTTTATTGAACGATTCCTGGTAATTTATCTTATCATTCTTTCAGTGTTTATTTTAGATATTTTCTATTTTTCCTTTGTCTACTATATTGTTATTTATTCTGATGTGTTGCACTCTGCCAATTAGGGTATAGTTTTCCAACTATCACACCTTATTCCCTCGCTTCTAGTCAACAGATTCTTGCATTTAGGAAAATGTGCTTGACGTCATGTAGCCCAGTAGGTACGGGGAACATGTTGAATGGAATATGAATCAGGTATGTTACATTAAGTTAGTTATTTTTCTTGTACAGGTGGTGAAAGAAAGTCTGAATTAGAAAAAACTCAATATAATTTTTTTTCATCTCAATTTCCCACTTTAAGACATGTTTTGGATTATGCCCCTAATTTACATTAGGTGGTGTATATATTTCCAAATTCAGATTTTATATCATTAAATAGCCTATAATAGTGGTAATTAAAATTTTAGATCTCTATGCATCTTTTAAAAGGATTGATTTAAATTAAATTCTATTTTTTGATAAATCAATTACCTCTCATTGAGTTATACTCATATTTATTAGTCCTAATTATTAAAAGTTGGTTCTAATCATCACTCTGATTACATTATGATAAAATATCTATTTTTTGTTCATATATTTTCTTTATATACTTGTCTTTTTCTAAGATTAATTCATTTATAAAGTATGAGTTTGCAAAGAATAATTCCTATATTTTCTAATAGGCCTTTTTTTGAATGTCAATATCTCTATTATCTTATTTTAAAATGGGTGTTTTACTACCTCCTATGTTTTGGGTTTCCAATAATGGAATTTTTTAATATTCATAATTTTTTCTATAATTTCAAATTCAATTGTTTATTTTCCACTCTATGTTTATTTTTGATAAATTTATTACTTTTCAAAGCTCCATTATTAAATAATCTTTTTTTAAACAATGTAATTGAATGTGTTTTCACTTAACATTTTTGAAACCTATATATATTTTTCAAGGAATTATATATCCTTTTAGAATCAATTATTTTTCAAAATTATTCTTGTTACCATATAAAGAAAAATGAATGAAACCTTCACTTCAAATTTTATATCAATGTTTAAAATGTTTTGGGAAAACATTTTTATTTTCGAATCTATTTTTCATCCAAGGTTTATATCTCATGAAGTGATTATTTTATCTCCATATATTTTTATAATGATTCGATTCCATTTTTAAAACTATGGTTTTGGTATATTATGACTTCATAAGCTGTTATTATTCAATTTTTATGCAAGGTTTAATAAACCCGTTAATTTTCCTAGGGTCTTTTATGATATGATAATTTTTTGGTTCCATTTCTCAAACATATAAACATATTATTGAAAGATGGGATCTTATATCACCCTATATTGAATTGGTTAATGTTTCATATTATATAATATGATGTAATGTTTCATGAATGATATGTGGGATGCTTTTTTCATGGGATTATTGTGTGACTGAGATGTAGGAAGGATTGTTCAAAAGTTTTGTTTTGAAAATGAGATATGGTATTTTTGTTCACAGGTTTGTTGCATGAATGAGATGTATGAATCATTGTTCAAAAGTTTTTGTGTTAGCATGATGCATAAATATTTTTTAAAAATATTTTATATAGTTATGGTCATGAAAAATTTCCTTGTTTTTTATCAATTTATGAAAAAAATTCAAGATACATTTAATTTCCATGAAATTCCATGATTTGTTGGATATGATTTATTTTTAAAGTATTCTAATATTTTATTAAATTCTCCCATTTTCTATAATTATTGAGTTGTATTTCATGATAGTTAATATATTTTAAAATTCATTAGAGATCATTACATGATATCATATTTCACTGTAATATTTTATGATTATCATATATAGTCTTACTGTCTTTTATTAAAATATTTATGTATTTTTCATGTTATACTTCATGTTTATGATATAATACTTTATGATATACTTTCCCCTGTTAATAATTTCATATCACCCCTTTATTATATTTTCATTCAATAGCTTATGAAGATAAAAAAGAATGTAATATATTGAAGAATTTATTATATGAATAATTTTTGGAGATGTTGATGACTTATTATAGATTAAGGTCCTTCGGTAATAGTTAAAATAAAGTTTCCATTGACTAAAATAAAATGGATTTTATTACATAATTTTTTCTCATAATAAAAAAAATCAAAACTTGAATGCTCTTGGAAATATATTATAACGAAATATTTACATTAAGTCATGTAATTATTGAATGGTGAGCTCTATATTTTTATAATTAGTATAAGATAAATGGTTAGATAACTTTAGAGAGTAGGATTGTATTGGTTCAAGATTAATTGGGTGTTAGAAATGTCATCAAAGGATGGTAAGTTAATGTTGATTATAATTTTAAATTTATAGAGAACCCTTTAGGCCAGTTAGGGTAATATTCGAGGAATTAGGATGAGAGAACACTAGTTATAAACATAGGATTATGAAAAAATCCTAATGTTTTGGTGAAGTAGATATTATATGGTTTCACTAAAAAATACATCCATGTATGGATACAAGAAATTGGATATAGGATTGATCATAGATATACCTATGGGTAAAAACATCAAAGAGGTAATTTTTCGTACTAACTCAATTGTGACCTAGTGCGAAACAAAGTGGCTTAACTACACATCTAGCTAGACACTCCCAATGGAAATTCTTTAGTAAAGTATTTTTATCTTTATAATCAATTGTGAATTATTTATTTCATAATTACATTAATGGATTAGGATATAAAGTATCAGGTAACACAACCTAAAGAAACATAAATATAACCATTAGATTTATAGGATAGACTAAGTATAAAGTAGTTGAAATGAATGTTTCATGGGTTGAAATAAAGGTGTAATTGGATAATGCATCTTATGATTTAGATTCCATATTAATATACTCATATTATTTTGGATATTATTAAAACCATTTCGGTTTTTGTATTATGTTGAAACAAGATCACAAAGATATAGTTGGTAATGGTATGTATCAAAAAATCACTATGTATTTTATATGAATAAGGGAGAATACCTAAATGGTTAATAAATGTATTATATTCTTATTATGATAGAAAATTTAGTTTTCTAATATTACCTAAGGACGTGAAATTTATACCATAATAGAATCTAATTTTTATTATAATAGTTATTATCCTTAGTGAGTGATATTTATTGATAGTATTCTAGTATATTATAAACTTTGTGAGGGTTATGTGAAATATATAAGTATTGTTCTTTATGAGTTTTTCATTAAAACTTGTGGGACATATATTAAATGGAATAAATAACCTTAAAATGTGATTTTATAAAAAGGTTATATTTTTGGGGATTACTATTAAATAACACATACTTGAGGTATGGATTATTTTTAGGTTTAGTATATATTTGATTTTAAATTATTGAAATGTTGACTGATTTGGGAAGAAGTAATTAACATAGTATTTTTAAAATTAGGATTGACAGATGATTCATTTTATTTTTTAGGATAATGGTATATAAGGCTAGAATATGATTTTATAAACTATAAATTAACAACTTTTTTGGATTGAATATATAATCAATTTTCGGAACAAAGTATTATTTTTTCTATAGTTTTATGACATGGATGTATAGTTTATTTTAGGAATGTATTTTTCTTTACAATATATGATTAGGGTGTTTTATTTACTTAGAATATGATTGTATAATGTTGATTGAGAAAAATATAAGTATCCTAATGTATCCTAATATAGTAAAAAATATATATATCATTATATGTTATATATTGATTGATAATGTCCCTATTTGTCTTCATTAGTAATGAATAACTGGAATTGCATGGTCGTGATTTATTTAAGGGGGTAGAATGTGATGACCTGAAATTCAAGGCCTTGTAAAATATGATGTTATATTTTATAACTTATGTTACGCACTACACACAGGGTAAAAGAAAACCAAAATATTAGAAGATAATTGTTGTTAAGTCTATATTAAACACTAATATGTTGGATCATTAATAATTATTACCTTTAGAATATAAATAATTAATATGAGTTAATATTGAAAATGGTTATATTAAATATGATGCATTTCATTTATATTTTTTATTTTTATTTACAGAATAATTATAAAAATATTATAATTCTAACATAATAAAATAAAATTAATTTTTTAATTCCCCGTACAAAATATTTAATGGTTTTATATTTTGAATATTTTTTGAAAAAAAAAATTAGTTTTAGTTAAAAAATACGGTTTTGGGGAAAATTATAATTTCTATGATTTTATAATTATGTAAGAATATCCATGAAGTCTAAAAACATTTTAAGAAATAAAAAATATTTAATAAATTTCATTATTAATTTTCAAATATTCCTTGAAATTATAATACCAATGTTATTCATTTTTAGAACTAATGTCAATTGTTTCTTTAACAAAAAATTTGTTTTGGTCTTTCATTGAATCAATTATTTTCAAGGTGACATTCAGTTTTGTATTTACATGAAAGACTCAAACCATTATTTTATAAATCAATTCTTTCATGGTAATTTATAATCATAATAACTATTTCTTACAAATAAATTATAATATAAAATTACAATTTTTAAACACTATATTTACACATTATGTTCTAACATTAAAATTAACTTTACAAAACTTTGTTAATTTTATTGGATATTTATTTCAAATATTAAATCAGAATTTTACAATTAGATAAAATTTATAATATTAATTTTTGGTCATTAAACTAAATTACTAAGGATAAAAAATAGCTTCTCCATTAAAAGGTAAAAATGAAAAAAAAAGTATTTTGCAAAGGAGGAATGAAAAAACCATATTAAAAAGATGCTTTCAAATTTTTATATGATGTGATGCTCATCCCACACCCACATTCTCCTAAAACAATTTCCATTTTTATCCATTAACCCCAGAATAGTAACTTTACTTTACTAAAAATGTAAGGGTTACTTCCAAAACTACCCTTATCTTAACTTATAAATAGTTAACGCTTCCACCCCCTCAATATTGAAATTCCTATAAAATTACTCCACAAAACTATTCTTAATTTATACTATATTAACACACTTTCATGTAAAAAATAAAATTCTCAACATTAGTAATCATACAACTACCATTTTGAAGGGGAATCCCAATAAAATTTTCAAGTCTCTAATGTGAGTATCCAATACTTCTCAGTGTTTACTTCTTAGTTTTTACTATAAAAAGAAAATATAGAAATATTTTTAAGTTGAAATTATTATCTTTAGTGTAAAAAAATTTCATTATATTATCTCTAAAATATATATTCAATCCTTTTCATCCACTAAGGAAATAAGATAACATTGACTATGCGTATGTGCATATTACCAACTCAACGAAGCGATGTTGTTCATTTCTCATCAACTAATTTATAGGATCATATAAAGGATGGATTTTATGAATAAATATGACGTATATTTCAGAAATAAAATTATGAAATTATATTTTTTATGTACTATCATTTTTTCCATCCATTGTGAAATGGGATCGTTAATCAAATGTATGGAGAATTATTCCTCCACAAATGAAAATTTTAAATTATCCTCACCACTAATATTGCACAGTTCTAAGAGTGTATTTACTATGTATATAAGTATAATTTTTAAATAATTAATAGTATGAATATTTCTAACTATCATTATCTAATGAAATTCTATTACACATGAAATTATTACAAAAAGCTATCGTTTGGGTTGGATTTACCACACACGTGAATGATTTTATAATATTTATGTCATGAATGGTTAAGGATTGTTATATAGTAAAAACATCATGTAATAATAATTAATTTAATATTTATTAATTATTTTGGAATTTTTTAAAAATATTTTTCGTTTTTATTATTATATAACCTTTTGATCGCTAAACATTCCAAAAATAATTTAACTTGTTTTCCATTTTCGCAAACTGTGGTAATTTATTTCACTTAAGGGAAATATTAATTAAGTATTAATTGTAAAAATTGGTTATTATATATTTAATAATTATTGCATGATGATCTTTAACCTACTTAGTAATCTTTGTCTCTATCAAAATGGCATTGGAACAAGACAAACAAACAGACGTTTTATATTCTGTTAGTGAAAATAACTATAACAAAATAATATAATTATAATGAAGGATTATAAATAATGTTGATAAATGGTAATAAATTTTACTAATATCCCATATTTTGTAAATAAGTTATTTATATTCTTTATTCTATATTTTATAGAAAGGTAGAGTTAGTGGAAGCTCAAGGTAAGGGTTTTTCGTCGCAAATTCTTCTCTTGGAGACATGTTTTAGAATACGAACATAGTTTTTTAGGTACTGTATATTCTAAAAAATTGATATGTTATATCATTAAATTAACATTATTAATAGTAATTAATGTTCAATTTAAATCTCTATCCTAATTTTAAATTTTTCATTTAAATTTCCCTCAAGTTGTAATGGTTTTGATAACTCAATTAACATTCATTGAGTTATACTTATCTTTGTTAAACCATATTGATAAAAAAAATCTAATAACCCCCGTGATTATATTACACTATATTTATTCATTAATTTGTAGGTAATTATTTTTTTATCAATTTATTAATCCATGACTATTGATATTGTAAATAATTATTCCTATGTTTTCTAATGTACATTTTTTTCTATATACATATTTCATTTCTCCATTTTAAAAATGGAATTTTTACTACCTATTTTATGATGTAGGTTTTCAAAAAATTGATTTAAAAGTATTAAAATTGTTTCCCATCATTTAAAAGAAACATTTATTTTGTTACACTCTATTTTCTCTTTTGATAGCCTTTCTATCTTTCCAAATATATCTTATTTATGATTAGTTTTAAAATAAAACGTTTTAAAGTGTTTTTACCACACCTTTTTAAAACATTAAAATATTTTTTATGGATACGTTATGTAGTGTTTCTTTTAAAATTAATAACTTTTAAAAAGAATTTTACTCGTATTAAAATGTGTTTCTTAAAATAACATCTCATTAATCATTAATAGAAATGATAAAAAAATTCTAAATAAATTTGCATTTTCACCTCAATTTTTACTCCAATGTTTTTCCCTAATGAAGTAATGCTTTAATATACTTATGTATATTATTATGACATCATTCCTTTTGAAAACAGATATTTTTTATACCTGATGATTTCTTATGTTCATGTTATGCTGTCTTTTTAAAAGGTTTATGAAACTCATTTTTTCATAGGAATTTATTATATATTGAAATATTTTTTCAAGTGGCATACATATGTTCAGATAATTGATGGGTGGGTTCCTATATCACCCTCTAATGCATTGGTTAATGTTTCATATCACATTAGAAGATATAATATTACATTGTTTAAGGTTTCAAATCACCTAAGAACATATAATATTGTAAGAATAAGATTAGGGAATATTAATTCACAATATTTTTGTGAATGAGATATGGGAATATTTTTTCACAAGTTATTATGTGAATGAGATGCCTAAATATTTGTTTATAGGTTTTATGTGTTAATGATATAAAAAAGATTTGTTCAAAAGTAATGTGAATGTGATGTGGAAATATTTTTTCAAATGATTTTATATACTAATGGTTGTGTAACATTTATAATTTGTTTATCATGTTATGAAAAATGATCAATATGTATATAATTTCCATGAAATGTCATGATTTCATGGTTATGCATTTTTTTAAAGTGTTCCACTAATTAATGTCCTGAAAAAATTATATATATGTATATATTCATATTTTTTAATCTAGGTAATAATTTTTTTGCTTATATAGTATTCGTTTTATGATATTATGTTACTGTATCATGTTTTGTGATTATCAATTATGTTTTAATTATATTTTATTTAGATATTTATGTATTTATCTTGTTCTTATGCATTTTTATGACCAAATATTTATGATATATGTATCCCTTAATGAGAGTTTCAGGTCACCCTTTACATTGGATACTATTTCATGAGATATGGAGATAAGAAAAGTAATTAATTTTTAGAATAATTTATCATATGGATAATTTTTTGCTATTGGTGAATAGTCATTATTGATTAACCAATTTCACTCATAGTAAAAAAATGTTCATCAGCTAAAATGGGATGAGTTTTATTATTTAATGATTTTTCTTAATTCTATAAAACTATATACCTAAAATGTCTTGGGAATGTATTATAATGAATTTTTTTCTTTAGATCGTGTAATTACTATATGACTATGTCTGATCTGTCAAACATATAGATGTATTTGGTATAATAGGGGTGTATAGATCATATCTAAGTCCCCATTACCTAAGGTTGGTGAGGTAGACAGATTGATATTATTTTTTGTTTGATACCCTACTTACCGAAGTATAAATATTGAATTAACTAATACAGTGGTGGTTGGTTATTTTGTTGATCATTTTATCCACTGGAGATTAACTAAGATGGGATTTTCCCTCTCGTATTATGATTATGGTACCTAGAACCAAAATTAAGATAAATTTTGGGAGTGTGAGTAAACACCTAAGATGTTTTATATCTATTTAGATAGGATCCATGGGATGTATTTATCGATCAATATGAATGAAATTTGATTTATTCATTGATTAGATATGTATACACTTTATGAATCAATAAAAAATGTGTATATTGTTTGGAATTGAAATCTTTTGTGTCTAATGATCTTCTAATGTCACAGAAAAAGGATAAATATGAAAATACACATTTTATTATGATTCAAACTTGTGGTATAGAGATATGTTTTTTTGATGAATATCATTCCCAATCGCATCATATCATGAGTAGAATTGGTGATATCAAAAAGTCCATTATTTTCTTACATATATGGATAAAGAGATTCATATTTGTTTTCAATTCTATAAAGGCCCATGGGGTCAAACATTGGGGTTGGTGGAATGGGGATTGATTTAGATTTAGAGGGATACTCTAAATGTTTTTTAGAGTTATCCAAAAAGTTTTTTGGATGGGTTTTAACAAGGTACTTCATATGATGTGATAAAACGTAAATTAAATGATAGTTTTCCAAAGGTGTTTTGGAAAATATTTAAAAAATTGTTGTATATGATTTCATGAGTTATTATACATGGTATAATATAAGGAGATAAGGCACAAAGTCTATAAGGATTTTTTGTATGTGGGTGATATAAGTAAATATTTCCTAAAGACATATATATGATATAAATATATATGAGATTTATTTTTTCATGAAAATTGTGATTTACATGAATTATGGGTATATCATGTATGATTCCTATGATAATAGTTACAGTTTGGATAGTTTGACCATTCACACGACAATCATCTAATGAAGTGCTCCATTCAGGTATGTGATACATGAAACAACCATGACATTTACACTTGTGTTATGAATTCAAGAGTAAATATGATTTACATGGAGAATCATTGTGGATTATATAAACATTATCATGATATAGAAGTGTTTATAGGGTGATTCTAGGATATTTGGATTAAAATCCCTCATAAATAAATATTTTTTTTCTTCTTTATTTTCATACTAGATGCTAGAACATCATGAATGGAATAATAATATCATCTTAAAATTGGATGATTCAGTGAAACCTTTGGATACAGATCAGAGGTGGGATATCATTTGGTTGCTAATTTTTTCTATTTTTTAAAACAGATTTGATAGTATTTGAAGATGTTTAATATTATCTAAAATACAAGGTAAACCATTTATAATACTTCTCTAATTATTGTTTTATCACTTTTCCATTTATCTTCCATGGAAGATCCTCATAAAAGGGTTTAAATTGATTCTGTTGGTTCAAATAAACATTGTATACTAATTTAAAACCATTCAAATGTTCTATGATTGATTAAATTATTTCTATTTACTCGACATTACATATGAAATGAATTATATTTTAATAATTTTATATGGTCATTCTATACCATCATTGAATTTAATTACAAAAGTTTTAAAGGAATATTATTTTAAAATTTTCTATACAATCACATTTTCCCCATATCTTATTTAGTTTTATTTAAAAATCTCCCTCTCTTTGTTTTCACAGTTTTCAAAAGTAATTTTTATACCCATTTTTTCATAAATAATTTTTTCAAAATAAAATTTGTCTAAAATGTATGGGGTGTTTCGTCTTGTTTCTCAACATAATTTTGTAATACAATTTTAAGGTTATTTTCATCTATTTAAATATCAATAAATTTTTATTATGCATTTCAAGGGATATGATCCATTGACACCATTAACCTTTTCTTATTGATGACATATGATTATTCCTAATGTAAAATTTTTTGAAACCAAATTATTTTTCATGTATTAATTATGAAATAATGGGATTAAAAAAATTAGGTACATGTATCACACACAAATATTGTTTTTGATTATGTTATTGGTGGGATCATAATTATATATCCCTACAATTCACTTGAAAATGTATTATATTTCATAAGATCAATATGGGAAATGAGTGGTTTGCCTAAATCCAAAAAGGTTATAGGAAGCAGGTGGTTAGCCCAAGTCTTCAATGTTATGGATAGGTGGTTAGCCTATTATATTCGTTTATGAATGGCTTATTGGTTAACATTGACACATGTTATGGTTTCTATACATATGTTTGTTCCATATTCTCATATTATATAATGTATGGATGTTATGTTCTCTTGGATAATGGTTATTGACTCATGTTTCCACACTCTAATGACTTATTTCTTTTTTTCCTATATCCCTAAGTTATGAAGAATATATGTACAAATGATATGTCTATATGGATATCATGTGTGAATAATTTTTTTGGGAGATATTGAACAATGGATTTAAAATATATTAATTATATTTCTAGTCTCCAATGACATTAAACATATATGTTCTGGGATGTTTTATTTTGATATGTAATGAATAATCATATAAAGTGATTTATTATGTCTGTATGTTGTGCTCGAGTCACCTCAGTTGGTATCAAAGTTAGGTTTAGTTTCCTTTGAGGGCTATTTAATGAATAAAGATATAGTAGAACCTAAAAACTTGTAATTAACTAAAATAGATCTAGTATGAACCTAAAATGTTATAGGTTTAAATAAATGTGTCTTAATTTTGGAAACCATTGTACAGATATTCTTTATCATATGATTAATTACTCTGATTATTATCTATTGATACTCATGCTAGACATTTTGAATTAAGTAAGGTATAAAAGGTAGAATCATTAAATTAACATAGTGATTGATATACTCAATAGTGATGAAATATCATTTCATCTTAGTTCTATAAAATCCTCCAAATATTAGAAAGGCCACTAAGGCTATTTTTTCATATCCCTTGTGCAAAAATATTTAATTATCATGGAAAACTCTTAATGGTACAATTATATCATCTCAAGTCTATAACTCCTCTAGGATATAAGTTTATGGGAATGATCTTATTATAAATATTATTACTCCCCCTTTATTATAATTTTATATGATTTTGGATATGGATTTTCTCTTCCAATATAGAGTCTATATCAATTGATGGGATTCAGAAATCAGATTTCATATCCTAAATCAACTCAGGATCATCTATTTTTTCAAGGTTGACAATAAATTCCAAATATAAATAACTTCCTTTATATATCTCATAACACCCAATTGTTAGGGGGTATTAAGTTAAAGTGACTGGGGAGAAACTCAGTATATAGGATATACAGATTATGAATGAATACATTTGTGATTTTATTGTATAGATTTATAGTATTTACTTGACCGTGAGTCTGATATCACGTTAGGAATTATCTCTCAATTCATATATACCTTATAAATACCTTAGACTATTTTTATGATGGGGTGATAATTAAAATTAATAGGCCACAAATTACTTAAGGGGATAATGTAACACCATAGGTTTTATGAAACATTTTTTATAAACAATATAACTATAATTATTAATTATGTTTTTCTATTATTTAAAACAATTAGACTTGAGAAAAAAATATGTCATAGAATATATAAATATAAATGACATCTATTTATTAAATAATAATATAACATTTTAACAAAAGTACATAATTCCAGGTATTAAATGGGTTATTATACAACATGGATAATTACATCCCTTAAAATTTCATAAACTAAAATGAGACAATAAATAGAAAAGAATAATATTTTTAGAACTTGGTAATCCCGAAGACCATCTTCACCCATGAGAGTCACCATTAGTAAAACAAAAAACTGTAATTAGAAAAAAAATATATGAAATGTTAAAACATGATATAAGACAAAAAAGAAAACTATAGGAATAAGAATTTTGATTTTTGATGATAAAGTGGGATGAATTTGTAGGATGTAATTGTAAAGTCCCGGATCCGGGTGCCACTCCATGGGTTCCCCGAACCCGATTGGTCACATGACCTCAAGCGCATTTCCCCAAATGCTAGAGGCTAATGACTAGCAGCGAGGGCCCATGTTTGATAGTGCAGAAACTATACCCTCCTTTTTCAATGTGTAGCGTAGTAGAAATGATAAATAACATACAACAGCGGAAGCAGTAAACAATATAAAACTGAAGTGGACAACTGAAGTAAAAGAGTACTATTATTAATATATATATAGAGAGAGAGATGCAGCATGACACTAATTCAATGAAAACTTCCAAAACATGTTCCACAACAGTACAATACGATGCAAAGGAAAGTACAGGTAGAACAGAACAAAACAGAACAGTCGGTAGCATCAGGAGCCTGAGCTCAGTCCCATGTTTCCCTACACATCAGCAACACTCAAGTACCTTTATAGGGACCCTTTCCCTTATCCATACCTTCAGAAATGTAATCTGTTTGGGGCCTAAGTCATGACCCCAAATAGGGTGTGAGAAATAAATCCTAGTAGGCACCCACCAAAGGTTCGTGCCCAACTGTCAGTGAAAATGTGCAACAACAGTGTGAAGTTATAAATGGAATAAACTGAGTAGTACTCAATGTAACTAACTTTACCAGTTTCATTTCCATTTTAATATTCATTTAGAATTTCAATTTAATAACATTCAATGTTCCTCAAAACATATCCCTCAGGCTAATCAGAACCTTGCCCTCATGCTAATATAATATAACCACGCCCTCAGGCTTACCCTCAGGTATAACGAAGGGTTCCCTCAGGCGTATGGAATCTCTCCCTCGGGAATACCAAATATTTCCCTCATGCACGAAAGCTACTGCCCTCAGGCATAAGATACGTTTCCCTAAGGCTAAACAACTACTGCCCTCGGGATAAGAAAACAATGCCCTCAGGCTAAGTAAAACACTGCCCTCTGGTGCAAGTAATCGGGCCAAGCCCAACAGATAAGAAAGAAATCATATAAAATTCCTCTCAAGGCAATTTAAAGCATGCAAAATTTTACGGTATACCCTCGGGTAACCTAGCCAAACGGCTAAACAGAGGAACACACCCCCGGGGTGGTCCTGGATGCAAGTAGTGATCCCAAAAAGCAGTTTTACAATAACATTAAATTACCTATGAAATTCTAGGTATTTAATTATGAAAGACCTCAGCCATACAACACCCCAACATGGGTTCATAGCACAATGGTACACAAAAACGCATAGCAGTTGGAATTTTAACACTAGACCACCTAGCTCGATCGCCAATGATCGATATACTTGAATGACGCTCCTTGAAACACCCGAGAACGATGTAGATCTGAGGTATAGGAATTTTTGTTCAAACTCAAATACCTCCCATTAGAGGAAGAATTGGCAGAAGCTACGCAATGGGAAGGAAGAACTCACCCATGTAGTTCCAACGAGATCGACAGAGGCGGAATTGGATTCCCGGTGCTCGATCGGGTGATCTCAAAAGCTCCGGCCGTCCATCCCGAATTCTCCGGTTCTAGGCCTTCCCTGTTAATAGGGGAGGATACATCCCATTTTATGTGAAAAAATAGACTACACGGCGTGTACTATTGGGTACACGATGTGTCGTTTTCATTTTTTAACTGTTCCATCAGCGACTTCTCGCCAGTGTGGTACTGTTCATCTGTCGATATGAGTACACAACATGTAATACCTGAGTTCACGGCATGTACCATCGCTCAGCTGGCCACCGCCTTACTGTTTTCCTACCGACTGACTACATGGCATGTAAATACCCACTACACGGCGTGTAGTTGTTTTTTACACCCATCATCGTCGACCGGCCTATACGCCCAGTGTACCCATTCCACATGGCCAAAGTACATGGCGTGTGGAAAAGTACATGGCGTGTAGTCACAAAAATTAGGATTTTCGCCCATTTTTCTTATTTTCTCAAAAGAACTTAAGTAAAAGAGAAAAGAAGGAACCTGTACCTCATGAATTAGAACCGGGTTCTTACAAACTTCCCCCCTTAAAGCAATTGGTCCCCGGATTTCCCTTCCAAGGGTGGCGACGATAATAATCAGAACAACTATGGCCACTGAGCACGTACATCGGTCTCGTGCTCCCAATTTTCGTCCTGCACTCGGCCATGAAGCCATAGCACACGTACTAGAGGAACTGACCAGCCTCGGAGAACCTTCGTGCTTTTATCCATGATATGAATTGGATGATACTCAAAGGATGCATCGATATACAGCTCAACCTCCTGAGGCTGAAATATGTGAGATGGGTCTGAATGATGGCGGTGCAACTTAGATACATCGAAGATGTTGTGCATAGCCTGGTACCTCTGTGGTAACTGCAACCAATAGGCAACCGGCCGAACTCTCTCCAGAATATCAAATGGCCCCACATACCTCGGTGAAAGTTTACCTTGTCTCCGGATTCGTCTGTGTCCCAACCTTAGTGAAACACGCACAAAAACCTAATCCTCGACCACGAACTCTATGGGTCAACTACGGCGATCTGTATAAGATTTCTGATGAGACTGTGCAGTAGCCATCTGCTTCTGAATCAACATGACCTACTCAGAAGTCTCTTACATGAGACGTGTTCCCAGAAAAGTTGCCTCACCTGCCTCCATCCAGCAAAAAGGTGATCGGCATGGACTACCATATAAAGCCTCGTAAGGTTCCATCTCAATAGTTTCCTCAAAACTATTATTATAAGAAAATTTGACTAGGGGTATATGCTTCTCCCAAGAGCCCCCAAAGTCCAAGATGCATGCACACAGCATGTCCTCTAGCACCTGTATCGTACGCTCTAACTGGCCATCGGTCTGAGGGTGGTAAGCTGTGGTCAGAAGCACCTGTGTACCCAGTGCCCTTTGAAAACTTTTCCAAAAACTAGATGTAAAATGGGTGTCCCTATCTCAAACGATAGAATGAGGAACACCATGAAGATGTACAACCTCTCAGATATATACCTTTCCGAGTTCGTTAGCACTAAAGGTCTCCTTGATCGGAAAAAAGTGAGCTACCTTCGTGAGTCTGTCCACAAAAACCCACACAGCATCCTTGCCACAAGGTGAACTTGGCAACCTAGTCACGAAGTCCATCGAGACATCATCCCATTTCCAATCTGAAATGGGTAACTGCTGTAATAGGTCGGCTGGCCTCTGCTACTCCACCTTCACCTTCTGAAAGGTGGAACATCTCGTAACAAAACCAACTACTCCTCTCTTCATACCCGGCCACTAGTATTGACGTCTCTGGTCATGTTACATCTTAGTAACTCCTGGATGAACTGCCCAAGATGAAGCATGAAATGCCTGCATCAACTCCTCACGTATGTCCATTAGAACCCACACTCGCCCATGGAAACGCAGTACCTCATCATCACCTATTCTCCACCTAGGAGGAGGGTCCTCACTTACCACCGACTCCTGTATAACTAGGTCTTCTGAATCAGATAGCTTTCATATCTTCACTCTATCCAGGAGGGTAGAAGTTACTGCTAAAGATGAAAGATAGGTTTTCCCCAGACTATCGTGCACCTCCAAATGTATCTCAGAGAACAAAGCCATAAGTTTCCACTCACCACTGGCCTCATGAACTGCCTGTGTCTGAGTCTTCTTTCTCAATGCATGAGCAACTGCATTACCTTTACCAGGTGTATAGGCAAGCTCAAAATCGAAGGACTAAAGGTATTTGACCCACCTTCATTGTCTCATATTCCAGTCTCACTGTGTAAAGATATACATGAGACTTTTTTGGTCGGTGAAAACCAAAAAATTATCTCCCAAGAGATAATGTCTCCATCAGCTTAATGCATGAAGAACTATAGCCAACTCGATATCATGCGTTGGGTAATTCCTCTCATGTGGCCTCAACTACCGAGACCCGTACTCAACAACTCGATCTCCCTGCATCAACACAGCTCCCGGCCTAATGCCTGATGCATCACAGTAAACTGTATAGCTCTTCCATTACTCTGGGAGTATCAGAATTGGTGCTGATTTCAACCTTCCCTTCATCTCTTGAAAGGCTATCTCGCAAGCTTCTGACCAAACAAACTTCACACCCTTCTTTGTCAAACCTGTCAACGATGCTGCTAAGCGGGAGAAGTACTGTATAAAATGCATGTAGTATCCATCCAGCCTAAAGAAACTCCATATCTCAAACACGCTCTTATGATGCTCCCAAGTAACTACTACTCCTACATTCTCTGGGTCTACTACAACTCCTGCCTCTAAGATGATATGACCGAGGAAGTGAATCTTGTCAATCCAAAAGTGGCACTTTGAGAGCTTAGCATATAGCTGATGCTCTCTCAGTGTACTCAGAACGATCTCAAGATGGGTGGCATGATCGTGTCGAGTGTGAGAGTACACCAAGATATAGTCCACGAATATTACCACTAAAGAATCCAAATAAGGATGGAACACATGATTCATCAGAGCCATGAAAACCGCTGGGGCGTTCGTGAGTCCGAACGGCATAACCAAGTAATCATATCACCATACCTACTCCTGAAGGCTATGAGAGGTATATCAGATGGTCTAATGCGCAACTGATAATATCTGGATCTCAATTCAATATTCGAGAACACTCGTGCACATCGAAGTTGATAAAAAAGATCATCAATCCTTGGTAAGGGATATCGGTTCTTGACCGTCAGCTGATTCAGCTTCCAATAATCCACACAGAGTCTGAGGGTACCGTCTTCCTTATTTGCAAAAAGGACCGGAGAACCCCAAGGAGATGTACTGGGTCAGATAAAACCCTTTTACTGTAACTACTATAACTGTCTCTTGATCTCTTATAACTCAAGTGTAGCCATCCTATAGGGAGGAATGGATAATGGTGTCGCTCCTGGCACAATCTCAAAAGAGAAATCCACCTCACGCTCTAGAGGTAGACCTGAAAAGTAATCTAGGAAGACATCCCTGAAATGATCATCTATTAGAGGGAAATACTTCTAAAAATTCCCCTGATCATCCATATATAAACTCACAATCTGGGCTATGACTCCACCTCACCCATGATGCTCTGGTCCAGCTCGACTCACCTGAACTTCCCACTAGCCTTTGTATATAAACTCTTCGCCCTCTGGTGACGTGAAACACACCCTACAGTGATAGTAATCTACAAAGGCTCGAAAGGGAACCAACCATTCCATCCTTAGAATGACATCACATCTCGTCATCTCCAAGACATAGAGGTCCCAAAGTAAGTGACAACCACCAACCTCAAGGGGGAACTCCCTGCACTGACGCACACCGGTCGTTTTAGCATTCAACGGAGTGTCTAGAGTCATAACATCAGAAGAAGAAAAAAAAATAGAGCCCAAGGCTCTCCACAACATATACATATATAAAGCTATGTGTAGTACCCATATCGAAATGTACTGAAGATAATACAGAATCTACTAGAATAGTACATCTGAAAGTAGAAGTTCCGGGATCGTGCTCTTGTTGGATCTGTTGCACTACATATTCCTTCCCAGTGTTGTGGCCCTACGACACAGCCTGGCTACCCTGAGCTGTCCCGCCCTGCTGCCTCTAAGATCCTGGTGTCTGGCTACCATGACCATGACCACCATCTCTGCCTGCACATCCTGACGTATTCCAGTTTCCCGATGGGTAAGAATCTGTTGGTCCTGCTCCTGCATGCAGAGTCTGCATGGAACCCCTCTCACTAGCCACTGGTGGAAACGCCCTGAAAAAACGCTAAAGATGACCCATCTTGTCGCAATCTCATCACTCCACTGGGTAACGTGGACACTATGGTCTCTTGTGCCCCTTCTTACCACATTGGTATCACAGGATCGGACCACCCGAAGCATTCCTCTTGCTAGTACTTCCAGTGTGAGAGAAGTCCATCTGTCTCTTCCTCTTACCAGTAGAAATAGTACCAGAAACTCGTGATGAACCACCATGGCCCACACCCCAAGCTTCCCGCAGGTTCCGCTCAGTAATCAGAGCCTGATTCACAATAGCATGTACAGTAGGAAACCTGATATCATTCACCAGTGTGTGGATGTCATATCGAATACCATACTCAAAGCGTCTAGCCCTCAACATCTCATCACCCATCATAACGGGTGCCAAAAACATTGAAGCTCAGGGAAATGAGCAGAATAATCCATCACCGTCATAGCGCCCTGCTTTAGATTCATGAACTCTCAATCTCTATCTACCCTCAGCGTCTCTGGGAAGAAGAATTCATAAAAATATATCTGAAAATCTTCACATGCCATGTCTCTTTGATGCTCTGACTGGGTGGTAACATCCCACCACCTATTGGAAGAATCACACAGCATATAAGTCACGAGCTTGACCCTCCGCCCTGGAGATGTCTCCAGATGCTCTAAAATCATCTGCATTGAATCCAGCCAAGACTCCACAGCCTGTGGTCCACCATCCCATGAAAACGTAGGCGGATGCTTCTACTAGAAGATACGAGTCAGCTCGGCCATAAATGTGGCAGTTGGCGGTGCTCCCTGAAAGGTCTGCATGAACGGCATGAAGCCTTCACAGAACTGCTCATCCATGCCTATGTTCGGTATAACGGCTGACACCGCATCTGGCTCTACTGTAGGATCAACTGGTATCCCATGATCTACCATCTCTGGAGTATAATTGCCGTCACTCTCTTGGAAAACAACGTGCGGCCCTCTCGAAGGCATGACTCTACAAGGTCACCCACATGTCATATATTCTTGTTTATCAAAGACTGAAAATAAGGGGACCAAAAGGGGAATAGTTGGAACAAAGCATTCAAAAATTTCAAAGCAAGACTACACGGCGTGGAAATTAATCTACACGGTGTGTACTTGACTTTTCATCCCCTACCATAGTCCCTCTACATTGCAAACCCAGAACCATTGAACAAGACTACACGGCATGTATATCATCTACACAGCATGTATGGTTTAATTTCCAACTTCCTGTGTTGTTAATGACACAGTCGGCAACTCATCCGACACCAAACGACGTGTTACGTCCGTACACGGCATGTAATCCACCCCGTTTTCCAAGCCACATGGCCATGTCCACACTGTCTCTAACCGGTCAATACTACACGGCGTATACACGGTAGGGTAACACTGACCCGTGTTGTTTGCTACACGGACGGGTCCCCAAGTCAGACTACACGACGTGTTCCACAGTGGACATGACGTGTATGTCTTAAGGTTTCCTCCATCTGTGTTGTTAGTTACACGTGCAGCCTTCGGGTTAACACTACATGGTGTGTACATCAGATACACAGCATGTTTTCCCCCCAAACCTTTCCCTACCCCGTGTCCCCACCCACACGGTCTATGAAATAGTATTATACTACATGGTGTGTACTGAGTGTACATGGAGTGTGCTCAAAAAGTTTTCATTTCTTCCCGAGCAGAAGAACACACGGCATGTGTCCGATGAACTACACGGCGTGTATCGTGGGTTTTCCGGACAGTATGCCTCAGATACTCCTATGGAACCCAGAAAATACTGAAAAACAACACCTAAGTGCCAAATTCTGATCCGTGAGGGCCCATACTCCCCCTGAATCAATTTTTGGATTCTTATACATGTTATAACCAAATAAACAAGTCAATGATCCACCAAATTCTGGTCATTGAGGGCCCATTCTCCCAAAAAACCAATGATTTGCGTATATCCTATCAACAGGCTCACACACAATAAATACCCTATCACATAGCTGGTATTTATCAATGCAGTTATCACAACAACATGCTTTTCTAGAACAACAACTATCACAATAACAAGCAACATGGCATAGAACAATGTATGGCATGTGATTTCTAGCATGTGCCTAAATGATGCGTGAGACGGAATACACTCATCTAATCAGGTTGAAACTAAATAGAACCCATGGATAACATATAAACAGCACAATCTCAAGTGTGTCACCCAATGGTGAAAATCAATCAATAGTAAAATTTTCAAAATACAAATAATTGAAAAAATACGAGGTAGAATGCCTTTTCCCTGTACATGGGTTTGCTACTCTAGGGCACAGCTTATTACCAACTACCATGTCTGTCCTTACACTGACTAAGGATCTAAATAATAAGTCAACTAAAAGAACTCCCCTCTAATACCAATTTGTAACGACCCGGATCCGGGTGCCACTCCACGGGTGCCCCGAACCCGGTTGGTCACATGACCTCAAGCGCATTTCCCCAAACGCCAGAGGATGCCGACTACCAGCAAGGGCCTAGGTTTGATAGTGGCGAAACTATGCCCTCATCTGTCAAAGTGTAGGGTAGTGGAAAAGGTAAATAACATAAAACAGCGGAAGCAGTAAACAATATAAAACTAAAGTGTACAATCGAAGTAAAAGAGTACTAGAAGTCATATATATATAGCGATGCCTCATGACACTAATTCTATGAAAACAGAAAGAACATTTTACAAATTCATACAATACGATCCAATGGAAAGTATAGGTACAATAGAACAAAACAGAATAGTTGGAAGCATCACAAGCCTGAGCTCGGTCCCATGCTCCCCTACACCTCAGCAACACTCAAGTACCTTTATAGGGACCCTTTCCCTTATCCATACCTGCAGAAATGTAATCTGTTTGGGGCCGAAGACATGATCCCAAACAAGGTGTGAGAAATAAATCCTAGTAGGCACCCACCAAAGGTCTGTGCCCAACAATCAGTGAAAATGTGCAACAACAGTGTGCAGTTATAAATGAAATAAACTAAGCAGTACTCAAAGTAACTAAATTTACCAGTTTCATTTCCATTTTTATATTAATTTAGAAGTTCAATTTAATAACATTCAATTTTCCTCAAAAATAAGCCCTCGGGCTAATCAGAACCTTGCCCTCAGGCTAATATAATATAACCACGCCCTTAGGCTTACCCTCAGGTATATAGAATGGTGCCCTCAGGCGTATGGAATCTCTCCCTCAGGCATACCGAATATTACCCTTAGGAACGGAAGCTACTACACTCAGGCATAAGATACGTTTCCCTCAGGCTAAACAACTACTGCCCTCGGGCTAAGAAAACAATGCCCTCAGGCTATGGTAAAACACTTCCCTCAGGCGCAAGTAACCGGGCCGATCCCAACAGATAAGCAAGAAATCATATAAAATTCCTCTCAAGGCAATTTAAAGTATGCTAAATTTTATGGTATACCCTCGGGTAACCTGGAAAATGGCTAAACAGAGGATCGCACCCCCGGGGTGGTCATGGATCCAAACAGTGATCCCAAACAGTAGTTTTACTATATCATTAAATTATTTATGAAATTCTAGGTATTTAATATTTCAAGGCCTCATCCATACGACACCCCAACATGGGTTCATAGTACAATAGTACCCAAAAATGCACAGCAGTTGGAATTTAAACACTAGACCACCTACCTCGATCGCCCCTGATCGATATACGTGAATGACGCTCCTAGAAACACCCGAGAACGATGTAGATCTGTGGTAAAAGAATTTTTTTTCAAACTCAAATAAATCCCGTTCGAGGAAGAAATGGCAGGAGCTACGCAGGGAAAAGGAAGAACTCACCCATGCGGTTCCAACGAGATCGACGGAGGCAGAATCGGATTCCCAGTGATCGATCAGGTGATCTCCAAATCTCTGTTCATCCCTCCCAACTTCTCCTCCGGTTCTAAGCCTCCCCAGTGAACAGGGGAGGATACTACCCATTTTAAGCGAAAAAATAGACTACACGACATGAACTATTGGGTACACGGCATGTAGTTTTCATTTTTTAACTGTTCCTTTAGCGGATTCTCCCCAGCGTGGAACTGTTCATCTGTCGACATGAGTAAACGACATGTAATTCCTGATTACACAGCATGTACTATCGCACAATTGGTCACCGCCTTACTTTTTTCCTGCCGACTGACTACACAACATTTAAATACCCAATACACGGTGTATAGTCTGTTTTTACACCCACCATCATCGACCGTCCTACACGCCCTGGGTACCCATTCCACACTACCAAAGTACACAATGTGTGGAAAAGTACACATCGTATAGTCACAAAATTTAGGATTTTTTCCCATTTTCCTTATTTTCTCAAAAAAAACAAAAGGAAAACAGAAAAGAAGAAACTCATACCTCAAGAATAAGAACCGGGTTCTTACAGTAATGAGTGTTACCTCACCATTATATGATCATTATAAAATGGTATATAGTCAATAGGTATAATACTAGTAATCATATTTCCAATTTAGAATTATTGGCATGTAGTGAAGATATATAAAGTTTATTTAAGTATTTAAAATATAAATAAAAATTATATCTAATTTTTTTCAAATAAAATAAATTATTTTTTAATAAAATTAACTAAAACTAATTATCATGAGGAAAATAATATTGGTTCTAATGAAAAAAAATTAATTGCATATTTATTATATTTTTACACTTAATGGATGATATCAATAAATTATAATGATAAAATATAATAATTTGTTATTATAATAAATTAATAAAATCCAATAAATAATTATGGAACTACAAGGAACACTCATTGAATGATCTGTGTTTAAATAAAAATATTTAGTTCAAAAAATATATTTTTACTATATGTTATATGTATTTATTTAAATGATAAAATTATCATATTTTGGGTATATTATTTAATGAATTATATTTTTTATCTATAAAAAAATTGATTCAAATTATTTCATTAATTATTATTTTTTCATAAATAAAGATAATTCCATTACATGTTAGGAAGGACTATTTTTTGAAGAATCATTTTCATGTATGTAATTTATTTATGAAAAAATAAATTCAATTAAGTATTTAAAATTATGATTTTAAATAAATTTATTGATAATATGTATAATAAAATTCATTTAAAATTATATAAAATAGATTAAATGTATATTTATAAGAATAAATTCATTTTATGCATAAAAATGCATGTTTTTTAGAAATTATTTTTCCATGTCTTATTTTAGTATATTAAAAAAAATTATCGCATTTATAAATTGAATCAAATAAAATGGATTTAATATTTAGAATCCTCATTTCCAATTTAGGTAATCAGTTTAATATCAGTTTTAGGTATAAAAATAAATTACTGGTGTATAAATTTATTTATCATGGTAATTGTAAAATGAGGTAAAATAGGTTACACAAAGTAGTAAATAATTTAAATATTTTTAAATTCTATCTATAAATTATTTGTATGAGGGTATTCAATAAAAATATCCATTAATTTTCACTTTTTACAGACTTTCATTTTAAAATGAAAATATTATACATTAAGGCATAAATATTTTTGAAAGTGCCACTCAAAACTCGTTTATAAATTGTCCCCACCTCTACCACTATTTAACCACAATCTTTATTTGGTTCAAACTTAAATACCTAATAATATTACCTATCCCAAAATCATATGAGAATCTTTATTATCCTTTAGTTCAATGGAGGAGGCCAAAATCTTTCATTTTGAAGGAACCTATTTTGAGATGGAAAAATTTCATCAATGTATGTTCTCAAATCTTCAGTGTTTTTCTCTATTATCTTCCCATTTAAACTATTTAAAAATATCATTATAAAATTTAATGTTCTTATTTTAACCAAATTATTATTTTTATAAAATTTAAATTCTATCATATAACTTTAAATTCTAACTCATTCACTAGCATAAGATGTTTTGGTTTCGGTTGGTTCAACCAACCGCATTGTTGATGTCATACCAATATCTTCATGCTCATCGTGAGTAATTATAAAAAAATAGTAATGGTAATATGTTAAATTAAGGAGTAGTTTTTTTATGAATATGGTTCTATAAGGATAGAAAAAATATTAGTGGTAAATATAAATTAACTTCATGTTATATGTAAATTACTCGAGGCATGCACATCTGTGATTTTATTCTCATGAAAAAAAACCATTACTTCCATAAAATGAATGTGGGAAATATTAAATGATTATAAAATAATAATTTAAATACCTTGAATAAATTGGAAATTAATAAATTTGTATCTAATAATGACTACCATCATCTCCATTACAAAACTTGAATGAAATAATCAAAATTATTAACAATCAATGATGAAAATAAACAACTACATACATATTTGTAATGTATTATTATAATGGATGCGTATAAAGGAAAATAAAAATGAAAAATTATGAAAAATAATAGAATAAAATAGTTATATTTATTAAATAGGACGTTAAAATGATTTCATGGAAGTTTAGAGTAAAGGTAAGGGATTATTTTTTAATCGAGATGGACTGTGTTTTTGTTACTATTTTGGGAAATTGTGTATTATTTCATGAAAAACACCATATATTATATTATATGATGTTTACATATAGGTTTTACATCTCTTATTACAATTTTATTTTCATTTGGTTCATAATTTAATCGAAAGGATGTATATAAGTATTACCAACCCCATCTCTTCAATCAGTCGAGAGTATTTCTCATAAATGTTAGCATTTATTATATTTTATTATTTATTTTCATGTCGCTAATTATATGATTGATTAAAGTATTTTCCTATTATTTTTACATTATTTGAAAAAACAATATTTATTTAAATTTTTATAGATAATTTTTTTAAAAAAAATCTTACCTTCTTAAAAAAGTGTGAATGGAATATTTTATTAATGTTTTATGCTATATCACATTTTCCCACAATAATTTTTAGTTTCTATAACGATTATTCCTCCCTTAAATTTATGGTATTTCCAAATTAGTTTTTAATCAATTTTTATTATAAATAATTTTTTTAAATAATTTTTTTAAATATTGTAAATGTTGTTTATTTTAATTTCACAAAGTAATTTTATAATACCCTTATTGTGTATTTTTCATCTATTTCAATGTCCTTTCTTGTTTTCTATAATTTGTAGGATATATGGTCTATTGATTCCTCCCACCTTTATTCTTTGGTTAACATTCTATTTTTTATTATATAAATCTTCATGTAACCCATTTATTTTTCAGATGTTAATTTACGTATTATATAATTACGAAAATTTTCATGTATATATGTCATACATATGTATTTTTTAGTTATGTGATGATTGAGACCATAATTATATAACATAAAATACATTGATTATGGTTTTATTTTGCATAATATAATAATGTGACACAGGTGGTTAGCGCATGTCCTAAAAGGTTCTAATGCATGAGTGGTTAGCCCAAGTCTTCTATGTTATGGGAAGTTTTTTTACCTGGTCCATTTTGTTAGGAATGTCTTAGTGGTTGACCAGACACATTATGGTTTTTGTGCTAATATTTATTCCATATTCAAATTTTATGATACAAATATATGTTATCTTATCATGTCTCAAAATTGTTGACTCATGTTGCTACACTCTAATGAATTTTTACTTATGTTTCTATTTCCCTAGGTTATAAAGAAGAGTATTACATATGATATTTCTATAAGGGTATTACATGTGATTAAAATTTCTACGATATGTTAAAGAATGATTTTATGATAAGTTAATTCTTTATCTATTTTTCAAAGACACTACACCTATAGGTTTTGGACTATGTTTTATTTTTTTATAATTAATAATCATGAAAAATGATGTATTATGTATGTATATTTTATTCGGGATGCCTCATTCCCATTCTACAAATGTAAATACTCATAAATCCTACTCACCTATATCACTATATAATATTAAATAACAAGAATTACATGAGAAATATCTCAAAATCCTTTTGGATTCAAGGATATTTGATTCTTTTGGATAGGATTAATACATAGAATGATGAGTAATAGTGTACACTACATTGGGAATTGATCCAAAAAAATATTAAAAAATGAAAATTAATCACTTGAATACCCCTTTATTCATATTGTTTACTTCATCAACATTGATCAGTTTTATGCCTACAAAATGTTTTTAGCCATTCCCTTATATTCGTATATGCCAATCCTTTTCAATAGCTCCTCGGAATTATTTTAATTTGATAAGAAGACATGATAAGTTTTTTGGGTTATCTATAAACCTAGAAATAATTTTATTTCACCATGTAATGAAATATCAAACATATTTTTCATCTTCTTAGAAAACTCATCCCACATCTTCTCTTAATTTTTGGAAAATATGATATCTTCAATATATACAATAATAATGAGTGATGTGGTTATAATCTTATTTATATATAAATTAATATCCACAAACCCTTTTCTAAAATTCCAGCACGTCAAATATATATACAGATTAATGAAAAAATATTTTTCATCTTATTTCATTCTATAAAAGGCCTTCTTTAATTTACAAAATATACTTCCATCTGAGTCGAGTGTAAATACATTAGGTTGTTCCATATAAATTTTATTATCCAACTCTCCATTTATAATGTTTGATTTTATATCTATCTAGAAAAAATATAAAGTATCTCTATATTGAAATGGTGTGAAATATTTTAGTTTTATCAATTCAATAAATAGTAAAAAAATGTTTTATCAAATTCAATTCCCTCTATTTATGTGTACTTGTTTCACACCATCCTTACTTTGTATCTAGAAACGCACCATTTCTCATCTAACATATTTTTTAAAACCCAATTATAAACAATAACATTTTTCTCCTTTATCCTTCGAATAGGATACCAATGTTTTATTCATTTCTATCTGATCAAACTTTTCATTAATATCTTGGATAAACTCCTTATTCTTGAAATCTTCATCAATTGTTTTTTTCAATATTTGAATGAAAGATAGATTAACTATTTTCCATAATTCTTATCCAAGTTTTCAACCCTTTATTTTACACCTCAATAATAGTTTTAACATGAATATGTTTTCTTTGTATTGTATTAACTCATGTGGACTTTTGATCTTCTTCATCATCATTGGAGTAAGAATAATTTGTATCTTCATGCTAAATCTGTGTATTCTAAATAGTTTATTCAATATATTTAGAACTGATAGCATTATCATAATGAACTATAATTATTTATCTTTTGGTATTTTTTTCATTTTCAAAAACTATTACAATATCAGTATTTAAAAACCTTCTATATATATTATATTAGATTCTGTATGAGATTTAATTTATTTTATGACAAATGTATATTCCTCCTTATGTTTTTTCATTAGTATTTCCTCTAATTATGTATTTTATATTAATCAAACATCAGATCCTAAACACCTTAAAGTGTTTTAAATTTTTCTTCTTCTTATACTACATTTTCTCTAAATTTATATATAATATTGGACATAAAAGACATATGTTATAAAAAATTATAGCAATAGTAATTACTTACATCCATAATTATCTTGAGCTATGGAAGTATTGTTCTAGGAATATCCACTTGACTTTTGTAATTCATTATACTAACCCCATATACTATGAAGTATATGGATCATTAAAATCAATACTAATTTCCTTTTTATGGAGATATTTAGACAACTTCATATTGGAATACTTGGTATCATTATCACTCATTAATATTTTCATAGTAAAATCTATTTTATTCCATGAAAATCTTCCTGAACTTTGGAATCTATATAGGGCTTTAGAATTGTGATACATGGAAATAATGCATGAAATTTTGCTGAAGTCATCTATAAAATTGATGAAATAACTTTCTCTAATTGTCTAATTCTTTCTAAAAGATCCAAAAACATTATAATATATTAGTACAAAAGGATTTTTAGTTTTAATATCACCTCATTTGTAACTTTTGTTTACCGTCTTTCTTGTTTATATATTATTTAAACATTGAGTGTGTCTTGTTTAAGAATTGGGATATTTATCACAACATCTTAATTCATTAACATCCACATATTCTTTTTTTCTAGTTGTCCAAGCCCTATATGTCATAAATTATTTTTGTCTTGAATACTAAAATAACATTCTTTCTTGGATTCTCTAACTAGAAATTGATTGCATAAGTCTCTCAAAAGATACAATAAAGCTTCCCTATCATTTAATATACTTACTAAAAACCTATTTTTGTAAATATAAATTCTCCTCCATTATAATAAAGTAGGTGTATACTCACTAGATTAACCATTATTCTATCAAAAAACAAATCATTATCAGGACTAATATTATTTTTATAGTGTTGGTTATTGCAATTCATTTTATCATTAGACAAATAAAATTAACAAATATAACATCTCCCCTTAATATCTCTAAATATTGTTCACATTATTTAAATCACCTATCATATGAGAATAATAACCATGTTCTATGATCCAGTGATTCTCATATTGACCTTATTTAAATAGAATAACATTCTTCTTTTTTTCTTTTCTTTTAATGGTAGTTCCTCTAATCATTTCATAATGAATAATATTTATATTAATTACATCAATAGAAAAATCATAATTACTTCTATAATTAAGATATAACATCTTATCATCAATGTTTTTAAATATAATAGCCATAATGCTTCTGAAAACTATACCATTTTCAATATTATCACTATTTCCTCCTATAGTTCTTATAACCATATTGACTCCATTAAAAAAAATACATCAAATTTATATTAGTTAATACCGATTTATTCAAAATTATTCCAAAGAGTATTTAATTTAGATTTCTTCATCATTTTTTTCCTTCATAGATTCCACCTATCATATTTCATATAGAATTTTCTATTTTAAACTCCATGAATTTTTTAAGTTTATTTTCTAATAAATAGGGAAATAAATAATTTCTTGACTTTACATCACTTATATATTATTTTTATTAGACAAGAGACTATATTTAACACTCAACTAGAACTGTGAACCAATATTTTATAAAATCTAGTAAATAAATCCAAATAGAGAGTAGGTATGGTACCATTCTCTATTTCCAAATATGAAATAATTTCATGTGGAATGTAAGAATGACTTTGATATTGATAGATTTGTGAGGATACATAAAAAACATTATACAAAAAATAGAGAGGGAACCATTCTCTAATACCAATTGTTTTGATCACTAATAAGGTGATAATCATATTGAGGGAGGTGAATCATTGTTTATATATTTATTAAAACTATACTGCGCGCTTTATTGTTAAAATATTCTCTCTATAACATTCAACTGTAAAAATATAAAGGAAATAAACTTGTTTTTCAATGAGGATCCCCATTTTAAAGGAATATTTTATCTCTAATGTGTCATAGTATTTATCCCACAGACACACTACTCTCTTATTACTATCAGGATGTAGCTACGAGAATGTGTATGGCCTTGAACCTGTTATAACAGCTGGAATAAACTAGTTATAATTTAGTATCAGTTAAAATTAATGATTTATAATGAAAAACGATATGTAAGTTATGGATGAGCCTCCACATGGGTTTGATAGATGTGGATATTCCTCATCCCTTTTTAAGGAAAAATCTATTTTCTTATGTTGTTCTCATTGGAATACACATAATTCTCTTTAAAAATATTTGTCTATATAAAAAACACCAAACTTATATTTTATTTACATTTAATTATAAATGGCCACATGTATTCCATTTAATATTAAAAAATAAATACCTTTCCTAGTATTGTGTATGAATTTTTCATCCATGATTATTTTTCAAATACCATTTAATATCATTATATAAAATTTCATGAGTATTTGGATGTTTTTATATTCATACACTCAATGGAATATATGGACTTTTAATTCTTTTATGCATATTCATAACATTAATTCCTCCATCAAGTGGTAAAATCCTTAATAGAATGACATCCTCCTCAAATTTATTAGGATTCCACTTATTCTTATTGTTATATTGAATCACAGACTCCTTCATTTATTAATTGTGATGTTTATTTTTATTAGTAATAGATCATAGCGTCGCCTGATTTTACTTTCAAAATCATTTTGAAATATCACATTTAATAATGTATAAAAATTGACATGAGATGCCAAAAATACTACATATCATTAATTTCAAGATCAAAAATATTATCTTCAATATAATATGTTTTTCTTTACCACATATTAAATTTCTTTCCATAACAACATAATTATTAAAATTACAATCCATTGACAACTCAAGAATAAGATGATAGAATTTCCATATTTTCTACTTGGTCTTATCATAAACATATTTTATATCATTACCCAAGTGAAACATCATGTTACATATATGGTCAAAATTATTCTTATATATTTAATATGATGGATATATCCTAATTTGATCTTCTTTGAATAAACATCTTATACAAGCTTCAATAATATCATATATATTGGTTAAACTCCTTATGTATAAATTCCCATTGAAAATTTCCCAAAACTCCTATAATGAACGTATTATGTATCAAATAATATTCTAATGTATTCTTTTATTTTTCTAAATACTCATTCTTGACTTAGATAAACATATTACCTATTCACTTTACATCATATGGTTCATCTAACATTGTGAATTTTCTAGTTCTGAGGACACTACAACATATTAAATATGAATCTAGATTTAGATAAACTATCCTCATAAATTCAATAGTAAAAAACTTCAAAAACTCAACTCAAAATCACTTCAATTAATCTCATGGAATTTTTTATTTATTTAAAATATATCAAGATATTATAAATTTATTTTAAAATAAATTATTATTTTCAATTCTCTTCCATACAACTCCAATGTCTTCTCAATGAATCTCTAAACACTCCAAATCACCTCAATGAAACTAGACACTCATGAATAATCATTATTAATAAATCATAAATATGTTCAAGTATTAATAATAAGTAAAATTTCCTCCTCATGTGTTCAAAAGTTTCCCGCATTGGATGTTCTAAAATAATATAATGTAAATTTCAATTCCTTGCCACATCTAAAAAATTCGTTTCTCCCCCTTTTCGACAATCAAAATAAAAAGGTATTTATATAGAGTTATAATAAAAAATTTCAAAGAAATGACTTATAAACCAAGACATTTTATGACTACATGATCTATCTATATGAAGAAAATGAGAATAATTACCAAATACAAAAATGTTATCCCCAGGGTTTGAATGTGAGTTCACCCCCATTTGCAGCCTCAACTTCTAAAAACACTTAGTAGTGAGTATCATAGTAATTATATCATAAATCTATTACACTGAATGGAAAAATCAGGGATTTAGGATTTCATCATCCAATTTTCCCTTGAAAAATGATATTTATTATTAAAGTTTTGAGATCTTGAATATTTATACTCATTAAAAGATATTTTTATACCACTTTGATTATCATATCCCCTAACCAGTTTAAATTTATCCACGACATTAATTTCATAAAGTTGAGTCTTCATAAAGATCATTTTTTTAGATTCATATGATTATGTCACACACTTATCTTAATTAGAGCATAATGTGACGAATATTTTCTTCATGGAACTCTACTCCACGCATATTCCACCAATCATAAATTCTCAACCTGATGTGTATTTTTTTATCATCAACGCTACTTACTATGTCTAAATCTATAAATCCATTCAAATTTTTCTCCCATTTTATTTTATAAAATAGGACATAACTAGAATTTCATGAAACATATCTAATGATACACCAAGATACTCGGATATGTGGTTCTTTTACATTGGATTGATATCTAAAAAAACTGTAACATTATCCACTATTTCTAGTATTTATGTAGTCAAATATAAAATATTTACAATTTATATTATTAATTCACATTCATTCATATTTTTCCCTCTATCATATTTACTCAATTTTTTTCTTACCTAAATTTATGTAGACACCCCTATAGACTCCTCTATAAAAAAATATTTTAGAAACTCCTGGGAATATTTTTATTGTGTTGTGAATATGGGATTAGTACTTTGAGCTATCTATAATACTAAAAATATTCCACCTCACAATGTAATGCATCTAAAAATTTTATAAATTTCATAGAAAAATATTCCCAAAGATTCTCTATATTGATTGAAAAAATAAAATAATTAAAATATTCAATGACAATGAGCAATGTGGTGTTTTTTATTCACATATAAATTGTTTTAAAATTACCCTTTTATTAATTATGTTCTATTAATTTTTACATTTAACTTAAATTTAAAATGTTCTAGGATCATTTTTCAATCTATTAAGGGTCTTGTTTGGTCAACACACCTTTAATCAATTTGATCCTAGAAGAAATACCTCAGTTTTTTCAATATGAACTTCTTCATCTAACACACAATTTAGAAAAAGAGATCTTACATCCATAAGTAAAACTCGAAAGAATATCTGGGATGTAATAGTAAGAAATGTTTTTTTATATCATGTTTGGAAACATTATCAATGTTTTAATCGACTTTGATACCCTCAATCTATGTGAACCCCTTATATACTAGGCTTGATCTATTTAAAGAAACACCCCCTTTCTGATTTAGCTTATTTTTTGAAACCCTTTTATCACCAATAATTTTTTCTCTCTAATCCTTGAAATAATTTTAAATATCTAGTTATTAACTATTAAATCATAATTCTCATCTATATCTTGGATAAATACATTACACATGAACAGTTCATCAACTATTTTTCTCCAATATTTAAATCATCCTGGTGTGTCTAGATCCCCCAATTCTTCTCCTATTCTTAACCCCCTTGATTCTGGTATCCATTATGGTTTTGAACATCAACATGTAAAAATAGTATAGAACTGACACCTATGGATTCAAGTCCTCATTATCATCATTGTATTAAGCATAATCTGCTACTTTAGTTTATTTATTATATTTTCTATAGTTTCTTTAAGATGTTATGAACTGATAACATCATCCTCATCATTTACAATTATAATGTTCATGATATTTTCATCACATTAAATAGTAATAATATCATAAATATATGCAGTACTATTAACCCTGCGATCATAGAATATATATAAGAATTCATTTGGTGTATAACTGAGGAATTTACATTCTTCAATATTTTATCAAACACACCACTATTTTTATATTTTATCTTAATATAACAATGGTTTCAAAATAATTTTATTTTTTTAAGCTTGTCTTATTCTTGAATAAAATTTAAAAGGAAGTTATATTTGAGTTTTTCCTCAAAATAAATATGTTATAAATAATTCTGTTATTATTAATTGCACATAGTTATAAATATTTGGTGGTGTTATACTCAAAATTATTGTTCGAAATATATTCATAAGAATTATATTCATCTATTTAGATAACACATTCTATTAGGAAGTGTATAGATCATGGAACTCAATACTATTTTCATTTATATCAATATATTCAAATAAATGATTATTATCATGCTTAATACCATTATTAGACCACAATATCTTAAAATAAAAACCTATTTAATTCTAAGAAATTATTCTAAAACTGTTTAGTTTTTCTAAAGATTTATATTTATGATATATAAAAATAATGAAATGTATTATCCTTGATCCATAAATGAATGTAATAAAGTAACTTTATATATTTATTCAAATATTAACTTTAAGTAAGAAAATGTCCCAGTAGACCAGCTCCAAAGGTCTTGTAGTTTGAATGTGAACTCATTTGTGACTTTTGTTTACTATTTTTTCTTTTTATAATGTTTTATATATAATGATAGTTTCTTATCTCATTGTTGGTTTATTTTTAAAATATTATTATCTGATTAAATACCTGATATTCATTTTTCTAAGATGGAAAATTCTTTTATGTGGTAGTCTATTTTCATATTTCATGCAAAATTAGTAGTATATACTAACTTCTCAAATATGAAAAAAATTACGTGGAGTTCTTATCCTTTTTTTAAAAATACCCCACCTTTTAATCACTTAAAAAAACACCCATTTTTTCTAAAGATACATTCTTTTCAGTCATTAAAATTTTATGATGCAGTGAATATATATTATTCATTATTCCATTAATCAATAGAACATTTTCAAGACTAATATGGTTTTTAATAATTTTGATTATCCAAATTCCATTGATGATTATAGATTTGTCACTTTTAAAGGTGATATATCCGTATACATGTCTTTCAATAATTCTCATATTTCTTACATCACCAGTCATGATAGATGAACATACATTTTATATAAACCATAGATTCTTATATTTACATAATTTAAATGAAACTTTTTTCTTTGTATTAAATTTACTTTTAAGGGAATTTAATCTTCTCATTTTATAATGTATAGGAGTGCTATGAAGTGAATCATTAGTAAAATCACTAATATATATATCTAAAAGAGATGAAATACTGACCATTAACTTTTTAGGAATAATTATTATGAGTTCATTGAAAATAATGGAGTCTTAAATCTTATCACCATAGAAATTGAAAGTTCTTATAACCAAATTGACTCCGGTAAAAAATTCATCAACTATTTCTAATTCATGCATCCAAATGTCTTCAAACTATTATCTACTAATTTTAATGATTATTAAGGCCTGTCTAGGGAACATATTAGGTATCATCCAATCTTATTATGTTTTCCATTTTTTATGAAGATCTTGTTTCAACTCAAAGTAAAATATTACATATGAAATGAAAATGGTATGTATCATCTCCCTTTCGTTGTTTTCAAAATGTATCAAAAATTTCACCTTAAATTAATAAGTATACAACTATATAGAATAAACTCAGAATAAATTTAATTTATCTCATGTACTTAAATTTATCTTAAAAATATCAAGAGTTGTTCAATATATTTCAGAAATATGTGGATATTTTTATAGTTCTACCACACAACTCCAATGTTCTCTCAAATAATCTTCTAACTCTCAAAATATCCACCAATAAACTCATACTTGTTTAAAAAAATTCATTAATCAATCAAAAATATCTATATGTTTTAATAACAAATAAAATATCATCCTCATAGGTTCAACACATGTACACTTAACTTTTGTGTTCTTATTAGATAACATTTCAAAAGATAAAGGTCAACCTTATTGATATTGATAATAAAAATTAGTCATTTAATACATTATATTTTTTTGAATATTATATTATCTCCCCCACTAAAGAAAAATATATTCCTTGTTAATAAAATTCCCAAAACCAAACACTTCCATTGAATTTTAGTTTAGGATTTTGGATATAATACCATTTGTAACAGTTGGACTGCATGAACCAATATAGGAACCCCACCAAATCATCTAACCCCAAGGTCATAAACCACCAAAAATAACCAGTTGATCACAAACATGTGATGTCCTATCTATTTGATCATCTATATTATAAACTTTTTAGTTACATATTAATTGAATAAATTATTATCCCCAAATATAATCACACATTCTTTTATTGTGTTTTTACTTCACTCACACATATCCAAGGAAAGAATCCTCAATGGTTACCCTTTCGAAAACAAATTCAATATTAGAATTATTAACTATGTATTTTTTACTAAGTAAAATAATGATAAGAATATTCCCCTATACTGATACTGGTAGTAAAAATTAATCCATCGGAAAAACTATTTTCCAGGGTTCTAAGGTTTGCATGGTGAATCCACCTCTAAAAAGATAGGGGTTTTTGATAAGAACTAAGAGAGAATATATAAAATATGGGAGGAATAATAAAATAACACCAATATAATATACTTATAAAATACATATATAACCTAGTGACTTGATTAGTGGTGGAATCTTTTTAATAAAATAAAATCGGTCTATTGGTCACAGTATCTAACCGAAACCCAATTAGGGAAATTCCACCAATCAGATTATTATGGAAGTACCCACAATATTTATGATTCCTATACAATTAGATCATGATAACTATATTTCTATATTGATGGGGGGTCTAGAAGGTAGGGAATAATGAGTATTTGGTTTACAACCCACACCCCTACCAATAAAACCAAAAGTTCTCCCATTTCCTCCACATTTCACCAAAATGATGAGATCATCTATGAAATATTTGGTTATCCCTATAATTTTTAATTAAATAATTAATAATTCCTATGTCATATGTGACATAGTAGGACACGGAAAAAGGTGAATAAGAGATGAAAATCCATAGGACTATTGAAGAAATTTACTGATGGAATATCAATCAACATGATGTCATTTGTCAGATTTTGGACATACATCGTACACTACTAATGCCTTCATGATGGGTTGAAATTTTATAGTATCTAAATTTAAGGATAACTAGTTTCTTTGTCCCATACATATATAGCATCAAGAACTGAGATTGGAAAGAACAAGTTTCCTCAAGTGTGAACATTTAGAGTGTAGTTTTTGGTTTTATGGTTTGTCCTAGATTGTGAATGTATAGATGCACACTCATCCAAAAAATTGGTTTATCTATTAAAAATAAAATAAAAAAAATGTAGGGATAAGAAAAAAATATTCAATCAAAAATGTCATTAAAATTTCCCATAGAAATAATTAATTTGAACATGAATGACATATCATATATAAATTACCCCCATTGCACAAGTCCTAAATAAAATAATTATGGGTGTACATTATTAAAAAACAAACTAATCATCTGTGTAAGAATGTTTCATCCATAAAAATGATCACCCTCTAGGAACCACACTAAATCAACCTAAATGAACCAAAACTGTCTATGAAAAATATCACCAAGATCTTCTTCAAAATGAATGTTTTCTATAAAACTATGAGTATGTCACTATATAGCTATTAATGTGGGAAGGAGAATGAAAATTACTATTATAACAACCCATGCTTTGAACAGTAGCAAAACTAAACTCATGTATTCAAAATGACATGACAATAAATCCTAATATATATTCGTAATCCCACCAATAAAAATAACCTAAGTATTATCTCAATGTCAAGTATCAATTATTAGAATTATTTTCTAGAGATTTATATGATCAAGCTCATAAAAAATATATCATCCCAAATAAAAATGGAAGAATAGATATGAACACCAAGACAATGTCCAAAATTAAACTGATATTTTTTAGGGATCAATAATTAATATTTAGTTAAAGGATATTATACCTATCCAGTTGGAAAATATATATGGGAATAACCTTCTTAAGTATTGAAACAATAAATTGGATAACTAATTATACATCTGGAAAAAATTAACTCTATGAATAAGAGTGCCAGTATGGGGCGAACAAAAACTCTACTGCTAATATTGGGGATCCTTATCATGTCCTGTATCATATTAAACATTAGTGTTCCATATATTATAAATTTATCCACCCTCTCTCATGTATACTAGTACTCTTTTATTGGGTAGGGGTCACATTGATAAAATATCAATGTGGTGTTAAAAGAATATTTTATCACTAAAATAATAATAATGCGTCAATAAATCACCCATAAACTCATCATGATAGTAATTTTTTATAGGGGAAATTTTGTTTATAAGTAACTCTACTATGGCTAATAGTATCATTTATAGAATGAAACCAAATTACATGTTATTTGTAATTCACAAATGTTATGGTGACCACAAGATGAGACTATTATACAACACTCTCATATCTCATGAACATTCACTATGAAACATATCCACTTAAAACATAGAATATGAGAATCACAACATCATACTATCAAAATGTAACAAGTAATCAATCCTAAAATATCTCAAAGAAAATTCTTCAACTCAATGGACCTGTTAAGGCCTCCTCATTTTAAACATCCATAAAAAAAATTCAAAAATAACAATAATACATAGATATTAAAAATCATTTAATTTATTTGACTGTTTAAGATATCTAAACAATCCATGGAATGGTATAATTGTTTTTCATGAAAAAATAAAGATAAATAAATTTCAACAAAATCCATTTAATTATTAATTATTAATAAAGATTTCAAAAATCTATTAAAAATTTAAAATATATTTTTATATTATCATAATTGTTTTTAAAACCCTAACTATTTTGATTAATATTAAATATAATTATTCAAATTAACCATTAATAGGAGTTGAATATATACTTATAACTATTAAAGTAATAAAATTTATGTTTAGAAACTATGACATCCCAAAGAGATCTTAGGCTACACCATGTGTTGTGTTATGGAATAGTTTTTATGAGGAAGGAATTCGCTACATATAAATGATGGAAACCATTTTTTGTACCCCCCCCCCTCAAGCCACTATAAACCTAGCTTATGCCACTAGCAACCCTGAACTAGCACCACAAAAGCAATTACTTGCTCCACCACCTCAACTCTTTTATACTCTATCTCTCTAATAACATGCCTCACTACATTACACAAACTAGATTGAATAATTGTTCAATATTTTATTTTGAAATTGTACCAATTATATTTGATGTTTATTGGTTTCCTACAACCTGATGCACCTGGTTTAAAATATATAGATAAATTAAATTATTAGAATAAATAAATTTATTGATAATACAATAAAAGGATTAAAAATAAATATAAAATAATTGTTTTTAATTCACATTTACTATTGGTCTATCAAGAAAAAATCACCTGTGGATGAACCCTGTAATCTAATTATAAGGCCCCATCCTTGAAAAATACATAATCTTGAGTTAAAATACATGGGATGAGCATAAAAATCTCATTAAGGGTTATAAAATAATGAAAGAAAACATTATCACATCAATACATAAAAATAAATGAAATCATACTTTTAAACCATTAATAATAAGATCTTTATCATACCTCATATAATCCTAAGATTTAAGAATACACAATGAAATAATAAATCATGATGGTAACTTTTAGCATCCATAACTTAATTTAGTCTTCATAACAACATAGGGAGTAACATTTGGAATACCTATCACGGTATATTACATAAATCTCTTTGGAGAAACATTAACATTTACCTCGGTCATATTACCCAATGAATTGAAGAGCTATCTCTGGAGCACATGACCTAGGTTTATCATGGAACCAATCATATATGTTAATAATGCCAAAGAACTATAACATATTCAGAACACATAAAACAAGCATAATGGAAAGATAACATTTCCACATTACAATGACAATATAAAATTTCAAGATATTGATATAATCAATATTTTATCAATACCATTTTCAATTAAAAAAATACATAAAAAGGTTATATGGTATTTATTTTCGTTTTTTGAATGATACATCATGTAAAGGAAGCTAGATATCATATAATACTCCTGGTTGTGGAAAGGTCATTGTCACCGCATACATTATGAAATAAACATTATTTTAGTCGTTTAGAAAAACACTTTGTAAAAAAAGATTACCTTTGAATGAAATTAAAATTAGATTTTTTTTTATACACCATATAAAATATAGTCATGTATAAATCAAAATATGCCTCAATGAAAAGATATTGAGGCAAATTCCCTTATGAAAATTTGGCAGCCTAACGGCGTCATGTAAAATTTCAGAAAATGTTTTGATGAGAGAAAAAAGGGTATCTCATCACATTAAAATAAAATGTAATGAAATAAGGATATAGAAGAATATATCACAACATAATATAATGTAAATTAAAATAAATAACATAAAACATGTCTTTTACTAAAAGGGACGGTGAAAGGTTCCCTTACAAAGATCATTTTATAAATAAAATAGATTGATTATGTGTATTAACGATAAGTAGACATACATAATGTATAAATACAATATAGGCCATCAAAATCTATTTCATATATAATCATATAAAGAAATAATTAAAATTAAAAGTTTAACCCAAATAATAGAAATTGGGTTAAGAAGTTTCTTTATGAAAACCCGGAAACTTAACAACGTCAGTTTAAAATTCATTAAATGAGTTGATGGGATAGAAAAAGGGTCTCATCACTTGGAAATAAAATGGACAGAAATAATGATATAGAAGAAAACTGACCAAAATTTTAAAATTGAAATTAAAATACATAAAAGAAAAAAATTTGTTGACTAAAAGAGGATGGTGAAAGGTTCTGTTACCTTATGTCTGACTTGTCTTGTTCATCCATTATCTCCATGAATAATAAAATTATGTTAATTATACATGATTCAAAAGCTTTATCATGTTTATTATTTGTTTCATATAACTTATTACCTTTCTATAACAATAATATAATTATTCATGTTAATATTGGTCTTTTTTGTCGATGTTCGGTACTTGAGTCAAAAATGATGTTGTTATAATTACAAATTTTCCATGTGGTAAAAATGAAGTTGTTATTTATTTAATTCCTAAAAATTATAAGTAAAATATCATGATTTATAAAATATTTTTATCTTTATAATGAATATTTATTGTTGAATATATCGCTTATATAAACCCATATAAAAATTATTATAGTAAAAGATACATGTTTAGGTTATATTTTCATTAACTTTAAATTAAATGTAATTAAATGTCATTTTCACACACAAGTGGCTCCATTGTAACACCCCAATATTTTATGAAAAATGTTCTTTTAATTTCATTGATGTCTTGTGTTGTACGTTACACCAAAATTAGTTTGTGTTATACGCAACACCGTATTGGCTTAAAGTATATGCAACACTATTCTTGGTTCGTGTTACACAAAATTTCAAGTTCATTTTTTAGAAATTATTCTACGAAAAATTAAGTATAAATTTTGTTTAATGTATAAATGAAATAAGTTTTGATTTTTTTATACACAAAAACAAAGGGATCTTTCACTACACGCAGCCTTGACTTGGCTTTCATTACACGCAATCACGACCTTTCTCGATAGCGTGTGTAGTACGCAATACCGGGTTTCACTAAACAATGATATATTATTATAATATTATTATCAACCAGCCATTAGGAATAGTATTAACTAAAATTTTTAATTTTATAACATTATTATTCATCTTACACATTTTCTAGAACATGGTATGAGAACAAAATAATTTTTCTCGGGTAAAATAATTATTTTTCAAAAAATGCATTTTTGCCACCTTTTGATAGAGCACCAACATTAAATCTAGTTTTTGACATGTTTATAAGTTAAATTTGAAAAAATAAAATTTTTCTTTGGAATCAGGATATATAAATTTAGTTTGATAAAATTTTCATATTTTTCTGATAACATTCATATTTTAATGAATAGTAAAAACACGCTATATTTTAATTAAAAACAACTTCTTTCATCGAAATAATTTATAAGGTTAAATTATAATATTTAACCGTTTTAAAGTATAAATAGATTATATTTTTACCATTTAATATAATTTATGTCATTATCATTGATTTTACATTGACTTCATTGGTAAAATCATTTCAATCTTTTGCAATGTTTTGACTTTTAAAACTCTTTTTCTTAACAACGGGATTAATTTTAAATTAATTATGTCAACTTCTATGTATTGAATTTTGAAAAATGGATTCTATATTTGAATTCATTTGGTCTAAATTATGTTAATATGTTACTTTTATTTTTTTGATATTATGAATAGTAACTATGGAAATTTTTATTTGCTGCAGTAAAAGGTAAATCGGGTAATTAAGGGTAAAAATAAGATTATAAAATTACCCTAACACCTTCCAAAATTATATTGTATTGCTAAAAGTCGACCCATATCACCAAAGGGGTAGAAAATATTCATTTTATGGACTTTTGACAATGAAAATAATTTAATTATTATTAAAACCAATGAAAGTGACAACATGTCACTCTCTTAAATCTTATAAGTATAATAATTTTAATTTAGTGATACACTTCATGAAGCTTCAAACATGAATAGTATCTAGAAATATAATAAAATTATCTACATCATGTTAATTTATTTAGAATTTTTAAGGATTAAATAATTGTCATTAATGGTGACACAATAGTGATGGAGAAATTGTTTATTTAGTGAAAATTGAATAATAATGTTTTTATTAAAATAATAATACCTATAAAAAGGACCCTAAACTTGACCAAACCTTATTGGTCGACTATATATATAACCTAATCATCCAAGGGTCTATTTTCGGACAATTTGGAGCCTTATAAAACATATTAGTATATTTATATTATTTTATTTTTATTGATGTCAAAGATGTCACCTTCATTATTTAATAAATATAACAATTTAAATGTTGTAATTTTAAGATGATAAATTCGAGTAAAAATATTATTATTAAAGCTAATATATTTATATTCATCAAAAAATTTTATTTTTAATTTTTATGCAAATAATAAGTATATTAAATGATTATACAAAAATGATGTAGTAATTGGTTATTAATAGGAATATTAAATAAATGTTTTATAAATATATAAATAAACATTATATGAACTAATTAATGTTCTCCACAAATTTTATAGAAGAATATAAAATGTTAAAAATCTATTAAACATTTTGGTTTGAATGTATCCTCTGTGTGAATTTTATTTAAATTCAAATAAAATAATAGTTTCAAAATGAACACTATTGTTATTTTATAAAAATAACATATTATTAAATTGATTTAAAATCACATAAATATTTAAAAATAATAAATTGGAATTTATATAGTCTAAAATGTCATTATTTTTCCAATTATGTATAACTCACAACACATAAGTAATTATTTATAACAATTTAAAATCTAGAATATTATTACCACAAATAAGATTAAATAAATTAAATAAGGATAAATCAAATTGATAAGGTTTAAAATAAATTCCCAACATGTCTAAATTTTATTTTATGATGATATTACAACCTTATCTCATCTAATATTCTTATTTGAGTCATTTTGGAAGTTTTTAAGTTGTTTATGATTTATTATAAATTAATATTATGAGGTTCCCAAAGGTGCCCCTCTCCTCTCTTATAAAAGGGAACCTCCTCCCTATCTTCTTTGAAAGACTTTGAGCCTTCAAGCTCGACCAACCCCTGCCCATTTACGTTCTCAACTTCCCTATAAACATTATAGAGGTTCTTTTCTCCTCAAAATACCAACTCTAGTGCCATAAGAGGAAGCTTAAAAGAGGTTCGTCGAAGAAGAGGTAATCTCTTCTACCGATTCTTTCAAGATTCTTTCTTCTTAAACATCTTCTTATTTAGTTATTTAATTATAAAGTAATAACATAAGTATAACTAATATATTTATATGTTATTGTAAATATTAAACAACCTCATTTCAATTTCTATCCATCCTACGGAAAACCAAATCACTGCGCGTGCGTACGTACGGAATACCGTCTCCACGCCGTGGTGTAATCTATTTTTTCCACCACCACCTTACCTGGATGGGTATAATGGTGTAAAAAATAACTATATATAGTTATTATAAAATAATACTTATTCTGATATATTTTATCATCCACTCCAATTCAATTCAATAATTATGGAAACAATATCATCACTCGTGCGTACGTACGGATTACCGTCTCCAGGACGAGAAAAGATTAATTCTCCATGTTAACCACTCAAGAATGATTATAAAGTATATATAAATAATAATAATGAAATATATGAAATAATTATGATACTGTATTTATTTATATATATATATATATATTTCATCTACTTACTTCCATTCAAGTCAATAAGGAAAGGAAAACAGAGTTCAAGCGTACATACGGCTTACCATCTCCATGAACGGTGTATTTTATTTGATTCATATATCTATTTTATATATATATATAATGAATATATATGATATATAAATCATGATTTACATTTTGGAAGTAACTAAATCATGATATAAGTAATAATAATATCAATAACAACAAGTCCAAACATGTAGGATAAATAATACGATTTTACCCAAAACGTTGCTTTAACATTGAAATTTACAAAAGAAAGAGTAATATAAAGTCATAAGTGAACCATATATGATATCATAACACTGAATATGATTATTTAATAAGTAAATGACATTATTTAAATCATTATACAGGAGTTTCGGATACGTATGAAGCATATCGGACCTAAGGTAAGGGATAACTTTTCTAATATCGTTTTTATCTGAGATTGTTTATTCATAAGTATTTACTGGGGTGATATTTATCATCCATGTCCTTGTTTTATAAAAATGTTTTCATGTATTTTTAAAGTCCTTTTTACCCATTTTTGAATTTTACTATATATTTAAGGAATATTTCTTTTTTTACCATATGAGGTACTTTTTGACTTTTCCAACAAATGTACGAGGAGAATGCTTTTTTAACTTATACGGCATGAATAGATTTTTACGGTTTCATAACACCTTTTCTTAATGAAGCTTACTCTACAAGATTTCATGTGTTTTTCAAAAAAAATATTTTATTTTTAAATTGCATAGCATTTTGTGAAAAGAAATTTATTTTGAAAAAGAAAGGATATTTTCCTCAAGAATTCATTTCAAGTGTTTTCTCAAAACCATTTTACATATAAGATGACATTTGTTCATATGTGTGTGTTTCAAGTATAATGTCTCTATGATTTACGTGGTTTTACTTTTCAAATTATGAAATGATATCCATTTGTTTTATATGGATTATGTTATAATGGATTTATGTTTATGAAACCCATTTTATTCTTTGGGTTATGATGAATGATTTATGATTATGATGTTGCGCAAGTAAGAATGATTTCAAAATGAGATGGGTGTGACCTATATCTCCATCCAATGCATTGGGTAATGATTTATATCTCATGAGATATACACGGCTGGAAAGGTAAGTTAATCTGTTCCAGTGTTACAGGACTAGAACGAGGAGTGAACTCCATTCAGAAAGGGACTTTTCCCACTAAGATTGTCTTGGAAGCAATTCCTTGGCTACTATGGAAATAATATCATGTTCTTAATGGTTTTCCACAATCACATGTTTTATTCCCATACTATTTTATCATGATTAATGTTCCATTATGATCTATGCATTATGTACTTCCATGTTTTATGTCATTGCTCATGATTTTGATGTTTAAACATTATGTTCATGTTTTTAAGTTCGGATGTATATGGTTTGTTTTATTCTCTCCATGATTACCCTTACTGAGCATTTGAGATCACCCATTATATGTTTTATTTTCCCCAGGATATAAAGGAAGGTTTTAGGTAAGAAAACAAAAGGGGAAGATCTTAATGGGAGATGTTGAAGATCTTTCACAACGATTAGAAGATTTTGTTCTGAGTTTCCAAAGACACTAAACTATTATGATCCTTGAGTGTTGGTTTTTGTTATGTATTAATTATTCCGTAAAAGTAATGTAATGTCCTTGTACGCCAATATTTGGGTCTCTACAGTTAGTATAAGAAGAAAGTTTTAGTTAACCTTTGGAAACTATGATGTGAAAACTTTAGTGAGATCCCTATAGATATTTTTAAGGTATGTCTAGGGACATCTCTAATGTTAATTATAAGTATAGGTTATAGTCCTAGAATTATGGAAACGATCATAGAATTAAACCTATGATGTTAGATATTTAAGGTATTCCCCCATTATTTTGTTTCTTTCCTAATATGATTTTTTCCTCTCACGCTATTCTTTTTGGGTTTTAGAAAATGGTTGGAAGCAGGAAGATTCATGACAATGGAGGATATTATGGACAGTGGAATGATATTCTTTGTAACAAACCAAATTAAATTGGATCTGGAAGCCCATATATCATTATTATGACTAATTAGCAATCTCATAATTTGATCAATAATCTCAACTTTCGTAAGTTTCCTGACTCAGCTAATAAGAGAAAGATGGAGTTTCATGATGATCATAGAGGAAAGAAAGTTCAATTTTCCTCATGTAAATCATGTGATAGGAGGCATCAGGGAGAATGTTTCAATGGAACTAGAAGATGCTTTGGGTGTGGAAAATATGGACACAAATATAGCAATTGCAAAGGAAAAGGAACAGTTAACACCATGGATAAGGATAATGGTATTGCTAAAACATCAACAATGGTTAAATGTTTTAAATTTGGGATGTACGGGCATCATGAAAACCAATTCCCTAAGGGAAAGTATTATGAAGAGAATCAGCATGGTCGTATGGGTAGTATTTATGTTGATGATGATGAAGAGACTACAAATGATATGTGAGATGAAAGAATTGTTCAAGCTTGTTCAATGGTTTAAGAAGGTAGTGGAATGATTGTATGTTTGTAAAGAGTTATGTTGTTTGGATAATTTAATGGTATTATGGAATAAAGAAACATATAAGGATTGATACACTATTGTTTTTCCTAAATTATTTGAATGTATATGTTGAATGGTACTGGTAACCATGAAAGGTTATTCAGATATTTTTGGAATGTAGATGATATGCACATAATGAATGGATAAGGAGATAATGAGATGTTTGATGGTATTAATGAGATCATGACTGATATAAGGACAAAGTGATATCATGGTATGAGTATATAGAAATTTTGGGCTTTTGGTATGTAGAAAGAGTTCACTTTTGATAGAATTAATGTTTTCACAAATATTATTTGGTAATTAATGTTTCAAGAGGATAGATGATTAAGGAATTCACATATTTGGTATGTGACCAACAGGCTATATCTTAGGATATATGGGGGATAAATGATGGTATTCAATTCTTGTTAAATGACCTTTATAGTAGTCATTTTTATTATACTATGAAATCAGACAGAAGTATTTTTGATAAGCCTAATGGTTGGAATGGATTGGGTTGGACATTAGATAGTATTGTTTAAGGATATAACATGTTTTTCGATATTATTTCTGGAATGTTATAAAATTATAGTTTTAGAAAAAGGAAAACCCATAGGATGAGCAACAACCCGTCGCGTCGGACAAGGCTGTGGGAATCGAACCCACAACCGTAGTGCGACAGGCCTTTATCGCCTACCAGTGGCCAACATGAAGTCCCTTGTTAGTAGAAACTAGTTTTATTATATTAAGCGGTGTGATAGATGAAGTATAAGTCTATTTTTGGAATCATATACGATTAACCTCACCATAGATGGACATATGTATAATTAATAACTTTTGATAACCTTTTGTTTGAGACAGATGGAATGACCCATCATTCAATCGCACGATCTGCTAACACTTCACAGAAGACAAATTCAACTTCATTTATTTAAGAGATAAAGTGGAAATTTTTCAACGCACAAGAAACAATAAGATTGTACCAAAATCAAGTAAGTATTTCTTTTAATTCAAAAATTCTTTAACATTTGGGAAATGATCTTGAAATACAAAAATTTTGTCCTAGTGCCCTCATATCTGATAAATCAGATGGTAACTTAGATCATCACAAATTTATGGCTTTCTGATTGTTGGCTTTTTCATAGCCATGTTCTCTACCACTCTCCATTAGAACTTGATGGTTATATTTCTCTTCCATATCCATATTTTCACATTTGTTATCCTATGTGGAAACCTAGTGATGAGTTACTTTGGGTATCCTTTATGTTTCTAACGTTACTTTTTAAAATAATTTTTATGTATTCCTTTTTAATATGTGGGTTTCTATTTAAGAAACATTGATGTAGTAAACCATTTATAACCCCGACGAATTTCGAGGGAGAAATTCATTTTTAGGGGGGTAGAATGTAACACCCCGAGATTTTATGAAAAATATTCTTTTATTTTTAGTTATATATTGTGTTGTACGCTACAACAAAATTATCTTGTATTATACACAACACTGTATTAGCTTACAGTATATGAAACACTATTCTTGGCTCGTGTTATACACAATTTCAAGTTCGTTTTGTAGAAATTATTCTACGCAACATTAATTATAGATTTTGTTTAATTTATAAATGAAATAAGTTTTGATTATGTTATACACAACAACAAAGGGAGCTTTCACTACACGCAGCCTTGACTTGGCTTGTATTACACGCAATCGTGACCTTTCTCGACAGCGTGTGTAGTACGCAATACCGGGTTTCACTAAACAATGATATATTGTTATAATATTATTATGAACTAGCCATTATGAATAGTATTAACTAAAATTTTTAATTTTATAACATTATTAATCATCTTACACATTTTATAGAACATGGTATGAGAACAAAATAATTTTTTTCGGTAAAATAATTATTTTTCAAAAAATGTAGTTTTGTTGCCTTTTGGTGGAGCACCAACATTAACTCTAGTTTTTGACATGTTTATAAGTTAAATTTGACAAAATAAAATTTTTCTTTGTAATCAGGATATATAAATTTAGTTTGGATATATTTTTCATATTATTCTGAAAACTTTTGTATTTTAATGAATAGTAAAAACACACTATATTTTAATTAAAAACTACTTTTTTCATCGTAATAGTTTATGTGGATAAATTATAATATTTAATGGTTTTAAAAAATAAATAGAATATATTTTTACCATTTAATATAATTTAAGTCATTAGAATTGACTTTACATTGAATTCATAGGTAAAATCATTTCAATCTTTTGCAATGTTTTGACTTTTAAAACTCGTTTTCTTAACAACATGATTAATTTTAAATTAATTACTGCAACTTTTGTGTTTTGAATTTTGAAAATTTAATTTCATATTTGAATTCAGTGGGTCTAAATTATGTTAATATGTTACTTTTTATTTTTTTGATATTATGAATAGTAACTACGGTAATTTTTATTTACTGCAGTTAAAGGTAAATCGGGTAATTAAGTTTACAAATAAGATTATAAAATTACCCTAACACCTGGAAAATTCTATTGGATGACTAAAAATCGACCCATATCACCTGAAGGTCGTAATAGATTAATTTTATGGACTTTTGAAAATGAAAATAGTTTAATTATTATTAAAACCAAAGAAAGTGACAACATGTCACTCTCTTAAATCTTATAGGTATAATAATTTAACTTTAGTGATAAACTTCATGAATCTTCAAAAATGAATATTATCCAGAAATCTAATAAAATTATCTACATCATGTAAATTTATTTATAATTTTTAGGGATTAAATAACTGTCATTAATGGTGACACAATAGTGATGTAGAAATTGTTTATTTAGTGAAAAATTAATAACATAGTTTTTATTAAAATAATAATACCTATAAAAAGGACCCTAAACTTGAAAAAACATTATTGGTAGAGTATATATCTACCCTAAGCATCCAAGGGTCGATTTTTGGACAATTTGGAGCCTTATAAAACCGATTAGGATATTTATATTTTTTTATTTTAAATAATGTCAAAGATGTCACCTGAATAATTTAATAAATATAACAATTTAAATGTTGTGATTTTAAGATGATAAATTCGAGTAAAAATATTATTATGAATTTTATTATATTTATATTCATCATAGGATTTTATTTTTAATTTTTATGCACCTAATAAGTATATTAAATGATTATAAAAAATGATGTATTAATTGTGTTATTAAGAGAAATATCAAATAAATGGTTTTATAAATATTAAAATAAACAATATATGTACTAATTAATTTTCTACACGAATTTTCTAGATGAATATGAAATTTTAGGAATTTATTAAACATTTTGGTTTGAATATATCCTCTGTGTGGATTTTATTTAAATTCAAATAAATTAATAGTGTTAAAATGAACACTATTGTTATTTTATAAAAATAACATATTATTAAATTGATTAAAAATAAAATAAATATTTAAAAATTATAAATTTAAATTCATATGGTCTAAAATGTCATAAATTACCCAATTATTTATAATTCACAACACATAATTAATTATTTATAACATTTTAAAATCTAAAATATTATTACCACAAATAAGATTAAATAAATTAAATAAGGATAAATCAAATTGATATAGTTTAAAATAAATTCCCAACATGTCTAAATTTTATTGGATGATGATATTACAAACATATCTCATCTAATATTCGTATTTGAGTCATTTTTAATGTTTTTAAGTGGGTTATGATTTATTATAAATTAATATTTTGAGGTTTCCAAAGGTGCCCCTCTCCTACCTTATAAAAGGGAACCTCCTCCTTATCCTCTTCAAAACACTTTTAGCCTTAATCCTCAGCCAAACCCTACCCATTTTCCTTATCAACTTCCCTATAAATATTATAGAGGTTCTGTTCTCCTCAAAAGACCAACTCTAGTGCCTTAAGAGGAAGCTTAAAAGAGGTGCGTCGAAGAAGAGGTAATCTCTTCTACCGATTATTTCATGTTTATTTCTTCTTAAACATCTTATTATTTAGTTGTTTAATTACAAAGAAATAACATAAGTATCACTAATATAATTATTTGTTATTATAAATATTAAACAACCACATTTCACCTTCTATTCATCCTACAGAAAATGAAATCACCGCGCGTGCGTACGTACGGAATACCGTCTCCACGCTGTGGTGTAATCTGTTTTTCCACCACCACCATACTTGGATGGGTATAATGGTGTAAAGAATAACTATATATAGTTATTATAACATCATACTGATTCTGATAGAGTATACCATCCAATACAATTCCATTCAATAATTATGGGAATTATATCATCGCTTGTGTGTATGTACGAATTACCGTGTCCACAATGCGATGAGATTCATTCTCCATGTTAACCACTCAAGAATAATTATAAAGTATATATAATGAATAATAATTAAATATATGAAATAATGAAGCTAATTTATTTATCAATGTATATTTATATATATGTCATCTACTTACTTCCATTCATGTCAATAAAGAAAGGAAAACAGCATTCATCCGTACGTACGGCTTACCGTCTCCATGAACGGTGTACTTCATTTCATTCATATATCTATTATATATATATATATACTGAATATATATGATATATAAATAATGATTTAAATTCTGTAATTATGTAAATCAGGATATAAGTAATAATAATATCAAGAAAAACAAGTCCAAACACATACGATAAATAAAACGATTTTACCCAAAACGCTGCTTTAACATGGAATTTACAAAATAACGGGTAATATAATGTCATAAGTGAACCATATATGATATCATAACAATTAATATGACTTTTTAATAAGTAAATGACATTATTTAAATCATTATACAGGAGGTTTGGATACGTACAAATCATATCGGACCTAAGGTAAGAGATAACTTTTCCAATCTTGTTTTTATCCGAGATTGTTTATTTGTAACTATTTACTGGGGTTATATTTATCACCCATGTCCTTGATTTCAAAAAATGGTTTCATGTATTTTTAAAGACCTTTTTACCCGTTTTTTACATTTACTACATATTTATGGAATCTTTCTTTTGTTTACCATATGAGGTACTTTTTGACTTTTCTGACAAAAGTATGAGGAGAATGTTTTTTTAACTTATATGACATGAACAGATTTTTACAGTTTCATAATGAATTTACTTAATAAAGCTTACCCTACATGATTTCATGACTATTTTCAACAAAATCCCTTTCTTTTAAAATTTCACGAAATTTTCTAAGAGAAAATGATTTCAAAAAAGAAAGGATATTTTCCTCAAGAATTCATTTCAAGTGTTTTATCAAAACCATTTTCAATATAAGATGACATTATTTCATATGTGTATGTTTCAAGTATTATGTCTCTATGACTTACATGGTTTCACATTTCTTATGATGAAATGATATCCACTTGCTTTAAATGGATTATGTTTTGATGGAATGATGTTTATGAAACCCATTTTATTCTTTGGGTTATGATTAATGATTTATGTTTATGATGTGGCACACGTAAGAATAATTTCAATATGAGATGGGTGGAAACTATATCTCCCTCCAATGCATTGGGTAATGATTTATATCTCACGAGATAGACATGTCTGGAATAGTAAGTTAATCCGGTTCAGTGTTATAGGACTGGAACGAGGAGTGAACTTGATTCAGAAAGGGACTTTGTCCACTAAGATGGTCTTGGCAGTAATGCCTTGGCTACTATGGAAATCATATCATGTGCTTAATGGTTTTCCACAATTACATGTTTTATTCCAATACTATTTTATCATGATTGATGTTCCATTATGATCTATGCCTTAGGTACTACCATGTTTTATGTAATTTCTCAAGATTTTGATGTTTAAACATTATGTTCATGTTTTTAAGTTCGAATGTATATGGTTTGTTTTATTCTCTCCATGCTTACCCTTACTAAGCATTTGAGATCACCCTTTATATTTTTTCTTTTCCCCAGGATATAAAGAAAGGTTTTAGTTAAGAAAACAGAAGGGGAAAATCTTTATGGGAGATGTTGAAGATGTTTCACAATGATTAGAAGATTTTTTTTCGAGTTTCCAAAGACACTAAACTATTACGATCCTTGAGTGTTGGTTTTTGTTATGTATTAAGTATTCCTCAAAAGTAATGTAATGTCCATGTACGCCAATATTTGGTTCTCTACATCCATGGGTTCCTAAAATGTACCCATGGATCCCCATGGTTGGAAATATCTCATCCAATAGGGTTAGGACATGTGTACGGGTAATTTAATATTATTTTTGTACCCTTATTACCATATTTACCCTTTAACCGTGGTAAATAAAATATTTTATGAAGTTACTATACCTAATGCCTAAAAATAAAATTTACTTATTTAAAAAAAAAATTACCTCATGATTCCAAATCTAGAATCAATTTTTCCAAATTAAAAAAAATTATTGGAATAAATTAATTTAAAATTATTTCCCATTGTCAAAACCAAAAAATGCGTTTTTAAGAAATAAAAAATTGCCGAAAGATTGACATGTGTTTATGTCCAATTTATCTGTGAAATTACTTACAATTACGAAAATTGGATTAAATCGTAAAAATATAATCCAACTAAACTTTAAAACCAATTGAAATAACAATATTTCTTTATAAATAAATTAGATGAAAATAAGTTTTTGAATTAAATGCGGTATTTTTCACTATTCATTAAAAATGAACTTTTGTAGAAACATTCCAAAATTTCTTCCAAAGTAACTTTTGATGTTTCACTTCTAAAGAAGATTATTATTTTGTCAAATAGAACATATAAAAGTGATAAAAATAGATTTAAAAAGTGTTCTCCATTAAAAAGAGGTAAATTGACATTTTAAATAATATTAATGTAGTTCATGCTTAAAATAGAATTCATACTTATTTTATGCCTCTAAAATTTATTGAAAAATGTAAATAAATTTAGAAAACATGTATAATAATATTATAGTTAATTTTGTTCATTCTTACCAATACAATGGCTATGCATTAAATACCATTTAAAATTATATTATTATTATTTTATTTTTCAGTATAACTCAAAATTGTGTGCAACGTAAGATTTAGAGGAAACCTGTTGTTACGTGTTAAGTATGCTATAGTACAAAGTGACCTATTTCACATAAAATTAATATCTTATTTATAAATATTAATAGAAATGAAAATTTATTATTATATAAGTACCTAGGTAATTATATCCCTCTCCTTTTTTGGAAAATGTGTCCTCGAAATTTTAAAATTGGTCTCAAAAACTGAAATGAAAGTCCCATATTGGAAAAAAGATTCAATAAAACTATCTCTTTAAAATAAAGGAAGCGATTTACAATGGTCACCCAAGATAACACATAATAGAACTCCATGTAGGAAAACATGGATATGGAAGAGAAATTAAGTGCCATTTCTTTATTGAGATTGATAGAAAACATGATCAAGAGAAAGCTAACAGTCTGAAAACCATAAACTTCTGATGGGTTGAACGGTCTTTGATTTCCACGTAGGAAGAGTAAACGAACAATGTTTTTTTCATGGATTCATAAATTTGACAATTTATTTATGATATTGACTAAGAACATAAAGAAATATACTAAATTTTCAAGTAGAGTTTCATCTATCAATAAATTTCTACCAAAAAATCATCTTTTCTTCAAACAATGAGTATTTGAGTTGACTTGGTCCCACCTAAATCACTAGAATAAACTTCTAGAGAATCACATAATCCATAAAAGATGAACTATATATTTCCTCTTTCTTTAGACATTAACAAATACCAAAGTGGTTATTATATATCAGATAATCCCCAAAAAGTATAATCCTTTATAAAAATAAATACTACTATTAATCTCCAAAATTTAACAAATAACAACCAAATTTGAAAAAATAACATTCAATACCCAATTGTCCTTAAAATTCATTAAAATAATCTGACTAAAATTGAAACCCAAAATTCAGATGGATTTGATCACATAGTCTGTCATGATAAATCTTAAAATTTATCTCCAAATAACATCAAATACTCTTAATGTCTCAAACTAAAAAGTATTTAACCTAATCACATATTCATATAGATAGGTTAATCATTCCCATAACTAACCCAAATCACTGTAATTCCACAATGAAAACCTAGTTTCTTCCAAAATAAAATTCAATCATTACTCCTCAAATGAAATCCCTCAGTATTCTATTTTCCTAAGGTATATAGTTTCCCAAAAGAGAAAACATCTTCCTAAATAACCTTTATCACTTAATCACCAAATAATTTTCTTATGCAAAAGATATCCATTTGATAAAAGATAAGTTCCCAAAATCAACTTATTCTTGAACCATAAAATAATTTATCTAAAAATAATAAGTCATACTAACTAGGGACTTCATGTAAGCTAGTGGTACGTGATAAATCTCAGCCTCACTTTGTTTGTGGGTGTGATTCCCGTAGCATTGTCCAATGTGACGGGTTGTCAAACTGTCTTTGTGTTGTCCTTTTTCAAAAACTTTATAATTAATAAAGCATTTTCAAAATGAGATAAAATATTCAAAAAAACCATAACATATTTTAACCTCAAAGGTTATCTAATACAATTCATTTTGCATCCCAAAATGTAATAACCATTAATCACCTCAAAACAAAAGATCATATGAACCCTAAGGTTATCCATTATGTCCACATAAGAAAAGGTAATTATTCCTTGAATAACATTTTCATATATCAAACATCAATGTTACACAGAATATAAATGTTTTTCCCATGTAATGTTGTCATTTATACATTTAAGAATATCATAATCCATTGATCTAATATAACTCTTAAATTCCTAAAATATAGTCTATTTAATCATTGAACATTCTTCATGACCCTTTATCCATGTTTTTTCATCTTATTATTTTATACTTATTTCATATAAGAAATCGTGCATAATGTCTTAAGATTTTAGTAATTTCAAATCATGTGCTAAGAAATAATCCATACCTTTCATAGGTCATTATTAGTTTCATCATATTCAATTAGAATGGAATTAGGAATTGGAAAACATATATTTGTGTGATAATTATAATCCCATTCCTGAACCTTCTTTACAGGACATCTATTTTTATAATAACCATGCACACCACATTTAAAACATTCAATTGATCCTTCGAAAATAACTTCTTTCCATTTCCTGGAGTCACCAAGAAACATTCTTTTTTCATGGTAGGTTATTGATTTACGACATTCATTACCACATCTGAAACATCTTCTCATCCCTTTGAATAATTTTCCAAGGTGGTTATTTCCACATCTGTGACACGGAGGTTTTTGAATATACATGTTTTTATGATTATTACTTGAACATCCATTGATATTTTTTTCTCTCGTATATGATGCCTTAGAAAAATTACCAAGGTTCTAGTTGTCAATATTTACTCCAGATAGTTGGTTAAGAATAACCACCAGAGTTCTCATTGCATCCCCCATTTCATTTGGGTACTCATTCTAAAAACCACCACAGTTTCCTTCACATCCATTGTTACTTTGGTGCCTGATAGATCCATCCATTTACAAAAAACCAAAAAGGTCAGTGTGAGTATATCAAAAAATCATCATATAATATCTTATGAGGAGGGTAAGCACTAAGACATACTTATTCGAGTTATCTTAAACTCATTTTATATATCTAAAATAACTATGACTCTTTCTAATATGCTAACCATTATGGTTATGTTACTTATGCTTAAATAATACCCTAACCTCTAAAGTTATCTAAACCGACATATGATACTAACTATAAGGACTCATCCTTAAACAATACATAATCTTGAGTGAAGTCTAGAATTCAAATTGAGGATATTTTCAGGTTTAATTTTTTATAGAATTAGGCCATAACTATTTTATTTCATCTAAAATATTACAATGTAGACACTTATTCTCTAAATTTTTTCCCCAATAATAAAACTCCTTAAACAAAAAAAGAATTCTTTTCTTGATATAAATCATCTATAATTCCTCCTTTATCTTAAAATTCCTTATACCTAGTGTGAAACATTTCAAAAACATGGGATAAACATAAAAAGATCAGTAAGGGTTATAAAATAAGAAAATAAAATATTAGTCTATCAATACATAAAAATAAATGAAATCATATTTTTAATCATTAATCATAAGAACTTTATCATACATCATGAAATCATGGGATTTATTAACACACATAGAAATCATAAATAATAATGGTAACTTGTGGCATCCATAACATACTTACATTATAGCTTTCACAGCTACATAGGGAGTTATGTTTGGAATACCCATCATGGTATATTCCATAAATATCTTAAGAGAAACATTAATGTTTACCTCTGTCATGTTACCCAAGGAATTGGAGATTTATCCCAGGATCACCCAACCTAGGTTTTTCATAGAACCACCCATACACATAATCAATTCCCAAGAACCATAACATATTCATAACAAATAAAACAAGCATAAAGGAAAGATGACATTTCCACATTCCAATCACAATATAACATTTCAATATGTTGACTTAATCAAAAAATTCTCAAAACAATTTTCAATAAATAAATACATAAAAAGGGTATATGGTATTTATTTTAGGTTTTTATAAATGATACAGCATGTTAAGGAATCCAGATATCGAATAATGCGCGCGGTGGTGGAAATGTCATTGTCGCCGTATATGTTAAAAATAAACATTCTTTTGTTGTTTAGTAAAATTATTCATAGAAAAAAGATACCCTTTGAATGAAATTAAAATTAAAATGGGTGTATACACCATATAAAATAATGTTGTGTATAAATCAAAATATGGCTCAATGAAAGGAGATTGAGATGAAGTCCCTTACGAAAATTCAGAAGCCTAATGGGATCACATAATAATTCAAAAAGTGGGTTGATGAGAGAAAAAAGGGTATCTAATCACATGGACATAAAATGTGCAGAAATAATGATATATAAGAATATATCCAAACATAAGAGGATGGAAATTAAAAGACATAACATAAATTAATTCTTTGACTCAAAGAGAAGAGTGAATGTTTCCCTTACAAAGATCATTTAGTAAATAAAATAGATAAATTATGTGTATTAACTATAAGTAAACATACGTAATGTATAAATAAAATATTGGAAATAAATATTTATTTCCTATATAATCATAGAATGACATAATTAAAAATATAATATTAACCCAAAGAATTGAAATTGTGTTATAAATTTCCCTTACGAAAATTCAGCAGCCTAACGACTTCAGTTAAAAATTTCAGAAAACGAGTAGATGGGAGAGAAAAAGGGTCTCATCACATGGAAATAAAATCAATAGAAATAAGTATATAGAAGAAAATTTCCCAACATTTAAAAATTGAAATTAAAATACATAACATAAAAGAAGTCTTTGACTAAATTTGGACGGTGAAAGGTTCCCTTGCCTTGTGTGTGACTTTTCTGGTTCTTCCTTTATCTCCCTAAATAATAAACTTAAGTTAATTATAATTGCTTTAGAAACCTTTTAAATTTTATTATTCATTTTATATCACTTATTAAATGGATTTGAAAATACTATAATTATTCAAGTTCATATCGGTCTTTTTGTCGATGTTCGGTAATTGAGTCAGAAATGAACATGTTATAATTACAAATTGTCCATGTGGTCAAAAGTCCATTGTCTCATGAATTGTATTCTGAATTTAAATATCATATAAATCAAGTATATATGTATTTATATCCAGTATTTATTTATTTATAATAGTCCATAATATTTGGATATAAGGAAATTAAATTCACAGTTTATGGAGACGGTAAGTCGTACGTACGCAAGAACGCTACTGTCATTTCTTTTTTATATTTTATGGAATGAAAGATAAATGATAAATAATTATATAATGATTCCAGTATAATATAAATGTTATATATGTTAAATAAGTTTATTAATTATAACCTTTATACATTCCATGTATAGCATGAACGAGTCATATCACTTTGTGGGGGAGGTAGTCCGCACTTCCTCAAATGAAATTATTGTATTTACGCGTTATGGAAAGCCTAAATGTATGATGCAAAAGAAAAATAAAGAAGAACATAGAAAATAAAAATAAAATATATATCACATATAAATACAGTGCCATCATAATGGCCAACATTAGAGGCAATAAGATATAATTTATCAATCATCATTTCGTGCAGTAGTAGTTCATCGTACATAGAAACAGTATGCTCGTATCCATTAGATGGATGTGTGTGTATGTGTATTAATAATAATTCTCATAAAAACATACTAGTATATTTATGATACTAGTTTTTTTATGTAATCAAATAATAATAATAAAATATAGATTGGATAAGGAAAATAAAAGCAAATAACGTGAGATAAGACGTTACCTCTAAATCAGGTAAATTCCTTTGATTTGAACCAAAAGTCTTTATTGAATTTCCTTTTTCCCAAGGTAATCCTTCTAGAAGGAATATTGGGATATTGGGAGATTATTTGGGTAGAGTTTGGATAATTTAAGGGGGATTGAGAGTTGTGAGTAAGGGTTAGAGTTGGTGGCCTTTTATAAGAGAGAGGAGGGGCACTAAAGGAATATCTTGAATTATTATTTTATTATAAATTCTATTTAAATTATAAAAGAGACAAAATTTATTTTATTCAAATATAATTTTAATATAAGTAGAAATAAAATCATCCAATAATAATTAGATAGTTTTTTGATATTTTTTATTCCTTATATTTTTTATTTAACCCCTTTTTTACTATTACTCTTTTATCAAGCATTAACACTTTGAGAGTAAGAATAGTTACCAAACATGTCATATATAAAATTAAATATTCAATAATAAAATTTTAGAATTATGATAACTATTTTTCTGAATCTTATATATTTTTTAATTTTAAAATATTTAATAAAATATTTTATATTTTTAAATATGAATTATGTTAATTTTGACAGTATTCATATCAGAACTTTTTTAAAAATACATAACAAATTGATTAGTTCCAAAAAAACAATGTTTATACTAATATTAAAAGTAATTATCATCCTTAAATTTTTTTGTATCAAATAAAAATAAGCAAATTATATTTATTTTAACTTTTATAATATAATTTATTTGAATCCTTTATTAATGAAGCAACCACGACGTCACCATTGTATCATATTTAAATTTAATTATTTAATGAGTAAAAATTATGAATAATGTATAATAATGTAGAAAATATTTTTATCTTTCTAATAACTATTTATAGTCGAAGATATCACTTTTATATGCCCATATATAAATTGATTTATTAAAAGAAACATGCTTAGGTTATATTTTCCATAACCTTAAATTAAAAGAATATAAAGGTCATTTTTATAGAAAAATGGCTCCATGGGGTCCTAAAATATACCAAAGGATTCCCATGGTAGGAAATATCTCATCCAAAATGGTTAGGACATCTATAAGTGTAATTTAATATTATTTTTACCCTTATTTACTAGATTTACCCTTTAACCATAGTAAATAAAATATATATTGAAGTTACTATTCATAACGTATAAAAATAAATGATACCTATTTACCCAATTTGGAATATCTAATTTCAAATATGGAATACATTTTTTCAAATTCAAAATACAGAATTGGTAGAAATTAATTTAAAATTTATTCTCATTGTCAAAACCAAAAACAGTGTTTTTAAGAAGAAAAGAATTACCAAAAGATTGACTAGTGTTTATGTCCAATTTAAGAGTGAAATTACATACAATGAAAAATATTGTATTAAATGGTAATAATATCAATCAATTACACTTTAATCCCATTAAAATAATAATCTAACTATATAAATAAATTAGATGAAAAGATAGTTTTGAATTAAAATGAGGTATTTTCACTATTCATTAAAAAATCTTCTTTATCAGAAAAATTCCAAAATTTAATCCAAAGTAAATTTGGATGTTCCCCTTCTAATGAATAATTTAATTTTTTCGAATAGAATATATAAAAGTGACAAAAACTAGATTTAAAAAGTGTTCCCCATCAAAAGGCGGTAAAACAACATTTTAAAGAATATTAGAGTCTTTGAATCTTAAAATAGGTTTCATTATAATTTTAGGAATCTAAAATATATTAGATAAATGTAAAGAAATTTAACAAACATGTATAATCATATTGTAGTTAGTTCTGTTAATTACCAGCAATACAATGACTATACGTTAACTACCGTTTAAAATAAAATTATTATTATTATTTTTTTGGTATAACTCAAAGTTGTGTGCAATGTAAGATTTCAAGGAAACCCGTTGTTTCGTTTTGAGTATGCTATTGGAAAAAGTTTCCTATTTAACAAAAAATTAAAATATTTTTCATAAATATTAATAGATATGAAAAGTATTATTATATAAATACTTGGGTCCACTAATACAGTTAGTGCTTTTAATAGTGCTAAAACCCACCTTTAACAGTGCTAGAAAAGCACTGTTAATCACGGTGAAGATAAAGGGGGGTACCATTTATCAGTGATCAAAATTGCACTGATAAAGGTCCTCCTTTATCAGTGCTTGTTTAGTGCGGATAAAGGCCCACTTTATCAGTGCTATTTTGAGGATTAATAAATGGATAATATTTCAACGCTCAAAATAGTGCTAAAAAAGACCCCCTTTATCAGTGCTATTTTGAGAGATGCTATAATATAAATTTATCAACACTTAATTATTGAGGATAAATTCCATGTTTCTGGATCAAACCTAGCACCCGTACAGCACCTGCAAACATGAGACAACAACTGCACACACAGCCCAAACAACACTTACACACATACAAAGCATAGAAGAACAAGATATCACACACAAGAGTTTCCCAAAAAAATTCTATATACATTTAATTGAAATCTTGAATACAAAAATACACACTACTATATACATTTCAAACAATATTTAACATGGTTACAATTACAATTATAAAACAAATAGTTAAAAACATTAATGTTTCATCTTTTATGCATCTGTGATCTGCTCTAACAAATTATCGTCCATGGTATTAGTTTCCAAACAAAGAATTTGAACTGAGGAAATTATTTTTACCTATATAAGAAAATATATATTATGTTAGTAATACAATAATGAAATAAATTAAACATTAATATGAAAGAATACATTAATAAAATGTCAATTGTTACTGTTACAACCTTTACATGTCAATATTTCCATGGATTGAATTAATATTTTAGAAGAGGCTCAACATGATTCATTGACATATAAATATTGTTTTTTTAAGATTACATGGATGAGCAAATAAGATAATGAAATGTCAACAACAACATGGAATCCAAAAGGTTTTATTTATTGACAATAAAAAAGGAGGAATCTCCATAGGTTATTCAATATGACACATACATGATGGTGTATTCAATTTCATAGGAGTATTCAATTTTAGAATAAATTATAACATTTTTTAGTGATACCACCATCCTAAATAGGTAATAAACATAATAGTGACATATATTTGGAGCCTCTAAGATTGTACTCTCCCATGCCAGGTCAAAGAGAAAGAGTGTTAGCTCGTTCGCTTCAGACATTGGGTTCAACCCTACTTAGACCCTAACCACTTATACCTCTCCAAGGACCCCATAATATATTTATAGACCCATTGAAGGTATGGAAGGAATTTATTTCTCAGTTTTAGAGTGGTCTGAATGTGAACCTTCAAAATTAGATAGGTCATGATCATACTAGTTCACTTTTTTTTTGATATCCTAATTCTTTAGTGTGATTTTCCAGACCCCCTCCCTCCCCGAGATAGCCCCTCGGGATAGCCCCCTCCCTACCCCTGAATAGCCCCTCCCTACCCTTGGACAACCCCCCCCCCCCCACTCTACCAGCACCACCCCTCCATCCGACTTGACAACCCCCCCCATCCCAGGACATCACCCTTCCCACCTCTTGGATAGCCCCCTTCACACCCCTGGACATCCCCCACACCTCTTGGACACCCCCCACTCTTAGACCCCCCCCATATAGCCCCCTCCCTACACCTGGAAAGCCCCTTCCCTACCCTTGGACACCCCTCCCCCCCCCCCACCACCACCACTCCACCTGCTGCATCCATCCCTCCTGCTGGACAACCCCCCCTCCCCGGAAGCCCCCTACCGTTCCCAAGAAAACCCCCTTCCCACTACTCGGACAGCCCCCTTCCCACCCCCTGGACACCCCCCCCTCCTGGACACCCCCCACTCTTGGAAACCACCCGCCCTCCTGTACACCCCCTCTTTCCTGGTCACCCCCCCATCCACCCTCCCACCTGGACACCCCCTCCCTCCTGAACACCCCACCCTCCTAGATCTTTAGTGTGATTAGATATACCCCTACCTCCCCTCCCCGAGATATCCTGCCTGGAAATCCCCCTCCCTACCCCTGGACATCACCCCCCCCCAACACCACTCCACCTCCATCCCACCTCCCACAACCTAAACAACCCCCCGTCCCTCCCCATACACCCCTGCAGCCCCCACCATTTCCCTGGACAGCCCCCTCACATTCCCTAAACAACCCCCTCCCCCTTCCACCCCAGTAAATAAAGTATTATATAATTAAAATAAAGTATCATACAATCCTAAAATGATGTTAGTACGAAAGGGATGAATCTAGTGTATACTCATTAATAACCTTCTTTATCCAACTATATTTTCATCATCTATTTGATAATAAAATAAATATAATTATTACACCATCATTCACTAATATAAATTATAAAATCATATATAATTTTATAAATTTGCTAAGTGTACTAAATTTCAAATCCTATTTGATTTAGAATATTTATTAGTCCATAATCATAGGCAAATAATCAAACTTCACCCAAATCGATCATCTTTTTTTCATGTGCCTAACTTCCTCCATCGCATTGGGTATAACGAGAGATAGAATAAGGGGTAGATACTAGATTTTATTAGGTTATAAAGAGACATGAAGATCATTAGAGAAATTTATTGGTCTCCAAACCAAACATGAATAAACTTTGCTGCCTCCTCTCAATTGAATAATATATTCAAAATTCGAAAAAGTGATTGGAGTAGTTAGTTTCCTCCCCTAGGAATTCAAGAACATAGATTAGTACTCCAATTTCATGATTTTTTAAGAGATACAGTTCAAAAAATCATGGAAAAACACCAAAAAAATAATATATTGGTGGAATAGGAATGAAATATCCCATAACATTAAGAAAATATAATTTAAAACAACATAAAGTAGAAACATAGAGATCTTATGACACAACCAGCGGATTCCAATACTATAGAAAGTGGGAGAAGGGATATATATATATATATATATAAAAGTAGCGGGGATACATCTTCTGGAATTCAATTTCTGGAAAAAAACATCTCATTTTGTAGAATTCATCCACAAGCGAGTATTGAGGGTCAGAATTGATTTAATTGATAGTGTCCTCACAACTCTTCTATATTAGAAAATATTCTTTCCATCAAACTCATATATCATCATTAATGTTTCCAGCATATGTATTCTACTACAACATTGGTGTAGAGAAAAAGTGTGAAAGCTTATAAATCTATGGTGAGAAAGGTAAATGATTCATATGTTGGGTCTTTATGACATTAAATAAGATATATTGGGCCTAAAATTTAACTAGAATATAATTATTGGGCATTTACATGGTCTTATAATTGGTTTGGTTGGTTGAAACTTTTGATGACTCACTACGGACCCACTCCAAGATACTCTAGAAGTGATCTACCCATTGTATATTATCAGTATTGAATGGGATTGAATGGATCTCTACCTGAACAACCCCTCCCTCCTGGAAACCCCCTCCCTTCTGGACACACCCCCTCCCTCCCCTCCTGGACACCCCACTCATGAACACCCCTTAGACACCCCCTCCCTTTTGGACACCCCAGCCCAGCTGGAGACCCCCCTCCCTCCTGGACACCCCTTCCCTCTTGGACACCTCCCCCCCTCCTAGGCACCTCCACCCCCTCACACTCTTGGAAACCCCCCACCCACCCTAAAACCTGGACACCCCCCTCCCTTCTAGACACCCCCTCCCTTCTAGACACACCCCTCACTCCCCTTGGACACCCCACTCATGGAAACCTCCCTAGACACCCCCTTCCCTTTTGGATTTCCCCCACTCCTGGACACCCCCTAGACATCCCCTCCCTCCGGGAAACCCCCCTTCTTCCTGGACACCCCCACCCACCCTACCACCTGGAGACCCCCTCCCTTATGGGCACCCAGTCCCTCTTGGACACTTCCCATCCCCTCCTAGACCCCCCCCCCCCACTCCTGGAACCCCCTCCCTCCTAGACTCACCCACAGGCAAATAAGGGAAACTAATTAGAAATTTGAAAATCCATGATATTTGTTACCATCATGCCTTTAAGATTCTCATTAGTGGACTGAATAATTATGCATCGGTCGACTTCCACAATGTTGACCATTTTAGTCCAATGAACTATATCTTCCTCATCATCAATTCATGAATTCCTTCGTAACATAAGAAAGAGTAAATTTTGATTAATTATGAAAATGGATGATTTTGGGTAAAAAAAATCAACTTGAGTAAGAAAGGGGCACGTGACGAATTAGAAATATCATATTAAGTGCATGAATTGTTCAAATTCATGTGATCACATGACCATAATAGGATCACATGATTAAATTAACCTGGGAGATTTATACGATTACATGCCCTGCAAGATTTATGTGATCATGTAAATTAGAAAAGAATACATGAATCTTAGTTCATGTGAATTACCTTAATTGATTATGTGATTTTTTTATGTGATGAGATCATGTGATGAGATCACACGATCAATTCACATAAACCATTTGTTCAAATGAGCTTATATGACATGATCACATGAAGAGGCTTATGTGAAGTAGAGAAAAAACCTAAGAGTTCTTATAGAGATATAAAATATTGAGTCATTATTGAAATAGATTTCCCATTACCTATTTGATTGAGTAGACACAACGTCATTTCACTTCTTGCAAAGGCATGTCACATGGACATAAATCTTCTAAAATAAACTAACCCTTCAATTAATTATGAAAATCAATTCAATGTTTCATTATATAATTTTTCATTAAAATAGACATATTATACCGTAACATTACCTTTACGTCTTTCCTAATGGTTTATTTGGTCCAAATATAAGCTAGTAACAAAAATATTGATTCATTGTTCACTTTACTACTGGTGGTTAACTACCGCTTACCATAGCATTTGATCTGAACTTCTGATCTGGCATCCCCATGATTCTCTAATTGGAACCCATCTCTATGGTATCATCCTTTAGTGTTCACTTTTCCTTCTCTTCCTACGCCCATTTACCAAATAAATGGGTGCAGTAAGAGAAGGAAAAGTGATTCATGAATGATGATAGCATAGAGATGGTGTCGGTTGAGAGCATCACGGGGATGCCAGATTGGATGTTCATATCAGATGTTATGCTAGGCGGTAGTTAACCAATAATAGTGAATAGTCCTTAGTTTGGATCTTAAATTTGTGTGTTCTTCACAACCAATATTCTTCCAACACACTACATTAGTAGAAAGAGCTATATAAATAACCAAAATACAGAATAAAAATGATCCATGCGATAATAGTTTAGGTTTAGTGATTTTGGAAACATAGAAACAAAAATAAATAGTTCAAAAGAGTCTCTAATTATGTTATTCCTTACTAGAAAGACAAATCATTTCAAAAACCATTCTTCATAACCTAAGGATATAAAACATAATAAATGGTTATCATATATGCTCAATAAGTGTAAACAAGGGAGATATCAATGATCATGTAAGGATAACATAAGTAGTACGAATTCACCTTCATCCAATTTGTGTACAAACTTCCATCAGGTATGCTTCCCATTCGTTTATAAATATATGTATATAATCATGTGAATATGTGTTTTTGTGACAGTTATGGTAGTACATAAAATATATAAATACATAAGGTATTAATAAACATTTTAAATGAACTTGTAGTTATTTTTAAAAATACCTCTTTAGGGATGCTATTTTGTTGATGAAATACAATCTCTTTCATAAATTTACAAATACAATAACCACAACCCTTTCCATTTTTTTCTTTAGACAATGCAAAAACATAAAAAATCATTTTGATATCTGTTAGGATAGTGAAATGTTATTATATATACCATGATACTTTTCCAATTGTAGATCTTATAGGCATTCTTTCCCTTAGGTCCTAGATTCATTCCATGAAGTAGGCGATATTGATACCTCATCCTATCATAACAGAATCCTCATTAAAATATAATATAAATTATATAACTAGATTTTTAGTTGTAGAATGTTGGATATAGTTTATTACAAATTAACAAATTCCATCATGCATGTTCGGTTTGTTGCATATCATTGCATTGAATCCAGAAAATAAATCTTTGGAGTATCCAAATTGACTACAACCAGCATCCAATGCTACCTAAAAACAGAAAAAGGAATAAGTAATGAAACAAATGAAAATATAGATGATATTATTAAATTGTAGAGTTTTACCCCAGAATCGTTGGTATTAAAAAATGTATGTCATCCATAATTGTGTTTTTTAATGATTTGAGCTAGGATAACAGTTTTGCAGCCTCATTATCAGAATCAATTTCTTCTTTTGAAGAGGTGATGTGAGGACTAAAGAGTCTAAATTTTTGTTCATGGGGAAATACGTTAAATTTTTTTTCATATATACGCCTGTGAAAATTATTAAATGTATTTAGTCATAATTATCATTGTATATCATCTTTTGTAAAATCAAATCCTGAAATCATACCTAATGTATACATTTATAACTGAGGAACCTTTCCATTCATACGTGAGGATATTATATAAATTTTTAGCACTAATGAAATTCTATTTTTCATCTCTGTTAATATTTTTTTAAATCAACTTAGTGATTATTTTCGTTTATCAACTTTGTATCCAGATGATCCTGCAATGATATTAACTGTGGATAGAGAATGGTTGGGGTGAAGGTGATTTTAGTAGACCTTTTCAATCGGCTGGTTTCTCCTTGAGATAGTTTTGAGCTCATATTTCTTTTCACCCCCTTTTCTTTGTCATTCTTTAACAACATTTATTGGTTCAGACCTTTTTTATTTAAATGTTAAAGTTACAGCTTGAAAAATAAATTGTAAATGGATACCTCTTTGTCAACATGTTTTTTTACATGAATTGGAAACCATGCGATGAATGTTACAATAGATTGTTCAATCGTATGAATGTTGTCATAGTAATTTGGAATAGGTAGCTCGGCACTCGACTCATTAGCTACGTTAATTGACACTCTGACATGATCTGTTGGATGTTGTCTACTTTGTTGCATGTCGTTCTGCATATTGTACTCTGTATCCCTCACTACATGGCGATAGGTGGGAGTTGATAGATATAAATCACAATCATTTTTACACTGTAGAATATTAGTACAGGAAAGTATCAGTGTCTATGTGATTCAAATTTCATACAAACAATTATTAGAACATTTATTACCTCATCTATGTCCAGTTTTTTTGGGGATGGCTCACCTAAAAGCTGGTGGGGGTGGGGCGGGATCTTCACTCATGGGTTGTTGTTGAGTTTTTTATTCTCTTTGCATCTCTACCATTGAACATTCTATCATATCTCTTTGGTATTTCCATTCATCTTGAAAAATTGCTAATTTTTCTTGCATCTTTTTCATTTCATCATTTTGATCCTCTATTTGTTTTTGTTTCTGAAAATATGTCCAGGGTGTCACCCTAAAACCTGCATCTATGACGCGACTATATTGTCCTGTCTTCTTCAAGTCCACCGAAAGTATGTCTACATCTAATGTGGGTGTTGTTGATTCTTATGACTCTGTATGATAGAAAATATAAGAAACTAAGTAGTCATTGTTATGTAATAATGATTTAATGGAAATCAAATTTATGTTATGTTATACTTACACATGTTTCTAACACTTTTTGTGTGTTTTTATCTATCAGTATCCCCTCTTTATTTACATGAGCCTCCTTCCATGTAACATGGCGTGGGATGGATATGGATTTGGATTTCAATTCATAAGTATTCATATAAATATAGAAACATGGTTATGGTGTCGTTTTATCTCACATAAAAGTATTATGGTATATTTGAAAGACGTACCAATTTTTTCTCAACTGAAGGGTACCCCATCCTTGCTTTATGGTAGGGGTACACTGGTTTTGTTGCACATTCATTATTTTCATCACTTAGTTGTTGTTTCATAAATAAAAAATTATCTATCAATGTGATGAAGATAGTAAATTTCAAACAACATATTACCACACTCAATGTACCTAAAAATTCTGCTCCGCACGATTGTTGCTAAAAGCATCCCACACACGTTGGGATATCAAGTGTACATAAATAAGAGGTGGGTGTGGCTTTATTTTCCCTTCAACATTTTTAATATGATATTTCATTAAAATTGTGTGGAAGCCTCTATGAATCCTTCCTGCAATTCATTATAAATATTCTTTGTGTGAGGGATCAACTATAAATGCACTCTGCAATGGATGATGAAGAGTAAGTCAATGATTTAGTATTTCATTTTATTTTAATTAATTAAAAAAATATCATAATGTTACCGTAATCACTTCCCACAATAGTGTGTTATGCCCGATGACAACATGGTTCCATGACTGTACATCAATCGGTGCGCATTTCCAAGTGACGGTTCCAATGTATCTAGTAAATATGGATTTCTTGGGGTTAACATGTTGGCCTCGCTTATTCCATCCCACCTCAAATTTGATGCCTTTTTATTTTGCGTTAATGATTTTGGTTAACACTCTCAAACTAGGGCGCTCTTGTTTTTTTTTTGTGCCATCAGGGTTTCATTTCTGGCATTTACTTAGAAGCATCATCATTAGGTTCCTTCAGAGTGCTAGCATCGGCACTGGGACCAGCAGCAACAGGTTGAGAAACCTGTTGTACCTCAGCACTAGGACCAGTAGAAACAGGTTGAGAAATATGTTGTTGCTCTGCACTGGGACCAGCAGCAACAGGTTGAGAAAACTATTTTTTCTCTGCACTAGAACTAACAGCAGTAGGTTGAGAGACCTGTTGTGACTTGGGATTGGGTGCATTAGCAGGTGCAGAAGTCATTATCTAAAGAAGTGGTTTAACATTTAATTTAGATTACAAAAAAGTAGCGACAAACAGATAATAATATAACTTAACACAATGTATATTATAATAAACAAATATCCTAATTATGGAACTCTTTTTTAAGAATAAAGAGATTTTAACCCTCTATCAAACATGTAAATACATTCATCGTGGTCTCCAATGACATACAAAATGACATCTACATTGAGACTGCTGTGAAGTGATTTAGAATTACCTATGAAAGGTTCAACCTCTGTTAAACTTTCATCTTACCCTTCAACTGTTTTGGTGGATAAAAGAACAATTGACCAATTTCAGTTTGTGGGGTCTGGAACATAAAATACTTGTACTTCCTGTGATTCCATTATAAATGATTAATATTTCTCCACTTCATTACTGAAATAATTTTTCATGAATCCCAATTCATCTATTTTAACAGAACTCCTGTTATCAACCCACTTGCATTGAAAAATCGGCACTTAGAATTCCGTATAATCCAAATCCCATATTTTTTTTATGATTCCAAAGTATGACATGTTCTCATAAATTTTATTTTTATCCTTATCCCTGAAAACATGAATCGAATCATCTACAAGTGTAACCCCACTATTTTGCATGGTACAGTCTTTATCATTTTCATTAGTATAGAATGTATAACCCAAAACTGCAAAAGCATTGTAATATATTATATACACACATGCCCCTCCATATATCCATCGAATTCATTCTAAAACTGAGTCCAAACATTCATAAAAATTCTTAAAAATATGGTCTTAAATACATCCTACAAACTATATATTATGTGTATTTGATATCCATTTTTCATCCCTAGATGGGTTAAATTTCCTCAGATTTTTTGGGTTTTAACATAAGGGTCAATGTCGAAATTGTTATGAAAAATATAAAGGTGGTCCTGCTCTCGATCTGTAATATTTATTTTGAAAACCTCTCTTCCAAAAATACCTTCACCCTCAAGCCTCCCAGTGTGATGAGATTTCTTGTAGGACAACGTTTTCCACACCAGACAGGTGTTCGGTACAGAATTGACCGACTTCTTGTACAATATATTTCTCCGCAATACAACCATCTCGCCAACTTTGATTTTGGACATTCCCTTCCGAATATTCATATACCATTCAATGGGGTACATCCATATATAACGTACAGGACCAAATAGTCAAATCTCTCTCACCAAATGAACCATCATATCGAAGAATGTCTTTGGAAAGAACATTTCCAATTCACATAATATGATGGAAATTTATCTTTCCATAGTTGGAAAATTCCCTGGGTCTATAACATTGCTGCATATATCTTTGGAGAAGAAATAGAGCTTCATTAATGTATAGTGGAAATTCTTGGGAAAAATTCAGCGTTAATCTATAGGAATTAGATCTTGCATCAAAAAATTGAAGTTATGTGATTTCAGGCCCTTTAAGTTTAAATCTCTCATTGACACAATGTTCTTAATATTTGATGAATACCCCTATAGAACCTTTAAATCATTCATGAAGTTGAAAATAGATATCTCTCCTGCCTGGAAAGAGTTTATGTAGCAGGAGAAAGAAATGTTTGTTTTTCAACATTCACTGATGCCAACTCTTCTCGTATTCCCATCTCAACCATGTCCAATCTAGCCTTAAGTCCATCCTTTGTTTTTCTGGGTGTATTTAGTAATGTGTCAATGAATTATCACATACATTTTTAAAAAAAATCATAACATCAAGAAAATTTCTGACATACAGACAATTCTAGTATGGTAATTCCAAAAAACTGATCACTTTTCTCAACAGGTTTTCATCATGTTTTTCAAAAACAGTTTATCAAAAGTTGTGTCCACATCTATTACTTTCTCAAAAAATAGATCAACTATTAGTGCAGATGGTGTTGTAAATTATTATTATCTTCCATCGAATGATGTTGTCCAAGATCGGTACTTCTATTAACATGGTAGAAATCGACGATGTCCTAGAAACACGGTTTTCACTGAATGTTTCAACCAAACTGATTATGTACCTTGTATGAAAACGGGACACCCTTAAGTTACATTACTGCTATATCCATACAAATTCCCATATCCAGGAAAGTCATTTATCGTCCCTTAAAACATGTATTTCAAAGTGAAATCATTATTTTTGTAAGCATCATACAACATAACACCTGAATCCCAAAATAATTTAAAATCCTTGATCAATGGAGCCAAATAAACATCAATATCACTACCCGGTTGTTTTAGTCTAGATATAAGCATAGATAACAAGATGTATTTTCGTTTCATGCATAACCACCATGGTAAGATATAATTTAACAACCTAACCATCCATGTACTGTGACTTATGCTTTTAAAACCAAAAGGATTCACCCCATCTGTAGATAACGTAATAAGAAGGTTTCTCATCTCATTTACAAATTTAGGATACTTCTGATCAATTATATTCCACTAAAGAGATTCATTCGAGTGAATTAGTTTCCAATAATTAATTCTTGTTTCTGCATGCCATGTCAATTGTCTTGTAGTCTCTTCACTTCTATATAGGTGCATAAACCATAGAATTATTGGAATGTACCATACATCTTTCGTAGGACATGAATCATCCTTCGGTTATCAAGATGCACCACACATTGGAAATTATTTATTTAATTTGGGATCCTTTTAAAACAACATACAGACATTCAGAAAGGTGTGTATTCTTTCAGAGATCATACCCATCGATTGTAGCATTCGTTTGGCATCGTATGTTCAGTTCGGGAGCTCATTATCTTCTAGGAGCATGTCATTCAAGAGATGAAGTAGTTTTGTAAAATTGATGTCACTCCACCCATTGCCTACTTTCAAATTATACAGCATTAGTATGGATGAAAATGCTGTATATTTAGTGCAACCTGCATAAAATGGCATTTTTTCACAACTCCTTAACATCTCAATCAATTTTGGACAATCATGAAGTTCATCTTCAACTGTCCTTTTCATTTCCTCAAAACAATCATCATCATCATTCACATCTGTAATCTCATCCTCCATATGATCATCTTCATTGTTCATGCTTTTAATCATATTAGATGTTCCATAAAACACAGTGTTATCTGATCCACTACCTACATTCGTTTTTCCTCTTGTTTATTCCAACATGTATAAATTTGACCTATTAAATGAAAGATCAGGTGCTCTTCCAACTTTTCTGGACTAATTTGTCTTGAATAAAAAGATCATAAACATGGTAAAAGGATTTGAGAAGGGTCACATGCATGATCTTTTGCAAACTTGATAGCCTCTTTCACGCCATCTTCATACTCTTTTGTCAACCGATTTTCATTCATCCATTAATTATTAATCTTCATACTATTTGATATAGTAATAATAATTTATAATAAAATAATTACACAAAATATGTTCAGCAAGCTATGAGAATACCTTTCAGAAAAATGTTTTAGTATCTGACATGTGATCTATATGCATTGTTGTAAACTAGGTTTTTAGTGTTTCTCTAGAAACATAATGTCTCTAGTTAAGAACTATGGTACTAAACTAATGTACGTTATGATTTTAAATAGAGTTCTTGTGGGTGGAAGGAATCATTACATGTGTTGTTATGGTTATTTGACTAGGGTGTCCATAAAATGTCTCGTAGAGTCCTCTAGTGAAGTGGTTTTCTAGGATTCAATAGAATTGAAGTAGTAACAAAGTAGTGGTGCCACTGAAATGTGTAATTTTTTGGATTGATATTTGATAGTGTAAGAACTAAAACATGGAAAAAAATGGCATACCAATCATTCCAATAACCGCAATACCATATAAACACACAATCGTTCTCACAATCACAACATCATACAAACCAAAAAATCACAATTTTAGATTTTACAAAGCATTGATTATTCAATTTCGCTTGTTAATTAAGTGGTTATCATAAGAGTTTAATCATCTTGGGGCATTCATTAATTTGTCAATTATACGTAAATTACCACTTTTTATATTCAATTTTTCAATAGGAACCAACCAACATGCAATTCATTTAGTGCACAAACAAAGACCACCAAAGGTCACAATTTTAAGTGGGGAATTTAGCCCATACATTTCACATTATAACCATAAATATAAAAAATTAATAACATGTGAACAAGTGGAAACCAATAATTAAGAGGATAAAACTCACTGCGAAGGTGTCGTTCAACATGCGGTAGAGGTGTGTTCGCAACAGAGGAGAGGTGCGTGGAAGAGGAGAATTCCAAATGAAAAGAAAACATAAAATGAGAACTCATATATTATACCTATCCAAAATAGGTCCAATGATATTTTGGAATGGGAAATGTCTAGTTAAAAAATGGTTAATAGTGGGATTTCATTTTTCATCTATGATATCTACTTCCTGGTTATTTATTTTTTGTGTATCTACTAATTTCTTAGATGTTCAACACATAAATGGGACATGTCTGATTTTCATACGAAATATCATTTTAAATTTACTCTAATTTAAGGGTAAAATATTCCACATTAATTGTATCTCTTTCCCAGTGCATAATTGTTATCTTGTAGGGGTCATGAATTTCTCTTAGGTTAGTGGAAAGTCATGTCAGTTATTTGTTACGATACTAGCATGGGTCGTATCATTAAATTTCCAATTGTAATTGAACCATGTCCATTTAAATAAAGAATTTGTGGGGGGGAGACATTAATATATTGATGGATTAAGAGAGGTAAAAATTATCATTGGCTCTCCAATACAAGTGATGAAAGATGAAACATACAATGGGTGAGGGATAACCACCCAATAAGAGAAAAAGGGGAGGGTGGTGTAGAACGGATGGGTTCTCGACAAGAAAAGGGAAAAAATATAGTAAAACATTAAAGGTTAAAAGGGGAAGGGGTGGCCTGTCCGGGGGGTAGGGTGCAACAGGGGTGTAGGGTAGGGGGCTATGGGTTGTCCAAGGAGGGGGTTTGGCTGCCCAAGTGGGGTGGGGTGGGGGTATAGGGGTGTGGGAGAGGGTCGTATGGGCGTATGGGATGTCCTGGGGGGTTGGCTGTCCATTATGAAATGACCTTTAGGGATCCTAAAAAGTGAATTATGAGAAGGTAAAATTATGGGGATGATGGTTTTGGATGACGGTTTCGAGTGGAAAATGAGTAATAGGGGAACCTCATTAAAAAGACTAAAATATCTCTTTTTAATTCAAAAATAGGATGCATTATGGTGTATCTTTAGATTCTATTGCATAGTGAACCCTATGGTATCAAATTATTGAATTACCACAAGGTATAAACTGTAATACTCATCCCCTAGGCAGAACCATTAAATCTTGATCATGAATTGTGATGTGACTATATGCCTCATGGAATAACTTCCACCCCCCCCCCAAAAAAATAGTATAGAGGACCTAACATATACAACCTCACACATGATCTAAACCATTAACATAAGGTGGGTCCCATGGATAAACTCACATACAAAAAAGAGGAAATAAAGGGGAATAACCAATCTAATGTTCAACACAATCCGCACCACTAAAATAATTTATGTCTAGTGGAAAACCGCATATACCCCATGATTTATTTCCAAACATAAATTTAAAAAATTTGAAAGAATTTTCACCTTGTTGGTGTATCTCTACATTGCAATCCTAAGGTCTCTAGGCCTCATCCTAATCCTAGAAATATAATAAAGATTAAGATATAATGAACAAGCATGAAAGATAAGCCTCATTCTAGATCTTAGCTAGCCAATGATTGATACATAGCATAGAGCAAGAGGTTATTACATAAGAAGCTCATACATGACACATCCTAAGAAACCTCACTAAAGGTATCCATCATTATCATATCCTATTGTTAAAAAATATATCATGATGATCCCATGACCTATAGGTAGCGATATATCAACCAGAAATCTCTTTATTCATAATTAGTTACCAATCTACACCACCCCATGTGTGGATTTCCCTATCCTTAAGGTCATAAGGAATCCACATTATCATTTCCACTAACATCATAATCAACCCCATTAAATGTATTGTAACTATAAGGGTTCTAAGGGAGATGTCACAATTTAATATAGCCATGATAAATATTTTCTCTAGGATAATAAATAAAAACCATGTACTCAATATGATATAAGATTTAAAATTTTCATTGAAATATCTCACACAACAACCTACCCACTAGTTAATCCATCACTAGTACCCACCAAAGAATCCCCCCAATTTAATGGTCGAGGGATAAATATTTGAGGAGAACACAAATAACATGGGACAGAGGATTCTATCTCCATACCTTCCCTGATCTAATGATCACTCTCTAATATATTATCTCACTCGGTCTAGTGGGCGACCCTCAAAATATTATATATATTTTATACAATAGTTTACACATATTCAGTTCAATACCTATTCTCCTAAGAGTCCTAATACATCAAACAAGGTGGTTAGAAGTCAATAAATTAAATGCATCAATAATCATCAAAATTTAAAACATTTATAAATAAATGATCACCTAATCTCAAATTCTCTAGAAAGAAATGCCGCCTTTCTCAATCACAAGAACACCACATGTATAGAGAACCACAAATTAGTTAGAACAAAAAATATGGGAATAATTTGATCATAAGGATTTTATAAAAAACCTTTTCTTATAATGTCCCAAATGAACAAAAAAACATTTTATGGGTGTGAATCCAAATAATATTATTTCATGTATCTTCCAAATAAACTCTTAAGACCAATATTAATAATATAATTTTATAAAACAACTTGGGATATAAAAATCCAAAATAATAAAATTTTTAATAGTGAATGTCTATCACAATGTTTACAATATAACTCATATGGGTTAACACACCCTTGTAAAATCTAGTAACCCCTTTAGGACACTTTAAGAACATTACACACCCCAAACACATTATTCTGAAATAAATAGGTGTAAAAATACAATTTAAAAACATTATATAGTACAGAATTTGAATTTTTAAAATATTTTCATGCTTTGATGGCCACATGGAAATTTTTCTATACAATTGGTACTTAACCTATTCCGTAATAAGGATTCAAAACATACTAGAAATCAACATAATTTTATTATATGGCACATACATATAAACAAGATGGATGATTATTCCTACAATGAAAACTAGTAAACCATTCCAAAATATGTTCTTATAAACCATTAAGGGTTACCAAGTAGGAGTTATCACTGCAGAGGAGGGATCACAGAGAATGAAGGGGCGGTGTAGGCAGTGGCGGCAAAGGCAGCGGCGGCTGAGGCAGCGGAGGTGTTTAGAGCGGCGGAATTGGTAGTGGCGGAGAAGGCAGGGGCTGCCAAGGTAGTGGCGACGAAGGTAGAGGCGGCGAGGGCAGCGGCGGCGAGGGCAGCGGCGGCGAGGGCAGCGGCGGCGAGGGCAGCGGCGGCGCAGGCAGCGGCGGCGAGGGCAGCAGCGGCGCAGGCAGCGACGGCGCAGGAAGTGGCGGTGCATGCAGCAGCGACGAAGGCAGTGACAGTGGAGGCAGAGGCGGCAGAGCAGGAGGAGTATAGTCATGGTGAAGGAGGAAAACATGGCGGTGGTGAAGGAGGAGGAGGAGGGGTCGTGGTAGAGGAGCGGCCAGGTTCAGTTTCTGCATAGGCTTGAACGAGTGCGAGATAGGAGGCGCATGTTAGGGTTTTTTTTATAAAAACCGCTGGAACCTTTATCAGCGCTAGCTAAAAGCACTTATAAAGGAATGTTTTATCAGCGCTTTTTTAGTGCTGATAAAGCTGGTCCTTTTTCAGTGCTAAAAAAGCACTGATAAAGTACCTATGTATCAAAGCTAAAATTATAGTGCTAATAAATAGGTGTTTTATATGCACTTTTTTAGCGCTGAGAAAGGTCGATCTTTTTCAGGGCTAAAAAAGCACTGATAAAACAGCTATTTATCAGCACTGAAATTATAGCGCTGATAGATACTTTTTTTATAAAAGTATAATTTTATTAATTTTTTATAATCCTATCATTATTTAAGTATATATATATATTTTTGAATTATTATTATATATATATATTTTTGAGTTATTAAAAAACATATATTAAATATAAACAGTTGTTTTTTATTTAATGTATACAAATAAACATTATTTATGAATATAAATATAATAATTTTATATAAATTAATAATATTAAATTTTATCAGTACTTTTAGCTAGTGCTGATAATGGCACAAACCTTTATCAGTGCTTTCTGTTTAGTGATGATAAAGGGTAGTGCTTCTCTTGCCCTGTTTTGTGGTACTGTTCATTACACCACTAGTCATGCCAGTGACAAGTGATGACCACTAGGGACTTTTCTCATTGTTGTTATCTCGATATCAACATTTATTTTCACACCAATTTTATCTCTAGAGTGATTTTATATGAGGATGTTGATCTTTTTTATAGCCTGCATGGTCCCCCTTCATTGAAAACATAGTCGACACTACTTTTCATGTGAAACTCTCTGCTCATAATAGGATAGAAGTTCTCATGTCACATGTTTGGATGGATAGTATGAATATATACAAGTCATATCATTGTGTTTCTGGAAAGAATGTTTGAGAACAAAATATGAAAAAACATATTATTTATTTTTTATTAAATTAATAAAAATTATAATATAAATTAATAAAAAATATTATTTGATAGTAAATTGAAACATAGAAAGGATATCAAAGTAATTTAACAGTAGGAAACTAAATCCTACCTATGGGAGACTTCATCAATCTTATTTTTCTCTAAAATATTATTTTCTTTTGTAAGTGTCCTTATAAAATTAATTAATGGCCTAAGTGTCTGTTTATAGAAATAATAGGTCTACTATGGTCCAATAATTTTAAAAACTCAAAAACCATTAATGAAACACGCTATATTTAGAAACACATTATTTAATATTCTCTTATCCAAATTTTTCATTAAGAAATATTTCTTTTTTTCACGAAGGTCACTTATTCAAAAAAAATGAATTCTTTGTTTTTAATTATTTTTGTTCCTGAAAATAGATCATAACATTTTAAGATGTCATTTGGATATCTATAAGCTCTTACACCATTAATGTGAGATATAAAATCAGATAAAAAATATTAAATTAAAAAAATTAAGTCATTATATTTCAATAGTTACAATATTTAACAAAAATTAAAGAAATTTTGACCCAAAAATAGAAAACGAATTAAAATAAAAGGGAATTATGCTCTCGTATGAGTTTCATGATCCCAAATTCCCTCTGAATTCAATAAATCTTCTAGAGGACCCGCATTAGGAGAGTCTTTCACCTGTAAAGGTCCTTATCTTATTAGTTCTAAATCATTAGTGTTTTCTAAAACAACTTTATTTCCTATGCATCCATATATATTAGTTAATTATTTTTTATTGGATATTCATATACCTCATGGATTTTGAAAAGTAAAAAATATATTATATCACTCCATATGTGGTGGAAACTCTATATAATAATCCACCTCGTTAACTCTTCTCGTGATCTGAAATGGGATAGTGAATTTATGTGAATACTTACTTCCCTGAACAATTAACATCATGTTTTGAAATAGAGAAACCACCAAGGACACATGATATCACACCATAAACATCATAGGTATTTTTCTATAATTTTTATAGTAATTACGTAAGTCTTTATACCATATTACTTTACACACAGATCACTTTTAATTTCTTCATTATAAAATACACTAGCTCATGAAAAACATTGTTGTCCCACTAACATCCTTCATGTATAATATTGACATACTGGGTGTCCCATTGAAAGAATCATATTTTTTTATAAAAATCATAGAGTAGTAATTATTGGTATAAATAAACACTAATACAAGTGAATTATCATATTGACTTCTTCTAAAATACAATCCATATGCTCATGACATTATGGGTCAGTAACACTAATCAAACTAAACAAAACCAACAAAAATGAAACATGTTAAATGTGTAAATTTTGTTATAAATCATTTAATCGATTGAAATAAGTTGATTAATTTTTAATAAATTAGTATATGGTTTGGTCCAGTTTCAATAGTCTTAATTTTTCTTAATTTATCTTAATAAAGACAAAATAGTTTAATAATGTCTATAAATTATTTTTGATGTTGTAATTAATGATTATTTTTCCTATGAAATTTTGAATATAACATAAAAATTTATATTTTTTTCATTATAATTGAATGTGATAATAATATTTGATGTTTAAGTGAATATAAGTCGTCTAAAAAATCTCCAATTAGCCTCGCAATATTAAATTCAATTAAATCATTTTAATTTTCTTTACTTCGTAGTATATTAGGATATTAACCTCATTATAATATTTAACTGGCCATTTTTTGAGTTTTTCTCCCTCTATTATTTATTTTACCATGATCTTCACATTATCATAAAACCCCACTTTATAATGGTTTAAGGTGTAATATAAAACTATGATTTATTTCTACATCATGTAAATTTTTTTATTTTGTTTCTAACAAATAGAAATTTTTTTAATTAATATAAAATAATTGGTTCATTTTATATAAATTCTAAACTAATCATTAATAAGTTTTGTATTTCTCGTAAGGTGATCCTTTTCAATCGATTGATTCAAACTTGGGTCATTTTCTAATTAAAACTAACTATTCAAACTCCCGCAAATTGTATAATCAAGAACTTTAATAGTTAATTATTCCAGTCTATATATATATGGGTGAAATATTGTACTCAAATGTATCTATGTCTAGAAATTTAGTTGTAATATTTTCTACAACTAACTTGGGAATTGAGTATCTCCGTCCAAAACATTCATCAAGTTTACTCTATATGGTCTTCTAATATCAAAAATAAATAATTTCGAAAAACTATTTATTAGAATAAACTACCAAATAGGAAAAAAATTAAGCATACATTTTAATCATAAAATAATCACCCAGATGGTATCATGGAACTTCGAAAAATGTAAGTGTTTATTCACAAAAAAAACCCATTGATAAATTATACCAATTGTATTTTGGGATACTCAAAGATTTTATCAAACAAATAACAATATGATATTTACTTTCACAAACTAATAATAACGGAACATAACTATGAAACAAATAACACCCATCTACTTACCTAGTAACCAATGTTCTCAACTATGTACATGGTACATCTTCATTATACTAATATATACAACGAGAGGGGAACTATAAAACTCCCCTTAAAACTCCTCTATAATCTCATATGGAGCCACCACTAATGTCTAGACTATAATTTTTTCCTCCCCACCTTATGAATCTACAAGTATCCTATTTTAATGATATATAATCACACTAAACTTTCAGATAAAGATATCCAAGTGTAACCCCCCTCACTTGAGGAATAGGTGTGGAATTCAATATCATCTTATTGCTAGTTCAAGATAGATATAATGAAGTAAAATACAAAATTTGGGGTGAATTATGGTTATCAAAACTTCAGTAGATTCAAAACGCCTCTCTTTTACAGAAACATTCCATTCATTTTCTCTCAAAGATGAGCAAGCAGTGAAAATAAATAAAGAAAATAAACATAATGATGTATAGTGGTTCATGGCACAAAGATCACTTATCCCACTCCACCAACACTCCACTCCATGATCTTGATGATTTTTACTAGGTCATTGTATCCTAAGACCTTTAAAATCCACAACTATGTGCAAGCAATTAACAACTTTACAAGACTTAAAAAATCCTTTGGGTTCGTTTACAAAGATCCGAATATACAAAGCTTATTATAAGAATTTGAAACATTACCATGAATGAGTACAAGTATCCAAAACTCAAATAAATCAATATAGTGTTATTTTTTTGATGGTATGGGTTAAGATACATAGCTTTTATTAGAAACTCACAGTTAAAAAAATATCTTCAACATTGCATGACAACATCTAGATCTCCAACGATTGCACAAGATTTCTTCAAACAGCAATAAAGAAAACACCATAAAAATTTCTGATCATGAATGTCTCCAAATTTCATCTTCATAAAATGATTTTTTTCATGCGTAATAATATATAACAAATAAATGTAGTATCATTGATGAAAATAGTGACAATTAAATCAGATAGATCTAAATATGTAAGGCTGCAAAGTATAGATCTGAAGTTAAGTACACAATACTTCTCCTATAAGTGAATCTACACATATATATTTTCCTGATAAAGTATGCCCCCATGTTTATAAAGTTGGTTGAAAGTATAGATGCTAAACCAGATACACAAATATCTCATAATAAATTGTGAATATTTGAATTAAAATAACATTAAATAGAGTTGTAACTTTTCATGAGAATAGTAACATTTTACTCCATTGAATATGAGCCTTTAAAAAACCACAGTGATCCTTTTAATCAGTCATAAAATGGCATTGAATTGCCTTTATTTCCATCAAATGTGTTTCATAAATATTGGATAATATCATGGATTTAAAACTCCATCATTTAATTTTCAAGTGTAGGGTTCCTTCACATAACAAACAAAACATAGAAAATAGAGGTGACAAAGTAGGGTTGATTACCAAAGCAGGGTTAATGTACCATACTTTCTGCTTTATCAAACATTGGGTTCCATACTAATGTAGGGTTGATGAACCATACACTCCATTTTGAACGTAATGTTTATTCCTTACGTTATTCTTACCAATGTTGGGTTAAGAAGAATGTTTCCATAATATGCTAAAATACATTGTGAACACATTGAAAAATATTCCCCACATATTGAATTCTTGAATATAATTCCAAAATAAATATTTCAATGAAAATTAATTTCTTGAAAATCACTTAATGTAATTTCATCAGTAACACAAATGTATGATTTTATGAGCATCAAAGTCAAAGAGAAATTAAAAAGAATTTTGAATCAAGACATTCTCCACAATATTCCCCATTTTGATGATCACAAAACCAATAATACCCATAACATAAAAATTAAAAAAAATTGACAATAAAGCCAGAATAAATTTTCTATCTTTATCTTTTTATAATTTTTCTTCAATAAAGAAAACTTCTCCTGTAATATAAAGATTGAAAATTCTCATAAATTAAATCAAATGGGTTTAGATATTAAATCTATAGACTTTTAACCTATTATTATCAACAAGAATATTATAAAAAACAAATTTCTAGAACTTTTAGGAAAAAATTAAAAAATTAGAGCATAAAACTTCTTCCTCTTCTTATGACATCAAAACTATTAGAGAAGTAATTGACTCCCCTTAAATTATATCATTCTTTTACAAAGATATAAATTATATAAACATGGTTCTTTTCAAAAAATAAATAATTAATAACTCCTCCGGATTATATAATATTATTTTAATGAAATTGTATCATAAGTCAATAAAAAATTAGGTCAATTCTTACATAGGAAAAAAGTAAAAAAAATGAAGAAACTAATTTCACTTTTTTTACTTAAAAAAGAATATAACATTGATTTTTATATGAAGAATATAAATAAGATTAAATTATTCCTCTAAACCTTCTAATCTATTAATTATTTAACTTAATCCAGCTAAATTTCTTGAAAATTATTCTAATCTATTGTGAACATCTAATGTTTTTTGATAAGAACAAAACAAAAAATGTTCAACTAGAAACAAATTCAGTTTATCAAGATCAAACATTATAATAGATTATTTTTTGATCAGCTCCATTTGACTTATAATTTCAACATTAATAGCTTCAAAATCTTCTTTTTAGATCAAACAATATTTAGTATTCTGATATTTATTTTATAATAAATCAAAAATAACATATGATACTGTTGCTTTCTGTAAATCATCAAACAAATTTCTAGACGCATTCAACTCATATTTTAGCTTCTATTTTTCTGAAATAAAAAAAAAATAGAATACTATTATAAGATATTTGAAATGAATAAACATCTAGTTATTTAGAAAAATGAACTTATCTTTTTATTTCAGAAGACTTTGCACATGAATCTTCATAAAACAAGACTCAATGTTCTATAAATGGGTCATAATTATTACCTTTCTTCCGTTTGTGATAAATAATTTCTTCTGCATAATTACTAATTGACATCTTCATATTTTTGTGACTGATTTTTAATAATTATTTGTACCAGATAATTCTACGAAGAAAATGATAATAATAAAATATTTTAAAGAAGAAGATGAAACATTTTATTCTGAAAAAATACTGATGAAGTTTTATTTTCATGAGCTAAAAAATAAAGAACAATCATTTCAAAAAGACATGTTATGTAAGAAGATTTTTTTGATTACGCAGTAATATAAAATTCTAGGAATAAAATTTAAAATATTTTGGAATTTGGACACTATATATTTAAAAATAATATTTAACAAATCTGTTATATAATTAAAACACAAAAATTATTTATATATAAAGTAGAAAAAAATATTAAACATTGAGAAATAAAATTATTTTATTGAATAACAGAATTATTGTACCTAAATTATAGGAAGAGTAATAAAAAATACTTCCTGGATTGGTAACTTTAGTAATGTGTATTATTTATAACAAACTAATCCAGGGTAGTTCAATCTTACCATAGATATTTAACACATATCTATCAACTGACCACTTAATTATTTACCAATATTTCTTAGTGGTATAATCCGGTAAATTATCATCATCAATTGATTTTTGGTACCAATATTCTTTTTATTCTAGTAGTGTTATCAATTAAATTTTTAGGTAGCCAAACTTGTTTTTGAGTTGGAATTCATCAATTTAGAAACTCTTTTGAGCATTTGGCATTTTAAGACCAAAATTTTTTATTTTTATAAAAGGGAAATCATTATCATAATTTCCTTTAGTAACAAATTTAAAACATTTAATTGTAGAAAATTTTTTACAATTTAAAACAAGAACAAATTAATTTTTTTAAAGATTCTGCATTTCACCATTACTTTCTATTCCAAATTTTTCTTTTGGTAGTTTATTTTTTTCCAAGAATTTTATTTAAATATTTTCCCCTTTTTATTAACATATTATACTATTGTTTTAAATCAACAAATTCAGCCATTAAATCTTTAGTATTAATATTATGTAAATCACAAGAAATTTTAGAAGAATTATATTTTAAATATAATAAAATGTTTTATTAAATTTTATTTATCTAATAAAATTGTGTCATATGATTTCTAAAAATTTTATCTTATTTCATTAATTATTTATATTTTCCTTATAACGTAAAATAATATTTATTTAATTCATTATAAGAATGTTTTTCATAAATAGACTTTTGAGAGTAAGAGGGTTGTACCTCACCAGTATGATCCATTAAAAATATAACATTATTCTCATCTTCAAAATTTGCATAAGTTTCACCATATAAACTACAAGTATTACTCCATATATATTTTAATGAATTCATGTGTTTCCATTCATAATTTGATTTTCATTGAGCTTTGAAAAAACTACAGTTATCCTTTGTATAACTTCTTACATTCCTAGCATTTATCATCATCAGTTCCATTCATTTTCTCTATGTACAGCTTTTCAAATTTATCATAAATATCCAATAGTTCTTTATCTTGATCTGTACAAATTGAATCATATGATTCATAATTTTTAGTCATGAGAGAGAATTCATCATTTTTTATATGAATTTCAAATTCATCTTTTTCAGTATTGTTTGTTAATTTTCTGGCATTTCCCGTTTCCCTATAGGCAATAGCAATAGTCTACCACATCATGTATATAGTAGAACACTGATATACTCGATTGAATTCTTCAGTTTCTATACAACACACAATAGTATTCATTTCTTTCAAATTGAGATAATATTCTTTTTCTTGGTTAGTACTCCAAACATCAAAATATTTTTTGGGAATATCATAAGGATAAAAAATCTTTAAATAAACCCTTATTCAAATATTTTTCATATAAATAATCATACAATCTTTCCAAAACCCATAATCACTATAATTAATATAGGGGAATGAATCATCGACAACCCTTCTCTAGAAGTTTTCATTTCACAACATCTTTTCATGAATCCTTAACTCAATATTGTTAGAGCCAATAAAACAATCAATAAAACCATCAGATAAAAAAATATGACATTGAATAGGTATAAAGTAATATTCCAGTAGATCCCTGCCTTTGATAGAAAATATTAGGTCATTATAGATATAATGAAGATAAAGACAGCATAGGGGTGAATTGTGGTTTTTAAAAAATCAATCGACTTAGAACACATCTCTTGTAAAGTGTTGTCCCATTTCTTTTCTCTCAAATATGAGAAAGCATGGAATATAAATAAAGGAAATAAACATAATTATATATAGTGGTTCAGTGCACAAATATCCTTTATCCCACTCTACCAACAATCAACTCCCTGATCTTCGTGATTTTCACTAGGTCTTTTTATCCTAAGATCTTGAAAATCCACAATTGAGTGATGGAAGTTAACAAATTTACAAAACATTACAATGAATTTTGGTTCTTTTGCAAGGAAATTAATATCCACAACACGGTATAAGAATATAACACTTAACCACAACTGGGTACAAGTAGGTAAAACTCAAATAAATCAAAAGAGTTTGATTTGTTTGATGGTACGAGATAAACTTCACAGATTGCAACAACCACTGGTAGATGAAAACAAAACTTCAACATAGAATGATGAAATATAGATCTTCAATGATTTCAAAGCCATTATTCAAACATAAATAAAAGAAACACCAGAAAAATGTCCAAATATGAATGTCTCCAAATTTTATCTTCATCAAACGCTTTGTCATTCATACATAATAAGATATAAAAAATAAATACAGTAGCCGCAACAAAAATATTAGTGATTAAATTAAGTAGATATGAACATTTATGTCTCTAAAGTGTATCTCTAAAGGAAACAACACATGATTTCCACTATGATTGAATCTAATCATATATATTTTCTGATGAATAGTGTATCTATATTTATATAGTAGGTTGAAAATATATAGGATAAACTAGCTCCAGAAATATCTCACAAAAAATTTTGAATACTTTTATTAAAAAAACATTCAACAGAATCTTAACTTCAAGTAATAATAGTATAATTTTACTCTATTGAATGTTACCCTTTAAAATGCTATAATAAGCCTTTGAATCGGTCATAAAATATCTTTGAATTGATCTCTATTTCCATCAAAACCATTGCATAAATCTTGGAAAATATCTTGGACTTAAAACTACATCATTGAATAGTCAAATGTAGGGTATCTTCAGATGATGACAAAAACAAATAATGTAGGGTTGAAAATATAGGCTTGATTACCAAAGTAGTGTTGATGTACCAAATTTTCCTCTTTATCATATATCGGGTTCCACACTGACATAGAGTTGATGAACCATATGTGTTGTTCTGAACGTAGGGTTTACTACTCACGTTACGCTTACCAATGTAGGGTTAAGAACCGTTTCTTCATAATAAGTTAAAAAATGATCAGAACACTTAAATGATTATTCCCCATGGATAAAAGTCTTTAATTTAATTCTGAAATAAATATTTAAATGAATGTTAATTCCCTAAAATTCACATAAGTTAATTTCATTAGTAATGAAAATGGGGGTGTTTGTGAGAATTGAAATCAAAATGAAATTAACGAAAGTGTTCAATCAACACATGCTCAAAACATATTTATATTATCACCAAATCCCAAGTATACCATAGTTAGCTTCATCGTTGTAAATTTATATATAATTTTTCAGTTATCCAATGCTGGCATCGCTAAATAGGTCATCCATTTCCTATTAAAAGAAACTACTATTACATTTTATTTTCTAAGGGTATAGAAATCATAAAATCATAGACCTAAATAAAATATAGTTATATTTCTTACCTAAAGCTGATATCCATATGATAAATAATATAATAATGACACTTAAGGTCTATGTATACCATGAAACTCTACCTAAGTAGAAAATAAATCTATGACTTTAATGAATATTCTATTTTATCAGGCTTAAATGTATGGGTTTCATAATGTTTTCCATGATGAATCATATTAAAATTTGCATAAGTTTTCATTTATCATTAATTCATAAGGATGCATATTGAAATTATCTCAGATGTTCCATAGATACTACATACTCCAATACCTCCTTAGTAATCCTTGGAATGGAATTAGTGGTCAATATTTACCTCACCGGTATAATAAGTTTACTATGATGGAAATGGTTAGGCATAAATGGTCCCCCATTTTTTAATAAATCCTTTTACATGGATTACAAACCTAGAGAAGTTTGGAATAAACCTATGACATTACAAAAATTTATACAAGTAAATTATATACATTAAAGGTATCATAAATTTCATCTCAAGAAATAATTGAAATAATATATCTACAATCATCAACAACTCTTACCAACAGGACAAGATATATTACAATGTGTACTTCTTCATTTTAAAATCAATACAATGTAATCTTAAATTATAAAATTTTTAATCAAGGAATCACCCATATTTTACTCACATACTTGACATAATCCTCATATTTTTCAAAAATCATAATAACATTTTCTATGAAAACCACCTTGAAACTATATAGAAATGTATAAATCATATTTTTTATGAGAACCATGAATAGTTCTAGGGAATTCGTCTTACCAAATTGTATCACCATGAAAGTATATTTTCTATAATGACATTATAACAATTATTTTAGATATCTTTATCCCAAATCTGAAGATGGCTATTAATATATCTATGGTTAATATGAAAGAATATTTCTCTTCATTTTACAGATTGATTATAATATTGATCTATGATATTGGGTTCATTCATTTCAAGAAGTGCCCAGTTAATTTTCAGTATTGTATATATTTGCAATAAGATATGAAGATCTTGAGAATCTAGAAATGTAAATATAGGATGAGTAATAATTAAAGACCCAACATATTATAAAATTTATTGAAATATCCTTAATACATATTTTATTAGAGATGCATTTATATGATTGAAAAGGGGAATTAGAGTATCCCTTGAATTATGTAATTAATCATTATATTTTTTGAGTTTATTATCTAGGGAAGATAATATGCAGTGATTTATAATTATGTTAATGAGATTTGAAAATATTATTATGAATTTTATAAAGTCATTTGGAGTATTTTGAGATGATTTTAGGGGATAAATATTGATGAAATGTGAGTTGAGAATCCCACATAATCATATTTGTTGTTCTGGATTATAGTTTTGAAGACTATGATATACTTGACCTTTATTTAAGATTGAACAATCAAATATATAGGCTACAGAAGATAAAACTAATCTCATGTCAAAATAACACAGAATTGTTTGAAGCTATGGAAAATTAAAATGGTTTTATGATAGTTTAACTATGATTTTGACTAGATTTTTATTTCCCTAAAATTCAGAATGTTCCAAAATGTTCTTCTGGAATCTTATATTATGGAATGAGAATCATACATTAAAAAATACAAGGATATTATCTGAGAGCAGAAAATTAGAAATGTTTTTATATTGGTGACGGATTTTGGGGATGATGGTGGTGTTCATAAAACTGAAGGTGAGTTTTATATTTTTTAAATAGAATATTAATTACACAATATATTAAAAGGAAGTGTGTCTAGAGCACAAGAATACTTTGAGAGAAATATGAAAGTTGAATTATTATAAAAGACTGACTCCATATTTTCTAGCTTTTCATAATAATAACTCTAGTGACTAGGAATAATAACTAGGGTTTTATCTATGCTAAGTCAGATTAACTTCAAAAGTTGAAAAAGTTTTGTAAGAACACATTCTTCTAATAATGGAGCTATTTGAAAATAACTATACAACATTAAATGGGTCTAAAAATAAACCTATAATATTCATATCTATGGAAGATTAAATATATAACATTATAGTTTTGTGTAATAATATATCTATATGATGTAGATATATGTGAGATTAAGTCTAAAAGTTTCAAAGCTATGTTAGATTAACTCATAAATACGAAACAATAAATTGGAGCTGTTTAGAATTAAGATGGCGTTTTCAATGTAAATATATGAACTGAATATTTTCACATATGTTATGGTTAATTTAATTTAAAGATATTTTTAGAATGTTTAGAGAGTATTTTGATGCTATAATTTCAGTAACTTTAAAAAATAATTTATAGAAAACATGAGAATAATAGATCAAATGTTGTAATTATTGATTTTTAATGAAATAAATGTCATGATGTGGTTGAATTGGGAATCATTAATCAAGGTGATCAATAAATAAATTTTTAATTATATGAACAAGAACATTGTACTATATCTAAATGATACAGGAAGAATATGAAGAAGAAGATCGAGTAGTGTTTAACATCCCACCCCACACCAATTGGAATGGGAAGACATTGAGGTGGTACTAACCATAGGTGACATCCTCAAGACACCACCCAAACCATATCATATGTCCAACACCACCTTCTATTTCCACATTATCAATACGCATCGCTAGAGAAGCATGTTAGCTAACCCTTTCCTATGTCTTTTTATCCAATATCTACAAACTCAAAAAAGTACACAAGAAGGGGTTGACTATAAACTTAGTAGGTATTCCCTAGAGGCTCCCCAACACACTACCCTAGGATAAGAACTTATTAGTACATTTTATATATATAATATTCTAAAAAATTAGTGTTTATATAAATCCATAAAATAAATCCATGTGATAAAAGAAAACAAATTATCACAAGATATATTGTTTAAGAAAACAATTACACTAAATTAACTTTTCCATTCATTCATTTACACTTGGAACACCCTAAAATTACACTCACACACACGAATACACACAGTCATGCAAGGTTATTGTTCTATACTCATGGGTGTTTACTCATTGATCCAAAAACCCTTCACTAGGTGACCAATCCCCGGGTTTCCCAATGGCCCACACCCCTTCTTCTAGGTCACATCCAATGAATATAAACATACTAAAACCAAGTATACCAATACCATATATCACATCAATTGATTCCACATAAATAAAGTCTTCTGATGAAATAATTTTATAAAATATATTTATTTCATAAAATCCATTATGAAATTTTAAAATCATCATTCTAAAATTATAAGCTAAGAGGTTTTTTCAAAATCCCTCCAATTTTATATAATTCAAAACACTAAATAAAAAAAGGTTTCTTTATGAAATCACACAATTATTCCATAGAAAATACAAACAGAACCATTGAAGAAAACTAATACTTCATGATTTAAAATAGTGGAGATGAGAGAGAACCCACCTACCTCTCAATGGATGATAAAAATGAAGAACAAAACTAAAACATCAAGAACTGGGTTTGACAACACATTATATTCCCTGTGTCAAAAAATAGCATTTCAATTCATCCAATTCCCATAGATCTGGGTAAAATCATTGATATATGGTTCTATTTGAGACAAGAAAATGAGATCCAGGAAAATAATGAAAAACACATTCCTAACCATTGATTTCTAAATTCAAATTATCAAAGATCCCTCTGAATTATATACTAAGTATCTATGATCACTAGAAAACACCTAGGGTAACCCTAGTATTCAATATGGGGAGAGAATTTGTCAAAAACAATTAACAACCATGAAAAATCATTTAATACCCATGTTGGAAATATAAGACTATGGTGTAGCCACTTACTCTATGGTATAGAAATGCAGAAAAAACACTAGAGCAAATCCCAGTGAATAGGACCAGACCAAAATCATCAAACACTACAGCACTACCTATAACACTTTTCCACAGTAACCTCCAAGCCAGTTGTCCTTTGGAATCCATGGTGTAGAGAACACCAATATCCTATTAAGCTAGGATAAACTTATGGTGTATCCCACACACCATGCCACAACTACCCCAAAATGGTAGACACGCCCAAAACTCATCCCAAGACTCCACACTATATACAAATCTCAACGACATGACCATGATAAATATGGAAGATGCACAAAAAATGGATACACCATATACCTTCGACTCCACACCACATAGATCAAAGTCCTACACTACAGACCATGCTCTATGGTGTAACCTTTTAAAAAATGGTAAATATCCCCCCCCCCAATCCTTTTAAAACACATAGGAACTACTAAAACTGAACCTATGGATTAATTAAGTTTAAAATAAAAAATTGGTAAAGTACATGAAAGTGGGGGTGTTACGTTTCCCCTCTGTTGGCCTTTCCTTCCTTAAAAAGTGAAAACCCAATATTTCTATGGAAGATCTCAAACCATTATTCCAACACCTATGTTCTATGTTCCCATGTCAATTCATTAATTATGCCATGTTTCCAAAAATCGTCCAAAATAATGATTTTCTCTTTTAATAGCTTATTTTAATTATCCACAATTCGTACAGGTGTAAGAACCAATATAGAATCTGGTTCAAGATCAACAAGGTTCCATTGAAACACATTGTGATGATTAGGATGGTACTTATTCAATATAGATAAATAAAACACATTGTTTAATGAACTGAACTTTTGTGGTAAATCAAACCTACAATCCACATGGGTCTCTCCTGCGTGAGAGCGTCTCTCTCCTAGGGAATCCTACGTTTTCAGTCTCTTTGTCCGACTGGTTTCCGGCGGCACCGTCTCCCTCCGCGCACCCCGCTCCTGGTCTGTGATGTATGCCCTTCTTCAGATCCGGTGCATGTGGTCGTTTCATCCTTTCTGTGTCACTCCCTGACCATCTGTGGTGGGGAACCCGTGTTCTTTTCCTCCTGTTTTCTCCTCCCCCTATTCCCGGATCTCGTCTTATGTGTTCCGGTGGAGTCGGGTTTCTTCTTCATTTTCTCGACCTCGACTTCAGGCGTTGTACCTTACCTCCCCTAGGGTCTTGCAGTTCCTTACATCGCCGTCATCCCTCATCACCACCAGATCTGTGTGAGGGAACATGGCGCCAGATCTCCTTTTATTCAATCTACTACTGCACTCCAGATCCCCTTCATATCCGAGCGCTTAGAGTCTCGAGGAAATCTTGAGTTCGAGGATTTCATTTCCTGTTTCTTCTTCCTCCCTGCTTCGGTGATGTTTGTCATTGATCTATAGGCGGCAGCCGTCTCCTTGTTTCGTGAAGTTTCCGCCGTGACGGGGTTTTGTCTCGCGAAGCTCCTTCCGTGATGTTTCACCACGCTGAGGGATCACGAAGAGGCCGACGTGAATTGGCTTGACCCACGAAACACCCTCCGCGTGGTTCACCGCGTTGTGAGCTTGTGAAGCGGTCCCCGCGATGATTTAGCTGCAGGGTGTTATTCTGTGATGGCGGGGTGTGAGCTGTGCTGAAGGTGGTGACCTGGGGGTGGGAGGACGTTTCCTCATTGTCGTGAAGCTCAGCTGTGATGTGGATTGATGTGGGCATGTTTAGCGATTTGTCTCCGCGAAGCACCTGTGGTGTTGCTCCGTGAAGATTGGCATGCGCCGCAGTGAGGGTTTCTTGGAAGCGACCACTAAAGGGAAACGGTTGACTGTGAAGGCAGTGGAGCCGGTCCCAGTTGTGTGGATCGTGGTTGGAGGCCGTATTGGGGCATCCGGTCCAGATACCCTCTTTTTGGACTGGGCCTTGACTCATGCGAGGGCCGTGGAGACTGCAAGGGAACAGGTCCTTTAGGTGTATTGCGAAACCAATATTTGCACTACTGGAAAAGCTCTTGTCTCTGCTCGTGGTGGAAAAGTTCGAGGAAAACATATCGGTAAATCACGGGGCTCTCAAAAACACTCTACAACACTTCTGGAAACATGATACAGGAGTGGCTATTCGGGAAGCGGGGATCAATCGCTTCGTCTATGAGTTCTTTAACGAGAGAGATAGAGAAAAAATCTTGCTTGGTAGACCGTGGTCCTTAGATAATCAACTCCCCCTCATGGAAGAATTCAAAGGGGGGGATGATATCCAACGAGTGAATTTAACCCGTTCCCCCTTCTGGGTACGAATTAATGGAATCCCCATCCACGTTGGAATGGAACTTACCATGAGTGGAATTGGGGACAGTTTAGGTCACTATTTGGACTATGACAGTTCAGACCCCATACAATGGGGCCCTGAGGTTCGGATCAAGGTGGATGTTGAACTGTCAGAGCCACTGATGAGGGGATTGTTTTTGAATATTGAAGATACCAACACTTGGATATCATTCGAGTTCGAGAAACATCCAATCTTCTGCTATTATTGTGGTCGCCTTGGCTATCTGGAAAGAACGTGCACCACTAAACCCAAGAGTGGTGCGGGTAACATTTCCCTCCAATATGGCCCTTGGATCTGTGCCAAAATGAATAAATATTCTTTCACTACTAGAAAAACAAGTATTTGCGACGGGTCATTTGCAACGGGATCCCGCCGCACATGGCCTTTTGCGACGGGGGTCCGTCGCAAATCGCCTGTTGCGGAAAACGCCGTCGCAACAACAATTATTTGCGACGGGCTCGTCGCTAAAGATATTATTTGCGACGGGGATCCTTCCTGTAGAGACCCGAAGCTTGACGTACATTGACATTACATTACATTTGCAGAATACTTAGTACATAACAAAAACACACACACAATGATCGTAATAGTTTAGTGTCTTTGGAAACTCGGAATATAATCTTCTCATCCTATTGAAAGATCTTCAACATCTCCCAAAAAGATCTTCCTTTTTTTTATACCTAAAACCTTTCTTTATATCCTGGGGAAAAGAAAACATAAAAGGGTGAGCTCAGATGCTCAGTAAGGGTAAACAAAGGAAATATCAATCACATCATAAGAACATAACATTTTGAAAATCTTAACCTGCAAAAGAGAGCATAATTTCATAACATGTGATAAATCATGGCAGTGAAATGTAATCACAATAATCATAACATAAAACATGAAACATTGTGGCATAGACACATAATCATAGAGAATCATTTCTTGTTAGTCAAGACTCATTGCCAAGACTATCTTAGTGGACAAAGTCCCTTTCTGAACCGAGTCACCCTCGTTTCAGTCCAGTTTCACTAAACCGGTATAACCTACCATTCCAGCCATGTCTATCTCATGAGATATAGAATCTTTACCCAATGCATTGGAGGGAGATATAGGTCCCACCCATCTCATAATGATACCATTCTTATGTGTGCCACAAAATCATAAAACATACATCATTGCATAACCCATGTAATAAAAATGGGAATCTTAAACATCGTGACATCATAAAACAATTCATATAAGATAAAGTAATTCATAAAAATATTTCCATCACAACATAATCAAATCCATGTAATAATAGGGATAAAAACAGAACCCTATATTATCTTATATGGAAAATAATTTTGATAAAACTCTTGAACTTCATTCTTGAGGAAAATATCCTTTATGCTTCAAAAACACTTTTCCTTTCTTAACATGTCGTAAAATTATAAACAAAAAGAAGTTGATTAAAAATAAACTTGAAAACTTGTAAAGGAAGCTTCTTGGAAATAATGTTTTAAAAATCCATTCATGTCGTATAAGTTAAAAAAAACATTCTTCTCGTACTTTTGTCGGAAAAGTCAAAAAAAAGTACCTCGTATGAAAAACGACAAAAGATTCATTTCATATCATTTACAAAAAAACTTACCGAAGGGTAAAATTGGATATAAACTATTGTAGAAGGATGGAAATAAAATTACATATTGAAGAAACATGGATTTGGATGATAAAATACACCCCAGTAAATTTCAAAGTATAAACAATCTCGGATAAAAATGAGATTGTGATATTTCCCTTACCTTAGGTCCGATTTGCTTCGTAAGTGTCCGAACCTCCTGTATAATGATTTAAATAATGTCATTGACTTATTACAGAATCATATTCATTGTTATTATATCATATACGGTTCACTTATGACTTTATATTACCTGTTCTTTTGTAAATTCATGTTATAGTAATGTTTTGGGTAAAATCGTCTCATTTGTCGTTCGTGTTTTAACTTGTAATTATTCATATGATTACTTAGATAATTATTACTTAATTATAGAATATAAAATATGATTTATATATAATATATATTCAGAATATATATATATATATATAATGGATCGATAAATGGAAAGAAATACACCGTTCATGGAGACGGTAGGCCGTACGTACGCATGAACGCTGTTTTCGTTTCCTTATTGAATTGAGTGGAATTAAGTAGATGACATACATATATATACACATAAATCCAGTAGCTTTATAATGTCATATATTTCATTATTATTGCTTATATATACTTTATAATCATTCTTAAATGGTTAACATGGAGAATGAATGTCATCGCGTCGTGGAGACGGTAGTCCGTACGTACGCACGAGCGATGATATCATTTCCATAATTATTGAATTGAATTGGAGTGGATGATACAATATATCAGAATCATTATGATGTTATAATAACTATGTATAGTTATTCTTTACACCATAATACCCATCCATGTAAGGTGTTGGTGGAAAAACAGATTACACCACGGCGTGGAGACGGTATTCCGTACGTACGCACGCGCGGTGATTTCATTTTCCGTAGGATGGATAGATGGTGAATTAGGATTGTTTCATACTTATAATAACATATCCGTATATGAGTGATACTGATGTTATTACTTCATAATGAAACAACCTAATAAGAAGAAGTGGAAGAAAAAATAAAGGTGAAAGAATTGGTAACGGAAATTACCTCTTCTTTGAAGCGCCTCTTTGAGACCTCCTCTTAGGGAACTAAAATTGGTCTTTGAGGAAGACCAGAACCTCTAGGATGTTTCTAGAGAAGTGGAGAAGAGATTTTGGCAGGGGTTGGCTGAGCTTGAAGGCTCAATGTTGTGTGAAGAAGAGAGGGAGGAGGTGTCCTTTTATAAGGGAGGAGAGGGGCACCTTTGGAATAACTAAAAATATTATTTTATTATAAAGTCAAGTTCAGTTTTAAATAGCTCCAAATTGATTTATTTCGAGGCTAAGGTGGGGATGGGTCTAAATCCTCTCATCCAATAGAATTTATACAAGTTTAGGTTCCTATTTTAACCTTATCATTTAGATTTAACATTAAGTTAAATAATTTTACTTTTACCGTGTCTTCTTGTATTCTTATACTATAAGGTTGATAAACTTACTATAAGAAGCCAAAAGAACCCCAAATTGTTTATTATTAATATATATAACCTTATATAAGTCATTTGGCCGAATCTTAGATTTTTAGGAATAAAATAACAATTAATAATATAATATTTGTTTTAAAAACTATTTTATGTCAATTTTGACACTATTTAGTAATTGATTTTTGTGAAAATTATAACAGAATGATAAGTTCGAACAAAGTTAATTAAATCAACAATAACATGTCATATTAGCCTATAAAATTAGTTTAAGTCATAAAAAGTCTCAAATTATACTTATTTGAGTATTTATAACATCAATTATGTCAATATTTCATTAATAAGATAATTACTACATCATCGTTGTGTCATAAATAAATTAAATTATTTAATGTCTAAAAATTACAAATAAAATACCATTATGTAGTAAAGCTTTTTATCTTTCTAATGAATATTTACAATTAAATTTATCTTATGTATAACTCTATATTAAAAATGTTTTAGTAAATAAACTTTGATTTTAACTCTTTTAACCCTTCTTTAAATATATTAATAATAAATGTCCTAATCTAATCCAAGTGGGCCTAAATGATCATATATTATTCCTAATTTTGTTTTTGGTCGAATTACACTTGTCCAATAGAATTAGTACATGTGTTAGGGTAATAATAATATCATTTCTACCCTTAATTACCCTATTTACTTTTAACCGTGGTAAAAAAAAGTAAAAAGTTACTATTCACCAAAAAATTATTTTCATCTCATTGAACCACATTTTACTTACTGACATCAACCGTGTCTCTCAGATTTTTGAAATTCCACTCACAGAAGCGGTAAAATTAAGTTTTATGAACAATTCAGTTCTTTTAACAACCACTTAGTGGTTTCACTATTCATCAAAAATTGAAAGTTTTCAGAAAAATACCAAAAATTAGGCCTAAGCTATATTTGATATTATGAACTCAAAATGATTTATATTTTACCAAATTCAAAACATATCAGTTGCATTAATTAATTTAAAAATTAATTCCCGTCGTCAAAACAAAAGGCGTGTTTTTAAGAGATAATAACTATCAAAATATTGACACTTGTTTATAACTGGTTTAAATGTGAAATTACATCCAATGACCAACATTGTATTAAATTGTAAAAATATATTCTAAATATAATTTAAAACCACTAAAATTAATAATTTATCACTATTAATTATTTTGATTGAAAAAGTTGTTTTTAATTAAAATTTAGTAATTTCCACTATTCATCAAAATATGAAAGTTATCCGAAAATTACCAAAATTTCACCCTAAGCTAATTTCGATATTCCGAATCCAAAAATGAAGTCCATTTTGAAAAATAAAATTTACAAAATTTCAAAAAGTGGTTATTACTATTCATAACGGCTATTTTTAATAATATTTTAATAGCATATCGTTGTTTAGTGAAACTCGGTATTGCGTACTACACACGCTATTAAGGAAGGTCGTGATTGCGTGTAATGAAAGGAAAGTCAATGATACGTGTTGTGCAAGCTCCTTTTGGTGTAGCGTACAACACAAGACATTAATGAAATTAAAAAGAATATTTTTCATAAAATCTCGGGGTGTTACACTTCCCGTCGCAAATATTATTCCGTATATTTGTAAAAACTTTTAAAATAGTAATTGCGACGGGCCCCGTCGCAACAGGTATTTGCGATGGGCCCGTCGCAAATACTAATTGCGACGGGGCCCGTCGCAATTACTTTTTTTTAAAAAAAATTAAAAACTATTATTAAATTATTTTAATGGATATAATAATAATACTATTTGCAACGGACATAGTATCCCGTCGCAAATACTATAAAAAAATAAAAAAAAACAATTAATAAATTATTTTAATTAATATAATAATAATCCAATTATAATTCAAAAATAAAAAATAATAAAATATTAATAAATGATTTTAATTAATATAATAATAGAATTATAATTCACAAATAAAAATAATAAATTATTAATAAATTATTTTAATTTATATAATAATAATAGAATTATAATTCAAAAATAAAAAATAATAGAATATTAATAAATGATTTAATTAATATAATAATATTATAATTATAATTCATATATAAAAAAAATATTAATAAGTTATTTTAATTAATATAAACATAATCGAATTATTTTACATTCAAATATTAAAATAATTCAAATATTACAAAAAAATATAATTAAATTATAATATTATAAAATTTTAATATATATATAAAATTTAATATTATAAAATATAAATAATATTATTATTCATATTAATATTGTTATTTCAAAATATAATATTATTAATATTTTATAATGAGACAGAAACTACGAATAGAAAAAAAATTCATATTTTGATTTAACAAACTTTATAACATAAAAACAAACTCTAATCTGAAGGAGGGGGGGGGATCTGCAGATGCTGGTGGAGGAAACTTCATCCCTAAAGCATGAGTGATTCAGTGCATGTACTTCATCTGCTCCTGGTGCTGCTGCTGCCACCGACTCATCTGCTCTTCGTACAGCTGCTGCTGGCGTCGACGCTCCTCCTCATGCTGCTGCAGCTGCTGACGCATCTGCTCCTGCTCCTGTCGGAGACTCTCTATCAGTGCAGTCTGAGATCGCAACTGATCCTCATACTGTGTAGCAGAAGAAGATGCACGAGCTCCTCTCGAGCTGGACGCCGACATCGCAGCACTGCCATAATAATCTCCGGGAGTCAGTCAAGAGCTAATACCAACTACCCGGCCCTTCTCGAAGGCATACTGGGTGGCCTGCATCCATGCCGCCTCATCAAACTGATGGCCAGTGGTCTGATCTGATGACGCGGCCTGACTCTCAGGCCGGGTCTGTGATGCTGCGGCCTCATATGACTCCTGTAGTTGCAATTTAAAATTAAAATTGTGAATATATTATATGCAGTTAATTTTTAAACTTGAAAACAAATAATACTAACCATGATGTGATGCTGACGATCACCTCTGAGCTCCCTTGTAGCAGGATCACTATAAATCCTCTGATATACGTCGTACTCCGTAATATCAGGGTGCTCGACAGCCTATAAGAATAAAAAATAAACTGTTAATATTTATAGTTATATAAAATATTTATAAATAATGTACGTACCAGATGTTGTCTATGAGTACTGAAAGAACGACTCCCAGCTCGATGAGTCACCTCCTGTCTCCCCCGATTCTGCCTCTCCACCGATGATCTCCTCTGAAAGGCACCACTCAACCAGTGCGCACATAATCCATCCCATACATGGGATGAAATGTACTCTGGTTGGTGTGCTTTACATGACTCGTCAAAATCTGACACTCCTGCTTTCTTCGTGGCAGCGTTTCTTAAATTGTGCAAAAAATGACGAAAGCGATCACGCATGACCACCTCCCATGCCATGTGGATGGAATCACGCATGGTATCCTCGATCGGATACCATAAACCCTACAAATAAATCAAAATATCAAGTTAGAAATGAAATAACTTTCAAAATAAAAATTATTTATTTACGTACGTACCAACCAATGGCCAAACATGGCCTGCTGCATATCAATGGAAATCTGCTCCCATGTGGTCCACGGCTGAGAGAAATAGTTGCGCAAAATAGCACTGCCCTGTCTGACTGCTATATACGGAAAACTGTAAAGATAATAAACATTTATTATGTGAATAGATTAATGAAATCTTAGTCAAATCCACAGATTATCACACAGGTTATCACACCTCTGTGTGCGTGGATCAAACTCAAGACGTGGAAGTCGCTCGGGGACGGGGTCAAAAATCATCAATCGTGCAAGACTGCGCCCCCTCCGCGTACTCCCTGGAGCGCCTGCAGGCTGAGGGTCATCTTCCAGCAACTCATCCGCATCGAAAGGCAGGTCAGCATCCGCCAACTCACGAAATGTCTCGTCGTCCATCTGAAACAGAAAATGTTAATGTTGTTAGCAAATAATTTATAATTACTATTATATATACATATATATATATTATGATTGTATATAACTACCATGGAATTCTATCAGTGTTCATCTTCATCATCATATTCATATATGTCAATGTCATCTTCATATTCCTCCTCAACATCATCGATATCCATTCGAGTTCTAGTTGCTTCATCTCTTACCATTTCAAATTCATATGTTACATCATTAACATCATCTTCATCACCGACTCTTAAATGTGGGGTGTCGTCATCGATACTCATGTCTCTTTGTAAAAAAGATTGATTTTGATGACTCTCTTGAAAAACTTCAATTCTTTGCACATCAGTGAAAGCACATTCACTTTGACTAAACTGATTGTCTCGAATTTTGAATTTTATTACACTCCACTAATCAGTCAAGTCTCTTGATGTAGCACAGTACATTGTGTAATAAACTTGATGTGCCTGTTGAGCCAATAATAATGGTTCATTTACTGCGAGAACACTTTTACATTTAATATCAATGATTCCATGAGTCGGATGAACACGCACGCCTCTCTCTATATCCAACCACCGACATTTGAACATGGTTATGTAATGTTGTCCAAGATAACAAAGTTCAATGATTTCATCAAGTATGCCATAAAAGTCAACTTCATTTTCTCAATGTTGAGATCCTCTCAAGCTAACTCCACTGTTCATTGTTTTTTTCGATTCCCCATATGCATGTGTGTGAAATCGAAATCCATTCACCACATATGCATTATAAGTTTTAACAAGTTTGGAAGGTGGGTTACTCAATCTACACAGTCATTTGTCAATTTTATCAGCATGTCGAGACACTTGAAAATTTGTGAAATAATTATCAATATAGTAAACTATACATTGAATTATTTGCTAAAAGATAAAGAATTTATGTTACCCGTTTTTGAAACCACTGAGAGAAATTTTTCAGTCGGCGTTCTTTGAGAGCAGCTGCTGTAATTTGTGGAATTTGTTTCTTGATATGATTATCATACAACCTATAAAAACCAAAGTTATTTACTGTAACATAAATGATAGAATAAGTGATATAAACAATTACAGTACAATAGATGTCATCTCTTCACAGTTGAGCAGAACATACGTATGAGCTCTGTGATGTTGATCATCCGAAAGCCAGTGTTCATAAACTCCACCAAAACCAAGCTCTGGCTAGTTGAAAACAGATAATTGATTGTCGATTTCATCAATATTCCTCTCGTTCCGTCTCATTCAGTTGTGTTTTGAAGGATACTCAGATTCAAAATAATGGGAGCAGAAAAAAGATATTTCCTCTTGCAAATAAGCTTCTGCAATAGATCCTTCAACAGATGCTTTGTTACATACTTTTCTTTTCAATTTTTGCATGCATCTTTCAAATGGGTACATCCATCAAAACTGTACTGGACCTCCACATTTGGCTTCATATGGAAAATGTAACATCAAATGTTCCATTGAGACGAAGAAAGACGGCGGAAATATTTTTTCCAGTTTACATATAATTACAACAACATCTTCTTCAAGTTTGAATAGAGCATCATAATCTGCTATAGCCGCACAAATTTCCCGAAAAAAATGAGACATGTCTGTTATGGAATCCCAAATCACAGAATTCAACAGACCTCTTACTCCAATGGATAGAAGTCTTTCCATTATAACATGATAATCATGACTTTTTAATCCAGTAATATGACCATTCTTTACACATCTACCCAAATTGGAAGCACATCCATATAGAAGTCTCAAATCTGCTATCCACTGACAAAATAATAAACGGTTTTCTTTAGACAGTGTATAAGCTGCTTTTGGTTTCAGTAACCTTTCTGTTCTGACATTCTCAAACAGTTCCAGTTCTGGACACCTGCAAATTTGGGCAAGATCTAAACGTGCATTTATATTGTCTTTGTTCTTTCCTGGCGTATCCAAAACTGTATGAAAGAAATTATCAAAACATTTCTTCTCAATGTGCATGACACCTAACATGTGTTGGACCAACAAATCAGACCAGTATGGCAAATCCCAAAATATGCTACGTTTAATCCAATTGTGTTCTTTCCCAAAACCAAAAATTTTCTGTTAGTTTATTGTGGGACCAAAAGTGATGGGAGGTAATGAAAATACAACTGATTTTAACTCCGAACCTGATAGAGTTTTTGGAGGTCCATCCCTTTCAACTGTTCCTTTTCTGAAATGAGATCTGTTTCTACGAAAAGGATGATCAGCTGGAAGAAATCTGCGATGACAGTCAAAATAACAAGGTTTCTTTCCTTGAATGAGCATAAATGCTTTGTTCTCTCCCATACAGTAAGGACATGATTTCTGACCATGTGTACTCCATCCAGATAACATCCCATAAGCCGGTAAGTCACTAATTGTCCACATCAATGCTTCTCTCAGTATGAAATTCTGTTTCGTTGCAACATCATATGTACTGACACCAGTACTCCACAATAAACTTAATTCATCAATCAATGGTTTCAAATAAACATCAATATTTTTCTTCGGATGTCCTGGAATTAGTAAAGTCAAAAAGATATATGGCTCCTTCATCAACATCCATGGAGGAAAATTGTACGGAGTTAAAAAAACAGGCTATCATGAATATTGACTACAATAAGATCCGAACGGACAGAAACCATCAGTGGAAATGCCCAGTCAAACATTTCTAGCTTCTAAAGAAAAGGATGGATGCACTCTATCAAAATGTTTCCATGAATCACCATCGGATGGATGATTCAAGCTTTTATCGGTTGAAATATTCTCTTTATGCCATGACATCATTGTCGCTGTATTCTTAGACATGAATAAACGCTAAAGTCTGGATGTAAGCGGAAAATATCTCAACTATTTTATAGGAATCAAACCAGACTTCCCATGTTGTCCTTCTTTATATCTCAGTTGCCCACATGTGGGACAACTATCCAATGACTCATTTTCCCCAGAATATAAAATGCAGTCATTTGAACATGCATGAATCTTCTGACAAGTAAGTCCCTAATTTCGAACCAGCCTCTGACTCTCATAGTAATTTGCAGGCAAAACATTTCCTTCGGCTAACAGTGTTTTAAGCAAAGAAAATATCTGGTCAAGACAGGTGTTTGACATTCTGTTATCTGATTTTATAGCCATAAATTTTGCAACAGCTTCTAATTTTCTCATCTTGCAGCCAGGATATAATGCATCCTCAGCAGACCTCAACAACTCATAAAATTCAGACGGTGCCAACTCAGGATTTGAAGCTATATCAGCCGGAGTTTCTGTATGTTGAACAGATGAACCTGCAACATCATGTACTAAATCTTGAAACCGAGATGGATCCGGAATCAAGTTGGTATCACCTGCTCTGGAACTGCGTTCACCGTGTTGATACCAAAAAACATAATCTGGTTGAAAACCAAAACGCAAGAGATGTCCCCCCACTTTGTCAAACGTGTCAAACGTTCTCAATGCACATTTTCTACAAGGTCATTTTATTTTTCCTTCTGAAACAAATTCTGGATTTGATGCCGCAAATGATAAAAAAGTCTCCACACCCTCTACATATACTGGATTTAAACCAGAACCGTTTGTATTTCTACGTTGATTTATCCATATGCGGTCACCTAATAATGATTGTTGACGACCTCGTTGTTCCATATTTTTCTATAAAATATAAAACCATTACTGGTTTTGATTAATTTTTTAGAAAAAACACTCAAGCAAGGATAATTATAGAGTTTACATCATACATGACTGACGCAAACTTTTTATTGAGATAGACCTAAAAATTAACCCTTTAAGAATTGAATATGTTGAGAATAAAGCAAAACCTGTTACAAATATTGATAATTTTAATATTATATAAATTTTTTATTATTTTCATAGTACTAATATTATTTTTTTCATAAATATTAATTATATAATAATAATATTATTACATTATTAGTATATTTTATTATTAATATTAAAATAATATAATTTTCTATATTATATACAATTCTCCTTTCATCTGTGTGTTTAACATTCTGTCTCCACATGTAATATTTGCATTCACTTTCACCTCTCCATTAGTGAGTAGGTTGATAATTTTGAAAAAGAATGCAAATATTACATGTGGAGACAGAAAACACATAGATGAAAGGAGAATTGTATATAATATAGAAAATTATATTATTTTAATATTAATAATAAAATATAATAATAATGTAATAATGTTATTATTCCTAATTATTGGTAATTATTCTTAATTATTGGTAATTATTCCTAATTATTGGTAATTATTTGTAATTAATGGTAATTATTCCAAATTATTGGTAATTATTGGTAATTATTCGTAATTATTGGTAATTATTCATATAATTACCAATAATTAGGAATAATTACAAATAATTAGGAATAATAACATTATTACATTATTAGTATATTTTATTATTAATATTAAAATAATATAATTTTCTATATTATATACAATTCTCCTTTCATCTGTGTGTTTTCTGTCTCCACATACAAATATTACATGTGGAGACAGAAAACACACAGATGAAAGGAGAATTGTATATAATATAAAAATTTATATTATATTAATATTAATAATAAAATATACTAGTAATGTAATAATGTTATTATTCCTAATTATTGGTAATTATTCCTAATTGTTGGTAATTCTTACTAATTATTGATAATTATTACTAATTATTGGTAATCATTACAAATCATTTCTAAATATTGGTAATTATTCCTAATTATTGGTAATTATTCCTAATTATTGGTAATTATTGGTAATTATTGGTAATTATTGGTAATTATTGGTATTTTTTGGTAATTGTTGATAATTATTGGTAATTATTGGTAATTATTGGTAATTATTGGTAATTATTGGTAATTATTCCTAATTAGTGTTAATTATTCTTAATTATTGGTAATTATTACTAATTATTGGTAATTATTACTAATTATTGGTAATTATTACTAATTATTACTAATTATTACTAATTATTGGTAATTATTACTAATTATTTGTAATTATTCCTAATTATTGGTAATTATTGGTAATTATTACTAATTATTGGTAATTATTATTAATTATTACTAATTATTGGTAATTATTATTAATTATGACTAATTAGTGGTAATTATTGGTAATTATTACTAATTATTACCAATTATTACTAATTATTTGTAATTATTGGTAATTATTGGTAATTATTACTAATTATGGATAATTATTGGAAATTATTACTAATTATGGATAATAATTGGTAATTATTTCTAACTAATGGTAATTATTGGTAATTCTTGGTAATTATTATTAATTATTGATAATTATTACTAATTATTGGTAATTATTACTAATTATTGGTAATTATTACTAATTATTGGTAATTATTGCTTATTATTACTAATTATTACTAATTATTGGTAATTATTACTAATTATTACGAATTATTGGTAATTATTATTAATTATTACTAATTATTGGTAATTATTATTAATTATTACTAATTAGTGGTAATTATTGGCAATTATTACTAATTATTACCAATTATTACTAATTATTGGTAATTATTGGTAATTATTGGTAATTATTACTAATTATTGGTAATTATTACTAATTATTACTAATTATCGGTAATTATTACTAATTATGGATAATTATTTGTAATTATTACTAATTATTGATAATTATTTGTAATTATTACTAATTATTGGTAATTATTACTAATTATTGCTAATTATTGGTAATTATTACTAATTATTACTAATTATTGATAATTATTTGTAATTATTACCAATTATTGGTAATTATTACTAATTATTGCTAATTATTGGTAATTATTAATAATTATTACTAATTATTGGTAATTATTGGTAATTATTGGTAATTATTTGTAATTATTACTAATTATTGGTAATTATTACTAATTATTGCTAATTATTGGTAATTATTACTAATTATTACTAATTATTGGTAATTATTGCTAATTATTGGTAATTATTATTAATTATTACTAATTATTGGTAATTCTTGGTAATTATTGGTAATTATTACTAATTATGGATAATTATTGGTAATTATTACTAATTATGGATAATTATTGGTAATTATTACTAATTATTGATAATTATTTGTAATTATTACTAATTATTGATAATTATTTGTAATTATTACTAATTATTGGTAATTATTACTAATTATTGCTAATTATTGGTAATTATTAGTAATTATTACTAATTATTGGTAATTATTAAGAATTATTACTAATTATTGTTAATTATTAGTAATTATTACTAATTATTACTAATTATTACTAATTATTACTAATTATTGGTAATTATTACTAATTATTACTAATTATTGGTAATTATTGGAAATTATTACTAATTATTGGTAATTATCGGAAATTATTACTAATTATAGGTAATTATTACGAATTATTTGTAATTATTACTAATTATTACTAATTATTGGTAATTATTTGTAATTATTACTAATTATTGGTAATTATTGGTAATTATTACTAATTATTCCTAATTATTGGTATTTATTACTAATTATTAGCTCTTAATTATTGGAAATTATTACTAATTATTCCTAAGTACCATTAACTATGAACAATGAATACTAATAATTTAAATTTATTAAGTAACAAAACAATGTAAACATAATTAAATTACAACTAATTAAGAATAATTGAAACTAATAAAAAATTTAAAATAAATATTAAATTAAAATGAACATAAATACCTTTAAAATTGATCTGAGGTCGATCTCTGATCGTTGTTGAAAACATTAATATCAACTCTGGAAAAAAAAATTAAACTTAAGAAACGCTGAAATCTAAAAATAGAATTTTGAGAGAAGGAGAAGATTGAGTTTGAAAATGAATGAAAAAAAAACGGATGGGGGGTATTTATAGGTTAGATCATTTGCGACGGGATACCTGTCGCAAATAATATTATTTGCGACGGTACCCGAGGCAAATACCTTAGCCCTCATTTATTACGGTCAACGGTTAAATAGTTATTCGTGACGGGTCCCGTCGCGAATAATAACCTGCCGACATACTATTTGCGACGGGGGTAGATTCCCGTCGCAAATAACTTTTACCACGCCGGTTATTTGCGACGGGGGTAGATTCCCGTCGCAAATAACTTTCCCGCGATTTGGCGCGCAAAGCGCGCCAGTCCTTTTGCGACGGGGGAAGCTAACCCGTCGCAAATAACTACTTATTTGCAACGGGTCAATTCCCCTGTCGCAAATAAGTTTCTAACGGGACTATTTGCTACGAGATTTATCCCCGTCGCAAATACCCATTTTTCCCGTAGTGTTTCATCCAAGAGATGGAAAAACAAAAGGACAGTGACCGTCTCACGTTGGCACATACAAGACTGGAAAAACCCATACCTGAAAAAGCCCTAATGCTTGGACCAATGGACTTACCAAACGCTGGACCCCCACTCAGAGAGAAGCTGGAGTTCACCCTAACCCCTTGAAGGAAAATACTCAAACATCGGCAATGTTGGTGACGATGCAACAAGAATCACCATCACATTGCTCAAAGCCAATGCTGATGCACGTCGAACCACAAGATCTGGATCCTGACCCACAATCGACCACTACAGGTATTCTAACAATAGAGGACCAAGGAATGTCGGGATCTCTAATACTAGGCCCAATCACCCGCTGAACGTGGAAAAGGGTGCAACGAGGAGAGAGTTATGGGTACGTGGAATCCCCAAAAGCCAAGTTCATGAAAAGACAAAATGAAATATGTCAATCAGGAAGGAACCCCACCAAAAGATGGAAAACGACAAATAGAGAAGCAAGTCTGTGGGAACCAAAGGTAGCGGTGGGCGAGACCCATCCCCGCCTAGAGCAATGATTGCCTTATGTTGGAACTATTGTGGTCTAGGCAACCCACGAACGATTCGCATGCTTCAGCGCAATTGCGCTCAAAGTCGCCCCAATATGGTTTTCCAGTCCGAAACCATACCGGAAAACACGAACACGAATAATATTTCTCTGAAGTGTGGCTTCTAAGGCTGCTTTCTGGTTCCTAGACAAGGCCATTTAGGGGGACTCTGTCTCCTTTGGAAGGACAATATCGACGTCAAATTTTTTTCATTTTCTTCACACCATGTGGCAGCGACTATTCAAACAGACTCTCACCCACCCTGGACCTTTGTGGGATTCTAGGGCTGGCCATCTCATAATGATAAGGTCAAGTCTTGGGATCTTATATGCAAGCTACAACATGATTTACCAAGACCTATCCTCTTCGGAGGAGATTTCAATGAGATTATATTCCATAAGGAAAATAGGGGATGAAGCATCCGACCCCCATCTTCGATGTCAAATTTCAAGGAAGCGGTATCTAGGGCGGACCTGGTCGATCTGGGGTACATAGGTAATCTTTTTACATGGTTCTATGGCAATACTGAAGGAAAACACATCGCTGAGCATCTTGATGGATTTCTGAGTTCTTCTGATTGGATTAATCTGTTCAGCATGTTTCCAATCGACCACATGGCCCTTAACTGTTTGGACCATTTTCCAATTCTCATCTATTGCACACGAGGCGAACGAATTCGAAAATGGAGCAGACCCTTCAGGTTTGAGAGCTTCTAGGCAAAATACCAGGAATGTGAGGCGGTTATCCGATCATGCTGGAAAAGCACCCACATGGATGTTCTTCTCAATCTCCAATAGGTCGCTTCAAAGCTGAGGTCTTGGAGCAATAAGAAATTCCACCAGCCCGACCGGAATAGTGATTTCCTTGAAAAAATACTTAACAACCTCCTCAAACAAACCACATCCAATCTCATTCTCTCTAAGATTTGAGCCACATAAAGAGAGTTGGATACGACCCTGCGTATCAAGAAAAGCTTCTGGGAAATGCGGGTGCGGGATAACCACATTAAAGAGGGGGATGCTAATACCCGGTTTTTTCACCAGAATGCTTCAGCCATATGTCGGAAAAACTCTATTACCTGCATCTTACATCCCGATAGAAGAAACGTTTTTGACAGCAATAGAATCCACAAGGCCTTGATTTATTACTTTCAGAGTATCTTCGCTGCAGGAACCCCTTTCATGTTCGCTGAGGTGGAATATTGTATCAGACCTATGATCACCGATAAGATCAATAGGTAGCTCACCAAAGATGTTTCAGATGACGAGATACACCTGGATCTGAAACATATTCATTCCACTAAGGCCCTGGGACCGGATGGGTTCCACGAACTATTTTTTAAACAATACTGGCACATTATTTGTCCCGACATCTGCAACATGATAAAAAATATCTGGGATGGGAATACTAGCATTGTTTCCATTAATGAAAATGTCATGGTCCTCATCCCCAAAATCAAGAAACCTCTGGCGATCCCTGATTTCATACCTATCAGCCTCAGGAATGTCTCATACAATATCTTCTCAATGATCCTGGTCAATCGGCTGTGACCTTGGCTACCCGGTATTATCTCGGAAAATCAGAGCGCTTTCGTGGCCAAGATACTGATCAGTGATAATGAGATTTTGTCCCATGAAGTGTTCCATTCTATGAAATCACACTCCACCGTGAAAAGAGGAACCATGGCATGGAAATTGGATATGACCAAGGCCTATGACAGAGTGGAATGGCACTTCCTTCATGTTGTTATGCTGAAAATGGGTTTTTGCGCTAAATGGACAGATTTGTTCATGGACCGCATCTCGACCGTCTCCTTTAAAATCAAGGTCAATGGGGAGCTCACCAGAGGATTCTCCCCATCCCGAGGCCTCCACCAGGGAGACCTTGTCTCACCTTTTCTCTTCATTCTGGTGGATGACGTGTTTTCTAATCTTATTTCCAGGTCTGTATCCTCTAACTCTATTCATGGGGAAAAGGTCTACCATGTTGGACCACCAGTGTCACATCTTTTCTTTGCCGATGACTGCCTCCTTTTTTCCAGAGAAACAATTAACGAATGCCGGGTGATCTTCCAAGCAATCCACCAGTACGAGAGGGTGTATATCCAGTCAATAAATCATAGAAAATATGAAATTTCTTTCAGTGCAGGGGTGCCTCTCTCTAAGAGGGATGAGCGATGCACTTCAACTGCTATTCATATGGTTGTAAAACATCATAAGTATGATGGGCTTCCCACGGTGATTGGCCGATCAAAAAAAAATCATCGCATCTATAGTGGACAGGATCAAGAAAAAAATTCTTGGCTGGTCCCCTAAAGGAACTTCTAAAGCTTGGAAAGATACCCTCATCAAAGCTATCATCCAGTCCATCCTCAACTATTTTATGTCCCTGTTTAAGCTCTCATATTTCATTATCAACCAGATCCACACACACATTTCCATTTTCTGGTGGGGTAAGAATGCTGGATTTAATCGACCACACTTGATGGCCTGGGATAAAATCTGCCAACCCTAATCTATTGGAGGGATGGGTTTCTGGAATCTTCATCTCTTTAATGATGCAATGTTGACCCAGAAAGGATGGCGCCTTGTTAACCATCCCTCTTCTCTTTGTTCATGGGTTCTTTGAGCTAATTACTTTCCCCACTCGGACTTCCATGCTTCCACTCTTGGGCCCCACCCCAGTTTCCTCTAGAGAAGCATTTGGGGGGCTAAAAATCTCATGGATAAAGGATTGGGCTGGAGGATTGGGTTTGGATCATCAGTCAATATCTGTACTAATCCTTGGATTATTGATAAAAAAGTTTTTTGGGATACATCCCCTATCCAACCAGGTCTTGAAGACGCCATTGTCAGCTGCCACTTATTCGACCAGTGATAATGGTGGTGTTTGGAAAAGATCCTTGATTGGTTTAACGAAAGGGACCAAAGAATCATCCTTAGCATTCCCTGGATTCCTGACGGTAGACCCGACCATCTTTTCTTGACCAATGACATCTTGGGTGAATACACAGTGAGATCCTGCTACATACTGGCCCTTGGAAACCACCCAGTCGATCGAGATGAGGGACCATGAAAATCGATCTAGACACTTAATGTTCCCCCTAAAATCCGCCATTTTTTGTGGCAGGTTTTCATGGGTACTCTCCCAACCATGATCCTTCTCACTTACCGACATATGGCCAGTTCTTCTTTTTTCCCTTTCTGCCCGAGCACTATTGAAACTCCGTTTCATGCCATCAGTCATTTCCCGGGAGCTAAGCATGTTTAGAGTAAATGGGACCTGACCTCTACAACTTCACAGGCATTGGTGTCTGACCTTCCTGATCTTCTGACACGTTGGCTCTCATCTCTTTCCTCAGCTCATTCATGTTCTATTTTCACATGGGCCTGGATTATTTGGGTCTAGTGAAACGATGTCATTTTTCATCTAGCTCACAACCCCCCCCGAATTCTGGATTGAAAGGGCTACTTCTTGGATTGAGGGATGGAAAGACCATAATGATCATTTTATGCCAGGTGTTACCCTCACATCTCCCTCTCATTGGAATCCCCCAATGGAGGGGGTTCTTAAAATTAATGTGGTCACGTCTCTCCCAAAGGATGGGTTTGTTGCCATTGGCCTTCTGGCCCATAATCATCTGGGGAAAATCTCTACTGCAAAATATGATCCACATCAGGATTTCTAAGAACCGGCGGTTTGCTGAGGCCATGTCCATCCATGCTGGTTTATTTCTTTCTTTGGATTGTGGATGGAGTGATATTTTTATTGAGTCTCAGTGCCTTACAGTAATTGATGCTATCAACCACAACGATGGTGGGTCCAGTCTTTTGGAATCATCATTAGGAGGTTTCTCTCACTCTGCCAACACTTCTCTTCTTGCATCTTCTTCATTACAAAAAGGGAAGGAAACAATGTGGCCCATCATCTTACGGCCTCAGGCCCTTTCGACTCCATCCAGCTCTGGTTGGACAATTTCCCTTCTTGGATTTGTACTTGTACTTCTGCTTATGTTCGTCATTAATGATTTCTGTTTTATTCAAAAAAAACCTACAATCCACATCACCCACTCATTAAAGTATCTAAAAATGGTCAATGTATAGAGGAGGTAAATTTCCTTTTTTACCAAAATGGTGATTCCATATCTTTTAATAGATTATCAAGAAAACTTGATCATCTACACAAATGATAATTTTCATCATCAATGATACTCATATGATTTCTAATAACTCTGATTTTTCACCAATATATTTTTTATCATTTTAATGTTCAATATCATCTAATGAACTTTTCTAGGTCTGATAAGTTAATTCCCACTCGCTTCAAACCAACAAAGTAGAGAAAAAAAGGATATCCATACAATGCTTTCAATGGATCAACATATATTGAGGCATGATAACTATTATTGTATTATAATTACACTAATGGTATATTCTCCACCTAAGGTACTCCAAAATAAACAACATAATATCACAGTATTGCTTCCAACATTTTGATTTTCTATGCATATTTTCCATCTGTTTGTGGATGATAATTATTACTCCTTGTAAACTATGTTCTAATGAATAATTGTAAGGACCTCCAAATCTAAGTTGTGAACCTGGGGTTCCTATTAGAAATTATTCAAATTTGAATTCCATGTATCATCACAACTTCACAAATATAGAGTTTGTACAAACCTCCACCATATTGGATTTACGAATCGGGCCTTAGAGATATGAGCTCATGAGTTGATCCACTATCACCCATATGGAAAAAAGTTCCATACCATTATTGGTATATCTATTAAAAAATCAATAACTATCTCCATCCATTTCCATACGGGAATCAGTAAGGAGTGTAACATACCCATTATTCATTAGTGATCCACATTGACCTATTAACAACTCAGTCATTTCAAGAAACATTTCTCAACCATTTTGTTCATTCCTTACCACCAAAACTATAATCTCAACACTATAAATTATCTAGATTCCAAGATAAAAAAACCCATATAAACTTGTGGTGGGAAGAAATAAGTTGTTCTAGATAGGTTGGATATACCACAATCTAATCTCTAAACCGCATTATGGATCTCCCATCAATTATGCATCCCTCAATGGTATCCCCATCATTTATTTTTGAAATTAATTCCCAATATTCTATATCATATTTCAAAACATCTATAACCTAATAAAATAAATTTGAAAAAATGGACACCATAAGGAAACTAAATCATCACCCTGCCCACACAAACTAGATGTATATTAGGTATAACCAACAATTAACTACCATTGATATAAAGCCTCTTTATCAAATTTATTGTATAAATTACTTCTCAATTCACCAGCTATATAATATCCTTTCCCCAATGTATACATTAAGTCGAAGTCAAACATTTGTAGATATTTCATCCATCTAAGTTACCTTATATTCAAATCCCCTGGTGATAAAATTTGTTTCAAGATATTATGGTCTTTAAAAACCATAAATTTATCATCAAGATAGTTAGTGATTTTAATTATTTAAGGAATGAACTTCAATATCCACCCCAATTCATGTTTTGTGTAGTTTTTCTCATGCACCCATAATATTTTTGATCCACATTCAACAAATTGATCTCCCTCTATGAGAACACAACCCAACCAAGATCCTAATGCATCGTAATAGACCTTTTATCCCTATCTTGACACTGGAAACCTGGGGATATGTGATGATGTAATAATGATATTAATCTCTTGGAAAGATTTATACAACCCATCTATCCCTTGGAAAGAAAAACAATTCCATATCAATGTTTTTATTAGGGGGGAATGATGTGAAAAAAAAATGAATAAATCATATATAGTGTCCTACAAATCTAAGTAAATGTTTATCTAGAAGGAATTCATTGGAGGCTTCCAAGAGCTAAAAATTTATACAATTTCACTATTAACTAAAACTTTTTTAATAAATGAAATGGTAAAGGAATCATAACTCCTATATTTGTAATCAGACTTTGAAATCTTTACATAAAGGTGATGTTCATGCATAGTGATCAACATTATAGCCAAGTGTTCCTGATGATCAGCTTTAGTCATATCATCAATGAACACCAATAAAAAGGAATCCAAATACCTCTAAAATATTTGATTCATTAAATCCAAAAAAATTTGTTGGTGAATTCATAAGTCCAAAGGTAAAAATCAAATATTCATAATGACTATAACGACTTATAATGGATATTTTCATAATATCCTCCATTAAAAACCATTTTTGGTGATAAATTGAACATAATTAAATTTAATAGAACCACCAAGCTCCCTAAATTTATTATACGGCTCACTGATTCATAGAATAATAAAATCAATATTTATTTTAACTTAGATTATATTATGATAAACCACACAAAGACTAATAGTTCCATCCAAATTCTATAAAAAAAGAACTGGTGATACCCATTAGGATGTGACGTGTAGAATAAATCCTTTTGTTTCTAACTCCTCCAGCTGGAATTTCAATTCCCCCAATTTTTTGGTGCCATTATATAAGACAAAATTTAAATAGGACTGGTCCCTAGTAAAAGATCAATAATAAATTCCACTTCACTATTGGGTGAAACCTAGAGAAATTATGATGGAATACATCTATATATGATCTTATATGGAATTTCAATGTAACCACTACCAACTTATATAATATATTCCCATCCACTGGTACCAGAGGTCTTACTCTACTTTTATTTATGTCCCAATATTTTTTAATGAGATTCTTAACACAATCATAAATTGTGAAAATAAATTACCAAGAATAAATATCGATGTGACCCTTAAATGATGTCAACTAATCCATTCCCAAAATTTGGTAATAGATATCCATTTCCAGAAATAAGAAATATCGGTCCAATTAAATACCATCGATAATCATTACACATGCTACACACTTAAAGGATTGGAACTCTCACTGTCCAATAGGTGTTTTATGTATCCTAATAGAAGCCGTTTTCTCTATATGTCAACCCATATGATACAACACATGAGTATAAATAAAATATTAGGATGCATCTATGTCCCACTTCTTCTTATTCCTAACATTTTAATTAACTTAGGTTCCTATGGTGATAGACACCCTCCCTTAACATTTTTTCCAAATATATCTCTTTCTACAACTATTGTTCTAGTTACCATTTCTGTATAGTCTTCCTTACAGAAAAGTATATATCTTAGAGATGGTCTTTGATGGTATCCCATACTCAAAGATTCATGCCTTCAAGGATTCACCAGTAGAAACTTCTAGAGAAAAGAAGTCTAAATTTATAAACTCATCCACATACTTTATGTTGTATTTCAAGATGAATAAATTATTTATCAGTAAAATTATATTTTTTTGAGGGTATAATTTACTGATAAACAATTCCTCAAAGTAATATTATGGGACTTATTTTTAAACTTTATCTTGATCTTCTAAATACCATCACTGGTATGCATGATATTTCACAATATATGTTTCCAATACAACATTCAAATCAACTGGTGTGCTAAAGAATTCAGATATTGATTCATTCAATTCATCCACAAATCTTTTTTTGACTCGAAATCCCACCAAAATATGGGTGGATTCTATTTTTGAAACTGAATCGAGTGTTCCACATGTTGAGTATCATTATTCATATATCCTCTCTCTACAACTTGAAAATATTTAATGATTTTTTGGACTAGTTATTGGTTAAGTTGTGGCTTATATGAAACCACATTTTTTGTATAATATTCTTGTTCATTCCAATGATGTATAAACAATATCATAAATAACACAATTTATTCCTCACTTAACTAGATATGGGAGACTTAGAAAAAACTCTAAATCACTAAAATCAAAAAATATAACCATTCTTTTCAAAAATAAAGCAGTTTTATAATTTACATAAATCATTAAAATCAAAATGAACTATGAATTCCTGATAGGAATTTTGACTAATGATGCATGGTATGAAATAAACATTATCTAAACCCATAAATATGAGATGAAAACATTCCTAGAAGTGTTTTATAATAATTTTTTCCCTAGAAACCCTTGTAACTTGAATTTCAACATAAATATATTTGGTATGTATTGTTAAGAAAAATATTTCAAGTTATAATATTCTTATATCATTTCTATCTTCCATACAGATAGAAGGACCATCCAAGATAGATACCATTTTTACAGTACCACCCCTCACCCATTGTATTGGTAAGAGTTGTTGGTGTTACAAGCCTTAAGTAACATTCTAACGTCATAAAATCATGGAAATTAATGTGAAAGTCTTAGGAAACTCTTGACCAATGAGTTTCCCTAAAAAACAAAAAATCCTAACAATATACAACATAATAATCCAAACAAAATATTGGATTCATGAGTCCAAATAATAAAACCTAAATAATAATCCCGCATAACAAAAATATTAAAATGACAACAGAAAATGTAATATAAAATGAAAAAAACAAAATCCAACCTGAATCAATGTCATCCTATGAAAATATCCCAAGTTCCACCCAAACCATCTATAAGATATAACCACACCTACCATGCCCAATGTATCCAAAGTTCCCAAGTATAGAGTGAATATAGACTCAAGAAGAATTCCCCAAAGGATTCCCATTGCAAGACACTAGGATAAAAATAATATTTCACATTTTATATATAAAATAGTGGAGAAATAATTTCATAGTTTATATAAATCCATAAAATAAATCCATGTGATAAAATAAAAGAAATTTTATCACATGAAATACATTTTAATAAAAATAATTCAACAAAATTGACATTTCTATACACACATTATTGTCAAGTGTTAGTTCTATACTCTGGATGGGTTACTAATTGATCTAGAAAATCTTCACTAGGTTACCAATATCTGGGATCCCTAATGCTGGACACCCCTTGTTTAGGTGCATATACAACGCAAATTAACTTATTCCAAACCCACATTCCAAGACCATATATCAAGTAAACTGATTCTATATAAACTATATCATAGCTTTAAAACATTTCATTAATAATATTTATTACATCGTAACCATTCAATAATTTTAAAATTATTAATTTTAAAATTACAAGAAAATCGGGTTTTCCAAAATCCTTATAATTTTACATAATTCCAAAAAAACTAGCCAAATATGTTTTGATCAAAAAACACAGAGTGATTCCAGATAAAATAAAAACAAAAAATTTATTAAAACTATGAATTCAAGTTTCGTAATAGTGAAGATGACAAAGAATCTAATCATCTCTCAAAATATGAAAAAATAAAGAACGGACCCAAAACCTCTAGATATGTGTCCACAACACCTTATCTTTATTAGATCCATGAAAATATCATTAGATCTCATCTAATTACTATATATACAAGAACTGACACTGATATATGATTCCATTCAAGACATTCCAAAGAGATATGGGCTGATAAGTAAGAATAAGATATTAAACTATGATTTTTTCAATCCAACACATAAATATCCATTATAATTATATTATGGAAGTTTAAGATCACTATAAAACACATAATGTACCCTGGAATTATAGAGGAGAAGTGGTATTTTCAAAAACAGTTTAAAAACACTTGATGTAGTTTTATACCCATGTATAAAATTTAAGACCATAGCACAACCACATACTCTATGGTGAAGAATTTCTAAAAAAACATTAAACCACAATAGATTGAATGGGACCCATATCATTCATTAAACACTAGGGGAAATCCCATAGGTATATTACATAGTGTCCCTAGGAATATATTGTGTCTGAAATCCATGGTTTATAGAATAGCTAGATCTTAATTAGCCTAGGTAAGGCTATAACAAAGCCCACACACCTCAACACAGCTAACTCAAAAATGGAAGAGACACCCAAACACTCTACTTGTACTCCATGCCAAATACATATCTCCATGGAGAATCCATGCCGAATATAGAAGTGGAACAAAAAAATGGTCATTTTGTAACCTTTTTGTTCCACATCGAATAGCTGAAAGCCCTATGTCATAACTAATGCTCCAAGTCACAACAATTCAAAAAATGGAATATCTCTCTCCAAAATCCCATCAAAACCCACCAAAAATCGCAAAACTAAACCCAATCATTAAATAATCTCAAAATATATAAAACCATGGTAAATTACCTGAATCTATATGTGTTTCATAGTGAGATGATGATCTTCATGTTCATCGATTACTAAAAGTGCCCATGGAGGCATGGATTATAGAGTATGCATTTTACAGAAGTATAAAGGAAAGATTAATCCAAATAGAAGGAGAATTAAATATATAATATTGAGTGGATATTTTGGAAATAATTGTTGGATTTTAAATATGAATATTTGAAACCATTGTTAAAAATCAATAATAGAGTAATTCATAATTATTATTTACCATTTTTAATTAATATAATAATGTGTTCAAATATTAATGTGTTTCATATTCAAAATATAGAAATTGTATCGATATGATTAACATGATATTATAAATAAAATAATTATGATAATATAAGATATATTTAGAGAATACATTTATGTTATTATTAAAATATATTACACATTAAAGAAAGAAAATGCATGGGGAGATACTGACCAGCTCCAATTGAAGATATTAAGTGTTGAAGGGGAAGAAGAAGAGAACACAATATAAGTGAGACAGAGCAAGAGTGCGGCATATGTTATTTTTTATTTTTTAAATATCATATACATAAATAATATATGAATAATATGAGGATTATATTTTTGAATATTATTAGAATACTCAATGAATATCAAGGATGATGGAAATATACAATCTCATATTCCCAAGAATACATTGAACATTCTAATTTTAAGAATAATTGGTCAACTTGTATATTGCAGCTATTAACCATAACATAGGTATCCGATAAAAGAGTTATAGGAGAAGATTAATTTGTATTATGTAATTAAATCTTGAATTTTAAATAGTACCCTTTTTATAAGATGAAATTAGAACACCATTGTATATTTTGGGGATCTAGTGTGAAGAATAATCCATAAGACATAAAAGTTATTGAGAGTTGTTTTTGTATTTTTAGGTGATATTATCAAGGATTAAGTTTTATACCATCAACATATGTATTATATTTAGAAAATTATTGGATCACTTATATCTTGGACATGAACCAAACACAATAAGGACATGTTCACCCACATCAAGTGTGAACCTTCTAAAAATATCTTTTTCATTTCCCACTTACATTATATCTAGCCTATAATGTGAATGTGTGTCATGATTAATATGATTTCCATCCATCCTAGTATATGTAGAGGTTAAAATTCAATAAATTGTAAAACTTTTAGTCAAATATAGATACAGACTGATTCACACCACCTCTCAGAGTGACTACATAATCATGAAAGATATTTCAATTAGTATCTAACAAAAATTTTACACCACTTTTTGGATTTATATATTTTCCCATTTATTTATATCTACTAAATATGAATTGTATATTTAAATAATTTTGTGAGTTCCATGTTGAAGAATGCATGGATTTTTATTAAAATACATTTTATAAAAATAAGTAAATTGAAACCATGAAGATGAGAAACACTACATTTAAAAATAAAAGAGGGAGGACTCACCATTATTTTGAGGTAATCAAATAGGTAAATTATTTAAAATATTTATTAAAAATTATCATCTTTAAAGATCATGTTTTGGATATAATAATTATGTCACACTGGAATCACTTGGTGAATAATATTAAAATATAATGGATTATTTAGAAAATTTCCCCTTTAAGATATCACATGTATATAATTTGATTCATCGAGGGTATAAATGATTAAATGTAATAGATATAAATAGAATTATTAGTAATGGAAAAATCATTTGTTGGGAATTTTATAAAGTGAAACACTCTCATTAAGGATATGAAATTGAAGGAGTAACTACTGTGGTTCATTAAGGAATAATATTCATTATATGAATAATAATTGAAAAAATTAATTGAAAAGAATATTAACATAAAAATGTATTGTGAAAAAAGGATACATTAATTAGAAAAAACATAAAGAACAACCATGGTTGCTAAGAATTATAAAATAGAGATAAATTCCAAAAGAATACAAGAGATATAAGATTCAAATTAAATAATTTGTAAGAAATATTAAGATAAAATTGATTAAGTTAAAAAAGAATGGTAAAAAATAATTAAATCTATGGAGGATGTGAAAAATAACCAAAATGTGAAGTTTTATAAACTCGATGTCAAATTGATAAGCCTAAAATTATAAATGTTTAATCTTCCAAAACAACTAAGATAAATATTTCTAAATTTATTTTTATGATATGATTCATGTTTTATAAAGGACTCAATTTATTATAAATAATTTCTTTAAAACATTTAGTGATATATATATAGTATGCTTTCTGAAAATTGTAAACCGTACTCTATAAACCTATTTTCTAATAATGTTGATTTCATAAAAAGTTCATGTTTAAATGAAAATGATATACATATATTACTAGAGAAAAATGATTTTATACCCACCATTACATATGGGGTTTACATGAGATGAATAATGAGATTTTTTCCCTAAAATAATCTGTAAGGAAGGGTTCTTTGGTCTAAAATATAAATGTGTTAAGGTAATATAAAATGAGATGAAACATAAATAACAATATTTATTGGTCTGTTTCATTGTTATAGATAGGTTTATACATAAGTCCATTGATTTTTTAAATAATATGGAGATCATTGGAATAAAAATATTGACTACATTAAAGGGTAAATGACATGAATTCATTTGATATATTGTTTAGAGGAATAAAATCTCATAGAATAAGATGAGAATGAATCATTACACTAAAAATAGATTTTTTTGTTAGATAAATTAAATTGAAATTGAAACATTTTTTGTTTTTTCAATTAATTGTATTTTTTCACTCCAAAAAATGATAAGACAAGTTATTTTTAAGAAATAAGACTAAACAACCTAGGAAAGAATTAAATAAAAGAGGGAGAGTGATGTAAATGTGTTGCATGGGATGTGAATGTGTTGCATGATTTATACAGTATCAATCTTATGGAAATTGTACAAAGGTACAAATTAAATAATGTTAAAATATTTCAATAAAAACTGGTATATACTAACTCACCATACATCTTAGTGTGACCACATGATATTACTTGTCATATTAATTAGTATCCCAGAAAAAGGTTACACCTCTGATTGAATTTAATTTTTACCATTCATTTAAATCTATTAAATAATAAGTATATATTTCAATAACTATGTATGTCCCATATTAAATTACACATAGATATTTATGATAATACAATAAAGATAAATAAGAAAAGGGAGTCAAATAAGATATAATAGATATCATCCAAAAGAAAAGACAAATATTAATCAGCATTAGCTGAAGGTAATCAAAGTGGGATTTTAATTTTTAAATCTACTGAAAATTATCCACTTGAAGAATCATATTTATAAAATCACGAGTATAAGAAAAATGAGACAAAAGGTTAGATTTACTATAAAATGGACTCTTTCAAAAATTTCCCTCATTAATTTTTCATATATATATTAATTCATTAAGGTTTTTTCAATATGAATAGTAAAATCTAGAGATATAAGCAGATTATATATAGAAATCATTGTATAGTAAGTTGTAAAACCAAAACAGTCACATCAAATATGTTAAATATAACTAGAACCCTTTATGGTTATTTAAGGAAAAACAATCATTGGATGGAGGATAATTGTAAAAAATTTGATGAGAAGATTAAGATAAATAATTCATATTATGAAATTGTCCATGAGTCAAAAGAAACTTAATGGCATGTCTTGGATGTTAAGAATGATCAATTGGAGATAAATTCCAATAGAATAAAGCATCTTTAAAATTCATTATATGAAACATGTGAGATGTATGAATATCAAATTGAAAAAGTAAAAATAAAATAATATATAATAATCACACATGTTGAGGATGAGAGAAATACTCTTAACCAAAGTGTCCTAAACTGGAAGTAAAATTGAAAAAAAACTAGAATATGGAGAAGCTGAATATTCCTAAATAGCTGAGATAAGAGGTTTTTTGATATATATTAATGATAAGAGTTGTGTTTTTAAAAGGAATCATTTTATTGTAAAAAAATTATTCAAAATATTTTAATATATTATTATTTAATTCACTAAGAAAAAGGTTACCCTTGCACAAGAAAATATCATTTTCTTTAATACTATTTTTATAATATGTATACATTTTAATGAGAATTATGTAGAAATATTTTTACAAACTAAATGCTGAGAAACCCACCACTACATCGAGGGTGTATTTGAGGACTTCAGAGAATTTTTTTCCAATAAAATAAACTCAAAATGATGGTTGTTTATAAAGGTATTAAAGTATGATATAATATGACAAAATTATATGAAACAAAATTCATTGGTCATTTTTGGTGTTATAGATGTTTTGGAAACAATTTTATTTATTTTTGGAATAATATTCCAATCAATGTAAGATAAGGAATCATATGTTAAGGTGGATTAAATATTAATTCAATAAAGATACCACTAAAGTGATGAGAAATTAGTAGAAGAAGATAGGAATGATTCAACCCACCAAAAATAGATGTAAAAGCTTATATATTTTCTATGGAAATTGAAATAGATATCTTCATTGTTATTATTAGTGTCGGTTCACACTGACTAAGAATGAATATTTTTATTTTAAGGAAATAAGACCACATAATTATAGAGGATGTAAATAAACGATGGTGTTTCCTTCTTGGGGAATGAACAAAAGATAATTTTTGAGAAAAAAACACCAAAGAACAACACTAAGGAGGATGTTCCACTGAGAATGAGGAAATTTTATACTATGGGAAAAAGGTCACATCATGGATCATTAAAATAAATCCATGAAACTTAGTGTCAAAGAGACCAAGATAGAATAAAAATAAAATAATTAATCCAAGAGTGTTTTTAAAGGATTATCTTAGTGAAAGATATATATATATATATATATATAAAGATGAGAATAAATTTCAAGATAGGTAACCAAAAGTGGGTAACCTAAAAAAATATATAAATCATGTGGAACATCCAAGAAATCTGAAAATGTTCCTAAAGAATTCATTATTATTTTTCCAGCAATGAATGAAATGTAAAGGAAGATAAATTAAACACAAAAGGATGCATGTGTAATGCTATATTATGTGAAAAATCCAATTCAAATTGATTATAAAATTTGGAAAATTATAAATATCATGTTGTACAAGGTGATTCATGCCTATAAAATCAAGGGATAAGAAATCATGAATAGTTCTCAAAAATATGAGGAAGAATGGAATGTTGTTTTGGGTTTTCAAATAAATCTTATAAATATTAGTATCACTAATAAGTAGATTAGAAAACTCCACATCACTATATATATGTTTATCTATTTAAATTTGTTTATGGAATTGAAGGTGATTCACATATTCAATGGGAAAACTAAAAATTTGATAACACTTTATTATTGGAAAAGATATCCAGTATGGAGAGATCTAATTAATGTCTCCTTCAAAAAATCAATTGATATAACAAATATATTGTTAGAGATAAATTATTTAAAAAATAAAATCCATGATGAGGAGATTAAATAGATAATCCATTTAGTAGGAATGATGTTATTTAAAAGCATCCAAAATATCAATATATCAAGTGAAAATTAGAATTTCTAGACAATACTGAAATTGATTTATGATTTTTAAACTTTTATCATCCTAAGATCGATTTTAATCAATGTTGATTAAAAATTGGAGAGTTATCTATATTGATAGAAACTAATTCCACTTTAAGGGGGGAACCTTAATTTACATGAATTCTTTTATTCTGTTTTTTTAGTACATCAAAAAATATTACTTGAAAATATACTTGAAAAAGCCTTTGATGAAATGATTTTATTTGGTATCACAAAAAAAGTTATTCAGTCAAAGCCTCGATGTCTATGTTAATCTCTATTGTTTTTTTCACTAAGAATACTCACATATACCTAAATATGATTAATTTATTTCTCATTTTTTAATGAAATTTTATTACATCCAACTGTAATCATTCAGACACTCCTAGTCCATTACTTTTCCAATTTATGGTCTTTAGGGTGTCTTGAGGACCATCAGTGACTCATTGAGGAGTTTTCTAAATTGCAGGGTTGAACGAACGGTGGAACCAATGATCGTCGGTGGGACTGAAGAGCGTCAATATCACCGATCAGAATCAGTTGCACCGAGGGGAATCGGTGACACCGGTGGCCCTCACCGACGGTCATTGGTAGCACCGATGAGCATTGGTGGCACTGATCGGCATCGGGGGCACAGAGGGGCGGTGGTGGCCCCGATGGGCCTCGGGGGCACGAATGAACATCAGTGTTACCGATCAGCATCGGTGGCACTGAGGGGCATCAGTGGCACCGAAGGGCATCAGTGGAACCAATTATCATCAATGACACTGATGAGTGTCGCTGGCACCGATCGACATATGTGTCACCGATGGGCATCAGTGGCACTGATGGTTATCTATGGCACCGATAGTACCAGGGTGACAGTTACTCACCTAACGGTGAGACCTTCCCTCTTTTTTCAGTACCTTCCAGTTTCTCCCCAGTAACATATGTTTTGACGTAATAGTGTTCTAATACCCTTTCCAAATCCATTTAAAAGAAGTAAAATATGTTTTAAATCCCCAATGGTTGGAAGACCCTTGAGATACAAAAGCATGTTGCCTTTTTTCTCGGTGTCACACCATTTTCATGTTTTATAGTTTCTCCCAGGTTATGTGTTTCTCTCCGTTTAAATAAAATATATTAACTCACATCCATTATCGCCACATCTTTGAAGAAAATTATTAAATAACAATTAATCCCAATGTGCGAAACATCCCAACCACATGCTCGATCCATGATGCGACATTCATGTAATTGGAAATCATTACCCTATTTTTAGGATCTGGCCATTTTCTTAAGCTGAGATCATCGATTCTTTTCCTTTCGCCCTCTCGTGGTGCATTAGGAGTCCTTCACCTAGAGACGAATCATGTTACAATGATGGAGCCCTTCCTGATCACCCTTAGAGTCAGTGGAGATCTTCTTCTGCATGTCACGTTTCTCAAGTTCTTGGCCTAAGGAGATAAAACTTCGATCGTTGATCATCCATTTAGGGTATTCCTTAGTCTCTCTTTACTATGTATCATGTGGGGGTATGATAATGTTTTTTTGGGAATAGATCAAACCCAACCTTAACAAAGATAATAAATGGTTTTTAAAGAAGTAATTTGTGTGTTTTATGATAATGTTGTACTCTTTTATCTTCTTTTATATATTGTGAATTGCATGGGCTTATGTTCACTAAAAATCGTGGACATTGGTGGTCCTTTATTTTTCACTAATGAAACATTATTTCTCTGTATAAACTTGTGATTGAACATACATAACATGGAAACTAATTAATCATGTAAACTCAGTTGATTAAATGGATTACCAATGAATAAGAATCCTTGTGTGATCACCCTGGTTAACCCAATGAAAGGAATTAACATGATAAATGGTGTGGTTCAATCTGAAAACTCCCTTGTTTTGTTCTGCTAATAAGCACGAATGTTATTCTTGATTCTTGTGGGGTGATGTGAACAGAAATGGGATCCCATGTTGCTCATTTGTTGGATTGTGGATTTGAGGCCGTGTGGGACCATATTTTGGGGCTTGGTTTGGTTCCAGTTCTTCAAGGGATCTCGCAGATCCCTTTTGATATTTTGACATTACAACAGAACCAGTTGTGAATGCTTAAAATGTTTCTTGGTTGTTTTTTATTTTCATTATTTATTGGCCTGTGTCTATACCTGTTAGTTTCCCATTAGTGAAGGATTTTTTTTTAAAAATTAATTAGTTGAACATGATAACAAGAATGGGTGATGCTCTAGTTTTGGCGGTTGATATTTTTTGCATGAATGAATAGTAACAAGAGTTTTTTTGTATAGTCTGGTTTAGGGACACTTAGGTTGGGATGGGTGATTGTTTACCTATATGTATAAATTTATTTCTTATGTTTCTTATTATCACCCCACCCAACTTGATAACTCCATGCTGAACACACCAATTTCATGGGGGAGGGTGTTTTCCCAACATCCTATTGGGTGGATGGTTATTATCTCCTTTCTACTCCCTCTCTTGAGTATCCCAAGACTCATCAGTTAGGTTTTGATGGCCTGAAATCAATTATTTCCCAATACTCTTTGGGCAGGGTATGTTATAGTGGTTTCCCCAGGTGTGTGAAGGCTGGCTTGTTTCCCAAGTGTCTTTAGGATGAGGCTCAGGTGTCTTCGAGCATGGTGATAGTTGTTCTAGACCAGGTGTCTATGGGTGTGGTTACATATGGTTATGGTGTCCCATGTGTATGCAGGTGAGATACGTGGTTGAGGTGGACCATAAGGTTGTTTTTGGGGTGGCAGTGGGATTATAGGGAGAAATGGCATGGGAGGTCTAACACATACGATGTCATCAATAAACACTGGGAAAGCGGTGTGAGTTACCCAAATATCAATGTGCTATTACTATTACCTTACATGACTTGCGTTATTTTGGGAGTGTGCCTTGGTGACACTGGGTGGATAGTTTTCTTTTCTAGGTGTTTTGGTTACCTCTACATTATCACAGGGCATTAGAATGCCTCCCCACTTGTGCACGAGAACTTTTGGTTTTCCCCTACTGAGTTTACTTGTATACTCACCCTATGTGTATAAAACTACTTTTAGGTTTCTAAGAGGACTTTGGGGACCATGTGGGGCCTTACTAGCTCGGACGATGGGACAGTTTTTGTTTCCAATTTCTTTTTTTGGTACTTTCCCTTTGGAGCCTTCTTGTACTTTTTATGGGTTTGCCTTTGAAAATTGCGTTTTTATTTTATTATGATCACACAGGGAACAAGACCCCTCTCCAAAGAGTTTAGGGAGGCCTAAAATGATAAATTCCAATGGCATCCCCTTGGACACAATTCTTACATACGTGGGGTAAATAACCCACATTCAAGAACACCCTTCGAGATTATATACCGTTGGTTCTATTCACCACTACGGGACCTATTGAAGATAGGATTCGAGGGTCATTATCTCTCTTTAAACTTGAGTAAGAAGGGTCTGGTAGTTTGTTGTCTCTTCCCTCATCTTGGTGAAGGCAGGTCATGTCATAATGGTATAAGAGGTGATGGTTGAGAGATAGGATGGATCATGGTGTTAGGCACAGTAAGGATTAAATGGGATGGTAGAGAAATAGTGTTACGAAATATTGGTGTGTGAAATAGGTCAGGGAAGACCGGTTAGAAAACAATATTTTAGGTCCCCCCGTTATCTGATGAAAGGACTTTGGACCTACCGAACGACCAAGTGAGGCTACACTGATTTTAGGGTATAGAACCTAAAAAATGTACATGCATCAAAATGACTTTTTTTATTGTTTTTTCTAGGTTTTCTAGAAATTTAAATACAAAACATGTTTAAGAAAAATTTATATGAAATACTCTACACAACTCAGTCTTAAGCATTTATTTGATTACCTTGTAGTTATGGAAACTAGACGAAGACCATGGGAAGGGTAGGCGATTGAGGCCCAAGAGGCGGATTTGGATAATCAGGAGAGGGATGATCGAGAGGAGGAGTATGAGAAATCATAGAATATGCTTTGTGCCTTTTAGTGGCAGACCCCTAGGAAGTATGAGGGAAGCATCTCGTACATGGAAATAGTGATATCGGTCAAGGAGCTAGTGATAGCTTTCATCTTGATCTGGGCTTCGAACGAGTACTGGTTTCCTCTAGTTGTATGATAGATGAAGGGAGTTGCACGTTAGTGGTGGATGCTCTATCTCTAGGAGAATAGGGAGACCGAGGTTTTTTGGGATGACTTCAAGAATGATTTCTGGGTGGAATTCCTTTCTTCTACGATGAAGGTTGATAAGATCTAGGCGTTACTCTTCCTCCAGTAGGGGAGTATATCTGTGAGGGAGTTGTGGATCAAGTTATAGTATCTCCCTCACTTTTCATTTGACCTCCTTCCCGATGAGGAGTCTCAGGTAAGACATTTTGAGGACACACTCCAACATTCTCTTCCATGTGTTGTTACTCCTTTCACTCTACTGAAGCACTTATAGGTTCAAAATAAAGATAATGTGGTGGAGAGGATGCACATGTTGGGAGGTGTGCAGAGAGAGGGGAGCTAGTTGGGCTTGTCGAAGGGGAAGGACTTCAGCTGCAGGCCTCCAATATCAGGGCCATCCAGGATTCGGCCAGTGGGGAACAGGCCCCAGCAGTTCTAGTTTCAATCTCCCAGTCCTCACCCTTTCTCTGTGAGCCTTGGACCAAGGTGATTTATCTATTGAAGTTGTGGGTGCCTTAGGAATCATTGTCTAGACTTAGTGCAGTATAGTGGGGGTGGGCAGGTTCCTCGCCAACCTTAGCAGTAGCAGTTCCATCCAGGCCCATTCAACAGAAGAAGTAGGGACTGTGATCTCTCACTCCCCTGAGGGAAGAAGTTACCGGAGGAGGCTAGACTCATGGCGCTCCTCAGGGACCTTGAACATGTTGTGACTATGGAGGCAGACGATAGTTGAGGTGCAGTGGAGATGGGTGTGGGAAGTTTCATGCTGTAGAGGTGGATGTTCTAGTAGGGCCAGAGGCCATTTGAGGTACGATCAGCTTGTTTAGTAATATTTCATGTGCCTTGTTTGATTTAGGAACTTTGAACTCCTTTGTTGCACCCAGTCTAGCCCATGGTCTAGGTCTAGATGCAGAGAGGCTTCCCATGCTCCTTGTATTGAGTATGCCAGTCAGAGGTCAGACCATACTTTCCTATGTTTTTTAGGGATGCAGACTGATGGTAGGGCCACATCAGTCTAGTGGGGACCGTCTTTTTCTATAGATGCAACCATATGATGTCATCTTAGGAATCGACTGGCTTTTCTATGTGTGTTACATTATCTATTTATTCTATGGAAGGGTCGTGTTTTTAGATTTGGGTGGCCAACATGTGACTTTCGTTGGTGAACATGGTTGTTAGGAGTGTAGTCTGTGAGTGGAGACCCTTCATTCCTTGTTAGTTGAGCTATCGGTGGAGTCGAAAGATGAAAAGATAGTGGAAGTCACAGGGGTCGTCAGTGAGTTCCTAGATTTCTTCCCTATAGAGGTGGTAACTCTTCTCCCTCGACGTGATGTCGAGTTAAGGATAGACTTGCAACCCGGTGCCCATCCAATTTCGACGACTCCCTATCAAATGGAACCTTTTGAGTTGCGGGAGTTACAGATTCAGATTGATGATCTGATGAAGAATGGTTTTGTCTGACCAAGTGTGTCACCATGGGGAGCCCCAGTCTTGTTTCCAAATAAGGCCGATAGTGGTATCAGGCTGTGTATAGACTACCAAAGGCTGAATCAGGTGACGGTGAAGATCCATTACCCCCTACTGAGGATCAAAGACCTTTTTGACCAGTTGAAGGGAAGAGGTTGGTTCTCTAAGATTGATCTGTGATTGGGATATCACCAGTTGAGGGTGATGGAGGGTGACATCCCAATGACTTCTTTCTGGTGAAGATATGGGAACTTTGAGTTCATGGTCATGTCGTTCGGCGTTACAAACACACCAGACATGTTCATGGAGCTCATGAACTCAATTTTATATGATTATCTAGACCGGTTTGTAGTCGTGTTTATCGATGAAAACTTGATCTACTCAAGATCATAGGATGATCACTCTAGGAATTTGAGGATGGTTTTGGTGGTCCTCCAACACCACCAGCTCTACGAGAAGTTGTCCAAGTGAATGTTCTAGAAATGAGAGGTGCACTTCCTAGGACACATGGTGTCCCATCATGGAATAGTAGTATACTCGTCGAAGGTAAAGTTAGTTGTTTCTTTGACAAAACCCATGAATGTAGTGGAGGTTTGTAGTTTCTTGGGTCTAGTAGGTTACTACCTGAGGTTCCTTCCCAACATCTCTAGAGTTTCAAAACCTTTGACAACCTTGACCAAGAAGGATTAGGATTTCATATGGAGCGAGCAGTGCCAAGAAACCTTTACCTATCTGAAAGGGAAGTTGTTCAGGGCACGAGTGTTGAGGTTTTTCCGAAGAAGGGGAAGCATTTGAAGTGTTCTATGATGCTTCAAGACTAGGCTTAGGGTGTGTGCTGATGCAGTAGCGGGGAGTGATCTCTAATGGGTTTAGATAGTTACGTACTAACCAATATAATTGTTCCACCCATTACCTTTTTCTTGTAGAGGTAGTGTTCGCACTGAAGTTATGGTGGAATTACCTCATCATGGAGTGATTTTTGGTCTTCAAGTATCACAAGAGATTGAGTTATATCTTCTCCCAGTGTGACCTTAAGTTGCGACAGTGGAGGTGTATGGAGTTCCTTCCGGACTATGACATTGAGATTTCTTATTTCACAGGGAAGGGGAACGTGGTGGCTGAAACCTTGAGAAGGAAGTCGCATAAGGATGTGGTTAGAGAATCAGCAGATGCATATAAGGTGATGGAGGAGTTAGCTGCCTTTCACCTGGATGTAAGGGTGGAGGATAATAGGGGTTGACTATTCTAGATGATGGTGTATTCTTCCTTGGTACAACAGGTGGAGGAGTCTCAGTGGTGGGCATAGAGGAGTAAGTGATTCATGACCGTGTTATCCAATGAAATGCTCTGAATGGATGGTCGTATGATGGTTATAATTTGATGACTTTTCATGGAAAATTGTTTGTTCGAGATTCGATGCATCAGAAAATTCTCTGTGGGTTCCATAACTCACCCCTGACGGTATTCCCTAGAGTTTCCAAGATGTACCAAGCCATGAGGAGTCTGTTTGGATGGCTTGGTGTGAAATGGGTAGCGACAGAGATCATGGAAAATTTTCTCATGTGTTAGTAGGTGAAGGATGACCACCTTGTTTTGGGTGGCCTGTTGTAGCATTTAGATGTCCCAGAGTAGAAGTGGGATGACATCTCAATGGATTTCATCATGAGACTTCCCAGGGTTTAAGGAGGATGCGATGTTATCTAGGTAATGGTTTACCGACGGAAAAAATCATCTCACTTTCTGGCAGTCAAGGAGTCGGGGGTGGTGGATGCCTTAGCGTAGAGGTACGTGGACGAGGTGGTGCGGTTGCATGGAGTTTCGAGGTCCATAGTCTCGGATCAAGATACATGATTTATCTCATTATTCTAAAAAGGATTGAAACATTCTTTTGGCACTGAGATACTCCTTAGAACTGCCTTCCATCATCAAATAGATGGGTAGATAGAAAGGACCATCCAAAAATTGGAGGATATGCTACGGCCATGTGTTCTAGACTTCGGAGGATCATGGGTATGAAACTTTCCTCTAGTAGAGTCTGCCTACAATAATAGCTATCACTCTACCATTGACATGGATCCATTTGAATCCTTGTATAGAAGTCTATTTTGTTCACCCGTGTGGTGGACAGAGGATGAAAAAGCTGGTGTACTTGGCCCATAGGTAGTGCAGAGCACAATTGAGTAGGTTTAACTTGTACGGGATAGAATGAAAGTGGATCAGGACTAGTAGATATTGTATGTCGATCATAGGAGGAGACATGTGGATTTCAAGGTCGTGGACCACATGTTCCTAAAGGTCTCCCCTCAATAATGGAAAGAGAAATTCGGTAGGTGGAAATGTTTCTCCCAGGTTCTTCAAACCCTTCGAAGTGTTGCAGTGAGTTGGCGAAGTGTCTTATCAGCAAGCACTTCCACTTCTAATACTAAGGGTGTATGAAGTATTCCATGTGTCTCATCTTCGTCAGTATCTACACGATGATATGCATGTCCTCAACTAGGGAGAGATGGATATCAAGGGAGATGTAACATTCGTGTAGCGACTGGTAAGGATCGAAGATCATCATAAGAAGGTGCTTTGTAGATGAACCATTCTCTTGGTTCATGTGTTATGTAGGCATGGTGGCCTCAAGGAGAGTTCCTAGGAATGGGAGGCATAGATATGTTCCCAATACCCAGAGCTATTTTTAGATTTGTTCTGTGTTATTTTTTACTTGATTATGATGTAGTACTTGACCTTATTCACTGTGAAATGGTTGTTTACCTTATTATATAAATGTGTATGGAAATTCTTGATTGTGGGGAGGGGAGAACCTCATCCCTAGTCAAGAAGTATTAAAGTGGATGCGATTAAACCCGTGATAACGAGTCAGTGTTTCACAATGTGGACAACATATTGGCATAAATAAGGGAATCCCTGATACATATGCCTAGACAATTTGGCCTTTATATGTTTGTGTGGTTGCTTGTGGGATGGGAGCATTAGTGCATTTACAGTTGATCAATATGAGGGAGATGTTTTTCTATAGGTCAAGGAGGTTTACTCCTAAGAGATATCTTATGAGGTGGTTGTTTGAACCCCTCACATTTCTTTGGGTTTACTCATGGATTCTAGAGGATAAGAATAGTTTGAGGGATATCTGAGGTAATGTCTCAGACCATCCTGGCCCATTACTATTCCAATTTCTAGTGTTTGGGAGGTCATGAGGACCATCAGTGACTCATTAAGGAGTTTTACAAATTTTAGGGTTGAATGAACGGTCGCACCGATGAGTGACGGTGGAACCAATCGGCATCGCTGGAACCGAGGGGCATCAGTGGCACTGATGAGCATCAGTGGAACTTATCAGCATCGGTGGCACTGAGGGGTGTCGGTGGCACCAATGTGGTTCGGTGGCACCAATCGACATCGGTGGCACCGAGGGGCATTGGTGGTAACGATGGGCATCAGTGGAACTAATGAGCGTCGGTCGCACGCATCGTCATCCATGGAGCATATGGGCATTGGTGGCACCGATGGTTAGTGGTGCCACCGAGGGTGCAGGGGCGACAGTGCCAAGGTGACGATGACTCACATAATGGTGAGACTTTCCATGTTTTTTCCAATACCTTCCAGTTTCACCCCTGTAACTTATCTGTTGATATAAATGTGTTTTAATACATTTTTCAAATCCATTTAAATGTAGTAAAATATTTTTTAAGCCCCCAATGGTTGGGAGACCTTGAGATACCAAAACATGTTTCCTTTTTCCATGGTGTCACACCCTTGTCATTTTTTACAGTTTCGCCCATTTTGCGTGTTTCTCTCTGTTTAAAGAAAAAATATTAACTCATAGCTATTATCACCACCTCTTTGAGGAAAATTATTAAATAACAATTAATCCCAACATGTGAAAATTCTCAACTGCGTGTTCAATACATGATCTGACTTTTATGTACTTCGAAATCATCTCCCTATTTTTGGGATCTGGCATTTTTCTTAAGTTGGGATCTTCTCTTATTTTCATTTCTCTCAATTTTGGTGTGTTTTTTTTCATTCTTCTAGAGACAAATCATGTGCCAGTGTTCAAGCCCTTTTTACTCAACCTTGGAGTCTGTGGAGATCTTCTTCTGCAAGACACACATCTCTAGTTCATGGCCTGAGAAATGAAAATTTTGATCGTTGATCATCCAAGTAGGGTCTTCCTTAGTCTCTATTAACTATATATCATTGAGGGTGGTTATGATAATGTTTCTTTGGGAAAGTATGAAACCAAACCTTAAAAAAGATAATAAATGGTTTTTAAAGAATGAAGGGGTGTGTTTGATGATAATGATGTACCCTTTTATCATTGTTTATATGTTGTAAATTTTATGGGATTATGTCCATTGAAAATCGTGGTTGTTGGTGGTCATTTATTGTGCACTAATGAAGCTTTGTTTCTCTCTATAAACTTGTGATTGAATAGAAGTAACATGGAAAATGGTTAATCACATAAAATCATTTGATTAAATGGATTCCCAATGAATAATAATCCTTGTGTGATCACCCCAGTTAACCCCAAAAAAAGAGAGAAGTTGATAAATGTTGTGGTTAAATTTGAAAACACCCTTGTTTTGTTCTTCTAAAAAGAACAGACGTTCTGGTTGATGCCTATGGGGTGATGTGATTGTGGATGGAATCCTTTATTGTTCAGTTGTTGGTTTATGGATCTGAGGTCATGTGGTGCCATATGTTGGGGCTTGTTTTGGTTCTAGTTCTTCAAGGGGTCTCACGTGTCCCTTTGGTTATTTTGAAATTACAAGAGAAGCAGGTGTGATTTCTTAAATTGTTGGTTGGATGTTTTTTTCTTCTCTTTCATTCTTTTCTTGTGTTAATGAATATTAGTTTCTCAGTAGTGAAGGATGTTTTTGAAAGGAATGAATTCAACATGATAACAATAATGGGTGGTGATCTAGGAGTAGAAGTTATGATTTTGTGCATGAATGAATTGTAATGAGGGTGTTTGTGTATAGGCTGGTTTCGGGACCCTAATGTTGGGATGAGTGCTTGTTTACTTATATGTATAAATTTAGTTCTTATGTTTCTTATTCTCACCCCACCCAAGTTGATAAATTCATGTAGAATGCCCCCATTTCTTGAGGGAGGCTGTTTTCTCCAACATCCAATTGGGTGGCTGGTTATTAGCTCCTTTCTTCTCCCTCTCCCGAATAGCCCAAGACTCTATGGGAAGGCTGTTACGGCTTAAGGTCCATTATAACCCAAGACTCTTTGGGTAGGGTATGTTATGGTGGTTATACCAGGTGTTTGCAGGCATTTTTGTTTCCCAACTGTCTTCGGGGTGAGGCCCAAGTGTCTTCAAGCATAGAAATAGTTGTTCTTTCCGAGGTTTTTACTTGTTTGGTTATGTATTTATGTGGTTCTCTAGGTGTATGTGGGCGGGATACATGGTTGAGGTGGCCCATAAGGTTTTGGTTGGGGTACTAGTGGGACTATAGTGAGAAATGGAAAGGGATGTATGACGTGTAGGATTTCTTCAACAACCAGTGGGAATGTGGTGTGGGGTACCCAAATATCATGTGCTATTACTATTACCAAACCTGACTTGTGTTATTTGGGGAGAGTGCGTTGGTGAGACTGGGTGGATAGTTTCCTTGCTAGGTGTTTTGGTTACCTCAACTTTCTCAAGGGGAATTAGAATTTCTTCCCAATTGTGCGTGAGATCTTATGGGTTTTCCCTAATGAGATTACTTGTATACATACACTATGTGTATAAAACTACTTTTAGGTTTCTAGGAGGACTTAGGGGACCATGTGGGGTTGCACTAGCTCAGACATTGGGATACTTTTTTTGTCATTTTCTTTTCTTTTGGTACCTTCCCTTTAGATTTTTCATGTACTTTTTAAGGGTTTACCTTTGAACATGCATATGGGAGTGGGTTGTGGCTTTACTTTGACCATCATTTTTGGAGTTGTTTAGTAATTTATAGTTGTATCTCCTGATCCTACTAAATAAAAAAGGGCAATGCCCTCCATATTACATGCGATTCTATATCCTTGGTGCTAGTCTCCACTGTGGGGCCTATTGAAGGCAGTACTCAGGGGTCATTATCTCTCCATCAACTTGAGGAAGGAAGGGTCTGGTAGTTCTCTGTCCCTTCCCTCACCCTTGGTGAAGGCGGGTCGTGACACCTACTCTCCTGTCTCTCAGTATTTAATTCCATAAAGGAAGGGAAGAGGAAATTTTAATCATAATTATACCATGAAATACATATAATTGTCCCATACATTAAAAACTTTGTATTTATTATTAATATGGGGTATAAATAAGAAATAGATCATATTAACTTTATCTTAATTGGAAACTAAAATCGGTATTGAAAAATTTTCTGAAGATTTTGGTTGAAGTACACAATATATCGTGAGTGTATTAATTATTTTCAATGAGAGATGATGATATTGAAAAGATAGTAAATTCAATGCATGTAGATAGAGAATCATGGAATCAACATATGGTGAAATTGATGTAAAGGGACACAAATACATATATTACTATAGATATATTCATAAATTATAAAATATGAATTGGAGGCTACCATGGATTAATATAACTCTTCCCTGTGGTTTTATATGATATTTTTATTAGAAGTTAAGATAAAGTGCATTGTAATTATGTTGAAGTGATTTGGAAATATTCTTATGAATTTTATAAATTCATCTAAATCATTTTTAGGTGATTTAAGGAGGATATGGTCTATTTAAGATTAGTTGAACATGTCATAGAAAAATTCTAGACGTTTTTTATTTTAGTTTTAGGAATATGATATACCAAACTTTCCAATATAATTAAATATAATATTCTATAAGCTATGTAAAATTAAATTTCATTTATGTTAGAATAACTCAAAATATAGTTAATCTGATGAATATTTAAAAATCAATATGAAGGATTCACTTTAAGTCTATGGGAATATTCATTGGGATAAAGATCACCGTGTTCTGGGATGTTCATATGGAAAATTATGTTTTGGAATAATATTCCAAATTCAATGTTTACAATGTTATCATCCAAAATAATAAAACATTAAAAATGTTGAGAGTGGGGATTAATGTTCGTGGTGATAGTGAATTTATGAACAAAGGAGGTTTGATTTTGAATCTTTGAATTTATTATTATTTGAAGAATAAATTGTAATTAATTCATAAAGGAGATCATGGATCTGTTTAGGGAAAAATAAATGATACAATTATTAGGAAGAATAAATCTAAATTTTTTAGAGTTATGGATGCCAAAAATAGTGGATGTGGAAGAATAATTAATTTATTCTTTTTTCTATGTCATAATAACTATAGAAGTTTTGAAATAAATGTAATAATACATTATTTAGGAAATTTAACTATGTTTTAATAAAACCAAAACCTTATAAGGTACTTGAAAATAAGTTTGAAAGATTTATAGTTATATACAATTTAAATATTAAGATTACAGAGCTACATAAGATTATGTCAGTATGGAGTGGAGATATGTGGTGGAAGAATAAAATATAGTGGTGTAGAATTAATCTAGATATTTCAATGGAAATGTAAGGGAAAAACTTTTAATGTAAGTTATAGTTGGTTATTTCAAAGATGATTTTTAGAATATTTTGAATGTATTTTGAAGCCGGTATTTTTGAAATCTAAATAAATAATTTAGGGAAAAAATTGGACGAATTATTCAGATGATGCGGTAACTGATCATTGATGAAATTAACATGACACTGTGATATTAAATCATGATTTCAATTGCTATGTTAAGAAGGGTCTTGTTTTTTGATGAAAAATAATGCATCACATTAAAATGATATTGGTATAAGAAAAATAATATGCTTGTGTCATGAGATTATGATCTACACCATAAGGGTTTACTACATGTGTCCACTCATACACTCATTAATGAGTGTAGATTTTATAGAAGTGTAAAAAAAGCTATTTTTAAAGGAGGATTAGTTTTTGAATATTGAGTAACTTTATGGTAAATAATTATGGTGTTTTAAATATAGATATTTGAAAATATTATTAATGATAAACACTAGAGGAATTTACATTTTTATTTGAATTGTTTTAAGTAAGAGAATCATGTGGATGAATATCAAGAAATATCATATTTAAAATGTAGAAACTATATCCATTTTATTAGGATCAATTTATAATGATAATAAGTATAATAATAGAATATAAATTGAGATAAATCCAAATATTTATTCCCAAAATTTCTTGTTCAATAAATATTGAAAATGGGAGGTGAGATAGAGACTTGATTCAATTACATATAAAAAGTGTATAATGGGAAGAAGAAGAGAATGAATAAAAATGGAAAGAGAGAGAATGATTTTATTCTATTTAGTTTGAATATCCTATACATCTATAATATTATATGATTTGGATTTTCTACTGTGAATTACATTTAGAAGAATGAATGAAAATTGTGGAAGAAGGCAATGTATTTTTGTGTGTTCCCATGAATATGTTGATTGTTTTTTATATTTATAGGAATTAACCGATGTGAATGTTTCTTATATTGATCATAACCTATAGATTAATGAACTCAATTTGAGGAATAAGATCCATTATCTGGATACAGTAACCTACCAAAGTTAAAATAGGGTATTGTTCAAGTAGGGTAAATTCGAAAAGCATTGAAAATTGGTATGAGTATTATAGAGCACCATTCAAGAGACTGTAATGCTATCAAAAGATAATAATGGATTTTTGGAATATAGCCTTATGTGATACCTTACCCATGTATAGTCACTTTAAGAAATTATTGGTGCACTGGTGTCTTGGAATTGACCCCAAAAACCCAACGATATAGTCACCCATATTGATGGAGAACCATGAAATAATTTCATGTTACATGCTCTCTTTAATTTTTTTTCTTTTATGAATTGTGAATGTTTTTCATGATACATAAAATATCCAATAACCCATATATGTGAAGATGTTGAAATTAAATTTGGTGAAAATAATTCAATAAAAACAATTCCCAATAATTCACCCCATCCCCACTTCTCCCACAATGTGACAGCACAATTATAATAGTCATATCACTTCCAAATAATAAGATTTTGGTGATGATAATTTAAGTGTATTATTGGATCATTCAGTAAGACTATGTGGTGATGAATCTGTTTCATCAATTTTTTACCAATTTTTTTTAATTTTTAATTTAATCCACAATAGACATTATAATGAATGGAACTATATTTAATAAATAAACAAAAACACAATATATCCATGATATAATGTAAAGATATAAAAACACATAATAATTTTACAGGGCTCTCCCGCAGTGTGGGTGAATACGTCCCTTCTATGTCTATGATGATTTAGAGACATTGGTGCTTCAAAAATATTATAAATTGAATAAAAATAGGTAAGGTATTATTCATAACCAGTGAAACTATTTTCCAAAACGTATTTATCTCCAATAAAATTCTTTATAAAAACTCTATAAATTTTACAAGAGTCAATTAATCCTCACTAATAAATAGTATCTTCAGTTTTTTCTAGCATATTGCTGCATCATAATAGTATATCTTCTTCCTCAGTAGTAGGTATTTGATATCCAATGAATGAGAAACTTATACAGAATGCACATTATCCTTATTCGGTCATCTTTAGAATGATCAACACAAGTATCTTAAAAATTATCTATGTTTTTTTCTTCCTTAAATCTATGAATATTTTTGAATATATACATTTTTATTTTCTATTATATTCTCATAAATAATTCAAATAAACTCTTTTACTAAATTTTCTACTCTTACAAATTGTTTATGCTTCTAAATTGGAACTAAAAATAAACCAATATTATAAATTAATTTTTTTATTTATCCTCTCACTACATTTCTCAGCTCAAAATTTCTTTTGGTACATGTCAGTTGGACTTAATTATTCCTTGAATCAAATGGTCTTCTAGTATATATAAGATGGTTTATCTCTATCTCATTAGCATATCATCGTCATTAGTCTCTTCCATAACTCAATACTCCTTTTATAACTAATTTTTATTGTTGAACCCATTTTGAAGTATTGAAGTTTGATATCACTTTTGAATTTCCCACATTATTACTGATTTGTCTTCCTTATCTAACTCTTAGGGATAATGCATCATGCCTAAGAAAAAAACTTGTTCAACACTAAGTCAATATACTTTATAACTTCCTTAAATTTCTTATTGAAACACGACATAAGACTCATGAAAATTACTTCATTAATAAAACCTTAGAATCATAGAATTTATTTCACAACAAAAAAAATTAATCTTTATCTATCTCAGGTTAACCTTATGAAAAAATTTGGTTGCTCTGACATAGACTTTAGATTTTATAAATTAATCCTATGAAAATTTTGAGATATTTTAGAGATATTATTTAGTAGAATAAATTTATCATGGTATTCTTCATCATATTTTACTTCCTAAATTATAGAATTTAAAATATTATATTCTAAAAATTCTTCCATGGTAACACCATATTAATTTTCTATAATAATAGATCTTATAAATTAAATAATTTATATTGATGAATCTCTTAGAATTATTATTTATTTGGATCTACTTCATTTTCTAAAAATACACTCTTCAACATCAAACTTTTCACTACTTATACATTTTCGTATTCTTCTAGTCATAATAATCATCTATAATAGTAATTATTACATTAAATATTCAAGTATTTTTTGAACATTCAACATATTATATAACTATTATCATGAATGAATCCTATCACTATTTTCTTCAACATTTTATTTTTATGATTTTGAACTCTCCTTCTAAAGAATCATACTTCTGGAGCATCCTAAACATCCATTGCTTCTACCTCTATCATTTCATAGTCTACTTCAATCTCAACTAGGCCATCTCATTAATTGGTCCTATATGTCGTCTTCAAAAACAATACATGTTTATAATTTCTTATAACCCTTAACTAATTATTTCATTCTCAATATTTCAACTCAAAACTCTATCTCTTAGATACACCTATCTTTCTTGAATTCACCATAATTATTCTTACCTTCAAAGTTAGTACTTATGAATACTAGTATGCCTGCATCAATAAGTGTTCATCTAGAAGAGTATCATTGTAAGAACCCAGATCTTCCTTTTAGGAATGTTACCCTTATTTGATGTTTTTCTTGGTCATAAGGTTACGGGTGTTGAAAGGGAGAGTCGGGAGAACATTGAGTGAAGGTTTGAGGCAAAATTAGGAGTCGCACGAGCGGCGCATGGTTTGTATAACCGTGCGGCTAAACTGTGCATAAAAAATGCATAAGGCAGCAGCTCCCGCATGGCTGGCGGATGGTTAGGGGAAACCGTGTGATGAGGACATGCGAGAGGGGTGGCTGAGGTAGTGGCTACCGCACGGTGAGCACAATTTTTGTCTAATCGTATGAGAAAATTGTGCGAGCACTTAAGTGGGATCCTAAAAAATTGGATCTCACCCGTTTTATCCTCCAAGTGGCTCGTTTTTCCTTTTATGCAGCCATAACCCGAGATTTTGATCCTCCTAAGGTCAAAAAAGGTTCTCACATCATTCTGGAGGCAATCTGAAGTCATCTCTTGGCGAATCAAATCCCATTTCTTAAGGTATATGATCATTATTCTTTGTTCTTGCTCGGTTTCTTAGATCTACTTAGATCTACTTCTCCTCTTCTCTCTGTTTCTTAGATATACGCCCGTTAGGGGTAGATCTAAGTGTGTGGATGAATTTTTGATGAGTTTTGGTCTCGGTCTTTTTAGGAAAAGAGATCTAAGGTGGGTTCTTGGAGAATCAAACCGGGTTTTATGTGTGTTCCTCGTTTGTTGGGGGTTTTCGTCAAAACCTTTGAGGTAGGTGGTTTGTGCCTTTATATAGAAAGTCTTTGAGTGTTTTGTGAAAATTAGACCAATACCCTTGAACGGGGCATTGCTCATTACCTGTTTTTCCCTTGTTGATTGTCTGCTATGCTTATATGCATGAGAAGAGATTATTGTTTGTGAATAGAGTAATTTACTGTGCTTTGGATGTTTTTCCCATGTATGTTTTTCCTGTTTATGACCGTTTGGTCTAGTATTTATTATTAAGCTATTGCCAGTTCCATGTCTAGATATAGGATGGAGTGACTTTGTTTCTTTTATGCTGATATGATTTAGAATTCTAGCCAAGTAGTTCTTGAGGTAACTTTGGCGATTACACGATGCGATACTTCCTGACTTTACACAGGGCTGCGAGAACCTAGTGTAGTAGACCATAAATAGAATGGATGTATTGGATTCTCCAGAGTGTCTTTATAATACGATGCGAGACCATAGGGGGAATTGACGTTGATTGCTTCCCTAGAGTGTTTGTAGTTCCTCGACGTGGGCCACAGGGGGAATGAGATGTTGAGTGCTTCCCCAGAGCTCCTTTAGTATGATACGAGACTATAGGGGGAATTGACAGTGAGTGCTTCCCCAGAGAGTCTATTCCTTAGCTGAACCAAAGGGGTGATACTATGTGTGCCTCCCATAGGGTTGCTAGTACTTGTTGGGTGAACCAGATTTGTTAGGCTGTGAGAACTACCCAGAGGTTTACCTGTTTTTTATTATTGATTGTGTAGCTGATTACCTATTGTGGATTAGATTCTTGAAACTGTGCATTGTTTACAGTTTAGTACTTTACTATTTACTGCTTATGTACTTTTACCTGCTATATATTCACTGATTGTTAGGCACATATCTCGTCATGGTTGGCTACTAGTATTTAGTCTCACAACATGTTTGGGCCATGCTTTTGGGCCCAAACAGATTGTTTTTCTACATGTATAGACAAGGTCAAGCGCCCTTCTACTTCAGGTACTTGATAAGTTGTAGAGCTGGAGAGAACGAGACCAAGCTAAGGCTTGCGATGCTGAGGAGCTGTTTATCTTATTTTCTTTTGTACTTTGGTTTAGTTCTTTTTTATTCTAGCATTGTGAATTTTTGGCTATTTTCCATGACATATGTATCATGCATCATATATATATATGTGCTCCTACTGTTTATCATAGTTGGTTTTCCACTGTTTAAATTGTATGGATTGTTACTAATTCCGCTATTGCATGTTATTTAATTCCAATGTGTAATCTTCCAATGAGGGAATAGTTTCCCCACTATCACACCCAAGGACCTCGCTGCTAGTCGGCAGCCTCTGGCGTTCAGGGAAATGCACTTGAGGCCATGTGACCAACCGGGTATAGGGCGCCTCTAGGAGGCTTCCGGAACCTGGAAGTTACAAAGTGGTATCAGAGGCATGTTTTATTTTCTCTTGATTTACTGTTTGGATCCTTTATCCCGGGATAAGATGGAATATGTACTTGGTTTTAAGTTGTGCCTGGGAGTTTTTAACCTCTGTACAGGGAAAATCCAATCTATCTCGTTGATGCACATTTCGGGTTTGACAAGTTTATGGTTTCCTTGATTTTCACCGCTGGTGACTTACTTGTTTTGTGTTGGTTATTATTTAAGTTATTGGGGTTTTATCTCTATCTCAACCCAACGAGATGAGGGGATGTCATCTCAAGAATCATATAGGCACTTTATAGGAATCACATTCCATGCATTCTTGCCATGCCATCTAGGATGCATTAGCAGTTGCATGTTGTTGTGATAGACGTTGTGTAGATTTTTCATGCTGTTGTGATAGATGATTTGATAGAATCCCTACTATTTGATAGGGAATTTGTTTGTATAGTTCCTTGCTTAGATGAATGAAAAACATTGGTTCTTGAGGTGTTATGGGCCCTAATTGACCGAAATTTGGTGGATCATTGACTTTTTTCTTGTTTATAACTTGTTAAGATGCCAAACTTTGATTCGCGGGGAGTATGGGACCTCAATGATCGTAATTTCGCATTTTAAGTGTACATTTCAGTGTTTCTCTGGGTTCCAGAGTAGTTGCTGAGGCTTAATGTTCGAAAAAACCCCAAATGAATGTCGTGTAGTTTTGACTACATGACATGTGTTTTTCTATTTAGGAGGAAACATTCTTTCCTTAGTACATGAAGTGTACACACTTTACACACCGTGTAGTCCTATGTTTCAGTCCCTGTTAATCTTGATCTAAGGTGTGTGTTTTACCTTGTTGAGTCATGCCACCAAGATGTCCTTAGGATGTCTGCCAGCTGCAGGACGACGATCAGACACCGCAAATGGCTGATCAGGGACTTCCGGAAGTACCTCCTACAATTCCAGCCTTGGCACTAGTTGTTATACCAGATGCAAGTGTTGATGCACAGTTCAGGGAAGGCTTCATGATGATAATGCAGACCTTCCAGGCAGCACCGCCTCCTACCTTGACTGTGGAAGACTTGACTCAGATTTTCTAGCAGTATCATCCTCCCACCTTCTGAGGGGAAGGAGGACCGCAGGCTGCAGATTCATGGATAAAATCCAAGATAATGATCTTTAAGCATCTATAAATTCCTAAAGAGAGGCGATTCAATCTTGCTACCTATATTCTACGAGACTCCACCAAGAGGTGGTGGGACGTGATATCACAAGAGGATCATTAGTAGGCTATGGCGCGGGAGGAGTTTTAGCTTGCCTTTTATGAATACTTCTATTCGGAGACCCTGATGGCCGACCAAGCCTAGGAGTTTATGAGTCTAGAGCAGGGTACTCTTTCTATCATGGAGTATTACTCTCATTTCACCGAGATTAAACATTTCAAACCCCTCCAGGGTGGATATGTATTGTTCTTGGCAAAGATGTTTGAACATGGTCTCAAACGGGAGATCCTCTCACATGTGAATATCCCCAGGTTGACTTCCATCACTTCCATCATCAACTAGGCATTAATTGTGGAGTGCAATCTGAGAGATTCTGGAGCTGAGAGCTAGGGCGGTTCCGCTTCTAGGGTTAGTGCTTCACCAGCTGACATCATTAAGCCCCGTAGGGAGTCTACACGTGGTGATATGAGGTGACGAGACACATATTTAGGCTGCCAGGTGGTATGCTACCAGTATGTAAGAGCTAGGTATATGAGGTTGCAGTGCCAGTGGGACCTAGTGGAGTGCCGATCTTGCAGAAAGATGGGTCACCTTCAGTTCTTCTGTCAGGTTTTTTCACTAGCAGCTGGTGACAGGGGTTCTTCCATGACTCCTCATTCATGAGAAGTGCCACCAGTTTCTCACCAATCTAGGAACTGGAGTTCCTCCGGCCATTCGGGCCGAGGTGGAGGTAGAGGTCATGGTGGTAATTCATCGGTCATTTAGCGACAGCAGGGTGGATCAGCTCAAAGCCGTCAGGCATGGTCACAGGGCTGTGGAGCAGGCTAGACTTTTGCAGTTGAGCAGACCCAGAAGGAGCAGGATCCCAGACCCTCTACAGTTCGAGGTACCATTCTAGTTGCCTCAGTTTTATCTTCTTCTCCTTTAAATACAGTGGATTCCCATAGTTTTATCTTTTTTGCTATTGTGGAGATCCTTGGGCTCTGCATCTTTTCCTCTATTGATACTTTGACTCTAGACACACCGTTGCAGACAAGGACAGCTAGTGTACGCCAGTGCAAAGAGTGCCCTCTATAGGTGGCTGGGTATCGCTTTCTATGGGATCTTTATGTTCTGGAGATGACCGGATATGATGTCATTCTCGGAATGGACTGGCTAGTCCCCTTCCAGGAAGTCGTCGACTACTACCACCGAAGGGAGAGTTTAATATCACTATAGGGTAGAACTTTTCTTCATAAGCGTGAGTGGGATGTCCAGGCGAGCAAACCGGGACAAGATCATCCTGGGTCAGAAGCAATTACAGCCCAGATTGCTAGTCTTTATCTGGATGACCATGGGACTTCACATATAGACTTTCCTCCGGTGTTGGATCGATTCAGGGATGTCTTTCCAGAGGCCTTTTCAGGTTTTCCTCCAGAGCGTGAGGTATACTTTTCTATTAAGCTCGTGCCAAGAGCAGCACCAGTGTCCATTCCTCCATATAGGATGGCTACACTTGATTTTCAGGATATCAAAAAGCAGTTAGAGGAGTTGTAGGCAAAGGGTTTCATATGACCCAGTACTTCTCCTTGGGGTTCACCAGCCCTATTTGCAATGAAGGTTGATGGAACCCTTAGACTCTGTGTGGATTATCAAAAAGTTTAACCAGTTGAAGGTCAAGAACTGATATCCCTTTCCAAGTATTGATGATCTCTTCGATCAGCTTTGAGGACCCTAGGTGTTCTCGAAGATCGATTTTAGTTCCGGTTATCATCAGCTGCGTGTTAGACCATCTGATATACCTATTACAGCTTTTCAGAGCATGTATGGTCTATATGAGTATATGGTTATGCCATTCGGCCTCACGAACGTGCCATGAGTTTTCATGGAACTGATGAACCAAGTGTTCCATCCATACTTAAACTCTTTCGTGGTGGTCTTCATGGACGATATCTTGATGTAATCTAACACTCGACATGACCTTGCTACCCATCTTGAGATCATTTTGAGTATACTAAGAGAGCAGCAGTTATATGCTACGCTCTCAAAATTACACTTTTGGATGGATCAGATTCACTTCTTGGTCCATGTTATCTCAGATACAAGAGTATCAGTGGACCCAGAGAAAGTGAGAGAAGTAGTTTCCTAGGAGTATCCGAAGAACTTCTTTGAGGTGCGGTGTTTTCTAGGACTAGCTAGATTCTACAGACGCATCGTACATGACTTTTCCCACTTAGAATCACCGCATATGGGTCTTACCAAGAAGGTTGTGAAGTTATTATTGTCAGATTCTTGTGAGACAACCTTTCGGGATATGAAAGGGAGGCTGACTTCAACAACGATTGTAGTCTTGCCAGAGCCAGGGAAGAGCTACACTATTTATTGTGATGCTTCAAGTATCGGGCTGGGATCTGAGCTCATATAGGGAGAGGGAGTCATTGCATATGGGACTCAGCAGTTGAATCCACATGATAGGAACTACCCGACGCACGATATTGAGCTGGAGGTAGTTGTTCATGCCTTATAATGTTGGAGAAATTATTTTCTGGGAGAACATTTTGTGGTTTTTACCGTCCACAAGAGTCTCAAGTACATATTCACTCAGCGTGATCTGAATTTGAGATAGTGCAGGTGGGTTGAGTACCTACAGTCCTTTGACTTTGAGCTTTCCTATACGCCAGGAAAAGGAAACGCAGTGGCTGATGCGTTGAGAAGGAGGACTTAGATACAGGCATTTCAGGAGGCCAGTAGTGAGTGGCAGTTTATGGCTCTGTTCTTTGAAATGCATTTGGAGGTGCATGATAGACAGGGGAAGACATTCCTATCCTCTTTAGCTGTTACCTCTACACTTCTTGATCGGGTACGAATGATGAAGCTATCAGATTATGAAGGCCTATTCCTATGGGAATGTGTTTCAAGAGAGGACCCTATTACTGGATGGAAAGTCGGTGAGGATGAGATCTTGCGGTTCCAATGATGCATATGGGTGCCAGCATACATACGCGAGGAGCTGATCCAGGACTTTTATTCCTTAGTTTGGGTAGTTAATCCTGGCGTCACCAAGATGTATCTTGAACTTCACCATCAATCTTTGTGGCCAGGTATGAAGAGGGATGTTTTTGGTTTTGTCATGAGGTGTTCCACTTGTCAGTAGGGGAAATAGGAACATCAGTGACCGATATCTCTTTTATAGAAGTTACCTATTCCGGAGTGGAAGTGGAACGATGTCGTGATGGACTTCGTTACCAGTTTACCAAGGTTGTCTCAAGGGAATGACTCATTTTGTGTCATCTTCGATAGGCTTATGAAGGTTTCTCACTTCTTTCCGATCAAGGAGACCTTCAGTGTTGATGATATGGGATGGTTGTACATCAGTGAGATTGTACATCTACATGGAGTTCCACACTCCATTGTTTCAGATAGGGATGCACGTTTTACTTCTCGAGTCTGGCAAGGGCTTCAGAAGGATTTGGGTACACAAGTACTTTTGAGTACAACATACCATCCTCAAATAGATGGCTAGTCTGAGTGTACGATTCAGGTGCTTGAGAATATGCTCTGAGCATGCATCATGGATTTTGGAGGTTATTGGGAGAAGAATATACCTCTTGTGGGGTTTTCCTACAACAATAGTTTTCAAGCAATTATTCAGATGGAACCATATAAGGCTTTGTATGGTAGGTCATTCCAATCACCCTTATGTTCACTGGAGATAGGAGAGGTAGCTTTGCTGGGAACTCGTCTTGTTTAGGAGACCATAGAGTAGATAGAGTTGATTTGGAAGAGGATAGATACTGCATAGTCCAATCAAAAGTCTTATGTTGATCAGCGGAGATGGCCTCTAGAGTTCGAGGTCGGTGATCAGGTTTTTCTACGTGTCACACCGAGGTTGGGACACAAGAAGATTAGGAGGTAGGGTAAGCTTTCAGTGAGGTGTTTCAGGCCATTTGAGGTGTTGGAGTGAGTTGGGCCGGTAGCCTATCAGCTACAGTTACCTCAGAGGTACCGGCCTATGCATGCATTTTTTCACATTTCTCAGCTCCGACGTTAATTTTCAGACCCGTCTCATGCCTTGCAACCCGAGGAAGTAGATTTTGAGGTGGATGCATATTTATAAGATCATTCTATCTAGATTTTCGATCATAGTATGAAGGTTCTCCATGGCCGGTTTGTTCCTCTGGTACATGTACTATGGCAGTACGGGCAATTGCAGGACGAGACTTGGGAGAGGGAGGCCGATGTACGATCACAGTGGCCGGGGTTGTTCAGGGTTTCTTCTTCTGTTCCATTCTAGGGAAATTTTGGGAAGAATTTCTTTATGTGGGGAAATTTGTAAGAACTCAAATTCTCTTTTTAGGTATGTGAACCTTGTTTGATGTTTTTTTTGGTTTTAAGGTTTAGGGTGTTGAAAGAGAGAGTCGGGAGAACATTGAGTGAAGTTTTGAGGCAGAAGGAGGATTCGCACGGGCGACGCATGGTTAGGAGAAACCATGCGATGAGGTTGTGCGAGAGGGGTGGCTGAGGCAATGGCTACCGCACAGTTAGTGCATGGTTTTTCTAACCGTGCGAGGAAACCATGCGAGCACTTATGTGAGATCCTAAAAAATTGGATCTCACCCGTTTTAGCCTCCAAGTGGCTCGTGTTTCCTCTTATGAGGCCATAACTCAGGATTTTCTCCTCCTAAGGTTAAATAAGGTTCTCCAATCGTTCGGGAGGAGATCTGAAGATTCACTTGGAGAATCAAATAAGATTTATTAAGGTATGTGATAGTTCTTCTTCGTTCTTGCTTGGTTTCATAGATCTACTTAGATATACTTATCTTCTTCTCTTTGTTTCATAGATCTACACCCGTTATGGGTAGATATAACTGTGTGGATGACTTTTTTAGGAGTTTTGGTCTTGGTCTTGTTAGGAGAAGAGATATAAGGCGGTTTATTAGAGAATCAAACTGGGTTTCTTGTGTGTTCCTCATTTGTTGGGGCTTTTCGTCAAAACCTTTGAGGTAGGTGGTTTGTGCCTTTCTGTAGAAATTCTTGGAGTATTTTGTGCAAATTACACCAATACCCTTGAACGGGGTATTATGCAATACCTTTTTTTCCCTTGTTGATTTCATGCTTTTCTTATATGCCTGATTAGAGGTTATTACTTGTGAATAGAGTAATTTACTGTGCTTTGGATGTTTTTTCCATGAATGTTTTTCTTTTTTATGACCGTTTGGTCTAGTTTTTCCTGTTAGGATTTTTCCAGTTTCATGTCTAGAAGTGGGGTGGAGTGACTTGGTTTTTATTATGCTAATATGCTTTAGAATTCTAGCCAAGTTGTTCTTGAGGTTACTTTGGCCATTACGTGATGCGATACTTACTAAATTTACACAGGGTTGTGGGAACCTAGTGTAGTAGACCATAGGGAGAATGGACGTAAGGGCTTCTCTAGAGAGTCTTTATAATACGATGCGGCACCATAAGGGGGAATTGATGATTAGTGCTTCCCCAGAGTGTCTTTAGTTCCACTACGTGCGCCACAGGGGGAATTAGGTGTTGATTGCTTCCCCAGAGCGCCTTTAGTATGTTACGAGACTATAGGGGGGATTGACGGTGAGTGCTTCCCCGTAGAGTCTATTCATTAGCTGAACCAGAGGGTTGAGACTCTGTGTGCCTCCCATAGGGTTTCTAGTACTTTTTGGGTGAACTAGAGGGGTTAGGATGTGAGAACTACCTAGAGGGTTACCTGTTTGGTCTTCTTGATTGTGTAGCTGATTACCTATTGTGGATTAGATTCTTGAAACCATGGATTGTTTACCATTTAGTACCTTCCTGTTTACTGCTTCTGTACTTTTACCTACTATATATTCACGGATTGTTAGGCACATATCTCGTGGTGGTTACCTACTCATATTTAGTCTCACACCCTGTTTGGGCCATGATTTTGATCCCAAATAGATTATTTTGTTGCAGGTATAGACAAGGGAAAGAGCCCTTTTACTTTAAGTACTTGATATGCTGTGGAGATGGAGAGCATGGGACCAATCTGAGGATTGTGATGCTGAAGAGATGATCATCTTGTTTTCTTTTGTACTTTGGTTTAGTACTATTGTATTCTAACATTGTGACTTTTTTGGCAGTTTTTCCAGACATATGTATCATGCATCATATATATATATTCTCATGATGTTTATCATATTTGGTTTTCCACTGTTTACTTTGTATGTATTGTTACTACTTCCACTATTTCCTGTTATTTACTTCTGCTGTGTACTCTTCCAATGAGGGCATAATTTCCCCACTATCACACCCAAGGACCTCACTGCTAGTCGGTAGCCTCTAGAGTTCGGGGAATTGTTCTTGAGGCCATGTGACAAACCGGTTACGGGGCACCTCTGGGTGGTTTCCAGAACCGGGACGTTACAATCAGTATGACTTCATATAGATAATCTACTGTGAGAACATCATTGAATTCTCAAACATTCCTCATCTAGAAATAACAATTCCTAATACATGGGGATCATTGATCTTCCTTAAGTTTATCTATATTATTCAAATTCTGTAATACCCAAACACTCATTTCACCCTTTTAAATTAAATTCATCAATATATCTCCATTCTTCAATTAATGTTCTCATATGTTTTTGTAGCTTCTATATAATGACATATTATAAAATTGACTCATATCTATCCTCACTCTTTCACTCAACATTTCTAAATGTAAGCTTGTCACATGGATTTCTTCCAAAATTCATCAATATCAAGTAATAGATAGTTCTTTCCTCAACGATCAGTACATGACATTGGTTCTATATATGTCCAAATAAATAATACCCAAATAGTTAACTACTTACTTAAATATTAATTTAAAATTTTAAATATAATAAAATCTATCTTTAATATTAAATTCACTCATAATTGTTTCGTAATCAAAACCTCTTCTTGTTTTACTTGTTAAAAGTATATCCGAACTCCACTAGTTTCCAAAAGGTATCTTCTGTAACACCTGTTTCAACTTCAGCATAATATATTAACATCATCCAAGTTAGACTTTCACTCCATGAATAGTTTGTAATTTCAATACCACAAGGTTGAAATTTTCCATTCAATGGGTTCTTAAACATCACCCAACACATTTATAAAATCTCTTCAATCTACCATTTTCCATGAAATACTTCATTAATAATGGGTTCTTTAATATATTCATTTATTGGGTTCTTTATCAAAACTGAACATATATAAATGTTATTTATTATTGTTATTAATTGTTAACAATAAATAAAATCATCGTAACAATACATTGGGATCTTCAATATACCTATTTGGATGTGTTATCAATACACAATACACTTAAATAACATACATAAATCATTGTCAATATTTTCTAAAAATTTATAATCTTTTTCCCACTTATTAATAATAAATACAAAGGTTAAATAAAAATGGGTTTTAATAAACTCATCAACAATATTTTTTGTCCCCTTATCTTTCATCTTAATGAAAGTAAATCCTAATTCTGTAAGGGAAGGGAAAAATTAATTTTCTTCAGGAAGTAAGATATAAATTAATCCAATTTAAGTTAATATAATCTAGATTAGTTTACAAAATAGGAGATATTAATCTATAAATCAAGGATATCCATGAATTGTCCAACATGTGATACCAACCGAAAAAATCCTCTTTCATGAGCCATTCAAATAATCATTTTGTACTCAAAAAAACAAATATAATAAAATAATTCAAACCCAATTAGGTTTATCTCCTTTAAAGTTACATTTTTTCCATTAAATATTCATTCTCTCCTATTTAATTTCATAATAATTTTTTTATGTGTAAGAGAATTTAATAAACATATCTCATTATTCAAAAAAAACCATCACATTAAAGAATTTAATATTCACATGATAAAATGATATCCAGTAGCTACTAAAATCAACCCCCCCACCCTCAATGGGTAAACTCCGTCAAATTGCTATCCTGAATGACACAGATTGTAATTTTTTAGGAGATAACAAGTTATTTTCAAATAATTACATGTTGGGGAATACTCTATTCCACAATATTAAATGTGAAGTGTTCATAGAGGAAAAATTATTTTAATTAAATCTCTCTATGATGGATATGTCATCTCTCTATAAAATATTCACAAAACTTTTATCCGCACCAAAAACACAATCATAACCTTCAATTCACTTAATAATGAAAAAAATCATAACATATATGGGAATAAAGTGGTTTTTCTCTTTCTTTATAATGAGATAAATAAGTTTAATATTTTCTTAAAAACCCAAAAACTCCTTTTATATAAGATTAATCTCTTAAAGAACACTTAATGCATTATCATCCCTTGATCTTTCAGACATTAACTTCCTTAGTTGGCATAGTCTTCTTACTTTCATTGGTTTTTCCATTATATGGAAGTGGTCTTTTCATATCATCTATCAAGTAAAATTTATTATTTTATGTTTTCCGCAAATTACATGATAATTTCACCTATAATGGGAAAATAATAATTCATTCTTTGGGAATATTTTCAAATTTCTTATATACATTAATCAAATTTTCAATAGTATTTAAGTAACCATTCTTTGGAAACCTTCAATAAAATTCAAAATCTACAACATATATTTCCTCCACTAAACCAATCCTTTCATTTCTATCACAAATTTCTTTTCTTAGTTATTCTAGATTGCTTCAATTAATAATATTATTTATTTTTATGCTTGTAACTATTAATTATGGGTCTTTACCTCCATTATAGAATCATATCCTATTTTATATATCATCATTATCAATACACTTCTTATTCATATTTTTTTGACATCCTTTTTTACTAATTTCCCAAGTTTGACTCTCCAAATTTATTCCTTTGATTTTTATTCACCTTTAGAAATATTTATACATTAATAGTAAAAATATTGTTCTTGGTTGGTATAAACTAGCACTGATCATCACAGTGACCACTTTTTTCAATTTACAATGGTGTTTTTAAGATATTCAAATCAATTTTTAGTAAATATATCTATATTTTTATTTGAATGTAACCTAAATTCTACATGATTTATCCTAAATTAAACTTTTATCACCCTTATTGTTGGACATATTTCTCTTCAAATGATTGGTATATTATAATCACATTCTATAGGCATGTGAAAAATCATTTCACAACATATATAATATCCAATAAACATTGATTTATTCATTTCTAAAACAATTTGGATTGCAAGAATACTATATTTCATTTTTATAAAGACACACTCCATTATATATATTAATGGGGAACAAAAATTAATGATATTTCTAAAATACATCCATGAGGAAGTGGTGGGTTTCTCTTAATTTTTCTCCATCCTCATTTTTTTATAATTTTAATTGTAACCTACACTTCTAATACAAAAAGTACTATTACACAAAAAAAATTCAAAATGGTACATTTTTATTTGAGCATGCAGTTGATTTTTCATTAAATGATTTAACTCTATTATTTAACTTAAAATAATTCCTCTTTAAAATAATTTTTTGATTATAAATGTTCCTAGAAGTAAATTTCATTTCAAAATCTTAGAAGGTATCTACTTGGGTTACTTGATTTTTCATTTTTTCCTGCATATCAAGACACTTTTCCAAGATGGTATTTTTTAAATCCTAAACATATCTAACTCTCTCCTCCCATTATCTATATATCTTATCACTATGTTCTTCATGTATCTTACTCATTTGTTATATATAATTTTCAAGAAATTTTACTCTTTTATACATGATCTTCAACTGATAATTCTTAACAACAATGATAGAATTATAAGTTTATTCTAGTGAATGAATATTTCACTCAGTAATATTTATTATATTGTATTCCTCATCACCTATCCCAAAAAATTATAATGCTTCTAGGGAGTGACCTTTAATAAAATAGATAATTTTTTTCTTTGTCTTTTGTATGTCTAATGAGAGACTTTCACTTTTGAAACTTCTCAGACAATGATTTTTCTATAGTACCTACTTCTATCTCTAGTTGTGAATTTTGTTCCTATAGAAATTTAACAAAAGAAATTATGCATATTAAAAACTAAAAATCTACATTTTTCAAATAATACATAGATTAGATGTAAATATTAAAAAGGTTATTTAATGGCCACATATTCTTTACATCCAAAAATATAATATTTAAGAGGATAATTAACAACTCAAATGATTGAAATATTTCAACTTTCATTACCTTAAATTAGTATTATACTCTCTTCCTATTTGTTATTAAATTAGAGATTTCAAATTTTCATACCATCTCTTTTATTCTTAAACATCAAATCCTTGGTCAAAATAATATACATGTTTGTCTTGATTGGGACAACTTCCTTATTCACCATCAAGGGTATATCGTAGACTTCTATAAATATAGACATCATATATGAAAAATTAAAATAACATCAGAAATCCAACCAGTTGTATAACCATGTGCTATGATACCACTTTAAGTGACTAATTAGATCATTCAGTCACATGGGAATGTTGCGTATTATCATGATCAATGTTTGACCAAATTATTTTAACATTAATTATAAACATGATCCCTTACACCAGTTAAAATGAATAGATCTGATATACATCATAAAACAGAGATAGATTTTATTAGAGAATGAATGTAAATAGATAAAAACACATGATATTTCTACAATGTTTTCTCTTGATATGGGTTACTAGATCCTTTTTCCCTTGGAAGAGTTCGAGATACAGTTGATTCACAAAAATTATAATGTGAATAAAAAGAGGGAAGTTTTCATTCTTAAACTCTAAAAAAATTTCCAAATGTAAGCTCTCACTCAATAGGTTTTTATAGTGAATCCCACCTATTTAAAATTGACCTCCATTCCTCAATAATGAATAATATTTCTAGTATACTATATTATGTCACAAAATAAAAATAGAATATCTTCTTCCTTAATAGTTTGTTTTTTAATTTTAGTGAATAAAAAACATCAGTAGAATGTATTTCGGCTTGTTCTTTAAAAATTAACAAGAAAAATAAAAGTATATTAAAGGTTCTACACGTTTTCTTTTTCTTAAAATATATTAATATTCTAAATATTTTTGTATATTCCATTCAATTCAATTTTATGAATCTTTTTAATCAACCCTTATTCCAAACTGGATCTTATTACGAATTCTTTCTTCTTAATAATTATATTTATTTTTATTATTCTCTAATAAACAAAATATATAGATTTATAAACTCGGTATATTTCATAACACAGCTGGTATTATAGAATTAAATGTATTACTCACTTATCCCATGAATAAAATAATCTTCCAGTGTATGAAAGATTCTCCCCCATCACCTCTATAATATCTCATTATCATTGATCTCTACCTTGATTAAACAGTCTTCCTTCTATATCTTATATTAATTGTTAAAACATCTATGAAATATGATAAAGAAATATCTCTTTTGAATTTTTTTTTCTTTCTAAATTCTTGGACTTCCTTATTTAACTATTATGAAAAATTTATCATGATTAAGAAAGCATCATGTTCAACTCTTGGCCAATATATTTTATGAATTACTTAAATTTTATCTTGAACAAAAACCTAATATTAATTATATTTACCTAATAAATAATATATCAGTGTCATAAAATATATCTCATCAACTCAATAAAATAATCTTTAACATTATTAGGTTAACCTTATTAAATACTTGGGTTTATCTAATATATCATTTAGTTATTATGAGTTGATCATATACATCATATTATATCTTTTAAATATATTCTTCTTTACCATCAACACATCATGATATTTTTCCGCAGCTTCTGCTTCCAAACTTCTAGACTTTATCGTATGATACTCTGAAACAACATCTATGATAAATAAATTTTAATCATCAATAACTCTGAATCTTCTAGATTTGATCATTTATAACATTGAATCATATAGACTTATATGTTATCTAGATCTACTTCAATTTCTGAAATGGTATTCTTTAACATTATCCATATCAATAATCCTATATTTTCTTCAACTTATAGTCTACATAATCATCTATAATTGCAATTATCACTTTCTATATTCTAGTATTTCTGGACATTCACATAGTCCTCATTTGTCATCATGAGTGAATGTTTCCACTAATTTCTTTAACATTAATTTTTTTTTGGACTCACCTTTAAAAGCTCGATGCTTCAAGATAATCCTTGAAAACTATGTAATCTAAATTTATCATGTATCATACATATTCAGACATTCATATACATTATCATTAATTGGTTATGTATGTAAAATTTTGAAATAATACTTTTTTTAAACTATTATTTTATCTTTACCAATTATCTAAACTAAAATTTACTTCTCAACACATCATCCAGATACATATCTCTATATTAAATTCAATATAAATTATTCCTTCATTTGGAACGGGTACATATGAATACACATTTACCTATAACTACAAGTCACCTTCTATTGGTGTATATTAATGACATATTTGATAACTAATAATGTTACATATTTTTCACATATTCAAAAAATCCACTTCTATAAATTGTACTTTTGAATATATTACACTCTTAAATATTCGTTAATTGTATCTTTAATATTAAACATCAATAATTCCTAACCACTTATTTCATCCCATTTAATTAGACTCATCAAATTTCATCATCATATAAATGATTTCCTCATATGTTGGATTAGTATCTATAGAAGGATAGATTCCTACATTAACCTATATCTAGCTTAATTCCTTCACTCTGTAGTTCTTCCTTTAATCTTATCTCATAACCAGCTTCTTAAACTCATCAAGATGATCTAGTTGATAGAACATTCATAACCCATCGGTATTTTTCATTAATTCAAACTACATCGATCTCAATAATCAATAAATACATAACTACTTCCTTAAATATTTATCCCTAAATAGTAGTAGCATAAAATCCTTATTCAATCTTGACATCACTCTTATATCTTAAAAAATCGCATTCGCTTCTAGTTTTACTTTATAAGTATAAATAGACATTACTTGTTTTAGATTGATAATTTTTTATATAATTTTTTCAGTTTCAGATCAAATCTTTATCATCATTCCATTGATGCTTCCACTCCATGCATAGTTCTTTATGCCAATAACACATGGATGGGCCTCTTCATTTAATGGGTTCTTCAACATCATCCAAAAAAATTATAAGAGATATTCACTCACTAATTTTCATTGAAGTGAATCATTAATAATGGGTTTCTTCAATCTCTTCATTTATTAGGTTCTTCAAAAATAGAAAACACATTTTCACAATCTTACTTATTGAACTTACTTATTAACAAAAACTACAATCATCACTACAATCCTTTTGGATCTTAAATAATCAATGAAAGACCTAATACTTTCCAGTTACCTCTTTGTATAGAAAATTGGTGATTCCAAAGGGGTATTTTATGCCAAAAAACCCTTATATAAGAGCTCTTCAAAATAAACATTTATGTCCCCAATATTTTTGAGATTAATTGGAGAAACTTTCATTAAAATTGGAATTGACATGGGGTATAACTCAATACTAATGTCAATATCTCACCCCATGGGAACCCATGGTAAATAATTTTGAAATAAATCCTTGTGGTTTCCCACCACTATCATAAAATTATCTAAATGGTCTTAATGAAATGTAGGGAAACTAAGATGAAAAAGAAAGGGATAGGTAGAGCTCCCTTCAACTTAGAATAGCTTGGTCTACTTGTGTATTGGACTCATCGGAAAAAATGAATAGCATTTTACTATATTATATTTAGATTACCCATTATTAAAATTAATCATCCCATCATAGAACCTTTGTTAACTAGAATATGCTGATAAAAAAAATTATGAACTCTTTTTCATACTGATGAGATCCCAAGTGAACTACTTGTCACGAAACATCAACTAACATTAATGTAACTTGTGAAATAAGTTATGGGTTTCATATGTTTGATTACTTATAGTAATTATTTAAATCATGATTTCCACTAGAATTTATATCTTATACATGATAAATGTGGAAAAAAAGAGTGGTTGGCTCAAGAATCATTCAACACATGCATTAATACATAGAAAATACATTATACCTCTAACCACATCTATATATATATGGTTTAATACCATCACTAAATATAGTTTTATACACCCATTTCATTTATATCCCTATCTATGTAAACACTTTTACATAGGTGCAGGACAACCAAGGTTTGGCAGTGGTGGTTACTGTGGATCACAAAATTGACCACCTCCAAAGTTACATTTTGGATCTCATATAAGACCTACTCCATGGGGAATTAAATATATTGATTATAATATATTATTATGTTTATATACACTCTCATAATATGATCCATCAAATAATCTTCTATAAGAACACTCAATTTCCCTCTGACCAAGTTTCCCATTAGAGTAACATGTAATTCCACCATACATGCATGGAATCCAATGGAAACCATCAAATTATAACCACTATGTCAAAAATTAATAATAATTAAAACTCATATTCTATGACCTATAAAATAGTACAAGTTATAGTAAAATTAATAATTCACTTCTATGAAACATAAACATGAATTTTTTAGCAGACATGGTCCACCAAGGAAGCTCTCCATCATGATATCCCACAATAGGGCCTCAAAATAGTTATGTGGCTACAAATATATTACTCTAACTTATATCTACATATTAATTCCCAAATAAAAGTATAAATATATTATAAACTCTTCATTATACATATCATCTGGTAACCTTGACAAATCCATGAATCTCAACTCATAATCCACCAAATGTATATCACCCTTCTTAATTATTAGAACTTTACAATTTACAAGGTTGACTGATAATAATCCTATATAAAGGTATGAAAAATACTATGACCATGAAATAGTAGAAACTTCATGTATTTATAGAGTCATATTCCATCATTACCTACCAAATAGGAAAAAACACCCAATCAATGAAACTTTTTTCTCTGCAGGCACCCATATGGGTTGAAACAACCATGTACATGCATATAGTAAATACTAGACTATATATGAGTCATGATTACTAATGAGTCTATATATCCTTTGGCACTAAAACTTGTGAAAAACCTTGTTCCTATAAGAATTTATAATCTCATTGAAAAACTCCACATTAATATCTATTATTATAGTTGGATCCTATGACTTGAGAATCTAAAGAACTCCATGAAATTTTTCGCATCATAATTTTGTTTAAAACTATAGGGGAAAGTGTTTTCTAATCCAATACCCATAACTTTATAGGTTGTTTATTGGGTGAATTTTTATAATTAAGAGGAACCCCTTCACTTTAGGGATATAATTTTGTTACTGATTAATGATTTGGTATCATTAGTGCCTTAGAATTTCTTGAATCTTAACTTATTTAATTTTTCCATGTTGTTTCATTGGTACCATATAGGAGGGGATGTGAATGGTCATGAGTATTGGGTCAAATAGTATAAACTGAGAGCCAATTTTAAACTAAATACTAATGGTTCTTATGTCAATAGGTATACGTGTAGAGAAGGCCTTATTCGAGATGTCTGTGTTTTGGTGGTGCTAGAATTTAGATCTTTCTATGAAGAGGGGACCCCTTTAATTGATAAGTCCTAATTAAAACATAGTGATATTATACATTACATGCCTTATTACATTACCTCTACAATTAGGAAATCTAATATGTCTCTATTTGTATGATTTTTAGGGGAACTCGTTCGTTATCATATTCATTATGGAAAGAATAAGGATCATTAAGCAGGATGCATAGATTATTCAAAAATATATTCAGGGTAACCAGTAGGCCAATGTTATATCAATTAATGGATATCCTAATCGAACACTTCATATGTTTTTTAGATTGTGTAACCAACCCCAATAATGTTTAGGAAATTTTCATGTGGAATCAACAATTCATACCCCCTTTATCTTTTTGTTTGTTTATAGCCACTTAATAAATTTCTAATTTTATGTGAGTTAAGGAGAATACAATCTTGATATTATTTATATAACATAATAATATTGATTATTCAAGTTTTGGAAGGAAATTACACTCATGTGTTCACCACAAAAATTGTTTACCCTATTACAATAAATCATGTAGAAAATACATGACCTAAAAGGAACTATATAATTATTGATTAACCTAACTACACCATACAAAATAGGTTCTAAAAAAAACATAGACAATTTTCTATCAGGTAATTTATATAGTAATGTCTTCCCCCACACACCCTTATATGGGTTCCTCGACCAAATAAATTTAACCTAAACCATTAATCACTATTTATATAATACCCATAAAAAACTCATTTGTACATAATATGATGACTAGATCTTTAACACACCTCATTATAGTTTCCCATTAGAAGGACATAACCATTTCAAAACACTATCTTGGTAATAGAAAATACTGAGTGTGTCACCACATGTCTAACTCTAATAATTCTGGGTCGGTGACTTGCATTTAGAGGTAATTCACACAATATAATAGGAATTTTCTCAGAATATCTACAAAATATAATACAAAACTACCATGTGTAGAAATAATATACATTCATCCTATGTAAATAAAATCCTCATTAAGAACAGTAAATACATGGATGTATGAAATATCGTCTACAAAAAACTACCAATGTTAAAGTCTCAAAAAGTGAATAATAATTTCTATAAAAAACGAAATTTAATCAACTAATTAAGAATTATAACATCATAATAAATGATCACCTCTAGATAACCCCACTTACTCACCCCTAAGGAACTACACTTCCTTTGTTTTTAATTATGCAATCCAATAAAAAATTTATATTTTCTTTTTATTCATGATTTCAATATTGAAAAATTTCTTAAGTAACGGTGAGTATAAAAATACATAGTAAGATATACCATGTTTAAAACAAAAGATAATTGAAAAAACACATGTAATATAGTATAATTATATTGTTTTAAATCAGGGAAATAGATTGAAAACCTATATAAACAATATATTGACATGGTTTTGTTTGATTTGGGGCCCTAGAACCAACTTATTTGTACACTATGATAACATTTATTTATTTTTTTGAATATTTATAAACTAATTATCACTTTGTGATTTTTATTATGCATGACATAGTACGTGATAATTTCTTAAGAGTGTCTTTCACACTAAAAGGTAATAGCAGTTCCCCACTATGATGAGATCTCGTAAGTTCTAGGACACTATTCTTGAATATGTGTTCTATAGTTGGATGATATCATTTGAGGGACACAAATTATACATGATATTAGGGGTGGAGACTCATATGACCTAGATGAAAATTTCTTATGGTGTACGTCCTTGGTAATATTTAGTAGGATATTATATGAATAGGACCCACTAGTAGGAAATACACATTTATACGCGTTGATGAATGTTCTTATATACATATGTTTGTATTAGACCCTAGAATTAAATAGTATTATTAATGATTATTATGAGTCATGTCATTTTATGTACCGACTAAAATTGTGATGATATATATTCGTAGTGAGGTATGATATGTTTGGTGCATCATGAGTAATATTACATTAATTAATACTGTGAGAAAGTATTTGTCCCTTCTATTATTTAATGGTAGTTAATATCTTGTCCCCCTTGATGGAAATGATATATCCTAAAAAAATATAGGTCTATGGTGTTATATAGGAATGTTTTATTTCTAAAATTTCAACGAAATCATTATTGAGCACATCGGTTGATGGAACAGGCATGAAACCATCTCGATTTGAGATATTGGGATAAAAGGGTTTATATTACACAGTAAGCATTCTTATGTGGTAACATGTTGTTGTGACGTTAACTTCTTTCTCTATGGGTGCCTTCGTGTGTTTCTAGACAATGATATTGTTCTTTAGGATACATCTCATAATTCCACTAAGAAAGAGGCTTATTGGGTTACACTCTAAGTGTATCTAGAATCTCATTTAAATAATATATGATTATTTATTTTTTAACATGTTGAATAAATATTATTCTTACTCATTCTTTAATAATTATTCATGTATGGTTGATTGCATTTATCCAGTCACTAGTTATTCAAGGGAATATATTTTTAGCAGAATATTTATTAAATATTTTTTTTCAGTGAATTTAATACTTACTTAATTATTGGAGAAAAATAACGTGATATTTGTTTATTAAATAAATAGACATTATTCAAGGCCTGATTAATTTTGTGGAGGAATTGCAAACTGTGTTTAATGGTCTGGTGAGAAATAACAAATATTGAATATTATTTAATCAAATAATATTGAATTTTAATTCTCAAGTTAAGCACATGTCTAGAAATTATAATAATAATATTATTATTTGAAATGGGGTTTCTCTGGGATTAAATAAATAATTTAGGGAACTTGTGAAATTATTTTATTTTAACCCTAGAAATATAAATACCAAATTATGCGATTTTCTCAATAGATCCAATTCATTTCATGGTTTTGAACAACGGATTTGGATAATCCCTTCAACCCTAGAGATCTCCCTTCTCTAAGAATTCTCCCAATAACAGAGGGCAATCCTCCTCCACCAAATCAAGGATAATTCTTTAGAATTGGTTCTTGATGTAATCAAAGGCCGACAACGCAAGCGTAATGATCTACTGTGCTTGAACCTAGATATTCCTTCAGTGGTGTATGGATATTTTTTAAACAAACGTGGGTTATCATTAGAGGAAATATAAACTTGGTTTCTATGATTCAACGAAGATGGACTGCAGATCTGCCACCAAATTCATCAATGAGTGAAGAATTCTAACAATGCTAATTATTTATTTAAATAAATTAATTATAAATAATATGTTATGGTTCTATCTCTACTTCAAAAGTAATTATCCATTGTCTATTTGATTGATTCCATTCTTTGGATCACAGAATTCATCATCAAATAGATCTCAGATTGATCATCTATTTTGGAAAAAATCAGTATTAGGCACCACCCATTGCACTAATCTGTTTCACCCCAAACCTTAAAATTTTCCAATATACGATGAAAAAATTCATTGGGAAAGGCATAATTTAAATAATTTAAAAAAATATGGAAGTAGGATAGACCTAAAACCCTGGTTTTTTCACTATGTAAATAGTTTTCTATTTTCATAGTTTTGATAACAATTTAAACAATCCCACCATATGGTTGTCATTTTAAAATCATGGTTGTAAGTAAGGTGTACGCCCATGATATAATCATTCATAAGGAAAGATCATTAAAATTGTGACTATAAGATATATAAATCCATGTTTTAAATAAACTATGTCCATGGATTTCAAAAATAATATATATATATATTATATAATATATGGAAAAAACATATACATTTTATACATATATTATAAAAAGTATATATATGTATTATTGTATGAAATATATATATATATATATATCAATTATATAGGCATATATACATATAAATGTATATATAAACATTTATACACATATGTATCAAAATAAACATATATATAGATATATATATATATATAAATATCCATGCATATATATATGTTTATATATGAAAATATATATTGATTAAGACCAGGAAGTGGGGGGGATTCACCCCCATGCCCTCTATTAAGTGGAAATACGTCAAGAAACATCAAACTCCATTATTTACTTATATATATATATATATTAAGTATTAATATATTCTTAGAAAAAATACTTGTACTTTAAATTTTAAATTTCATCAACATCATTAAAAAAGTAATTATAACACATAGAAATTAAATATTTATGAAGAACAAGTGGTGGTTGTTATATTTTTTGAAAACATACTTAGACTAAATATCATAAATAAATAAAATGGAATAGATGTTAAGAAACACATTTTTAATGATTGTTTTTAGAAACACTTGGGGTTTATTTGATAACAATTAAGATAAGTGCTTATATATAAGTGTTAATATGAAACTAGGAACGTCATGTATTACTAAATATTTAATTTTTAAATCTACATTCACCTGACGTAGTTATTGAAATCAATTAAAAAATTTACCAATTTTCAACCCTATATGAAACCAACCAAATAAATTCAACAAAATAAGCCTCCCAACAAATTAAAAATAAATTATTTGAAAACATTCTATGACCAATATACTATGTTTCTTTATGCTTGAAAAAAACATTTAGGATTGGTATCTAAAATAAATTAGATGGAAATAGTGTGATTTTGATACATTTAAAACCCCAAATAGTATTTTTGAATATAGATATATGAATAATTTAATAACTTTAATGAACTATATCTAAATAATCTAAATTTACATTCTCTTTTTTTTATATTATGTCTTCCTTCTAGGATTCAATTATTTAGATTTTTTTACATATATTATATAACAACTTAAAATGTACCAGGTATGTGTACATAGATACTGTTAGTGTGGAACATACTTCATTGTATGATTCATATTTAAATCATAGATAAATTGGATAAATTTCTATCAATGAAATCACCACTAAGATGTAAAATTGGAATATCATTTTAACACTATGGAATTCTGATTTATGACCATTCTTATGTTATAAAATATAAAATATAAAATATCCAAAACAGAAAATAAAATTTCCTCACATATAATAAAAATACAAAAAATTTGGAAAATGTGAAGAAAATTTTATTCTTTTTATTAAAATTTTAAACCACCGAAAATAATTCAAAAAATTTATTAAAAAAAATTTCTTATTTGTTAGGTCAAATTCAAAAATCCCATTCCAAAAACATGTATATCATGTGTCACATTTCTAACCAATAAAAAAAATAATGTATTAAAAAATAAAAAATAAAATAAAAACATAAAAATTATCCATAAAAACATAACCATATGTGTGACCATTATTTAAGGGATACGTAATATAAATAGTTTTCAATAAGTTTCTTCAATCATACAATAAGTATATTTTAATAAGTATTTTCAAATAGACTTCATATGAATTCTCATATAGAACCATATTGGTTGAGAAAAATATGGACATGTTTTTAAATTTCTTATTAACCAAAGGAAATGTCTTAATTAATTAATATCATAATCACCAAACACTTGAAAACCCCATTTGAAAATTCTAATAGAACTTATTTGAATGGTTTTCTTTATAAATTTATTTTAAAAAATTTGAAACAAAAAAACACCTTTTTATGAAACTACATTTAAACAACTAATTATAATCAATAATTGTGGTAAAATAATTAGTATAAATTTTCCCTAGGTCTATGCCTATATTACTACTATTTCATCTAATCATATAAAATAGGTACCCCTATAGCCATGGACTGGACAGACCATGACTATAGGATCTCCCATAACCAAATGAAAAAAAATCAATGGGAAGGGCATGTGAAAGCATGTATATCCCCGATAAGATCCCAAACCATGGTGATAGGGTCTTGAGAATGGTCAATTGTAATATCACATCTTATTTAGGTTTAGAGATCTATGATTATTTTCTTTAATCTCTTCTTTCGACTGTGTTTTCATTGAAGATGTCTGTTGACTGAATAAACATAGTCTTGGGATGTGAGGAATCTTGAGGAAACTGGAGAGGATCCACCTGGAAATCATTGGATCATAAAAATGAAAAAAATTTCAGGGTTGTATGATTTTTTAAATTAATATTGTCTTGGTATAAATGGATTATGTTTAAACATGGGTTCTTGGTATGTTAAGAATCATTAAAAGAGGTCCGGGTTATTCAAAAGATAAAAATGGGCTTAAAACCCATCTAAAGAACATTTAAATTTCATGTAAAGGAAATGAAAGTTATATAATTGTTCAGGTGTTTTAATAATAAAAATGTGAGGTGATAATTTTTTGGTATATTCCATTAAAAATATTTACACGACATATAACCATATTACACTTCATGTAAATCCCCAACCTACAGTTTAAAACATATTGTGAAGATGAATTTCATTTCATTCCATTGCAGCTCTTATCTTATCATCCCTAGGGAATCCTCCAAGTTATTTTGTAGTGTAAACATCTATTGGGAAAAAATCCCACAAGATGTTATCTTGGGATGTTTTGAGTGTGATTTTGTTTTTTGACAAATCCAGATGACCTAAAATGTATGTGATTGGTGTTTTTTGAAGACAAGATATTAATGTGGCATCGTTTCCCAATGTTTTCCAGATTTTGGGGCCTCAAATTTGACAGTTTAATATTGTAAAAGGATTTATTCATAGTAGTGATTGGCATGGATAACTTTTAAGAAAGGTTTAAAAGTATGAGAAACGTGTACCATAATGCATGGATTGCGTACCATGTTCCAGTAATGGTACGCGAAGTAGTGGAAAAGGTACACTGAAGCGGTTTGTGAAATCAGAAACGGTTCGTGGTGGAAGGTGAGGCGATACACATATGGGATGATGTAGAAGGAGGAGTTCGACTGCGTATGAGTAAAGGTGGTTTGCGAAGCATGTAGGAGGACAATTCACGGATGGCTTGTGGTTTGTGGTGTTAGAAGGATCGATACGCGGTGAGGTTGGATTGAAGATTTATTAAATCTATATTTATCAGGATAAGAGGATATCATTTCATATATATGAATTCCTAACCCCACTGATTACTCTGGAGATTGAACATCATTATAGAAAACATTTTTCTCCAGGATTTCGGAAAAGTCTGAAAGTGGTTCGCACTGAAGGTGTTTGCAAGGATTCATAACCTGAAAAGGATGTCTGGTGCGTAAAGATGGAAGTCTCGTACACAAAAGGTGTCTTCTCGATATGCGGAGGAGGAATCTCGAGTACGCAAGAGGGAGAATTCAGCAAGTGTTACACAGAGGGAGAGCTCCAGTATGCGGAAGAGTTGGCAGTCCAAGAATAGTGAACAGTTTGCGGACATGAGAAGTTTCGCAGAGCAGGTTCGTGAAATCGGTACGCGGTAGCTATACGTGATTGCGAAGGTGGAGGTAGTCTATAGACAGAGGAGGTTCTCAAAAGAAGTAGGAGTATGGAGAAGAGGTGTCCCATGTACCAAACCCACTTTATAGTACATAGTGGACAAGGTGGTTAAAAATTTACACAAGGAGGCTTTCCAAAGCTACAAATCAGTTTTCAAAAGTATTTTTCGGCACCTAATAGTACTCGGAAAGGTGGACTTCATCTTCGGGTGAAAAAGGAACTTCCATAGAGCATCTACCAATAGTTGAGGATGCATGAATTTATGAAAATTAAGGTACCTACATGTCCATAAACTGTGTTTGACCTACAAGTCGATAAATTGTGAGTGGATTCTTTTCCAAGAGCAGTAATCAATGGAAGAGGAAGATGGTGACCCTTTACACTGGCAGTGATCCATAGAAAGGTGCATATGGAGTTACCCATGAGAATGCAGTGAGTGGACCCTTAACCTTGTAAAGGCTGTGAGCCTGGGTATAAAAGATCTAGCCCAATCATTTTACTCATTATTAACCTCGAGCCTTAGTTAATATGGGTAATCACCACATTTCCATTGTATGCACCTTGGACGTAGCCTAGTGAGGGTGAAACAAGTAAAAATCATTGTGTCATGTGCATGATTTCATATCAGTCTGTATATTTCCACGAGAGGAAGAAATATTTGATTTTTTTCTAACATGAAAAAAGATCGAAAAGGGAGAATGTTTTAATCTATAATACCCTGATTCAACCCCCACCCCCTAAGGGTATTTGACCCAGTGAACCTAACAACCTCCCTTTCAGACATCCTTTAAATTCCAAAGATCCCTGGTAGGTGGTTTAGGTCATGTTTTTTATTTATCTTGTTTGGTTTTCAAACCATTGTGGTGAAATCCCTTGACAAAATGCATTGTTTATTTTCATCTTGATCAGTTTTGATCTAGGTCTCTCTTTAGATTCTTTTGAACCTTATTCCTCATGGAAGATTTCCATTGGAATCATTACTAGATTTTCGGTTTAAGGTTGGGGTCTAAATATTAACCCAATGGTATGATAATTTCTAGGTCTAGGAAATATTTTGATTTCACTAATGTTTCATGAGTCAAAATTATTTAAATAATGAATGAGATTATTCCATGAAGTCATTTTGTTCTCAATTGGATTCTAAACTAGATTATGTCTAACTATGAGGTGCGAGAACCATGAATACAATTTAATATTCTAATGTCTTAAAGTGTGTTTATAATTACATGTGACCTTAAGTCATTTCTTGATACATAATCCCAAATTTGTGGCTTATTACTTATTGATATAACTATTAATAAATTGGGAGTAAAACTGAAACTGGTATTTGAAATATAAATTGTATTTATCATAATTAAACATTAACACATATGATGTGACATTTTGATATTGATGTTGTATGATAAGACTTTTTTCCATGTTTAAATGCATATATATCAAGCTCCGCCCTAGGACTTGCACACATATATTGTATAATACAGATATTGAGTGGGACCAGCCCAGTCTTGTGTGGTAATTCTTATTGAGAGTGGGATATTCTATCCCCAAGTTGTATTTCTAATATGGATTTGAACCAAATTTTTGTAATGCTTATAGATATTTTACTATGATTGTTGTGACTGTACCATGGTTATATTATGGAGGTTGGCACGGTCATAATACATGCTTTGAGATATTCATACATGGAACCAAAGAATGTTATTTAACCATGGTTATATGGTGGTGGTTGGAATGGCCCTAATACATGATATGAGATATTCTAACATGACACTGAAGAAGGTTATTTTACCTTAGTTATATGGTTTTGTTTGGCACGGTCGAAAGACATGCTCGAGCTATTTCGGCATGGAGATGAAGTTGGTGTTTATTGTATTTTATTAATTTTTAATTGATTAATACACATTTTTATCTCATAATTCCATACACTTATTATTAGGATGTCTAGTTTAGAAATGGTGTTGTCGACCTACTGAGTTTTACTCGCACCCTATTCAGACCGTCATTTGGTACCCGAGTAGAAAATGTTGATGCAGGTTTGGACAGGGTCAAAGGACTTTGTAGTTAATTGCTTGTTTATGGGATGGGATGGAGTTTAGTGATGGGACTGATGTGGGTTTCAGGAATAAGGACTCTAGAGTTTTTCTTTGATTATGTTCTTATTTAAATTTTATTGTTTCTAGCATGAAATTTATTTTCATTCTAGCACATCAATACATTATTCCTTAATATTTATTGGACTACTTAGTTGGATCTTATTGTTGTTTTACTCAATGTCTATAATTTGATTTTATTTCATTCATAAGGTTTATTTTCTACTACTATAACTATTCATATCAAGGGATATAGTCTCCCCACTATACATTACACACCCCCATTCCTAGTCGACATCCTCTGGCATATGGGGATATGAACTTGAGGTATCGTAACCAACTCTTTTTTTGTCCACCTGAGATAATGTTAAATTTAGGGATATTACAATGTGGTATCAAAGGATCGAGATTTATTTTCTTATAATTTACTATTTAGGAAAAGGTATAATGGAGACTAGGATGTGTTGTGACTTGGTAATGAGCTTGTGCATGGGAGTAGCTAGCCCATGTTCGATGGAAATCCAAGTTCCCAGGGATGGGATTATTGTTTGGGTTGTGCACTTGTTATAGTTTATTTTATTTCACATTGGGTGACTCACATATTGTGTGAGGTTATTTTTTATGATGTTACTATCATTTTGAGATTTTTTTCTTGTGGCTTGGTATGGTGTGAGATGAGAATATATGCTTCATTAATAGGCACATAGAGATATTGACATGCATTATTCATGATGTGGGAACATATCTTTCTTCATGTGATATATACTTGGTTTTTGAACTGGGATATGAGATATTTTTTTCACTAGATACCTGAAAAGAGTTTAAATGTCATAATAAAACACTTGTAAGCCATGCTTAGGGAGACCAGGAGCCAGTGATTCTTTATCATTGTCACCTGTTGAGTTTGAAATTATTTTTATCCAGTTCTATAAGGTGTGAATTTTTGTTTTAGATAAAATTCAACCTCCTCATATTAGAATAGAGGGTTATGAGAGTGGTTGTCAGCATGATCCTGAGGTAGTAGAACCTAAGCTTCCTATAGTTCTTGAGAATAATATGGATGTTCATATTTGCGACAAATTCTTGAGGGTCATCTGATATAAGGAAAGGGATGTTGTTTATATCATTTTTTATGTCTGAGATGAGAAGAGTGTTTAAGATAAAAAATATGCCTATATATACTAGGGAAGGAGGACCCTCGGTAGCTGAGTTCTAGATTGAGTAAATCCATACAATCTCCAAGAGCCTCAAGACACTTGTGGATAAGAGGTTAAAATTTGATTCATATATTCTTCGTGTACCTTCTAGGTGTTAGTGGAATATTCTAGAAAAAGATGGGAAGCATGATGAGCTATCCTATAAGAAATTTGAGAAAAATTTCTTGGTTCATTTCTATCTTGAAACATTGAGGAATTAAAATGATCATGAGTTCATGCATCTGATGCTAGAGGCCATGTCAGTGCTGGAATATGTTGTACATCTCACTGAACTAAGGTGTTTTGTGCCATATTTGGTAGATGATGAGATCTCCAAGATGAGACATTTTTTTGATTGTGTTATCTATAAGATCAGGTCACATGTAAATGATTTATGTTTAAGTAGCATTAAGGAAGTCACAAACCGGGAACTCATCACAGAAGGGAACTTGAAAGAGGCCCCGAAAAGAGGCCATGCTATTTTAGTGGGGTGATATAGGTGTTCTTCATCAAGTGGAAAGGAACACCACAATGATAGTTTCTACCATGGTAGTAATGTGAAGTTAATTAAAGGTAGTGGACTATAATCCGAGAACCATGTTCCAATCCAGTTCTATCAGTGTGGCAAGTTTGTTCATATGATCCTGTAGTTTCATTATCCCATAGTTGAGTATCATATTTATGGTAGACCAGGTCATATCTTGAGGTTATGTGTCTAATTTTCATAGAAGGCCAATGGTAGGGGCTCATAATAGGAACCTAAGTCAGGAATGGGCCCAACCACCCCTTAGCAGGATGGTAGCTAGAGTTCCATTGGCCGTTCAGGTTGAGGAAGAGTATGTGGTACACCAGTGATTAAGAAATAGTGCCAGCAAAGTAAAATAGCTAAGGAAAGTCATACTAGATCCCTAAGAAGAGGTAAAAGTCATCTCTATGTTATGCAGACTACTCCGACTATCATGGATGCATGACCTCATACCGTCAGTGGTACGATTATTTTATCATCTACCTTAGAACATGTTTTGTTTGATATAGGATATTTGTGTTATTTTCTATCTAATCCTTTCAGAATCAGTTTCGGTCTAGATGTGTAAATATTATACGGTTCTTTGATCATCGACACACTATTGAGAGTGTGGTCATAAAATATCAAACATTTTAAATAATGTTCTCTAGAGATTGGTGGTTATTGTTTTCTTTTATGAGTCATTCATGATTCAAATTATAGAATTCTATTTTTTCCTTGTTGTAGATTGTTTATTTCAGTATCAGGATCATATCTACTATTGCAGGATGAGAGTAACCTTCCTATGTTTATAAGGAGGTAGTTATTCTCACCAGGTTTAGTGGGATCTTTGAGCTGGTCTTACGAGTCTAATTCAATGCAGATTAGATTGTCTCGCATATCATATAGAATGATTTTTTCTTGATAATAACTACAACATTAAAAGATTTTTGCATCAGTTTCATAGAGGTGGTTTAGTAAACTGCCGCTAAATATTTTATTAATGATTTAGCGGCAGTTTTTTATAAACGACCACTTTTTTTCAACCCTGAAACCCCCAACCCATGTGACCCCCTTCTCTCCTCGACACCCGCAAGTCCCCCCCTGGCGACCCCCAAACCTCTCTCTGCCTCGCCGCATCATCGTCTCGGCGCCTCACCCATTTCAGAGGTAGGTTATCAAATTTATCCATCTAAATTAGTAATATACTGTTTTTTTAGGGTGTTTTTGATAGGGATCTATGAAATTCCAAAAGTTCATTAGGGAAAATAGTCTATCAATTTTAATATATGAAAAAATAACAACATACAATGGATAGAAATTTGTTTGATGAACCTAATCTTGTATAGAGGAAAGTTCTATAATTCTATTGAGTAGAGGCTTGCCTGATAATTGCCTCCGCCGAGTCTCTGCACTAGAAATAGGAAGTGATATCGCCAATTTTCTACAAGAAAACACTATTAACACACTTCACACAAAATAAAATCAAATATAAAATAAATAATTATGTGGTTCAGATAATTCCATACATCTACAGGAGAATACTAAAAACATTTTCATTGAAAAAGATACAAGAAAATATAAAACTCATCACTCACATCCAATCTATTATAAAGTCTCAAAAAATTAATCTATAAACTTATACTATTCAGCATAATCTTACATAAAAACTCACATAGATCTGGTCCACCACCTCTCTTTATAGAGATATTCACTTTGAGAACTAGTTACACTACCATTGAAGATTCATGGTCATCCTTCCTTTGACGAGAGAATCCTATGATACACTATTCAACCAACCAATGAAACAACCAAAAACCAATACCCATGTAAGAATCCCATGAAAAGATAATATTTTATAATGCAACTTATATGATGGAATATGTATGATAGACTCTAAAGAATCACTTTAGGATTCCTCTATTCAACTATTTCTTCCTGAAAACCACCATCTGATCCTCTTTGTCTGATGATCCCATTTCAAAAAAACTCTATTTGGTGTAACTCCATCCGATGATTTTTTTATCTTCTCATTTTGGTGAAAATAAACCTAAAAATATACTACATGAAAATCAGTTTCTGATTTTACTTTTTTTCAACCACCCACATGAGCTCATCCTCTATTTAATATGTGTAGTGTTCTCCTCTCTACTTGATCTTACGAGTCTAATTGAGACATATTATTGATCCATGATTTATTTAACAATCAAATTTGTTAAAATATTACAAGGATTATTCATCCCAATAGTATTTTTTATCTAACACTTTATCCACTAGAAAAATTCATAAAAAGTTATATTTTGGGTCAATATATTTTTTTCTTTCACGAAACACCATTTTATACGGAAGATGAATCACACTTTCACTATTATAGAATAATATTCCTCTATATGATCCTTTTTTGAGTTCCTTCAATAAGAACATAACCATATAAATTATTTCCCTACTTTAATAATAGAATCACACTAAACTTTAGTTGTATATAATGTAACAATAGGCTGCAACTCAGACATCCAGCTGACTGTTGTCCCACACTACAAAATTAAAAGCTTTTTTGTAGTAGTTTTTTTGTGTCGGTTTACTAAATTGTTGCTAAATTTTTTATTAATGATTTAGTGGCAGTTTTTTATAAACCACCGCTAAAATGTTTTTTTTTCAACCCCAACACTTCCCTCCCACCCCACACGACCCCCTTCTCTCCCCAACCCTCGCGAGACACCCCCCCGGCGACCCCTGAAAACCTTTCCCCTCACCACCTCACCACCTCACCCCTTATTATTACCATTTTTATTCACCCATGAATAGATTATCTTGAATACCGACCAATAATAATATATCAATTTGAGAAGAAAACAAAACGAAGAAGTAAATTTCTCAATTTGGAATGAATTATTAAATTCATTTGGAGTGGTTAATCATGAGTAGTTGAAACATATTACTCTATATTGGATATTAATTTTAAATTCAAAAATTATAAAATATAACATATGTTCTGAATATAAAACCATATCACGTTAGTTTTATCTTTCTTATACAGTATGTGTCTCTGTATAATTACATTTTTGTAACCACTTATGAAACATAGGCAGTTAACTTGGGGATTATTATTGAATGGACATATTCTTCCACTCAAATAACATAGACAATATAATAATGAGAAAAATTAATGGTGTTTTGGTAGTCATTTTATACAAACTGCATTAAATCACCAAAAATTGGCCTACTGAGTATACTACCAAAATGGATGTCTTATACTTATAAATACACAATGTGCAAATCTATATTGAACCATGTATTTTGGTAGATATTACTCTAGTTAATAAAATGTTTATGTTAACCTAAAATTTTCTTTATAACCCCATGATAATACAAATTATCCTTACTAATGATGGATCAATACATTTGGTTCTAGTTTCATTCTTAGATAACTAATATAAAGTGCATTTACAAATATATAATTTTAATAGGGTGATTTTGATAAGATATGAAAAAATATTCAATATCTTTCTTGCTGCATCCATTCCTCTAGCTCCACCTTTGACACTTTCCCATCATCCCAACATCTATTTCCCTTCCTCCATGATTCCTCCATCTGTATCATTTATCACACATGCATATCTTCAAAAATATAATATGACTCTATTTTCTCCACCTCATTCTTATTTATATTTCTGTATCTATTCATCCATGAAATATGTGATCTACATATAAACCCTATAATATGTTTCTTAGGTAGGTTATCTAGGCTGGTTTGTGACAAATTGGTATCAAAGGCATCCATGCATCTTCTTTAAAATTTATATATAGTTTGGGATGTCTTGGTATACATGAGATAGTATTTTTGAGACTTAATAGGTATATTATGAGAAATTTATTGGAATGATATCATCTTAAAGTGCCTTAACTTACCGAGGAATAGTGGGAAAACGTGCCTTTAAGGATTTTTTTTTGATCTAATCCTAGACTTTTTCCAAATATTTAACATATTTATATATTTTTTCAACTAATATACTTGAAATTGTTTCATATTTATTACTATTTATGTGCTTTAATTTTTTTATTATTGTGTAGGCACATTGTTATATACATGGATAAAGGTCATATCACATTACTGAGGAACACACCTCAGTATGTTAAGGGTTTGGAAGAGTTTTTACACTTTTCAATTTTCAATCGATATGTTGGATGGAGAATAAGATTTCCATTTTCTAAATGTATGTTTAGAAGATGGTTGAAGATAGATGAATTTTATGAACATTTAATATTGAATCAATTCCATAGTCAATATTTTTGTTGGATTTGGCATAGAGAATCGAACATTACAAAATTGTTGAGCACTAATGTCAATCAACAGAATGAGCTTCGAACTTCATCGACAATGGGAAATAAAATGAAAACACATATAAATGATGCATTTGGAACTGCAAGAAAACACCATCAACATCAAAACATATCACAACAACTAGATGAGGGTTCTAAAAATAGCAGTGTGACAAGTGATGATTTTGAGACTTTAGGACAACCAGATTAAGATTTTAACATATCATTGGATCATCCTTTTAATTATGTGGAGACTAATTTAAGAGAAAAATTCACTGAGGAAAATACATTTCATGATTTAGTTGATGATGGAAATCAAGAGTAGTATAGTGGATGTTTGAAATATGAAAAACATTCTTTTTTACTGAAGTTGTACCATATCAAACGTCTATGTGGAATTACAAATAAGTAAATTTCTATGATATTGTAATTTTTGTGTGATGCATTTCTAGAAGAAAACATACCCGAGTCTTTTTATGATATCAGAAAATCTTTTAACAGGCTTGGTTTGAATTATACAAAAATACATTAGTGTCCCAATGATTATATTCTTTATTGGTGAGAGGATTCAATTAGATAGGATTGCAAAAACGTTCTTCTTCTAGATGGCAGTGAATGGGTGATTTTTGAAGTCTGAATCAACATACTACAGTGAAGAAGAAGAAAAGGAACACACCTGTAAAGGTTTTGCATTACTTTCCTTTAAAGTCTTTAATACAAAGATTATTCATGTCACTGAAAACTGCTAAACACATAAATTGGAATTTATAGATAATGAAAATGATGGGTTAATGTGAAATCCACGAGATTCACAATCATAGAATACAATTGATTCATTACATCCAGATTTCTTAGATGATCCTTGGAATGTTCGATTGGGATTTTCTGCTGATGGATTCAACCCATTTGGATCTTTGAGTACCACTTATAACATTTGGCAAGTTGTTTTGGTCCCTCACAATCTGCCTCTGTGGATGTGTATACAACAAACCCCTTTTATCATTTTGATGATTATTCCTAGAAAAAAAATGCCGAAAAATGATATTGATGTATACTTATAGCCTTTAACTGAAAAATTACAGGAGTTATGGAGCAACGGTGTTGAGACATTTCAGTCTTCTTCTAAAACAATGTTCAAAATGCATGTTGCTTTAATGTGCACCATTATGGACTTTCCTAGGCATAAGAATTTATCTGGTTGGAAAACATACATGGGTTTGGCTTGTACTATTTGTAAATTTGATTTTGAGACCATAAGGCTAACTCACAGTAAAAAATGGTGATTCTTATGCCATTGAATATTTCATGACGCATCTCATAGATTTTGGCTGAACAGATCAAAATTTAATGGTTTCATTAATCATAGAACACCTCTAAAGTTGTTAACTGGTTCTGAAATATTTACACAACTTGAAAAAGTTGAAACATAATTTGGGAAGTTTTATTATTTTAATGATAGCGGGAAAAAGTTTCAAAGTGCATCGTCATGTGAAATTAGAACACAACAATGGAATAAAAAAGTATATTCTTCAAACATCAATATTTGAAATTTAATTTTTTGGAGCATAATCTTGATGTGATGCATATTGAGAATATTGTCTGTGACAATTTGATCTTCACATTGCTGAATGAGAATGTAAAGTTCAAGTATCATCTCAATACTCGGAAAGACTTACAATTAAGGAACATAAAACCAGATCTATGGCTAGATGAGAATGAAAAGTATGCTCTGAAAATTTTTTCAAGGAAAAATAGGGATAAAGATACATTCAGTTGAATTTTAAAGCATGTGAAAGTATCTGATGGGTATTCCAGTAAAATCTCGAGGAGTGTTGACTTAAATAATCTTAAGTTACATGGATTGAAATGTCATGATTCACAAATTTTGTTACAACAGTTACTACCATTGGCATTGTATACATTATTACCTGAAAAAGTTACTATTATTGTACTCCAATTCTACGCATTTTTCAGGAAACTATGTAAGAAATTTAAACATCTATTTGATCTTTAAATCCTTCAGGAGAGGTTTTTATTGACCCTTTGTGAAATGAATATGATCTTTCCTCTGTCGGTTTTTACTGTTATGGTGCATTTCATTATGCATTTGGTTGAGGAAGCTAAATTAGGAGGGCCCGTTCGTTATCCATGGATGTATCCAATTTATAGGTACTTTATTTATTAGTTTTTCATTTATGTAAACAATTTTTGGCATTTAATTAAATGCTTAATTTTTTTTGTTTTTTTTATTTCACAGATATCTTTGGCATTTGAAATCATATGTGAGATATAAAGCTCAACCAGAATGCTTTATTACTGAAGGCTATTTAGAGGAAGAGTGTTTTAACTTTTTTTCTAGATACTTTTATGGTATTGAGACAAGATTTAATCTAGTTGGACATGTTGACGACAGATCGACTCATTCTAAAATACATGGGAAATCAAAAATATTACCTACTGTTGGCTGATTAGTTGGGAAGACCTCAAATGTTACACTGAAAAAAATGGAATTATTACAGGCACATTGATATGTGCTTCTAAATAGTGAAATTACAGATCCATTTATTGAAGAGTTGAGGATACAAACAAAGAGACAAATGAGAGGTCAAACATGAAATTAGAAAGATATAATTAAATCTGTTAATAAAGAGCTTGTAAAATGGTTTGTACAACATTTAAGTTCACAAATATTTCAATAAATTTGACTATTAGGTTGACACATATATTTTTTAATTCTAATAAAGTATATTTCATTCTTCAGATCATGAATACTGATACTCAAGTAGAGTTTTCATAAGATTTAAAGTTTCTTTCTCGAGGTCCTCTAAAACAATTTAGAATTTTCAATGCTTAAAATGTGAATGGATTTAGATTTCATACAGTTGATCGAGAAGAGGATTTGAAAACACAGAATAGTTTTATTTTTACATTTTCTATAGTGGGATACTATGGAAATCAAACTGAGGTTATATAATTAAACAATCATGGGAATTTTTCAGTTTTTTTTTCAAATGCAGTCGGGTCAATCTTATTAGAGGTGTTAAAATAGATTCCTTACAATTTACTTATGTGAACTTCTCTCTCTTGATGGGTGCTGGTGATCGTGAACTGTGTGATCCATATATCTTCTCATTGCAAGAAAAAATGGTATATTATGTGAATGATGTTTTGGATGAAGTGTAGAGTGTAGTTTCTCACGTAAAACAAAGAGATTTGTATGATATGTGTGATGAAGTAGAATATTTGACCTCTGACATTGAATCTCATCAACAACAAGAATCGGGATTATTAGTCCACCAGGATATTGAAAATATTAGTCAAGAAAGGATTAATGTAGTGGATGAAGTAATGGAGAAGAAAACCGATATGATTGAAGGAGAAAATGATTGTATGTACAATTGTTAATTCATTTAGCAACCACTTATTTCATTTGTGAAATCATTCATTATCTTTGTTATTTTTTTTAGTACTGTGCATATGTTATATTTTTTTTTAATTTTCTGCATAAAGTTTTTGAAATATATATTCTTAACTTAATTTTTATTTGATTAAATGATAGGAATGCCAAAGAGGAAGTGATATATTGTCTCATCGACCATTGTGACAGATGATGATCTATCTGTCTCCCTCTCTACGACATCTAAGCCACCATACACGTGCCCCCTACACCATCTCTCACACCCTCTTTGAGCATCCCTTCAACAGCTCAGTCGTCGCCTCCCGCTTAAGGAGCCTCAGTAGTGGGGGAGCGGCGCTCCACTTCTAGTTCTTCATGCAGGTACTAGAGGGTGACTGGTATATGTACAAATTTTAATATGAATAAATTTATTTCAATTTTTTTTATACTAATTTTTTTTCATTAAAGATGGAAATAATGAAACTATGGAGAAAAATATAAAAAGTTCGTATGTATGGAATCTTACTGGAGAGAATATAGTTGTCCTATTTGATTCATATGGGGTCCCTACAAATGACTTCGTAGGATTACTTGGCCATATTTTAGGCCAGCTATCCACGAAGCCTGTTTGCCTTCCTATTTTATATTATGATTGGAGAAATGTGTCTGCAAGTTTGAAAAATGATGTTTTTGACTCCCAAATACAGGTAATTTTAATAAATTATGGTGTAATGTAATTTCATGTTATTAATATTTTCAAAATGAATTTCTGTGTACAAATGTGTTTCCACTTTATGGTTACTAAAGTGATAGCACAAAAGTGGACATTGAAAAATCATGTAAAAGGGGAAAGAATTTAAAAAGAGATTTTGGGGTGATGTTAATGATACTTTATTGGCCACCCGATAGAAGTATGAAAAGCTACTCAATGGGGTACCCAAAGAGAAATGGAAAGTTTTTGTTGACATACATCGTGATGAGAAGCAGATGGTATTTAAATATATATTACTGTAATAATATCATTTTAAATTTATACATGTGTATGATGAGGAGATAATATTTAATAAATTACTATTAAATTATATTTTATTTATTTCAGGATCATTCAATAAATAATGATACAAGTTGGGCTAAGCAGGTCATCCCTCACACTGCGGGGTCAATGAGTTTTTCTAGAAGCTGATCTACTCTATTTAAATTTTCAGTGGTTTAAATATTTATAAGCCATTATTTTTTGTTTCAATTATTAAATTGTATATTTTTGGTTTTTTAATGCAGTCACAAAGTTTAGGGCATGAAGCATCCCGAATAAAAGTGTGGTTGAATGGTCACCAAAAATATGATATAAGTTTTGTTAATGAGCCTGCCAAAGAAGGTGGGGTATGAACTCATTTTTCATTATAATAACTTATTATCAGTTGTTATTATGTTAATATATATTTCTTCTAATATGACTGCAATTTGATTTATTGATAAAAATTAAACTATGGGACGCCAATCCTGCGTAGTCCTACTCAATCTCCCATGATGACCCAATTGCTAAATTCATTGGGAAGGATCATCCTGGTGGAGTGTGCGGGATGGGTTTTTCACCCATGCCATATCAGGTCTTTGGCGGGCCACTAGGGATTGTAGCTGCATGTACTCCTGGTTATAGACAGTCCAAAGCCCGAGATAATTAGGGAGAGATTATTTCTCTACGAAACACAGTTCACAACCAAGGAGATAAGATATCTTCTTTGTAGAAACTATTTATTGATTTATATTAGAAGATGACTAGATCAACTCCCTGTGGTATTGCATCGACTGGTGGTGAGCAGGTAAATCACATGAAATCAAAATCATTTAGTTAAAATTTTTTTTATTGGTTTTAAGTTTAAATATAAGTATACAATAGTATTTAATTTTCAATATAATTTTCTTTCAGGTGTTAGCATGAAGTAGAGAGGGAGGTGGAGAGGGTGACGAGCTTTGTTCGTCATCGGACCGTGATTAGTTGTTTGGTTGATATGTTTGATAGAAATGGTAATAGTCGGTTTGTATATGTATCATGTGTGGCACATAGTTTTTACTAAACATTTTCATGACCAAACATTTTCTTAATTTCTCATGTTTCTTTTTATGTATTTTATTGATTTCTGATGTTTCCTTTCATGTATTAATTTCCCGATTGTGTTATGCACCATATATGTCAATTATTTTTTGTCACGAATCATGTTTTGTGATTCATTTTTCAAAATTTATTAGGTTTTTTACCCATGTATGAATGATCAAAAACATATCCTATTTTAACAAGAATCAATCCATTGAGAGTTCTTGGAAAATGTCTACTATAAAATTTTCCCGGTGTATAGGAGGAGAAGGAATATATGTATGGGAATCATTATGTGATAAAGAATTAAACAAATTGATGTGAATGAGGAAGGGTCTCACCTTTATGTTTTAACCAGTGTGATTATAATTTTCACGAAGACCTATTATAGGAGATCCCAACATCATTACATATATTGAAACATTATCAATTAATCCACATATAGTTTTTATATAATACCCATATGCATATTAAGCTCTTTCCTAGGGTAAGAGTAGTTTTTTTATAACATAGGTATATGGATAAAGAACCACTTTAAAAGGATCCTTATATAGATTTGGATAATATATAGGTGAAGATAGGTCTTACATGGTAGAATTCTCTTAGAAGTTTCGATTCTAACAAGATGAACAATGCATCACATAGTTTAACATCATGTGAAAATGAATAAAATAATCTATAGTTTGATATCATATGAAAATAACTTATTATATGAGGTTTAATTTAGTTTAAACTAATGTTTAAAATGAAATGAACTTGTCTTGATTCCAACCCTATGGATAGAAAACCAATGTGAATGAAGAAACCCAATCACTAAGATAAAGTGGGGGATTTGATATCAGTTTTTTGGTTGGGTTTGAGATAGGATATCTAGGAATCACTATGTATCCCATGAAAATAGGAATCAATCCACACATAGTTCTTATAATTTTGGGGAAAATATGATAACCTTGATATGTTATAGAAACCTAATGATGTGTTTTTCTATTTACCAAGAATGGTGACTCATTATTATTTGATAATAATGATACTCTAACCTATAAGGAATAATTAAGATGAATAGATGTTTCCAAGTGGCGGGAATCCTTGAATTCTGTAATGGATTCTATATAGAAAAATCAAGACTGGATTCTGGTAGATCCTCTAGTGTATGTAAAGAATGTTGGTTGAAAATGGGTATTCAAGAAGAAACTAGACATGTAAGGAAAATCTAGTACTTATAAGGTGTGACTGGTTGGAAAAGGGTTTGAACAATGTCAAGGTATTGGCTATGATGAAACCATTTCAGAAGTTTCAATACTAAAATATATTATAATTCTACTTTCCATTATGGCTTACCATGAATATGATATTTTTAAAATGGATTTCAAAAAAACCTTCCTTAATGGGAGCCTTCAAGAGGATTCCTACATGACACAACCTGAAGATTTTCTGACTCCAAAGGATGCCAATATGAAATAAAAGTTGAAAAAAATACATTTATGGATTAAAAAATCATCTAGATCATAGAACATTTGTTTTGATAAAGCCATAATAGAATTTTGTTTTATAAAGAATGAATGTGGGCCTTGTGTCTAGAAATAGTTTAGTGAGAGTGTCTTAGTTTTCTTAATACTATATGTTGGTTTCATATTACAAATTGGAAATGAAATACCATTATTATAGTATATTAATGCAAGGTTGAATAAATAATTTTCCAGGAAATACTTTGGCATGGAAGCAAATAATATTTGGATCAATATCCAACATGATATAGCCAAGAGGTTGCTTGGCCTAAGACAAAGTACATTCATTGACAAGATACTGAATAGACTCAGTATGGAACAATCCAAGAGGAGATTTTTACCATCATGACATGAAATTCATATTTCTATGAAAATGTTTCCTCGAACTCGTGAGGAAAGAAATATATTGGCAAGGATTCCATACACATTAGTGATTGTGTCAGTTATGTATGTTATGCTAGGTACTAGGCTAGATGTCACCTACACATTAATTGTGGTAGGAATATATCAAGTTGATCTAGGTGACCACCATTGGATGGTAGTCAATACTATCTTTAAGTATCTAATGTGTACTAATGATAATTTCATATTTTATAGAGGTGACGAGGAACTATACATTTGAGGATATTTAGATGCTAGTTTCCAGACTAATCAAGATGACATGAAGTCAGAAATGACATACATCTTCACTTTGAATGTAGGTATTGTGAGCTAGAAGAGATCAAAGAAGGCTATGGTCACAGATTCTAAAGTAGAGTATGAATATATTACAGATTCTGAGTTAGCTAAATAAGTAGTTTGGATGTGTAATTTCGTCCAATATATTGATGTGGTACCAAGCAATAAAGATCCCATCACACACTACTGTGATAATTCTGTAGTAGTGGATCTCACAAAAGATCCAATGTCACATTAGGGGATGAAGCACATACTTCATAAGTGTTATATTTTGATGTATTTTCCCCAGAGAGGTGAATTTGTAGTGAGAATTATTTCCATAGAAGACAACATGGAAGACCCCTTGACTAAATCATTGAATCAGTAGAAACATGATTATATTGTGAGCTCTAGCGAACTGAGAACATATGTAGTTGGATCAAGTCCAGAAGAGAGTTTGTTAGAGTTGGTGTCATATAACTAACTATTTTTACTTTGATTTCATGAATATTTGATGTATTAAATATTAAATTAAACATCTTATTATATATTGTTCATTTTTTTCATGACCATAATCTAATAATGTTCTACAATATATGTCGCATTGATAAGGTCATGGTAGTTCCCCGATATGATGAAAACCATGAAGTACTATGATAATATTATTGATATAGTTCTATGGTTGGATAACATTCTATGATGGGAAAAATAGTATATAGACCATTAGGTGTGAGTACTAACAAGATGATGACACTTATTCTACTGAAGTTTCACTTGGTAATCTCTAATATGAGAGATTATGAGAACAGACCTATCAATAGGAATTCCTCATGTTTTTGTGTCATCAGACATTCCTATCCATGAGTGTCTATAATGGTCCTTAGAATTTAATATTATCATTAATGCATGTCATGACTCGTGCACTTATATTTGCTTACGAAAATTATCACGCCAAATGTTGGCGGGAAGTAGGGTGTGTTCGGTGCGTCATGAATGACATGTTATTAATGGATAAATCAAGGAAGGATATTTCCCTTCCATATTTTTGGAATTTGATATCTCATCCCTTTGTTTGAAATAGAACTATATCCCAAAATTCAATGGCCATGGGGTAGCGATGAGTTTATTTTAGATAGTCAAAGAATGATGTATCAAGCATATAGGTTGATGACACCATCATGCAACTTTCTTGATGAGATTATGTTACAACGGTATTATATTACATAATGAGCATTCATATGTTGTTTTCTAATCTGTGACTTGAAGTTATTTCTCTTGGGTTACTTGATCTATTTCTAGAAAATAATATTATACATTAGGAAAACCTATATAATTTCAACAGGAATGAATCCAAGAGGGTCACAGATTATGTGTTTCTGGTGGTCTCGATTAAATTCTATTTGAATTTAATTAATTAAATAAATGTTATTCACACAACTGAGGAATATATTTATTTATGCTATATTGATCACATAAACTAAATAAATATTAATTCATTGGATTTTTAGTAAAATATATTTATTTATTTTATTGAATATTAAAAAAATATTTCATTACAATTTTTTGAATAAAATATTTATTTAAGAGAATAAAATATTTATTCAGGTGTTCAATAAATATAAGTGGTGTTCGAACAAACCAAGATTGTGTCAGGTGATAAAATAATTATTTACGAGTTAGTAAATATTATTTATCCATTTTTCACAAGTTGGAACACCACAATATAATAGTATTGTTATTATTATTATGTGTCATGGGATTTCATTATTGGTTATAATTAAATTTAATTGTTGTTATGCAATTAAATTTTTTAACTGAAATCTCATCTCTATAAATAGTTTTTTACGCCTCTCGTGAAATTCATTTGAAAATAATTCCAGGTTTGGGAATAGATAATTGTTGAAAACAATGAATTCTCTCTCGACACCTCCTCTTCTCTCCCTCTCGAGAATGAGATGCCAAAGAGATAATTACATCAAGATAAAAGAACGAGTGATCAGGAATGAACAATAAAGTATATTCAATTCTCTATGCTAGAACTTAGAGATCGAGTGAAATTTCTTGGATATCATTGAAGCATGTGTGGATCACCACTAGAGAGATTCTACCCTTGAATCCTCGCAACCGTAGAGAAGGTAATACAGAAGGGCCTTTTGGATGATCAACAATCATCAACGATAAATGTTACTAAGACTAAGTATTTCATTATTCTGATATTAAATAAATTAATTATAAATTTTACATCAAATATCCCCTCTATTGGATTAAATAAATAATCATTAGAATAACTTTAAATATATCACCCACCGTCCACACTTTTGTTTTTCCCGGAACTAACAACAACAAGGATTTTAGAGGAAATTAAGTGTCAAATAAAGTGTGACCCATTTCACATGGTGTATAGTCCCTCCTAGAGACTCATGATGTACCTCATAGGGTACACAGACATGGGTTGGACTACATGGGTTGGATCAAGTTGTGTACTCACACAAACATATCTTGGACTGAGTACATGGGCTAATCCATGTACTGGTACACGGGAACATATACATGGGCTAAAGCAGTGTACATATACATGGGTAAACTACCCAGGTAGCCTACATGTCATGTACTTCTACATACAAACATGCAAGAGACAAAGGTCATTTACACAGGTAGGACCATGGGTAATGGGACACGAGATATGGCTACTACTACACACAGTACACATTATTATACATGGATTAGAAATTTTTCTCTCTATATCTCAAAAAAGTTTCATTAGGTTGATTTTCCATTATCCTTTCCCTGAGGGTTAGTATGGAATCATATCCTACTCTTAGGAATATGATCCCTTCAACAAGACTTCTTATATAGAGTTGTTGGAATCCCTCTGAGAGTCCTAGAGTGAGATCCTTTATTCATCTTCATTCCCTAGGTGGAGTTCTTGGTATCTTCGTGACCTACACTATGCGAGAGTCATTCATCTACTTAGTGGGTTAATCCAAATTGAGTTGTTACTATCACCTGATGGCCTTGGTAGTGATACTCATCTATGGGTTGTATCTATCTAGACCTTCATCATGTACTTATAATGGAAAGACCCTATGAGTACTACCTCTTGAATAGACGCCATTAATGAAATCAGACTTCAGAGTGTGTTCTCCTGGATGAGTGCATTGTGTTATCTTCAACCTGGAATCCTAGGCTGGTATAATGCCTTTGAGACTTTCCTTTATACTATATGTCTTAGTTGACTATATTTGGATATTTCTGTTATATGTGTTGTAGACATATACCAATGTAGAGATGACCAGTTTTCCTTTGTTGTATGCTTTGTGGTTTTGGGGTATCATACCGAGTATTGTTATACTCACTATATCATAGGCTTTGCCTTTATGTGTCGGGTATATTGTAGATGATCCATCTTCTGATAGATTATAAATGTACCAGGACTAGATGGTTCTTAGTGAGACCGAATAGATCGAGGTGTCTTCCAACAGTATCTAGAAAATATCCCCATTACTTTTAGGCTGTACTTATTTTATACTTTATGGTTGGCTTGTATTTGTTCCTATTTAATTTGAATTAATTCCTATTATACTCTAGTTGTGGGATTTAGATGTTTTCATGCATGGTTGGTTAGTGGTTTTTTACATTTCAGCATTGTATAGGCATGGAGATGTGTGTGTGTTTGTGTTTGTTTGTGTACAGGTACATAAGATAAAGCCTCCCATGTCAGTGATATTCCTACTCAATTCAAGTCACCATCCATTAGACTATTGGAGTTGGTCATGGGGAGTCATAGCATGGGCCCCACGGGGATGGGTAATGAAATGAAGGAACTCACCCATTATTTTTTCGTATAATTTTTATCATAATTTTTTCACTAAAGTTTTCTCCCATGTTATTTTATATTTTTGATTTAATAGACACATCCCATCTACATGGTTGATTGTTTAATTTATAATGTTATTTATTTAATGTTATGAGAGTTGATTAAGATATATTTATATCATTATTTATTTTTAATAAATTTAAAAATAGTAATTTATTATATTTTATTTTAATCATACATGTATGGTTATTCAATGAAAGGGAATGTATAGAATACTTGGTGGATTCTATCACAAACCATATCTGGTCTCCATCTAAACTAGATCCTGGCTCAGTCTGTGGCAAGGAATGAAGGGCATTCCTGAATCCCATAGGTTGGCACAAGAGCTAGGGTGACATGAATAAAAATTGGAAACTATCTACCTAAATTTATAATCATAAAACATTAAACAAGGCCTAATAAGATGTATCTGAATTTTTCATCCAAACCATCCTTTATAAAAATTTAGAATTTAATTATATAATTTAAAACAAAAACCCAAAGGAAAAAAACTGAAATAGAGCATCAATTATACCCAAAAACCACCACATGGAAAGGGGGCATTACCCTCAATCCTCCTCCACAACACCGCACCAAGATACCTCTAGTAACCTGAACCTTTGTCTCCAAAAACATTTCTCCTACCTGTATAAAACATTACCAAGTCTACTTACACCACAAGGTGTGAGTAGGGTGTGAGCCTAAGCCCAATAGGATGCCTCCCAAAAACATTCCTTATGACAAACATTTTATGACATAAAGATGATATGTTTAAAAAAAATAAAAACTTGTAAAAATTTCTATAAGATGCAACTTTAAATGAAAATAGTTTTCAATAGGGGAACTTTGAGGAATGTACACTTTTAAATAAAACACACATGATACGAAATTTTTTCAAAAAAACACACTCTATGATGATGGTGAGTAAAATATATCCAACAAGCACTAGTCACGGGAACACCCCTAGGCTCTAGTTAGTTGTGGGGCCCAAGGTACATCATATCTCGGTGTAAAAGTAACCATGACCAATAACATTATCATGCATGAGCTACTATAAGGGGAAACCCTAATGGCCTAGTGGTCCCAAAACATCATCAAATTTTAGATGGTGATGTCATCGTCAAACTTGATTAGGGAAATTGGGACAATACCACTACCGGGTAACTAGAATACTAGTCCTAGTTAGCCCACCTAGATACTCGGGTTTCCCTATTTGTGCTAAATAAAGTTCCACATGTCTTCAAAAAACCTTTCCAAGTGAAAATGTCATTTTTAAATCTTTCACACGCCAAACATCCCACAAAGATGTCACATAATACCCTTTTCACTTTCAAATACATTTTTACATCATACAGACACCAAAATAGCCCACAAACTTATCTTTCACATCTCTTACAATTTAATAAATCATCTCAATAATTTATAAAACATTCTCAAAATTATTGACCTCACAAATCATCAATTTCTCTTCCAAAAATCCAATTTAAGAACATACACCCACCAGAACACTACCCAAAAATATTTTTCATCCTTTTTATAACTCCATTATCCATTTAAAAATTTCGTAAAACAATTTGAAGGAGTAAAACAAGGCTTTGCCCACAAAATCAATTAAAAAACCCTATTTCAAGGCCAAATGCACCAAAATACCATACCAAAATAGAATTTACATCCTTATCAACATTTAATAAACAACTTGAATATATTATAAAATTACCTCTGATAATACCACATGATTTACACACGTAAAACAAACAATTTCAACAAAAAATTAAACATTAAAAATAAATTCTTAACCAATCATATCAAAAATAATTTTTTCACATCATAGAATAAGTAAGAAACCTTCTAGGAAGGTAAAGAAAGTAAGATAACTCATCAATGAAATATTAAAAATGGAATCACCAACCTTAGATTTCAAAAACCCAAATCTTTGTGCGGAAATTAAACCGCACCATAGTCGCACCACAAGGAGATGAAAATTGAACCTAATCCACAATATTGATCCATGAAACACAAAAATTAAACCATTGGTACGAAACTCTAGCTACTATAATTTTGTAACTTCCCAAAATAGGGAAGAAACCCTATGGAGAATGTAGAAAACAATGAAATAATCAATTACATGAAGAACCTTGAGGTTCCACCACCAAAACCTCTTCAAAAATTGGTTTGTAAGAAGCTTGAGGGTGTTTGGGAGCCTTCCATGGATGATAGGGTTGAATGGGTGATGAAAGGGGTGAGAGAGGGTTAATCTTATAATGGAAAACGTGGAATAAAAATAAAATTTTTTTTGACCTAGACATTGTTCATGATTTTTCTGCACAGTTTAGTAAACTCTATGGCCAAATTTTCAACATGTTATGGCCACCCAAAACTTCTCAATTTTATTAAAATTTCAACGGGGGCTTAGGGGGAACCTATGGGTTGAGATAGGACAAGAATATAAGAGAAATAATATCCCAAAATTTCTAACCTATCACACCCATCTCTTGAGAAAATGACAATGAACCTGACATGAACTAGAACGAAGTGAAACTTAAAAACCTAGGTGTAATAATTCTCCCCACCATAACACTTTCCACCCTTAAAAATCCACAACAAAACCAAATGAAACAACCCAATACTATTTACATGCTCAAAGGTGGTTCCCAAGGAAAAGATAATAAGGACACAACAATCATGAAAAGAGGAATATGAGTGGACTCAAGAGGCCAAGGAAGACTCCCCCACTAAGGGTTACCCACCCCCAAAATCTAAAAAACCTATAGTTGACCAAAAAATGGAAAATATAATCTCACCAACCAAACTTTACACCACATTCTTGAAATAGGAAAACATAATCAAACCACATCCCAAGAGAAAACACCTTAAACACTACCTGATGAAGCTAAACAAATTTATCTGAAATCATCAACAAATTTGAATGAGGTCACCACAACTATACTTCATCAAAATCATTGGGCATGATCCAATCCCAACATTTAACCAAGAACAAAGTTGGTGGTTAGATATATCTAGACGAGACTAACTACTACCAATACAAGACCATTAACAAAACCGCGTTATTGATTTGGGGAGACCCAAATGGATTCCCCACCATAGAAATAAACTAACACCCTCGATTGAAACCAAACCCCAATAGGGGGACTTCCGAATGCACTCTACACCATAACAGGTAGTCTAACATTATACTTACTCCAAAATAACTTACATGAGAACAATAGTGGGTCTCCCACCATTAGACCCAAAAATATTAACCAACTAGCACAAGACGACACAAAAAAGGCCTCATAGGACCCAATTCCCACTGCAAGGGGGTTGATCAATGAATGTCTGAACCAATAGAGACACTGTATGGTTCACCACTCCCATGAACATTACCATCCTTGGATGAGTCCATCTAAAACCAAAATCGAAAAGTGCATACATGTTTATTCATAAATGAACAACCATATGGAGAGTTTCGCCCAAAATGGTTAAAGCACTGGGGTTTGAGAAAACAAAATAACCCCATCCCTCTAAAACCAACGAGAGACTCTTCCACCGACTCGGAACACAACACTGCAAAACAAGGTCCCCACATCTCTTTCCACCACACATGACTACTTGAAATGAAACCACCACTTTGAATCCTCAAACTGTTTCCACCTCCCACACTAGAGAGATAAGATAAACCATGATCCCTAACATCCATGGAGGTTTTCTAACTACACACCAACTTCACTCTAGGACCTACGACTAAAGTTAAGATGATTGAAGAATCTCCTACTTCACAGTCACGCATTGAAAACCCCTAAATCAAAATTTCTCCTTGTACTTCCACAAGAAACCATATCACCTCTCAAATAAAACCACCAATACATAACACACTCTAAAACCCACTTTACTAACATGGAACTTTCACCAAAATCGGTTCTTTGAAAATGCATACCCATTTCCCATCACACCCCATACAAGAAACAACAGAGGAAAGAACACAAGGAAGGAACCTTCATTCAGGATAGAGAATTTCAGGAATTACCAAAAGAAAAAACGCTTTCATTTATGCATAAGTCCTCGAATGGTTATGAAACATCACGTTTCCCTTAAAATCAAACACAACTTAGCAAGACACCACCAAACCTGACCCTTGCAACCGACAGAGACATTACAAGGATTGGGACCCTGTATAGAGTTCCATGTATCATGATATTACTGCTAGAAAACATAACTGCCCCGAATGATCAGATTTCCCAACACTTGTGGCCTAAAATGAACCCTTCTAAGATACTGACAAAAGAAACAGAGGCCCTTTGAGATAGCCTCTATCCCCAAAAACCCTAGACTTATTTCACATTCCTCTTTGGGATTCCACTTCACCACTCCTAGGAAGTACCTTTAGGCTTAATGATACCAGACATCACCTTTGACGATTCAAGAAAATTAATAAACTAAGGTATATTTCATCCTTAGACAACCACTCTCCTAGTACATGAGGATTCACTTAACTTAAAAAGAATAGATATATGCTCAACCCTGAAACCTGATAAGAGAGTTGGTACTTTGATCAACCGAAGGACCTGCCAACAGTGAATCACCCATTGCCACACTTAAATCATTAATTAACTCTTTATGTGGGTGTACCATAGCCAACAAGAATACCTAATGACCAAACCAAGATGGTACATTGGTCAAAACATACCACAAACCAGAACCGAACATATGAAGGGAACCAGTATAAATGATTCCCAAATCATTTCTCCTAAAATACCACTAACCAACACCTTAACCCAACATACTGATGAAAAAAAACCCATAAAATCATTCAAACAAGAGGGGTTCTCAAACTCAAAACACCCTACTACAACATTCCCAAAACATAAGAAAAATCACTGCGTGACTATTGGTCAACAAACACTCAATCCTTTCTTTAAAATCACTTCCAAAAATAAAACTGGGTGGGTGGAATGCACATTCACCAATGGTATCCCACTCAGCCTCTCACAAGTATTATCGTTATTCCAAACTGGGCCCCCATTCAATTCCCACACATATCATATTCATGTGACCACTCATGAAAATATCAATGTTTAAAACAAAATTTCATTCCATTTTTCAAAACAACAATCAATCCACACCTCCTCTTCTAAAAACCACTAGTCACCAAGTTAAACCCATTCCAAATTTCAAAAAAAAAAACACATCAAAAAAGCACCAACCCTTCAAATAAAACCCACTTTAAATATCACAAAACATTTTTGACAAGAATTATTAATCCAAACAAAATTTCATTCCCAAACCTTACACATCAATTTCAAAACATTTCATTCCACTCAAAACAGAATTTTAAAACCCACTTTAAAGTCATCCTTGTTTTCCAAACCATCAAGTTTGTGAATAAATAAGTTCTGATTATAAAAATCCAATATCATCTTACAAAAAGACCATTTCATGAAAATACACATTTTAAAAACCTCAATCAAAATAGTTCCAAAAACCCGTTTTCAATCCCTTTTAAAATCACACCATTCCCACTTTAAAATTCCATTTGAAATGTATTTACAAAACCCACAATGACATAACATACACTTTCCCAATAAATAATTTTACTAAACCACATCTTTAAATTATTAAAATACAATCTTGATAAACTAAACCCTATCCACTCATGACCATTATCATTTTAATGTTTCATTTCCAAAATTTTCAAACAAGAGTTTTCAAATTGATTTTCCAAGACCCATAAAGATACCGAATGAACCATGGGGAAACTAGTGTGGATGGGTGACTCAGGAATAATGTTGGTGGCCATAAAACAATCAAACCAATACCATAGAGAGTGTTCTCAGAAAAAATCCCTATCTCTACATGTCTTTACATGACTTGAGTTCTCATTGAGACCATTTTCCTAACTCCCATTCCATTTCCCAAATAACGAATATCCACAAGGACCAAAAGGCTTATATGGAACCTGACCTCCCCTAGTAACTAAAGTCCAATCATGAGGTTTTCTGGTAATGAACCATACATGTAACCAAAACATCCAGTTCTGACAATCCTAGTACTATTCTACCCAGACACTTTCACAAAAGAACATGACCCAAAAGATAGATCCTCCTCTGATAACATTTTGTCACGAACCAGATCTAGTAACCATCCAAACCAATGCCTGATACAGTCCTTGGAAAGGATCGAATGGTTTTCTAATCCCCACGGCCTGGAACAAGTTTTCATGTATCAAAAATAATGGTTGGGAATTATTTACCTGAATTTATAATCATAAAACATCAAACAAAATATAATAAAACAAATCTGAGTTTTTCAACCAAACCATCCTTTACAAAAATTAAGAATTGAATTACATAATTTAAAACCAAAACCCAAAAGGAATAAAATAAAATAGAGAATAAATTATACCTCCAAAAGACCCACCATAAGGTAGGGGGAATCTCCCTCAAGCTATTTCCATGACACCGCACCAAGAGAACGCTAATAACCTAAACCATTGCCCCCAAAAAAATTTCACAGACCTGCATAAAACATTACCAAGTCTACTTAAACACAAAGGTGTAAGAATGGTGTGATCACAATCCCAATATGATTCCACCCAAAAGTATTCCATGTGATAAAATAATTAAGACAAAAATATTGCAATTTTATAAACAAGAAAGACTAGTAACAATTTCTAAAAGATGCAACATTAAATGAAAATAGTTTTCAAGAGTGTAACATTAAAGAATGTACACTTTTAAATAAAACCCAAATGTTACTGAATTTTTCCAATAAAACACAGCGTATGTCGATGCTGAGTACAGTATATCCAATGAGCACTAGTCACAGAAACACACCTAGGAACTAGATAGTTGTGGGACCCTATGTACAACGTATCTCGGTGTAAAAGTAACCATAACCAATAACCATATTGTGTACGAGCCACTAGGAGGGGAAACCCTAATGTCCAAGTGATCCCCAAACATCATAAAAGTTTAGTTAGTGTTCTCATAATCAAACTTTCTAAGTGAAACATGGAAAATACAACTACTGGATCACTGGAATACTCATCCTAGTCCACCCCCTAGATACCTGAGTTTCCCTTTTTGTGCTCAATCAAGTTCCACATGTCATTAAACACCATTTTCACATGAAAATGTCATTTAAAAATAATTAAAACACCAAAAATACCACACACATGTCACATAATACCCTTTTCACATTCAAATTCATTTTAACAACATACACACACCAAAACATCCCACAAACATATCTCGCACCTTTCTCATGATTTAATAAATTGTCTCAACAATTTATAAAAAAATCTCAAAACGTTTGGCATCACTAATCATCACTTTCTATTTCAAAAACCATTTTTATGAACATACACCCACCAAAACAGTACCCAAACATATTCTTCACCCATTTTTAACTCAATTAACCATTAAAAATTTTTATAAAACAATTTCAAGGAGTAGAATAAGGCTTTGCAAAAAAAATCCATTCAAAAACCATATTTTTAGCACAAATGCACCACCAATACCATACCAAAAGAGAATTTTAATCCCTATCAACATTTAATTAACCACTTGCATATATTATAAAATTCTTTTAAATAATACCACATGAGTTACACATGAAAAATACACAATTTCAAGAAAAAATAAAACTCTAAAATCAAACGATTAACCAATTCTATCAAAAATGATTTTTTCAACACAAAAAATAAGTAAGAAACATTATAGGAAGGTCAGGAAATCAAGATAACTAATCAAATAATTCTTACACATGGAATCACCAACCTTAAATGTCAAAACCCCTAAATCTTTCTGTGAATATTCTACTGAACCACCACCACACCACAAGGAGATGAAAATGAAACCTAGTACAAAACATTGAACCAAGAAACAAAAAATTATACCCTAGGTATGAAAACTTGGCTGCAAGAATTTTGGAACGTCAAGAAAGAGGTAAAAAACTCAAATGAAGAGGAATAAAATAAATAAATAATCACTTACTTGAAGAACCTTGAGGTTCCACCACCAAAATCCCTTTAAAAATAAGTTCCTAAGGAGATTTTGGGAGTTTAGGAGCCATCAATGGATTATAGGGACGAATGGGGGATGAAGGGGCGAAATAGGTTGAATCTCAGAAGGGAAAACTTGGAATAACATAAAAACATTATGACCTGGACACTATGCATGGTTTCTCCACACATTTTAGTAAATCATGCGAACTATTATAGCCACACAATTTTTTTTTAATTTTCCTCAAAATTAAAGGGGGACATAGGGGGGAACCTAGGGGAATGATATTACAATAATTTAAGAGAAATAATGGGCCAAAAATTCAAACTTGACAAAACCGGCTCTCGGTAAAATGACCACAAATCTAACCAGAACTAGAACGAAGTGAAACTTAAAAACCCGAGTGAGACAGATTCCAAATGACACTTGGCTCTCACTCTAATGTGAATATAGTCTTGGTTTTTAATTGACATGTGTTGTAGAGTTTTTTTAGTTTTCATTAGAAGTGGATTAGTTCTTTAGTTTCAAAAAATATAAATGGTGACATATGGATGTCTTTAGGAGTTGCATGGTGAAATTTATACTATTTCATTTATGTTGTTTTGATTTACGTATAGGTTTCATTTAACTTTGTATATATTCATTTATTTTTTATTATTCCATGTATGAGATTATACATTCCCAACTTATAGATATGTTTTTTAATTATTATTTAAAATTATTTTTTCACAAATATAAAATTATTCCCATTTTGTTCTGATACCCTTGGCACTTTTCGCCATCACATAGAGATTAGAAATGAGACTTGGGATTTGCGGCATGCCAATTTGGGTATAGTTATCATATGTAAAGGTTAGTAAGTAATATAATAACTGAGTTTAGAGATGAATTGTTATTGATGATATTAAATTTATGTTTTTGGGAAAAATCAAATCATGGTTTAGTGAGGCTACATGATGGTTTTCTACTTGATCAAGGTCTGGACCTCATTATAGTGTGTGATAATGGTTCTAAAAGAAGAGTGATATAGATATATTTCTTCACCATGAAGATAATATTATGTTTCATTTTTTCTAACCATGATTTGGTTTGATTAAAATGTTCATTTCTTATAGTCTGGTATGGAAATGAGATCTGTTGATGTCTCTTTCCAAAAATAGGGAATAAATGTGTTGTTATTCTTAATCATTGTTTAAGAAAATAATTAATTGAATATGCATTGTGGTTTTATATTATTGATTAAAGGGAAATTGATTAAAATTAGTTATGATTTACTTTCTATTAAATATTTTATCAATTATAGAGTTTCTAAAAGACAATGCCAGTTAAATTTAAAAGGACTCCATATTTAAGACACTACTAGAAAAGTACCCTATACCAACAGTTTGGAACTGTTGGTATGGGCCTCCAAATCATTGGTATAGGCTATACCAACGGTTTGGAGAATCGTTTCCAAGTAAGACGTGAGGGTAGGTCTATACCAACAGTTTTGGGAAAACCGTTGGTATAAACCTATACCAACAGTCTTGAAAACCGTTGGTATAAGTAATATGAAAATCTATACCAACGGTTACATAAAACTTTGGTATATGTAATTCAAAAAATAATCATCCAGTTGGTTTTGATCCTAGCACCTCCTGTTTGTGATTGAATGACCTAACCACTAACATAACTTACTTTTGTGAACATAATATCATAAATATATATATGTATTATCATAAGTATTTTAAATTTTTATTTATTTATTTTCTGCTGTAAGAAGATTCCATTAAAAATTCATGTACCTATACCAACGGTTCTCAAAACCGTTGGTATAGACCTATACAAATGGTTTTGAGAAGTTTTGGTATAAGTTCATTGATATTGGGACCTATACCAACTGTTTTGGACAAACCATTGGTATAGGGGGACCTATACCAAGTGTTTGGCCAAAACCGTTGGTATAGGTCCATTATAGGGACCCTATACCAGCGGTTTGGCCAAAATGTTGGTATAGGTCCCCCCTATACCAACAGTTTGTCCAAAACTGTTGGTATAGGTCCATATAAGTGACCTATACCAACGGTTTTGGCCAAACCATTGGTATAGGTCCAAATTTGTGAACTATACCAATTGTTTGTCCAAAACCATTGGTATAGATCATATTTCCAATAGTGATATTTGGTAGTTTTCAAATCATAATTGAATTTCATAAACCATAACATGGTTTAGGGAACCAATATGTTGTTTAGGGAACCACGTCATGGTTTGTTCCTCAAAAAGTTAACTATAAATTTGGGTAACACTTTTCCTCTCATTTGGCCCCCTATATTATTTTGAAACTCTTAGTGATAAAAATCCCTAACTTGGTGATATTTAATTGATCTTGGTGGAGCATTGAGCTCAAATAATTATGATATTTAATCAATGTTTATCAAATGTATTCTTATCGCAATTTTCTTTTCCTTATTATATTTTATTCCACTTATAGGTTCTTAGTTAGTTATTTATATATAGGTATGAAAGGGGTTCTATATGAATTTATTGACAGAAAATTCATTTGATAATATTTATAAGGATAAAAAAAATTTAGAATCCAGCTTCATCAGTCAATGCCATGAAAATTCGGACATCATTTGAGGTAGGTGATTCAAAACCATGTTTTTCATTATTTATTATTATTATGGATTTATTATTATTTAGTATTCATGATTATAAGGTTTGTATTGATTAAATTATATAAACTAAACTACAAATCTTAAAGGGATATGTAGGTGTGGTTGTATATGTTATATGTACATTTTTGTTACATTTTTATGATTTTTATGACATGTTATTAGTGTAAGGATAAAGTTATTTTGAAGGTATGATAATATTTGTAGATATTATTTAGTAGTGAATTTGATAAGGTTAAATTTATGGGGGTGATATATAATGAATAAAATAAGGAAAATAAATAGAATATGATGTTTAGTGTAAACTAATTAAGGAAGATGTAATATTTTTTTTGTTATTAAAACATTATATTATGTATTCTTCATAATAAAGAGGAACTTTTAATAAAATATATATTATGAAAAAAAATTCATACCATAATTGAATGATTATATAGAATTTATATTATATGAAAAGTGATATGTTTTGTAAGAATATCACAACCTCATAATGGTGGTTGAAACCCATTTTTCTCTTAGATTTATCCTCAAACAATAAAAATATAAATTTAAAACATAAATATAAACATTTGTACCTCAAGTCTAGTGTGTTTAATCACAATGTAGTATGATTGAGTAAGATCACCAAGAAACATCACTCATACTATACCTTCTATAATTAGTGCTTCAGAAAATAGAATCCACATATTCTATGTGATGACCCATTATAGTAAAAATGTTTTCTAGATCATTTTTCTTAAAAACAAATGGAGAGCGTAGGGGAAGTAAAATTATTCTATGTTTGATGAATAATCACACACAACTGATAGAATGATTCACTTCTTTTATAGTCTCCCTTAACTTAATAAAAGACATTAAGAGTCAAATAGGAACATTTAGTAGTACTTTATCATGTAAGATATTCACATTAGAGTATTATAATCATTTAATATTTCTATGAATGTAATATAATATCCAATCCATAAATGAATCATCAAAATTATTCAAAACTAAAATAAATTTTTTTGGGGGATGTGGAAGTCTTCATTTATCTTATGTCATATATAATAGAAATCTTCATACATCTTACCATATGACCTAATCATCCATATGATTTTAAAAATATAACCATATCATTTCCTATGATATACCTCATATGCATATCAGGGGTTATGATATGAACGAATAAAACAATATGATTCATCTCATTTTAGTGCATAACCATCAATATCTTAATTTCACAAAAAAATACATAAGGACTTAATTTAACACATCACAACATAATGTATATTTATCCAAATTCCTTTAGATATGTTTTATAAAAAACTTTTATTTTCAAAAAAACTCTGTAAGATATTTGATCATTATTATGTGAACTGACCATGTGATTTTATGAGACTTTGTATAGTTGACAAAAAATATGAATTCTCAAATTTATAAATTTAATAAAATAGGGGATGCTAGAAAAACAGAATTTCTACTCAATATTTAATGGTTTATAGCATCATATCAATAAAAATACACTAATATCTCCATATAAAAATGTTCAATATAAGATATGTAATATATATTTAATGTATTCTTACATAATATTATTGTCCACGACATCGAGTGACCTTTAAAAATTGAACATGTTAATCTTATATAACCTGGAACATATATTTTTTATTCAATAAGTTGTTTTATCACATAGAATTATTAATTCACATGTTAATCATTCAAATAAAAAATTACATAGAATTTCACCTATATAAGAATGGATATTAATTTCATTAATCAATTAATTGAAGGCCCTAATGTCATTTAACATCATATAAGTGGAAAAATACAATGTTTCTTGAACTAAAATACTAACATGATCAGAAACATACGCAACTAACCATTAATTATCTCAGACTTAAGGTCGGAATAAGAAGTATACCAATGTGTAAAGGTTTATAAGATAATAATTCTTTCAAACAAAGGTAATATGGATTTGATGACAATCATACACCCCAAATTATATCAATGACCTTATGAAATTTAATGTGATATAATTTCACATTTCATTACAAATAAAAAGACTCCACTTATTATATCATGAATCTACTTTGTATCATATAAAAAATTATACTCACACAAAATCATAACATATTATCACAACCCATTATACTCTTTTAGGTTCCTTGATTAAGGATAACTGAAAGATATAATTTGAGTTGATTTTTTCATTCCATGGTTCGTGTTTAATAAGTGTATATTGCAAGAATAAATGATAAATGGATATTACCTTTATTATCAAATAACGATACATTTTTATAACCATCACATACAATATATCTTGTATATAATAACCATAGATTCAATATATCCCCATTATTTCAATAATGGTTTCATAAATTGATTTTCTACATTCTACTTTATAACCACCTAACATATCACCCATATCAATGATTTTGTGAATTAGATAGAATTTTTGAAGGGTGTATTTGATCATTTAGTGAGACTAGGGTTACCTGGCCTAAGAAATAACCACATTATGTTCATAGTAAATATAATTTTCTCCATATATGTAAGGAACCATCCCATGTTCAGTAATTAATTTCTTAATCCAAACAACATTCTTTTCCACATCTAAGGCATAAAATTTACTCTGTATCTATTACTAATTCCACCACTGTGTACTGTTTAGAAGACATCTAACCAATAGTACAACCATTGAGGGAAACAAAAAAATTATTGATATCTCATAGAACTTTTTTCAAATCAGAAAACATATTCAGTGTAACCCCTTAAAATGATATCATCTGCACCTCTAATGATTAAGGACATATCCTTACTTCTTATTAATTACATAAGTATTTTTTTGAAACATAGTTACTTCCATCATTATATATTAGTATATAAATTTTATGAATGAATAATAACAAACATCAGGTTCAGTACACAACATGGAATACATGATAGATCCTATATCAAATGCAAAAGGAATCTTATCCATCCTTTCTAACTACTTATAACAATACTAACTCTTCATATGATCATTTCCTGGCAATAATAATAAATATATCTTCTTTTATTTCTCCGTGAAAAAAAAATTCTGTTCTTTTCCAATTTGTGTATTTTCACACAATCAAAGAAACCCCTTTGATCTATCTCTATATATCTCCATACCCAATACATAGGATACATCACCATTGTCTTTTATTGATAAGAATTATTCCCAATACATCTTTTCATAGCATAAAGTTGAGACATAATTTATCATAAGTAGTATATCATCCAAAAACAATGCCACATATAGAACAATAATCCTAGTAACTAACCTATACACACAAGAATAGTCAGTTTTTTTTTGTTAAAACAAACTCTTTTATCACATCAATAACACAATTATTTCAACTCTAAAAATCATTGTTCAAGCCATAAATGGACTAATAAATTTTTCAAAACTTATCATTCTCATCTAGGACATTTAAACCTTCATGTTGTATCATTTACACACACACAACTAAATTACCATTAAATAAATTATTTTTGACATCCATTTTTTATATGTCATAATCTTAATGAGATAATCTAGTAATCAATATCCAAATGAACTTTATCATCACCGCTGGAGAAAATCTCATGTCATAGTCAATAACATAAATTTTTTTATAACCTATTCCTTTTAGACAATAATTATAGTTATAAAATATTCCATCCACTTCATTTTTCTATTGGAAAACCCAATTTCACCCTATGGGATGTACCACTTTAGGTTTATCCACTAATTTATAAATATTTTTAGTGTACATAGAGTTTAACTCAAATTTTATTACCTAACTATTTCTCAAAAAAATAACTCTCAATGGCCTCTTCAAAGATAATAGGTAATTCATATATGAATATTACCTTACCCTAATTCTCTATAATAAATCTAAATATCATAGGATCCTGATGAATCCTACCAAGCCTTAATGTTTCATGTGAAACCTAAGTCAGTTTTCTTCCAGAACTCTTAGTCCAATCAGCTAAACATTTATCTTAGAAATACTTTCTATTTTTTATCCTAAAAATCTCTATGTTTAACATTCCTCACATTTATTTTTGAATTTATATATTCTTTAACATGGAATACACCATTTCGAAAAATAAACAAATTTTTCTTAGTATGTTTAAAGAAATAATATATCATATTCTCTATAGGATAACAAAAAATTTTGCAACTAATTGATTAATGGTTATGCGTAATAATAACAAGTCATCGTATGCATTCTTCACAACCCAAAATACTCATCAATAAACTTGAAAATTACCCATTTCATATTTTATATGGATTTATTATGACTAATTTAGGTGAAACTTATTTTATTAATAAAAATATTGTTTCTAGGAAATATACCATATTGATAAAGGAAGGTTGCACTAACTTGTCATTGAGAAAACCATGTCCAATAAGTTATAATTCCACCTCTTATACAAACCATTCCATACTGGTTTTCCAAGTGGTTTGAGATATGAAATAATTCCAAAATATCTTGATGATTAGTGAATTTCTTGCTTATGTATTCATTTCTCTAATATGATTATATAATCATAATACCACTACCCCTTTTTGACTCTATACTACATTATAAAACTCTATAAACATTTCTAATATTTCAAACTTCAATTTTAAAATAAACACATAATTATATAAATTGAAGCCATCAATAATGGTTATAATGTTCCTATTCCAACCACTTTCATAATTACTCATTGGTAGGAATACATCACTATGTATAAAATCCAATAGTCCAATATCCCTCACAACTTTTTAACTAAAAGGTGTTATGATCATTTTTATGAATAAACAAGATCTCAAGTTACAAAATATCTCTATAATATTATGAATCTAATAATATAACATTAAGGATTCTTTGGATGTGTTTCTCACTTATATTCCCACGTCATTAATGGTAAATATAAGTGGTATTATGATCTACTCTAAACATCTTATTTTAAATTTTATAGATTGTATTTTCCATTTGAAAAATATATAAACCACTCACTAAATTCTCAATTCCATAAAAGATTTAATTATTTAATATTTAGAAAATATAATTATTAATAGTGAATGTTAATCCCTTATTTTCCAAACAAGATAGAGAAATAAAATTTTAGTTTATTTAATAACATAATTATAATTTTCCAATTCTAAAGTTAATACACTAGGTAGACTTATATCACGAGTGTCAACCTTTAAAACAAAAAATCTTTACACATTTACAACGTGTGTATATACTTTACCTTTAATAAATTTTCTAATATTTCTAAGTCTATATTTATAAGATTAAATATGTGATTCACACTCGATATCTAATACCCATGAGTCAGGATTAGGGAAATCAGTGTTTATAACATTCACTTCCATATGCTCGTAATGCCTCCATTTGAGAACAGTTCTCAAACTTAGATGAAAATCAATTTTTGTGTTATAGTTCATACTTATGAAATACCAAACAATTAAATTCATGATAAACATCATAATCTATAATAATGGAATGTATATTAGTGAGTATCATGTTTTAAATCATTCCATGGATAGATTTTAATGAATGTAATCATAATACAATTATGGAAGTATACATCATTACCTTTATTGATATAAGATTTATATTTTAATAACCTATGGGTAAATTAAGATTTTCTCCCATTACATAGATATTTAGATAGGTCTTCATTCCAAACATATCACATATGGCTCATAGATAGTTGAGGGAACAACAATTTTCCCAGACCCAACATATGGAAAACCTCTGATATATTCCTATGGTATCCTAATCCAATTTGGGTTTACCAGCCATGGGTAACCTAGAAATCACAATTGTATATAATAAATTAATTATATTAGAGTCACTTATACCTAGAATGCCTTACGTAAGATAATTCATGGGCACCAAAATTTATTTTGACCTACCTATAAAAATGGTTGAGGTATTAAAATATTTTCTCTTTAAAAGGAATCTCACAATTAGTGTTTATATGGATTTATTGGTATTAGAAATTTAATCTACACCACTTTAATTTTAATTGAAAACTTATTTCTACTCATGAAATTTTTATTATCTCATGTTTTATTCTTATATGTATGTAAGATTCTAAAAATTGAGTTTTTTAATCCATATTCAATCCACTAAAACAGTATGTTCAAACTATATTAATTTGTAACTCTTTACACAAATCATAGTTTATTTTCACTAACATAAAAATAAAATCCAAAAATAAGTACACATATCCAAATGAATCTCATTAACATTGTGAAACCCATCTAAAATAGCTCATCGGTATCCTAGTTGGAGTGCCACGAGGCCTCAAGCATGCCCCCATGTATTCTGTAGGATTTAGAATAGAATAAATTCACTAAAACCATTTTGGTCATAGTATTCTCATGATATCATAACCACCAATAATGAACAAATAAACTAACAACATCTTCAAAAGATAATTATATAAAACAAAACTTGATAATATAAAAATGTAATAAAAAATAAATATTTACTCATAAAAACATATATCCCAACTAATTTCCCACTGGTAAAATCACATAAACAAAATAAATAAATTAAAATGAGACCCAACCACAATAATTTTTCCTTGCCTATATCCCATCTCAAAAACACTATTGAGATGCTTCACTCTAATACACTATAAAACATATTCTCAGACCGGTGCAATTATTACAAGGTTTACAGGAACACCAGAGTGCTCATGTAGAGACCCTAAGCTTGACGTACATGGAAATTACATTACTTTTGCGGAATACTTAATACATAATAAAAACAGACACACAAGGACCGTAATAGTTTAGTGTCTTTGGAAACTTGGAACGTAATCTTCTAATCGTGGTGAAAGATCTTCAACATCTCCCAAAAAGATCTTCAACTTTTTGTTTCCTTACCTAAAACATTTCTTTTGATCCTGGGGGAAAATAAAACATAAAAAGGGTTATCTCAAATGCTTAGTAAGGGTAATCATGGATAAAATAAAACATACCATATACATTTGAACTTAAAAACATGAACATAATTTTTAAACATCAAAATCTTGATCAACGACATAAAACATGGAAGTAAATAAGGCATAGATCATAATGGAACATAAACCATGATAAAATAGCATGGGAATAAAACATGTAATTGTGGAATCCATTAAGAACATGTAATGATTTCCATAGTAGCCAAGGAATTGCTGCCAATACCATCTTAGTGGACAAAGTCCCTTTCTGAATCGAGTTCACTCCTCGTTTCAGTCCTGTAACACTGAACCAGATTAACTTACTGTTCCAGCCATGTCTATCTCATGAGATATAAATATTTACCTAATGCATTGGAGGGAGATATAGGTCCCACCCATCTCATAATGAAATCATTCTTACTTGTGCCACAAAATAAACATATATCATTCATAATAACCCAACGAATAAAATGGGTTTCATAAACATCATCCCATCATAACATAATTCATATAAAAGAAATGGATATCATTTAATAATAAGAAAATTGAAACCATGTAAATCATATATACATGATACTTGAAATATACACATGTGAAATAATGTCATCTTAGATGAAAATGGTTTTGATAAAACACTTGAAATGAATTCTTGAGAAAAATATCCTTTTTTCTTCAAAATAATTTTCTTTTAACAAAATGTCATGCAATTTTAAAAGAAAAATATTTTGTTGAAAATAGTCATGAAATATATTTTAGGAAGCTTCATGAAAATAAGGCTTTATAAAACCGTAAAAATCCTTTCATGTCGTATATGTTAAAAAAACATTCTTCTCGTACTTTTGTTGGAAAAGTCAAAAGTACCTTGTAGGGTAAATACAAGAAAGATTTCTTCCATACCATGGGGTAAATGTCAAAATGGGTAAAAAGAACTTTAGAAATACATGAATACACTTTTATAAAACATGGACATGGATGATATCAATAACCCCAGTAAATACTTACGAATAAGCAATCTCAGATAAAAATGAGATTTGAAAAATTATCCCTTACCTTAGGTCCGATATGCTTCGTACGTATCTGAACCACCTTTATAATTATTTAAATAATGTCATTTACTTATTATAGAGTCATATTCATTGTTATGATATCATATATGATTCACTTATGACTTTATATTACCCGTTTTTTTGTAAATTCCATGTTAAAGCAGCATTTTGGGTAAAATCATTCCATTTATCGTATGTGTTTCGACTTGTTGTTTCTTGATATTATTAATTATATCCTGATTTACATAATTCCAGAATGTAAAACATGATTTATATATAATATATTCATCATATACATACATATTATAGATCGATAAAAGGAATGAAATACATCGTTCATGGAGACGGTAGGCCGTACGTACGCATGAACGCTGTTTTCATTTCTTTATTGAATTTAATGAAACTAAATAGATAAAATACATACATATATATATATACATAAATATATTAGCATTATTATTTCATATATTTAATTATTATTCATTATATAAACTTTATGATCATTCATGTATGGTTAATCATGGAGAATGAATCTCATCGCGTCGTGGAGATGGTAGTCCGTACGTACGCATGAGCGATAATATCGTTCCCATAATTATAGAATTGGAGTTGATGGTATAATATATCAGAATAAGTATGATGTTATAATAACCATATATAATTATTCTTTACACCATTATACCCATACATGTAAGGTGTTGGTGGAAAAACAGATTACACCACGGCGTGGAGACAGTATTCCGTACGTACGCACGCGCGGTGATTTCGTTTTCCGTAGGATGGATAGATAGTGAAATAGGGTTGTTTCATACTTATAATAACATATAATTATATGAGTGATACTTATGTTATTACTTAATAATGAAACAACTAAATAAGAAGAAGTAGAAGAAGACATAAAGTTGAAAGAATCGGTAACGGACATTACCTCTTCTTTGTAGCGCCTCTTTGAGACCTCCACTTAGGGAACTAAAATTGGTCTTTGAAGAATACCAGGACCTCTAGGATGTTTCTATGGAAGTGGGGAAGTTAAATGGGCAGGGTTTGGCCGATCTTGAAGGCTCAAATTGGTGTGAGGAGGAGAGGGAGGAGGTTCCCTTTTATAAGGGAGGAGAGGGGCACCTTTGGAATTCTTACAAATATTAATTTATAATAAATCTAACCCCACTTAAAAACCTCCAAAAATGACTCATATTATAATATTAGATGAGATAGGGTTGTAAGTTCATCAGAAAAGAAAATTTAGACATGTTTGGATCTTATTTTAAACCTTTTCATTTTGATTTATCTTTATTTAATCTATTTAAGTTTATTTGTGGTAATAAAATTATAAATTTTAAATTATAACAAATAATTACTTATTTGTTGTGAATTTTACATAATTGGTTACTTTATAACATTATAGACCATATAAATTTAAATTTATAATTTTTAAATATTTTTGTGATTTTTAAACAATTTTATAATATGTTATTTTTATAAAATAACAAGTGTCAATTTTGACACTATTCATTTATTTGAATTTAAATAAAATATATACAGAATATATGTTCAAAATAAAAGCATTAATAGATTCATAAAAGGTCATATGTATCTGTAAAATTAGTGGATCACATTAAATAGTTAATATAATATTTATTTTATTATTTTTAATACCATTTATTTGGTTTATCTCTTAATAAAATAATTACTACAAAGTTTTTGTATAATTATTTAATATACTGATTTTTTGCATAAAAATTTAAAATAAAATCCTATGATGAATATAAATCTATTAAAGTTCACAATAATACTTTTACTTTAATTTATCATCTTAAAATCACAATATTTAAATTGTTATATTTATTAATTATGAAGGTGACAACTTTGGCATCATTTAAACTTAAATAATATAAGTGTCATAATCTCTTTTATAAGGATCCAAACGGTTATTTATTAGGTATTTTGATTATTAAGGTGTATATATATACACTACCAATATGTTTTGGTCAGGTTTGTGGGCCTTTTAATGGGTATTATTATTTCAATAAAAACTATATTACTTATTTTCCACTTAATAAATAATTTCTGTATCATTAATGTATCACCATTAATGACAATTATTTATTCCCTAAAAATTCTAAATAAATTATCATGATGTAGATAAGTTTATTATCTTTCTGGAGACTATTCATTTTCGAAGTTTTATGATGTTTATCACTAAATTAAAATTATTATACTTATAAGATTTAAGAGAGTGACATGTTGTCACTTTCTTTGGTTTTAATAATAATTAAATTATTTTCATGGTCAAAAGTCCATAAAATGAATCTAATCCGACCCTTAGTTGATATGGGTTTACCTTTAGCCATCCAATAGAATTTTGGCATGTGTTAGGGTAATTGTATAATATTATATTTACCCTTAATTACCCGATTTACCTTTAACTATGGTAAATAAAATTTACCGTAGTTACTATTCATAATTTCCAAAAATAAAAAGTAGCCTATTAACATAATTTGAACCCAATGATTCCAAATATGGAATCCATTTTTTCAAATTCAATACACAGAAGTTTCAGAAATTAAAGTAAAATTAATCCCATTGTCGAATGAAAACGTGTTTTTGTTTAAAACATTGCAAAAGATTGAATTGATTTAACCTACGAATTCAATGTAAAATCAATGCTAATGACATAAATTATATTAAATGGTAAAAATATATTCTATTTATACTTTAAAACCATTAAATATTATAATTTAACCATATAAATTATTACGATGAAAAAAATTGTTTTTCATGAAAATATAGCGTGTTTTTACTATTCATCAAAATATGAAAGTTACCAGAATAATATGAAAAATTTATCCAAAGTAAATTTTTATTTCTTTATTCCAAAGAAGAATTTTATTTTGTCAAATTGAACTTATAAACATGTCAAAAACTAGATTTAAAGTGGGTGCGCCATCAAAAGACGGCAAAACTGCATTTTTTGAAAAATACTTATTTTACCCGAAAAACTTATTTTGTTCTTATACCATGTTCTAGAAAATGTGTATGATGAATAATAATGTTATAAAATTCAAAATTTATTTAATACCATTCATAACGGCTAGTTCATAATAATATTATAATAATATATCGTTGTTTAGTAAAACCCGGTATTGCGTACAACACATGCTATCGAGGAAGGTCGTGATTGCGTGTAATGCAAGCCAAGTCAGTGTTACGTGTTGTGAAAGAATCTTTCGTTGTTTTGTATAACAGAATCCAACCATATTTCATTTATACATTGAATATATATATATATATACTCAATGTTGCGTAGAATAACTATTATCAAAATTGTGTGTAACACAATCCAAGAATAGTGTTGCGTATACTGCAAGCTAATACGGTGTTGCGTATAGCGCAAGGTAATCTTGGTGTAGCATAAAACACAAGACATTAATGAAAATAAAAGAATATTTTTCATAAAATCTCGGGGTGTTACATTCTACCCCCCTTAAAATGAATTTTTCCCTCGAAATTCGTCAGGGTTATAAATGGTTTACTACTCGAAAGTTTGTTTAATAGAAACCCACATCGTAAAAAGGAATACCAAAACATGGCTTTAAAAACTAAAGTATGAAATGTAACAGTTACCCAAATTAACTCATCATTGGGTTTCCACATAGGAGAACATAGGTGAAAATATGGATATGGAAGAAAAATCTAACCATAAAGTTCTGATGGAGAGTGGTAGAGAACATGGCTATGAAAAAGCCAACAATCACAAAGCTATTGATTTGTGATGATCTAAGGTACTATTTGATTCATCAGATATAAGGAAACGAGGACAAAATTTTTGGTTTTCAAGATCATTTCCCTAAAGTTGATGAATTAAAAGAAATACTTGCATGGTTTTGGTACAATCTCACTGTTGTTCGTGAATTGAAAAATTTCCACTTCATCCCTTAAAGAAATAAAGTTGAATTTGTTATTCGAGATGTGTTAGCAGATCATGTGATAGAATGATGGGTCATTCCATCTCTTTCAAACAAAAGGTTAGAAAAAGTTATAAGTCCATCATATGGTTAGATTAATCGTATATGGTTCCAAAAATGAACTTATACTTCATATATCACACCGCTTAATAAAATAAAACTAGTTTCTACTAACCAGGGACTTCCTGTAGGCCAGTGGTAGGCGATAAAGGCCAGTCGCACTTCAGTTATGGGTTCGATTCCCACAGCCTTGTCCGACACGATGGGTTGTCTCCGATCCTGCATGTTGTCCTTTTTCTAAAACTACATTACCATATCATCCCATCAATAATATCGAAAAAGGTTCTATCCTTAAACAATACTAACTTATGTCCAACATAATCCATTCCAATATTTAGGCTTATCCATAATATTGCAGTCCATTGTCATATTATAGTGAAAAAGATTACCAGAGATTTCATATAAGAAGCATGTTAATACCATCGTTGATCCCCATATATCATAAGATATGTCTTGTTGGTCACATTACAAACATTCGAAGGCCTTAATCATGTATTCTCTTGAAAAATGAATACCCATTGAACCTTAGTGAAAACATGGATGCAGTTAAAAGTTAACACTTTCCACATACCAAAATCCTCAAAATTCTATATACTCAAACCATGACATCACTTAGTCCTTATATCAATCATGAGCTCATGAATACAATCAAACATCTCATTATCTTCTTATGCCGTCATTATGCGCATATCATCTACTTTACAAAAATATCTGAATAACATTCCATGGTTACTGGTACCATTCAACATATACTTTCAAATACTTTTAGGAAAAACAATAGTGTAACAATCCTTAGATGATTCTTTATTCCATAGTACCATTAACTATACAACATAACTCTCGATAAACATACAATCATTCCACTACCTTCTAAAACAACCGACTGAGCTTCAACACTTCATTCAGCTCATATATCATTTGTAGTCTCCTCATCATCATCCACATAAATACTACCCATATGACCATGCTGATTCTCTTCATGAGATTTTCCATTAGGGAATTGGTTTGCATAATGTCCGTACATCCACATTTAAAAAATCTAATCAATGTTGATGTCGTAGAAATACCATTATCCTTGTCCATGGTGTTAACTGAACCTTTTCCTTTGCACTTACTGGCTTTGTGTCCTTCTTTTCCACACCCAAAGCATCTTCCAGTTCCTTTGAATCAATCTCCCTGATGCCTCTTCCCACATGATTTACATGAGGGAAATTGAACTTTCTTTCCTCTATGATCATCATGAAACTCCATCTTTCTCTTATTATCTGAGTCGGGAAACTTACCAAAGTTGAGATTATTGATCATATTATGAGATTGCTGATTAGGCATAATAACGATGTTTGGACTTCTAGATCCCGTTTCATTTGGTTTCTCATGAAGAAAATCATTCCATTGTCTGTCATATCCTCCATTATCATGAATCTTCCTGTTTCCAGCCATTTTCTAAAACCCAAAAAGAATAGTGTGAGAGGAAAAAATCATGCTAGGGAAAACAACATAGTAAAGGGGGAGCACCCTCAATATCTAACATCTTAGGTTAAATTCTAAGATCGTTACCGTAGTTCTAGGACTATAACCTATACGTATTCTTATCCTTAGGTACATCCCTAGACATACCTTAGAAATATCTCTAGGGATCTCACTAACGTTTTCGCATCCTAGATTCCAAAGGTTGACTAAAACTTTCCTCTGATACCAACTGTAGAGACCCTAAGCTTGATGTACATGGAAATTACATTACTTTTTCGGAATACTTAATACATAAAAAAAACAGACACACAAGGACCATAATAGTTTAGTGTCTTTGGAAACTTGGAACGTAATCTTCTAATCGTGGTGAAAGATCTTCAACATCTCCCAAAAAGATCTTCCACTTTTTGTTTCCTTACCTAAAACCTTTCTTTTGATCCTGGGAGAAAATAAAACATAAAAAGGGTGAGCTCAAATTCTTAGTAAGGGTAAGCATGGATAAAATAAAACATACCATATACATTTGAACTTAAAAACATTAACATAATGTTTAAACATCAAAATCTTGAGAAACAACATAAAACATGGAAGTAAATAAGACATAGATCATAATGGAACATAAACCATGATAAAATAGTATGGGAATAAAACATGTAATTGTGTCATCCATTAATCACATGTAATGATTTCCATAGTAGCCAAGGCATTGCTGCCGAGACCATCTTAGTGGACAACGTCCCTTTCTGAATCGAGTTCACTCCTTATTTCAGTCCTATAACACTGAACCAGATTAACTTACCATTCCAGCCATGTCTATCTCATGAGATATAAATCATTAGCCAATTAATTGTAGGGATATATAGGTCCCACCTATCTCATAATGAAATCATTCTTACTTGTGCCACAAAATAAACATACATCATTCATAATAACCCAACGAATAAAATGGGTTTCATAAACATCATCCCATCATCACATAATTCATATAAAAGAAATGGATATCATTTAATAATATGAAAAGTGAAACCATGTAAATAATATAGACATGATACTTGAAACATACACATGTGAAATACTGTCATCTTAGATGAAAATGGTTTTGATAAAACACTTGAAATGAATTCTTGAGAAAAATATCCTTTTTTCTTCAAAATCATTTTCTTTTAACAAAATGTCATGTAATTTTAAAAGAAAAATATTTTGTTGAAAATAGTCATGAAATATTTTGTAGTAAGCTTCATGAAAATAAGTCTTTATAAATCCATAAAAATCTTTTCATGCCGTATACGTTAAAAAAACATTCTTCTCGTACTTTTGTCGAAAAAGTCAAAAGTACCTTGTAGGGTAAATAAAGGAAAGATTCCTTACATACCATGGGGTAAAAGTCAAAATGGGTAGAAATGACTTTAGAAATACATGAATACACTTTTTTAAAACATGTACATGGATGATAGAAATAACCCGAGTAAATACTTACGAATAATCAATCTCTGATAAAAATGAGATTTGCAAAATTATCCCTTACCTTAGGTCCGATATGCTTCGTACGTATTCGAACCTCCTGTATAATGATTTAAATAATGTCATTGACTTATTACGGTGTCATATTCATTGTTATGATATCATATATGTTTCACTTATGAATTTATATTACCCGTTCTTTTGTAAATTCCATGTTAAAGCAGCGTTTTGGGTAAAATCATTCCATTTATCGTATGTGTTTCGACTTATCGTTTCTTGATATTATTACTTTTATCCTGATTTACATAATTACATAATGTAAAAAATGATTTATATATAATATATTCACCATATACATATATATTATAGATTGATAAAAGGAATGAAATACACCGTTCATGGAGACAGTAGGCCCTACGTACGCATGAACGATGTTTTCGTTTCCTTATTGAATTGAATGAAACTAAATAGATGAAATACATACATATATATATATACATATTTATATTAGCATTAATATTTAATATAGTTCATTATTATTCATTATATAAACTTTATGATCATTCACGTATGGTTAATCATGGAGAATGAATCTCATCGCGTCGTGGAGAAGGTAGTCCGTACGTACGCACGACCGATGATATCGTTCCCATAATTATAGAATTGGAGTGGATGGTATAATATATCAGAATCATTATTATGTTATAATAACCATAAATAATTATTCTTTACACCATTATACCCATACGTGTAATGTGTTGGTGGAAAAACAGATTATACCACGGCATGGAGACAATATTCCGTACGTACGCACGCGCGGTGATTTCATTTTCCGTAGGATAGATAGATGGTGAAATAGGTTTGTTTCATAATTATAATACCATATAAGTATATGAGTGATACTGATGTTATTACTTCATAATGAAACAACAAAAGAAGAAGAAGTAGAAGAAGAAATAAAGTTGAAATAATCGGTAACGGACATTACCTCTTCTTTGAAGAGCCTCTTTGAGACCTTCTATTAGGGAACTAAAATTGGTCTTTGAAGAATACCAGGACCTCTAGGATGTTTATATGTAAGTGTGGAAGTAAAATGGGAAGGGGTTGGCCAATATTGAAGGCTCAAATTGGTGTGAGGAGGAGAGGGAGGAGGTGCCCTTTTATAAGGGAGGAGAGGGGCAGCTTTGGAATTCTTAAAAATATTAATTTATAATAAATCTAACCCCACTTAAAAACCTCAAAAAATGACTCATATTAAAAGATTAGATGAGATAGGGTTGTAATCTCATCAATCAATCAAATTTAGACATGTTTGGATCTTATTTTAAACCTTATCATTTTGATTTATCTTTATTTAATCTATTTAAGATTATTTTTGGTAATAAAATTCTAAATTTTAAATTATAACAAATAATTACTTATTTGTTGTGAATTTTCCATAATTGGTTACTTTATAACATTATAGATCATATAAATTTAAATTTATAATTTTTAAATATTTTTGTTATTTTTAAACAATTTTATAATATGTTATTTTTATAAAATAACAATAGTGTCAATTTTGACACTATTCCTTTATTTGAATTTAAATAAAATATATACAGAAGATATGTTTGAACTAAAAGCTTTAATAGATTCATAAAAGGTCATATGTATCTATAAAATTAGTGGATCACATTAAATAGTTCATATAATATTTAGTTTATTATTTTTAAAACCATTTATTTGGTTTATCTCTTAATAAAATAATTACTACAACATTTTTTGTATAATTATTTAATATAATGATTTGTTGCATAAAAATTTAAAATAAAATCCTATGATGAAGATAAATCTATTACCTTTAACAATAATACTTTTACTCTAATTTGGCATCTTAAAATCACAATATTTAAATTGTTATATTTATTAAATTATGAAGGTGACAACTTTGGCATCATTTAAAATTAAATAATATAAGTGTCATAATAACTTTTATAAGGATCCAAACGGTTATATATTAGGTCATTGGATGATTAAAGTGTATATATATACACTACCAATAAGTTTTGGTCAGGTTTTTGGGCCTTTTAATGGGTATTATTATTTCAATAAAAACTATATTACTTATTTTCCACTTAATAAATAATTTCTGTATCATTAATGTATCACCATTAATGACAATTATTTAATCCCTAAAAATTATAAATAAATTATCATGATGTAGATAATTTTATTATATTTCTGGATACTATTAATGTTCGAATTTTTATGATGTTTAACACTAAATTAAAATTATTATACTTATAATATTTAAGAAAGTGACATGTTGTCACTTTCTTTGGTTTTAATAATAATTAAATTATTTTCATGGTCAAAAGTCCATAAAATGAATCTAATCCAACCCTTAGTTGATATGGGTTTACTTTTAGCCATCCAATAGAATTTTGGTATGTGTTAGGGTAATTTTATATTATTATATTTACCCTTAATTACCCGATTTACCTTTAACTATGGTAAATAAAATTTACCGTAGTTACTATTCATAATTTTTCAAAAATAAAAAGTAGCGTATTAAAATACTTTGGACCCAATGATTCCAAATATGGAATCAATTTTTTTAAATTCAATACACAGAAGTTTCAGAAATTAAATTAAAATTAATCCCATTGTCGAATGACAACGAGTTTTTGTTTAAAACATTGCAAAAGATTGAATTGATTTAACCTACGAATTCAATGTAAAATAAATGCTAATTACATACATTATATTAAATGGTAAAAATATATTCTATTTATACTTTAAAACCATTCAATATTATAATTTAACCATATAAATTATTAAGATGAAAAAAGTTGTTTTTCATTAAAATATAGCGTGTTTTTACTATTCATCAAAATATGAAAGTTACCAGAATAATAAGAAAAATTTATCCAAAGTAAATTTTTATTTATTGATTCCAAAGAAGAATTTTATTTTGTCAAATTGAACTTATAAACATGTCAAAAAATAGATTTAAAGTGGGTGCACTATCAAAAGGCGGCAACACTGCATTTTTTGAAAAATACTTATTTTACCCGAAAAATTTATTTTGTTCTTATACCATGTTATAGAAAATGTGTAAGATGAATAATAATGTCATAAAATTCAAAATTTAGTTAATACTATTCATAACGGCTAGTTCATAATAATATTATAATAATATATCGTTGTTTAGTAAAACCCAGTATTGCGTACAACACACGCTTTCGAGGAAGGTCGTGATTGCGTGTAATGCAAGCCAAGTCAGGGTTGCGTGTTGTGAAAGAATCCTTCATTGTTTCATATAACAGAATCCAACCATATTTCATTTATACATTTAATATATATATATATATATATATACTCAATGTTGCGTAGAATAACTATTATCAAAATTGTGTGTAACATGATCTAAGAATAGTGTTGCGTATACTGCAAGCTAATACGGTGTTGCGTATAGTGCAAGGTAATCTTGGTGTAGCATACAACACAAGACATTAATGAAATTAAAAGAATATTTTTCATAAAATCTCGGGGTGTTACAGCTCATGTAGTTTTTGAGAAATACATCTCAATGGGCTCTAAACATTTCCCCTAATATATAAAATTATATATTTGTGAATGAATATATAAAATAAATGATAAAAAATAACATCACACAGGAATGCATGTTGGGCCATCTTGTGGTAACCAATCCACCATGAAACTGAACTCTACCTAGTTTTACATATACCAGAGAATAATTCACCTCATTCTAAAAATATTGACTCCTACCCAAAGGGTCTAGGTAGGATGTTAAAACACTTATGTCCACTACCCTCTTATTCAGGGTAGGGCCCATGTCGAACCCAACCATGTCACACCATGTCATGAATTTTACCCTCCCCATTAGGGTAACGTCCTACATCAAAACTTCAACACTCCCTTATCACTCAATTTAGGGTACAACTAACACATGTTTAAATTGTTAAATAACATATATATAGTCTTATTCCACAATGCATTGACCACTCCCCTCCATCAAGGTAGTCCTCGCAAACACAACCTGAACATTACCTTCTAACTCAAGGTAGGGTCCTACTAGTACCTTATTTTTTTTAAAGGCAATGTCTTAGTCAAAGACCAAGATAGAAAAATTTATTAAAAAGATAGGGAAATTACAAGAGTCTGAACGATGAAATTTTATTACAATCATTTGTGTAAAAAGGGAGGATATCAACTGGTAAGTTATCACTCCACGTAATGACCTGGTTAATACCCTTGTTGGAAAGACCATCAGCCACCATATTAGATTCCCGATAAATGTGGGTGGCGATGTGTCTGATTCCTTGAAGGAAGCTAAAACACTTCTTCCATCGAGCTATGAGGGGATAAGCAAGGTGAACCACACCGTTCCAAATAGCATGGATGATGGTAGAAGAAACACTTTCAATCTAGATGCAGTCCCAGCCTTTTAGCTTAACAAAGTTGACCACAAGAATCACTGCCATCATCTCATCTTCCAGGGCAGAGGCAGTACCACAGCCAGCAAAGAAGCAGCCATGACATTAGCCAAGACTGTCCCTGAAGATGGCTCCACAGCACGCAGGACCAGGATTCCCTTTGGAGGCACCATCTAAATTGATCTTTATCCATCCAGGGATAGGAGCTCGACAGAAAACTTCAAAGTAGCGTTTCAGTTGATTGTAGATCCCATTAATTCTGAGCCGACGGAGGATGGCAAAATCATCAACCGAGTTGGCGCATGTAGCTTTTTGAATAGTGGACGCATCCCTGATGGAAATAAGAATTCTCGCGTGACCTGTATTAAGATTGAGTGATGCACTATTGTGGATAATAGAATTTCGATTATACCAGATAGTGTGAAGGAGCTCTACAACTACATATAGGAAAATATTTTTAATCTGAGGCGAAAAATACTACTTCACACAGCATTCGAGAAAGGAACATATAGAGTCAGCAAATAACCATCTGCAATAAAAAATGTCAGTAACAAAATTACAAAGGGAAAAGGCTATAGCACAAGAAAAAAATAAATGGTTGATGTCCTCCCTATTTTGATGACACAGGTGACATCTAGAAGTGAGGGTGATACCAAAGGTTTGAAAGAAAACCTCAGTGGGAAGACTCTTGTGAGAAATTCACTAGATCAGATTATGTCTGGAAGGTTTGATCCATGGTTTATCAAAAGTCTTCAACCACGAAAAGTTAGACTCGGAGGAAGAGAAAAAGTGTTTATAAAAATATTTGGAATCAAGAACCCCATTGGGAGAAGGTTCCCAAATAAGATTATCTTCATCATCCAAAAAAGTGTAGCTATCAACAACACGTTTGATATGATCCGGGAGGTATGAGAGGTGAGAATGAATAACATCCTTGATGGTAGAGTTTATAGTAGCTGGCACAGCGGTAGAGGGAAGCATAGAGTTGAGGGGGACACCAGTCCAGTTGTCGAACTAGATTTTGAGAGTTGAATCTGAGTTAACCATCCATCTGGAATTGTACAAGATATTGAAAAAAGAGTTTCAAATGGACGACCAAAGGGAAGAATTATGTAACGTCCCAGGCCCGGGTGCCACACAATGGGTGCCCCGAGCCCGGTTCGCCACGTAACCTCAAGCGAATTTCCCCAAACTCTAGAGGCTGAAGACTAGCAGCGAGGGCCCAGGTCTGATAGTGGGGAAACTATGCCCTCATTTTTCAAAGTGTAGCACAGCGGAATACCAAAATAAACATACAACGACAGTGGAAACAGTAAACCATACACAACCGAAATAAACTAAAGTAGTGGATATAACCAACAATGTATAAATGATGATTCTACATGTTTCAAGTTCTCAGAAAATAGCCAGAACATGTTATACATCAATACAGTACAACAAAATACATAGTACAACAAAACAAGAAAAACAGCTGGCAGCGGCATCGTGAGCCTAGGCTTAGTTCCATGCCCTCCTACACCTTAGCAACAGTCAAGTACCTGTATAGGGACTCTTTCCCCTATATACACCTACAGAAACATAATCTGTTTGGGCTGAAATGCATGACCCAAATAGGGTGTGAGAAATATATCTCAGTAGGCACCCACCAAAGGCCCGTGCCCAACTGCGTGTAAGCATGAAACAACAGTGTGAAATATTAAAATTCAATAAAGTAAGATGTATTTAAAAGTAACTTACTTAACAATTAAATTGCCATTTTATTATTCATTTAATTCATTTTATACTAGAAATAACCACAGTGCATTTCTAAACAAACAGTCCACGTCCTCAGACAAGAAAAACCATACCCTCGGGTAAGCAGAATCCAACCCACAGGTATATCCCTCTGGCGTAACAGAAATTTGCCCTCAGGTGTAGGTAATATCTCCCTCAGGCACAGAAGTCAAGCCCTCAGGTATGAAAGGTTTCCCTCAGGCGAAATAACTACAGCCCTCGGGCTAAACAGTGCAGTGCCCACAGACTAATCACAATAATGCCCTCATGCTTAGTAGGTAACTGGTCCATGCCAAACATATCAAAATGCAGTAAACAAGCAATTCCTTTCAAGGCAATTCTACAATTACGACATTTAAGGCATACCCTCGGGTATCCTGGCCAAATGGCTAAATAGTGAAACACACCCCCAGGGTGGTTCCAGATCTAAGAAACAATCCCAACTAGCATTTTATTATCACAATTTAATCACTTATGCAATTCTAGGCATTAAATATAGCAACAACTTCAGCCACACGACACCCCAACAAGGGTTCGTGGTACGAAAATGCACAAAATGCACGACAGTTGGAAAAATTAACATAAAGCCACCTACCTTATACGCCAACAAGTGTTATACACTAATGCCGACTCCAGAAACGCCCAAGAACGACGTAGATCTGACGAAGAAAAAAACCCATTCAAATGTAAATAACTTTCGTTAGGGGAAGAATTGGTAAGAACGGTACTAGGAGATGAGAGGGCATACCCGTGAGGTTCCAACGAGATCGTCCGAGGCGGAAACCGATTCCAGACGAACCCCCGACGGATATTCAATGGTCTGGCCGTCCTCCTTGGCTCTAAAATGGCTCAAGTGTCTCCTCTGCCAAATGAGGAGGCTACTGCCTATTTTAAGCTGAAAAAACAAAGTACACGGCGTGTACTTCTGAGTACACGACATGTACTTCTTTCATTTAACTGTTCATTTGGCGGCATCGCCACACTTTTCATCCGTCTACATGAGTACATGGCATGTACTCCCAAGTACATGGTGTGTACTGTCACCCAGCTGGCGGCGACTCCACCGCCTTACTGTTTAAGCCTACCGACTGACTACACGGCGTGTAAGGTACCACTACACGGCGTGTAGTCGGTTCCTACACCCCTCGTTGCCGACAAGGATACACGCCCCATGTACTCATCACAACACGGCCAAAAGTACATGGCGTTTGGAAAAGTACACGGCATGTAGTTCCAAAAGTTAGGATTTTTCCCCATTTTTCATATTTTCTCAAAAACACTTAAGGAAAAGGAAAAAGAAGAAGCCCGTACCTCCAAAAAAGAACCGGGTTCTTACAAACTCTCCCCTTATAACAATTCATCCCCGAATTTCCTTTCTAAGGGTGGAACAGATAAAGCTCAGAACAACTCTAGCCATTGAGCACGTACGTCGGCCTCCCGCTCCCAGGTCTCATCCTGCACTCGTCCATGCTTCCATAGAACCCGTACGAGAGGAACTGACCGGCCTTGGAGAACCTTCGTGCTCCTGTCAACGACACGGATTGGATGCTCCACAAAGGATGCATCATGCTGAAGCTCAACCTCCTCTGGCTGAAAGATGTGAGACAGGTCTGAATGATAGCGGCACAACTGAGATATGTGGAAGACGCCGTGCATGGCTTGGTACCGCTACGGTAACCGCAACCGATAGGCAACCAGCCCGACTCTCTCCAGAATCTCAAATGGCCCCACATACCTCAGTGAAAGCTTACCCTGTCTCCGGATCCACTTGTGTCCCAGCCTTAGCGAAACACGCAAGAAAACCTTATCCCCGACCACGAACTACAAAGGTCATCTGCGGCGACCAGCATAAGTCTTCTGACGAGACTGCATGGTAGCCATCCGCTTCCGAATCAACTGGACCTGCTCAGATGTCTCCTGCACGAGCTGTGGCCCTAGTAAAGCTCCCTCACCCGCCTATAACCAGCAAAAAGGTGATCGGAATGGACTAGCATATAAATCCTCTTATGGATCCATATCAATAGTTTCCTAAAAACTATTATTATAGGAAAACTAAACTAAAGGTATATGCTTCTCCCAAGAGCCCCCAAAGTCTAGGACGCATGCGTGCAGCATGTCCTCTAGCACCTGTATCGTCCGCTCTGACTGGACATCTATCTGAGGGTGGTATGATGTGCTCAGAAGCACCTCTGTACCCAACACCCTATGAAAACTGTGCCCGAAATGAGACGTAAAGAAGGCGTCACTATCTGAAACGATAGAACGAGGGACCCCAGGAAGACGTATGATCTCTCGGATATACACCCTTCCGATCTCATCCACACCGAAGGTCTCCTTGATCGGGAATAAGTGAGCTACCTTCGTGAGTCTTTCCACAACAACCCAAATGGAATCATTGCCTCGAGGTAACCTCGGCAACCCCGTCATGAAATCCATCATGAAATCATCCTATTTCCACTCTGGAATGGGTAATTACTGTAACAGCCCAGCTGGCCTCTGGTTCATTCCCTTCACCTGCTAACAGGTGGAACACCTCGTAACAAAACCAGCTATCTCTCTCTTCATACCCGGACACCAGTACTGACACCTCAAGTCACGGTACATCTTGGTAACCCCGGGATGAGCTGCCCAGGCTGAAGCATGAAACTCCCGCATCAGCTCCTCGCATATATCCCCTGGAACCCATACTCGTCCATGGAAACACAAAACCTCACCATCACCTATTTTCCAACCAGGAGGAGGGTCCTCACTTGCCACCAAATCCCATAGAACTAGGCCTTTTGAATCAGATAGCTTCCTCATCCTCACTCTGTCCAGGAGGGTATATGTCATAGCCAAAGAAGAAAGATAAGTCTGCCCCTGACTGTAGTGCACCTACAGATGAATCTTAGAGAACAAGGCCATAAGCTCCCACTCACCACTGGCCTCCTGCACTGCCTGTATCAGTGTCTTTCTGCTCAGTGCATCAGCTACTAAATTTCCATTACCAGGTGTGTAGGCAAGCTCAAAATTGAAAGACTGTAGGTACTCAACCCACCTTCTCTACCTCAGATTCAGGGCACGCAATGTAAAGATATACTTGAGGCTTTTTTGGTCGGTGAAAACCACAAAATTCTCTCCCAATAGATAGTGTCTCCAACAGCGCAACGCATGAACAACTGTATCCAACTCGAGATCATGCGTTGGGTAATTCCTCAAATGTGGCCTCAACTGCCGAGACTCGTACGCAACGACTCGATCACCCTACATCAACACCGCTCCCAGCCCAATCCCTGATGCTTCACATTAAACTGTTTAGTTCGTTCCCTACTTTGGGAGTATCAGGATCGGTGCTGATGTCAACCTCCCCTTCTCGTACTAAAAAGCTGTCTCACAAGCTTTCGACCAAACGAACTTCAAACAGTTCTTAGTGAGACCTATCAACGGTGCTGCTAAGCGGGAGAAGTCCTGTATGAAGCATCTGTAGTAACCAGCCAGCCCTAAAAATCTATGTATCTCAAACACGTTCTTAGGCTGCTACCAGGAAACTACTTCTCTCACCTTCTCTGGGTCTTCTGCAACTCCTGCCTCTGAGATAACGTGGCCCAGTAAGTGAATCTGGTCCATCCAAAAGTTTCACTTTGAGAGCTTAACATATAGTTGATGCTCTCTCGGTGTACTCAATACGATTTCAAGATGGGTGGCATGGTCATGTTGAGTGTGAAAGTACACCAAGATGTTGTCCACAAATACTACCACAAATGAATCAAGATACGGATGAAACACACAATTCATCAGATCCATGAAAACTGCTGGCGCGTTCGTCAGTCCGAACAGCATAACCGTATACTCATATAGACCATACCTACTCCTGAAAGCTGTGAGAGGTATATCAGATGGTCTAACGCGCAGCTAATGATATCTGGATCTCAAGTCAATCTTCTAGAACACTCGTGCTCCACGAATCTAATCAAACGGATCATCTATCTTCGAAAAGGGATATCGGTTCTTAACCGTCAACTGGTTCAGCTTCCGTTAATCCACACAAGGTCTGAGGGTACCATCCGCATTCTTCGCAAAAAGGACCGGAGAACCCCAAGGAGAAGTACTGGGTCGGATAAAACCCTTCGCATGTAGCTCCTCTAACTGCCTCTTGAGCTCCTGCAACTCATATGTGGCCATCATATAAGGAGGAATTGACACCGGTGTTGCTCCTGGCACAACCTCGATAGATAAATCCACCTCACGCACTGTAGGTAGACCTGAAAAGTCGTCCGGGAAGGCATCCCTAAAACGATCAACAACTGGAGGTAAATCTGTCTGAAAAGTCCCCTGATCATCTAGATATAAACTCGCAATCTGGGTTGTGACTCCACCTTGCCCATGATGCTCTGGTCCAGCTTGACTCGCCTGAACATCCCACTCGACCTTGTATAGAAACTCTCTGCCCTCTGGTGACGTGAAACTCACCCTACGACGATAGTAGTATAAAAAGGCTTGAAAGGGAACCAACCAGTCCATCCCGAGAATGACATCATAGATCGTCATCTCCAAGACATAGAGGTCCCAAAAAAGTGACACCCTCCAACCTCAAGGGGGCACTCCTTACAATGTCGCACACCAGCCGTCCTAGTCCCCAACGGAGTGTCTAGCATCATGATATCATAATAAGAAGAAACACCGAGCCCAAGGATCTCCACAACAGGTACATATATGAAACTATGCGTAGCAACCGTATCAAAAAGTACTGAAGACAAGACAGAAGCTACCCGAATAGTACCTATGACTGTAGAAGGTCCGAGATCCTGCTCCTGCTGAGTCTGTTGCATTGCATATTCCTGTCTAGTGTCGCGGCCCTGCGACACAACCTAGCAAACCTGAGCTATCCCGCCCTACTGCCTCTGCGGTCCTGGTGTCTGGCTACCACGACGACGACCACCTTCTCTGCCTACAGGCCCTGACGTATTCCAGTTCCCTGACTGGTAAGAAGCCACTGGTCATGCTCCCGCATGCGGAGTCTGCACAGAACCCCTCTCACTAGCTGGTGGAAATGCCCTGCAAAAGCGCTGCATATGACCTATCTTTCCGCAAGCTCGGAACTCCACTGGGTCTCGTAGACACTGCGGTCTCTTGTGCCCATCTCTACCACACTGGTAGCACCTAACCGGGCCACCTGATGACGCCACCTGGCTGGTACTGCCGCCCTGAGAGAAATCCATCTGTCTCTTCCTCTTGCTAACAGAAATTGTACCAGTAACCGGTGCTGAACCGCCCTGGCCCACACCACTCGATTCCTGCAGGTTCCTCTCTGTAATCAACGCCTGGTTTAAAATTGCGTGTACTGTAGGCAACCTGAAAACATTCACCAATGCTCGGATGTCATAATGAAGACCATCCTCAAAACATCTGGCTCTCAACGTCTCATCACCCACTAGCACAGGTGAAAAACGCTGAAGCTCTGTAAAATGAGCAGAATAGTCCATCACCAACATGGTGCCCTGCTGCAGATTCATGAACTCTCGAGCTTTATCTTCCCTCAGCGTCTCGGGAAAGAAGAATTCATAGAAGACTGCCTGAAAATCTTCCCATGCCATGTCTCTATGATTCTCTGACTGGGTGGTAACCTCCCACCACCTCTTGGCAGAATCACGCAGCATGTAAGTCGCGAGCTTGAGCCTCCGCCATGGAGGCATCTGAAGATGCTCGAAAATAGTCTGCATTGACCCCAACCAAGACTTCGCCGCCTGCAGTCCGCCATCCCCTGAAAACGTAGGCGGATGCTACTGCGGGAAGATACGAGTCAGCTCATCCATTGATGTAGCAGCCTGCGGTGATCCCTGAAAGGTTTGCGTGAACCGCATAAATCCTTCACAGAACTGTGCCTCCGCGCCTGTGTCAGGTATAGCAGCTGGCGCCGCATCTGGCACTACTGGAGGATCCATTGGTAGCCCATGGCCCACCATATCCGGAGTATAATCATTGCTGCTCTCCTAGCGAACAACTCGCGGTCGTCTAGGTGGCATGACACTACAGGGTCAAAAGAACGCCTCAGATTCGAGATTATTATGACCAAAAAGAGAAGGAACCACAAATAAAACATGAGGAATAAGGCATTTCAAAATTGGAAAAACAAGACTACACAACATGTACAATGACTACACGGAGTGTACTTGACTTCCATTCCCCTGCCCGGGTCCTTCTACAGGGCTAAGCCACACGACTTCCGTTGAACAAAACTACACAGCATGTATAATATCTACATGGAGTGTATGGTGTTATTTTCTAACTGCCCGTGTCGTTTGTGACACAGCCGACTACTCGGCTTGACACTACACGACATGTTACACCCACACACGGTGTGTACACCACCCCATTTCCAAGCCACACGGCTAACTCCACACTATCTGTCCTCAGACCAGACTACACGGCGTGTCCCACAGGTACACGACATGTTCAGGGAGAGGTTACACCGGCCCGTGTTGTTAGTTATAAAGTCGAGTCCCCAGGTCACAGTACACGGAATTTCCATAATTGACACGGCGTGTTCTGTCAAGGAGTTCACCGACCCGTGTTGTTAGTTACACGGCCAGACTCCGGGTCAACACTACACGGCGTGTACAAAAACTACACTGCGTGTTTTACCCAAGTCCTTCACGACCCCGTGTCGCCGCCCACACGGTTTGTGACACGGGAAGAGACTACACGGCGTGTACTTAGGTTACACGGCGTGTACAACAAATTTTCATTTTTCTTCCTGAATAGAAGATCATACACGGCGTGTATAAAATACTACACAGCGTGTATACTGGGTTTTCGGACAGTATTCCTCAGAAAATTCCCCAGAACCCATTAAATACCGTAAAACAACACCTAAGTGTCAAATTCCGACCCGTGAGGGCCCATACTGCCCACGAATCAATGTTTGAAATATTATCTGTGTTATAACCAATAAACAGTCAATGATCCGCCAAATTTCGGTCAATGGGGGCCCATACTCCCCAAAAACCAAAGTTTGGCGTCCATTCTATAAAAAAGCTCACACAAGAGAATACCCTATCACAAAGCAGGTATTTATCAAGCAGCTATCACAAAATCATGCTTTATTAGCACAACAACTATCACAACAACATGAAATTTCTAATGCACCTACATGGCATGGAAACTATGCATGGCATGTGATATCTAGCATGTGCCTATATGATGCATGATATGGAATACCCTCATCTCATCGGGTTGCAACTAAATAGAACCCGTAGATAAAATATAAACTGCACAATCTCAGAGTGCGTCACCCAACGGTGAAAACATATCAACCGTAAAATTGAAAAATCAAAAGAATGCAAAATACAAGGTAGACTGTCTTGTCCCTGTACATTGGTTAGCTACGCCTGGGCACAACTTATTACCAACTACCATTCCGTCCTATCCCTGACTACGACTCCAAATAGTAAGTCAAAGAAACGAAACCCCTCTGATACCGCTTTGTAACGTCCCGGAACCAGGTGCCATGGAACGGGTGCCCCGATCACGGTTCTCCACGTAACCTCAAATGCATTTCCCACAACTCCAGAGGCTTCCGACTAGCAGCGAGAGCCCAGGTCTGATAGTGGGGAAACTATTCCCTCATTTCTCAAAGTGTAGCGCAACGAAATACCAAAAATAACATACAATGACAGTGGAAACAGTAAACCATACACAACTGAAATAAACTACAGCAGTGGATATAACAAACAATATATAAATGACGATGCTACATGTTTCAATTTCTAAGAAAACAGCCAGAACCTGTTATACATCAATACAGTACAACAAAATACAGAGTACAAAAAAACAAGCAAAACAGCTGGCAGCGGCATCGTGAGCCTAGTCTTGGTCACCTGCCCTCCTACTCCTCAGCAATAGTCAAGTACATATATAGAGACTCTTTCCCATATCTATACATGCAGAAATGTAGTCTATTTGGGCCGAAAAGCATGACCGAAACAGGGTGTGAGAAATATATCTCAGTAGGCACCCACCAAAGGCCCATGCCCAACTGCGTGTATGCATGCAACAATAGTGTGAAATAGTAAAATGAAATAAAGTAAGCAGTACTGACAAGTAACTAACTTAAAATTTAAATTTCCATTTTATTATTCATTTAATTCATTATATACTAGAAATCACCACAGTGCATTTCTAAACAAACAGTCCACATCCTCAGACAAGAAAAACCATACCCTCAGGTAAGCAGAATCCAACCCGTAGGTATAGCCCTCAGGCGTAACAGAAATTTTCCCTCAGGCGTAGGTAGTGTCTCCCTCAGGCACAGAAGTCAAGCCCTCAGGCACGAAAGGTTGCCCTCATGCGAAATAACTACAGCCCTCGTACTAAACAGTGTAGTTCCCACAGGCTAATCACAACAACGCCCTCAGGATAAAAAGGTAACCGGGCCATGACCAACATATAAAAATGTAGTAAACAAGGAATTCCTCTCAAGGCAATTCTACAATTACAACATTTAAGGCATACCCTCGGGTATCCTGGCCAAATGGCTAAACTGGGAAACACACCCTCAGGGTGGTTCCAGATCCAAGCAACGATCCCAACCAGCATTTTATTATCACAATTTAATCACCTATGCAATTGTATGCATTAAATATAGCAACGAACTCAGCCACACGACACCCCAACATGGGTTCATGGTACGAAAACACACAAAACGCACGACAATTGGAAAAACTAACACAAATCCACCTACCTTATACGCCAACGAGCGTTATACATGAACACCGACTCCAGAAATTCCCAAGAACGACGTAGATCTGACGAAGAACAAAACCCATTCAAACGTAAATAACATCTGTTAGGGGATGAATTGGTAAGAACGGTACCAGGAGAGGAGAGGGCTTACCCGTGTGGTTCCAACAGGATCGTCTGAGGCAGAAACTGATTCCAGACGAACCCCCGGCGGATCTTCAAATGTTCGGCCGTCCTCGTTGGCTCCAAAATGCCTCAAGTGTCTCCTCTGCCAAATGAGGAGGCTACTGCCTATTTTAAGATGGAAAAAAAAACTACACAGCGTGTACTTCTAAGTACATGGCGTGCCCTTCTTTCATTTAACTGCTCATTTGGCGGCACCACTACACTGTTCATCCGTCGACATGAGTACATGACATGTACTCCCAAGTACATGGCGTGTACTGTCGCCCATCTGGCGGCGACTCCCCCGCCTTACTATTTCAGCCTGCCGACTGACTACACGATGTGTAAGGTACCACTACACGGAATGTAGCTGGTTCCTACACCCCTCGTCGCTGACAAGGCTACACGCCCCGTGTACTCATCCCAACACGGCCAAAAGAACACGACATGTGGAAAAGTACACGATGTGTAGTTCCAAAATTTTGGATTTTTTCCCCATTTTTAATATTTTCTCAAAAACACTTAAAGAAAAGGAAAAATAAGAAGCTTGTACCTAAAAAAACCGGGTTCTTACAAATTAACATAACTCAAATTACGAGATTTGATCTTGTCCAGGAAACATTGCTTAAGAAAGTAAATAGAATCATCCTTGTTGTTTATAAGATTCCATGTGAGTCTAGCTTGGAGGGCTTAATTAAAGAGTTTGAGGTTTTTTATTCCAAGTCCTCCTTTTTCTAGGGGCTTGCGGCAGTTGGACCAGGGAATAGTGAAAAGCTTTCTTTCAAGGATGCTTCCTGTCCAGACAAATTTCTTGATATAGACATTGATTTTTTTGAGAATACTGGCAGGCCATCTATAAATCATGAATGAGTAATCCATTTTAGAGTCAATGGAATCTTTCACAGGGAAAATTCTACAATACATAGAAATAGATTTCCCTTTACAAGAGGAGAGTTGATTAGTGATTTGATCTGTAATATCATTAAAATAGGAGGATCCAGGCTTACCCCAAAAGATAGGAACACCTAGGTAAGTAAATGGTAAAACTCCTTCTTTGATACCAAGACTCTCAATACTATAACGTTTTCTACTAATGGGAATTTTTTTTCCAAATAAGATAAACGACTTGTTCCAACTAATGGATTGACCTGAAATATCCTCATAATTTGAAAGGGAAGCTTTGAGGTTTGTAATATTGCACTTGCCTCCATTGAGAAAAAGAATAATGTCATTAGCATAAAAGAGATGGGTGGGGACAATGAGATTTCTGGTAGCCTGGATGGGTGCAATTTTGTTTTGCTGCTCTAGAGAGGTAAGGAGACAACTAAGATAATCCTCCACAATGGAAAAGAGAATGGTAGAGAGGGTATCACCTTAACGAACCCCCTTAGAGCATTTAAAATATCCCTTAGGGTATCCATTAATAAGGATAGAAACAGATGTAGAGTTGACAAGAGAGTTGATTCTATTAATAAAAATATCATTGAAACCAAAAGCCCGAAGAACCTTGAAGATGAAACCCCAGTCCATAGTGTCAAAAGTTTTCCGAATGTCGAGTTTAATAGAAATATTACCTCCTTTGGAGTTTTTAATGAGAGAGTTGATGGATTCAGAAGCAAGGTAGATGCAGTCTTGAATAGACCGCCCCTTGATGAAACAAAATTGGTTCCATGAGATGATTTTATTACAAAAAGGAGAGAGCCTATTTTCCAAGAGCTTTGTAATAATTTTGTAGATATAATTGATGAGCACAATAGGTCGAAACAAATGAATTTCTGATGCATTGGAAACTTTAGGGATTAAAGTAAGTAATTGGGCATTAATACCATTAGGAAGGGAACCAGTAGATAAAAAGTCCTGACAAGCTTACAAATATCATTGTGGATAAGATCCCAGTGAATTTGAAAGAAGCCATTATTGAAGCCATCAGGTCCTGGAGCACTGTTAGGGTTGAGACTAAAGAAAGTGTCCTTAATCTCAAGATCAAGAGGAGTACCCAGAATAAAATTTTTGTCCGCTTTCCGAACTAGGTTCATTCCAGCACCTTCTCACTTAAAAGAAATCCAACATATATCCTCATCATCATGCACAACACACTAACCACTCCATGACCTCAAATTGTCCCTCACAATTACAACCTAATCACTAGATTCTCACTAAATTTAGGGTCCCTCTAGAACCTTTATACTCAAATTGAGGCCAACATAGAGTCTTGTCATCAACCACATCACATTGATCCCTCCTGTCTCTCAGGGTGTACCTCAAAATCACAACCAACCCACTACATTCTCAAGATCATAAGGTATTTATAATACCATCTCACTCAAGGTGGGAAAAAAATATATTCAATAATTTCCTCAAGAAAAATATATTTAGTAACATGTATGTATTAATAAACATGGAGACATATTCATCTAACCAACTCACTATGAATCAAACAACCATGACATATCTCTCAGCTTTACTCTCAAACCAGTAGTGTAAAACAAACACTTATATCCCTATGGGATACTATCCTCATGAATATTTCATTCAAAAAATTAAAACATCCAAAACTCATAACCATTACCATCATACTCATAATGGTATCCACTTGGGTCCCTAAACCCAACCTGATCTCTAATCATCGATATCAACATATAATGATCACCCCATAGTGACTCCTCAAGCCATATGCTCTGACTAACCAAGTCCTCAATAGGATAGGTCTAATAGTATTCCATTTATTACATACAATTTGGTCCCTAAAACCAAGTTCTATCCTAAGATAACTCATACAAATCCACTCGGCAACCAAATGTCGAGTTATCCAAACAATTACCTTGACCCTCACTTGGATCTCATCCAACATCTCCCCTAGGATATTTATCAAGTCCATCATCTAGAATAAATCCTATAAATTACATTTCATATATCCCTCAAGGACCTATCATACACATGGGATACTCCATGTCCCTAATCTACCCTCAAGAGGGTTTTTCACAACATGCATGAGACATATAATTGTGCCACCCAACACTAATAGGAATTTTCCTATAACTCATTCCCAACTAGACCTAGGAAACAAACATAGTCTATTCATAAATAATTTAAAACCATATGACCTAACTTAGGTCTCTTTTAAACATAACCTGCATCTTATCCCCTTTGGAGAACTAGTCGTTGGGAAATCTCAGAGTACCCAATGTTCAACAAATCCTTCACTACATCCCTAGGAGGCTTAATTCCACCTTATCTCTTTACCTAGGGATTTTAGTCCCAAAAATTTTTACCCAAAAAAGATATATTTATAAAATCACACACATTATTTTAATAACATGCATGTATTATAGTATTATAGGGACCACCAACCTCAATCATGAAGCTGCCACAATTTTTGTTCTCTACTAATCCTTGGTCCAGCCTTTGCATGCCACGTAAAAGGTCATACCAATAAATGTCAACACCTGATCCCCTATCTCAAGCCACAACATCTAAAATAATTAATTGTAATTAATTGTAATTATTTATTCAATATTTAATTAAAGTGGAATAATGATGAAAAAAACAAATCTGGAATCATATACTTATTGTAACCTTATGTAAAAACATAACAACATCCCATATCTTTCTCTTAGTATATATATAAACAAATACCTCATCATCTAGTACCCAGTCAAGTTGAAATACCCCCACCAATGTTTTATAAACCCTATAAAATCCACTGGGAGGTGTACCTCAAATTAAATAGTGAGAGATGATATGTGTTCATCATAAGGAGACATCCTCTAGACAAGTTGAGAAAAACACTCATCACCTCACCCAAATCCCATGATGATCCAGTGGAATCAACATCAAACCCTAGTCATGTCATCACAAATCATAGGTTAATGAAGGGTAAAAATGATATAAGGGGTTGAAGGGAATAATTTACATCAAATAAACATGGAATCACTACTGAAACACCCCTTGATAAGGTTGATTAATGATAGGGATAAAGGGGAAGGATTTAGATGAAATAGATATCCACATGCACCCATTACACTAAACCACGATATTCGATGACCAATAAAAATGGTTTATCCTAGTATAAAATAATTATAAAATATCCCCATCATGATATAACCCACGTGGGTCTTGGTTTGATGCCTCTGTGAGACACCCCTCATGGTGTAACTTCTCGGATTCTAGTGTCGAGCACCTTCCCTTGGAGAAACCAATAGTCCATGGCCTAAGCCATTATAGTACGCCCATCTCCCTTTATGGTGAAATTAACATCCATGGGTATTCTCCATGGAATGTCCATTAAAATCATAGAATATTACATCTCACCATGACCCTCATCAGGGAATGACCTTCCTTCCTTGTAAAATATCATAATGTAATTACTAATGATTTCCCAAACCCCATATATAAGGGTCACCTTCCCAGAGTGGTGTCCTACTACATGGAATGATCTTCATTCCTCATGATAAATTTCAAAAAGATGATACATAAGGGTCCCGAGACCCTTATCTAAGTGTAAATATTTTGACATATAAGCCACCACCATAGAGTGATATAATACGCATGATTCATCTCCATGGCAGGACTCCCCTCAACATAGAGTGACCATTATATGTAAGGCTCTTTTTCCTTTCCAAAAAACCAATATAGAAGGGTCTTCACTATGGAATGATTCCCTTAAACACGGAATGACTTCTCATGAACCCTACATAAACACACCCTATAAAAAAATACACTACATCGTAACACCCAATGGTTATAGAGTGACCCATTACATTTACTTCAGGGTGCCTCCCTTAACTATTGAATGATCCTTGGTAAGAACCTCATCATTACATAACCCTCACTTGTTAGGGTGTGATGATCTACCTACAAATAAATCTATAAAGGGGTCACCCCGACCCTGATCTAAAATCAAAAATAAAATTTACTTTGAAAACAATGTCCCATAAATTTATGGGTGATTAAAAAATCCCCACCATTTGGCTTCATAACCCTTATAATCCCATGATAATTAATCCCAAATTTCATTCCATTGATTGGGATCCAATACCACATTTCATTCTGAATTCAAAACTGAGATAAGAACATCTCTACTACCAACACATCGAACCTAGATCTTGCAACCTTCCTAAAAATCCAATTTTGATCTCCAAAACAAGACCATCATTCCTAATATGACACACTAGGTGGATTATTCTCCTCACTTCATCCAATCATCTGAAATAACACGATCTAGTCCTCCCCTAGCTGAATTTCCTAGAAAAATCTTTACCTAACCTATAAACACACCACAACATCACTCGATCATGATTCCTTAATTACTATAATCATCATGAGATTGTCCAAACATCTACACCAAATACTAAACCAGATTCTCAATGTAATTCCATGGTCGGATCCAAAACTAACCAAATCTACGATCACACTCAACCCATGAGTATTGATGTTTCCCTGATCTGAATCACACTTGGACCACACCAAATTCAATATTGAGCCCAATTACAACACACAAAATCCATCAACCATGTCATCTGAATCCAAAATTTTTTATTCTTAAATTCACTAGATAAAATCTGATCTACCTACTCATCGACATCCTAGTTCTATCTTAACCATCCTCAATTTTATTTCACTGAATCCACGACTCTTACGACAAGATGTTTAAACACCCATGTCCAATTGAATGTCCCCTAAAAAATAAGTATCCTAATCATATCCATTTAAAAAAACTAATCTCAACAACCCATGTATTATCCATTACTAAATGTAATGATTTTACATAACCACTCCACTCATACTCATGTTCTTACACTGAACGTCCATCACTTCCTGCTATTATCTTACCAAAAAAATCATCCTTGACATTTTCTAAAATATATATATATTGATATTCACACCCTACAACATCAAATGATGTGACCCACCATACATATTCCCTTACACTACTCCTTAATTTCAATTTCTAACAGGTTCCAGCTGCACATGTGTATTGATCATATTGATCCACATTCATCCCAGTATAGTGGAACCATATTATGGGTTATTATTAAATCAATAATTCCATGTTACTATGATCCATTAAATATGTATCATCTCATTTTAGAGGGACAATACCCACTCTAATCATATCCTATATCTTCTAAGCTTGGATGCATCATGTTACAACCCAAATGGTTATAAATAAAAAAAATTCTTGTGATTTAATTAAATGTATTATTATGTAATATGTTTATAGAAAACACATGAACTTATTTGGTTTTATTATATCCCATCAGATTTGAATTACCATTATGAATCACTACTATTGATAAAATATTCATTGAACAGTGATCACATGATTTGAATAAATATAGGGTTTAAAAAAATCCAATTGACATAAAGGAAGTGATGGCCTCAAATAGTATGATCATACCCTATAAAGACCATTTATAATAGATTGGAAGGTATATAGAATCTATGGGATTGTCCTTTTACCAATCCCAAAATGATATCCAACAACTTAATCATGAGAGAAATCGTTTACGTGAGAATTTCAAACTCATCGAGATCAGAGCCCAAACTATATACGCTGAACCACCCCATAAAAGTCTCATTTCAACACACCATACATTTTAGGTATTTTATGGTGTATTATAGGTTTAGGTTTCAAGAACCTAGAAATATGAGTTTGTACAATTTTTTTATATAATAATGAATATATTTTCAACCGATAATTTATGATTTATAGATGATTCTGATTTTGATATAATAAAACACAAAGTGTATTTTTGGAAAATATTAAATTTCAAATATGGAATTTATTTTGATAAATTAATAAATGTTTGAAATAAATCATATTTTAATAAAATATTTTTTATTAAATTTAAAGGATCTTATAATTTTTGTGAAGTTAAATGTAAGTTTTATATGGGTAGAAAAATTGTTATTGTCAAAAAAACATGCATTTCTAATAAATGTCACATATTGTTTTAAAAGTAAAAACTCATATATTTAGAAAAATATTTAGATAAAATTAATATTATTTTTTGAATCAGACTATTGAAATTATCCAACCGTGAATTTCTCACAATTTTTTTCAGATAGTCGAATTTTCGAGTGAAAATTAAATATCGTATAAGTACTATAAATATCTTATTATGACATTATAATGATACAAATGACATTTAATAAATAATATAAATTTAATCAATGACCAAATATACGTTTTACCTTTAAAATAATGTAATTTTATGTTTATTTTGTTAATTTTATAAATCCATTCTGAATCCTCTAAAACCATAAATATATTTTACGGATATAAAATAATTTCTTTAAGTGTATGACTCACTTCCAAAAAAGAAAGGGTAGTATTTTTTTATGTTCAGACATTTTACTTATAAAATAATAAAAACCACTCCCATTTTGTAGAATCCATGGGAAAAAACATGGTATATATTGTTGTTTTGGTAAATTTATTATATAGAGTCCAAAACCTAAGTTTGAAAAATAATAAATAAATCCCCACTAATTTACTATATAAACTTACCCAAGATACCATTTCTATCCATGAAAAATAATTTCATCACATACTTACTCTTCCATCTCATCTATATATTCTTCCAAATTCACACACAATCTCTCAAGAATCCCCTCACAATAATTTTGAGTCACACACTCAAGTAATGGATCCTCACCTTATTTTCTTTATTCCAGTTTCTATATTATATTATGCCTTATATTTCTAATTCTTAATGTTGGGATATGTATTTAAATTTCCCTATTAATGAAAATTTCATTTAAAAATGATTATATTCCCCATTTTCTGACATCAACCCATTTTAAAAAATTTTATGTGACGTCGCTATGTTGTCGAAATTTCACTACAATTTTTCTATGCCAAAAATATTATGTAGTGAATACCATACCAATTTCCTATCAAGGTTTTCCACCTTTATACACATATACTTATTTTACATGGGACTTAAATGTATTTATTCCACACTAACTATTCATGGAATAAAATATTATGATGAATGAATCCATATTGTATGATATATGTTCCACCCTTAACCATGATAATGAAATGAATGTGATGGGTGCGCCTGGAATTATAAAGTGATCCAATGAATTGGGAAATGTTTAGTTTCATGAGACATCATGTTGGTATAGGGAGTGAACCTGATTTCTTTATAGTAATTCTTCCATCATGACTTCTTGGTAATTATACTTGACCTATTTTTTTATTCGGTGTTTTATGTTGTTTCCGCGTTTCCCATGTAATGATTATCATGATATATCATGCCTTATTATTCATGTTCATGTTTATAAAACATTTTGTTACCCATTGATATACCTATTGTCTAAAATGTATCACCTTATTCCATGTTTATTACCTTACTCAGATTTATATCTCACCCTTTCTTATGTATGTCCTAAGGTTATCCTGTATAGTTTTAAAAGCCATGGAATTTTAGAATCATGTTATGGATGTTTTCAATAATGTTGTTGTATCTCATGTTCATGATTTTATACTATGCACCTAATTCAAAAATACACTACACTTCTCGATCATTATGGTTTTATTATGTGTAATTTTATGTAATAAATCATATATTAATGTCAATTAAAGAGTGGAGTTGTTATAGTTGGTATCAAAGGAGAAGTTTAGTTATTCTTAGGATTAGGATTAGAAAACTCTAGTGAAAGACTTAGGGATAATAATAAGTATAGTAAAACTTTGATAAATTTTGGTAAGTATGTATTAACTGGTTTATCAAGAAAATACATCCATGTCTGGATAATACAAGTAGATGTGGTTCTAGCACAGATGTACCTAAGGGTAACAACTCTGACAAGGTGCATCGATTCAGACTCAATATAACCTAGTACATGAAAATGGGTCTTTCTATGCACCTGTTTTGACACTCCCAGGGGATATTATTTCGTATGTTCATAATATCATTACGAACCAATATTAAGGGAACAAAAAAATTACCATAAAAATATATGTTTATAAATAGATAATGGAAAACATAAATTAAAGCCTAGAAATATATAAGTTGAAGAAATAAATTTATGTTATAAATTATATTTTTAAGGTCATTAAATTACCATTTCTGCATTTAATTGTTTAAATATATTCATCCCTAATTTTCCCCTTTATTCTATATTATGGGTTTAAATAGGATTAATCGGGTAAACAGTCAATACAATGGGAAATGTGATGAATTCCCCAACAAGATTACCAACCTGATGGGAGCAAGAATCAAAAATATTTTGACAATACTATCTCATCTAACATAGATTTTGAATAGATAACTAGATAAGGAATATATCCCAACTCCACCTAAGAAATAAACATATTCAATAGAGATCTTTATGAGACAAAGGCCTCCGGATTTCAATGTTTCATGTGATCCCTTAATCATGGAACAATGGATCAACTCCATTATGAAAATATTCTTCATCCTTCAATGTTATGAGTATGAGAAGGTTTTACTTGATGTTCATTGTATGTAGGGATAAGATATTTGGTGGTGTCCATTGATCAGGAATACAAAGCTTGAGGAAGAGATCCAAACGATGGGGTGGAAGTAATTATGAAAAGTTTTTTTTGATAAGTATTTTCCTCGAACTCTCTATCTTAAAAGGAAAAGGGATTTCCTTGCCCAAAAGAAAAAATATGAAGAATATATTAGGGAATATTAGTAAAACATCACAATAATTTCACTATATGCCTCCGGCTTTGTTATTACCCTTGTATAAAAGATTGAATACATTTTTTTGTGGGATAAAACCTATTATTTGAACATCTCTAGAGATCTGGGACATTGATACCTATGAGGAAATTGTCTGATGTTCCCTCAAAGATGAAATGGAGGCTGGTGAATCTCAATGGTATAATGGGAAGAAGAATAAGAATGATGAGTTCAATTCAGGCAGTCTGATGGAGGAATATAAAAATTCCATGAAATTTAAACATCCCACTTGTAAAAGGTGTGGATACAATTTCCCCAAAAAAAATTTAAGGGGGGTGAGGAAATGCTTTATGAGTTTGAAGAAAGAAAACCTAGATAGTGATTTCCGGTCGGATAAACACACCAATTAGATGGAGGAATGTAAATCTCTAGTCAACCCTTAGTGTGTTGTTCATTACTACAACTACAAGGATCTAGGTAATTTTTCAATCCAAGGAACTAAACCAAGGGTTTTAACATATAACCAACAACCTCAAAATTAGAAAGTGTGAGCTTTTTTCATCACAAATTCTGATTAGGATCCTAACAAGGATGTTTTGATAGGTATACTAGTTATTAATTAAAGGATAGAAAATATATTTTTTGATTTTGGTTATATGCATTTTGTCATATCACAAAAGTTTAGTATAACTATTCAAACACCACCACAAATCATGGAAGTAGAGTTATCAGTGAAAACCAAAAATGGGGAAATTATTACATCCCAGGTATATAACTCCTCCCCTATCATAATTTGTGGTCTAAAATTTCTAGTGAACCTTCTCATACTCCCTTTATATGTATTTGGTGTAATTCTGGGCATGGATTGGATTTCCCTATATATATCCAACGTAAATTTTTGTGAGAAGGAAATCACTCTTCATAATGATAATTAACCAAATATTTTGTACAGGTTCAAGAAGGAGGATAAATATTATTTAACACCAACATCACAATAATAGACATTATTTTCCTAAGAGAAACTATATCTAGTTCAAATGATTGATTTTAAAGAAAGAATCAACTTCGAAGAAATTCCTATTGTGAGGGAATATGCATATGTGTTTCCTAAGGAATTTCCTACTCTTCCTCTAAGCCAAGACGTTGAATTTTCAATCAAGATTATACTGGGGGTGCTACTATTATCAAAGACTTCATATAGAATGGCTATTTTGGACTTGAGGAGATGAATAAACAACTATAAGAGAATCTAGATAAAGGGTTCATATGACCAAGTGCTTCACCATGGGGTGCACAAGTCCTCTTCATCAAGAATAAGGATGGATCAATGCACTTTTGCATTGATTATCGTGACCTTAATAAGATCACAGTAAAGAATAAGTATCCTCTATCATAGATTAATGAATTGTTCGATAATATATATAGAGCACAATACTTATACAAGGTGGGTCTATAGTCGAGATATTACCAAGTTAGGGTAAAGAGGGATGATGTCCCCAAGACAACTTTTTGAACAAGTTTTGGTTACTATGAGTATATTTTATTTTCATTCGGACACACTAATGCTCCATAAATATTCTTATAATTGATTAATAGAGTCTTCACATATTACATCAAAAAAACATGGTAGTCTTAATATTCTCCCAAATAAAGGATGAGCATGAGATTCATCTGAGCACTATGATAAAGACCTTACGAATGGAGAATCATTATTCCAAGTACATTAACTGTGATTTCTTGTTGAAGGAAGTCTCTTTCTTATGGAATATCAACAAAAGAAATGATATATCTATGGACCCTTCAAATACAGAAGCAATTGAAAGATGGATGAGGACAACATTAGTGATAGATATACATAGTTTCCTGGGATTAACTGGGTACTATTGTCAATTTATGAGAAAATTATCATGATTGTCAAACCCTCTGAACAAAATAACTTGAAAGGGAGTCAAGTATTATTAGAATTATGAATGTGGAGAGAGCTTCACGAATATGAAAAGGAGGCTTATTGATACACATGTTCTCAAACTACCCATAATTGGAGACCTTTTGTGGTATTCAGTGATGCTTTAAAGATGGGCTTGGGATGTGTGTTAATGCAGAATGAAAAAGTCATAGCCTATGATTCAATATAGTTGAATGTTAAAAAATAAAACTACCCAATACATGATCTATAGTTGGTTATGGTGATAATTTCTTGTAAAAAATGGAGGCATTATCTATTTGTGGAGAATTAAAAAATATATATGGATCACAAAGGACCCAAGTATATTTTCACATATAAAGAGCTAAATATGAAACAATGAAGATAGTTAGAGTTGATCAAGGACTATAACTACTCAATTCACTATAATCCTCATAAAGTAAATAAAGTGGTAGATGTTATAATTAGAAAGGATCCAGAAATTATATAATTGATGATAATTGAGATGGGTCTGGTCTTCATAGATATTAAAAGGATAGAAATGGGAATCATAAAGGAAGAAATGTCATCAATAATTTCACAAATGATTGCTCAACCATCCCTTATGGAAAAGATAAAGGATTCTTAGAGAAATGAAGTGGGAATTTAGAAGAAATATAAAACTATAATAAAAGGTAAATCCTTAAATATCAGTTTTAATTAAGAAGTATTTGAGATATTCGGGTCAGGACTATGTGTTCCATCAAATCTGGAGTTAATGAAGGAGCTATTAGATGATGCACATAGCTCAACCTTCTCTATCCACCCAAGAAGAAAAAGGTTTTATTGAGATCTCTAAGAACGCTATTGCTGGGAAAATATGAAGAAAGATATCATAGAATATACATCAAGATGTATTGAATGTCTATAAGTGATATCATAAAGGAAAAATCCTATGAAATGATGAAACCGTTACCCATTCTAGTTTGGAAATGAGAAAACATCACCATGGACTTTTTCATTGATCTTACAAAGACATAAAAAGGGGAAACACTATATAGGTTGTGGTGGATCATCTTAAAATTACTGCACACTTATTTTTTATTCGATAGGATTTCCCTCTCGATCATCATGCAAGGAAATATAGTAGAGAAGTAATGAGGCTTCATTGAACACTGTTATCAATTATATTCGATCATGATCCAAGATTCACCTCTATGATCTGGAATAGTATCCAACACCCTCTGAATACTGAATTAAACTTTATCATGACTCATCACCCACAAATTGATGGACAATATGAGCAGACTATTCTTACACTGGAAGACATGTTGAGATCATATTCTATGGACTTCAAAGGATGATTGGACCAACATCTTCCTCTGTTCGACTTATCATACAACAATAGTTTTCACTCAAGCATCCAAATTCCCCCGATGAAACCCTTTATGGGAAGAGGTGTAGGACACCTACATGTTGGGATCAATTTGGGGAATGAAAACTACAAGGTTCATAAATGCTTGATGAAATGGTTGAAAATGTCAATACTATTCAGTATCACATCATTCCCACTCAGAGACATCAAAATATCTATGCTTACAGTTGTCGATGAGACCAAGAGTTTGATATTGGAGACATGTTATTCCTTTACATATATCCATGGAATAAATTGATGAGATTTGTAAAGAAGGTAAAGCTTATTTGAAGATATATCTTTCCCTTTGAGATCATTGATCTCATTGGAGCAGTGGCTTACCGAGTAGCGCTCCCACCTAATTTATTTCATGTACATGATGTATTTCATGTATCCCTATTGATAATGTACATAACCGACCCCTCACATGTACTCAATCTGGAGGTGGTACCATTGTAGAATGACCTTTCTTATACAGATCATCCGGTGAAGATATTATTCTGTAGAGACAATCTCCTACAGAATAATACAATGCACCTGGTCAAAGTTTTGTGGAGAAAATAAAAGATTGACGATAAAATGTGGGAACTATAGGAAGTGATTAAATAGAGTTACCATCATTTGTTTTGGTGTGGGAAATGAATATTTTGATGGATAAATTTCTTAAAGAGGGAAGATTATAAATACCTGAATGGTTATAAATAAAATTTTCCATAGTGATTTAATTAAACAACTTATTATGTAATATGGTTATAGAAAACACATGAAATTATTTTGTTTTATTATATCCTATCATATTTAAATTGATATTAATCATATTTATCAATTATAAAATAATAATTGAACAATTATCACATGATTGGTATAAATATAGGGTTTTAACAAATCCAGTTGACATAGACACAGGAAGTTATGACCTCAACTTGTAGAATTGTACCCAATAAAGCCCATTTATCAATGTTTTTGAGGGAGATAACATATTTGGGATTTTCCATTGACCAATACCAAGATGAGATCCAACAAATTAAGAATATTCAAAATCTTTATTGAAGTAATTTTAAGCTTATTGAGATCACATCCCAAACCATTTACGTTGAACCTCCCCATAAGAGTCATACTATAGTGCACCTTACCTTTATTGAATTTTTAGGTATTTTATAGGGATATGTATCAAGAGCCTAGAAATATGAGTATGTACATTATTTTTTATCGAATAATGAATATATTTTCATCATATTATTATATATTTATATAAAAAATTATTTTGATACAGTAAAACACAAATTGTATTTTTGGGTAATATTGAAATTCAATTAAGAAATTTATTTTCATGAATTAATTGATTTTTGAAATAAATAATATTTTAATAAAATATTATTATTAAATAATTTTTATTAAATTTAAATTACCATATAATTTTTATGAAGTCAAATATAATTTTTTATAAGGGTTTGAAAATTATTATTTTCAGAAAAGGCCACCATTTTCAATAAATTTCAGTTATTATTTTAAAAGTGAAAAATAACATATTGAGAAAATTATTTAGATAAAATGAATTCTATTTTTGGAATTAGAATGTAAAAAGTTTCCAATGGTGAATTTATCATAATTTTTTGAGATGGTCTAAATTATTTGGTTAATTTTATAAATCCTTTGTGAGTCCTCTAAAACCGTTAATATATTTTAAGGTTTTAGAATCATTTCATTAAGAGAATGAATCACTTCCACATAATAAAGGGTGTTATTTTTTTAAGTTAGGACCATTGAATTATAAAATAATGAATACCACTGCCATTTTTTTGAAACCATGGGAAAAACCATTAGATGTTTATTGGTTTTGGTTATTTTATTATATAGAGTCCAAAACCTATGTTTGAGAAATTATATAGAAATCTCCCCTCATTTATTATATAAAACCACCCATGATCCCATTTATCTTTGCTAAAAATACATGTATAAATTCATTACCCTTTTATCCCCTATTTATATTCATCCTAAGTAAAACCTCAAGCTCTCAATAATCCCCTCCCAAACATTCGAAGTCACACACTCAAGTAAGGGATCCTCACCTTCTCTTCTTTATTCAAGTTTCTTTATTATCTTATGCCCTATATTTCCAATTATTAATGTTGGGATATGTATTTCCATGTCCCTACTAATTCCAATTTCAAATCCAAATGATTATATACCGCTTCCTATCTCATCAACTCATTTTATAAATTTTTATGTGACGCTGTTATGCTGCCAATATTTCATCACATTTTTTTCATGACAAAAAAATTGTTTTGTGAATAGCATACCCATTTCCTATCAAGGGTGTTCACCAATAGACACTTATAATTATTTTTCTTGGAACTTATGTAATTACCTGGAATTTTTATGTATTTTTTTAATATTTGGGAATTTTACTAGTCCGCGAAAATTGAAAGCGGGTGATTCCGAGGCCCGGTGTGCCCGAAATAAATTTCTAAACTTTGTTTTGGGTACAATCAGAAAACGTACGAGTGAGTTTTTATAACTTTTGAACCGGTGATCAGAATTGAAATCTAATGGCACTATTGAATTCACAGTGACATTATTCTCTTATGGAGACCTTCACCTCGACTGCAATAGGTCGAGGGAGAAATATAGAATTTGTTTTTTTTTGGAAATACAAATAAAATAAAATAAACTTCTATTTTTATTTAAACCTCCTATAAACATGGGTTATGGTGGTGGGTACCACTCAAGCCTAAACCTCCCAACTTTAAGTCTAGTGGTGGGGACGGCCCGAACCCTGTTAATGAGAAAAACCCCTTGAACTCCTTTTTAATGGGAGTTATCCCATGGACTCCCTCCAACTTTTAGATTGCCAACACATTACATTTAATTGTGCCAATTAAATTATGCTAACTTAATGGTGCCAAAAATTAAAATTTGAAATCATATTTTATGTTGGAACATCATCCTTGGAGAGAAGATTTTTGGGTTGGAAAAGGAGAGGGGTGAACTTGTGGAAGAGATTCTCCAATGAAGAACGCCAACAAAGAACTCTTCTCCCCTGAAGAATATTTCTCCAAACTCCATTGAAGGATCTCCAACGATGAAAGAACTGATGACCGACGAAATGTTATAATCACTGACATCATCTTTTTCCTCTCCTCACTGTCGTCATTGGAGGAGACTTGTTTCAGGATTGACAAATTCCAATCTGTCTTAATCGCGGACAATCATCAACTGAACCATCGAGGTAGGGTGGATGTTTGAATTTTTTCCCTTAATCATTCTTGATATTCTACGTGATTAATTATTTTTGTTGAACCACTTGCTACCTCTCTAACGCGGAGATTGTCGGCCAAAAAAACAATGGTTCAACCCCTCCACCATTCTTCCTGAATGGTGTGTTCTTCACGATGTAAGAAGGAGGATTTGTGCCACGACGACGAATGAAGAATAGTCGGCCGAACTGGCTACCGGTGAAGGAATGGTGCACGACCACTCCGCGTGGAGAGTACGGGTGGACATTCAGCACCACCTCGCGTCACCCTATAGCCACACCATGCCACACTGTCCGGGCCGGACCCAGTGGTTCAGGCTAGTTTGACCCAAACCTGGTCAGTCCAGGCCGGGTTGGGACGGGCCAAGTCGATCCGACCGGGTCAGACCGGACCTGGACCCACATCGACCCATTTACAATCTTCTTCCCCTAAATTTGGAACCAGACAACTGTTTGAAAAACAGTATACAACACCAGAAACCTTGGAATGAGTTGGTTCTTTTGGTATACCCCACTGGTGTTTTGGATAAAGTTGTGGAATGGTCAGGGTGGATCGAGCATGAATCCAACCAGGCTCTCGGGTCAAAAAAGCTAATAACTTACAGACCGAGCATCCGATTAATGAACCGTCTATTGCGTTGAGACTCCTACGACATGGTTCACCTTTGGGATACTTATTTGTAGGAAAATGTGACAATTTTAGTATCGACTAGTGACTTGAAGAGAAGACTCTCTCGGAGACAAGTGAGATAAGTACGGGCACCCTGTAGCTGGCTGTATCATGAGAAAGGGATCCTTTGTGGGTGTGTAATTGAGGATACCACATGGATCTGCACTAGGAATCCATGTGGGACTACTCTAGGATCCTATGTGGATCTTTTGTACTAGGATCTTGTGTGGGTCTGACGACGTACTGACGATGTACTAGGATCCTCTGTGGGTCTGACGACGTACTGACGATGTACTAGGATCATGTATGGGTCTGACAATGTATTGACAGTGTACTAGGATCCTGTGTGGGTATGACGATGTACTAAAATCCTTTGTGGGTCTGATTATGTGTTAGGATCCTTTGTGGGTCTTCCTCTTAATAGAGTAAGATGAATTAGTAGTTACATCTAATCATCTTCACTATTGTACCTTAGTTATACCTGGTGTGAGCTGACTTCGTACATGTGTGGAACATACCTTTATGGTTTTCCATCCTTTTAGGAAAAGTTGATCTTGGGCCTTTTTGGTTGGACCCTGTGTTTCTTCATGATGGACATGGGTTTACTTGATAACTTATTTATATGTATGGGCATATACCTATCTCGGGTTGTCATTTGATTTCATGATTTATGGTTTCTCCGTTGTGGATTTTGTACGACCATGAGGGTCTTGGGAACCCTACAGAGTATAATTATAGTCACCCATGCACGGGCTATGCTTGCCCCTCGTTGTGTTTGGTGTAGTCGACGGACAATGTTGATCGAGGATGAGTGTACCCGGACTAGACGGTGCCCGGAGGTGGACTATACGGTGTGTCAGAACAAAGAGGAGACGAGCGGACCTGGAGTGTTGAGGAGTCGATCTGTACCTACCCCTCAGGTAAGAACCTCGGAGGAAAAGCTAGTAGTTATCTTTTTCTTTTCCATCAGTTGTATTGTATTTCAGATGTACTTGTACCTTTATTATTGGGCTTTTATTCTGCCCCCTTTTACTTTCAACACTCTTTTGTTATACAGTTTACTTGTTGATCGTATGTTGATGTGTTCTTGGTTGTGTGTGTTTACATGTTATAAAGGCAATGACTTCCTAGTTTTATGTAATACACCTTTTGGTGCAAGTCTCCAGCCCCTGGCCTATGGAAGGCAGGCTTGGGGTAGTCACGGCATGGGCCCCAGGGGACGGGTCGTGAAAAATTGGTATCAGAGGAGTCAGTTCTACCATAGAACATAGGACTATGACCTTTAAATGGAAATAGTGTAAATTTTAGTGAATATGGTTATCAGTTTATGGAATCCAGTGTTGGTGTGGTGGCCGACGTATCCATACAAGTGGACCTTGACTTCTGATTTCCGATTTAGTGCACCAAAACACTAATTGCGTGTGTGTGTTTTCAAGAGTTTTATTTGTGATCTCTTTGAGTTAGCTCACTAGATATAACTTATTGACTGTGGCGCACCTATTTCTTTTCAGGATTCCTCCACGCAGATAGCCATCTAGGCTTCCAGATATAGTATGCACTGATAGCTCACCGAGCGATGAGGCCTCGATGTAGAGCCCACTTCTAGTAGAGGCACCAACGATACCATTACCTGTTGGTCCACTGATGCCACCAGCCCCATCAGTTGAGGTTGCATGATGATTGAGCACATTACATGAGTTCAAATGCCAGAGGCCACCCAGGTTTAGGGGAGATATGGATCCACAAGCAGCTGCGGATTGGATGAAGGATGTAGGGATAGTCTTCCAACTAGTAGGGACACTAGCTGATATCATGGTGTTCCTTGCCGCCAGTCTTCTACAGGAAGTAGCAGGAAGATGGTGGAGCATGTTTCTCTAGGTTCATGATGAGGTTACGCTTCTCTGGGCAGACTTCGAGAGCCTATTTCAGGCAGATTTTGTTCTAGCGACTCTTCACGTAGTATGCATTCAAAAGATTCTTCGTCTGCTGCATGGAAGCATTATTGTGGCTTAGTACTCAGTGAGGTTCACCGAAATCTCACACTACGCCACTGATATGGTGCGAGACCCATTCTTCAGGGCCTAGACCTTCGATTAGGGACTTAAGTGGGAGATCAGGGCTTTGATGATCTCACTCAGCATTCTGTCGTAGGTGGGGGTTCTAGAGAGAGCCCTATTAGTGGAAATTTTCCTTACTGAGTAGTCTCCAGCAGTGAGACCCACCACCAGTCGTCATGTAGAAGAGTCTTTTATAGCTGGCAGCAGATAGATGTCACATAGGTCTAAGAGGAATAGACATACAGGTGGATGACCACATGATTCGGGGTCGGTTGTGTGTGGAACTAGAGACAAAGCTAGTCATGTGAGGGGAAAGCAGTGTTTCACATGCGGCGGGCAGGGTCACATGGCTCATGACTGCCCGACCCACCATATGGTTGATCAGGATACGATCGAAGGACCACCCAGGAAGAGAAAAAGATTCGACCTAGGAGGTCTGTAGGGAGCAGGAAAACATGGAAAAGGTTCTGTTCATGCAGATGGTGGTGGGCGACGATTCGAGATGTTACTACCACCACCACTAGGAGGTCCACCCCAACCGCAGGGAGTAGGTGGACAGGGGCGAGCTCAGGTCCAAGAAATTGAGGCCTATGATCCTGGAATTGTAGATATGATATGAGGTACGATCAGTTTCTACTCTACCTTAGCTACATTACTTATAAACACAGGTGCCAGTCATTCTTTTATTTCTGCTGCCCTCATTTAGAGATCAGATATTCTGAATGAGTTGTTGGCTTGATCCTTATATCTAGAGATTCTTACGTGAGTAAATTTAATGATTACTCACTGCTTCCAGAAGTGCGACCTCACTCTAGGAGGCGAGAGCTTCAGGTGGGATATCCTAGTAATGGCGTCGAGGCCTTAAGATGTCATCATGTGTATGGACTAGTTATCTACAGTCCATGCTCAGATTGACTGTATTTGGTGCAATGTGTGGTGTTTCCGCATGGATGGGACCGGGTTTACATTCACCGGTGAGAACAGAGCCTTTCCATCACAGGATTGAATTAACCAGATGAGGGTGAAACTGATTAAACATCAGTTGGATAGCCTTACCCTCAGAGTAGTTGATGTGGAGAGTCTGAGTTATCCTGTAGTGGTAGACCAGTACACATATTTCTTCCATGATGATGTTCGGGGTTGACCACCTTGTAGATAGGTGGAATTTTACATTGACTTGTACACCGGGACGACACTGATATCTACACCAGCATATCAAATGTCTCTCACAAAGATTCGTGAGCTACGAGTACATCTAGAGGACTTGTAGGGAAAGGATTTATCCGGACCAATGTTTCTCCTTGGGAAAACCTGATTTTGTTCGCCAAGAAGGTGGATGAGAGCTTCAGATGTTGTTTCAACTATTGGTGCCTGAACCAGGTGACCGTGAAGAACATGTACCCACTCTCGAGGATTGAAGACCTATTTGATCAGCAGAAGGGAGCACACTAATTCTCGAAGATAGACCTTAGGTCAGGCTATCACTAGCTTAGAGTATGAGATGAGGATGTGCAGAAGATAGATTTCTGATTTCGGTATGGCCACTACGTGTTCTTGGTTCTGCCATTAGACATGACCAATGCTCTATCATTTTTCATGGGACTCATGAACATGATCTTTCAGCCATACCTTGACTGCTTTGTGGTGGTCTTCATTGATGACATTCTGAGTTACTCGACTACTAAGGAGGAACGTGCCTATCATTTGCAGATATTTCTGGACACACTCTGAGAGCACCAGCTTTATGGTAAGCTCTCGAAGTGCCAGTTTTGGATCTGAGAGGTTCACTTTCTGTTATAAGACATCTTGGAGGATGGATTTGTAGTGGATCTAGCGATGATTGAGGTAGTACTTCTTTGGGAGCAACCTGGAAGTATGACGGAGGTACGGAGTTTCCTGGGATTGGATGGATACTACTAGAGGTTTCTGCCAGATTTCTCCAGAGTTGAAGAACCTATATCAACATTGACAAAGAAGGAGAAACCCTTCATGTGGTCGGAGAAATGCCAGTATATTTTTTTAGAGTAGAGGCAGAGGCAGACTAGTGCCCCCATCTTGAGGCTACTGGAGGAAGGCATTGGGTATGTAGTCTACTGAGACACATCAGAGACCAGACTCAGATGTGTCTGGATGCAGGAACGAGTAGTAATCGCATATGGTTCTCGACATATGAGACAACATGAGTAGAAATATGCCACCGATGACCTAGAGTTAGCAGCAGTGGTATTTTCCTTGAAGATGTGGTGACATTACTTAACGGAAGAGCGTTTTGTAGTGTAATATGATCACAAGAGTCTCAGGTATTTCTTTTTTTAGATAGGAAATAAACCTGAGACAATGATGTTGGCTTGAGTTCCTCTAGGACTACGAATTCGAGATATTCTATACTCCTAGGAAGGGGAACGTTTTAGCAGATACACTCAGTAAGAGATCTGGTATACAACTGCTAGGTGAGGGGATGGAACAGCTAGCCGCTATGCAGATATCCTTTTTCGATCAAGATGGAGCATCTTTTCTTCGGTCTCTTACAGTCACTCCCCCACTTCTTCTGTGAGTTAAGGAGGCATAGCTAGGGGAAACTGACTGTGAGACTCAACGTGCTCAGATATCCAAAAGATTGGCACCAGATGGAATTTTCAAAGGTGGGGAGCATGTCATCCTCTTCAGAGGGCATACCATGGTACCAGTGTTGATTTGGGAAGATGTTTTGAGGGAGTTCCACACTTCCCCTCTAGAAGTTTATCCAATAGTGGCGAAGATGTACCAGGACATCCGACGACAACACTGGTGGCTGGGAATGAAGAAGGCAATAACAAAGTTGGTCCCTTGATGCATCACTTATCAGCAAGTGAAGCTGGAGCATCAAGTACCTACAGGTTTAGTTCAGACTTTAGAGGTCCCAGAGTGGATGTGGGATGAGATATCCATGGACTTCGTGACAGGACTTCCACATACATCTAGGGGTCATGATTCTATCTGGGTGATCATCGACCAAATCACCAAGTCAGCCCACTTTCGACCAATCAGAAAGTATGGTTCAGTAGAGATATTGGGATGCCTATATCTGCTGGAGATTGTGCAGCTACATGGAGTACCTTCGATGATTGTCTCCGATCGTGAAACAAATTTTACTTCTTGGCTATGGAAGGGGTTTCAGGAGGCTTTCAGGATGCAACTTCATTTGACCACCACCTTCCATCCTCAAATGCATGGCCAGACCGAGTAGACCATTCTTACTCTCGAAGACATGCTACCTACTTGCATACTCAACTTCGGTCGCAGCTGGGAGGATCACTTTCCTTTGGTGTAGTTTTCATACAACAACAACTATCACTCCACCATTGGGATGACACCTTTTGAGTTGTTGTACAGGTGAAATTGAAGATCTCCTTTGTGCTAGAATAACCCAGGGGAGTTAGAACTAGTGGGACCAGAGATGGTACGGGCTACCACGAAGAAGGTACAGGTCATTCAGGAGAGGATGAAGACTGCACATAGTAGGAAGAAGTCCTGTGCTGATAGGAGATAGAGATCTCTAGAGTTCGAGGTTGGAAACCATGTCTTTCTATGTGTCTCACATCAATGAGGTTTATGGAGATCTAGATGAGGTGGAATGTTATCTCCAAGGTTCATAGGACCCTTCCTGGTCCTCATCAGAGTTGGTGAGGAGGCTTACTACCTAGCACTTCCCCACCAGTTGCATCGGGTGCATGACATCTTCCACATATCCCAGATGAGTAGATACGTGCATGACCCTTCCCACATCATCGACCACGGCGAGATAGACATAGATTATGTGGTGAAATTTATGGAGGTTCAAGTAGAGATTGAGGATCGACAAGAGCAGGTACTTCGTGGGAAGTCGATACCTCTGGTGTGCATTCGCTGGCAATAAATGAACCTCCATGAGAGAACATGGGAGTAGGAGGCTTAGATTTGTGCTTAGTACCCCCCAATTGTTTTCCGAGTTTTTGTGATATATATTTTGGGGATGAAAAGACCTGAGGTGGGGAGAATGTAAAGACCCATAACTTTCATTCAATTTTTTTTTAATATATGGAAATTTTACGAGTCCGTGAAAATTGAAAGCTCATAATTCTGAGGCCCGGTGTGCCCGGAATAAATTCCTAAACTTTTTTTTTGTACATTCAGTAAACATACGATCGATTTTTTGTAACTTTTGAACTGGTGCTCGGAATTAAAATATGAGGGCACCGTTGAATTCGCAGCACCGTTATTTGCTTAAAGAGGCCTTCACCTCGACTGTAGTAGGTTTAGGGTGAAATATAGAATTTTGTATTTTCCTAGAAATAGAAATAAAATAAAATAATTTTTTATTTTATTTTTTGTTAAAACCTCCTCAACATGGGTTATGGTGGTGGGGACCACCTGAGCCGAAACCTCCCAACTTTAAGTCTAGTGGTGGAGACCACCCGAACTCTCTTAATGATAAAAACCCCTTTAACTCCCTCTTAATGAGATTCAACCAATGGAATCCCTCCAACTTTGAGATTTCCAACACATTACATTTAATTGTTCCAATTAAATGATTCCAACTTAATGGTACCAACAATTAAAATGTTAAATCCTATTTTATGTTGGCACCTCATCCTTGGAGAGAGGATGTTTTGGCTGGAAAAGGAGAGGGGAGAACTTGTGAAAGAGCATCTCTAATGAAGAACGCCAACGAAGAACTCTTCTCCTTCGATGAATATTTCTCCAAACTTCATTAAAGGATATCCAGTGACGAATGAACTGACGATCTAGGAAATGTCGTTGTCATCAAATTAATCTTTTTCCTCTCCTCACTAATGTCATTGGAGGAGACTTGTTTCAGTATCGACAAATGCCAATCCATCTCAACCGTGGGAAATCTTTAACCGAACCATCGCGGTAGGGTGGATGTTTGAATTTTTTCCCCTTAACCGTTCTTGATATTTTAGGTGATTCATGATTTTTGTGAACCACTTGCTACCCCTCAAACGTGGAGGGTGTGGGCCAAACAGATAATGGCCCAACCCTTTCTTCGTTCTTCAGGAATGGTGTGTTCTCTATGACGGAAGAAGGTGGATTGGTGCCATGGCGGTGAACGAAGAACGGCCGGCCAAACCGACCGCCGGTGAAGGCGCCACGCACGACCGCGCCGTGTGGAAAGGATGACTGGTCATCCGGGAAGCTGCGGCAGACAAACCCGCCACACCGCGGCTGCCCTGCCCCTCCGAAGATTCCCCTCCTCTCCGCTGCCACCACATTGCCTCCACCCTCCGTGGCCTCTACTGCCCCGCGGCCTCCGCAGCCCTGTGCCCTTTGCTGCCTCGCGGCCTCCGCCGCCCCGCGACCGCTACATCCTCCACAGCCTCCCCAGCCCCCCGCAACCACCATGCCACTGTGCCCCCCCACCCCCACCCCCTGCGGCCTCTGTGACCCCCACGTGGATGTCGCACTACCCCACGCCCCTCGCGGCCTTCACGACCCCCTGCGGCCGTCGCGTCGCCTCGCGCCACCCCGCAGCCTCACCACGCCACCTAGGCCGGACCGCCTAGAGCAGGCCGGGCTGCCTAGTGGGGTTCGGGCCACCCATCATGGGCTAAGCCGCACCGCGGGTTGGGCAGGACCCAGTGGGTCGGGCCGGGTCGACCCAGGCCGAGTCAGGTCGGGTCAGTATGACAGGGTCGGACCGGACCTGGACCCACTTCGACCCATTTACACTCTTTTTGCCATAACATTGGCATCATACGTCTGTTTGATAAACTGTCTGTGTTTGCAGATACCTTGGAGATTTTTGGTCCCTTTAGTATATCCCACTAGAGTTTTGAATATAGATGGGGAATGGTCGGGTTGGATCGAGCACGAATCCAACCGGGCCCTTGGGTCAAAAAGGCTAATAACTTACAGACCGGGCATCCGATTGACACACTGTCTGTTGCGTTAAGACCCCTATGATGTGGAGGACCTTTGAGATACTTATTAGTGGGACTTAGTGATAGTTGGAGTATCTACCAGTGACTTTAAGAGCAAAATCTCTCAGAGAAAAGTGAGCTTAGTTCGGGAACCCTATAGCTGGTTGTATCTGGAGAAAGGGATCCTTCGTGGGTCTGTAATTGAGGATCCCACAAGGATCCGCACTAGGAATCTATGTGGGACTACTATAGGATCCTTTGTGGGTCTACTGTACTAGGATCCTATGTGGGTGTGAGGATGTACTGCCGATATACTAGGATCCTGCGTGGGTCTGACGACGTACTGACGATGTACTAGGATCTTGTGTTGGTCTGACGATGTACTCACGGTGTACTAGGATCATGTGTGGGTTTGAAAATGTAGTAAGATCATCTATGGGTCTGATGATGATTTAGGATCCTTTGTGTTTCTACCTCTTAACAGATTAAGATGAATTATTAGTTACATATAATCATCTCTACTACTATACCTAAGTTATACATTGTGTGAGCGGAGTCTGTACTTGTGTGGTACTTACCTTTGTGGTATTCCATTGTGAAACTGTTGAGATTTGGGATTTTGGTTTGGACCCTATTTTTTCTCATTATTGAGATGGATTTACTTGATAAGTTAGGTATATGTATTGGAATATACCTAAGTAGGCTTCTCAGTTGATTTCATGCTTTGTGGTTTATCCATTGTGGATTTTGTGAGACCATGAGGGTCTCGGGGTCCCTACTGACTATTGTTATACTCACCCCAACACGGGATATTCCAACACATTGTTGTGTTTGGTGCAGATGATGGACAACGCTGATCGAGGTTGAGGGTACCAGGACTAGATGGTTCTTAGAGGTGGACCATAGGGCATGTCGAAATGCAGTGGATACGGGTGTACATGGAGTGATGAGGAGGCGATATGTACCTACCCCTTAGTTAAGAACCTCGAAGGACAACCCAGTAGCTGTCTTTACTTCTCCTTCAGTTGTATTTTATTTCAGTTGAACTTGTACCTTTACTTTTGGGCTTGTATTCTGACCCCTTTTACTTTCAACACACTTTTTTTATACAGTTTACTTGTTTTTTGTATCTTTTTGTGTGCTTGGTTGTGTGTGTTTAATGTTTATAAAGGAAATTCCTTCCCAGTTTTGTGGAATACACATTTCGGTGCCAGTCGTCAGCCCCTGGACAATGGAAGGTGAGCTTGGGGTTTTCACGGCATGGGCCCCAAGGGACGGGTCCTGCCAACTTACATATATGTATTCCACACTAAATGACCATGGAATAAAATTTGATGGTGAATGAATTGTTTTTTTATGATTTATATGGCACACTTATGTATGATAATGAAATGAATGTGATGGGTGCGCCCGGAATTATGTAGCACTCTAATTCATTGGGTAATGTTTTGTCTAATAAGACGCCATGTTGGGATAGGGACATAACCTGATTCTTTTATGGGACTTTTTCCATCATGATGTCTTGGATGTTATAATTGACCTATGTTTATGATTCAGTGTTTTAATTTGTTTTCGCATTTACCATGTTATGATTATCATGTTATATTATGTTTATCTTTCACAACATTTTATTCCTAATTGATGTTCCTATTGTGTAACATGTATCATCTTATGTCATGTGTATTCCCTTACTAGGATTTATAGCTCACCCCATTCTTTGTATTTCCCTAGGGTATCCCATGCAGTTTTGAAAGCCATGGAATTTTAGAAACATGTTAATGAAGTTTTCATCAATGATATTGTTTCACAGGTTCAAGATGATATGCTATGTACATAATTCCAAAAGCAACTCGACTTCTCAGTCTTATGGGGTGTATTATGTGTAATTTTATTTAATTAATCATGTATTAATGTGAAATAAAGATAAGGGTTGTTATACATCTTATTTAATTCGTCAATCCTAAACTCGCACATAGACCCTAACTGATCAACATTCCAAACAGGCATGATACACTACCAGAACACACTTTCCCGCACACACTAAATATTTTCCTGAAAATCCATTCCAACACTCACTCTCTTTATCCCAAGATATAGTGAACATGTTGAAGAACCCTTTAACTAGTTATTTACCTATATCCATATGAATATATTTCAAGAACAATGGGTGTTCACTCATGTACTACACAATCGAACAATTTTTCTTATTCTTCAATTAGTTTCATGCTATCAAACCTAGGCTTTTAGGATTCAAAAAATTACCATGATTATCTTGTATTTCAACCTCAACAATATAAATTGGTGGTTACTTTCCATCAAGGAAGAGGTATCTCACTCCATCCATTTCCTATTACATGTTCACCCACCACTCAGGCATCGATCCAAAAACAAAAAAGTTAATAATCATTCAATACAATCCTAGATCCAACCATATAGAGTTATGATTAACTTTATCATAAATATATAACTACAATAAGTAATTCTAGGAATCTTAACATGTTCACCTTCCAAACCTGATCTTATTACCAGAAGCACTCCAATTTTCTTATATATCAAATGCCCAATGAATTTTACATGCCTTTCCTCTGGCCACCTAAGTGTATCCAAATCCTTAAGGAAATCCACACCCATATTGAATCACATCTATCAGGCATACCATGCTAGCATCGAACCATCACTAAGGCATACAATGCCTAGACCAGACAAAAAAAGGATTATGGTACATCACTTTCATGGAGGGGATATATATCTATCTCCATAGAATATCCCTTAATAAGACCCACATTACATTCCATTATAAAACCTATCCTTAGTCAAAATTGTTTTCCAAATGTGTATAATTCCACAAGAAATTTACATAGTAAAACGCCATAAAAGTTTTTATTGACATTTTAAACTATTATCCCTCTAAATTAAGAAACAATCAATCACATATAGGCACATATATTCCTTATGACTTTTATATGGAAAAAATGAGTCATCTTTACACACATATTTCAACTTAAGTCCCAAAAAAATCAATAAATCCATGAACATCATACTTGGAACAAATCCATATCACAACCATAATAGAAAAACAAATAACATCAATCACATAACCCTAGAAACCTAGAAATACCTCCAAAATTTTGTTCAATATTCACTAGTCTAAGTTCTATCCCAAGATCTAACACATACCTATCTCCCTATCTACCAACCCCCCCCACACACACAAAATAGTAAGACAAATAAAAAAATATTTAATTCCACTTTGTAAAACCATGGATAAATTAACTCATTGGAATATTTTTCAGAGTTTCACAAGGTCTCAAGAATACCTATTTTTATGATATAGGATTCCAACTAATGGTGATATCCTAAATCGCATTTCGGAGAGACAAATACCTCGATTTTATAACCAACAATAATGAAAAAATAACCAAGAAAACTCTAAAAAAGTTAATTAGATTATGCAGAAATCAATAATACAAACATAGTATGACAAATAAATATGTAGTAATTTAATCAAACACCCTATTTTATTACCCACTGGTCAAATAAAAAAAAATATAAAGTACAGGGATTATATAGTACCATCCCTGAACCTCACATACATCCCATCTCAAAAAAATATCAACCTACTCCAGCCTGATCCACTACAAAACCTATGATCAGACTTTTATAATAGTCGTAAGGACTACACACACACACACTAAAGTAACCATGAATAGTGTAATAGATACATCTCATTTTTGTATCACTAGGTTCCCCTAATACATTTCATCATATACATGTTTGTGCATATGGAAAATAAATTATAGAAAATAAAAACACATAAGAATTCACAATGGGTTGTTGTGTGCTAACCAAAACACTATAACACCCAATAAAACATTGTAAGAACTATATTAGAGAAGATGTAACATCGTTACACAAATATGAACCCATGCCCAAACAGTCTAAATGGTGTGACTTACCATCTCTGATCAATACCCTCTTACTCAGGGTATGACCCATGTCGAACCTCAATCATGTATCACCATGTATCGACCTCTACCATCTACCATGGGGTAAGGCCATATATCATAATTATGTCACTACCTTCCAAGTCAAGGCAGATTCCAACTAATAAATTCCCACTTAAGGAAATTTTTTATATCTAGTCTCACTATATATAACATTTAATACATTGCAATCTTAGGGTGGGCCTCACAAACAAGAACTGGCCACTACCTACTCACTCAAGGAAGGGTCCTACCAAATTCTTATCAATAAATATGATTCCAAGAATCAAGTCTCGTCATCAAATAAATCACAGTGAGAACTCCCCTGTCTCAATATATCCCTTGCAATAAAAACCTAAACACTAACTTCTTACTCATGGTCAAAATTGTCTAGTGTCATGTCACTCAATGTGAGGACAACATCAAATATCATCATTATCCACATGACACTAACAACAACCCTCTCTCGGGATGGTACTTACAATCATTACCTAAATACAACTTTCTCACCCATTTTAGGTTGTTTACAAAATCTTCTCACTCAAGGTGAGGTAAATACTGAGTCTCATCATCAATCGTATCTCACTGACTACTCCCCTATATTAGGGATGGATTCACAATCCCAACTTGACCACTTCCTACTCACAATAGGATGGGTCTTTCCATCACCTCCCACTCAAGGTGAGGCCAATATCCATATCCAATCACATAATCATGAATTAAAGTAGTCTAGAGAAAATATTTGGAAACAGAAATGGTATCATATTCATCTTTCATGCTCACCATGACTGAAATAACCATGCCCTAGCTCTCGACTAGCCTCTCAAACTAACAACATCTTACATAAACTGTTACCCCTACATGATAATATTTTTTAGACTATCTCATCACACAATAATAATATTCCTAACTCATATAAATTTATAAATCACTCATAATTGTTTCCACTAGGTTCCTTAAACTAAAAGCGATCAATACTGATCAATACCAGAACATACTCATCTCCCTATATAAACTCTTCATCCTATAGACCCTAACTGAATAAAGCCTCATTAAAACAGATCTAATCATCATCCATTTATACTTAAAAATAAGTTCTTTTAACTAATTATGGTCATGATATAACTCATACCAAGACCCTCAAAAACTCGGTGTTAAGTCATTAAAATGATTCCCTTGACCCTCACTTGGTTCTTATCTCACATCTCCTCTTAGAGAACTCTCAATGAAATAATCTGAAGTAAATACACCATGAAACACCATATACATACCTAGAGAAATCATCATACTCATGAAATATTCAAATCTATAATTCTATCTTGATAGAGTGTTCCCCATCATGCATAAGTCGGGTGACCATCTCACCTGTCACAACTAGACCTAAGACTCTCATGCCTGCCTAACCAGCCCGAAAAAACATACTTTATACACAAATCATGTCAAAACCCAAGACCAAACTCAAGTATCTTGTTATTTTATATATCAACATATACCCTTTACCTACCTATTCATTGGGTGACCCAAAAACCCATTATTCCAAAAATCCCATTATCCATCATTAGGAGACTTAATTACACATTATCTCTTTACCTAGGGATCTTGGTCTTCATTCATTCTACCCAAACACATATATTCATGAAATAATACACATTCATGTATAAAAAGGAATATAGTTTAGTATTATATGGACCACCTACCTCAAACATGGAGTCACAATCCTTTTTATTCTCTTATCAATCTTAGTCAAGCCCATTCATTCCTCATCATAACTATTACCATGCCATGTCAATACTAAATCCCCTACCTCAAGAAACAATATCCAAAATATTTATTTAAAATTATTTATTAAATTTTTAACAAAAGAGGAATAATGGTAAAAAATCATCAAGTAATGTCTACTCACTGTAACCACAGGAAACAGCATGCGAACTAACCACATCATGATTCTTGTACACCAATAAATAAAAACCACATCATCTAGTTACCAGTTGTTTTCCAATTCCTCTATAAATTGGTGAAAATCTTATAAATTCTATAAGATAGTTTACATCTAATAAAATGGCGAGATATTTCTTGGTTTCATCTTCCTAAGACATCTTATATCCCAACTGATAAAAAAATACAATTTGGATTGATTCTACCATACTTGGGTGGAATATGCATCAAATACTTTCCCAAATTATTAAAACATAAATGGAAACAATGGGGAAGAATAATGTAAATGAAAAAAGGGAATAAAATACCATAAATAATGATGGGATCTCCAAGAAACCCCATATTAACAAGGTACAAAACCCAGATGAAAAAAGTGGAAGGGACAGGTGCAAATTTCCCTTTGTATATTCTCCTTCCATCTAAATAATAATAGGGTCCAATTTGTAAAAATATAGGTTTATACCTTATTAAAAAATAGAAAACAACCCCATCACAATGTTACCGCTATGGATCACATCGGGATGCCTCTACTATAAACCCTTCAGGGCATGGCCACTTAGGTCATAGAATGACACTCCTTCTAGAGGAAGAGAAAATAATCACTGACCCAATAACCTATGTTATAGAATCCTCCCTTCATAGCACAACGACCTCCCATAACGAGCCCCCACAACATGGAACTCTACCATATGTCCTGGAACATCACATATTTCCCCTCATAATGGTATTACAATAGTATTTTTGATGTTAACAACATTTATCATAAAATCTCAAAAAGTAAATATTTAAGGGTACCCATACCAAAAACGTAAGTGTAATCATCATGACGTTGAACCCTTTTCTATGGTGTGTAATCCCCTATAATGATAATCTTAAAATGGGAATATTTACTGGTCCTAAAACCCCATATGTAATGGTCATCATTATGTCTTGCCTCCCTCCACCATGGTTTGATCCAATAGTTAAGATTCATCTTTTCAAGAAATAGCATGATCTTCCATTCATTTGGGTACCTGATCTAGCCATGGACATGGATTGAAGGGTTTTCCTGGTCCCCACAGGATAGTAACTAGTTCTTATAAATCAATATATACACAAGTGTTTTTTTATTTTACCCGATGAAATATCATTAATCATGTAACATCCACTTGAAAGTCTTACATGATAACTCTAAAAGATAGATAACCATGTTTTTAAAATCAGAAATATTCATAAAAATTAAAATTCAATCAATATATAATAATATTATACAATCCATCAATCATAACTAAAATCAACAAATAAATCCAATACATCCTAAAGATATCAAAACTCAACCTTTTATACAAGACTGAAATAAGACAAAAGAAACTAAAGAAAAAATTTGAAGTGTCTTGATATGCAAGATAAACTAAAATAAAATCAAGTAAGATCCCAAGAGAAATCCCAAACATCAATCTAGATGAACCAAGTAAAATATTTTCACATACAATCTTCAATATAACAAAAACTTGATCCAGGGATCATATCTTGCATCCGAACAGAACTAGTACTAATCTTGTAATATGATAGGTCTATCAAAATTATGCCTAGTAGGAATCCTCCCCACACCCTATGAATAACCTTTAAAAATAAATCATTTTTAAGCTAGTTTTAAAATACAACAGAGAAATTAAGTCTTTCATTTTATTTAATACATGTAATATGAGATGACCACTTAAATTAATTTTTTACACGTTAAATGATTCACATATTTAAATAAAATTAGTCTTTAAACATTTTATAAAGGTGTGGAATTTGAAGTAAGATAAACTATTCTAAAAACATAATTTAAAAATAATTAACTTACAAGGAATAAAAGATAAAAATAAAATGTTAATAAGAATTTCATGTTAAATAGATAAATAAGGTGAATTATACTAAAAATTTTAAAAGAAAAACAATACAATAACAAATACATCAATGGTGATAAGAGATCAACATAAGATAACCATAGTTTGATTATAATAGGAATGGCGCAATAAATATTATCATGATAAAACTTATGAGATCTAGAGATTATCTAGGAAAACTCCAAAATTAAATACATCTAATTAGGTACCAATGTGATTCAACTACCCTAACACTTGATTTTACAAAACCTGGCCTGGTCGGGGGGAAATCACCAAAGAAGGGTGTGATCCTCACTTAGGACCAATATTAAAAATGGAATCATAAACTAGTTCAGCATGTGTGCCTATATTTCAAACCAATCTACTCATGGCTTCCCATGAAAGAAAATTTTGGTGAGTAAATAATATAAATCATAAATCACTAATATTAATAATAATATTCATAAAACAACCTCATCTCTAATCACCATTCACATAAACATCCCCTTTTCTATCAAGATTATAATATAATAAACATATCCCCTTGTTTGGACAATTTTATTCACTTTCTATAACTTCAATGTCATATAAGTTTTTTGTAACAACATGAGGGGTCACACTTCAAATGTATACACACATTAAAAAATACATTTTTATCAATTATTAACCAAGCCTTTGAGACATTTTTCTAGATACAAAGTTATAAAAAATAATTTAAAACTAAATAAAATAAACATTCCTAAAATAATTATCCAAATTCTAAAAGGAACCAAACACACCAATAGTTTGTAATTATTTTTTATTTTTTTAGAAATCATGTGTTTCCTATCATATAAATCATTTGTGACTCCAAACACTTATTTAATAATTTAAATCCTTTTAAAATATCTTCTAAGTAATTTAAACAATCACTAAGTGTGCATAGTTTATATGAAACAATATTTTAGTCTTTGAAAAATGGGAAATACCTATAATTCCACAAGAAAATAGGGAGATAAATATATTAACTTTAGCATGGAATAATAATTATACTTAGTGCGCATTTTATAATGAACAATACATTGGTTAAAAATATGAACATAAATCATGGGTATAAATTTAAAATTATAATCAGAGAGAAACCTACCTTAAACCAATTAAATCCCTTGGTGATGTATATATTCTAATAAGGAAGTGGGGGCCACTAAAATAAAAAACTCTTAAAATTATATTCATCTAGCATGAAACTTCAACCATTATGCATATAGGGAGAGAATAAATCCATAAAGAGTAAGATAATAGAGATAATTAGGAGAACTAAAACAACTTAATTGATTATCATTTGATGAATATTGGTGGAGAATCCCCCATAATTGTTTTAAATGGGAGTAAATTGAGATGTATTTAGTATAATCCCTATAATTGTTGATTGATATGACTGGAGAGGCATGATAAGGTTAAATCCAAATGGCTGTAAAAGTAATTTAATATTTTTAATTTAACTACTTAATGAATCATTTTATTTTAAAAGGATATGGACATGAAAATCCATAGAGTTACCCATTTGGACCATATAATTATGCCCCATATTAGGCCAACCATCACTACATGTTCTCCCATCATGATGGTACAACGCAGCACCCCCAAGTCTTGGAAGGACTATGAATTCAATGATCAGGGTCACATCATGATGTGGCCATCATCTCATGGTGTCCCTACTTACCCCTCAATGCCAAATTTTCACAAAGTATGAAACATTTAAATATGGGATAAACCATATTTATAGACAGGTCATGTCCTCGACCAATTATCTCCTGACCACCCCCATGAGGGTGTGACCTCTCACTCTGAAATAAATTTTATTTGTAAATTTCATGACCCTTATATATGAAAGAAAAATGTTATATATGGTCACAACATGAATTCTCCCATAAAAGCATAAAATCACAAGGAATAAACTCATGTACGGTATATTTCTATCACTAGATTCACTAGACACTCATCACATCATGATTCCACTAGGATATAATGTGATCCTTAATCAAACTCAACCTAAAAATATACCTACAACCCTCCACATAATAATAAATTTAATATTATTGTGTGATCTCATTTCCATGTCATGATAATTTGACTCCTGATGTGGTATTCTTTCTACTATAGCCATGATCCCAAGCCAACCCCTGAAAATCAATTACAGGCCTACATTGACACCTTGAATATTTCTAAAATCACATTTTATACACAAAATATGACCCAAATCAACAAACAAAAATAAAAAACAATAAATAATTATTTATATACCCAAAAATTAAGATGTATGGAATGAAATTATGATCATCATATCAAATTCTCCCTAAGAATTTTTCTAGAATGAGAAATAGTTCATCAAATATTATATGAGGTCAACGTTCTTATTTGAGAAAAAATTCCATAATTTAAGAGCTCTAGGACAATCACTAATATAGTTCATACAACACTACCCTCAAAAAATCAAAGAAAGACCATCATAGGTTGCAAAAAAAACTAATAACATTATTATATACATGGAAGTTGAGTGTATAACCCTCACTCAGATCTCTCATACCTAAGTAGTCTCAAGAGACTCTAGATCAAAATATAGAAAATGACTAAATGAAATGAGCTTATAATCACCCATGGTGGTCTCCCTACTATATTACCATTCCTCTATTACACTAATTCTCTAATATAATTGATTACTCTGAAGTATCTATCAAGGTAAACAGACTCAACATAGAAGAGAGGCTCATTAAAAGTTCCACTGAATAGGTCCCACATCCCCCTGGTGAGAAACTATCAAAAACATAGATCATTCTTAAACATCGTCACTAATGAACCGAAAAATAAGATAATATTATACTATCCATAATAATTTTTAAAATTATCATAAAAATTAAAATTCCAATGATAATATTTCTAAAAAAGAATAAATTATACTAATATAAATTTTATGTGAGAAATTATATATATATATATATAAATAAATAATTCCAATAGATAATATGTTTTATTAATATTATTTATCTGTGAAAATAATTTAAATACCAAAAGATATATCTTTTTATATTAATTATTTATTAACAAAAAATTACTTATTAACAATTAAAGATATTGGAGAAAAAATATTTGAGAAGCTTGAAAACATCAACATGAATGACGTCCAAATAATGTTGAAAGAACCCATTCTTGAATCCATTCAGTCTCGGAGCACTATCAGGATTTAATCTAGAGACAGTGTCTCTAATTTCATTACCAAGAGGAAATATTATAAGAAAAGTGTCATCCTTTTCATTTATGACCATCAAAATAACCTCAAGTAAGAGATCTCTATTTTTGTTAGAACCATTAAAAATAGATTCAAATTAAGAGACAATGTAATTATTAATATCAAATTCATTGTATAAAAGGTTTTCCCCCTCTTTTAAAAAGTTTTGTTGTCTACAAGAATTCCTGAATCTTTGAAGAGAGTTATAGATCTCAGTATTCTTATCACTATCTGATAACCATTAGACATTAAAAGCCTGTTTCATCATGCACACTTTAAAGATGAGAAAAGAGTTGTGATTTACCAAAATATTAATTTCACGACTCAGATAAATGTTGAAATAAGATCTAGTTTTATTATTTTGAATTTGATTAAGCTCATCCTCAAGAATAAGGTTGTCATTGTTAATTTGTTTGGCATTATAACTACACCATCCTTTGAGAATTTGTTTAAGTTATTTTAACATAATAGAGAAAGAAAAGGCATCATTGTACTGTTTTGTAGAAGACTGGTAATTTTTTATGATACTAGTGCTTTAAGGGGTAGAAAACCACACATTGTTGATCCTAAAAGGAAGCAAGTGTTTAATATTTTTGGTGGATACATTGACTAGAATGGGATGGTGTTCAGAGTGTAGCTTTTCAAGGGTGGTTCTAGATATGGTGTCAAATTTATCTAAAGAAATAACATTTGTGAAGGCTCTATCCAACTTGCTAGTGACCACCCTATTGCAATGCCTTCTATAACTACAAAATTTCACACCATTAAGATTAATTTCAACAAGGTTGTTTAATTCAATAGATTTTTTAAATTCTCCCTTGGAAATAGTAGTCAGAGACAGACCAATTTTCTCACTTAAGTTAAGAATAGAATTAAAGTCCCCAATCACAAACCAAGGAGAATTAATATTAGTACCTAAATAGGTCAGGCCATTCTAGAGAGGCCTCCTATATTGGTATATATTATTAGCATAAAAAAATGAGAAGAATAAAAGAGTACCCTCAATAATAAAGTCACAGGTAAATACTTGCTCATAAACATTAAAAACATTAATATTCGATAAAGAAGTGTGCGAGAAGATCCAGTGGGATTCAACATAGAAATATTTTTGGGTTTCACCTGTAAAATAATAATCATTCTGGAGAAAATGATAGTATATAGACAAAAAAATAATTTTGGTCTTATAAATAGAAAACAACATTGGATGATGAGTGTTAATTATTTATCTTAAAACCAAAAAAGTGTTAGATTTGAAAATACCATAACAATTCCAAAAAAGAATCTTCATTTAAACCTAGATTTGGAGTTAGAACTCCCTTTTTTGTTCCTTAATCCCATTTTCCAAGAAGATATTCTAACCTTTTAGTTGTGTTTGGGCTAGTATTATTCTCTTTCATACTTCTAGAAGTAGTATGGGGGCTATTTGGGTAACCTTCCTTAGCATTATCCTTGGGAGGGTCATGTAAAGAGGCATTCATAAGCGAGTCCATAGAATACTTTTTAATCATGTCCATATGGTCAACATTTTGAGTAATAATCGGATTCTCAGAGGTAGCATAAATTAAATTGATATCAATATCTTGGGAACCACCTACAGAATGACTAAAAAAAGTAGGTCCAGGTGTACCTAATTCATTTATAGCAGGTTTTTCCTATTGTAAGATATTTCCCATACCTAAAGGACTTGGGCCAATTATCTATCCAAAAAAAATTTTGAGTGAATTTTGTATGAATTCCAAACCAAGTTGATCTTGAGTAGTCATAAAATGATTTCTCGGCTTCTTGATACCTCCCATTGCCGATGGTTTGTTGGTATTTTCTTCCTCCACAGCTGGTGTAACAGGATCATTCATACTAGAGTTTTTCATCTTCATGAAATTTTCCATCACTGGAGGGGTGAATTCATTCTCACCTGTGGTTTTTCCAGTGGGTATCACAGGGATTTTATCCTTACAACTTGGTTCAGTGCATTTTTTGATAACAAAACATGACACTTGCTCATAAATTTTCATAGTATTCTTTTAGGTACTAGCTTCCCCAACCTCAAGGTATTGATGGGATTGATTAATACTATCCATGACCAGATTTTTTTTTAATCTAAGAGGCAGTGTTATTCAGTGACAATATCTTCTTCTTCAGCTAAATCTGCCCATGATTTACCCGATTTATCCTCTAAGGGGGTCAATCTATTTACTTTTCAGACCCATATTTTAGTTTTCTTCTTAGAGGATTCAGGCATGTCTACAATGGGGGCCCTATCTTTCTTATTTTTTCTTATTTCCTTCCATTCATTCTCAATTTTTTGATTGACTTGAATTCTAGCCACCATAAAATTTGAGATTGATTGAAAAATAATCTTACATAGATCACAGAAGTGGGGTTTTCTCTCATACTCAATTCTAATTTCAGTTTTATAATCATTATCATTGAAGCTGTTTTTATTGAAAAGTTTTGAATCAAAATTGACTTCAACCATCACCCTTTCATATAGACCAAATTCAGATTTTAAAGCTATTTGGTCAAATTTTATTGGAGATCTAATATAGTAAACTATGTCATTCAAGATTTTGTGATGACAAAAATACCAATTAAGACCATGAGATTTAACCCATATTTGTGTCATGGTGTTTTTATACGTATGTCGGTTAAAGTCATAGTCCCAATCAAATAATCTATGTAAACTCGGCTTCAAATTAATATTTCTAGTCTTCCACTCCTTATCAATGCCCACATTTGATTTTAACAGTATATAAAAATAGACTCTACCTATTGGTACCAGTTTCCAAGACAAATAACCCCAATAGTTTGCAATATGTGGTTGTAATTCAAACAATGTCCAAGGATGGTCACCATTTAGATAAGAGATATGACCCATGATAGTGAATTTACACAATTTCTCAATTTTTGTACGGAGTCGGGATCAGCCTCCACTAGTAATCCTCCATCATCAAGTTTATTGAAGAGGGTGGGCTTCAGCATGGTTGATTTTTGTAGATACGCGCCTTTAAGAGAATCATGGAATGAAATCTCTATAGATCTGTTTTCAAGAGAATGAAAAATGTTCTATTCTATGATAGTATCCACTCCATGTGATTTTTTTATTTGGTTATTATGTATCACTCCCATTCTAGATCAAATAATGCCATTATCACAGGGATATTTGTATGGGAAATCAAATATCGTGCCAAGAATTAGAGGTTACAGTTCTTAGGGTGTGCATTCAACATTGTGCCCGAAGAGTCGCCCTCCATCCATAACTCTTGTAGGTCAAATGTTTATTCGGGTAATAAGTTATAGGTTCATATTTTCACCGCACATCCCTAGTCACTTTTTAATTTGGGAGCCTACTCACAATGGTATTCTTAATTCAAAAAAAATTATAATCATTATTTTTTTAATTTGAAAACTGAGTTTGGTTGGATAAAGCCTTCAAGATTCACTCTTATTTGGTGCCTTGATCACAATAGGGTTTCCATATAGAGGCAATTTCAATCGTTTGGAATTCAAATATGCACAAAATTTAGACTCATTAATCAATATAGAGAACATACTAATCATCTCTTTATTTCATGTGTCAATACTTCTTCACTTTGTAAGTATGTTTTTGACATTTATTACATTAGAAGGTTGATTCTTGAATCTGTAAACTCTCAACTAAAGGGGTGTGCGGAAATTGAATATTTTTAGAAAACTAAGAATATCTTCCTTAATGTTGTTGTTGAACTTCATAATGTGATCTGGTATGATAAAAATATTATTATTCATAATAATTTCTCATTCATCCATAATGTAGGTCAAATGATTATCCTTATTCCCATACGTGAAGATGCATCGATGCAAAAGGGCCATTGCAACAACACTGTGAGTGCCTTTAGAATTTTGTGATGCCTTCATATTGAGGGAGTTTTTTTCCAAATCAGATGCACATTTTAAGTATTCAGGTAGCACCTTTTACTGGTTGGATCAAAGTAAATTTGGATGGTTCCTCTCAAGGAAATCTGGGACCAACAGGTTGTGGCGCTATCTTCAAAAATCACCTTGGTCAGATCCTTGGTTTCTTTTTTGGTAGTTGTGGCATTGCCTCTTCTCTGTAGGATGAAATGATGAGTATGATACATGATATTTCATTCGAAAATCACTATGTTTGGAAAACAAATATTGATTGAAGGTGATTTAACTACCATTTTGCAAGAAATTTGGAATGGTGTGACAAATATTGCATGGCTGATTACTACCTGATGGATGGATTGCACCCACTTTCTTCTCAACATCAACTACATCATCAGTCATATTTATCGTGAGGAAAACATGGTTGCACATGGCCATGATAACAAGGTTGTAAACTAGGAAATTACCTAGCTCGATGATCTCCATAATGATTTAATCCCTCATCATGATAATGATTGTAATATGATTACGTCTTTTAAACTCATGCAAAAACATTCTTTTATATTAGTTCTACATTGGTGTTTTTGGCCAAAAAAATTTAAATATGCCCTTATATCATGCTAATAGTAATAACTCTTTTACCAATATATGAATATAATTTTATTAATTATTATTTCAAAAAAATCCTTTACCATTATAAATATATTTTATAATAAATTATTTATTATAAAAAAATATTCTTCTGATAATTTAATACATATTTATTAATTATTTTATATAATCATATAATTGGTTAACGAAAATATTTTTTCATATATTTAATTAAAACATTTACAAGTCAATATTTTTAATGAAATTAATACATATAATATAAAATTATTAATAAATGGTCAAAAATTTTGCTGAAATTAATCATATCAATTATAAACATAAAAGTTAAAAAAATGGAAGTATGTATCAATAATAAGTCACTTTTATGAAATATACATATATATATATTAAATTATAATAATTCTTTATTACATTTTTTATCTCATCATAAAAAACACGTTTTCCCCTTATTATATCAACTGTGGGAATGCCTCCCCAAACCAGGTTCATATAAAACCCTAAAAATACATGCAAATTCAATCTTGACACAATGATCATCCTTATCAAATCATGGAAACTATATTTCCTTTTAGTTTATGTCTACACCACTCATTCACCTTCATTTCATCCCCCAAAACTAGAAATCATTCACCCCACTTCACCTCCCCCTAATCTAACAACCATTCGCCACTTTTGTTCAATTCTAGCTAAATTTTCTTTATCCAAGTACCACATTGGTTCATCAATATTTCTCTATCTCCATATTTTGTTATTCTCATCTCATTCACCCCGTTCTTACATATTCTTATTTTATATCCTATAATTTCATCACAAATGGGAGGTAATTTTTATTTCTGAAACATTTTCTTCCAATAAACTCAAAATATTTATAATGTATTTGAAAAACTAAAAATTGGGCAAGGAATAAACAAATAATGTTTTAAATGTCGTTTTGGAAGGGAAAAATGTGACATTTTTGTCATGTTTTCCTAATTGTGGGTTATGAATGTTTAGAAAACTAATATATATTTTATATCACCAATCAAACACAAAAAAACATGTCAATCATTATATAAGTAATAAACCCATTCCTTTTATCATCTATTAAAAAGTTAATTTCATCTAGTTAACGCTAATATACTAAACAATTTGAAGAGAATATAATTATATACACTAGAGAATTACATATTTCACTACATATTTTATTTTTAGTAGGACTATGGCCACCATGATGATGAATGGGAGCATTATTGAAATCTAAATTGGCCATACTCTTTTATTAGTTTCATACAAGGGATGAATTCCAATTTAATTGAACAGAAATGTTTTTATTTTATACATTATAGTAAAGCATACATTCCAAACTGAAATATTACAACTTTAATGATAGGGAATTTCATATTTTACACATAAATGTATCCCCGATAATCTTATTATATGGGGATTTTTTCATACTTTATTGAATAATGTTTTCCCCTTTCTTATGTGGTTAAAAATAATTTATTATTTTGGTGTGGGAAATTCCTCAATGTTTTTTATTTTCTTTGTTAATGTATGATGCCTATTTATTTTGATGTGTAAGTTTAATATATTTATTTTGTTATATTAATCATTTATTTTACTATTTAATTAGATATTTAGAGTCTATAATTCTATGTGTTTTTACAAATCATGCCTTATGTTAATATATTTAATTAGTACAAATGTGAATAATATTTGATATCTATATTTTTTTATTTATGTTATAATCATGATAACAGTGTATTTATATCATTATAAACCAATGGAGTTAATTTTTATTTAATCATATTTTATTTTATTATTTGAAATTAATAATTCTATATGTTATTTTAAAATTAGATTGTTAATATGCACATGTGATTTTTTTTAATTGAGCACATTTTGGAACATGTGCATTAAAGATTCAATAAATTTTGGAGTTTTAATTGGGGTGTTTATAATACATGTACATCCAATTAACTCATAAGTGTGGTTTATTTTTTTTAACACATATATTTGTTATTCCATTTTCCTCAACTGTTAGATCGAATATGGTGTTGTAAATTAAAATATCATAAAATTCAAAAGGTTTCTAGGAAAAAAAATGGAATGATTATGGAAGATATATTTGTTGATGGATCCATATTTTTTCATATTTATTTAGTATGAAAGAGGTTTTATTCTATAGGTATTAGGTTCCTAGAACATAGATATTTATGTTGTGGGCATAACTAATTTTTGGAATCCTTTTTACAACCAACACATATAAATATGATAAGATCCAAAAATGATGATCTGTAAATTTTCCCTCAGTTCTCTATATGATAATATACTAACTATTTGAAGCTTCAATATTCAAATAACTATATTTTTTTCATTTTTAAAAATTCCACTTTTTGGGTTGTGCGATAAATCATAGAAAAAGACCTTCATCTCAATTCAAAGACCCCTGATACACTTATATTTCAAGAAAACCCACCTCAAAACTATTGGAGTTGGTTCCCTAGAACAAACTTCTTTGTACTTTATGATAACCTATAGTCATAGTTACTATTATTAATAAACTTCTTATCACATCATCATTGTTATTATATGTAATATAGTATGTGATAATGTCCTAAGAGTATATGTCACACTAAAAGGACATAGTAGCTCCAAACTATGATGAAAACCTAGAAGTGATATGAAACTATTCTTAAATATATGTTCTGTAGCCGAATGATATAGTTTTAGGGACAAAAATGATACATGTTATCGTGGGTGTAGACTCGTAGGACTTTGAGTCACCTTCTCATGGTGAACTCCCTTGGTAATCTCATATGTAGAATATTATGAGAATGTGACCTGCAAGTAAGAAATCCACATTCATATGATTCAATGGATATTCCTATTTTCATACTTGTGTATTGATCTTTAGACATTAATATTATTATTAATGAATATCATAAGTCATGTACTTTGATTTATTGACAAAAACTGTGATGACGTATGTATGTAGTGAAGTAGGATACATTGGGGGCATCATGAGTAATATTGCATTAATAAATAATGAGAGAAAAGATTTTACAATTTTATTCTTCAATAGAAATTGATATCTCATGCCATTTTATGAAAATGATATTGCCTAAATAAATCCTCGGACATTAGGTTTTATAGGCAAGTTCTATTTTAAGAAAGTCAACGAAAAGTGACATCGAGCATATAGGTTGATGGAAATATCATGCAACCTGCTTGATTGGATATATAATCATAAAGGGATTATATTACATAGAGAGAATTCATATGAGGTATTATGTCATTCTAGAATTATATTCTCTCTCAATGGGTGCTTTGGTGTGTTTTTAGACAATAACTTTTGACTTTAGGCTTCCTCACATAATGACACCAACAAAGTGGCCCAGAGGGTCATGCACAAAGTATATCCAAAATCTCAATTAAATAATATAATATAATTTATTATTTAACGAGTTGAATCAATATTATTCTCACATGTGGTTTAATAATTATTCATGTTTTCTTGATCTCATATATTTAGTCACCAGTTACTTATGAGAATATTATTTGAGTGGAATTTTAAAAAATATTTATTTACTTTTTAGTCAATATGATTTTTATTTATTTTTTGGAGAATAATCCAGTTATTTTTATTGAATAATTAAATACAATTTATTCATGGCCTATAAATATTATAGAGGAATGGCATATCGAGTTTTATGGTTTGGTGAGAAATAATATTTATTAAATAATATTTTAATAAATAATATTTCATTTTAATTTTCAAGTTAAGAAAATGTTGAGAAATAATTACCTTATTTTTATTATATATATGGGGTTCTATAAGGGATTAAACAAATAATAAAGGGAACTTTTAAAATTACTTATTTCTAATCCAAGCGATATATAAACCCAATTATATTATTTTCAGGGAGAGTCAATTCAATGGTGTTGAGCATAATGACATATGGAGAGAATCTTCTCAATCCCTAGAGATCTCCCTCACCAAAAACTCTCCAAATAATAAATATTGATCTTCCTCCACCTCCCAATCTTAAGTCTAGAGATATCAAGGTGAATGATTTGGAATCAATTCTCATGGATATTGAGAGTGAACAATGAAAGTTTTAAGAGTTTTCATGCTAGCACATAGAGATTCCTTTGGTGATGTTCTGAGATTTGTGAAATACTTATGGATCACTTCTAGAGGAAATATTCTCTGGATTCTTAAAACGCAATGGTAATACAATGAAAATCTATTTTCAGATCCATCAATGAAGAAAGAATTCACACAATTTAATTCATTAATTGAATAAATTAGTTATAAATAATTTGTGATAGTCTTTCACTTGGTTCTGGCATTTTATCCCTTTTCTGTTTTCTTTGATTCAATTCTATTCATTACAGTGTTCCTCGTCATGTAAATTTTGGATTGACCATTGATCATGAAAAAAAAAGTTGGGCACTGTGCATCATACATTTACACTACTCACACTACCTTCAAGTGGTATCTAGAGGTCACATAATTATTTATAATTATTTAAAGAATTTTGATCTATTTATAAATTTTTTAGTTTTCAATTCAAGTTTAGTCATTATTTAAATCTAATTGTAATATCTATATCTTCCCATTTCATTTATTATATATCTAATAAAATTGATTTATTTTATGAAAAAAATAAAATTGAAGAACTCGTCTACAGGTTCCAAGGATTCTGGACATATAACAGAAGAGTACACATTGTGTACCCGGAGGTATAGGTCGTGTAATAGTGTTAAATGCACTAGGAATTAATTCAGAATTAATTAAAACCATGTGAATTGAATACAAATGGTGACTTTAATTATACATTTCATGTTGACCAGACCATCTTGGAACACATTCATCCAGAGTACACTTTGTGTAGCCCATATACATGGGGTGTCCTCTAGTAGTCACAGACAGGATGTGTATCTTCTTACAGGGTATACCTGACTGGTGATCATGTAACTCGTAGACCACATTCTATGTATCCCTATTAAAAATCATGTACTCTAATTTTTCGAGTAATAGTTTGTACACCGAGTCCTTAGGAATGTGCTTCATAGAGACAGTGAGAGACATACATGTCATGTAGAATTATTGTACACACCATGTTCTTATACCAAATTCTTCAGAATTAAAATTAATTTATTATACTTTGTAAACCTTATCAACGTGTGGCTGTGGGAGGTGATTAATTTGATAGGGAACTCAATGTGATGGGTTTTAATATATATCTAAATTTTTAGATATTTTTTTGTAATGTTCAGATAGTTATATCATGTGTGATTCATATTATAGTTATTACTCTATGTGCATTGAAGCATAACACATGATCGAAAAATCATGTCCTTTGTGTAATAATTATGTTGATAGATCACATCATGAAAGTACATGATATTTCATTTGGTCCATATGTTACAAGATTAAAAAGTATACAACTATAATACATGTTGGGTAGATTAGAATGGGTATTCATTGTGTTTTCTCTAAAGTAAATTTATGTAAAAAGTTAATTTTAAATAAATTTATTTTATTTTTTTAAAATTATGATGGATTTTAATCTCATGGAAATTCATGATGAAAATTAAGATAAAATAATTGATTAATTAAAGAAGATAATTTATTGATCCAAGAATTATTTATCTTAAATAATAATGATTAATAATTTAATGTTATTTTTATTAACTATGTAATTATTTTCATTCATGTAGATGATCAAAAGAAAAAACCAGAACATTTTATGTGATTGGTTTCATTTTATTTATTATGAAATTAAATTGGTGTTATGTGTGTCATATATAATCTCATTATGTACAGGCTTGTGTTCCCATTGTTTTGTATGTAAACCCATTTCCCCGCACATGTGTGTGAGTAAAACCATATATAATGGATGGAGGTCCAATTCTATTGGAGGTGATTCAAGTTTGGAGCCTAGGTGAAACCAATCCAAGAGAGAGAGATATAGGTGGACAGGTTGAAAGATGAAATAAAAACCATAATTGCTTCAAAGTGTTTCCCCCTAGGTTGATGGGTTTTTATCATATTCTATATGAACTAACCATTAGAAAATACCATGATTATTCCATTTTATTATTTTTTTTCTATTAAGTTCCATGGTCATTTCATTATGGATTTTTTTCATGATCACATGAATTAATGAGTTAATAGGCATGTAAGATAGAATTAAATTAAATTGAATTATGCATAAATATTATTTAATGCATGGTTAATAACTTATGTAAATCCACTTAATCTTAAATAACATGTAATAAATATAATAATTGGAAATTTATTCATAAAAGTATAAAATCCTTCAATTATATGTATTAAGTTGGTATAGACTTCCACTGCATCAATTAAAATCAAACCCTAGTTAAAAGTGTTTTACCAGCCAATGTTTGGGTGATTTTAATTATCACGGAATTATAACATGATGTTTTGGGTTGACTTAACTTAATTCACATCAAGGGTTGGCTGCCAATGCCAGACTTGGTTTAATTAACATGCAAGGGTAGAAGAAATAAAATTTCGGAATTTTAGGATTGGCAAGTCCACTCAAGAGATCATGGAACTGTGTGTTAATATAGTTTAAATTATGAATGCCTACCTAAAACCATTCATGTTTCTTGACCAACCAAATTTGGGGTAATGAGAAGGAGAGTATGGATCCTTTCCACTAGAATGTCCAAGCAGTAGGATATTCTAAATCCAATGGTGAGGGATATTGGGTTTCGATAAAATTGTGGGAGATTAATAAATACAATATTTATTTAACTATCTAAATTAAATTAGATAAATTACTAAAACTCTTCTTCATCTTTCTTGTAGAAAAAAACATACCATTGTGTCCATACTTGAGAAGGATAACCTTATCACCAGTAGAAATGTTTAAGAATGGAAAATGTTATTACACATTATCATATCCCATGAATTGAAATGATATGTGGTGGAAGAACATATTCTTAATTCTCCTGGTAGTTAGGCTAGTGAGGAAGAATTATATCTCTGTGAGAAACATTTAAATGATATATGTTCAATGTTTTATGCTATCATACCTAGAAAATGATATTTTGATGAAACATGAGGACTTGGATGTGTATAGAATTATGTATTAACTTTGGGATCTATATCAAGAGAAGAAGTGAAAAGAGATATAAGAGATATCTAATTATTTTTTTACAACTAAGATTAGTGATTCTATGCCTTCTAGGACTCATGTAGTCAAGATTATTGGATACATTGAACACTTAGAAATTTTAGGGATTGATTTCCTAGATGAGTTGCATACAAGTCTCATTATTTCCTCACTACCCAAGACCTTCTAATGTTTTATTCTTAATTATATTATAATCTACAATTAGAAGAGTCTTTTAGAAATTCTTACTCTGATTCTCCAAGTGGATAAGGACATGGTGCATGCTAAACTCGTGCTCCTTATGGTGAATAAGAAAATAAATAACAAGGATAAGGGGACCAAGACTCTTAACAAGTATAAATATCCTGAACATTGTTCATCCAATAATATGAATATATAGAGGAAGGGTATGAAAAAAGAGGCGGTATGATTTGAATTTGTCACAAAAGGCCACTTGAAGAATAATTTAACCCAAAAGTAAAGGGAAGAAAAAGATGCATTCTTTATCAAATGTAATATTTAAATATCTACATATTGGGTATTAGATATAGATTTTAATTCTCACATATACATCAAATGTAAATACCAAGTAGATTTTAAAAGATTACTCGAGGAATGAAGGATTTGTGAGCTGGAAATCCTATAAGGCTGGATTCTCTAGCCATTGGTGACTATCAACTTTCATTTCTAATGGGAATGATTTTGGTTTTAAAAGATTTTTTTTTAACCAAATATTAACAAGAAAATAATTATTCTATCAAGCCTAGATGAATATGGGTTTACTTTTAGGTTTGTAAATATTTTTTTTCTTTTATAAAAACAACATATGTTATGGTCAGGTACTTTTAAATAATAGCTTTTGTGTATTAAATCATGAAAACCAGGTATTGGTAATTGATAACGAAACATGTTCAAATGGATCATATAAGACCCAATTATGTAATCACCATCATGTTCATGTGAATGAGGAGCATTTTACAAGGAAAATGAATGGACCACCATTCAGTTGACACACTGAAAGAGATACATATTATCTCTGATTGGTACACACTAATGTGTGTGGACCGTTTACATTCGAAGATAGTGGTGTAAATTCCTACAATATAAATTTTACTAATGACTTGGGTAGATATGGTTATGTCTACATGATGAGGTATAAGTCCAAGTACTTTGAAAAATTCATGGAATTATTGAATGAAGTAGAGAATCAACTTGGAAAGAAGATAAATAATATTTGATTGGATTGAGGTGGTGAATATCATAAACAAGAGTTTATTGACATTTACAGGAGTTTGGCATTCTATATCGACTCACTCCACCTTATACACCACAGTGGAATAGTGTTAGTGAAAGGAGGAAACATACTTTTTCAGACATAGTAAGGTTGATGATGAGTCATGAAGATTTTCCATTATCCTTTTGGGGATATTAATTAAAAACTACATCAAATACGTTAAACCGACTACCAACTAAAGCATAAAATGGAATTCCCTTCAAGTTATATAGTGAAAAGAAACCTTTTTTGTCCCATACCCATGTATGGGGTTGTGAGGAATTCGTTGAGGCATTCCGAGGAAACAAACTAGGACATTGAGGCACAATGTGTATCTTTATTGGGTATCCCAATGAAACAATGGTATACTACCTATAAAACCCCTCAGAAAAGAAAGTGATTATCACCAAACAAGACGTTTTTATTAAGAGGGAACACATCCTAAAAAGAGATAGTGGCAGAATGATTGAATTCGATGAAGTAAATTATCAAGATACAAAAGAGTCGGTATCAGAATAGATTCCATAGTCCTCATTGAATAAGTAGTTCCTGAAGCACAAGTACTATGTAGAATCACAATATAGGTATGATAACTGGAGAGATTTATATTTCTATTCAACAAATATGGTGACTCATTATTGGTTGTCAGTGATGAAACTCTCTCCTATAAAGATTCATTAGAGAGATCAGAAGCTACAAAATGGAAAGAGTCCATGAATTCTAAAATGGATTCCATGTATCATAACCATGTTTGGTTTATGGACAACAATCCAGTTGATTTAAATCTCATAGGGTGAACATATGTATTCAATATAAAACAGGACATGGAAGGAAAAGTAAATAAAAATAAAGTCATGCTGTTAGATAAAGGGTCTAAACAGCATCAATGAATTGACTACGATGAAATTTTTTCACCAATTTCAATGTTTAAGTCCATCAGAATTCTACTAGTTATAGAATCTTACCATGACTATGGAATTTGGAATAAGGATGTAAAAATTTTATTCCTTAATGGTAACATTTAGGAATATGTCAATATTGCACAAAAATAATGGTTTGTGACTCTGTTTGATGTGAAATATATTTTCAAGTTGTAGATATCTATTTATGGGTTGAAGAAATGATCTAGGTCATGGAAAATTTGACTTAATAAAGCTACAAAATAATTTGGTTTCATTAATAATGATTGTGAACCATGTGTTTACAATAGGTTTAGTTTAATGTAGTTTTTATCCTAGTAGTATATGTTTCTGGCATATTACTTATTGAAAATGAAATACTAGTCTTACAGTTTGTTAAGGATTGTTTAAACAAATGTTTCCTTATAAAGGACTTAGGTAAAGAAGTCTATATTCTATGGATCAAGATCACTAATGATAGACTGAACAGACTTCTTGGACAAAATCAAAGTGTATACATTGACCAAATAATAAAGAGATTTAGTATGGAACAATCCAAGAGAGGAATGTCTCCAGTTTCACAAGATATACATCTTTTTAAGAAAACATGTCCTTAGACAGAACATGAGAAGGAGAGAATGAGTAAGATCCCATATGATTTAGCAATAGGATCAATCATGTATGTCATGTAATATAATATAATTGATGTTGAATATACATTAATCATGGTTTTATATATCATGAAGAACCAGGAGAACAACATTGTTCTTCTATTAATTTTATTCCCAAGTATCTAAGAAGAAATAAGGATAAGTTCATGGTTTATGGAGGAGAAGAAGAGCTATTCCTTAGGTGTTATACTGATTGTAGTTTTTAAACATATTATAATGATTGAAATTGACATTCGGGATATGTTTTCTATCTCAACGGATGATCTGTGATATGTAAGATTTTAAAGAATCCAATTTTTTGTTGATTCTATAATAGAGTGTGAGCATATAGCAGCATCTGATACAACCAAGGAATCCATTTGGATATGAAATTTTTTCTAGGAGATTGATTTGGTACCTAGTATTAAAGAACTTATTGCATTGTATTATGATAATAATGTAGCAGTGTCTCTTGAAATAGAGATGAGGTTACACAAACTGACAAAGATTATACTCCAAAAGTATCACATATTGAGCGATTTTTATCAAATGGGTGAAGTCACAACAAGTAGAGTATACATATAAGAAAATATGGTTGACCCCTTAACTAAAGGAATGTCTCAAAAAAAGCATGAGTATCATGTTGGAGCTAAAAAATTGATGGTTGTTAGTAGTTGGATTTTGTGCAATTTGGAGTCTGTTAGAGTTGGAGCCCTAGAACAAACTTCTATGTTCATTATGATAACTTGTATTCATATTTTTGAATAATAATAGAATTTTTATCACATCAAGGTTGTTATTTTGTGTAAAAAAGTATGTGATAATGTCCTAAGAGTAGTTATAAAACTATAATCTCATAGTAGTTTCCCACTGTGATCATAACCCATAAGTGCTATGACACTATTCATAAATATATGTTCTATAGTTGGATAATATAATTTTATGGACACAAATGATACATTATATAAAGGGTGGATACTCATAGGTATTTGAGGAATATTCTCATGGCTTATAACCTTTTTAATATTTAGTGTAGGATATTATAAAAATGAGACCTGCCAGTATGAAATCTATATTAATATCTTTCATTGGATGTTCATATCTGTAGATGATTTTATGGATTCTTGGATTTTAATATTATTATTAATGATTATTCTTAGTCACGTACTTTGATATATTGACAAAAACTATGATGACATATGTTGGCGGTGAGGGGAGATATGTTGGGTGCATCATGAGTAATATTGCATTAATGAATTATGCAAGAAATGATTTTTCCCTTTTGTTCTCTAATGTAAGTTGATATCTTAGGACCATTAATGGAAATGATATAGAAAAAATAAATACAGTTTCATGGTGTTCTATAGGAAAGTTCGATTTCTGTAAATTCAAAAAAAGATTCATCGAGCACATAGGTTGATGGCACCAATATGAAACCTTCTTGATTAGAGATATCATGATAAAGGGATTATATTATAGACTGAGAATTCGTATGAGGCATTATGTTTTCATGTCACTAAGTTCTTTCTCTATGGGTTCTGTAGTGTGTTTATAGACAATAACCATTTACTTTAGGTTGTTTCACCTAATTACACAAAGAAAGAGGCCTAGAGGGCTACACACTAAGTGTACCTAGAATCTTGATAAAATAATATATAATTATGTATTATTTAAAAAGTTAAATAAATATTATTTATGAATGTGCCTTAATAATTATCCATTGTTTTTTATCTTATATATTCTACCACCAGTTATTCGAGGGAATATTTAATAAATATTTATTTTCTATTCAGTTAATATAATATTCATTTATTTATTTATTAATAATGATGTGATATTTATTTAATAAATTAAAAAGACATTATTCAAGTCCTGATAAATATTATGGAGGAATAGGAGACCGAGTTTAATAGTCCATTAGGAAAAAATATATAATGAATATTATTTCAATAAATAATATTTAATTTCAATTAGCAAGACAAGATCATGTCAAGAAATAATAATTTTATTATTATTATAGACATGGGGTTCCTCAAGGGATAAAGTAAATAATAAAGGTAACTTTTTTGATTTTTTTTTCTGACCCTAGAAATATATATACCGAATTATATTATTTTCATGGAGAGTCAATTCATTTGTGTTGTGAAAAACGGAAGCCAAAGAGAATCCTCTCAAGACTAAGAGAGATCCCTCTCCAAGAACTCTCCAAATAACGGAGAGTGATATTCCTCCACCTCCAACTTTCAAGTCTAGAGAGATCAAATAGAATTATTTAGAATTGATTCTCATGGTGATCAAAAGTGAACGAGGTAAGAATATGTATTTTTCATGATAGCACCCAGAGATTCCTATGACGATGTTTGGAAATTTTTGGTACACGTGTGGATAAACACTAGATGGAATCTAATCATTATTCCCACAACACAATTGTGGTACAATGTAGATCTATTTTCAGATCCATCGATGAATAATGAATTCCAACAAGGAAATTATTTAATTGATTAAATTTAATATAAATAATAAGTGATGATCGTGCTCTTGGTTTCATAATTATATCCCTTGACTATTTTATTTCATTAAATTCTATTGATTATGACATTTATCATTATGTAAATCTCAAATTGATCATCAATCATGAAGAAACGAAAAGTTGGGCACGAATCATCGCATAATTGTCCTATGCCAAGAACCATAAAAAAATAATAATAATTGACACCAATTTACAAGCCATAAGAGATATCCTAGTACTTCTATGTCATGTCTTTAACATTTTAGTCAAGATAAAGATGAAAGTAGCCTTCATCATTTTTAATTATGAAATCTAAAACTGTAATATAGGAATCGAATTAGAAAATTTTACCATACAAATTAATAAAGTCGACATCCATCTGTGATAATTTCCATTTCACTCTAGCTTTATTTAGACCCCATGGAAGTCATTTATTTTTCATTTTGATCATATCCTTTAGTGTCAACTGAAAGTCAAATATATTTACCTCATGAAGATCTTCCTCTGAATATTTTTTATACCTATCATATATGTCTTTCATTTTATTGGAATTTAACTATTCAACTAACTTTAAAACTAGGATTATTGTGATCATTGAAAAAATCTTATAAATATGTGTTGATATTAACTCATTTTTCTTCATCCATGTGTTTGGAGTTAAATATTATCACGGTATGTGTTTTTATTTTATCTGAGGCCTATTAAATTGGTTTTCTACCGAGAATTTTTCTTCTTTATCCCCTTCTCTATTTTGTATCCAACTTTTCTAAACTGAAATGAGATCCCTCTCCTAAAATTTTATGTTATGAGAAATATGTATGTAGATAATCCCATATTCAATGTTTTGGGATACGATTGGGTAGATATAGAAATATTTAATGCATGGTCTATGTATTAGATATGTCAATTTCTTTCATATGAATGAATTTTATTGTTTTTCTTCTGTCATGTATTTTTGAATGTTTGAGCCATCAAACAAGAAATCCCAATTTTGGGGGTTGTAACCCTTCAATATCCCTATGTGATTCCTGTTTATTTTATTTAATATGTTTTTTACATAATTTTCCTTCTTAGTTCTTTTTTATTGTTTCCTATTATTATTTTATTCATTTTTTATATGATTATATTAATTTATCTAAAAAAGTTACTAATTCCTTCTAAGTGGAATCTATGAATAATAATCCTTTAAAATTATTTAATTTTTGATATATGCCAACATTTATTTATATTTACAAGTAGATATATCTGTTGATATTAATTACTCAATTCAAATAAATATTTTTCTAATAATTAAATTAATTTTTTTATCATATTTATATAAATTTTTTTCTAACAAATAAATATGTTGTTATCGATATTATTACAAACAAATATTTTACCATTAAAAAATTTGTTACGTTGTATTATTCAATTTCATCAAATATTTTATCATTAATTTAATACATGCATATATGAGATTATATGCATATATATATATTAAAAATTAAATTAGAAAAATATATGCATATTTGTATAATTAAAATAACAATAATTAAATAATATCTAATGAAATGATAATGAATACTATAAAATTGTTTTATATAATTGATCCAAAATATTATATTATATGTAAATGTTTTAGAAATATTATATTTTTATCATGAAATGAATATATAATTATTTTAATTATAATTGTCCCATTTTTCCCTAGAGTAGTAATTCATACCACTACTCCCCCGACCTTTTCTGGATTTTATCATCTCCTGTACCCTTTTTATAGGATATTATTCTGTTATACTAGGATATTGACATGTGTTTGATTTTACACATGGTGGAATTGAAATGAAGTGGAAACTTGAGTGAATTTCTCATCACACCATCCTCTTCCATACAATGCCCCCACCCTGGCTGACCCCCTGTTGTTTCTCCCTCCTATTGCATCTAATGCCTCCCATGCGTCAGTTGATCCCTCCTATGTGATCATTAGCCAGTCACTCTCCCACTCACATGCACTAGCTGATCCCTCCTCCCACAAAAACCAGACGCTCTGTTCTCATCTCACACAGTGGAGGCTCCCTCATCCATGCACCGACTGCTCCCTCCTCTAACACAGGCCACCTCCCACACCTCCATATAGGATTTCCACATCCCCACTCATCAACAGATGGCCACACATATGAATCATGGCTGCCCCACCACACACCGGTCCTCATATTGTCATTGTGACCCACCAGATCACATGTCCATCAAGCACCACTTCCCCTGCCTAATCTAACAGCACCTCACCAAACTGGGTCGCCGCAACTGGTTCCCCACGGTTGGCCCCACCCTGTGTTTATTACATTTTATAGTATATTTCTCTATCTTTTAATGTTTTCATACTCTTGGTTTTCATAAATTTAAATAGAGAAGAATTTATCTAACCTGATTGAAGAAATCAACGTTCAAATGCTCGTCGTCAACATCTCCATAGGTGAAATCGGTGATCGTCGTATGAGGGCAGTGAAGGTTTCATTCCTGAATCCAACCATAGGCATTATTGTTTTCAATATCTCTCATTCTAATTAAATTGTTTCTACATTTACATTTTACGGAAAAATTTATTTTCCAATGCCCCTTCATCTAGAAAGGTATGGTTTTATGAATGTATATTTCAACTATTGAAATAATTGTTTTTATTAACTGATCTAAAAATGGAAGATCCAAGTTCTATTGTGAATTTTTTTTGTGATGATTAGCTTGATACTCCATGAGATCTTTCTTGATCGAGAACAAGAAGTACAAGCTACTGTGGATGAACTTCATTGATATGAAATGTTTTGAATTTGGTATCTAGGAACACATTTCTCTTGAAAATCAAGTAAGCTGATAGGATTCTCATATGGAAGCATCATTTTTTTATGAAATAAATGATTATGTTGCATTTTTTTATCAAATGATTCCACTTTTATAATGAATGGAATGTGAATATTGTGACAATAAACCCCATTTACTATTGAAATGTTTACACCTTTTGGTATGTATATATTCTTGGGATAACCATCCATTGATCTGAATTGATGACAAGAGAGATGGTTTTGTGGTTTATTCAAGGTGATTAATTTTAGTCTATGTTTGGAAAATCAATCGATGGTTATTTTGATTTTTTTATAGGAATACAATAGATAGTATATTTCAAGTTTGGGGAACCAAATTCGAATTTGTTTAATAATTAGAAATTCCATTTATAGTTTATTTATTATTAAAACATATTATCCTAATCATATAGTGTATTGTGGAACTTCCAATGGAACTTACACTGAAGCTTTCTTTGAAAGACTCAATGGATTTATAATTGTTTTTATATAGATTTTGTAAAAAAAATTATTCAATATATATTATATGTGTTTTTTATTTTTACTAATTATATACATTTTTTACATTTTATTCATGCATTATATGAATTTTTAAATGGTAAATTAAATATTTTTTAAAATTAATGTAAAAAATGTAATAAATATTTTATATAAGTGAATTTAATATAAATTTAATTATAGAAATTTTATTTTTATTAATATATTCAATAGTTTTATAAGTATATATTTTTGTTTTATTGTGGAACTTCCACTGAAAATTAAATTAGAACTTCCACAGGAACTTCTAGTCCATCTCTTAATAGATTTATAATTTGTATTTATGCATATTTTTTAAAAAATATATTTAATAGATCTTATAAGTGCAGTTATTTTAAATTTTCCTAAATATATAATTTTTTTTACATTTTTATTCAAGTATTATAAACATTTATAAATGTTAAATTATGTTGTTTTTATAAAATTTGTATAGAAAATATAATACATATTTTATATAATTTAAATTAATATAAATATATTATTTATAATTTAATTATTATTAATATATTCTATTGTTTTATAAATATATAATTTTTTGGTATTTTGGAACATCCATTGGAACTATAATTGCAAGATTCATTAGAAATTCCACTGGGACATCCAGTAGAACTCTTAATGGATACATAATTGTAATTTATAGAAATTTTTTAAAAGATATTTTAATGTATCTTCTATCTATATTTATTATAAATTTTCCAAAATGTATACTATTTTTTATATTTTTATTTTTCTATTACATACATTTTTAAATGGTAAATTATATATTTTTTATAATATTTATGTAAATAAAAGTAATAAATATTTTATATAATTGCATCTAATATAAATATATTAATTAAAATTTATTATTTATTAATATATTCTATAGTTTTATAAATATATTCTTTTTTTATCGTGGAACATCCATTAGAACTTCAATTGGATGTTCCACTCGAACATTCATTAGAACATCCACTAGAACTTCCACTCGCTCTCTTAATAGATTTATAATTGTTATTAAAACATATTTTGTAAAAAAATATACTTAATATATCTTCTAAGGGAATTTATTATAAATTTTATAAATATATACAATATTTACATCTTTATTCATATATTATATACATTTTTAAATGTTTAAATATATTGTTATTATAAAATTGATATATAAAATGTGATACATATTTTATATAATTTAACATAATATAAACATATTTATAAAATTTTATTTTTTATTAATATATTATATAGTTTTTTAAATATATAGATTTGTTGTATTTTGGATGATCCATTGGAACTTCATTTGGAAATTTCACTAGAATTTCCTCTAGAACTTCCACTTGAGCATCCATTGAAACTATTAATGGATTTATAATTATTATTTATACAGATTCTTTGAAACATATATCTTTAATATATCTTATAAGAAGCACATTTATTATAAATTTTCCTTAATATATGCATTTTTTAAAAACATTATTCATATATTATATACATTTTTAAATGGTAAATGACATTATTTTTATAAAATTTATTTTAAAAAATGCAATATATATTTTATATAGTTGAATTTAATATAACTATATTTTTTGAAATTTAATTTCTATTAATATATTTTATATTTTTATAAATATATACATTTTTTATGGTGTAACATCTACTAGATCTTTCATTATAACTTCTATTGGAAATTTTAATGGATTTATATTATTATTTATATAGATTTTGTAATATATATATATATATATATATCATCTAAGTGCATTTATTATATTTTTTTCTAAATATATTCATTTTTATTCATGTATTGTATACATTTTTAAATGGTAAATTATATTATTTTCAAAAAAAATATTTTTAAAAATGTAATACATATTTAATATAATTGCATCAAATATAAATATATTTATTAAAATTTTATTTTCATTAATATATTTTTTTGTTTTATAAATATATACTTTTGTTGTACTATGAAACTGCAAGTAGAACATCCATTAGAACATTCACTGGAGCTTCCGCTAGAATATCCACTAAAACTTCAAGTGGAGCTCTTAATAGATTTATAATTGTTATTTAAAAATTTTTCTAAAAAATATATTGAATATAACTTATAAGTAAATATTTTATGAATTTTCTTAAATATATATATTTTTTCATTTTTATTTATATATTATATATATTTTTAAATGGTAAATTATATTTTATTTATAAAATATATGTAAAAATTGTAATATATATATTATAGAATTTCATTCAATATAAATATATTTATTAAAAAAATATTAATATTTTTTTATTTTATAAATATATAATTTTCTTTTATTGTGAAACATCAACTGCAACTTCCATTGGAACATCCAATGAAACATCCAGTGGAACTTATAATGGATTTATAATTCTTATTTACAGAGATTTTGTAAAAATAAATATTTAATATAACTTTTAAGTGCATTTAATATGAATTTTCCTTAATATGTATATTTTATTTACATTTTTATTCATTTATTATATATAATTTTAATAGTAAATTATATTATTTTCACAAAATTTATGTAAAAATTTAATACATATTATATATAATTTCATTTAATATAATGAAATCCATTAAAATTTAATTTAGATTTTCGCCTTTTATTTTTTATTTTCTTTATTTTTTATAATGGAAATTCTTCCTTGACATTTTCGCCATTAAATAAAAAATTATTCTTTCTTCAATTAGCTATTTTTTATTTTTAGTTACATTATAAAATATATTATTTTTACACCATTAAAAAATTACACTATAAAAATTTTATACATTTATAATATAATGAGATTCTATTTATATGCGAAAATTTTATTATTTCCAAACAATATTTTTATACAAATTTTAAATGTAATAATTTTTTATATTTTTCTAATTACATATTTTTAAAATTTTAAAAAAAAAATTCTTAAACTTGTAAATATTAATAGTTGTTCACAAAATTTATTATGAAATAAAAAAATGATATGTTGTAAAAAAATTATTTTATAGGAAATTTATATTTTTTAATGTTGTTATTTTTTATAAATTTATATGTTTTAATTAGTAATTTTTATCAATGTTTTTTATATCTATTTTTTGATATGTTTACATTTTGTATCAATGTTTTTTATGTTTTTTATATCAACGTTTTATATATGTTATTTTATGTGTTATTTTTTTGTAATTTGTATCATTTTTGTATCATTTTAAATAGAATTTTATAATTCAGTGTTTTTGTTTTTTGATATGTTTTTTTATATGGTTTTGATATGTTTTTTCAATGTTTAAATCTTTTATGATGTATTATAGCTGTATGGAAGTAATAAAAGCACAGGGTAAAATTGGTTTTTGTAAAAATTATGACAACCTGGTCTTTTTTAATTTTACAATTCGATAACTTTTAATTATTTTTGAAAAAGCATCATCATCTCAATTGTACTGGATTTTTCCATAAACTTGTGTAACTAGATATGATGTTAGTCTATCCTTTCCACCCTCATCACCCACTACTGGAATTTCGGCTATTTGTGATGGGCTATTTGCGATGGGATCCCGTCGAAAAAAACTCTTTTACGACGGGGTCCCGTCACAAATAGCCCGTTGTAGAAAACGGTGTCGTAACTAGTATTTTTTGCAATGGGCCCGTCGCAAAAACTACTACTTGCGACAAGAATCGGTTCCATCTCAAATAGATCTCTAATTAAATTCATTATATATACAAGAACCTATTGCGACGGGCCCTTCACAAAAAGTATTTGTGATGGGTGGTCGTCCTATCGCAAATAGATTTCTGTTATAAACATGTTATGATGGGCCCGTCACAAAGAAAATTTTTGATAGTAAAGTAACCCTTCAAAAATAATTTTATAAATATATATATAATCTATTTTTGACGGGGTCCCGTCGAAAAATACCTCATCGCAAATACTTAATATAAATAAATAACAAAATTATGATTAATGAAAAACGAATATTAATATTAATAAAATTTTAAAAAAATATATTAAAAATCTCAAAATTCGTATATAGATAATAAAATAAAAAATAAAATAAAAATTATGATTAATTAAAAAACAATATTAATATTATTAAAATAATAATAAAAATATAAAATATTAAAATTCTCAATATTCATAAAAAAATATAAGAAAATAATAAATTATTATTATTATTTTTAAGATAAACAAACATTAAAAAATATAATTCTAATATTCAATATTATAATATTAAAATATTAAGAAAAATAAAAAATTTAAATTATGCAATATTCACACCAATATAAAAGAAAATAACTTTAAATAATTCATATTACAAAAAATGTTCAATTCAAATGTCTTTAATAGAAAAAAAATCATTGGGAGATAATCTTATAGAAGATCTGGAGGAGATGGGAAAGATGGTAGAGGAAACATCATCCCTAACTACGAGCCAGATGGCGCATCTACTCCATCTGCTCCTGCGGCTGCTACTGACATCGACGCATATCCTCCTCGTGCTGCTGCTACCACTACTTCTGTTGACGAATATCTTCATGCTTCTACTGTAAATTCTCTGTAAGCTTAGTTTGATCTTGTAACTGCTCCTGATACTATGAGACCGTAGATAATGCCTCTCCATGAGCTCCTCTGGATCTGGACACCGAAATCACAGCAGTACCATAATAAGTCTCATGAGTCAAATGAGAGCTGATACTAACTACCCGAACCATCTAAATGGAATATTGGGTCACCTGCATCCATGTACCTCATCGAAATGGTGGGCACTAGTCTGATTCAGCCGTCTCGGCCTGACTCTCAGCCCGTGTCTGAGAGGTCATGGCCTCATATGACTCCTTGAGTTTCAATTTGAAATTAAAATAGTGGAAATATTATATGTAGTTAATTTTCAAACAGAAAAAAAATAATACTGACCAAAATCTAATGCCGGTGATCACCACTAATCTCTCCAGTGGGTTGATCACTGTACATCCTCTGATTAACTTTGTACTCTGTAATATCGAGATGCTTAACTTTCTATATGAATATAAAATAAACTGTTTATATTTAATGTTATATAAATTTTTTTAAAAAGATACTTAAAAGATGCTATCTATGCGTACTGAATGTAAGACTACCAGCTCGATGTGTCATCTCCTATCTCCCCTAATTCTGTCAGCCCAAGGAATCTCTCTTCTAAAATCCCCCACTTAACCATTGTGAACATAATCCATCCCAAATGTGTGATAAAATGTACTATAGTTGGTGGGCTCTACATGACTCATGAAATACTGTCACTCTTACTTTCTTAATGGTTGTCCTTATCAAATTGTGCAATAAATGATGAAAACTCTCACGCATAGACACCTCCCATGCCTCGTGGATAGCACCACACATGCTATAATCGACGGGATACCATACATCCTACAAATAATTTATAATATCAAGTTATTAATGAAATAAATTTCTTAATAAATATTATTTATTTATGTACTATCAAATGATTGAACATTCCAAGTTGCATATCAACGAGAATATATTCTCAGGTGATTTATGGGTGTGAAAAATAATTGCGCAAGATAGCACTCCCCTGTCCAACAACTACATGTGAAAAACTTTGAAGAAGTAACAAATAATCAAAAAATTAGTATATAAATAAATTAATGAAAGCTAACTAAAAAACAATGGTTAACATACCTCTGCATGCATGGATTGAAACCAAGACATAGATATCACTTGGGGATAGGGTCAGGAGTCATCAGTCGCACAAGACCGCGACCCCTCCGTGTACCCCCTAAACTGCTAGTACATTGAGGGTAAGATGATCCCAAATCCTCCTCATCCAAAGGTATCTCATCCTTCTCCATCTCGTGAAATAGATCAGGGTCCATATGAAACACAAAATTATTGTTTTTTGTTGATAGTTGAAAATAACTATTAAATATAGATATATATTAGTTATGATTATAACCAACATTTAACTATGTCAATGTTAACCTTCATCATCATATTAATATATGACGACATCAATGTCTTCATATTCATCATCGGCGTTATCAAGATCCATATGAGTTTTAGTTTCATCATCTCTTTCCATTTAAAATTCATTTGTAACATCATTAATATCATCATCACCATCGACCATTAATTGTGGGGTGTCATCATCGATATTCATGTCTCTTTGTGAAAAATATGGATTTTTAGTAGTCTCTTGAAAAATTTAAATTCCATGTACTTCATCATAACCACATTCAGTTTGAGTAAACATATTTTCTAGAGATTTCATTTTTATTATGCTCCACCAATCACTCCGGTCTCTTGAAGTAAAACAGTACATTGCATAACATATTTTATGTTATTTTTTAGAAAATAAAAATGGTTCATTTACTACAAGAAGACTTTTATATTTAATATCTATTATTCCATGAATCAGATGAACATGAAAGCCTCTCTCAATATCTAACCACCGACATTTAATCATTGTTATGTAATTTTTCCCCAGATAACACAGTTCAATAATTTCATCCAGCATGACGTAAAATCAACTTCATTTTATCTATGATGTGATTGTCTCAAGAAAAATTCATTGTTCATTGTTTTTTATTCCCAATATGAATGTGTATGAAATCGAAAACCATTCACCACATATTCATTATAATATTTAACCATTTTGGATGGTGGGTTACTCAATATACAAATTTTCTTATCAATTTTAACAGCATGTTGAGACACATGAAATTTTTTAAAACAATTATCAATATAATAAATAATAAACTGAATTGATATGTTAAACCATCAATAATTTATGTTACTAGTTTTTGAAACAATTGAGAAAAAAAATTTGTTGGCGTTCTTCAAGAGCAGCTGCTGTAATTTGTGGAAGTTGTTTCTTGATATGATTATCATCTAACCTACAAATAAAATAAGTTCACTTACTATAACATAAATTATAGAATAAGTTATAGAAGAAATCATAGTACAAATGATGTAATTTCTTCACAGTTGAGAAGAACATATGCATGAGCTCTGTGATGTTCATCATCTAAAATCCATCGTTCATGAACTCCACAGAAGCGAAGCTCTGGCTGATTAAAAACTAATAATTGATTTTCCATTTCATTATCATCATTCCCCTCGTTCTGTCCCATGCGGTTGTGTTTTGAGGGATATTTAGATTCAAAATAATGAGATTAGAAAAAAGTAATATCCTCTTTCCAATAATCTTTGACAATTGACCCTTCAACTAATCCTTTGTTACATACTTTTTTCTTGAATTTCTGCATGCGTCTCTTGAATGGGTAAATCCATCGAAATGGTACTGGACCTCTAAATTTATCTTCATGTGGAAAATGTAATATCATATGTTCTATTGAGTTAAAGAAAGTTGGTATAAATATTTTTTCCAGTTTACATATAATTACAAAAAAATATTCTTTTAGTTTACTTAGTGAATCATAGTTTTTTTTCACTACACAAATTTCTCAAAAAAATATGATATGTCTATTATCGAGTCTCAAATCATAGAATTCAACAATCCTCTGAATCAAATAGGCATAAGTCTTTCCATTATAACATGAAAATCATGACTTTTTAATCCAGTAATATGACCATTCTTAACACATCTGCCCAAATTGGAAGCATAACCATCTGGATGTCTCGAATCTATAATCCACTAACAAAATAATAAGCAACATTCTTTGGAAAATGTATAAGCTTATTTTGGCTTCATCAACCTCTATGACCTGACATTTGAAAATAGTTCAAGTTCCGGTTGTCGGAAAATTTAGGCTATATATAATCGTTCCTTTACATTATCTTTGGTCTTACCTGGTGTATCCAAAATTGTATGAAATAAATTATCAAAACAGTTCTTCTCAATATGCATTAAATCCAACATGTGGTGGACCAACAAATCAGACCAATATGGAATATCCCAAAAAATGTACCGCTTTATCCAATTATGTTCTTTCCCAAAGCCATGAATTTTCTATTAGTTTACTATTGGCCCAAAAGTGATGGGAGGTAATGAAAATAAAATTGATTTTAACTCTGTACCTGAGATCATTTTTGGATGTTCATCCCTTTCAATTATGGATTTTTTGAAATGATATTTGTTCCTCTAAAAAGGATGATTTATTGGAATAAATATGCGATGATAGTCAAAATAGCATGGTTTTTTCCATTGATGAGCATAAAGGCGTTGTTGCCTTTCATATAGTAAGGACATGATTTCAGACCATGTATACTCTATCCAGATAACATGCCATGTGCCGAGAAGTCACTAATCATCCACAACAATGTAGCTTTTAATCTAAAATTTTGATTCACAGCAACATCATATGTACTAACACCATTACCCCATAATGAATTTAACTCATCAATCAATGGTTCCAAATACACATCAATATTTTGTTTTCAGATGTCCTAGGATTAATAAGGACAAAAATATATAGGGAGACTTCATCAACAACCATGGAGGTAAATTGTACATAGCTATAAAGACAGGCCAACATGAATACTAACTACCATAAGAACCAAACAGACAGTAACTGTTAGTAGAAACACCCAATCACACGTTCGGGGCTTTTAATGAAAAAGATAGATGTAGTCGGTAAAAATGATTTCACGAATCACCATCAGATGAATGATTCAAGATTTTATCGGTTCAAATCTTGGTTTTGTTCCATGACATCGTTGACGTTGTGTTCTTAGACATAAATAAATGCTGCCACTTGGGTGTAAGGGGAAAATATCTCAACTATTTTATAAGAATCGATCCAAACTTCCCCAATTGAGCTTCATTATACCTTGATTTTCCACATGTGGGACAAATATCCAACGACTCATTTTCACAAGAATATAAGATTCAATCATTTTCCCATGAATGAATCTTTTGATGATTATGGCCTAGATTATGAACCAGCCACTTGATCTCATAGTAATTTTTAGCCAACACATTTGTTTCAGGTAACTATTTTTTAACCGATGAAAAATATCTGATCAAAATTATTGTTTGAAATTTCATTATCTGAATTAATAGCCTTAAATTTTTCAATTGCTTCTAATTTTCTTATCTTGCAACCATGATATAATGAATTCTCAAAAGACCTCAACAACTCATAAAATTCGAATGGTTCCAAATCAGAATTTAAATCAATATCATCTGGAGTTTCAATTTGTAGAAAAAATGGACCTGCAACATCATGTACTAAATTTTGAAATGTGATGGATCTGGAATCAAGATATTAGTATCTTCTATGGAACTGTGTTCAACGTGTTGACACCAAAAAACATAATCTCGTTCCGAACCAAACCATACGAGATGTCCCCCAACATTGTCAAATGCGTCAAACGTTCTCAGAGCACATTTTTTACAAGCACACTTAATTGTGCCTTCTAAAACAAATTCTTGTTTTGATGAAGAAATTGATAAGAAATCTTCAACGCCTTCAATGTATATAGTATTTAAACTAGAACCGTTTGGATTTTTGTACTGATTTATCCAAGTGTGATTATCTAATAATGACTGTTGTCAACTTCCTTATTCCATATTTTTCTAAAAAAATATAAACTCATTACTGTTTTTGAATAATTTGAAAATATAATAACACTATACAAAAAAGAATAAAAATAATTATATCAACTTCTTTATATTTACCATTAATTATGGGAGACACAATTTCATGTGGATTGACGGTTACTCACTTGTCCGACGGCTCATTTACTTGCAGATTTCTCACACTGAAATCACAATGAAGAATCTGCTCAGAGGTAGGCATATTCATTCTCGTGCATACGAGAATGTGTAAGCATACCTTCTTGAAGATCCTTAATTGTGATTTCAGTGTGAGAAAGATGCAAGTAAATGAGATTTCAGACAAAAGATCCCCCTTTTTGACGATGAATCATCTTCTTGCAACTGTCACTGCCTGAACACATTATGAAAAATGTGGTCTTACGAATGCATATTCAATCTTGTTCAAACGAGATTGGATATGCATACGTATAAGCATACTTTTCATAATGTTTTGAGTCGGTGAGAGTTGAAAGGAGAAGATTTATCATGAAAAAGGAGTGCCGCCAATCCACTGAAAATTGTGACAAGTTATTACAATTTATTACAATTTATTTTATTCCTAATTATTCCTAATTATTCGTAAATATTACTAATTATTACTAATTATTCCTAATTATTCCTAATAATTACTAATTATTATTAATTATTACTAATTATTACTAATTATTACTAATTATTACTAATTAATGCTCATTATTACTAATTAATCCTAATTATTACATATTATTCCTAATTAATCCTAATTAATTCTAATTAATCCTAATTAATACTAATTATTTCTAATTATTACTAATTATTCCTAACTAATCCTAATTATTCCTAATTAATTCTAATTAATCCAAATTATTGATAATTATTGATAATTAATCCATATTAATCCAAAATAATCGAAATTAATCCCAATTAATCTTATTTATCCCTAATTAATCCTAATTATTTCTAATTATTCCTAATTAATCCAAATTATAACTAATTCTTACAAATTATTACTAATTATTACTAATTATTACTTTTTATTACTATTTATTACTAATTATTAATAATTATTACTAATTATTACTAATTATTACTAAATATTACTATTTATTAGTAATTATTATTAGTTATTACTAATTATTAGTATTTATTACTATTTATTACTATTTATTAATATTTATTACTATTTATTAGTATTTATTACCATTTAATAGTATTTATTCTTATTTATACGTAATTGTTACTAATTATTATTTATTACAAATTATTAATCATTATTACAATTTATTAAAATTTATTAATTTTTATTTCTATTTATTAGTATTTATTTCTATCTATTAGTATTTATTAGTATTTATTACTATTTATTAGTATTTATTACTATTTATTTGTATTTATTATTAATTAGTAGTATTTATTACTAATTATTACTATTTATTAGTAATTATTGGTATTTATTACTAATTTGTACTAATTATTACTATTTAAAGTATTTATTACTATTTATTAGTATTTATTACTATTTATTACTATTTATTACTATTTATTTCTTATTATTAGTATTTATTATTAATTATTACTATTTATTACTATTTATTATTTTTTATTATTATTTATTAATAATTATTACTAATTATTATTGTTTATTACTATTTATTACTATTTATTACTATTTATTACTATTTATTACTATTTATTACTATTTATTACTATTTCTTACTATTTCATACTATTTATTAGTATATATTTCTAATTATTTGTATTTATTAGTATTTATTACTATTTATTACTAATTATTACTAATTATTACTAATTATTACTAATTATTATTAATTTTTACTAATTATTGCTAATTATTACTCTTTATTACTATTTATAACTATTAATTACTATTTATTAGTATTTATTACTATTTATTAGTATTTATTTCTATTTGTTACTATTTATTACTATTTTTTAATAATTATTAGTATTTATTACTAATTATTAGTATTTATTACTAATTATTAGTATTTATTACTAATTATTAATATTCATTACTAATTATTACTATTTATTAATAGTTATTACTAATTATTGCTATTTATTATTATTTATCGCAATTTATTAGTTTTTAATACTATTTATTATTATTTCTTCCTAATTATTATTAATTATTACTATCTATTACTATTTATTACTATTTATTACTCTTTATTAGTATTTATTAATATTTATTTCTAATTATTAGAATTTATTACTAATTATTAGTATTTATTACTAATTATTAATATTTATTACTAATTGTAAATATTTGATACTAATTGAAAATATTTATTACTATTTTTTCCTAATTATTACTATTTATTTCTAATTATTACTCATTAGTGTAAATTAGTATTAATTACTGCAAAATAAAGCTACTATTTACTAATTACAGCTAATTATTTATACACATTACTAATTATCGTTAATAATTATTAATTATTACTAATTACTAAGAATTTGTGCTAATAATTTAATTTTATTATTACAAATAAATACTGACGACAAAACAATTTAAATCAAAATTAATTACAGCTAATTAACAATAATTTAAATTAATGTAAAGAAATGCAATAAATATCAAACTAAATAAAACATAAATAGCTTTAAACTTGATCTCTTATAATTGTAGACGGCTTCACAACTTTTTTCGTAAAAAAACTAACTCTCAAAAATGTTCACTCTAAAATTAGAGTTTAGAGAAGTAGAGAAATAATAAATTCAGGAGGAGAGAAGAAAAAGCAGATAGGGGGTATATATTGGTTAAACTAGTGCAATGGGACTATTTGCGATGGGAATCCCGTTGAAAATACCTTCAGCCATATAAATTACTGTCGGCGGTTAAAAGGTTATTTGCGATGAGCCACGTCGCAAATAGTTACCTGCCGACACACTATTTGCGACGAGACAACATCCCGTCGGAAATAGGTTTTTACCACCGCTGATTATTTGGGACCCATCGCAAATACCCTCCGGGGGTCAAACTAGTTGCGACGAAGGATCCCCGGTCACAACTAGTTTTTACCGGCTCCCGGTATTTTTGACAGTCGGTGCCTACCCGTCGCAAATACCCATTCACGTGGATTGATGCGCAAACCATGTCAATCTGCACGTAAGTTTTTGTGACGGGGCACCTAGTCCCGTCGCAAATAATTGGTTATTTACGACAGGTTGATTTTCCCGTTGTAAATGACCACTTCGACGAACTATTTACGGCGGGATTTATTCCCGTCGCAAATAACCCGTCACAAAAACAGGTTTTTGCCATAGTGACCTCATCTACCACAGACCTAATTTCAACCCCCCATTGTCACGACCATCCACCAGCCTTGCGGCTCCCCTCAACTCTACAACACCATACCACTGACCCCTCGAATCCACCATCATTGTTCCCTTCGACCTCACTACTTTCGCACCCCCAACCCCTCCATTTCCACCACTCCCCTCGATCTCACCATCACCACTGCTCCCATGATCCCTATATCAATGCATCTATAGGATCCCTCCATATGTGTCACTCCTTCGTTTCCCTACCTCTTTCATCACACTTTGCTGGTCACCCAAAGTTATTTATTTTCTTCATGTTTGTTTCCTTATTTACTTAATTTCCTCGATAGAAAATGACTATATATTTATTTCTTGTATTCAACTAGCAGTAATTTCTTAATTTTTATTTATAACATTTAAATAACAGATTTAAAGTTATTCTTTTTCTTGGGACCACTATTTGGGCTTTTGACTATGATTTTTTTTGTCCAATCATGGTTCGCACTAGTGAAATATAACATTTCACATGTGAGTTATGATTTGTAGGTCATTATCCAATGGATTTGATTCTATAGAGTTTAGTCATGTATCTAGGAGGTTGATTTTGGTTTACCTATGTTCGTTGATGCAGTTGGGTGCTCATTAAAGGTGGATCAATGATGTTGTTGTCCAAGGGAGCTAGTATCTCTACCTAAATAAATTGAATAAGATGGATCATTCTAGTTTTATTTAGGCTTCTGGTAGAGGTATTGATGCAATAATCGTCACACAGAATTGCGTATGATTCCCAGAATTTTTTTGAGTTCTGTTCAAGTCATGCATCTTCATCTCGAATTGGGTATGATTCCCGTAATGTGTTTTGGGAATGATCTGAATTTGTTTCTCAACTACAGGTTGTAGATGGTGGTATTGGATGAATCATCGGCAGAGGGGGTTTGAAGTGATATCTTTTATACATTTTGTGTTTCTTGTTCAAGAATAATGTTTACTCTAGCTTGATTTAGGCTAAAAGAAAAGGGTTTAATCCATGAATCCTCACTTGTAATTATACATGATGCCCACAATGCACTTGAGGAAGGACGCTGATTTGTTGATCAACTATAGTTTAAAGATTGATGCTCTGCATATTTCATCATAAAAGAGGGTATTATGTTTTTTCATTTATATATAATGTGTTTCTTGTTCACTGCATTTGGTGGACTATCTAGTTTACTCATTTTTAGGTGTTATAAATTGATTGTTTTTAAGTGATGAAGTTTATTTTAGTGGCTTCCAAGAGATAAGTAAGGCTTTAAGTGATATGAATCACAAACATGTCATATCTTTATCTTTAACCTTCATATATAATCTCTCCCCACATTTTAAATCAAGGAGATCCCATCAAATATAGTGAACAACAAACATGCAATCTACAAAAGACAACACTTCAGACCCAATTTTTCGATGAATCATCCAGTACCTCTCCTACCCACTGTACCTATTTTATTATTTTCTACCACTTTTTTTTATGTTTTTGTAACTAATCCTACCCCTATTGACTTTTATTTCTCACAACTATCTTTTCCTCCTCTAGTATTTTCATATCCAATCCATGACACTTTATTCCCCCATTTTCTTTGATATTTTTTTTGTATAGATACTCATTTTGCTGTTTGTGTGATATTTAGGATGAACCAATTCTATAAAAATTTTAAAGAAATGGAAGCTATATACATTAGTGAAGATGATCATCTACTTCTAGCCACCTATATCCAAAATTTGGATTGACCTTCTTCATGTTTCTAGTGTGATCCTACTATTGGTTATCACCACCATTAAGGCCATGTTGTGACTAAGTGAGTGAACTGAAGGCATGGACCACACCCCTAGTGTGAATTGTTACATTGATGTATGATGTTTGAAAAATATGGTGGATGAAAAAGATTAAATATGTTTATAATATGATTCTTGGAGCTTCATGTCACTTCTTGGAGTTTGAAATTTTTATAAATTATGTTTGAACATGTTTCTTCAAATAAATCCTTAGTTTGTTGGAGTTTTTTATGATATAATTTTATAATTATTATATAATAAATAAAATATTTATATATATATATTATAATTAGATAAATAATTATAATATAAATTTTGTCTAAAAATATTGGAAAACTCACAAATAATATTTTAATTAAAATATAATTTATAAATTGATGTTAATTGTTCGTATCTATTATAAATTATGATGATGATATCATCAAAAAATAGGTATATAATATGTAATTATTGCTAAATGTTTTTAGCAACATATGCATATTATCTTATAGTATTATTATAATTTTAACATAACCATTTTATCTATCACAATAACATTTAGTGATAGAGTTTTTACCAATAATTTAGTGACAGAGGTTTATTTGTCGGTAAAATACTTTACCAAATGAAAATGTACTTTACCACTAAATATACCCCTATTTTAATTTTTTTGATATTTTTTGGTGAAGAAAACTAGGATAAACTAGATATAAGAAAAATAATATAGTAGGGAATACCTCATGCAACTATCACATCAGTATCTGGTTTAGTATGTCAAACATGGGGATCCTCCAAATGGGTTGACCTGGCTCTAATAATTTTACATATAACTCCTCTAAAAACCATTTTCTATGAACTATACAAAAACAAATATGATGGTTCTTATAATATTATAGACATAAAGGCTTCTTATGAACATTCTTACCACACTGATGGAAAGCCAGGGATTTATTCCAAGAATAAGGTAAAGGGAAGAAATGGGATAGTCTCATAATTCTACAACCCAAATGGTCAAACTTGGAATCCTATCCTTTTCCACCATTATGTTTTCCATTATCACTTCAGAGAATATTGAAAACGTAAAACACTTCGAGAATTAGAATATTTATCACCATAATTCTGATAGTCTACTTAACTATCTCCAAATAAGAAATTAATCCAAACATGCATATTCTCAGCTGAAGTTTATAACAAAGACATATTTGAAAATACTAAGATTTTAATGGTTCATCCAAGGCTAGTTTGGATAGATGTGTTACTAAATAAATGAATTATTTATAATGATCAAATACCAATTGGTCATTCTACTTGAGGAAATACAATTCCATTTCCTTAGATACATTCATGGTTTTAGGGAAGTATTTCTAAATGAACAATTCATTAAACCATTCCCATAAATTGTTTTTTTGTAGCCTTGTAAGAATTATGGACTTCCAACACTTTGAATTTGGACCTTCAAGCAAAACGTTATAATAATTGAGCCAAATATACCCTATGATTTCAAAGAGGTTGAAAATTTTATCAATACACCACAACCAATCCCATGATTTATGGGAATTTTGATTCCCATGGAAAATAGAAGGGTTTAAGTTACGAAAATCTTGAACATAGTCTCTATGCAGATCCAGAACAAAAATAACACTATGTTCCATAGCTAGAGTGGAAAAATAAATGACGCATATTAATTTTTATGAACTGGATGGTTCACTTGAAGATAATCACTTGTAGCTCCCACTTGAAATTCTATAAGTACTTTGTAGTGGGATACTCTTGAAGTGTAAGAACATAGAATATGATCCAAATAATCTACAAGATTCAAGACATTATAAGAATAACCATAAAACAAAGATTCAATCTTAAAATATCAACAAAACCAATTTATTCAATAAAAATACCCATAATTTCATAACTAAGATTCAAACATATATAAGCCAAAAACATCCTCTTATAAAGTCATCTTATGTTCTGTTTTAACACTTTACAACTCAAAAAATAAACATTTGAAAACATTTACGAACCAATAAACTCATAAAAGCTCAAAAAATATTATAAAATTCCTTATATATATTCAAAAATAATTTACGCAACTCCCCATCTTATTCACATTGATTATAACCATTATAAAACAAAAACCCCTTATAGAATTTAAATCATTTGATAACAGCATTTGATAACTCCTGAAAAATCATGAAACTAAACCTCTCAGGAAAAATAAATCCTTTTTCAGGAAAACTAAATTTAACAAAGTTAAGTAACATATATAATTCTTTACAAAATACCTCAATCAATCTTAAATCAACAATATGATTAAACGAGAGAAACTTTAGAATCTCAAAGAAATAAAATTAAAAGAATTAAATAGCTTACAACCACACATGGTTTGGCCACAAAGTGTGGATACCTATGTGTTTACCACTGTAAGTCCTCTAAAATCTACCTAGACTGTTATAAAATGTCTATACATGGTTTGGAAGACTGTTTATAGTAACCATTAAACCATAATATTCTTCTCGTATATTACTCTAAAGAATGTATTTTCTACAACAAAAAATCATAAATCTACAATAAAAAACATAAATACTTCAATTAAATACTAAATAACTTAACCATAATAAGAAAAAAAACTCAAACTCAAGACACACACATCCCGAACACCCTTGGTAAATCAAGGTTCGATATGAAAATTATTTTCTAGACACTTACTCAGACATGTATCATGAGCTCTAATGTTCCAATCATCTATCTATCATGAGTCCCAAAATAAAAATCAGGAGATGATACCATTCTATCAAAAACCAACCCAAGACACCATTGATCTAAGAATCTGAGCCAACCCATGACATGAACATAAGGGTATCTCTAATCCCCATATACTAGAAACTAGTTCATGAGCATCAATATATACACAAGTGGGAATGATTTTTCCTGATGAAACAAGATTTTTAATGGGACTTCCACTCAGAAGTCCAAAATGACCACTACATAATCTAAGAACCATTCATATAAAATAATTTTTCTTCATAAAAATAAAATACTAAAATGGTTATAAGAATATATCAAAATCCATCAAACATAACCAAAATAAATAAATAAATCAAATACATTCAAAAAACATCAAAACTAAAATTTAGATACAAGACCCAAATAAAACTAAAATGAATATAGAATAAATCCAAAGTGTATTTATACTCTAGATAAACTAAAATACAACCTATAAGGATCCCAAGATAAATATTAAGCAATCATCTTCATGTTCAAATTAAAACATCTTAACTTATAACCTCTAACATACCCACACCAGTATCCAAAAATCACTCTCAACATCCAAGAAGAACATGTAATTAACCCATCAAAAGATATACATAAAAAAATAATTCCCATTATGTATCCTCTCCACACCCTATTCATAAACATTAAAAACAAATCATTTTCTTTCTAGTTTGAAAATATAACTATGAAAGTAAGATTTTCATTTACATTAAAACAAGTCACATGAGACCATCATGTAAACTAATTTTATCCAAGGTAAAAAAATATCCCATTTAAACATAATCAATGTTAAAAAAATATAAAAAAGTATTGATTTTAAATTAAAAAAATGATACAAAGATGCAATTTGAAAATACCAATGTTTGGCAGAATAAAGAAGAAAAATGAAGTTTTAATAACCCTTCAAGTAAAATAGAAAAAGCATGTAAGTTAAACTACAACTCTTAATTGAAAAAATTAAAGATATTAACCATATCAATGGTGATAATAGATAACCATAAGATAACCATAGGTCAATTATAATAGTAATAGTGTGTGAATATCATCAAGGAAATATCAAGGATATCTCGAGATAATCTAGGACAAAACCAAAGAAGAATCCATCTGATTGGAACCTAATGAAATTCAACTACCATCAGACTTATTTTTACTCTACTTGGTCTATCTATGAGTAAATAACCAAAGTAAGGTATGATCCTCATTTTGGACCACTATCCGAAGAAAAATAATAAACTAATGTAGCAAGTGAACCAATATTTCCCACCTAACGACATGTGGATTCCCATGAAAAATAATAAATGTGAGAAACAATATAAATCAAAAATAATTAAATGTCATCATACAAATCATACCACACCCTCTCATATAATCACCCTTATCATAAGAATCCCCTTTTACATAAAAAAATTAATATAATAAGTGGATTACCTAATAGGGATGATTTCAAACACATTACAACTCATAAATGTTACATCAATGTTATGTAACAACATGAAGGGGATCACTTTAAGGGAATACATATATAAATAAATATGTTTTTATTAAGTTTTAAATTAGTTTTTGAGACATTTTTAGAGAAACTATGTTATAAAACAATATTTGAGAACAAGATCAAAGAAATATCCTCAAATAATTTTATTAAATTATAGAATAAACCAAACACACCCTTAGCTTGTAAGTATATTTTTTGAAAAAACAAGATATTCCTTCCTTATAAATCTTTTGAGTCAGAAAACCCCTCTTTAATTTTTTAAATCCTTTGAAAACAGTCTCTAAGTCATTTAAACAGACACTAAGTGTGCATAGTTTATATGAAAATAAATTTTGTGGTTTTAAACATGGGAAATACTTATTATACCTCATAGAAAACAAGAAAGAACTCACAAAATTTTATCCATGAATAATATGTACACTCAAAAAAATTCTTATTAAGTTTAAATAATGGGTTATAAATTAGATGGTAATCATAGATTTAAAATTAAATTTCTATGCATAGAACAAACGTACACAAAAAAATGAAAGACCAATATGATGGAAATAATATACTAAAGAGGAGGAGGAAAACCCATAACATCAAAAACCATCATCACCCAGTTCGGTTAACATGAAACTTAGGACAATGTATACATAGGGAAAGAATAAATCCAAGATGAATATGATAATATAATAAAGGAGGTGGAGAAAACACTTTACATAATGATTTTTTGATGAATCTGGGTGAAGAATACACTATAATTTTGGTGGAAGGGCAGGAAAAAATAGAAGATCGATATCCAATACTGGGAATGTTTGAATGTGGATAGAGGGGAGGTATAAAAGAGTTAAATTAAATTGGTTTAGATAGGCAATTTTATGTTTTAGAATTATCTAATTCATAAGTCATTTTATTTTTAAAGGACCTAGACATGTCAAGTCATTGTTTGAACCACATGGATCTAGATGTGATTCCCTCTCTCAAGATCAAACACATAATATAGTCTCACATCACCATGGTGTGACACATCTCCCCAAATTCGGGAATAAAATTGACTTCGCTACTCATGCTCACATCAAAGTATATCCCCCCAGTACACAACATAACTTCATCCCCTTTATATCCTAATTTTAAAACGTTTGGAACATTTATATATGGGGGGAAAATTATTTATCATCATGGAAACACCAATCCATCTAGAATCATTTTTTTGGAAATTTTTGGACTCTTATGTGTGATTAAAAGCATTAAATATATCAATACATGACTTCTTCCCATCACGGAATGACCTCACAAAGAAAAACCATACATATTGGACTCTTACATTTCTATATTACCCAATCATCAGTCATTCCATGATGACCCATATCTTGGTGCCATCCTCAATCATCCTTATCCCAATATTCCTACTTCATCCCTCCATGTTTTGATGTCCCTAAGGCCAGGACATGAGCTCCTTCACCACATCATTATCTTATGATTCGTGACATGGAATTTGTAACACCCCAGGATTTCATAGTGTGTTATTTCTTAAAAATAATTCAATAACTTGCACTACATGCAACACCGAGTTCAATCACACCATGACGTACAAAAAAAAAGCCATTAAAAGAGGTCATGAGTAGTATTAACTACATTTTGAACTTTATATAATCCTTATAATTTTAGAATCCCTATTATGAGTTTCTTAGTCATAATGCAAGAACAGATTCATTTTCAGTATTGCACTTTTATCAACTTTTAATAGTGAAACCTTTTTAAATAAAATATTTTAAACTATCTGAATAAATTGGGACATCAAAAAATTTAAAATGAAACATCCCAAGCTTCCATGGTACGCTTTCCTTTGAATAAAATAGTAGCGTGTGTTGTACGCAACCTTGAGTTTTAACACACGCCACAACCAATCAAACTAGCCGTTATGAATAGTAATACATAAATTTTGAAATTAAATATATTTTATATTTTAAAATGGACTTCATTTTTGGATTCGGAATATCGAATTTAGCCTAAGGTGAAATTTTGGTACTTTTCGGATAACTTTCATATTTTGATGAATAGTGAAAATTACTAAATTTTAATTAAAAACAACTTTTTTAATCAAAATAATTAATAGTGATAAATTATGAATTTGAGTGGTTTTAAAGTATATTTAGAATATATTTTTACCATATAATACAATGTGGGTCAATGAAAATAATTTCACATTTAAACTACACAAAAACAAGTGACAATCTTTTGATAGTTATTATCTCTAAAAAACACGCTTTTTGTTTTGACAACGGGAATTAATTTTAAATTAATTTTTGCCACTTCTGTGTTTTGAATTTAGAAAAATGGATTACATATTTGGAATCAGGATTTCCAAATTTTGTAAATAGGTAACTTTTATTTTTAGACATTTTGAATAATTACTACGGTAAATATTTTATTTACCATGGTTAAAGGGTAAATCCGGTAAATAAGGGTTAAAAAATAATATTATAATAATACAAAATTACCCTAAAACGTGTCATAACCTTATTGGTGGACACATACCCGACCATGGGCATCCTTGGGTCTATTTGGGGACCCCTTGGAGCCACTTGTATGTGGTAGGGACACATTATATTAATAAAGTTAAAATAAAAATAAAAATGGCATAAGCTTACATTTTTAGAAGAACAATTTTTACATAGGGTTATACGTGTTGGATTTTCGATTATAAATATTCATTAGAAATCTAAAAAGAGTTCCTACATAATGATATTTTAGTTATAATTTTTAGACACCAAATAATTTAAATTATTAATGACACAATAATGATGCAATGTTTACCTCATTAATAAATCATTTAAATAAATAAGATTATAATGATTAAAATATTATCTAAAACCTGTCCAATTCTTATTGGTTGATGTTATTTAGAAAATGAGTCATCTTATATTCGACCTCAATGATTTTTGGACCGTTATAAACCGAATATAATTATATTATAAAGTAATACTTTCACTCTTTCCTAAAGAGCCCCTCCTCTCCCTTATAAAAGGAGACCACTTCTACTCATTCCTCACACCTCTCAAGACACTTGGCTCGTCCAAACCCTGCCCAAATACTCTCCCAACTTCCCTCACTACAACCTAGAGGCCTTAGTTTGATCATAAAGCCAACCTGTTGAGCCCTTTTGATCAAATCAAAAGGAAGAACCCGAAGAAGAGGTAATGTTTTCACCACCCCTTTTCAAGTTCCTTTCTTCTTCCACTTCTTCTTTCTTTGTTCTTACCATTATAAAATAATAACTCCAGTATCTCACATATACTATGATGTTATTATAAATATGGTACAACCATATTCAGTATTCTATCCACCCTTTGAATAACATGTCACCATACGTGCGTATGTACGGATTACCGTCTCCACGTCGTGGTGTAATTGTTATTCAATATATTATTATTTGGATGGGTATAATAATGATGTGAAACTCAAGTAAATAATAAATATAACATGTTAATTATTCTGTATATATGATATAACATCCATTTATATATTGTTTTAATATCAAAAAAATGATATTGTCGCTCGTGCGTACGTACGGACTACCGTCTCCACAAACGCGATAAGATTCATTCTCCATCGTATCCATTCAAGTATAATTATCATTTGATGATTTAAAAATATTATCTAAGGACTTGATATAATTCTGGATATGAATAATATAAATCCCATTAATAACGAATATGGCTCACATAACAAATAATATAAAGTAAAATGAACCCGTTAACACCCGAAATAACGATAATTCTAAGATATTATTAACAAATCAATGTTAAAAGATCATATATGATATCATATTAAAGTAAATGATTCTTGTATTATTCAATAACAATTATTTCACCATTATACAGGAGGTAAACCTACCATCGACCAAGGAAAAAGTACAAGTAAGGGATTTTCTTATCTCACTTTCAATTCCGTGAGATTTCCATTGTTCGCCACTAAATTATTGAAAGTGGTGTATTGTGTACTGACATTTGATATATATTATCATTATTCTCTTTATATTCATGTTATTATGTAAATCATTTGGTGGTTATTAACTTTTGGCCATACGACTCAGTTGATTAACGTGGTAAGGGATTTTCTTATCTCACTTTCAATTCCGTGAGATTTCCATTGTTCGCCACTAAATTATTGAAAGTGGTGTATTATGTACTACCATTTGATATATATTATCATGATTCTCTTTATATTCATGTTATTATGTAAATCATTTGATGGTTATTAACTTTTGGCCATACGACTCAGTTGATTAACGTGGTAAGGGGTTTCTTATCTCACTTTTAATTTCGTGAGATTTCCATTATTCACCACTTAATTATTGCATGTGGTGTATGTGTACTGCCCATGATTGTATTAATTGTGTAATATACTTTAATTTATGGGTATTTACATCATCTGGGTATGATACTTCTTTCATGGGTGTATGTTTCGTAAGTTGCCTACTCGATAAGGGAATTTGAAATTTCAATTTCCACTCATTTGGCTTTACGCATATTTCATTGATTATATTACTCCAAGATTATGTGTGGAATCACTATTCATTTTATTATGTCATAATTTCCACTCCCCTTCCAATGGATATACGTTTGATACACATAATCACTCCATTGATAATTTTCAAGTCATTGATATGAATTTGATAAGAGTAATTTTAACTCATTCTCCATTTGTTGAGTTAAACATCCAATTTGTTGGTGTTGTTTTTACAAGAATATGTGTGAATGTCCTTTGATTGTTTTACACTGAATATCCAATCATATTTAGTGTATTTATATTTGTCACACATAATTATGTCGTTGATTTATCCTTAACCTAAGGATACAACCTTTATGAGAGATTTCATCTCAATTTACATTCCATTGAGACTTCTTTGATGATATACACCAAATCACTTTTATGCGGTGTATATAATGTACTTTGACATAGTATATCATGAATCCATTTATTCTCATGATATTACAAAGTTTTGATTACCTCAATTATTTGTATTCAAGTGTCTATTTTGGTTAGAATCTCTAACTAAAATACCATTTTTAAATGTTTTAAAGACTTATTCATCTAAACCTTTCTCATTAATTTCCATGTTTCAAAAATGGTATTAAGGATTTATTTATATGGACATTAAAGTTTAGAAATTAAAACTCCTTTTAAAAAGTTTCAAAGTGTTATGGGACACTTTGATTCAAAAATCTACTTTTAAATGGCTTCTTTACAAATAGTGTGACTTTTAAATGTTTTCAAGAAAAGGGGGATATTTCTATCAAATAGTTTTGATGATTATTTTCATCTATGTCAACATCCTTCATTATTCTTGATTGAGGTTAATGTGATACAATACAATCTTCCATATTGTATCGAATGAGTTATGTTTGACTGTGGATGTGCTGTTTTTATACCATTCATGGTTTGTGGTAAAAGTATTGACATTTCGTATGCTATTTTTAATACGAATGTTTATGTTATGTTTAAACATGTTCATATGAGGAATGCATTGGACTTAATAAGTGACGGGTGGAGCCCGCTATAGCTCCTCGATGCACCGGTAGGTCTCATGAGACAAACTAGTGTCTTGGCACAAGGCCTTGGCAAAATCTTATTTGTAGTCTTGGCACGAGGCCTTGGCTATGTGGTTATGATAGTCTGGCATTATTCATTCCATCATTATGAAAGTGGTTATTGATATTGTGTGTGATCATTCGACTAGTAGAATATCCATGTGAGTAAGTAAATGGCATTATTTCATTTTACCTTTTCCATTTTATGCTGAAGTTCAAGTTTAAAAGGCTTTTGTTTTAGTTATAAATTTCCTTAAGTGTTTATGCTTATTTATGAAAGCTTCTGCTATAATGTTATCCTTACTGAGCATCTGAGCTCACCCCTTTTAATGTTTTATTTTTCCTAGGATTATGAAGAAGTAATTTATGAATGACCTGCAGGGATAGTATGAGGGGATATGAAGACAAGATGTTTTTTTATGATGTAATGTAAAACTTATGGATGTATCTAGTGTTTCCAAGGCTACTAAACCAATCGTTCTTTCGAGATTTGATCTTTCTTGTGATCATGCCATTGTTATGTAATAATGGACCGACTCTGGGTAACTAGGGTCGGGGCGTTACAGTTGGTATCAGAGGAAGTTTAGTAAAAACCTTGGAAGCTGGATTTAGATAAACTCTGATTACATCACGTAGACCTAAGATGAACTTTTAGGATTATTATAGAAGAACTTCCTAGAATTTTGGTATTATAGAAGATTTTGTGAGTTTTCCGAGCAATACATCCCTAACTAGATACGAGCAGGTAGAGGTGGCTCTGGCACAGATGTACCTAGGGGTAAAACCCGAAAACACCGCTTTGAGCTAGACTCGAACGGGAACTGGTGCACGACAACGGGCCTTGCTGCACTCTTGGTTACGACACTCCCGAGGGATATGCTTTGGTAAATTCAAGAGATTAGTATAAACCATTATTAAGGGAATACAAAAAAATGCCCCTAAGAATATATGTCGGCAAATAGATAGTGGATAACCTAGATTTAAACATAGGGTACCCCAAGTTAGGATATATTGTTCAATTACAAGATTATCATATTATATCTATTTTTTTACATTCTTATTAGATAAGTATTCAAAAACCCTAATTGTATTTTCTTTTGTTAGTAGAAACATGGAGGGAGCAAGATCACGAACAACTCTTCTCTCTCTTCCTGAAGAACTACTTGCAATTATTATCCAGAAGTCATGCGCAGACGATGTTGAAACTTTTTCAAATGTCCAAGTTACATGCAAACAACTTTATGAGACATCCAATACCTCTAGCATTGCACGATTCTTTCAAGGATCAAGTACCGACTATGGGATAATGTTGCGCTCTCAACATTCTTACCACGCTAAGCGTGGGAAGTACCATCAGGGTCTTTTCAAATTATTCACTTTATCTCAAAATTACGATGCACTAAATGATTTTCTAGATGCTGCAGAAGAGGGAGACCTTCGAGCAGCCTATATGTATCAAATTATATATTTATGTCTTTTGGGATATACGAAAACTGATTTACCAAAACCTTATTTTGAAATATTTGAAGATGAATCAGTGAGAATTTTTCTAAAAAAACATGTTAAAGACGATGTCTCAAAATTATATATAAGAAATACCTATTTTTTTATGATGCATTGATGCTTCCATCGATATAATCCAAAATGGATGAGGAGTTTTTGGGTAAAGGAAGTAGATGATTTTGAAAAATTCCTGAGGTACCATTGTGACAAATGAACGCATTCTACCAAAATGCAAACCCGCCTAGTCTCTCCAGAGTTCATGTTGTGATCCACATATCTCTAGTGACAAAATACATGCCTGACCCAATGCATGTACTCACCTATGAAGAATTATAACTGGAACCCGATCTATATTATTGTGGAGAGCCTATCAGAATTCTTCATACCAAAGATCAAGTGTTGCGTAACCGGATGACTCGTCTGGTAAAAGATCTATAGATAAATCATAAGATGGAAGAGGCAATGTGGGAACCCGAGGAACATATGATGAAGAACCTATGTGGAAATAAATGGATGGTGAAATGTTTAAAAGTGTTAGTGCTCTTTATTGATGGGATTACTTTGGAATAATTTTCTCTTGTATGTGTAAACCTGCAATTTATCATGTGAAAATGATATTTGAGGAAGAATTATCTTTTTTGTTGCAGATATAGTTATAAATAACCATTTGGTCTTACATGATCATTGGGTTTGAGGAAATTATAAGTTATTATAATTCGGGATGAAAATGCAAGGTATGATATAAGATTTGTGGTTAAATTATGTTATGGTATTTTTAGGAATTTATCTCATTTTGGTAATATTATAAAATACAGTTTTTGAAAAAGGACAACACGTGGACCGTGTGACAACCCGTCGTGTCGGACAAAGCTATGGGAATCGAACCCACAACCAAAGTGCGATTGGGATTTATCGCCTACCACTGGACTACGTGAAGTCCCTGGTTAGTGTGACTTTTTTTAGTTAAATGATTTTATTGATCAATAATAAGTTGATTTGGGTTCTTATGTATTATCAAATGAATACCCTTGGTATAGGAAAATGATTTGGTGATTAAGTGATAAATGTTATTATGGAAGATGTTCATTTTGTTAGGAACACTATATGCCCAAGGAAAATAGAATACAATGAGGTTTCATTTGTAGAGTAATGGTGGATTTTTATCTACGTTTTTATTGTTGATTTATAGTGATTTGGGTTATTTATGGAAATGATTAACCTATAACAGAGAATATGTGATGATGTTAATCACTTTTAAGTATGTGACTTTAAGAGTATTTGATGTCATTTGGAGATACAATGTATCATGGGAGACTACATAATCAAATTATTCTATGTTTTGGGTTTCAATATTAGTTTGGATTATATTAAAGGATTGTAAGGACAATTCGTTATTGAATGGTATCTATTTAACTTTGGGGTATTGTTGGATTAATTTTAGAAATTAAGATTAGTGCATATTTATCTCAATGAATATCCTTTTGGGGGATCATTAGATCATTCACTAACCATTTTGGTTTTGATTAATCTTCAAAGACAATGTAAATATATGGTTTACCCTACATGGATCATGTGATTCTATAGAAGTTTATTCTAGTTCTTCCATTGTGACCAAGTCTTCTTGAATACTCATCGTTTAAAAAAAATTGAGTTAGTGGAGGAAATTTATTAAAGAATGAAAATCTACTTAAAATTTAAGTATACCTCATAATGTTCTTAGTCAATATCATAAATGAATTCCTCTTCCTTATGTAATGTAACTTTAAAAAAAATGTTGTCCTAGATGGTACATTAAATCATCACTAATTTATGGCTTTGGGATTGTTGGCCTTTTCATAGCCATGTTCTCTACCACTCTCTATCAGATAATTGATGGTTAGATTTCTCTTCCATATCCATATTTTCCTACATGGAACCCTAGTATGTGTTATTTTCGGTAATCTTCATACTTTCCACTCTTTATTTTAAATAGAGGCCTCATTAATTCATTTTTCGATGTGGGATTTCAACTAAGATATTTTGAAACGTCAAAAATGTGTTATCCCAATACCCTATGTTTTCTTGGACCGATGGTATTTCAAATCATCATAGATTGATGAGTTTAAGGACCTCAATTTTATACTTGTTTGTGATTGATGACCTCAATCACTACCTATAAATATTTACGTTTTTCCTCCAATTATATGTCTCTAATTGCCACCAATGTTCTCCTAATCGAGATCATAATTTGGTGGTGACCCTTTCATTTCTCTTTTCCTTATATTAATACTAAATTTTAGTAACCCAATTTCCGATGTGGGTTTTACCACAAATATATTTTCTACTTTCAACCTTTTATTTTCAAAGAACAATTTCAAATTGCGAGGACGCAATTTATTGAAGGATGGGAGAATGTAACACCCCAGGATTTCATAGTGTGTTATTTCTTAAAAATAATTCAATAACTTGCACTACACGCAACACCGAGTTCAATCATACCATGATGTACAAAAAAAAGCCATTAAAAGAGGTCATGAATAGTATTAACTACATTTTGAACTTTATATAATCCTTATAATTTTAGAATCCCTATTATGAGTTTCTTAGTCATAATGCAAGAACAGATTCATTTTCAGTATTGCACTTTTATCAACTTTTAATAGTGAAACCTTTTTAAATAAAATATTTTAAACTATCTGAATAAATTGGGACATCAAAAAATTTAAAATGAAACATCCCAAGCTTCCACGGTACGCTTTCCTTTGAATAAAATAGTAGCGTGTGTTGTACGCATCCTTGAGTTTTAACACACGCCACAACCAATCAAACTAGCCGTTATGAATAGTAATACCTAAATTTTGAAATTATATATATTTTATATTTTAAAATGGACTTCATTTTTGGATTCGTAATATCGAATTTAGCCTAAGGTGAAATTTTGGTACTTTTTGGATAACTTTCATATTTTGATGAATAGTGAAAATTACTAAATTTTAATTAAAAACAACTTTTTTAATCAAAATAATTAATAGTGATAAATTATGAATTTGAGTGGTTTTAAAGTATATTTATAATATATTTTTACCATATAATACAATTTGGGTCAATGAACATAATTTCACATTTAAACTAGACAAAAACAAGTGACAATCTTTTGATAGTTATTATCTCTAAAAAACAAGCTTTTTGTTTTGACAACGGGAATTAATTTTAAATTAATTTCTGCCACTTCTGTGTTTTTAATTTAGAAAAATGGATTCCATATTTGGAATCAGGATTTCAAAATTGTGTAAATAGGTAACTTTTAATTTTAGACATTTTGAATAATTACTGCGGTAAATATTTTATTTACCATGGTTAAAGGGTAAATCCGGTAAATAAGGGTTAAAAAATAATATTATAATAATACAAAATTACCCTAAAACGTGTCCTAACCTTATTGGTGGACACATACCCGACCATGGGCATCCTTGGGTCTATTTGGGGACCCCTTGGAGCCACTTGTATGTGGTAGGGACACATTATATTAATAAAGTTAAAATAAAAATAAAAATGGCATAAGCTTACATCTTTTAGAAGAACAATTTTTACATAGGGTTATACATGTTGGATTTTATATTATAAATATTAATTAGAAAGATAAAAATATTTCCTACATAATGATATTTTATTTATAATTTTTAGACATCAAATAATTTAAATTATTAATGACAAAATAATGATGCAATGTTTACCTCATTAATAAATCATTTAAATAAATAAGATTATAATGATTAAAATATTATCTAAAACCTGTCCAATTCTTATTGGTTGATGTTATTTAGAAAATTAGTCATCATATCTTCGACCTCAATTATTTTTGGACCATTATAAACCGAATATAATTATATTATAAAGTAATACTTTCACTCCTTCCTAAAGAGCCCCTCCTCTCCCTTATAAAAGGAGACCACTTCTACTCATTCCTCGCACCTCTCAAGCCACTTGGCTCATCCAAACCCTGCCCAAATACTCTCCCAACTTCCCTCACTACAACCTAGAGGCCTTAGTTTGATCATAAAGCCAACCTAAGAAGCCCTTTTGATCAAATCAAAAGGAAGAACCCGAAGAAGAGGTAATGTTTTCACCACCCTTTTCAAGTTCCTTTCTTCTTCCACTTCTTCTTTCTTTGTTCTTACCATTCTAAAATAATAAATCCAGTATCTCACATATACTGTGATGTTATTAAAAATATGGTACAACCATATTCAGTATTCTATCCACCCTTTGAATAACATGTCACCATACGTGCGTACGTACGGCTTACCGTCTCCACGTCGTGGTGTAATTGTTATTCAATATATTATTATTTGGATGGGTATAATAATGATGTGAAACTCATGTAAATAATAAATATAACTTGTTAATTATTCTGTATATATGATATAACATCCATTTATATATTATTTTAATATCAAAAGAATGATATTGTCGCTTGTGCGTACGTACGGACTACCGTCTCCACAAACACGATAAGATTCATTCTCCATCGTATCCATTCAAGTATAATTATCATTTGATTATTTAAAAATATTATCTAAGGACTTGATATCATTCTGGATATGAATAATATACATCCCATTAATAACGAATATGGCTCACATAACAAATAATATAAAGTAAAATGAACCCGTTAACACCCGAAATAACGATAATTCTAAGATATTATTAACAAATCAATGTTAACAGATCATATATGATATCATATTAAAGTAAATTATTCATGTATTATTCAATAAAAATTATTTCACCATTATACAGGAGGTAAAACTACCATCGACCAAGGAAAAAGTACAAGTAAGGGATTTTCTTATCTCACTTTCAATTCCGGGAGATTTCCATTGTTCGCCACTAAATTATTGAATGTGGTGTATTGTGTACTGCCATTTGATATATATTATCATGATTCTCTTTATATTCATGTTATTCTGTAAATCATTTGGTGGTTATTAACTTCTGGCCATACGACTCAGTTGATTAACGTGGTAAGGGATTTTCTTATCTCACTTTCAATTCCGTGAGATTTCCATTGTTCGCCACTAAATTATTGAAAGTGGTGTATTGTGTACTGCCATTTGATATATATTATCATGATTCTCATTATATTCATGTTATTCTGTAAATCATTTGGTGGTTATTAACTTTTGGCCATACGACTCAGTTGATTAACGTGGTAAGGGGTTTCTTATCTCACTTTTAATTTCGTGAGATTTCCATTATTCACCACTTAATTATTGCATGTGGTGTATGTGTACTGGCCATGATTGTATTCATTGTGTAATATACTTTAATTTATGGGTATTTACATCATCTTGGTATGATACTTCTTTCATGGGTGTATGTTTCTTAAGTTTCCTAATCGATAAGGGAATTTGAAATTTCAATTTCCACTCATTTGGCTTTACGCATATTTCATTGATTATATTACTCCAAGATTATGTGTGGAATCACTATTCATTTGATTATGTCATAATTTCCACTCCCCTTCCTGTGGATATACGTTTGATACACATAATCACTCCATTGATAATTTTCAAGTCATTGATATGAATTTGATAAGAGTAATTTTAACTCATTCTCCATTTGTTGAGTTAAACATCCAATTCGTTGGTGTTGTTTTTACAAGAATATGTGTGAATGTACTTTGATTGTTTTACACTGAATATCCAATCATATTTAGTGTATTTATATTTTTCACACATAATTATGTCATTGATTTATCCTTAACCTAAGGATACAACCTTTATGAGAGATTTCATCTCAATTTACATTCCATTGAGACTTATTTGATGATATACACCAAATCACTTTTATGTGGTGTATATAATGTACTTTGACATAGTATATCATGAATCCGTTTATTCTCATGATATTACAAAGTTTTGATTACCTCAATTATTTGTTTTCAAGTGTCTATTTTGGTTAGAATCTCTAACTAAAATATCATTTTTAAATGTTTTAAAGACTTATTCATCTAAACCTTTCTCATTAATGTCCATGTTTTAAAAATGGTTTTAAGGATTTATTTATATGGACATTAATGTTTATAAATTAAAACTCCTTTTAAAAAGTTTCAAAGTGGTATGGGACACTTTGATTCAAAAATCTACTTTTAAATGGCTTCTTTACAAATAGTGTGACTTTTAAATGTTTTCAAGAAAAGGGGGATATTTCTCTCAAATAGTTTTGATGATTATTTTCATCTATGTCAACATCCTTCATTATTCTTGATTGGGGTTAATGTGATACAATACAATCTTCCATATTGTATCGAATGAGTTATGTTTGACTGTGGATGTGCTGTTTTTATACCATTCATGGTTTGTGGTAAAAGTACTGACATTTCGTATGCTATTTTTAATACGAATGTTTATGTTATCTTTAAACATGTTCATATGAGGATTGCATTGGACTTAATAAGTGACGGGTGGAGCCCGCTATAGCTCCTCGATGCATCGGTAGGTCTCATGAGACAGACTAGTGTCTTGGCACAAGGCCTTGGAAAAATCTTATTTGTAGTCTTGGCACGAGGCCTTGGCTATGTGGTTATGATAGTCTGGAATTATGCATTCCATCATTATGAAAGTGGTTATTGATATTGCATGTGATCATTCTACTAGTAGAATATCCATGTGAGTAAGTAAATGGCATTATTTCATTTTACCTTTTCCATTTTATGCTGAAGTTCAAGTTCAAAAGGCTTTTGTTTTAGTTATAAATTGCCTTAAGTGTTTATGCTTATTTATGAAAGCTTCTGCTATAATGTTATCCTTACTGAGCATCTGAGCTCACCCCTTTCAATGTTTTATTTTTCCCAGGATTATGAAGAAGTAATTTATGAATGACCTGCAGGGATAGTATGAGGGGATATGAAGACAAGATGTTTTTTTATGATGTAATGTAAAACTTATGGATGTATCTAGTGTTTCCAAGGCTACTAAACCGATCGGTTTTTCGATATTTTATCTTTCTTGTGATCATGCCAATGTTATGTAATAATGCACCGACTCTGGGTAACTAGGGTCGGGGCGTTACAGAATTATTCCTACAATAGAATTATATCACAAATCCATGAGTTTTCCTAAGAATAGATTAATATCCTAGACCTATCCCTAATACCTCAACAGGGTCTAGAATCACACATTCAGTCTGAAATATAACCCTAATCAAGAATAATAAATTAATAAATAAATAATAATTTCAGAACCTGAAAATTATATCTTGGGTATTACACAACATAAAGGTATTTTGATCCTCAGTATGGCATAAAATTTATACATAATAGCATCCAAAAACTAATTACATAAGGGTATTCACTATGGTGTGACTTCTCCTGAACCTTATATATATACACCACAAAATAATGCACCACTTAATGACACCTACATGTCACGGCATGACCTAATTCCTTCACATAATGCTGTTTCTTTTAAATAGGGAATAATCCTTGGATATCCCTACATCACAAAGTGGCACTTTCCTACCATGAAATAATGAGGCTCCTTTAGAAAAAATCTATGAAGTGGTCACCTCGACCATGCTCTAGAATCAAAAATTCAAATTTCCACTAAAAACAACAACCTGTAAATTCAAGGGTGATTAGGAACAAGATATATCACAAACTAACTTGGGCCACTCCTGAACCGGGGAATCGATCCATAAAAAAGAAAGGAATTAATGTAATTCCTAATCTCCACATGCTATAAACGCATGCTTGGGAATCTTGTAACTCCTTCGTTAATGTATTTCTGAGTTAAAACATGCAAGGGTATGTGACATAGACCCAACATAACCATTACATATCTTGGTAAGTCAAGATCTAGGGGGAATTCAACCAAAAAAATTTATAAGCCACCCATAATAAAATAATAACATAAAATAGAAAAGTGAAATAATATACCATATCATAAATAAAAATCATCCACAAAATATTCTAAAAATTTGTTTCATACATATACATGAGTATAAAAAGAAATGGGGTAGATATAGAATAGATGATATGATGTTAATCAAAGTTACCAACAAAAAACAATAATTAATATCATATCCATGTGACATGAGGGTTATGTCCCTACAATGTCACCACCATCATCTTAAATTCCATTATCAAGAGTATATATCACTGCCATAAGGTTCCTTTCCTTTACATGATTCTATCAAAATAAGGTCAATATACACCTATTGGGTGAATGTAGTGTTATTACCATGGTATTTAGTGTAAGAAGATAGACTGAGAAATTGAAAAAATTTATCATAGGATGAATGTAACCAAATAATCTCTAGTCTTCTGTTGCCTATTAAGAAAGTAGAGGATCCCACATGAGTATTTAATCATGAAAGTTAAATCGAACCATTATATTGTTCAATTTGTTGACCCTAGAGAACTATTCTCATCACCAATTTTTTTTCTCAAAATAACTAATGTTATATTTCTATATATAATATAGAAACACATTAAAATTATCTGGGTATGTCGATAGTCAATATACATATTCAATCATAGAGATTTGATGGATCTCTTGACAACAACCGTTGCATCATCATTCCTTTGAAAGAAGAAGGTGAACTTGGATCGATTTCTTGAATCTGTTGTTTCTCTCTCTATGATGTGGGATACATGATATAGGAGATCTCAAATTAGAGCATATGAATATTCCAATGAAAATGAGCTTCCACTTACATTATTGTGGGATTAAAACACCCAAAAATGGCTTCACGACCCCCAAATATAAATTACCCACAAAATAATCCATAAAAGACATCTTATAAAATATTATGTGTCATAAAAATCATTTATATTTTTATCTACAACCTGTAATAAAATAAATTTGTTTCAAGATAAAATAGAGCTATTAACCCAACTTGTTGTTCCCACAAAAATTTAAATGAACCTTGAATATTAAAATAATATTTTTTCATTAACTACTTTTCCATGTAATCATTATATCACTTGTGAATACTATTTAACAAATAAATTCAATACCAATTACACAAAACATGAATAATATAAATTTATTTATTTCATGATGATCATTTAAAATTGGACATCTCTCAAACCTCATAGTGGGGCCCACTTAGTACTAATCTCCCCTTCATAAGAATAGGCCAGATTTTGAATATGCTAAGTGTGTGACCCTCTATTTCCTTATATTGATAGAAGTGAGTACTACTCATAAAAAAAATAGTAGATTCTAGAAACCCCAAAAGGCCCCTAAGGAGATAATGTGTAGTCATAACAATGAAAACCACCTATAAATACACTCCATGTAATATAATCTCCTTCCACATGATATATCATAAAGCAATTTGTACACATTGTGTCATCGTCCTTTCTTAATATATTATTTTTTGACCTTACTATAAGTACTCACCTTATTCTACCATGGACATGGATTTAATAAAGGTACTTAAATAATGATTAACTCAGCCCAAGATATCACTTCCCTTAAAAAGTGAAAATTTTTATATTGATCATTCAATTAATGTCCTACCACCAAGGGAATACCCAACACAATCTACCTTTTAATGATATAAATTTCATTGTTTTCATCTTGTATGAAATTACATAATCAAATGGTACAAGCTAATAATAATATTAAGTCAATACTCTAATAAACATGTTTATAGATATGAACTACCAATGACACCTGAAATATGTGGTGTTTTTATTAGTTGTTCAATCATCATAATCTCACATAATCAAGATCACTAAGTAAAAATTCATGATAAGAAGTCTCAATTCTTATGTTCCCTAGAACCTGATAGTCAAATATCACTGGTTTCGTTTTAGTATGAAGTATCAAGACCAAAGTATATATATTTAATATTTCATTCATGGTATCTCTAGGTTATTATTATAACTTGGATACTACTAAAATTCTTTGATGTGAAATATAATCTAAGTAAATAACCATTAGTATAGTGGATGAATAAGTATCAACACATGTATAAGTAAAACTATATACATGTAATCGTAATCAAAGAATGTAATTGATTTTATCCTAGGTAACCCACTCAAAATCCCACTTACCCTATATCCAACTACTAACAGCCCTCAACCCATTATTGTAACGACCCAAAGATTCATTAATGGAAAATCCCTCTTGATCTAGTTAAATGTCTCTTTATAAAAAATGTTTTTATAATATGTCAACTTTTTTGGTTTTATGATAAGAGTTGTGACTGTTACTTTTATAGCCGTTTAGCAGTGATCACATGATTACTATAAATATAAGGCTTTAACGAACCCATTTTTTCACTCAGACAAAGGAAGCGATGGCTTCATCCAGTAGAATTTCCCCATACGAAGCCCATTTTTCGGAGCTCGGAAAAGAGGTGGCATCTATGGGCTTCGCCCTTGACCAAGCCCAAGCTGAGCTTCATCATGTCAAGCTCGAACGTGACCGTCTACGGGAAAAGTGGAAGTTGTTTGAAATTACCACTCGAGCGATGTTATCCGAGCAACCCCAAGAGTCTGTCACCATCAAACACCTTACACTTAGGTCTTATGTGGCTGTTTTAAGGGGTTATGTAACAAATAAGTAGTACTATGTTCATGTGCATTTTTTTATATAATAATGAATATAATTTCTAGTCATTTTTGATACATTGTAAATAGTTTTTAAAGTACAAATGGTGTTTTTAGTTATTATTTAATTAAGAATTCAATTTTATTAAATTAAGGGATTTTTGAATTAAATAATATTTTAATAAAATAATAATAATATTATTAAATTAATCTTTATTAAATGATCTTATAATTTTATGAATGAAATTAAAATTTTATATTACGGTTAGGAAGCCATTTCTGTCAAAACCCGTGAATTTTCGATAAATGTTGGTTTTTATTTTAAAAGTGAAAATTAACATATTTATAAATTTTTTTAGATAAAATATATGTCATTTCGAGAATCAGGATGTCGAAATTATCCAACGGTGAATTTTTCATAATTTTTTGAGACAGTCAAATTTTTGGGTAAAAATTAAATACCGTTTAAATATATAATGTGTTTTATGACATCATAATGACCCAGTGGTGATGTAATAATATACCATAATCCTTATGTTCGGCCATTATATGTTTTATCATTAAAATAATGTGATTTTGGGTTTGTTTGACTTACTTTTCAAAGCATTAATGGACCCCTCAAGACATATTCAACACTTTGCCTTTTTAAATCAATTTCCATGAGAGTGTGACTCACCTCCACGTAAGCAACCTTATTATTATAAGATGTTCGGACTTGGGCCTTATAAAATATTGTTTTCCTCTTTCCTTTTCCAAAAACCATGGGCAAAAACCATTTGCTGGTTTGTGTTTTGGATTAATTTAATGTAAGGGGACCCAAACCAAAATAATAAAGAATTCCCTCACATTTCCTATATAAACCCACCCAAGATCCCACTTCCTCCTCACTAAAATACCTTGGAGTTCATCCAAACTCTACCCTAATATCTCTAGAATCCTCCCAAGGTTCCTCAAGCTCCCAAGAAGCCTCTCACAAGCCTCTATATATCCTTTGGAAGCACACTTCCAAGTAAGGGTTTTTTTCTTCTTTTTTTCTTCCTTTCTCATTTTTATCAATTTTATTTAAGTTGTATTTCCCTTTTAATTTAAATTATGGATGTTGGGGTATGGTTTCTCACCTCTCCCATACATCCCTCTTATTTTTTGTATGATGGTATACCCCTTTCTCTCTCATTAAATTCCTCCCATGTACACCTGTTACTATGCCGAAATTCCGAAAGGAACTTCTCTCTCCTCTTTTACATTCAAGCCATACTTTTTGTATCATGAATCTAAATTCCATTACAATTGTTGGGACATGTATCTATATGACCTCCTTACTTTCCATTACATGTAAATATAATGAGAAACCCCTTTCTCTCTCATCAACCTTTTTTATGAATTCTTATGTCACGCCGTTACGCTACCAAAATCACACCGATTTTCTAAGCCAATGTCATTGTGTAGTGAATACCATGCCCATTTCTCCATCAAGGGTATTCACCTTTATGCACATTTAATTATTGATTATAAAGTTTCATATATTAATTCCACATTCCTTTATCGTGGAATAAATGATTATGTTTTATGAATCCATATTTTATGATCCATGTGGCACACTTATGCATGAAATGAAATGTTTAAGAAGGGTGTGCCCTTATAGAGCTCCAATGCATTGGGTAAAGTATAGTATCATGATACGTCATGTGAAATGAGTGTTGACTCATTCTAATTCAATTGGAATGAGGGTTTACTCATGCTTCATGTGCAATGAGGGTTTACTCATGCTCCACGTGCAATGAACCTTGGCTCATGCTAATTCAATGTTAAGTGTTGTTGCCACATTTCCATGTTATGATTATCATGATTTATCATGCCTTTATGTTCATGTTTATCTTATGCTCTATTGACATGCCTATTTCCTAACATGTATTTTACTCCTCATGTTATTCCATGTGTACTCCCTTACTGGGCTTTATAGCTCACCCTTTTCTTATGCATGTCCTCAGGTTATCCCATGCAATGCTAAGTACAAGGGAATGTAGTGGTCATGTAAAGGATGTTTTCAATAAAGATGTTGTATTTCATGTTTTAAGTGTTTATGTAATGATCGTAATCCCCAAATACACTAAACCTCTCGATCTTCTTTGTTGTATCAAGTGAATTTTTATTTAATAAAGCATGTTTAAGTTGTAATAAAAAGCAGGGTTGTCATAGTTGGTATCAGAGGATAGGTTTAGTTATTTTTGGGAATAGGAAACCCTAGTAATGCCTTAGATACAAGACTAAGTATAATAAAAACATCCCTAAGTTTTGATAAATACTAAGTAAGTGGTTTATCAAACAAATACATCCCTGTCTGGATACGAGCAGATAGAGGCGGCTCTGGCATAGATGTATCCTAGGGGTAAAACCCGAAAACACCGCTTTGAGCTAGACTCGAACGGGAACTGGTGCATGAAAACGGGCCTTGCTGCACTCTTTGTTATGACACTCCCAGAGGATATGTTTTGATAAATTCACAATCATAGTATGAACCCTTATTAAGGGAAAAATTCCCCTAAGAATATATGTTAGAAAGTAGATCATGAAAAGCCTAGATTGAAGCCTATAGACTCATGAGTTAAGGAAACAAAAGTTTATATTTGAGTCATCAACTTTTGTCTTTGGATTACCCTTTATGTGTTACCTCTAACTTTCCTTTTATTCCAGTCAATGGCCGGTAATAGGAGGACTCGGGCTAACAACCGTTGTGAAGATTAGTGTGATGACTGTACTAATGAGATGCCAAATCCAATGGGAGCGGGAATCACGAACTTTTTCACACTTCTCTCTCAGATAACTCATGTTTTGAATAGAAACACGGGTCAAGAGGAATGTTCAACCCCCCTAAGAAATAACAAGTCACTATCGATAGTTTCATGAGACAAAGGCCTACTACTTTTAGTGGATTATCCGATCCCACGATCGCTGAACAATGGATCAACTCCATTGAAAAGATCTTCTCCATCCTCTAATGTTCTGAACAAGAGAAGGTTGTCCTGGCTTCTTATCATATGGAGGGTGAAGCTGATCAATGGTGGACGTTGATAAAAAATACGATGCCTGAGGATGAGATCGAGGCTTTGGAATGGAAGGAATTCCGGAAGATGTTTTTCGATAAATATTTTCCCCGCACCCTCCGGATTAAGATGGAAACAGACTTCCTTTCCCTCAAGAAAAAAGATGAGGAATCCGTTGGAGTGTAGGAAGCAAAATTCACAGGGCTTGCATGATACGCTTCTGGCTTTGTCGTTACCCCCGAATACAAGGTTGACCACTTCTTTGGTGGGATGAAGCCTAGCTTAAGGAAAGCATTAGCGATCCGTGGCTTCGACAGCTATGAGGAAATTGTCCGATGTGCCCTCAAGGTCGAAATGGAGATCGGATAATCACAGGGGTATCATGGGGATAAGAATCATAAGGTGTACTTCAATGCTGGTGGGCTAATGGATAAATCCAACGACGCTAAGAAGTTCCAGCACCCCACTTGCCAAAAGTGCGGAAAGAAGCACCCTGGAAATTGAATTAAGGGGACGAGAAAATGCTTCAGGTGTGGAAGAGAAGGAAACCTAGCTGTTAACTGTCGGCAAGATGGACCCGCGGCTATGACAGAGGAGAGGTATGCTCTGTTCAAACCTCAACGCGTTGTTCAATGATATAAATGCAAAGAACCATGTCATTTTTAAAATCAGTGCCCTAATCCAATGGCTATTGGAGGCAACCAACAACCTCTAAGACAACAAGGAAGAGCTTTTTCATCACTTCTGCCGAAGTAAACCCCAACAATGAAGTGGTGACAGGTATGCTAGTTATTCATTCAAGGACAGAGAACGTACTTTTTGATTCAGGTTCTACACATTCATTTATATCTCGAAAGTTTAGTAGAACAGTCCCAGCACCACCACAAATCATGGAAGTAAATATGTCGGTGAGTACGGCAAATGGGGCAATCATTGTATCCCATGAATATAAGTCCTCCCCTGTTATAATCTATGGATTGAATTTCCCAGCAAACCTCGTCATACTCACTTTGGTGGAATTTGATGCAATTCTTGGCATGGATTGGCTTTCCTTATATAGAGCCAACATAAATTGTCGGGTGAGGGAAATCACACTCCATATGGAGAATCGACCCCCGATTCTTTACAAGTGTCAGGAGGAAGATGAATCTCCTTTATCTCCATCATCTCAAGCATGGATATTACTACCTTATGAGCACGCATATCTGGATTTGATGATTGAGTCCAAGGAAGAAACCATCCTTGAAGAAATGCCTATTGTGAGGGAATTCACTGAGGTGGTTCCCGAGAAACGACCTGGTCTTCCTCCTAGAAGAGATGTTGATTTCTCAATTGAACTTATACCTGGGTTGTTACCAATATCCAAGACTCCATATAGAATGGTTGTTGTTGAGCTTGAAGAGCCGATGAAACAACTACAGGAGAATCTGGATAAAGGGTTTATACACCCAAGTGCTTCACCATGGGGTTCACCAGTCCTCTTCATCAAAAAGAAGGATGGGTCAATGCGGCTTTGCATCGATTATCGTGAACTTAAAAAAATCATGATAAAGAACAAGTATCCTATACCAAGAATTGATGACTTTTTCGATCATTTTCGTGAAGCACAATACTTCTTCAAGGTGGACTTGCGGTCAGGATATTATCAAGTAAGGGTGAAGAAGGAAGATATCCCCAAGACTACTTTTCGTACAAGGTACAGGCACTATGAATTCATAGTAGTGCCTTTCGGACTCACCAATGCTCCAAAAATATTCATAGACTTGATGAATAGAGTATTTATATATTACCTTGACAAATTTTTGGTAGTCTTTATAGATGATATTCTAATATACTCCAAAACCAAGGAGGATAATGAGGAGCATTTAAGAACTGTACTAGAGACTTTGCGCAAGGAGAAGCTCTATGCAAAGTACATCAAGTGTGAGTTCTAAATAAATGAGGTCTCATTCTTGGGCCATATCATCACAAGCAATGGGATATCTATGGATCCCTCCAAAACAGATGCAATTGAGGGATGGACGAGGCCAACATCGGTAACCGATATCCGTAGCTTCTTGGGGTTAGCCGGATATTATCGACGATTTGTGAGAAATTTCTCATGATTGTCCAACCCTCTTACCAAGCTAACTCGAAAGGGAGTAAAGTTTTCTTGGAGTGATGAATGCGAAGAAAGCTTTAAGGAGTTGAAAAGGAGGCTTATCACTGTACCTATGCTCACTTTACCCACAAGTGGGGAGGTTTTTGTGGTATTCAGTGATGCTTCGAAGAAGGGATTAGGATGTGTGCTAATACAGAATGATAAAGTGATATCCTATGCCTCAAGGCAGTTGAAAATCCATGAGCTAAACTATTCAACGCATGATCTGGAGTTGGCGGCGGTGATCTTTTCCTTGAAAATATGGAGGCATTATCTCTATGGAGAGAAATGTGAGATATATACTGACCATAAGAGTCTTAAATATATATTCACACAGAAAGAGCTTAATATGCACCAGAGAAGATGGATAGAGCTCATCAAGAATTATGACTGTTCAATACATTACCACCCTGGGAAAGTGAACAAGGTGGCAGATGCATTAAGTAGAAAGGATCCAGCGAATCTATCAATGATGAGAATTGAGAAGGATCCAATCTTCTTATACTTGATGAAGATGGATGTGGGAATCATAAAGAAGGGAAAATCATCAATCCTTTCACAAATGATTTCTCAACTATCTCTTTTGGAAAGGTTAATGAATTCTCAATAGGATGATGTGGGAATTCAAGAAAAAGTGGAAGCTATCAAAAAGGGGAAATCCTCAGAGTTTAATGTTAATGAAGAAAGAATTGTGCGGTTTGAGAAAAGACTATGTGTTCCATCAAGTACGGAGTTGAAGAAGGTACTCTTAAATGATGCACATAGTTCAAATTTATCTATTCACCCAGGGAACACAAATATGTATCAAGATCTCTGAGAAAACTTTTGGTGGGATAATATGAAGAAGGAGATCGCCGAATATACATCAAAGTGCCTGGTGTGTCAGCAAGTGAAGGCAGAGAGGCAGAAGTCTAAGGGGATGATGTAACCATTTCCCATAACAGAATAGAAATGGGAAAACATCACCATGGACTTTGTCACCGGACTTCCAAGGACATCCAAAGGATACAATGCAATCTGGGTTGTTGTGGATCGTCTTACAAAGACTGCACACTTCATTTCTATTTGGGAGGATATATCATTGGATCAAATGGCACAGATATATATCAAAAAAGTGGTAAGGTTTCATGGAGTACCACTATCTATTGTGTCTGACCGAGATCCAAGATTCACCTCTAAGTTTTGGAAGAGTCTTCAACATGCTCTGAATACTGAACTGAACTTCAGTACGACCTGTCATCCTCAAACTGATGGACAATCCGAGTGGACTATCCAAACACTTAAGGATATGTTGAGAGCGTGCTCAATGGACTTTAAAGGAGGATGTGATCAACATCTTCCTCTGGTTGAGTTCTCTTATAATAACAGTTTCCACTCGAGCATCCAAATGGCACCATATGAAGCCCTTTATGGGAAAAGGTGAAGAACACCGACATGTTGGGATGAGGTCGGTGAACGTAAGCTGATTGGACCTGAAATGGTCGAGGAAATGGTGGAGAAGGTGAAAACCATTCAGCAGCATGTCAAGGCAGACCAGAGTCGACAGAAGAGTTTTGCAGATAATCGTCGATGAGACATTGAGTTTAAAGTTGGAGACATGGTGTTTTTATGCATATCTCCGTGGAAGAAGGTCATGAGGTTTGGAAAGAAGGGGAAGTTAAGTCCAAGGTACATCGTCCCCTTCGAGAATCTTGATCGTGTTGGGGCTGTGACCTATCGACTAGAACTTACACCTACTATGGCCAAGGTGCATGATGTCTTTCATGTATCCCTCTTAAGGAAGTATATGCAGGACCCTTCACATGTACTCTCTTCCGAGGTGGTACAATTGGAAGATGATATTTCTTTTGAGGAGCAACCAGTGAAGATCTTAGATCGTAGAGAAAAAGTTCTATGAAATAAGAAAATTCCCCTCGTCAAGGTGTTGCGGAGAAACCACAAGTTTGAAGAAGCAACTTGGGATTCAGAGGATATGATGAAGCTGAGTTACCCACATTTGTTTTAGTGTGGGAAAAGGAAAATTTCGAGGGAGAAATTTCTTAAGGGGGAAATATTATAACAACCCAAAGTTTAATTAATGGATATCCCTCTTGATCCAGTTAAATATATCTTTATAAAAAATGTTATTATAAGATGTCAACTTCTTGGGTTTTATGATAAGAGTTGTGACCGTTACTTTTATAGCTGTTGAACGGTGATCACATGATTCGTATAAATATAAGGCTTTAACGAACCCATTTTTTTACTCAGAAAAAGGAAGCGATGGCCTCATCTAGTAGAATTTCCACATACGAAGCAAATTTGTCGAATCTCGGAAAAGAGGTGGCATTTTTGGGCTTCTCCCTTGACCAAGGCCAAGCTGAGCTTCATCATGTCAAGCTCGAACGTGACCATCTACGGGAAAAGAGGAAGTTGATTGAAATTACCACTTGAGCGATGTTATCCGAGCCACCCCAAGAGTTTTTCACCATCGCACACCTTACCCTTAGGTCTTCTGCGGCTGTTTTAAGGGGTTATGTAACAAATAAGTAGTACTATGTTCATGTACATTATTTTTTTTGTATATAATAACGAATATAATTTCTAGTCATTTTTGATACATTGTAAATAGTTTTTAAAGTACAAATGGTGTTTTTAGTTATTATTTAATTAAGAATTCAATTTTATTAAATTAAGGGATTTTTGAATTAAATAATATTTTAATAAAATAATAATAATACTATTAAATTAATTTTTATTAAATTATCTTATAATTTTATAAATGCAATTAAAATTTTATATTAAGGTTTGAAAGCCATTTCTGTCAAAACCCGTGAATTTTCGATAAATGTTGGTTTTTATTTTTAAAGTGAAAATTAACATATTTAGATATTTTTTAGATAAAATAAATGTCATTTCTGGAATCAGGATGTTGAAATTATCCAACGGTGAATTTTTCATAATTTTTTGAGACAGTCAAATTTTTGGGTAAAAATTAAATACCGTTTAAATATATAATGTGTTTTATGATATCATAATGACCCAATGGTTATGTAATAAAATAACATAATCATTATGTTCGGCCATTATATGTTTTATCATTAAAATAATGTTATTTTGGGTTTTTATGACTTACTTTTCAAAGCATTAATGGACCCCTCAAGACATATTCAACACTTTGCCTTTTTAAATTAATTTCCATGGGAGTGTGACTCACCTCTACATAAGCAACCTTATTATTATAAGAAGTTAGGACTTGGGCCTTATAAAATATTTTTTTACTCTTCCCTTTGCCAAAAAACATGGGCAAAAACCATGGGATGGTTTGTGGTTTGGATTAATTTAATGTAAGGGGACCCAAACCTAAATAATAAAGAATTCCCCTACCTTTCCTATATAAACCCACCCACGATCCCACTTCCTCCTCACTAAAAACCCTTGGAGTTCGTCCACCCTCTTCCCCACTCTCTCTAGAATCCTCCCAAGGTTCCCCAAGCTCCCAGGAAGCCTCTCACAAGCCTCTCTCTATCCTTTGGAAGCACACTTCCAAGTAAGGGTTTCTTTTATTTTTTTTCCTTTCTAATTTTTGTCAATTTTCATTAAGTTGTATTGCCCTTTTAATTTCAATTATGGATGTTTGGGTATGGTTTCGAACCTCCACCATACTTCCCTCTTATTGTTTGAATTATGGGAGACCCCTTTCTATCTCATTAAATGCCTCCCATGTACACCTGTTACTATGCTGAAATTCCGAAAGGAACTTATCTCCCCTCTTTTACATTCAAGCAATAATTTTTGTATCATGAATATAAATTCCATTAAAATTTTTGGGACATGTATCTATATGACCTCATTACTGTCCATTACATGTAAATATGATGAGAAACCCCTTTCTCTCTCATCAACTTTTTTTATGAATTCTTATGTCACGCCGTTACGCTGCCGAAATCGCACCGATTTTCTAAGCCAATGTCATTGTGTAGTGAATACCATGCCCATTTCTCCATCAAGGTTATTCACCTTTATTCACATTTACTTATTGATTATAAAGTTTCATGTATGAATTCCACATTCCTTTATCATGGAATAAATGATTATGTTTTATGAATCCATGTTTTATGATCCATGTGGCACACTTATGCATGAGATGAAATGTTTAAGAAGGGTGCGCCCTTATAGTGCTCCAATGCATTGGGTAAAGTATAGTATCATGATACGTCATGTGCAATGAGTGTTGACTCATGCTAATTCAAGTGCAATGAGGGTTTACTCATGCTTCATGTGCAATGAGGGTTTACTTATGCTATATTGACATTCCTATTTCCTAACATGTATTTTACTCCTCATGTTATTCCATGTGTACTCCCTTACTGGGCTTTATAGCTCACCCTTTTCTTATGAATGCCCTCAGGTTATCCCATGGAATTTTATGTACGAGAGAATGTAGTGGTCATGTAAAGGAAGTTTTTAATAAATATGTTGTATTTCATGTCTTAAGTTTGTATTTAATGATCCTAAGCCCCAAACACACTAAACCTCTCGATCTCCTTTGTTGTATGAAGTGAAGTTTTATGTAATAAAGCATGTTTAAGTTGTAATAAAAAGCCGGGTTGTCATAATTATCTCCTACATGAGATTCATGCTTTTATTGAGATACAAGTTTATTCAAGGATTCTTCAATTTTATCCTATTTATATACTCTAGTAATTGTAACTTCACCAATATTATTAAAATCTCTCAACAATTATAACATCCAAAGTATAATCTTTATCCTTTAGTGTGACCAGATCTCCTTGGGAAGAACCACTGCTACATTATTATAATAATAAACTAGAACATGATATTAAATGATAGGCATAATGACAATATATGAGGAAAAGCTATGTTTCCAAACATCCACCTTAGCTACATCAGAATATTATATATTCTCATTTCTATTTTAGAATCAGTCACCACTATTTTCTTCAAACTTCTCCAGATCATCACACTAACATTCAAGAAAAATACAGTTCTTGATTGGGATTTCAAAGAAACATGATGTTTCTAAAAAAATAGCATCAATCTATCCCCTCACTACTAGTTCCTTATCTCCTCCATACACCATGATGATATAAATTTTATGTCTCAAGTAATTCAGGATATACTTTATAATTCCCCAATGAAACTCTCTTAGGCTAGCTTGACATCTACCCAACATACTTAATTCAATGACAACATAAAAAATATTTCATAGCATGTAATACAAGATATATCCCACAACTAAAGAATAAGGTATTTTACTAGTTCATTCAATACCCTATTGTGTTTGTGAAAACATTTTATTGCAGAGATTGATATCATGTGACATTAGAAACAATACCCTCTTGGATTCTTCCACATTATATCTTTTTAGTTCCTTGTCAATATATGTACCTTGACATAGCCCAAAAATCCTCTAAGATATTTTTCGGTATAAAATTATAATTTTAATTTTGGATGCTTCCCTTAATTGTTTTACATAGAATCATTCATTTAACCAATTATTAATTGAGTGTAAAACTTTCAGATCATTTACCATAATTAATAAGTCCTCAAAATATAATACTAGGAAAGCAATGGAATTTCTACTAACCTTATTTTAACTCTATAGATTGCATTCATTATTTGAACTCTGTGAATTTATTAACCCTTTGGGTTGAGTCATATAGACATATCAACCATAATCCCATTTATTAAATCAATTTTTACATCCATTTTCCAAATTTAGTAATCATCAAATGCTATTGTTGAAAGAAATATTCTTATTGATTTATGTATTGAAACATGTTATAAGGTTTTATTATAATATATACCTTGAAGGTTCTTGAAACCCTTCACAACCAATCATGGTTTGTAGATATTCAATTTACCATCCATGTACATATGTTTTCAAAATATGCATTTTCACCTAATGTATTTTACATCATCCGGTTGGTATTCCATAATCCAAACATAATTTTGATACATGGATACCATCCCAAAATTCAAAGATTATTCTATTTTTCAGTATCCTTTCTATCAAGTTGTTCCATATAGGTTAGAAGTTCATAATTCTCTAGGATTAATGTTTCACCGAAATCAGTGATAATAAAATTATATAACACTAGTTTTTTTAACCATGTGAGTAATCCTATGTAGTAATCATGTCTAGGGAACATAATCATCTACCACTATCTCCTATGGAGATTATTGTCATACTAACTCTTGTGTTCTTAGAGCATCAACTTCATCAAAGTCAGTCTTGCCCCCACTATTTCCATTATAAATGTGTTCTATTTCTAGATATATGGGATTTCATATAATAATAATTTTTCTATATTAATAGTATTAGAGGTAATATCATTTGGTTTTTAAGGATAACCAATAAATATGCACTTCATGATTTTATATGCTAATTTTTCACTGGGTATAGTCTTGGAAAAATCATTGCATCCCTAAACACATATGTGTGATAGAATAGGTTTATTTCTATACCAAAACTCATATGGAATCTCATTTTCATACTTAGTTAGTACTCAGTTAATGGTATTTGATATTTTATGTAAATAATATCCTCAAAAGGGTAATGGAAAAGTTTTCTGACTCGTCATTGATCAAACCATGTCATGAAAGGTCTATTTCATCATTTCACTAACGTCATTCCATTAATGTGTATAACGAGGAGTGAGTTAGAATACAATACCACAGTTCCTTATAAAATCAATGAAATTTTTGATGAGATAGTCTCTTCCTAGGTTTGAGTATAGTACCTTGATCTTCCTACCAAACTAGTTTTCTACATCATGTTGGTATTCCTTAAAAATATGAAAAGATTCCAAATTATGCCTCATTAAGTGAATATAGGCATAAATAATATATTTATCAGAAAAAATAATTATGTATGAAAAAATACCCACTTCCTCTATTAGAAACAGACCACACACATTAGTATGAATCATTTCTAGTAGTTCCCCCCCCCCACTCCTTTCCCAGTGAAAGGTGATTTGGTCATTTTCATTATAAACATGTGTGACATACATATAAGGGTTTTAAATTCATAAAGTCTAAATACCCTAAGTGATGTAACTAATGTAATTGCTTATCATTTACATGAACAATCAAAAAGTCCATAGGTGGGTATTATTTGAGTCATTTTTAATATTTTTTTAATGAATTCCCAATACTAAGTTTTCAATTTAATGTATATGCAAGTAATTGTTAAGATGAATCATACCATAACATGTGTTATACTTGTTAAATAGATGGTATTTATTTAAAAACATGGAATAAATTCATATGCTGTCCAAACTCAACATTAATTTTTTTTCTTGTTACTGAAGGTATATAATAACAGATTTATAATACAAGAACCAAACCATTAGGCAGAGTCAGATGATAATCTACCACTACCAATACCACTAGTCTTGCACCATTTTTGGCATGAATATCCACCTATCCCTTTACAATATTAAGAATCTACTTGGTTACTATATGTAAATAAAAATTTGTGAGTCACATGTTTGATCCAATAGTCAACATATAAATAAAGACGGATTTCATTTAATGAAAAATATAACATAGGTTGAAGTATCACCTTTCTTATTTTTAAAATCCATGCAAATTTTATTCGAGTGGCCTTTCTTTCACATGAAAAGTAGATTTCCTTAGGCTCACTATCTTCCCTATATATCTTTTGAATCTTATAAGGGAGGTGCCTTAGTGTGTTTGGATTGGGTATAAACTTTTATTCCTTCTCCATTCCCTTCCACCACTTGTTCACCATAAGTATTGAATTATTGGTATTATTTATATGTTTATCAGATTTTCAAAACAAATCCAATAGTTACAAGACCAAATTTTTCATGTTATTCATCTTATAATTAATAATAAAATTTAAAAAAATTGGTGGTAAAGAGGAATGAGTGAGATTAGTCACTATTTATTACTTTAGTTTGAGCCTAAGGGGTTTAAGTCTCTTAATTTACTCTATCCTCACATGAGGTTATATTTTATTCCCTTATACTAGTATGTACCTATAAAATACAAATGACATCTACTACCTTTCATTTCTTTATCTCTCTTGATATAAATTATAGTGATGAAAAAAAACATGTAGGAATATCTTTTCTCATTCATATTCTATAGTTCACTAGGAATTGATGACAACATGATACAATGTACATATAGTGCATCATATATGTGATTCTTATATTTATATTTATCCACCTTGATTTCTCCCTAAGGTTTCTTGGTTGGATGTGGGGATTCAAACATATAATGATTCTTTACCTAGAATAGTATTATTCCTATGTAACTGCACCACTACTGGATGTTATGGACATTCAGGATATTCTCCTTATCAAGTATAGATCATAGTAACAATAAACTTGTGGTGGTTATTTCCATTTTATATAAAATAAGTAAACATAGTTGTTAGAATGTTTTCTTTATTTCTGATTAGACATTCCCTATTAATTAAGTCATTAAATGCATCGCACTATTTTATCAAACACTGGTATCCATCACTACTAGAATTAGAATACCCAAAAAGTTGAGTAGTCTAGTGGAAAGGATCCTTGAAGAATATCCTTATAGTTAATGTTAAAAATATGTCACCAATCAAAGAGTTTTAAGGCTGGATTTTGACTAGTCAAGCACATTGACTCGTGGATCCTTCAATTGTTGAGTGAATTCTCAAATTATAGGAATCATAACTTTTATTTACTCAAAAATTCATCACTAAAGTGAAAATAAGGTAGTTTTGGATACTTATATATTGAATGATTTAGTAAAGTCAACACATCACTCTCATAATAAATCACCCTTAACTAGGGATGATGAGAAACTCATACATATTTTTTTCAAATTCAAGTGACAGAAGGCTTTATTACTTAACTTTTCTTTGATGGATTTTATTATTACTCGACCAGTGAATTCGTTTTCTATTTGGTATACTCGTAATGTATGATCATACTCACAAATTTACAATTAATTAAAAGAAAATATTTATAGTGTATTAATTTGTTTTAATCTATGAATTTTCTATTTATTATTTTATGTGATCATAGAAACATGGAAATTCAAAAAATTATTAATAACTATGAATAAAAAAATTAGATAAAGTTTCTGATCTTGGATATTTATTATTGGATGATCTATTGAGTGTAAATGGATCAACTGTCACAGAAGGGGTTGAATAAGTGAGTCGTGTCACAATTATATCACAGCTCACACCCCTGTCCAATTTATCCACATATCATCTAGAATAGATCCTTATCTTGGTATGGTTTGTGTCTTATATCATCCTAAGAATTATATGTAAACATTCGGGAATGCACAAAATACATGCAAAATACTACTCATGGATTTGAAGACCCTTATACATATAAAGTGGGGAATAATGATTTTCACATTATACAAAATTAATTATATATTATACTCATCACACGCAATTTAAAAAATTATTTAAATTCCTCACAACCATTTCCCAGTAGATTCCCAAGATCATTATGGAGGCGATAAACATTTGATATAAAATTAATTATGAATTAAATTATACTTTAGTGTATTTTAAATGAAATAAAATATTTTTTCCAATTTAGATTCATAAAATATTAATCACACAGCCCATGAATATTTTTAAAACATTCAAAAAAATATAACTTTCTGACTTTTTAAATTTTTTTGGGCCCCTCAGTGGCCCGAAAACCCCTGAATGGGTTTTCAGGTTTGTTTGGTAGGGCCGAACCAGTTCAGTCTCAAAAACAGCCATAAAAATAACCCTCATGCATGCCATGGGACAAAGGGGATGTGGAGGGTAGTTCTTCCTCCATTAATAATGAACGTCTCGATTTCAGAAGCCACCCAGTAGTGCCCCGTACCGGGTTGGTCACATGGCCTCAAGCGCATTTCCCCGAATGCCAGAAGCTGCCGACTAGCAGTGAGGGCATTGGGTGTGATAGTGGGGAAATTATGCCCTCATTGGGAGAGTACAAAGTGGAATAGAAACAAATAACAATAGCAGAAGCAGAAAATATCCAACAATAGTAAACAGGGGAAGACTGATAATTAACCAACTGGAGAAAATATTTTAAATAATGCATGATACAAATAAGTCTAGGAAAATATCCAAACAAGTCCAATGCTGAAATATAGCACTAAACCCAAGTTAAAAATAATGCAGATAAAGAACTCCTCAGCATTGCAAGCCTCAACTTGGTCCCATGCTCTCTAACTCCAATGAAATCAAAGACCTGAAGTAGAAGGGATATTTCCCTTATCTATACCTGCAACAATATAATCTGTATGGGCCAAAAAGCATGACCCAAATAGGTTGTGAGACAAAAATCCCAGTAGGAAACAACCTAACGTTCTGTTCCTAACAGTCAGTGAATATATGGATGGTGAAATTACTGAAAGCAGTAAACAGGTAAGTGCTAAACAGCAAACAATCCACAATTTAAAGCACATAATTACAAATAAGTAACAGTCACTCAAGAAAGTAGAACAAATAGGAAACCTCTAGGTATATCTCATATCCTAACCCCTATGGTTGAACCTACAAGTATAAGAAAACCTCTGGAAAGCACAAACAGTCTCACCCCTCTAGTTCAGCTAAAGAATAGACTCTCTGGGAAAGCACTCACCATCAATTCCCCATATAGTCTCGTATTATACTAAAGGTGCTCTGGGGAAGAACTCACCGTCTCATTCCCCATGTGTCCCACATTGAGAAACTATGGCCACTCTGAGGAAGCACTCAACTTCAATTCCCCATGTGGTCTCACATCATAAATTAAAGACACTTTGGAGAAGCCCTTACGTTCATTCTCCCTATGGTCTACAACACTAGGTTCTCACAGACCTGTGTAATGTTAGCAAGTATCACATCACGTAACAGCCAAAGTAACCTCATGAACTACTTGGATATCATTCTTTATTATCTCCTAATCGAAGAACAATCACACCATTCGACAAACTAGGCATGGAACTAGAAATAGCCTAACAGAAAAAACTAGACCAATAGGTCATAACAGGAAACATGCATGGGATAAACCTCCAAAGCATAGTAAAATTACCCTATTCAAAAAGAACAACCTCTACTCATACATATAATCAAAGAAGGAAATCAAAAAGGGAAAAACAGGAAACACGCAATACCCCGTTCAAGGGTATTTGTGGAATTTTCACAAAATATTCAAAAATTTCTACAGAAAGGCACAAACCACCTACCATGATGGTAGGAGATTGATAAAATTGATCCAAGAGGCTTGAACCCCCTTATAATGTCATAGATCTATGAAAACACATAAAATGCTCAACCCACAATAACATGGAAAAGAAAAGGAATTGGAAAAACGATGTTATAGAAGAAAGAACAGCATACCACTGCTATTCCAATGCAATAGACAACAGCGGATTTAGAGAACGGATGGAGGATCGGGGGCTCAATGGAGATTCGCGGCCGTACATGATGCTCTTAGTCGAAGAAGGTGGAGAAGAAGACAGTTTTGGGGTTAAGACGTGACCCCGCACTATTTAATTAAAAAAACAAATTACACGGCTTGTACTTTTGAAGTACACGGCGTGTAATAACCTTTTCTGTACTCTTCATTAGGCGACATCCACATCACCCCTACATGGCCATCTGCATGGTCATGACACAGCCAGCACATGGCCTCGAGCGACACCAAAGTACAAGGCGTGTACTTCAAAAATTTCCAGAAACTCCAATTTTCTCAAAAACCCTTGAAAAAGGAAAAGCCTACCTGAAAAAGAAGATCAGGGTTCTTACAAAAGTTCCCCCTTAAAGAAATTTGTCCCCGAATTTCCCTAGAGACGCATAGAAGAAGAAATCCTGAATAGCTCCGGCCACTATGATCGTACAATGACCTCCCCTTCCCAAGTCTCGTCATTTACTCTCCCATTCTGCCACAACACCCATACCAGAGGAACAGACCGGCCACGGAGAGCCTTCGTACTACGATCGATGATCTGGATATGATGCTCCTCAAACTATGCATTCACTTCGAGCTCAACATCCTTGGGTTAAAATACATGAGACAGGTTTGAAAAGTAACGTCAGAGCTGAGAAACGTGGAAGAAGTCATGTATATATCAGTACCTCTAAGGTAACTGGAACTGATAGGCAACCGGCCCAAATTACTCCAACACCTCAAATGGACTGACGTACCTCGGTGAAAGCTTACCCTGTCTCCTAATCCTCTTTTTCCCCAAGATCGGTGTGACACACAAGAAAACATGATCCCTAACCTCAAACTCTATAGGTCGTCTCCATTGATCAGCATAAGACTTCTAATGGGACTGTATAGAAGTCATCCTCTTTTGAATCAACTCTATCTACTTTGTGGTCTCCTGAACAAGACGAGGTCCCAGCAAAGCTACCTCTCCTGCCTCCAGCCAACATAAGGGTGATCGACATGGCCTACCGTACAAAGCCTTATAAGGTTCAATCTGAATAGTTACTTGAAAACTATTATTGTAGGCGAACTCCAAAATAGGTATATGTTTCTCCCAAGAACCTCCAAAGTCCATAATGTATGCTCGAATAAAATCCTCAAGCACCTGAACCATACGCTCGGACTGGCTATCTGTCTGTGGATGATATGTTGTACGCAATAGTACCTATGTGCACAAAGCCTTCTGAAGCCCCTTCCAGACCCAAGAAGTAAAATGTGCATCCATGTCTAAAACAATAGAGTGTGGAAATCCATGTAGACATATAATCTCATGGATGTACAACCATCCCAGCTCATCAACACTGAAGGTATCCTTGATCAGCATGAAGTGTGAAAACTTCGTGAGTTTGTCAATGACAACCCAAACTGTGTCATTCCCTTGGCGAGAACTTGGCAACCCCGCCACAAAATCCATCGTGACGTCATACCACTTCAACTCATGAATGGTTAGCTGCTGTAAAAGACCTTCTAGTTTCTGATGCTCCACTTTCACCTGCTGACGAGTGGAACACCTCATGACAAAACTAGCAACATCTATCTTCATACCTAGCCACCAATACTAGCGTTGTAGATCATGATACATATTGGTGATGCCAGGATGAACTACCCAAATAGTGGAATGAAAATACCCCATCAGCTCCTCGCGTATATCTGTTGGCACCCATACGCGTCCCTGGAAATACAAGATCTCATCCTTTCCCACTGTTCATATAAGAAGAGGGTCCTCTCCTGACACACTCTCCTGTAGGACTAGGCCTTCTAGTCTGATATCTGCCGCATCCGTACCCGATAAAAAAGTGTAAAGGTAACAGCTACAGAAGATAGAAAGGTCTTCCTTTGTCTGTCATGCACCTCCATATGAATATCATAGAATGGAGTCATAAGCTGCCACTCACTACTAGCCTCTTGAACTTCTTGTACCTGATTCCTCATACTCAATGCATCATTCACTGCATTGCACTTTCCCGGCGTATAGGCAAGTTCAATTTTAAAGAACTATAGGTACTCAACCCACCTGCGCTGTCTCAAATTCATATCAAGCTGAGTGAAGATGTACTTGATACTCTTGTGGTCAGTGAAAACCACAAAGTGCTCTCCTAGAAGGTAATGTCTCCAACAACGTAAGGCATGAAAAACTACTGCCGGCTCGAGATCATGCATCGTGTAGTTCCTCTCATGTGGTCTCAAATGTCGAGACCCATATGTAATGACTCCATCCCCCTGCATAAGCACAACTCCAAACCCAATACCTGAAGAATCACACTAAATAGTGCAGCTCCTGTCTGGCTTTGGGAAGAATTGTATCGATGCTAAAGTCGACCTCCCTTTCAAATCCTAAAAGGCTGACTAATAAGAATCTGACCATAATAACTTCACACCCTTTTTGTTCAAACCCGTCAGCGGTGCTGCTAAGAGGGAAAAGTCATGTATGAAGCGTGTTTAGTATCCAGCCAGCCCTAGGAAACTCCGTAACTCAAAAACATTCTTCGAATTCTCCCAGGAAACTACTGCCCTCACTTTTTTAGGTCTACTGATTCTCCTGTATCTGAGATAACATGACCCAAGAAGTGAATCTAATCCATACAAAAGTGGCACTTTGAGAGCTTAGCATATAACTGATGCTCTCTTAGTGTACTCAAAATGATCTGAAGATGGGTAGTGTGGTCGTGTAGAGTGTGAGAGTACACCAAGATATCATCCACGAAGACCACCATGAAAGAGCCTAAGTATGGATGGAACACTCGGTTCATCAGTTCCATGAAAATTTCAGGCACATTTGTGAGCCAAAAAGCATAACCATATACTCGTATAGACCATACCTGGTCTGGAAGGCTATCAAAGGTATATCAGATGGTATAACGCGCAACAGATTATAACCGGACCTCAAATCGATCTTCGAGAACACCCAGGCTCCTCGAAGATGATCAAAGAGGTCATCAATACTAGGTATGGGATATTGGTTCTTGACCATCAACTGGTTCAGCATTCGATAATTCACACAAAGCCTAAGGGTTTCGTCTGCCTAAATTGCAAACAAGACAGGCGAACCCCAAGGAGAAGTACTGGGTCAGATGAAACCCTTTGCTTGAAACTCCTCCAACTGCTTCTTGAGATCCTGAAACTCAGCTGTAGACATCCTATAAGGAGGAATGGATACCAGTGTTGCTCCTGGCACAAGTTCAATAGAAAAGTATACCTCACGCTCCAGAGGAAAACATGAATATTCCTTTGGAAAGACAACCCTAAAATGATCTACCACTGGAGGAATGTCTAACCGCAAAGTCCCCTGGTCATCTAGATACAGACTAGAAATCTAAGCTATAACTCTACCTAGCCCATGATTCTCGGGTACTACTCTACTTAACTGTACATCCCACACACCTTGATGAAGAAAAGAATCACCCTCTGGTGATATGAAACTCACCCTGCGGTGAGAACAGTCGACGACTGCCTGGAATGGAACTAGCTAGTCCATTCCAAGAATGACATCATAGCCTGTCATCTCTAAGACATAGAGGTCCCATAGAAAGTGATACCCAGCCACCTTTAGAGGGAATTCCTTGTACTGATGTACACTAACTGTACTAGTCCCCAATGGTGTGTCTAGTGTTGAAGTATCGATAGAGGAAAAGATGTAGAGCCCAAGGATCTCCACAACAGTAATAGATATAAAGCTATGGGATGCCCCTGTATCAAAAAGAGCAGAAGATAAAACTGAGGGTACTAATATCGTACCTCAAACTGTGGAAGGTTTGGGATCCTTCTCCGGTTGGGTCTGCTCCACTGCAATACCCTGACCTGTACCACGGCCCCGTGGCCATGCCCGACCACTCTGAACTGATCCGCCGTACTTTCGAAGATAGACTGGAGACTGACCACCCCGGACACGACCTCCACCTCGGCCTGAACGGTCGGAAGAACTCCAGTTCCCAGACTGGTGAGAAACTTGTGGCACTACTCCTGAACGAAGAGTCATGGATGAACCCCTGTCACCAGCTTCTAGTGAGAAAAACTGATAGAAGCATTGAAGGTGACCCATCTTTCCTCAATATCGGCACTCCACTGGGTCTCACTGGCACTGCTTCCCTGTATGCCCAGCTCTTCCACACTGGTAGCATACCACCTAGAAACCTGAAGATGTGTCTCGCTGCCTCGGATCACCGCACGCAGACTCACTATGGTGCTTCCACCTGTCATATGACAAAGCATTAACTCTGGAAGAGAAACTGCCCTGGATCTCAACTCCATAATCTCTCAGATTGAACTCCGCAATCCGCGCCTGGTTGATGATGGAAGCGATGGAGGAAAACCTGAAGATATTCACCTGTGATAAGATCTCTCATCTGAGACCGTCCTAAAACTTCCTTTCCAAGTAAAACCCATCTCCACCCTAGAGGGGTGTGAAACGCTGAAGCTTTGTGAAATGAGAGGTGTACTCCATGACAGAAAGAGTACCCTACTCTAGGCTCATGAACTTCTAGGCTCGATCGGCCCTCAGGGTCTCTTGATTGAAGTAGTCATAAAAGACATATTGAAAATCCTCCCACGCCACAACCTGCTGATGACCCACCCGTGAGATCATGTCCCACCAACTCTTGGAAAAGTCATGTAGCATGTAGGTAGTGAGCTTGACAAGGGTCTCTGGAGGCATCTCTAGATGCTCGAAGATCGTCATCATGGCTTCAAGCCATGACTATACAACCCGAGGTCCTCCTTCCCCTAAGAAGTTGGGAGGATGTTGCTGCTTGAAAACCCGTTTCAAGTCTGCCATAAACGTGGCAGAAGGGAGAGCTCCCTAGAAAGTCTGCATCATCCTCAGAAAATAATCCCTAAATAGTTCATCAGTGCCTAAAACTGTTATCACTGCTGGTGCCAAGGCTGGCACAATAGAAGGATTTATGGGAAGTCCCTGATTGGCCATATCCGGTGTCTGATCACCGCCTGGAAATTGGCGTACAACTAGAGGACGTCTCAGATCCATGACTCTTCAAGTTCAAACATACACCTTTTATCAACATTAGCAAGGAATGAAAAACAAAAGGCACAATAAAGAACATGGAAAAGATGGAATTTATGTTATGAAAAACATGACTACATGGCGTGTTCTTTCCCCACACGGTGTTTTCCCATAAGTTATTCACATGGGCGTGTACTTATACTTAAACTGGTCGAGTAACACCCCAAATACACGGCGTGTTGTCCTAAGACACAGTGTGTACTTGATTCCACTTCCCTACCCGAGTCCTTTTACATGGTTAAGCCACACGGCTCCTATGAGAAAAAACTACACGGTGTGTTCAAGGAAGACACGACGTCTACTAGAAATGCCTTACCTGGCCCGTGTTGTTAGCGACACAGAATGACACTTTGCTGACACTACATGGCATGTTCCAGATGGACACAGTGTGTACGAGAAAGGGTAACACCGACCTGTGTTGTTCATGACACGGCCGAGTACATAGATCAGATGACATGGTGTGTAAAATTTAGACACAGCGTGTATGTGAATATATTTCATGAACTCTGTTGTTCATGATAGGCCCAGGGTACCTATTTCATACTACATGGAATGATAAACTAGTACACTGTGTGTTCCTATAAGATTTTTCACAACCCCGTGTCCCTGCTCACAGAGTCAGTAACATGGCTATAGACTACACGACATGTAACCATAAAGTACATGCCATGTATTCCAGGTTTTTCAAGATAGTAGCCTCAAAAACTGCTCTAGAGCCTAGAAAACATAGAAAACCAGCATTAAGGTGCCAAATTACGATCTGTGAGGGCCCATACTCCCCGAGAATTAATGTTTGGCATCTTATACATGCTACAAACAAAGTGAACAGGTCAATGTTCTACCAAATTCGGGTCCATGAGGGCCCATAAAACGTTAAAAACCGAAGTTTGGCATCTATCTAAGAAAAGAACTATAAAAACGAATTCCCTATCAAACAGAAGGGAATCTATCAAAGAATATATCACAACAACATGCATAATCTACACAACATCTATCACACCAACATGTAACAGCCAATGCATCCAAAATGGAATAGTAAGAATGCATGGCATGTGATTTCTGATAAGTTCCTATATGATGCATGAGATGGCGTACCCGCATCTCATCGGGTTGGGAAAGAAATAGAACCGCAATAATAACAATGGTAACATCACAAATCATGTGAATCACCCAACGATGAAATCAAATCAACTGTAAAATTTTCAATCCAATAAAATTGAAATAATAGAGGTAGTATGGCCTTTCCCTGTACACAGGTTAGCTACTCTCGGGCCCATCTTATTACCAAGTACCTATTTTTTCAAATCCCTAGCTTTATGATCCAAACAGTAAGTCATGAAAATGAAAAGAAGCTCCTCTAATACCACTTTGTAACATCCCGGTTCGGGAATCCACCCAAAGGTGCCCCGTACCCGGTTGGTCACATGGCCTCAAGCGCATTTCCCTGAATGCTAGAGGCTACCGACTAGCAGAAAGGGCCTTGGGTGTGATAGTGGGGAAACTATGCCTTCATTGGCAGAGTACACAGTGAAAGAGAAACAAATAACAATAGATGAAGCAGTAAATATCTAACAATAGTAAACAACTGAACACTGATAATTAACCAACTGGAGAAAAATATATAAATGATGCATGATAGAAATGCATCTTGGAAAACAGCCAAACAAGTCACAATGCTAAAAATATAGTTCTAAACCCAAGTATAAAAGAATGTAGATAAACAACTCCTCAGCATCGCAAGCCTCAGCTTGGTCCCATGCTCTCCAGCTCCAATGAAATCAAGAACCTGAAGTAGAAGGGCGCTTTCCCTCATCTATACCTGCAACAATATAATTTTTTTGGGCCCAAAATCATGACCCAAACAGGATGTGAGACAAAAATCCTAGTAGGCAACCACCCGAAGATATGTGCCTAATAGTCATTGAATATATGGAAGGTAAAAGTATAGAAAGCAGTAAACAAGGAAGTACTAAACATCAAACAATCCACAGTTTCTAGCATATAATTACAAAAAACTAACAGTCACTCAAGAAAGTTGAACAAGCAGGAATCCTTTGGGTAGTTCTCACAGCCTAACCCCTATGGTTCAACCTAAAAGTACAAGCAACCCTCTGGGAAGCACACACAGTCTCACCCCTCTGGTTCAGCTAAAGAATAGACTCTCTGGGGAAGCACTCACCATCAATTCCCCCTATAGTCTTGTATCATAATAAAGGAACTCTAGGGAAGCACTCAACGTCTCATTCCCCATGTGGCCCATGTCGAGGAACTACAGACACTCTTAGGAAGCACTCAACATGAATCCCCGCTGTGGTCTCACATCGTAAATTAAAGACACTCTGGAGAAGCCCTTACGTCCATTCTCCCTATGGTCTACTACACTAGGTTCCCACAACCCTATGTAAAGTCAGCAAGTATCGCATCATGTAACGGCCAATGTAACCTCAATAACTACTTGGATAGAATTCTACAGTATCCCATCATGGATGAACAGTCACACCATCCTACAAACTAGGCATGGAACTGGTAATATCCTAACAGGAAAAACTAGACCAAAAGGTCATAATAGGAAACATTCATGGGAAAACATCCAAATCACAGTTAAATTACCCTATTCACAAACAACAACCTCTACTCAGACATATAAGCAGAGCAAGAAATCAACAAGGGCATAACAGGAAACACGCAACACCATGTTTAAGGGTATTGGTGTAATTTGCACAAAATACTCAAAGACATTATACAGAAAGGAACAAACCACCTACCTTGATGATAGGAGATCGATATAATTGAACCATGAGGCTTGAATATCCATATAACATCATAGATCTATGAAAACAAATTAAAATTTCAACCCACGATAACTTGGAAAAGAGAAGGAATTGGAAAACGTAGGTCTAGAAGAAGGAAGGGAATACCGGTTCGGTTCCAACGCAATCAACTACGGTCGATTCAGAGAATGGACAGAGGCTCAGGGGCTTAGAGGAGATTCACGGCCATACGGGACGATCTCGGTTGAATAAGGTGGAGAAGAAGACAGTTCTAGGGTTAAGACATGACCCTAGTCTGTTTAATTAAAAAAACAAAGTACACGGCTTCTAGTTTTGAAGTACACGACGTGCAATCGACTTTTCTATACTCCACCTTAGGCGGCCTCCACATCACCCCTACATGGCCCTGTGCATTTTCATGACACGGCCATCACACAGACTCGAGCGGCACTAAAGTACATGGCATGTACTCATAATGTACAGGGTGTGTACTTCAAAAATTTCCAGAAACTCCACTTTTCACTAAAACCCCTGAAAAAGGAAAAACATACCTGAAAATGAAGATCCTGGTTCTTACAAATAAATAGTAAATACACTCACATAAGTTGGTGCTTGATCCTAATCATAGTCCACCCCAATTTGGGGTGGCCATAGTTTCACACATGGGTGGCTAAGTCGTCCCCTTTTTGACCATTTTTTTACTCATGAGGACAAATTTCACCCCTTTCCCCCTCTTATAGTTTTTTCATTTCAATTTTTTTCTCAAAGCATATGTTTAGGATTTTGATTTATTTTTTCATTTTAATATTCAATAATTTTTATGGAAACCTGACACTCATTGGGGGTTCAATTTTGTGAACCAGAATTCTAGAAAGAATCCAAAAAAACTTGATCTAAAACACACACACACACACACAAATATATATATATATATATATTCTTTATTTCGTTATCGACAAAAAATTTCTTTGATCTGATTTGAAATTTCATTTTTTCATATCCTTTTTGTTCAATATAGGATCAAAGCCTAGTTTAGTGTAATGAGGTTCTTATGACAAGAAATAATTAAATTTAATTAAAATATATATTTTTAACTTAATTGATCACATATTTTCTGTAAAAGTAATTCTTAGTACTGGGGCATGTAGTCGAAGGGAACATACCATGAATTTAAAAACCTTTATCAACAAAATTAACAAATATACATCATCTCCTGTAATGCACATCCCAATAATAAACCCAAGGATCTTGAGTGAATGATTTATTGATGAAAATTAAATCAAATCATTTCCACAATTTTTTTCTAGTGAGGACCGCTTATCACTGACAACCACTTCTTGAAGAAATAGATTTTAAATCCATCTAGATTATCCAAACACAATTTCAAGGTCTATGATAATGTTTATCTATGACATACAAGTGAAAGAATGGATATTTGATAAATACTTCTATGTCCTAATGTTATTCTCCTCACCATTCCATTGTTCCATGAAGAAGAAATTGAATCAATTGCTAGGATTTGTTTTCTCTCTCTCTCTCTAGGATATATGAGAGATGAGAACATGGATCTCAAATTCTAATGGATGAATATTTCCTTGAAGCACATGAGCCTCTGCCTAGTTGTTGAGGTCTCTCTATGTGCATCCATGAGACCCAGGTTTGAAACTAGGAAGAGGCATAATTTTGGGTATTGTATCAGGTATTGTAGCAATCGTAACTATTCACCTTGGGCCACCGGTTTGGGCTTGGAGTCCTTATAGACTTTGGGTCACCTAGTCCTTCAGGTTAGTAAATATTTTGGGACTCCTTTAAGGCCTTTGGGCCACCTCAAGGCCTTTGGGCCACATGATCAATGTAGTTTCCCTACACATAATCTATAAAAAAGGTACATCCCCAGAGGAGGAAGGGTATGGCTATGCCATCGGGACCTGCCTGTACTTGCACATGAAGCTTATTCAGATGACCATGAAAAGGTGGAGAGATACCATCATGATGTAGATGCTAAGGAGTGGAATTTACTTGTAGTTATAGTTTCATTGAATTCCCTAGGACCTTCGGGTCATGTAATGTCTCTTAAGCCTAAAAGACATGTAATTTCGAAGCCTACAGGCCTTGTAAGGGTTCCTCCTCAACCCTTGAAAGAGGGGTTATCAAAATAAATAAAGATTAAGGAATTAAGGCCATTATTTATAATACTTCCTTGAATATGAAATTACAATTTCTTATATAGTGGGGTTAAAACACTAACAAATGGAACCAAACTGACGAATATATATTACCCAATAAATAATCCCTAAAAGACATCTTATGACCTATTAACTATTTAATAAATGTAATTTATTTTTTTATCACCTTCTTTTAATATAATAAATATATTACATGTTAAAAGTGAGTCATTAACTCAACTATTCAATCTTACAAAAAGTTAAATAAACCTTAAATAATAAAATAATATTCATTCATTAAATTTTTTTCCGTGTGTTCACTGAATCACAAGTTGATATTTTTAAATAAATTAATTTATTACCTATTATTATAAATAAAAATAAAAATTTATTTACTTTTTGGATATTTTTTAAACTCAAAGATCTTTCATACCCCATTGTGGTTCCTACCATGTTTTTAGTCCAATTCATAAGAATAAGCTAGACTGTTGAATATGCTATGTGTGTGACCACCATGGCCCTTATCTCAATAGCAGTGATTATAACTCATAGACCAATATCAGAGTTGAGAAACACATCTTGGACCATGATTAGATAAGGTATAGTAATGTTAATGAATACCACATATGATCACATGCCTTGTAATATAATCTTTTTGTCCTGCAATATCTCATAGAGAAGGATACACACTTTGTGTCAACATCCTTTATTACTTTATAATTCTTTGGCCTTACTATATGGACTTATCTTCTTATACCATGGAAATTTCTATAGTGAATGATCCTAATAAACTAGGCCTAGTATTTGACGTACTTTAAAATTTGAAAAATTATATTTTAAAAATTCAGTCAATGGCATACCACCAATTTCATACCCAACACATGCAACCTTGCTAATACATAAATTTCAGGGTTTTCATCTTTCATTAATGTATGTAATCAAATGGTACACACTAATAATATTCTCATTTTATGAGAGGAATAAATGTGTTTATTTATAGTAACAACCAATGACACATGAAATATGTGGTGTTGCTATTAGTGGTTTATTCCTCATGATCACATCTACTCAAGATCACAAAGTGTGGAATTTATGACATGAAGTCCCAATGCTTGTGATCCCTAGAACCTGAAAGTCAAACAACATTTTTGTTAGGTTAAAATGATGAATCTATACCATATAACATATATTTTATATTATTGTCACGATATCTTTAAGTTCCCATTATAGGTTGGGAACTACTATACCTTTTTGATATAATATATAATCTGAGGAAATTACAATAAATATAGTGGACACAGATGTATCAAAATCATTATAGTAATTAAAAAACATTTATAAATAAAACTATGTACATGTAATAGTAATAAAATTTTATAATGTATTTTGATGTAGGGCACCCACTCAAAACATATAGTGTGTGATAAACACTAACATAATAGGATCCCACCAAGTGTTTCATTTATAACTCTAAGTAGATAAACAGAAGCATGATAGTTAGAAATATACTAGAGTAAAGTAAGAATTCTTTATTTAGAGGTGAAAAAGAGAGAAACAACCTTAAATAGTTTATCAATGAATTTTTTTTCTTAAAGTAGAAATATTTCACAAACAAACACCATGAGTGAAACCTAATTCAAATGAGATTATGGGAACTGTAGGTCCTCATATCAACTTGTGAAGTAATGTTTGATCTATGTCTGATAATAAACAACAAAGGAGTTTATTCTTTGTCCTATAGGTATGGTATCACCCATCCCAAGACACCATATCCAATGAACCACTAAGGAGTACATACCTTGGAATTGTGGTGTGGGGTTGGCCATCCACAACATGACAACCTACATCAATTAAAATTTAGTTAGTGATGTGGCATAATAAAAAATGTACACTTAACTTAGTCCTCCCCCTTAGATACATACGTTCCCATGTTCTTTCCCCATTTCAAACATATCACATTCCATTTAAAAAGGTTTCTCATTAACATCCCACAATACATTTCCATTTATCAATTCCAAAACATGCATTTAAAACCAATTTTCTTCTCAAATAAAGGGAATTATATTTTAAAGAAACCATGAGGTATTAAATAAATCATAAGTAATATTATAAAATAATATTAAGCAATTAAAAAAATATTTAAAAATAATTTAAATCATGATTATTTCATAAAATAAGAGTAGAACATGAAACCACAAACATTTATCCAAGCTAAACCTTTTTCCTATGATGGAAAAACACCTAGGGAGCCAAGAGGAATCCAAAAGGGATGGTAACCAAACATAAATACCAAAACCAAATACAAGAGAATAATAAATCCCTTTCACTAGGTCACCAAGACATTAATGAAGATATAAACTCAATAAAAAGGGGAGGAAACATCCAAGGGAAGGAATATGATAAACTATATTGATTTAATATTGAATAAGAAAGGTGAAATATCACCAAACAAAATATCCAAGGAGGAAGGAAGAAGAAAATTTGTGGGGGGGGAGAGGTTCCAAGTTCATGTGAGGGAATAAATAAGGGTTATGGGTATTATAATAACGAAGGTAAGACTATAAATTTTACACTTTTAAATTTTTGAACAAGATGCAAGGTTTTTCCACACGGTTATTGAACTATGTGGTGACCATGTAGGTCACCACAACCTCGCCTGGGTAATCACATGGTTGGGTCACATGATTTCTTAAACCATATGCCAACTATGTGAATCTAAAATTTCATATTACATACCTATTCCACATGGTAGGTGCACCATTACAGCTAACAATTTTCTAACTGTGAAACACCCACTTCGTTTACTAAAATTACAAAATTTCAAATAAAAAAACCAGAAAATGAAGGGAGAATGATAGAATAAATAAATAGTGAAAAAATAAACTAGAACGCGACACCGTGGGCATGAAAATTCAACCCACAATATCAATTTTTTCCACATAAATTAAAACAAACTCTTGGACCAAAATAAGTAAGTCCATTACTCCCTCATATTGGAATCCCTCACATTTCATGTTAATCAGATCCATGTTTCCATAACACATGAAAAAACTAAATGGGTTTTCCATGGAGAACAGCAACTTGGAATTAAATAACTTAAACTATTCAATTGAGAAGAAAGAAAACTGATTCTGATTCAAGATCCTCCCACATAATCACATGTAATGTATCCGGTTGAAATTTCTTTAATTAAAAAAAATGGAACACGTTATGAAATGATGTCAGGTGAGGTAAAAAAATCCAATATATAAGAAGCCTTCCCTACACATCCAGTGATCTCTATAGGACCAACATACCTTGAAGTGATCATTCAATTCTTCCCCAACCACTAGTGTATTAAATAGAGTGATACTCACAAAACACCTGGTCACCTACCGAGAACTCTAGGGGTGATGCAAGCAATAGGAAAAAATATTTTGGATGGATTTGAGCGATTTCCAAGTATTGATAAATGTTTTGAGTCTTCCCAATTGTCTCCAAGATAAATATAGCTCCTAAAAAAAATATCACCAAAATATGTCTAGTATAGAGTATAATAGTATGGTCAACTATAAAGAGCATTGAATGGGTCAATCCATATTGATTAGAGGTATATATTATTAAAATTAAATTAAACCAATACAATATATATATCCCTTAAACCACTAAAGATAAGAATTCACACCCAACTAAATTATTCCATAATCTGATTTGACCATTCTATTTTAACATAAATTTTAGGATATTATGTTGTGCTCATATTCACATAAGATTCCATCACCTCTTAGTTTAATTTCTATATTCATGATATAAAAGGAGGGACTCGATCAAACATAACAGAATAGGGAATACTATGAAGCCTCATGAATTTTTTCATATATAACCTTCCAGGATCCACCAACATTTTTGTATCTTTAATGGGTATGATGTGGGTGGATTTAGTTAATTAGTCGATCATAAAACATGTATCATTCTATCCCTAATGGGTATAAGGTAGTCTGATAATGAATTCCACGAAAAAATCATCACACTTCTAGGTTGGAATCGAAAGAGGCTAAAGAAATATAGAGGGTCATTGGTGTTCAGTGTTTACCTACTAAAAGATGTAACACCGAGACACAAAGTCTAAAAAATACCTTCCCATTCCTGACTATCAGTATCACTACATCACATCCAAATAAATTTTAGTGGGAACAGGGAGAGAAAAACCTGACACTAATGAAAATATTCTATAACCAACATCCTTAGTGATGAGGAAATCATGAGCCTTCACTTGAAAAAAATATAACCCTCTATAGATATAGATCATTACTCAATGTTCTCCCCACCATATAAATCTCCTCTGAGACATTGGAACTCTCTATATTATTCATTCCCTCTAGATATAAGCTTTATGAGGGGGTGAGTTTATTGAATTTTTAGTGAAAAATAATCACCCCCTTCTCCAAGTTACAGTTCATCCAAGAGACCCATGAGCTTCAACTCCCCACTATACTCTTTTAGATCCCAATGAAGAAACACGTGACTAAGGGAATATATAATACCATCCTTTTTACTAGGAGTGTAAGAAGTATCAAAATAAAAAGTTTATAGAATTTAACCAAATTCCCTTTACTATGGTTTAAATACCATTTAAACAAAATATAACCCAAGCTTTTAAAATCTGGAAAATTTTGATGTTCTTGACAAAGAGGTAATTCAACAATTATTTGAGTGCATGCATGATTATGACTATCATCAGTTAATGGGTTAGATATTTCCACTCATATGGTTGAATATTCCAAGACATGTAGGATACGACATGATCACCTTGCCTAAAAAATGTTCAAAACCCATTCAAAATGTATCACAATAAACCACATACATGATAAGTACCTACGGAAGAATTAGAATGGGGGATGAGGTAAAAAACAACTATACATCATTGAATGTGGGTTTTCATTCCTAATTACAAAAAATCCTCCCCTTCCGAGTGAGCACCATTAAAGTAAATTCCAACAAGGAGATGTTCTTGATAAACTACTTATAGTAATTGGTTAATCCCATAAATCTTAAAATGTTAAAGACATTATTCAACTCAAAAAAAAAACATAACATCATTTAAATTTCCAATATCCATCAATATTCCTTTTTTGGACAGAACATGACCCCAAAATGTCACTTTATAAATCCATAATTTTCTAATGTATGGTTTAGTATAGAGTTAGTGGTCTTTCAGGGTTCCCTAAACATTCCTTAGATGATGTCATGGTTTTCCTTGGTCTTATAATTGACTTGGATTTCACCCAAATGTACCAAAATGAATTAATCATGATATCATAGTAATATTTGGGTCACATTAACCATAAAAATTTCCAAATAAATAATTAACTTTAAAGGAATCACCAGGAACTCATAATTACCATACCAACTCCAGAATGTCATATTGGGAACACATGATTCCTTATACCTGACTTGGTGATACCCTAAATTGATATTAATTTTTGATAACCATATCAACCCATTAAATTCATCAAATGTATCATCAATGTGGGTAACGATATACTTACTCTTGATGGTTACATGATTTATCCACCAATAGTCAATACATAAGTGAAAATTCTCATCCACCTTGTTGTAAAAAAGAACTAAAGCTATCCAAGGGGATACTCTCGAGTAGATAAACCCCTTTAATAATATTTCATTATGGGAAATCATTAAATATTTAAACTTTTATGGTTCTATATGATAAGAAGGAAAATAAATCGATGGAGTTCATAGAACAAAGTAGATAGAAAACATGACTTCCCATTTCAAGGTTAAACCCAATAATTCCTTTGGGAACATTTCTAGAAAATACCTTAATAAGGGAGGAATTTCAGCCACAATATTCCACCCATCAACCTTAGTAATATAGAAACTATATAGAACACCATGTTTCCCACTTTATGAAGGTTTTGTCCTACTTGTCTCAACCGTAGGTCCTAATCAACTTGAAACTCTTAGAGATTCTCATCAGCAAAACAGAAGATTTACCTTACCTAAAAAAATCTATATGATACTTAAAGTTAAATATTCAATATATCTTAATAATGAGGGTAAATGAATATATTTCAAGAATGATTAAGTCCCATGGTCACTCCACTTTTGAGATATAAATAAGATATGAAGAACATTATAAGCCCTAATCCTTCAAGTTCTGGACGGGTGCCGAGATTTCAATAATTTTTAGCATGAGATTCAATGGATATTAAATAATTATGACACATGAGTAGAAATAAATGTGATAAGAAAAAATATCATAGAAAATAACCACTATAGATTATACAATAAGTATATCACATCTCACGGTCATCATCCATTTATCAAACACCACCATGACTGGATACCCTATAGAAAACTACCTCATCTCAGTTTGAGTTTTAGGAATAACATGGTCCTAGGTTTCATGCCTAAACTAAATATGACTATGAAATGGTATAGTATTTCCTACACACCTTTCATATCATGGTTTGGAATCCATTAAGGAATTTAACTAGATATAAAATCACTTTGGTGTTGAAGAGATCATTCCACTTTGATGAGGGATAATATCCTTAAAAAACAAATGTTACTGGGAAAGAAACCCATAGGAATGGAAATAATTTTAGAGATCTTGACATGAGTGCCTCATATTCCCATAACAACCATACTTATATAAAATAGAATATCTCCCACCTAAAATCATTGATGTTGTAAATTGAGATAGGTGTTTGGGGACACTATTACCTACCCATCATGGCTCATCATACTTCTGATTCTTCTCTAAAGGACTAATGATTCTTCTAATATATAGAGAAGGAACACCATTCATCCATAAAATCCCTACCTAATTGATCTACACCATTAGTACCCCATAAAAACCTCAGTATATGTTGGGAGATACAATATAAATATTTTTGATCAAATGCTAGGTAAAATACCCAATTCAAACCTCTTAACATTTAATGTATCATTCAACATGAGCACTAGGGTAAAATGGACAAGGTTAGAGATTATATTTTCATACTCTATGTCCATTTTATCATCTCTCTAGTGAAAGAAAAAATCATGGTATTTTTTTAGTGTCATCATGTCTAGATAAAACTATTGGGTGAAGATGAAATTTAATTTATTCCATTCATGGTTCTCATGTTGATTGGCATGAAATATTAACGCCCACCAATTATGAAAAGACTTCAGATATAAACATTTCACTCTTTACCATTATGGAAGGAGTATCAAATAACTCAAAAAATCTCTCTGTATTTTATAGTCAATCCTATACATCTTGGGGTCATTACATCATCAGAAAGATGGAGGTTCATTCTTGAGAAACTCTTGACCTTGAAACTTTTCAAGACATGAATAGGATGGATTTAATTGATCTTAGATGGAAATCATTCATTGGTCCATAACTCAAAATTATCATTATATACCCTCAATAATATTATATCAAACAATGGGTTTTCTCAAAAAAAGTTATCTGTAGCATCCTCTAAAGGATTCATGGGTCTCTTTTGAGGGAGCATGATACTACATAAAATCAATAGAAAGGAAGAACCTAAAAACTAATAATAATTCGTCAATTCATAAAAAGAAAATTTACAAGATTCCAAAATAAATCATAAATAACGTGTAAAAAACAAAACAAAAACCCTATATAAAGATATGAATGTGTTCAAGGTTCATAAAAAAAGCAACATACCTGATAAGGAAGGATACAAAACTTAAAAAACCAAACCAAAATCTTCATAGTCCTTCGAAACTCAAGGTATGATACTAATAGTTTTGTCCAAACAGCCCCTCACATATTTAAATTTTTCCATGAAAATCTTATCCCTTGTCTCTCCCGACTTCTCAAATAACATAGAACCCATGAATGAGATTTGATTCGATTTTATCATGAACTAACCTCAGTCACCCCTAAACTAGAAACCTGAGACAGCCTAAGGAAAATCCTAAAGGGAATTCCTAATCCTCATAGGCTTCCAACTAGTTCCTATTCATCATTGAACTCATTTGAGAATAATTAACCCAATTAAAACAACAAAGAGATAGTCTCATAAACCCAGTGTGACCCTTCCATAACGTAGAAAGTCATGCCCCAAGATTAATAGAACCATTGAAAATTTTATAAGAATCCCAAAACATATAATAATTTAAAATACACAATATAAATAGTATACTATATAAAAATTGAACATCATCCACAAAAGAGTAAAAAAAAGATATTTCCACATATACATGAGTACAATGAGAAATGGGATGGATGTAGAATAAGTGATAAGATTTACATCAAAAAGACTAACCAAAAATAAACACAATAGACTACTCATCTCTATCTTACATGAGGATTAAGTCCCCACCATTTTCCCAAATTCTACTAGAAATAGTATCTTCCACCATTATATGGAACCTTAAATTTACATGAGTCTTTCAAAAAAAGGTCTATATATAACCATTTAGTGTATATAGGGTGTTAGAAACACTATCACATTAGGATCCAACTATGTTTTTTCATGTATAACCAACATTATATAAACACAATCATGCTAATTTAAAATACACTACAATAATGTAATCATTTTTATTTTAGAATAAATAAAATAAATAAAAATATTAAACATTATATTATTAAAAAATAGTGCCATAAAGGGTAAACATCTCATAAGCATACACTATGGGAGAGGCCACATTTATCTAAGGTTATGGGCACTATAATTCCTTATAACAACTTTTGAAAAAATGGTGGATCCATGTGTTCTCAAAAACAACTAAGGATTGCATGTCTTTGCCTAGTGTTATAGTTTCAACTATCCCATGAAACCACATCCAATAAAATTCAAAAGAGTACATGCATTGGCCTAGTGGGTTGGTGTTTCCTATCCCTGACACCATGATGTTAATCCAAGTTTTATTTAACTTGTTATCTAGCAGAATATGAAAGGGATACATAACCTAGTCCCCCACTGGATACCTTGGTTCTCATTTAATTTACCCATTTTGATCATATCACATTCCATTTAAATAGTTTTCCATAATTATCCCACATTTAATTTACATCTATCACATCTAAAACATTCCGTTAAACACAATTTTCTTCTCCAATAATTGGAATATTATTTCAGTACAAAAGGGGTTTTCAAATCAACCATCAATAAAATTATAACATTACATAAATTAATTAGACCACCATTTATAATTAATATAAATCCTTATTATTTCATAATACAAGAGTAACATATGAAACCACTTACCTTTAGCTATGTTAAACCATTATCCTATGGTGGAAAACCAACTGAGATGACAAAAATGATTCTAAAGACACAGGAACCAACCATAAATACCAAAACCTAGGCCAAAAGAACTATCCAACCTGAACCATAGTTCCCCAAGACCCTAGGGAAGAGAGAAACTCACAAGAAAGGGGAGAAAATGTTAAGGTGAAGGAAGCGGAGACACTTAATTGGCTTAATTTTGAAAAAGAAAGGTGAAATATCACAAAAAATAATGCCAAGAGGAAGGTAGAAGATGGTTCATGTGTAGGGGGAGGCACTTGGCTTGAGTGTGGGGGAAAATGTGGATGATATGTGTTAAAATGAAGGTGTGAAGAATACACATTTCATAGTTTTAATTTTATTGGAAGGTCTCATGGTTTTAAAAATTGTATGGGTTACCACTGCCTCACCAGAGCAATCACACAATAGGCTCGCAAAATTTGGTAAATTTTGCACCAACTGCGTGACTCCACATCATCAAATTAAAAATCAGTGAAACATAGTTTCTACATCATTAATTCTAGCAGTGTGCTAATCAGGTGATACCCACTTCATTTTTAAAGGCATCAAGATTACAAACTGAAAGACCTAGAAACAAAGGGAGAATGATAATACAAATAAATAAAGGAAAAAATGACTAAAATTTAAACTATGGGTGTTAAAAGACACATGAAACTCATTCATGTAAATGTTTGGAATTATATAAGACCAAAAAAATCCCCATAACAGTATTAATTGTGAAATAGGTAGCTAACCCTCACTTTTTTGGGTGCGGAATAAGCCTTTAGGCTAGTGAGATTTTTTCCCCAAAGTCCCTCTACCCACAATTAACTACTTAAGAGAGACATTAATTCCATCATAATTCAAACACCTAATATTTATAAAATATTCTCAACATATAAATTTAAATTCATAACTGTAAAAAAAACAAATTCATGATAAAAAAAACTAAATTATTTGTTTACATACCTAGAATGTAATTCATGGTTTATAACTTTTTTAAAAAGTAAATTACCACATAAATTAATTAATCCATAGTATTCATGACATATGAGCATTTTATATACATGAATATTAAATAAGAATACATAAAAATTAATTTATCTTTCAAATATAATGTTTTAATATGAGCATTTAGTATTCCATTTTGGATCAAGAATATTCCATTTAAATTACTCACACATATCTTTTTTTAATTTAAAAAATATAATATTTCTTTTGTATAAAATATTAATTTTTTACATTTTTAACATATTTATTATTTTAAAATATATAATATCAGTCATAAGTTGTAATCCCATGTCAGTATATGATATATGTTTCATATGCTTCGAATTATTTCTTGCGATATGTGATATCATATAGATCAATTCATCAAATCAACTATATCCAAATCGATAATATCACCAATATCATGTTATGATATAATGATTTATTTTATGAAACCAAGATTATAAGTCATAGTATTTTCTAACACTTGTCATAGCATATAATATAATGTAAAACCATTGGTTTTGATGAATTATACGTTATGATTCATTCAATCATAACCTATGAAAAATAAAAATACTGAATCACACTTTATGATATCCAATATCGTAAATAATGGTAGGGTGATCCAATGGATATGTCTTAGATACATCATATCATATCCTACAATAGTTCATCTATTATCTTATACATATTGTTCATAAAATCAATAAAAAAACACGACGATTAAACAATGATGGTGGATCCACTAGGAATGATGAGTTTTGTAAGGACATCACAATCTCATAACAATTGAAGAAATCCATTTATTTCTTGGATACATCATCCAAAAATAAATATATAAATGAAGAAGATAAATATAAATATGCATAACTTTATTCTTATGTGACTTGTCTTGATTTTTTATGCTTGATGATGATCACTAATTAATTGAACTCAAACTCTTTCCTACATAAGTAGTACATCGGCCACTAGAATCTACATGCACAATGTAAAGTGCAGGTTCTTAGAACAGCGGAAGATTTCGATGGGCGGTGCCCAACTATTTCTTTTTTCCAAAATCAATTATCAATATGAGATCTATAAAATGATGAATTCCATGATCCATAGAATTTCATCAACAAAATAAAGAGAGAGGATCATCACATATCTTTTATAATTAATTTAAGTAAGTAAAGAATTATCTTTAAGGAATTATTTTATATGTTGATGAATCTGGTGACAGATCTGTAGTCCACCAACATTGTGTTGTAGAACCCAGATTTAGATTTCCTCTAGTAGAGATCCACACATGTTCTATGAATCACTAGACGTCACCGAAGGAATATCAAGGTGTTAGCAAGGAAGATTGTTGTGCTTGTATCGTTCACCTTTGACCGCATTGAGAACTGATTCCAAAGTGTTATAATTGATATGACGGAGGAGGATTACTCTCCATTATTTGGATCATTCTTGGAGAATGGATCTCTCTAGAGTTTTGAGGATTCTCGAAATCCACTGTGAAAAACCAATAAAATGAATTGGCTTTCTTCATAAAATAAGATAATAGGGTATTTATATTGCTAGTGTAAAAAGAAAATAATTTCAAAAGTGACCTTAATTATTGATTTAATCCTATTAAAACAAAATTTCAAACAATAATAATAATATTATCATTTCTTAACATTCTGTTTTCTTGCGAATTAAAAATAAATTTTATAAAATAATATTCAATATTTATTATTTGTCACCTGACCATTAAACTCTATTCTCCATTCCTCTATAATATTTCTTGGGCCTTGAAAAATATCTATTTATTTATTAAATAAATATCAGTGCATTATTGAAAAATAAATAAATAAATATTATATTCACTAAATAAAAAAATATTAAATATTCTTCTGCCAATATACTCTCTCAAATACCTAGTTATGGAATAAATGTGATCAAGAAAACATAAATAATTATTAAACATGGTGTGTGAATAATATTTATTCAACCTATTAAATAATAAATAATAATATATTATTTATGTGAGATATTGGATACACATAGTGTGTGACCCTCTAGGCCTTTTTCTCAGTCACATTAAATAAAGCAACCTAAAGTCCCAGGTTAGCATCTAGAAACATTCCAAGGAACCCATAGAGAAAGAAGTTAATGATGCAATGACATGTCACCTCATACTGATTCTTACTGTGTAATATAATACCTTTATCACAATATCACAAATCGAGAATGTTGCAGGCCAATGTCCTCAACTTATGTGCTCAATGTCTCTTTCCTAGACTTTCAAAAAATAGAGTTTTCCTATATAACACCATTGCCATGGATTTATTTAGTCTATATCATTTCCATGAAAGGGACAGAGATATTAACTTCCATTAAAGAACATAAGGGATAAATCCTTTCTCGCATTATTCATCAATGCAATATTACTCGTGATGCACCCAATGTATCCTACTTCTCTTCGAACATTTGTCATCACAATTTTTTCCAATGCATAAAATTATGTGACTCATAATACTCATTAATAAAAATATTAAAGTATAAGGTCCAATACACACATCCACATATAGGAACATCCAATGACATGTATAAGTGTAGATTTTCTACTGGTGGGTCTTGATCTCATAATATCATACTGGATATTACCAAGGGTGTACACAATGAGAAGGTTCCTAAAACTCTTATGAGTCTCCACCCCAGATAGCCTATATCATTTGCGTCTCTAAAATGATATCATCTGACTACAGACCATTTATTCAAGAGAAGTGTCATAAAACTTCTGGGTTATCATCAATATGGGCAATTGTCATGACCTTTTATTGTGATAGCTACTATTAGGACATTATCACAAAAATTGACACATAGATGAACAATCATGATGTGATAATTACCTTATTAATATTAAAAAAAAATCAATACATATTTATCTTAAAGTAAATATAAGTTGGTTCTAGAGAACCAACTCCAATAGACTCCCAAATCACTAGAGCCATGTGTTAATAAACATCAGTCCTCTAGCTCTCACATGATACTTAGCATTCTTATAAGATAGGCCTCTAGTCAATGGGTCTAACACGTTCTCTTTCATCGGTACTCTTCTCACTGCAACTTCACACATTTGATATAAACCCCTCAAGAGGTGATACTTCTGGAGTATATTCTTTGTCGAGTGATGTGACCTGAGCCAATGTAGTAGTATTATCATGATAAAATATTACAGGTTCTTTAATACTAGGTACCAAATCAATCTTTTGGAGAAAAATTTGAATCCTAATAGATTCCTTGGATAAATAATAAGGCTCTATATACAAATACATTGCTGTAGAATCAGCAAAAACTAGATTCTTTGAACCCTTCTAGCTTATAACTCTTCCTTTGAGAAAGAAAACATATCATGATTGTTAATTCAGACCATTCTGATCTGTCTGAAAACTAATGCTTGAATAACCTTATATGACCATCTTCTTGTCTCCTTCATACACTAGGAACATTTCGTTAGTTCTTCTCAGATTCTTAAGGACAACCTTAATAGTAGTCCAATTATATTCTCCTTGATCTACTTGATATATTCCTACCACGATTAATGCATAAGAGAAATAATGTACAAGACATGTAAAACATGACTGATCCTATCATAGAAGCATATGGAATCTTACTACTATCTTTATAATGTTAGGTATGAGGAAAATTTTTCTTATAAATATGTAAACCATGTGACACTATACAAAATATCCTCTTCTATTATTCAATACGAAATCTCTTCAGTGTTTGATCAACATATGTTCTCTGACTTAGTCCTTGAAACCTCTTGGATCTATCATGAATGATCTTGATCCCAAGAATGTAGGCTACTTAACCTAATTCCTTTATAGAAAAAAACTTGTTTTACCAGTCATTAACAAATTTTATGACTGGTATAACATTTCTAATAGGAAATATGTCATCAATATATACTACTAGGATAATGATCTAATTCCTAATAAACCTTTTGTAAACACATATCTTACATTCATTCCTAATGAAACCAAATTCATTAATAGATTCATCAAATTAAATTTCCGATGACCTAGATGCTTGATTCAATCCATAAATGTATCTTTGAAACTTTCAAATCCTTTGGGAATCATCTGGAGTCACAAACCCTTATGTCTGTGTCATATAGATATCTTCCTGAAGGATCCCATTAAGGAATGTAGTTTTGACATCCATATTCCAAATCTCATAGTCATTGTAAGCTACTATGTAATATATAATTCTAATGGATTTAAACATTAAAACTGGTGAAAAATTTTCATTGTATTCAATTACATAAGGTTGTTTATACCCTTTATCCACTAGCCTTGCTTAATAGGTACACAATTTACCTTCCATGTCTATATTCCTTTGGAATACCCATTTTCATCCAATAGGCTTTACCTCAATAGGAAGATTGGACAGAACCCAAACTTGGTTATAATACATGGAATCCATTTCAGAATTCATGGCTTCATTACATCTTGCAGCTTCTGAGATCTTTACTACCTCTTTTTAGGGTAGAGGTTCATCATTTTTAACCAATAATGACCCACCATCCTCATTAACCAAAAAACCATCTCTTTGGTTCTCTTACCTCTCTTATGGTTCTATATAGTACTTGTGTTTCAAAAACTACTTCTTCCATGGGGACCTTTGGAATCTATTCTTGTACCAAATCATGTGTATCTTTAGCATTAAATTCATCAAAGTTGATATTTCTCCTATTATAATTTTTGAGGATGTGCTCCCTCTCGAGAAAGATGGATTGTCTGGTGACAATCACATTCTTATCTGAGGGTTTGTATAGGTAGTGTCTTCTTGTTTATTTGGGATTTACAATAAATATACACCTCTTGCCCTAGGTTTCTTGTTTTTTTCCCGATAAGGACTTAACAAAATATTCACAACCACATACATGTTTATGTGATAAAATCAGTTTATTTCCACTACATAACTCAAAGTTAATTCCATTCACCTCTTTAGTTGGAACATAGTTTAATGTGTTTTCCATAATTTTTAATTCATATCCCAAAAAGGATAATATAATCTATACATGACACATCGTCAACCTTACCATTTCTAACAAGGTACGATTCCTCCTTTTACAAAAACCATTCCACTGAGGTGTGTAAAGTGGATTTAACTGGAAGAGAATCCCAAACTCCCATAAAAATTTGAATAACTCTTTTTATGATATTCTCCAAATTGATCCATTCAAGTATTCTTTATCTTATTACCATGTTGATTATCTAATTAACTATTAAATTCCTTTAATTTCTCGAAGGACTCATACTTACACATCATAAAGTAGACATAGAAATATCTACTCAAGTCATCAGAAAAAGTTATGAAGTAAAAATATACACCTCTAGATTCTTCTAGAAATGGTCCACACACATTAGTGTGTACCAATCCTATAATCTATGTGGAACTTTCACCCTATCTAATAAATAGGGGTTTTATCTTGTTTCTATGTAAACAAGAATGACATATTTCATGTGGTTTTAGCTCATAAGAGTATAAATAAACATATTGATAGAGATTTGTTCATTTACATGACCAATATGGTGGTGCCAAAGTTGGGTGTTATATAATTTTTTTGAACATGATTCATTATCAATTGTCAAAAATTGGTTTTCAAAATTCAACACATAATGACAGTTATATAAATGGTCCATACCATAACATATGATGTCCTTATAAAAGGAACAAATTTTATTTCCAAATTTGAAAATAAACCCATATGTATATAGGCATGATATAGAAATTATGTTATTGATAGATGTGGGTACATAATAAAATTCATTTAAAACCAGAATCATTCCCATTAGAAATGAAAGGTGGTAGCCACCAATGAGTAGGGTAGCCTGCCTCACTCCATTGGTAGCTCTCAGGTCCACCTATCCTCTATAAATATTTCAAAATCAACTTGGTTCTTTCATTTGGATAAATACGTGTGTGCAAAAAGATGCATCTAATACCTAATGTGTAGAAATGGAAATATTTCACTCAATAAAAATGTACCTTCTTATTCCCCTTTCTTCTAGGTGTACTTATTCTTTTAGTGGTCTGTATTCCCACATGTAAAACATACTACCTCCTTTTCCTTTCCCTACCTTTGGATCTTATTCTTCATTGAAGGATGGTTCTTGGGAGTTGTAGATTGTTTATAAGTCCTGGCCCCCTTCTCCTTGCCCTTCTTTTTCTTATTCACCATAAGGACTATGATTTTATCAGGCACCATTTCCTTATCGACTTATTTAATTATATTAAGAAGTTTTGAAAGACTGTTCTCATTATTTCTCATATTGTAGATGAAATTAATACTGGAAATGGTATTAGGTAGTGATGAAAGTATGGGATATGTATGAAATTCATCTATGAATTTAATCCCTATGATTTCCAGGCATTCAATGTAGCCAATAATCATGACTACATGATTCCCATAAGGCACAGACTTTCCAAGATTAGTTTTAAACAAAGCATTTCATATCTCAAACCTCTCTTGTCTCGCCTTCTCTAGATAGAGATCTCAAAGGTGAGACATCATGTTATAGGCATACATGCACTCCTGTTTCTTTAAAATCACATTGTACAAGGATAATAGCATCAAGTACTGAAGATCTATATCATAATTCAGATGTTTATCATATATAGAAAATTATTCATCACTTGCCTCATTGTCTGGTGTAACTAGTAACGGTTCATCCATCACATACAATCTCCTTTAATATAGAAGGATGACATGAAGGCACCTTTCCCATTATTGTAAATTTGTGCGGGTGATAAGGTTTTTCTTCTTATGTATGGATCATAATGATATGTTCGGTGTTATATTATTTTTGTTTATACAAAATAAGATGATCATAATTTTGTTACATTATTTGATAAATGTTGACAATTAAATAAATATTATATTTATTAGTCTCCCAATATTTTGTTGAAACCCAATATCCCTCACCATTAGCTTCAAAATAACTTTTTTCTTTGATATTCTAGGGGCAAGGATGTAACGACCCAAAGTTCCATTAATGGAAAATCCCTCTTGATCTAGTTAAATGTTTCTTTATGAAAAATGTTTTTATAAGATGTCAACTTCTTTAGTTTTACGTTAAGATTTGTGACCGTTACTTTTATAGCCGTTGAACAGTGATCATCTGGGTAGTTTAAATATATGGCTTTAACGAACCAATTTTCTACTCAGACAAAGGAAGTGATGGCCTCATCCAGTAGAATTGCCCCTTATGAAGACCATTTGTCGGAGCTCGGAAAATAGGTGGTGTCTTTGGGATTTTCCCTTGACCAAGCCCAAGCTGAGCTTCATCAAGTCAAGCTCGAACGTGATCGTCTACGGGAAAAGTGGAAGTTGATTGAAATTACCACTCGAGCGATGTTATCCGAGCCGCCCCAAGAGTCTGTCACCATCGCACACCTTACCCTTAGATATTATGCGGCTATTTTAAGGGGTTATGTAACAAATAAGTAGTACCATGTTCATGCACATTACTTTTGTATATAATAATGAATATAATTTCTATTCATTTTTGATACATTGTAATTAGTTTTTAAAGTACAAATGGTGTTTTTAGTTATTATTTAATTAAGAATTATATTTTATTAAATTAAAGGATTTTTGAATTAAATAATATTTTAATAAAATATTATTATTAATATTACATTAATTTTTATTAAATATAAATGATCTTATAATTTTATGAATGCAATTAAAATTTTTATTAAGGTTTGAAAGCCATTTCTGTCAAAACCCGTGAATTTTTTTATAAATGTCGGTTTTTATTTTAAAAATAAAAATTCACATATTTAGAAAATTATTTAGATAAAATAAATATTATTTTTGGAATCAGGACGTCGAAATTATCCAACAGTGAATTTTTCATAATTTTCTGAGACAGTCAAATTTTTGGGTAAAAATTAAATACCATTTAAATATATAATGTGTTTTATGACATCATAATGACCCAATGGTGATATAATAAAATACCATAATCCCTATGTTCTTCCAGTATATGTTTTATCATTAAAATAATGAGGTTTTGGGTTTGTTTGACTCACTTTTCAAAGCATTAATGGAGCCCTCAAGACTTATTCAACACTTTTCCTTTTTAAATTAATTTCCATGGGAGTGTGACTCACCTCCACATAAGCAAACCTAATTTTTTAATAAGTTCGGACCTTGGCCTTGTAAAATATTGTTTTCCTCTTTACGTTTCCAAAAACCATGGGCAAATACCATGGGATGGTTTGTGGTTTGGATTATTTTAATATAAGGGGTCCCAAACCTAAATAATAAAGAATTCTATCACCTTTCCTATATAAACCCACCCAAGATCCCACTTCCTCCTAACTCAAAGCCCTTTAAGTTCGTCCAAACTCTTCCCTACACTCTCTATAATCCTCCCAAGGTGCCCCAAGCTCCCAAGAAGCCTCTCACAAGCCTCTCTCTAGCCTTTGGAAGCACACTTCCAAGTAAGGGGTTTTCTTCCTTTCTCATTTTTTGTCAATTCTCTTTAAGTTGTATTGCCCTTTTTATTTCAATTATGAATGTTGGGGTATGGTTTTTCACCTCCCCCATACTGTCCTCTTATTGTTTGAATGATGGGAGAACCCTTTCTCTCTCATTAAATGCCTCCCATGTACACCCGTTACTATGCTGAAATTCCGAAAGGAACTTCTCTCTCTTCTTTTACATTCAAGCAATACTTTTGTATCATGAATCTAAATTCCATTTCTATTGTTGGGACATGTATATATATGATCTCCTTACTGTCCATTACATGTAAATATGATGAGGAACCCCTTTCTCTCTCATCAACCTTTTTTTATGAATTCTTATGTCACGCTGTTACGCTGCCGAAATCGCACCGATTTTCTAAGCCAATGTCTTTGTGTAGTGAATACCATGCCCATTTATCCATCAAGGGTATTCACCTTTATGCACATTTACATATTGATTATAAAGTTTCATGTATGAATTCCACATTCCTTTATCGTGGAAGAAATGATTATGTTTTATGAATCCATGTTTTATGATCCATGTGGCACACTTATGCATGAAATGAAATGTTTAAGAAGGGCGCACCCTTTATAGCGCTCCAATGCATTGGGTAAAGTATAGTATCATGATACGTCATGTTCAATGAGTGTTTACTCATGCTAATTCAAGCGCAACAATGGTTTACTCGTGCTTCACGTGCAATGAGGGTTTACTCAAGCTCCATCTGCAATGAGCCTTGGCTCATGCTAATTCAATGTTAAGTGTTGTTGCCACATTTCCATGTTATGATTATCACGCTTTATCATGCCTTTATGTTCATGTTTCTCTTATGCTCTATTGATATTCCTATTTCCTAACATGAATTTTACTCCTCATGTTATTCATTGTGTACTCCCTTACTGGGCTTTATAGCTCACCCTTTTCTTATGCATGTCCTCAGGTTATCCAATGCAATGCTAAGTACGAAGGAATGTAGTGGTCACGTAAAGGAAGTTTTCAATAAAGATGTTGTATTTAAAGTTTAAAGTTTTTATGTAATGATCCTAAGCCCCAAAGACACTAAACCTCTCGATCTTCTTTGTTGTATCAAGTGAAGTTTTATGTAATAAAGCATGTTTAAGATGTAATAAAAAGCAGGGTTGTCATAGTTGGTATCAAAGGGTAGGTTTAGTTATTTTTGGGATTAGGAAACCCTAGTAAAGCCTTAGATACAAGACTAAGTATAATAAAAACATCCCTAAGTTTTGTTAAATACTAAGTAAGTGGTTTATCAAACAAATACATCCCTATCTGGATACGAGCAGGTAGAGGCAGCTCTGGCACAGATGTATCCTAGGGGTAAAACCTGATAACACCGCTTTGAGCTAGACTCGAACGGGAACTGGTGCACGACAACGGGCCTTGCTGCACTCTTGGTTACGACACTCCCGGGGGATATGTTTTGATGAATTCACAATCTTAGTATGAACCCTTATTAAGGGAAAATTGCCCCTAAGAATATATGTTAGAAGGGAGATCATGAAAAGCCTGGATTGAATCCTATAGACTCATGAGTTAAATAGATTAATGTTTATTTATAAGTCATCAACTTTTGTCTTTGGATTACCCTTTATGTGGTACCCCTAACTTTCCTTTTATTCCAGCCAATGGCCGGTAATAGGAGAACTCGGGCTAAAAACCGTTGTGAAGAACAGTGTGATGATTATACTTATGAGATGCCCAATCCAATGTGAGAGGGAATCGCGAACTTTGTCACGCTTCTCTCTCAGCTAACTCAAGTTTTGAATAGAAACACTGGTCAAGAGGAACGTTCAACCCCCCCTAAGAAAGAACAAGTCACTATTGAAAGCTTCATGAGACAAAGGCCTCCTACTTTTTGTGGATCATCTGATCCCACGATCGCTGAACAATGGATCAACTCCATTGAAAAGATATTCTCCATCCTCCAATGCTCTGAAAAAGAGAAGGTTCTCCTGGCGGCTTATCGTATGGAGGGTGAAGCTGATCAATGGTGGACGTCGATCAAAAATACGAAGCCTGAGGAAGAGATCGAGGATTTGGAATGGAAGGAATTCTGGAAGATGTTTTTCGATAAATATTTTCCGCACAACCTCCGTCTTAAGATGGAAAGGGACTTCCTTTCCCTCAAGCAGAAAGATGAAGAATCTGTGGGAGCGTACGAGGAAAACTTCACAAGGCTTGCACAATACGCTTCCGGCTTTGTCGTTACCCCCGAATGTAAGGTTGACTGCTTCTTTGGTGGGCTGAAGCCTAGCTTGCGGGAAGAATTAGCGATCCGTGACTTCGACAGCTATGAGGAAATTGTCCGATGTGCCCTCAAGGTTGAAATGGAGATCGGAGAATCACAGGGGTATCATGGGGACAAGAAGCGTAAGGTGGAATTCAATGCTGGTGGTCTGATGGATAAATCCAATGGCGCTAAGAAATTCTAGCACCCCACTTGCCAAAAGTATGGAAAGAAGCACCTTGGAAATTGCCTTAGGGGGACAAGAAAATGCTTCAAGTGTGGAAGAGAAGGGCACCTAGCTATTAAATGTCAGCAAGAAGGACCCACGGCTGTGACAAAGGAGAGGAACGCTCTGTTCGAACCTCAACGCATTGTTCAATGCTTCAAATGCAAAGAACCGGGTCATTTTGCGAATCAGTGCCCTAATCCAAGGGTTATCGGAGGCAATCAACAACCTCCAAGACAGCAAGGAAGAGCTTTTGCCATCACTTCTGCCAAAGTGAACCCCGACAACGAAGTGGTGACAGGTACGCTAGTTATTCATTCAAGAATAGTGAACGTACATTTTGATTCAGGTTCTACGCATTATTTTATATCTCAAAAGATTAGTAGAACAATCCCAGCACCACCACAAATCATGGAACTAAAGATGTCGGTGAGTACGGAAAATGGGGCAATCATTTCATCCCATGAGTATAAGTCCTCCCCTGTTATAATCTGTGGATTGAATTTCCCGGCGAACCTCGTCATACTCCCTTTGGTGGAATTTGATGCAATTTTTGGCATGGATTGGCTTTCCTTATATAGAGCCAACATAAATTGTCGGGAGAGGGAAATCACACTCCATATGGAGAATCGACCCCCGATTCATTACAAGTGTCAGGAGGAAGATGAATCTACTTTAGCTCCATCATCTCAATCATGGATATTACTGCCTTATGAGCATGCATATCTGGCTCAGATGATTGAGTCCAAGGAAGAAACCACCCTTGAAGAAATTCCTATTGTGAGGGAATTCGCTGAAGTATTTCCCGAGGAACTTCCTGGTCTTCCTCCAAGAAGAGATGTTGAGTTCTCAATTGAACTTATACCTGGTGCGCTACCAATATCCAAGAATCCATATAGAATGGCTGTTGTTGAGCTTGAAGAGCTGAAGAAACAACTACAGGAGAATCTGGATAAAGGGTTTATACGCCCAAGTGCATCACCATGGGGTGCACCAGTCCTCTTTGTCAAGAAGAAGGATGGGTCAATGCGGCTTTGCATCGATTATCGTGAACTTAACAAAATCACGATAAAGAACAAGTATCCTCTCCCAAGAATCGATGAATTGTTTGATCAGCTGCGTGGAGCACAATACTTCTCCAAGGTCGACTTGCGGTCGGGATATTATCAAGTAAGGGTGAAGAAGGAAGATATCCCCAAGACTGCTTTTCGTACAAGGTACGAGCACTATGAATTCAAAGTAATGCCTTTTTGACTCACCAATGCTCCAGCAATATTCATGGACTTGATGAATATAGTCTTTAGAGATTACCTTGACAAATTTGTGTTAGTCTTTATAGATGATATTCTAATATACTCCAAAACCAAGGAGGACCATGAGGAGCATTTAAAAACTGTACTAGAGACTTTGCGCAAGGAGAAGCTCTATGCAAAGTACAGAAATTGTGAGTTTTGGTTGAAGGAAGTCTCATTCTTGGGCCATATCATCAAAAGCAATGGGATATCTGTGGACCCCTCCAAAACAGATGCAATTAAGGGATGGCTGAGGCCAACATCGGTAAGTGATATCTGTAGCTTCTTGGGGTTAGCTGGATATTATCGACGATTTGTGAGAAATTTCTCACGGTTGTCCAACCCTCCTACCAAGCTAACTCGAAAGGGAGTAAAGTTTTCTTGGAGTGATGAATGCGAAGAAAGCTTCAAGGAGTTGAAAAGGAGGCATATCACTGCACCCGTGCTCACTTTACCCACAAGTGGGGAGCTTTTTGTGGTATTCAGTGATGCTTCAAAGAAGGGCTTAGGATGTGTGCTGATGCAAAATGATAAAGTGATATCCTATGCCTCAAGGCAGTTGAAAATCCATGAGCGAAACTATCCAACGCATGATCTGGAGTTGGCGGCGGTGATCTTTGCCTTGAATGTAACACCCGATACTTTTATGTTATATAAATCATCAAAGGGATCTTTTTCTACACAACACTTGCTTGGCTTGCTTTACACGCAATCGCGACCTTCCTCGATAGCTTGCGTCGTACGCAATACCGAGTTTCACTAAACAACAATATGCTATTAAAACTAGCCGTTATGAATAGTAATAACCACTTTTTGAAATTTTATAAATTTTATTTTTCAAAATGGACTTCATTTTTGGACTCAGAATATCGAAATTAGCCTAGGGTGAAATTTTGGTATTTTTCTGAAAACTTTCAATTTTTGATGAATAGTGAAACCACTAAGTGGTAGGTTAAAAACTGAATTTTGCATAAAACATAATTTTACCGCTTCTGTGAATGGAATTTCGAAAATCCGACAGACACGGTTGATATCAGTAAGTAAAATGTGGTTCAAGAAGATAAAAATAATTTTTTGGTGAATAGTAACTTTTTACGATTTTTACCGCGGTTAATAGTAAATAGGGTAACTAAGGGTAAATATGATATCAATATTACCCTAACACGTGTCCTAATTCTATTGGACAAGTGTAATTCGACCAAAAACAAACTTAGGAATAAAATATGACCATTTAGGCACACATGGATTAGATTAGGACATTTATTATTAATTTATTTAAAGAAGGGTTAAAATAGTTAAAATAAAAGTTTAATAAGTAAATCATTTTTAATATGGGGTTATACATAAGATAAATTCGACTATAAATATTCATTAGAAAGCTAAAAATATTTCCTACATAATGGTATTTTATCTGTAATTTTTAGACATCAAATAATTTAATTTATTTATGACACAAAGATGATGCAGTAATTATCTTATTAATGAAATATTGACATAATTGATAATATAAATACCAAAATAAATGTAATTTAAGACTTTTTATGAATTAAACTAATTTTATAGGTTACTATGATATATTAGTGTTGACTTAATCAACTTTGTTCGAACATATAATTCTGTTATGACTTTCACAAAAATCATATATCAAATAGTATCAAAATTGACACAAAATAGTTTTTAAATCAAATATTATATTATTAATTGTTATTTTATTCCTAAAAATCTAAGGGTCAGCCAAATGACTTAGATAAGGATATATATATTAATAATAAACAATTTGGGGTTCGTTTGGCATGATATAGTAAGTGTATTAACCATATAGTGAAAGAAAACAAAAAGACACGGTAAAAGTTAAATTAATTAACTTAGAGTTAAATCTAATTGATAAGGTTAAAATAATACCCTAAACTTGTCTAAATCCTATTGGTTGATAGGATTTCGACCCATCCCCACTTTAGCTTCGAAATAAGACCCTTTGGAACCATTATAAACCGATTTTGACTTTAATATAAAATAATATTTTGAGATATTCCTAAGGTGCCCCTCTCCTCCCTTATAAAAGGGCACCTCCTCCCCCTCCTCCTCACACCAATTTGAGCCCTCAAGCTCGGCCAACCCCTGCCATTTTCTCCTCTCCAATTCCCTAGAATAATCCTAGAGGTCCTGGTCTTCTCCAAAGACCAATCTTAGTTCCTTAAGTGGAGGATTCAAAGAGGCGTTCCAAAGAAGAGGTAATATCCATTACCGATCTTTTCAATTTCTTTCCTCTTCAACTTCTTCTTCTTTAGTTGTTTCATGATAAAGCAATAACATCAGTATTACTTACATACTTATATGTTATTATAAATATGAAACAACCCTAATTCACCTTCTCTCCATCCTACGGAAAAATGAAATCACCGCGCGTGCGTACGTACGGAATACCGTCTCCACGCCGTGGTGTAATCTATTTTTCCACCATCACCTTACAAGGATGGGTATAAATGGTGTAATGAGTAACTATATATGATTATTATGAAGTAATATTGATACTGAAATAATATATATATATACTCCAATACAATTCCACGATCATAGGAATGATATCATCACTCGTGCGTACGTATGGAATACTGTCTCCACGATGTGATGCGACTCGTTCTACATGATCTTCATTTCATAATGATTATATAAATGAATTGAATGAATGAATATGGTATATACTACACTAATACCATTCTGTAATTGAATTATCTACAACCTAAAGATAAGAATAAGAATTTATTCGACAAAACACGCATAAGAACAAAAAGTTATAAAGACCCGAGTAACAAGTAACAATGAAATATTACTAACAAGAAGCTAATAATATGACCATATATGATATCATATCAATATGTATGATTCTGGAATAAGTCAATAACATTATTTAAACCATTATACAGGAGCTTCGTACACGAACAAAGCAAATCGGACCTAAGGTAAGGGAAATATCACAATCTCATTTTTATCCGAGATTGTTTATTCATAAGTATTTACTAGGGTGTATTTTAACATCCACATCCATGTTTCATCAATATGTAATATTATTTCCATCCACCTACAATTGTTTAAATCCATTTTTACCCTTCGGTGAGTTTTTAGTAATATCTATGAAAGGAATCTTTTGTCATACGAGGTACTTTTTGACTTTTCCGACAAAAGTACGAAGAATGTTTTTTTTAACTTATACGGCACGAACGGATTTCTACTGTTTTATAAAGCCTTATTTTCATGAAGCTTCATCTAAAAGATTTCATTACTAATTCCAATAAAATCTCTTTCTTTTAAAATTGCATGATGTTTTGTGAAAAGAAATTGATTTTGAAGAAGATAGGATATTTTCCTCAAGAATTCAATTCAAGTGTTTTATCAAAATTATTTTCCATATAAGATAATAAAGGGTTCTGTTTCTATCCATATTTTTACATTGATTTTACTATGTTGTGATGGAATTATGTTTATGAATTCCTTAATCTTATATGAATTGATTTATGATGTCATGATGTTTCAAGAATCCCATTTTTGTTACATGTGTTATGCGATGATGTATGTTTTATGATTATGTGGCACACATAAGAAAGGATTCATTATAAGATGGGTGGGACCTATATCTCCCTCCAATGAATTGGGTAAAGATTTTATATCTCATGAGATAGACATGGCTGGAACTGAAGGTCATTTCAGTTCAGTGATACATGACTGAAACGAGGAGTGAACTCGGTTCAGAAAGGGACTTTGTCCACTAAGATAGTCTTGGCAATGAGTCATGACTAACAAGAAATGATTTTCCATGATTATGTGTGCATTCCACAAAGTTTCAAGTTTTATGTTATGATTATGGGGATCTCATTTTTACTTCTATGATTTATTCCATGTTAAGATATTATGATCTCTTTTGCAGGTTTTGATTTTCATAAAGATATGATATGATTTTTATTTCCTTTATTTGCCCTTGCTGAGCATTTGAGCTCACCCTTTTATGTTTTCTTTTCCCCAGGTGAGGAAGATGGATATTAAGTAGAATATGCTAAAAGGAACCCTAGATATAATGAAATAAATGGGAGACACTGTAGAAGATTTATTAACCAATTGTTTATGTTTCCCAGTTTCTAAAGACACTATACCTATACGGTCCTTTGTGGTTTTGTCATACGTTGTAATAAGTGTGCTTCAATTTTGAAGTATTAACAATGTATGTAAAGTGTGGGTCGTTATAGTTGGTATCAGAGGAAAGGTATAGTCAACCTTTGGAAAGTAGGATGTGAAAGCCTTAGTAAGAACCCTAAGGATAAGTCTAAGCATAGAACACAATCTTAGAAATGGCCATGAATAACCCAGGATAAGACCATAAGAATGAAAATTTTATTCTTGAATTATGTGGTTTCCTATTATAATTAGTGTTGATCACACTATTCTTCTTGGTTTTAGTCAATGGCTGGAACCCGAAGGAACCATGTTAATGCGGAATGCGATGGGCAATGCAATGATTGTCCCCCTGAGCAACCAAACGATATGGGAGCTGGAATGCAAAATCTTGTAGCCATGCTCACACAACTTTCTCAAGCTATGAATCATGCAGGATTTCCAAACGAGCAAAGGAGGGAGCAACATTCTGTTGAATCCTTCATGAGGCAGCGTCCACCTTCTTTCAGCGGGTCTACTGATCCATTAGTTGCTGAACAATGGATTAGTACTACTGAAAAGATATTTTCAGTTCTTCAATGTTCTGAACATGATAAAGTCATCCTAGCAGTGTATCGTTTGGAAGGAGATGCTGATCAATGGTGGAATCTTGTTAAGAATACGAGGCAAAGGGATGAAATTGAGTCTAAGGAATGGGACGAGTTCAAGAACTTATTTTTCAATAAGTACTTCCCTCGTATTCTCCGAACAAAGATGGAGAAAGAGTTTCTTGAACTGAAGCAAAGGGATGATGAATCTGTTGGTACCTATGAAGCAAATTTTACAAGGCTTGCAAGGTACGCTTCTGGTATTATTATCCAACCTGAGAGTAAGATCGATCGATTCTTTAGTGGCTTAAAACCAAGTCTTCGAAGGGCGTTAGCCATAAGGGACTTCAATAGCTACGAGGAAATCGTTCGATGTTCTCTCAAAGTCGAGATGGAGATTGGAGTAACCCATCAGTCACATGGGTTTGATAAGAAGAGGAAGATGTAATTCAAAGAAAAATCTAAAGAGCACACGGAAAAGAAGATGATCTTTTACTTATGCTCAATGTGTGGAAAGAAACATGGAGGGAGTTGTCTTAAAGGGACAAGTAAATGTTTTAAATGTGGAAAAGAAGGTCATCGGGCATTTGAATGCCGTGATAATGGGAAGAAGATGTCTAATGACGCAAACAAAGGAAGGGATACACAGAATGAACCTACTACACTTCAATGTTTCAAGTGCAAGGAGATGGGGCATTATGCCAATCAATGCCCAAATCTAAGGGTTGATGATGATGGTCGACGTCAACAAACTCTTAAGGCTAAAGACAAAGGAAAGTCACATGCAATTTCTATCAGCGATGTGGAGTACGATAACGATGTGGTGAAAGGTACACTTACCATCCACTCTAAAGTAGCAAATGTTTTATTTGATTCTGGATCCACCCACTCTTTTATTTCTGAAGACTTTTCTAAGGGTATCACCGTATTACGTCAACAATTAGATGTTGAGTTAGCTGTGACAACACCTAATGGCACATCAATCGCATCAAAAGTTTATAATTCTTCTCCGATCAAAGTTTGTGGGAAAGTGCTTCCTGCAAATCTTGTGATCCTTCCTTTAGTGGAATTTGATGTGATTCTTGGCATGGATTGGCTTTCTATACATGGAGATCATATCGATTGCCAAAGAAGGGAAGTCACATTTCATATTCCAGATCAATCTACGATCGTCTATCAATGCAAGGATGAACATAACCTTCCAGTGGAAATTTCTTCCATCTTATGGGTATTGATTCCACTAAATGAAGGTTATTTATCTCAAATGGTTGGTGAGAGACTCACGATTAAGAATATGCCCATTGTACGGGAGTTTGATGATGTATTTCCGGAGGAATTGCCGGGTCTTCCACCAAATCGTGAAGTTGAGTTTTCAATAGAACTCGTACCGGGTGCTTTGCCTATTTTAGAGACACCTTATAGAATGGCCCCAATTGAGTTGTAGGAATTGAAGAAGCAACTCCAAGAGAATCTTGATAAGGGATTCATACGCCCTAGTGCGTCACCTTGGGGAGCACCTGTTCTATTTGTTAAGAACAAAGATGGATCAATGAGACTTTGCATTGATTATCGAGAACTTAACAAGATCACTATCAAGAACAAATATCCTCTCCGACGCATTGATGAATTATTTGACCAACTACGCGGAGCTCAATACTTTTCCAAGATTGATCTTCGTTCTGGGTATCATAAATTAAGGGTCAAAAGGGAGGATATACCAAAGACGGCTTTCCGTACAAGGTATGGACACTATGAATTTATAGTGATGCCATTTGGTCTTACTAATGCCCCTGCTATCTTCATGGATCTAATGAATAGAGTCTTTAGACACTATCTTGATCAATTTGTGGTAGTCTTTATAGACGATATTCTTGTCTATTCAAAGAGCAAGGAAGAGCATGAAGATCACTTCAGAATTATATTGAAGACCCTGAGAAAGGAGAAGCTTTATGCCAAATTTACCAAGTGTGATTTTTGGCTTCAAAAAGTTGCATTTTTGGGTCATATAATCTCAAAAGAGGGGATATCTGTGGATCCAGCAAAAACAGAGGTTATCGAAAGATGGTCAAGACCAACAACAGTAACTGAGATCCGAAGTTTTCTTGGTTTGGCTGGATATTATCGACGTTTTGTAAAAGATTTTTCACGATTATCTAATCCAATCACCAAGTTGACTCGGAAGGGAGTTAAGTTTTTCTGGACAGAGGAATGTGAAGAGAATTTCAAGGAGTTGAAAAGAAGGTTATCCAGTGCACCTGTGCTCACACTGCCTTGTAGTGGAGAAAGGTTTGTGATCTACAGTGATGCATCCAAGAAGGGATTGGGGTGTGTTCTTATGCAAAATGATATGGTGATAGCTTATGCCTCACGACAGTTGAAAATCCATGAGCAAAATTACCCAACACATGATTTGGAGTTGGCTGCGGTAATCTTTGCATTAAAGATTTGGAGGCATTACCTTTATGGTGAAAGGTGTGATATTTATACTGATCATAAAAGTTTAAAGTATATTTTCACACAAAAGGAGTTGAATATGCGTCAAAGAAGATGGTTGGAGCTGATTAAGGATTATGAATGCTCAATCCATTACCACCCTGGGAAAGCAAACAAGGTGGCAGATGCATTAAGTCGACAAGACCATGCTAGTTTATCCATGATGAGGATCACAAAAGATCCAATATTTATGGATTTACAAAGGATGGATCTTGGAATTATAATGGAAGGGAAAAAATCTTATCTTTCTCAAATGAATGTTCAACCATCTATACATGTGAAGATTAAAGAGGCACAGAAAGAAGATGTAGAGTTACAAAAGAAGGTGAGAAATGTTCCTGAATTCAACCTTGATTGTGATGGGATAATAAAGTTCAGGAATCGGGTTTGTGTTCCTCCCATCCCCGAATTAAAGAAAGAGCTGCTGGATGAGGCTCATAGTTCTTGATTCTCTATTCATCCTGGAAGCACGAAGATGTATAGGGACCTGAAAGAGTACTTCTGGTGGGATGGCATGAAAAGAGATGTTGCTGAATATGTCTCTCGATGCTTGGTTTGTCAACAAGTTAAAGCTGAGAGACAGAAGTCTAAGGGGATGTTACAACCATTACCCATACCCGAATGGAAATGGGAAAACATCACTATGGACTTTGTCACAGGACTTCCTAAAACATCCAAAGGCAATAATGCTATCTGGGTCATAGTTGATCGTCTTACGAAGTCTGCACACTTCATTGCTATTAGAGAGGATTTCTCTCTAGATCAGCTTGCCAGGATATATGTAAAGGAAGTGGTAAGATTGCATGGAGTACCACTTTCTATTATATCTGATCGAGATTCGAGATTTACCTCGAAGTTCTGGCGAACTCTTCAGCATACTCTGGATACAGAGTTGAGTTTCAGCACTGCTTATCATCCCCAGACAGACGGTCAGTCTGAGGGAACAATTCAAACCCTAGAAGATATGTTGAGAGCTTGCTCTATGGATTTCAAAGGAGGTTGGGATCAACACCTACCTTTGGTGGAATTTTCTTATAATAATAGCTTTCACTTTAGTATTCAGATGGCTCCTTATGAAGCTCTGTATGGAAAGAAATGCAGGACTCCAACTTACTGGGATGAAGTTGGGGAAAGAAAGCTATTAGGACCTGATCTCGTTGATGAAATGGCAGAAAAGGTCAGATCTATTCAACAACACATAAGAGCAGCTCAGAGTCGACAGAAAAGTTATGCCGACAACCGAAGAAAAGACCTAGAGTTTGAAGTGGGCGATAAAGTGTTCTTACGAATATCTCCCTGGAAGAGGGTTATGAGATTTGGAAAGAAGGGGAAGTTGAGCCCTAGATATATCGGTCCTTTTGAAATACTGGATCGTGTTGGGAAGGTAGCTTACCGATTGGCGCTTCCACCGAATCTCTCTCAAGTTCACGATGTGTTCCATGTTTCTCTCCTGAGAAAGTACATACCAGATCCTTCACATGTACTCAGCTCAGAAGTTGTACCGCTGGAGCAAGATCTTTCTTATGAAGAACAGCCGATAGAGATTCTGGATCGTAGCGAAAAAGTACTACGAAACAAGACCACTCGCTTGGTGAAAGTTTTATGGAGAAACCACCAACTTGAAGAAGCTACATGGGATCTTGAGGATATGATGAGGGAGAAGTATCCTCATCTGTTTGTTGCAAAGTGACGAATTTCGAGGGAGAAATTCTTTTTAAGGGGGGTAGAATGTAACACCCGAGACTTTTATGTTATATAAATCATCAAAGGGATCTTTTTCTACACAACACTTGCTTGGTTGCTTTACACGCAATCGCGACCTTCCTCGATAGCTTGCGTCGTACGCAATACCGAGTTTCACTAAACAACAATATGCTATTAAAACTAGCCGTTATGAATAGTAATAACCACTTTTTGAAATTTTATAAATTTTATTTTTCAAAATGGACTTCATTTTTGGACTCAGAATATCGAAATTAGCCTAGGGTTAAATTTTGGTATTTTTCTGAAAACTTTCAATTTTTGATGAATAGTGAAACCACTAAGTGGTAGGTTAAAAACTGAATTTTACATAAAACTTAATTTTACCGCTTCTGTGAATGGAATTTCGAAAATCCGACAGACACGGTTGATATCAGTAAGTAAAATGTGGTTCAATGAGATAAAAATAATTTTTTGGTGAATAGTAACTTTTTACGATTTTTACCGCGGTTAATAGTAAATAGGGTAACTAAGGGTAAATATGATATCAATATTACCCTAACACATGTCCTAATTCTATTGGACAAGTGTAATTCGACCAAAAACAAACTTAGGAATAAAATATGACCATTTAGGCCCACATGGATTAGATTAGGACATTTATTATTAATTTATTTAAAGAAGGGTTAAAATAGTTAAAATCAAAGTTTAATAAGTAAATCATTTTTAATATGGGGTTATACATAAAATAAATTCGACTATAAATATTCATTAGAAAGATAAAAGGATTTCCTACATAATGGTATTTTATTTGTAATTTTTAGACATCAAATAATTTAATATATTTATGACACAACGATGATGCAGTAATTATCTTATTAATGAAATATTGACATAATTGATAATATAAATACCAAAATAATTGTAATTTAAGACTTTTTATGAATTCCAATAATTTTCTAGGTTACTATGATATATTAGTGTTGATTTAATCAACTTGTTTCTAACATATAATTCTGTTATGACTTTCACAAAAATAATATATCAAATATTTTCAAAATTGACACAAAATAGTTTTTAAATCAAATATTATATTATTAATTGTTATTTTATTCCTAAAAATCTAAGGTTCGGCAAAATGACTTAGATTAGGATATATATATTAATAATAAACAATTTGGGGTTCTTTTGTCATGATATAGTAAGTGTATTAACCATATAGTGAAAGAAAACAAAAAGACACGGTAAAAGTTAAATTAATTAACTTAGAGTTAAATCTAATTGATAAGGTTAAAATAATACCCTAAACTTGTCTAAATCCTATTGGTTGATAGGATTTAGACCCATCCCCACTTTAGCTTCTAAATAAGACCCTTTGGAACCATTATAAACCGATTTTGACTTTAATATAAAATAATATTTTGAGATATTCCTAAGGTGCCCCTCTCCTCCCTTATAAAAGGGAACCTCCTCCCCCTCCTCCTCACACCAATTTGAGCACTCAAGCTCGGCCAACCCCTGCCATTTTCACCTCTCCACTTCCCTAGAATAATCCTAGAGGTCCTGGTCTTCTCCAAAGACCAATCTTAGTTCCTTAAGTGGAGGATTCAAAGAGGCGTTCCAAAGAAGAGGTAATATCCATTACCGATCTTTTCAATTTCTTTCTTCTTCAACTTCTTCTTATTTAGTTGTTTCATGATAAAGTAATAACATCAGTATTACTTACATACTGATATGTTATTATAAATATGAAACAACCCTAATTCACCTTCTATCCATCCTACGGAAAAATGAAATCACCGCGCGTGCGTACGTACGGAATACTGTCTCCACGCCGTGGTGTAATCTATTTTTCCACCATCACCTTACAAGGATGGGTATAAATGGTGTAATGAGTAACTATATATGATTATTATGAAGTAATATTGATACTGAAATAATATATATATATACTCCAATACAATTCCACGATCATAGGAACGATATCATCACTCGTGCGTACGTACGGAATACCGTCTCCACGATGTGATGCGACTCGTTCTACATGATCTTCATTTCATAATGATTATATAAATGAATTGAATGAATGAATATGGTATATACTACACTAATACCATTATGTAAATGAATTATCTATAACCTAAAGATAAGAATAAGAATTTATTCGACAAAACACACATAAGAACAAAAAGTTATAAAGACCCGAGTAACAAGTAACAATGAAATATTACTAACAAGAAGCTAATAATATGACCATATATGATATCATATCAATATGTATGATTCTGGAATAAGTCAATAACATTATTTAAACCATTATACAGGAGCTTCGGACACGAACAACGCAAATCGGACCTAAGGTAAGGGAAATATCACAATCTCATTTTTATCCGAGATTGTTTATTCATAAGTATTTACTAGGGTGTATTTTATCATCCACATCCATGTTTCATCAATATTTAATATTATTTTCATCCACCTACAATTTTTTAAATCCATTTTTACCCTTCGGTGAGTTTTTAGTAATATCTATGAAAGTAATCTTTTGTCATACGAGGTACTTTTTGACTTTTCCGACAAAAGTACGAAGAATGTTTTTTTTAACTTATACGGCACGAACGGATTTCTACTGTTTTATAAAGCCTTATTTTCATGAAGCTTCCTCTAAAAGATTTCATGACTATTTCCAATAAAATCTCTTTCTTTTAAAATTGCATGATGTTTTGTGAAAAGAAATTGATTTTGAAGAAGAAAGGATATTTTCTTCAACAATTCAATTCAAGTGTTTTATCAAAATTATTTTCCATCTAAGATAATAAAGGGTTCTGTTTCTATCCATATTTTTACATTGATTTTACTATGTTGTGATGGAATTATGTTTATGAATTCCTTTATCTTATATGAATTGATTTATGATGTCATGATGTTTCAAGAATCCCATTTTTGTTACATGTGTTATGCGATGATGTATGTTTTATGATTATGTGGCACACATAATAAAGGATTCATTATAAGATGGGTGGGACCTATATCTCCCTCCAATGCATTGGGTAAAGATTTTATATCTCATGAGATAGACATGGCTGGAACGGAAGGTTATTTCGGTTCAGTGATACAGGACTGAAACGAGGAGTGAACTCGGTTCAGAAAGGGACTTTGTCCACTAAGATAGTCTTGGAAATGAGTCATGACTAACAAGAAATGATTTTCCATGATTATTTGTTCATGCCACAAAGTTTCAAGTTTTATGTTATGATTATGGGGATCTCATTTTCACTTCTATGATTTATTCCATGTTAAGATATTATGATCTCTTTTGCAGGTTTTGATTTTCATAAAGATATGATATGATTTTTATTTCCTTTATTTTCCCTTGCTGAGCATTTGAGCTCACCCTTTTATGTTTTCTTTTCCCCAGGTCAGGAAGATGGATATTAAGTAGAATATACTAAAAGGGACCCTAGATATAATGAAATAAATGGGAGACACTATAGAAGATTTATGAACCAGTTGTTTATGTTTCACAGTTTCTAAAGACACTATACCTATACGGTCCTTTGTGGTTTTGTCATATGTTGTAATAAGTGTGCTTCAATTTTGAAGTATTAACAATGTATGTAAAGTGTGGGTCGTTATATTGAAAATCTGGCGTCATTATCTCTATGGAGAGAAATGTGAGATATATACTGACCACAAGAGTCTTAAATATATATTCACATAGAAAGAGCTTAATATGCACTAGAGAAGATGGATAGATCTCATCAAGGATTATGACTGTTCAATACATTACCACCCTGGGAAGGCGAACAAAGTGGCAGATGCCCTAAGTAGAAAGGATCCAGCGATTCTATCAATGATGAGAATTGAGAAGGATCCAATCTTCTTAGACTTGATGAAGATGCACGTAGGAATCATAAAGAAGGGAACATCATCAATCCTTTCACAAATGATTTCTCAACCATCTCTTTTGGAAAGGTTAAAGGATGCTCAAAAGGATGATGCGAGAATCCAAGAAAAAGTGGAAGCTATCAAAAAGGGAAAATCCTCAGAGTTTAATGTTAATGAAGAAGGAATTGTGCGGTTTGGGAAAAGACTATGTGTTCCATCAAGTCCGGAGCTGAAGAAGGAACTTTTGGATGATGCACATAGTTCAAATTTCTCTATTCACCCAGGGAGCACAAAGATGTATCGAGATCTCCGAGAAAACTTTTGGTGGGATAATATGAAGAAGGAGATCGCTGAATATACATCAAAGTGCCTGGTGTGTCAGCAAGTGAAGGCAGAGAGGCAAAAGTCTAAGGGGATGATGCAACCATTGCCCATACCAGAATGTAAATGGGAGAACATCACCATGGACTTTGTCACCGGACTTCCAAGGACATCCAAAGGAAACAATGCAATCTGGGTTGTTGTGGATCGTCTTACAAAGACTGCACAATTCATTGCTATTCGAGAGGATTTATATTTGGATCAACTGGCACAGATATATATCAGGGATTTGGTAAGGTTTCATGGATTACCACTATCTATTGTGTCTGACCGAGATCCAAGATTTACCTCTAAGTTTTGGAAGAGTCTTCAACATGATCTGAATACTGAACTGAACTTCAGTACGGCCTATCATCCTCAAACTGATGGCCAATCCGAGCAGACTATCCAAACACTTGAGGATATGTTGAGAGCATGCTCAATGGAATTTAAAGAAGGATGGGATCAACGTCTTCCTCTAGTTGAGTTCCCTTATAATAATAGTTTCCACTCGAGCATCCAAATGGCACCATATGAAGCCATGCATGGGAAAAGGTGTAGAACACCGGCATGTTGGGATGAGGTCGGTGAACGTAAGCTGCTTGGACCATAAATGGTCGAAGAAATGGTGGAGAAGGTGAAAACCATTCATCAGCATATCAAGTCATCCCAAAGTCGACAGAAGAGTTATGAAGATAATCGTCGACGATACCTTGAGTTTAAAGTCGGAGACATGGTTTTTTTACGCATATCTCCGTGGAAGAAGGTCATGAGGTTTGGAAAGAAAGGGAAGTTAAGTCCAAGGTAATCGGCCCCTTCGAGATTCTTGATCGTGTTGGGGTTGTGGCCTATCGACTAGCACTTCCACCTACTATGGCCAAGGTGCATGAGGTCTTTCACGTATCCCTCTTAAGAAAGTACATACCGGACCCTTCACATGTACTCTCTTCCAAGGTGGTACAATTGGAAGATGATCTTTCTCATGAGGAGCAACCAGTGAAGATCTTAGATCATAGAGAAAAGGTTCTACGAAATAAGACAATGCCCCTCGTCAAGGTGTTGTGGAGAAACCACAAGCTTGAAGAAGCAACATGGGAGTCAGAGGATATGATGAAGCTGAGTTACCCACATTTGTTTTAGTGTGGGAAAAGGAAAATTTTGAGGGCGAAATTTCTTAAGGGGGGAATATTGTAATGACCCAAAGTTTCATTAATGGAAAATCCCTCTTGATCCAGTTAAATGTTTCTTTATGAAAAATGTTTTTATAAGATTTCAACTTCTTTAGTTTTAGGTTAAGATTTGTGACCGTTACTTTTATAGCCGTTGAACAGTGATCATCTGGGTAGTTTAAATATAAGGCTTTAACGAACCAATTTTATACTCAGACAAAGGAAGTGATGGCCTCATCCAGTAGAATTTCCCCTTATGAAGCCCATTTGCGGAGCTCGGAAAAGAGGTGGCGTATTTGGGCTTTTCCCTTGAACAAGCCCAAGCTGAGCTTCATCAAGTCAAGCTCTAACGTGATCGTCTATGGGAAAAGTGGAAGTTGATTGAAATTACCACTCGAGCGATGTTATCCGAGCCGCCCCAAGAGTCTGTCACCATCGCACACCTTACCCTTAGGTCGTATGCGGCTATTTTAAGGGGTTATGTAACAAATAAGTAGTACCATGTTCATGCACATTACTTTTGTATATAATAATGAATATAATTTCTAGTCATTTTTTATACATTGTAATTAGTTTTTAAAGTACAAATGGTGTTTTTAGTTATTATTTAATTAAGAATTATATTTTATTAAATTAAAGGATTTTTGAATTAAATAATATTTTAATAAAATATTATTATTAATATTACATTAATTTTTATTAAATATAAATGTTCTTATAATTTTATGAATGCAATTAAAATTTTTATTAAGGTTTGAAAGCCATTTATGTCAAAACCTGTGAACTTTTTTTATAAATGTCGGTTTTTTTTAAAAAATGAAAATTCACATATTTAGAAAATTATTTAGATAAAATAAATATTATTTTTGGAATCAGGATGTCAAAATTATCCAACAGTGAATTTTTCATAATTTTCTGAGACAGTCAAATTTTTTGGTAAAAATTAAATACCATTTAAATATATAATGTGTTTTATGACATCATAATGACCCAATGGTGATGTAATAAAATACCATAATCCTTATGTTCGGCCAATATATGTTTTATCATTAAAATAATGAGGTTTTGGGTTTGTTTGACTCACTTTTCAAATCATTAATAGATCCCTCAAGACTTATTCAACACTTTGCCTTTTTAAATTAATTTCCATGGGAGTGGGACTCACCTCCACATAAGCAACCCTAATTTTTTAATAATTTAAGACCTTGGCCTTGTAAAATATTGTTTTCTTCTTTCCTTTTCCATAAACCATGGGCAAATACCATGGGATGGTTTGTGGTTTGGATTATTTTAATATAAGGGGTCCCAAACCTAAATAATAAAGAATTCTCTCACCTTTCCTATATAAACCCACCCAAGCTCCCACTTCCTCCTCACTCAAAGCCCTTGAAGTTCGTCCAACCTCTGCCCTGCTCTCTCTAGAATCCTCCCAAGGTGCCCCAAGCTCCCAAGAAGCCTCTCACAAGCCTCTCTCTAGCCTTTGGAAGCACACTTCCAAGTAAGGGGTTTTCTTCCTTTCTCATTTTTTGTCAATTTTCTTTAAGTTGTATTGCCCTTTTTATTTCAATTATGAATGTTGGGGTATGGTTTCTCACCTACCCCATACTGTCCTCTTATTGTTTGAATGATGTGAGAACCCTTTCTCTCTCATTAAATGCCTCCCATGTACACCCGTTACTATGCCGAAATTCCGAAAGGAACTTCTCTCTCTTCTTTTACATTCAAGCAATACTTTTGTATCATGAATCTAAATTCCATTTCTATTGTTGGTACATGTATATATATGATCTCCATACTTTCCATTACATGTAAATATGATGAGGAACCCCTTTCTCTCTCATCAACCTTTTTTTTATGAATTCTTATGTCACGCTGTTACGCTACCGAAATCGCACCGATTTTCTAAGCCCATGTCTTTGTGTAGTGAATACCATGCCCATTTCTCCATCAAGGGTATTCACCTTTATGCACATTTACATATTGATTATAAAGTTTCATGTATGAATTCCACATTCCTTTATCGTGGAAGAAATGATTATGTTTTATGAATCCATGTTTTATGATCCATGTGGCACACTTATGCATGAAATGAAATATTTAAGAAGGGTGCACCCTTTATAGCGCTCCAATGCATTGGGTAAAGTATAGTATCATGATACGTCATGTGCAATGAGTGTTTACTCATGCTAATTCAAGTGCAACGAGGGTTTACTCGTGCTTCAAGTGCAATGAGGGTTTACTCATGCTCCATGTGCAATGAGCCTTGGCTCATGCTAATTCAATGTTAAGTGTTGTTTCCACATTTCCATGTTATGATTATCATGCTTTATGATGCCTTTATGTTCATGTTTCTCTTATGCTCTATTGATATGCCTATTTCCTAAAATGTATTGTACTCCTCATGTTATTCATTGTGTACTCCCTTACTGGGCTTTATAGCTCACCCTTTTCTTATGCATGTCCTCAGGTTATCCCATTCAATGCTAAGTACGAAGGAATGTAGTGGTCACGTAAAGGAAGTTTTCAATAAAGATGTTGTATTTCAAGTTTACAGTTTTTATGTAATGATCCTAAGCCCCAAAGAAACTAAACCTCTCGATCTTCTTTGTTGTATCAAGTGAAGTTTTCTGTAATAAAGCATGTTTAAGATGTAATAAAAAGCAGGGTTGTCATAAAGGAACTATATTCCTCTTTTAATTTCCCCAACATGGGTTATTAGAGAAATTTGAATGGTTTTAGCTAGGCATTCCAAATACTATCTTTTTTAACTCACTGTTCCTTGATCTTATGAGTGGACTCCCTAATCCTAAAATCCTTAATTCTATATCCAAAACTATTTCCTCTTAGTTACACCATGTCTACCTTTTGTAGACAACCCTTTATGTGAACTAAATTAATTCAACCCAAAACATCATGTTAAAATTCCTCGATAATTGAAAGCAACCCAACTTGGGTTGATTAAGCACTTTTAACTAAGGTTCTATTTTAACTGAAGTAATGGATGGCTATACTGACTTAATATTTTAATTGAGGGATTTTATCCTTTATATGTAAATTTTAAATTATTATCTTTATCACTTTCTTTTTAATATTAAGTGGATTTATTTAAGTGATTAACCATGTATTAGAAAATATTTATGCCTAAGCCTATTAATTTTAGTTCTATATTGCATGCTTCGTAATTCCATTAATTTATGTAATCATGGGGAAAAACCATAATGAAATTACCATTCAACAAACACAAATAATATAATAAACTTATATGATCATGAGCTCCTACTAATGGATAGTTTATCTAGAGGTTGATAAACTAACCACCGACATTGGAGAAAAACACCTAGAAACACCTCCACTTATCCACCTGTGCAAATCCTTGGATTGGTTTTTTACATGGCTCTGAACTTGAACCACCTCCACTAGCTTGAGAGCTCCATACATTACATATGACTTTTACCCACATGTGGGTAATGCGAAAGGGGGGTTTATATAAACAAAACCATGGGAACGTAGGACCTATATAATGAGATCATAGAAGGAACACAAGTCAAAAATATAAAATAATAATAAATTAAATGAAACTAATCAGATATAATGGTATATTCTAGCATATGATCATCCACATGCATGCACACAGTTATGAATTTAATAAAAGAAAAATTCAATTTTTAATCATTATTATTTAAGATAAATCTTGAACAAATAAATTAATTATTATCTTTAATTTATCAATGCTTTTATATTAATTATTATCTAAATATCCTTGATATTATGATGAATTATAATTTAAAAAAATTATTTAAAATTAAATGTGTACATAACTTGTACGTTGGAGGCAACATGGTGAATACCCATCCAAATCACTGCAACATGAATTTTACTCATATACTTTTTTTATTATTTGTGACATATAGCATACACAAATTATCACATACATTAATTATTTGTAGTATCAATTAAAATATTACACAAATTACATGATTTTTGGGCACATTTTATACTTCAATGTAGAAAAAATAAAAATTTTAATACAACTCATTCATTAAATTGATATTTCGACATTACACAAATATTAATTAAGCATTTATATATGAAAATATTAAAACCCATCACATGGAGTGTTCTATTAAATTATTGTCCACATGTAAGAACATGTATCAAGGTTTAAATAATATAATAAATAAATTCTGAATCTTCATAAATCGGTATAAGTACATGATGTGTGCATCCAAGCTACACTGCATGTACATCTATCACTGTCTATCCTAGGTACATGCCTAGGGACTCATCATGTGAAATGAACCTTGGAAACAGGAATAAATAGTGTGTACAATGGGCTACATTCCATGTGATCTCTTAATTACACAGTCACGAGTCAGGTAGACCATGTATCACAATACACAACCCGTCTTTGACTGAAAGGGAATACTTGTCATGTATGTGAGCTAAACGGTGTGTAATCTAGCTAACTCTGTGTCAGTCTATCTCAGTACACATGTGGTTTAAGAAATAACTACACCGTGTGTCATCAATGCACACAGTTATAGTAATTTCCAAATTAACTCCTCGTGCATTGACAATGTGTACATGGCGTGTGATTTTGATTACACGGTGTGTACTCCTGTGTTATTCAGCTAGAATCCTTGGAACCTACATATGAGTTCCCCAAATTTATTTTAACCAAAATATTTTTTAATTATATCTATAAGAAACGAATGAGGAAGAATAAGATCTCGCAATTTAGAATAAAATAACGATTAATATTGAATTGAAAAACTAAATTACAAATTCATAAATCACCAATGGTATTAAAATAATTATAAATAATTATGTGACCGCTCTGATACCACTTATAGTTTATTGGAATAGTGGAAGCATACGATGGATGGTGCCAAACTTTTTATTTTTTCCATAATTTATTATCAATCATATATCTATACAATGATGAATGTTGTGATCCACAAAATTGAGTCAAAGTAATAGAAAATGGATAAGTACGTCGTAACCGAGAGAGATGATCAACACATATTATTTATAATCAAATTAATTTAATAAATAATTAACTTTAAGGAATTATTACTTCATTGATGAATCTGGTGACATATATGTGGTCCACCCTCATTTCATTTTAGAAACCAAGTGTATATTTCCTATTACAATGATCCACGCGTTTCTCATGAATCTCTAGATGTCACGAAAGGAGTCTATGGGTGATAGCATTGAATATCTTTCACTTGCATCATCCACCTTTGTTTGCATCAATAACTACATCCAAATAATTCTCCTTGATCCGGTGTTGGAGGATTTCTCTCCATTCTTAGGACCATTCCTAGAGAAAGGAGCTCTCTAGGCTTGAGAGGATTCTCTAAATCTGTTGTGCACAACCCACAAAATGAATTGGCTCTCTTGAGAAAATAGCATAATTGGGTATTTATATTGCTAGGGTTAAAATAAAATAATTGAAAAAGTTTCATTAATTATTTATTTAATACAAAAAAACCCCCATGTTAAATAATTATAATAATATTATATTTATCAAATTACTATTATATTGTGAATTAAAATTAATTATTATTATATAATAATATATATTAACTATTTCTCCTGAGACTATTAAACTTAGTCTTCAATTCCCCCACAATATTTATCAGGCCTTGAATAATGTATATTTATTTATTAAATAAATATCACTGCATTATTCGCTAATAAAAAAAGAAATATTATATTCGCTAAATAGAAATTATTTATTTATTAAATATTCATCTCACGATATATTCTCTCGAATAAATAGTGATGGAATAAATGAAATCAATAAAACATGAATAATTATTAAACCACATGTGGGAATAATATTTATTCTGCCTATTAAATAATAAATAGTATTATAATATTTAACTGAGATTCTGGATACACTTAGTTTGTGACCCTCTAGGCCTCTTTCTGAATGGAATTAAGCGAAACATCCTAAAGTCCAAGGTTAGTGTCTAGAAAAATTACAAGGAACCCATAAAGAAATAAGTTAATGTTGTAAAGAAATGTTTCCTCATATGAACGCAAACTATGTAATATAATCCATTTATCATAATATCTCAAAAAAAGAAAGTTGCATGCAAGTGCCATCAACCTATGTGCTTGATGTCTCTTTCTTTGACATTACAGAAATAGAACTTACCTATAAAACACCACAGACATGGATTTATTTAGTCTATATCATTTCAATCAAAAGGCCTAGGATATTAACTTATGTTAAAGAATATAAGGGATAAATCATTTCTCACATTATTCATTAATGTAATATTAATTATCATGCACACAATGTATCCTACTTCGTCGTGAACATCTGTCATCACGATTTTCATGAATACATAAATGTACATGAATCATAATACTCTTTAATAATAATATTAAAGTCTAAAGAACAATAAACACATACATAGATAGGAACATCCAATGACACATATAAATGTGGGTTTCCTACTAGCGGGTCTCGTTATCATAATATCCTACAAGGTATTACCAAGGGCGTACACCGTGAGAAGGTTCCTCAAAGTCCTATGAGTATCCACCCCTGATAGACTATATCATTTGGGTCCTTTAAATGATATCATCGTGCTATATAACATTTATTCAAGAACATTGTCATAGCACATCCGTGTTCTCATCATAACAGGGAACTGCTATGTCCTTTTAGTGTAACAGCTACTCTCAGAACATTATAGCATACTTTGTCATGCAGATGAAAAATCATGATGTGATAATTAGTTTATTAATATTCAAAAAAATCAAAACATTTTATCATAAAATACAAATAAGTTGGTTCTAGGGCACCAACTCCAATATGAACAACCCCTCAAACACCAAAATTGTTCTAATATCTTCTCCTTGAAAAAATGGAAAACATAGATGAATAGATATTTTTCATGTCCTGAAATATATATATATATATATATATATATATATATATATATATGACCAATGGTAAGGATAACATCCATTATAAGGCCTTCCCACATTCAATTAAGAAGATTGAGTGTCAGGTTCCAATGTTTGGTTGCCTCAATATGTAACATTGTAATGTTTAGTGATGAGAGTATTATAATCATTGAACATTTAAATTATCAAAATATCATCTTCAATACATAAATGAATTGTCAAAATAATTCATAAAAAATGAAATTGTATGAGAGATGTGGTGGCCACCATGCACTCAATACCACATATTGTTGTCTAATTCATATTCCATACAATATGACATATGAATCCCCATAATTTTAATGATATATCCATATAGTTTCCTATGATATGAATCAAATTCATATCATGGGTTATGATATGGATAAATTGTATATTATGATTCAACCTAATTTAGTGCATAACCGTAACCATGTTGGTGATTGATCATGATATTAAAAGGTTGATGTGTTAATTAATAATTATAGTATTATGATGAACATGATTGATTTTTGTGTTTATGTGTTTGTAATATAATAAATGAATGATATGATAATGTAATTATTGAATTTTTGGATGAATTTTTACAGTAAAAACTTTAATAGCGGTGTTAATATGACTAATGGATTACATAAAAAATGGTTACTAGATTATGTGGTTAATATGATAATATATATGTTATCCAATGAATTAAAAATATATTTATGTTAATGTAATATGGTTAACAATGAATAATATCTAATTGGTACTAAATTGTGAAATTTGAAAAAAGATATAGAAGTTTTAGATTTATTATATGGATTTTATTTTTGTACTTGGTGTGATAAGATGTGGTAACAATTGTTGTGTGATAGTGACAATGTAGGTGATGGGATGTCACAGGGGTAAATTTATAAGTTTTGGGCTCTAATTTAGGATTCATTTTATATTTATTGTATTTTATTTTATTTTATTTTTTGTGTCCAATAGGCCTTATCAATCTACTAGAACACCAATAGTTCATTTATAAGAAATTTATTATGAGATTTTATAATGCATATAAGGGAAATGCTTATAAAAGATCCTATTAATTATAGTGAGAGTGTGAATTCACTATAAAGAGATTTTATGATAGAGAAGTATTATATGCGATCTTTCCTATATGGAATGATCATCACCTCATGTTACTTGTACCATAGACATCTACGAGAGTCTTCCTATGAAGGGAATTTGTTAGAGAGAATCAGTTTTCAAGAGTATACCTATTAGTGAAGATCATCTATGAATTTGACTTCCATACACCATCTTCAATGAGATTCCATTATTTGGTCATGTGTGAGGAAGAAACACCAACTACACATGAATAATTCCACAATATGAAGGGGGGAAAATAACTTGTACATATAAGATTCCTCATGTGTGAATATGTATGGTGCCATGAGAGTAAATAATGTAAGAAATAAATGATTTAAAAATATTAAGGTGGGTCGGTATCAAACCCCACCAAGAGTAAAAGAATATTACAACACCCATTAGAATTATCAACTATGAAAAATATTTCAATATTATATACTAATATATATCATTGTATTTTTTGTTACTTATTATGAACTACCACCAAAATTAGAAAACCTAACTAATAATTATTTAAGGTTTTGGGAACCGGATGAACCCCAGACATCAAGGATCACTATTGGAAAGTTTTCTTATACCCACAGTTTCATGAACCGTGGGCTCCTGAGGCATCAAGATTTCCCTAAACACATAGTGTTCTTGAAACCATGGGGAAAGCCTGATGGAAAATTTATTATATCCATGGTTTAAGTAAACCATGGGTATATCCCTATTCCCACGGTTGTGAAAACTGTGGGAAAATATTTTTAACCAAATATAACATACCCAAGGTTCAAAAATCAGTGGATATAGGTAATTCTAGGAATAGCATAATGCCCATGGTTGTATTTAACCATAGCTATATATTTTTACTGAAATATATCTATTATCACAGTTCAATGATCCATGGGTATAGGTGATTCCCTTGGGCAATAGCATCTACCGGCCTGTTTGATTATTCCTACTTCTAGCTACTGCCCGCCTTCCCACTACCTTCTTCCTGTCATTTTTTTCAGACCAAAAAATAGAAGTAATTGCACACAATACAGACCAGGAAGAAATGAGAAAAAATCATTTCTTTTCCACTAACCACTCAATATAATCCATATATATGGTTTTATATTTATTATTTTGATAAAGTATTTTTTGGACATTCTCCATAGAAATATTTGGGATGGTATGACACCTCATTACATTCCAAATTATGTCATAGTTCATAATTGTGCTTTAGTAGGGGAGGGATTCTAAGTGGAGTAGTATCCGATAGTTGGAACTAGAAGTGGGAACCCTAGTGTTGAGATATCGGCTGCTTATAGCTAATTTCAGAAACATCGATATATGTGAGATATAAGTGTTTGAAGATATTCACAATATAGAGAGTCTAAATTTCAGGTCTCCTTGGATGGTTCTAGTATGATGAGATAGAGGTGGTGCTACTCTAATGATGTTAAGGGAAATTTCATGTAGTATTTTATAAGATAATACCCAAATGGTATTAGGATGGGTAATTGAAAGCCTAGGTAGAGACATCAACTATAGAAGGGAGTTCTCTTGGGAAGAAGACATTTAGAAATATCTAAGATAGAAGTATAAGGTGCCTGATAGTATGACTAGTTACCACCACCAACCACAATTGTTCTATGATATCCTCAAGGATCTGGTCGTCAGGGATGTGGGAAGTTTTAGGCTTTAGAGTCTTATGACCGAGAGTATCTAGAGATTATTAGAAGAATGATCTGTTTATTTTTTAATCTGGACACATTATTGATATACATAGTTCTGATCCATTCCATTTTTTATGAACCCTTCATTAAATACCTATAGATTCTGTTAGAGCCATTGGCTCGACCTTTACCCTTCGAGTCTCCTATCATAGTGATTTAGGGATTACGAACTACATTTGATTGGGTGACCTAACTATTGGAGGATAAAACTTCATACACTATCTATTTATATCATTCATACATAATTATAGGTATGGACTAGACATTTATATTTCAAGAACAGTTTTACTATTTCTTGTAGAATATGTGGTGTTCCCAAAAAATAGAAGTGGTTGCATAAAATACATACCCAGAAGAAATGAAAATAAATCATTTTTTTCTATGATTAACTCTTTTGATTGATTTTATAAAACATTGTTTTCTTTTGATTCTTTTATGAAAAAATAAATCAGTTGTTTTCTATGACCAACCCTTTTATCAAACATAGATATTAAAAAGACTGTAATATTACTATCAAGTTTCACTACCTTTCAAATGGCATCCATCTCATACTGCAAAACATGGAAGGATTGACAATCACTCACCCCCTCTCTTCTCAATTAACAAACACCAGCCATTTTAAATTCCAGAACTGTAAGTAATAATTCAATAGAATGGGGGAAAACTTTTAGCTGTAAAATCTGATTCTATTGGGTTTCAAGCCACTATTTGATTTCTTAAAACCAGTCCATGGAAGGAAGAACCAAACCAGCTAATGAAAAATAATGTTAAAATGATAAATAAAATTTTAGAAATTCAAAACAACATCGAAATGATAAACAAAACTACATAAAAACTAACAATACTAGATTTTTCATACTGATATGATGGATGTGATAGATGTTTGTAGGGTTCGTAACATCTACACCAAATATAATTTTTGGACTATCTAATACTATAGGGAGCCTTCAGTGAAAGTTATCTGATAGAAAACAATTCCTTCTACCACCTTTTAATTTAAAAAAAACTAGTACATACAAGAATACCCAAATGTTTATGGGCATGAATAAATGTGGAAAAAAATCAAAAACTAACCTTGATGCTAATTTTCAGAGCCCAATTCTCAAAGTAATATTTTCTAAGTTTCACTACTACTTTAGGATGGAAGTATTGAGAAATTATATCCAATTCTATGTTATTGGACTACTAAAAATGTGATTCAATAGGTGATTTGGATGGTGGGAGGATCATGGTCCAGAACCAGACCTTGTGTGCCGATCCTTATGGTGGGGAGCTCCATAATCCAAAAGATGAATCATTTGATGTCACTTAGGATTCTATATATATACGATAATAGGTATGGATTTTCATAGATATTTTTCGATGATGATGAGAAATTTCATGGTTTTCAATGAATAGAATACCTAGTGGTTGTATTTGTGCATTGGAAGCTCATTCGACATTCCAGAGTATAAATCAATGAATTGAACATTAAATGGTGATGGGATAGGGCATGTTTAATGGAGGAAATTCCACTATGGATTCTTAGGGATGAGAAGTTCTTTGGTGGGGAGGTTTTAGAACCATACTTCTTTGTCAGTTTATAATTCAAGAAAGAATTTGAAATTGTGGAATGATAGCATAAGAATGTTTTTTGAAAATTGAGATTTGTAATTGAATTCAAGAGTTGGGGAATTTTTAGTTGTTTTTTGATATGGTTTGATTCTAAGAGGTCCCTTGACATATTAGGTGTGTCTTAGTATCATTGGGTCGATTTTTATATTCTTTAGAATATTTTTTACAAGATCATAGTGGATATCAAGCTTAGGGTAATCCATGTAGCTACCATTACACAATGGAGTTTTTAGTTCAATTTCTAAAGTTAGTGGTTGGTCCTCATGGTCATTAAATAATAATGGGATAATCATGGCTATTTTAATTAAAACCAACCATCTGGGAATGGTTCTGGTTCATGATGTAGGGTCACCACCTAACTTTAAAAAACCCTAAAAACTATAGGTATACACTATCTTCAGTACAAATAAAATTTCTTTAAACTTAATAAGAAAAATTTACTATTAGAGGATTAGATCATGTTCAACTTATTTAATCCCTCTACCATGTATAGTTATACACTATCTTCAAAACATTTTATATCATATTTATAACAGTGTCTTGTATTTATTAAAAATATATTAATGTTATCAATGAATTGAACTATAATTTAATTCAATAAATAATTTTCCCATTACTTCCACTACTACTTATCAAACCAAATCATTTTTTTAGGAAATATTTATCTTTTAATTATATTTCCTTTCCATAATCTATGAAACAATGTATAATTCCATTAAATTTCTTGGATAAGGGAACCAACTATCTTTTTGATGGAATATAATACAGTGTAATTGAATTAAATTAGTTCTATGAAACAACATGATCAATAACTCCACCTCACACATACGATGAAACCCAAAACAATTATAGGAAACGTGTCAGGGAAGAAGCCTACCACTGGAGGTAATACATAGATTCTCTTTGTCTAAACTTCTTTGAGAACTAAAAAAGTAATTCAGATGTAAGATTTAGAGATTTCTAATGATCCCACCCAGCTTCACATTCAAGATAATCCCATTATCCCATGAGATCATATCAGGTTCCATAAAAAGAAGATCATGAGGATAATTTTTAATAATAATCAATAAATTATTTGAATTTTGTTATAATATCCATGCCCATGATATGATCAAATATGCTCAAATATAAAGTATAAAAGTATAAAAGGTGTCGAAAAACCATATAAAAATAGTAATTGAGTGAAAAAATATTACTTCTTTATAACCACATACCAATAGGTGAATATATACTCATGATACTCTGAGTTAATCCCATGTTTAGTCACAAGTGAGACTCTAGTTTTTTAGAAACAAAATAACGGGAGGCTATAATTTTAAATAAAACATAGATGGGGGTATAAGAAAATAGAAAAATATCTTTCACTGTCTAAGGATCATATTCATCATCATCCATCAACTACTCAAGCATAAAAAACAATCTAGATCTATCATGATGACCTTTGGCCTTAGATACCTTCTGTGGTGATGGTTTGATTGACTATTGGATTTTCCATTGTTACATGTTACCCCACTCATACATATCAAGGGATGGAGAAGTTCATGCAGTAACCTTCAAATTATCCTGAACCAATGATGTATGACTCTACTGAGGTCATTTTCTCATTCTTGGATACTTTATATGTGAATATCCTCTATATATTACCATATATTCCACCTTGGTGGCACTGCATTAGCTTAGAATGACATGTAAACCTAGTGTGTCCTTCTCAACCAGATTGGAAGTATTAAACTTCAGAACCATTACACCAAGAGGAATGGAATGCCCACCCTGACATATATGTCAGGATCCACCCTAGATTATATCATCCTAGAATTTCTTATGACCAATATAATAACCATTCACTCACATACCACTATGGGAACCAATTTCAAAAAACACTTCCTTTTACACCACCTCATAGAAGGAAGAGAGATTGACCATCTCCAGTTGGGTCTACAATGATTCCTCAATCTTATCTCAAACTATCTCACTTGATACTTTTCTTATCTGCTTATATAAATAGAAAATCAGATTAGATCAATGAATTTGTAAATACATTCCAACACAAATCAAGTATCTAATCCTTATTTACCTCATCCATAATGTCTCATCATCGACCACCTGCACCTTCCCACATGAATGTAATAAAAAAACTCGATGTTTCTTAATGACTCGATTCCATTAAAATTGTGATGAATACAACCTCCACACTCTTATTATTCATGAGGAAAGACCCCACCCTATAAGGTAGTGGTAATGGAACTAAATACCCCATAACATCATCATATGTGTAATAGCACTAGAGTGACATTCTTCCGATAGTAGACTAACCATACAATAGTCTGTATCTACAGGACTACTACTATCATATAGACATCCTAGTCTGCAATATAAATATTGAGGGGAATATCATTGAGATTCAAAAGGAACAAAATAAATACCTTGTGTGGAAGTTTATTTCCACAAATTGTTATATAATTTGGAAAATTTTAACCTCTTGTAGAATAAAAACCCAAAACATCAAACCAAATATATACAAAAAAGTGTTTTCATAGTTATTTTTAATAACCTCTTAATATTCGTTTTAAATATGTAGATTTAGTTTCTAATTGTTTATTTTTACTAAATAAAAAAAATTACATGTGCAGGTATTTCTCACAACTCTTTATAACAACCTTTTCCCAAATAAAAATATAAAGAATAAAAAATATAACCACATGGAAGAACACCTGAATCAAAAATGAAAACAAGTATGAAAAATAAAAAAACACTCAATTAAGTCCCTAAAAATCTGTACTAAATTACAAAATGATTGAAATGATAGCTCAAAAAATGACATTCATAATAAAGGAATAATGGTTCGTTAAGTGAATCCTTGATAAAAAGGTATTGAAATGCCACACCCCATATTACTAAGATAGCTATAAACCCAAAAAAATCTCTAACTTGTACCATATCTTTCAAGGATATGGGATCTCAAAATCCTAACTAGTTAAATCAATAAAACCACTTCAGATTTTACAAAATGAAAATTTTAGAAAAAACATCTAAGTAATATATTCATTTTTTAACTTTATTAATTTAGACCTATAAATTCAATGATTTATGAAAAATAAATATATAATAAATGTAATCCAATGTCACTATATGGGATATCATTTATAGATATGTATTCTAGGGTATTAAGGGCATCACATACCCATATTCATGATTAAGGATTCTAATGTTAGATTTATGTAAATGCATGTGAAAATTTATGCAGAACATTTGAGATAAAAATAAATTAACTATTATCATCCATAGAAGAATTCAATTCAAGTTATTAAAGTACATACATAAGTCTCCCTGCTAAGTAAAAAAATTAAGGGGATTAATATCCCCCTATCACCAATATCCCCATCCCCATGTCCATGCCCATCACCACCATCATCATCATCAATAACAACAACATTGGTAGCAGCTTCATCAACAACAACAGCATCAGAAAAATCCTCACCACAAACAGCTCTATCACCACCATATTCATCCCCACTACGACCCTCATTGGAATCACCCAAAGCATAATTTAAAGGTATAATTGATTCTATATATGATTCAAATGTAGAAATATCCTCTAATGGAATCGACTGACTCTAATCTGCCATAGCTTTCATGAAATTATCGGTCGTTAACTTACTTCATTCAAGCTCATCTAAAGAAATTTTCTTTTCCTCAGGTACTTCAACATGAGTAATTTCCAGCCCAGTTGTCTGGGAGTCTTGAGAGGTTCCTGATGACGACCAATAACTAGAGGGGATGATCTTTTTCCCTGTTTGACATTGTACTCTCCTTGTGTGCTCCTCACCTAATACCTGACTTAAATGATCATGTGACTAGAAGTTTCATTCTTCCTTACCATCGAGGGACTCTAAGGTATACTATTAAAATTTTAAACATATTAAATTATGAATTTCATATAAATATTTAAAATATAAATAAAAAACCTTACAATTTTATCTTGTGTTTGTGCATTTACTGCACTTCCATCCTTTTTCTTTATACAGTAGAAAAATAATTTGGCACGAGGTATAGGACCTTCGATTCCCAATGCAGGTTTCTACAAAATTAAAATTCAAAAATCTATATTATAACCATATATGAGAAATGCACAAATCCAGCCTATGTCTACTCAATAATAATCACAGTAGAAAATCTTGTATAATATCACAATTCCTGGTTAAAGTACCTGGTTCTTTTCTTGATCGGGCATTGTAGTGTGCCCCAATGTGTGAAAATATGTCATTGAATCTTTATTATTTATGTTTTGATCTGAAATTTACTAAAAAAAATCCAACACATGTAATAAGAATAAAATTTTATATGGAAACCATTAATTATTGATATTACATTAAACGTAGTAGTCTTCCAATGTGTAATCATTCTTTCATAGTGACTTTTTGATAATCGGGGAATATGGGTAGCCCCTCTATGTCAGTACCAACCCTTATCATCCAAAAAATATACAAATCCAGCATGTATGAGTGCCAAAAAACCCCAACATCCCTCAACCTTGTAGTATTACCAGGTTCTCTGTCGGGAAAGTTAAACCAAATATGTAATTAACATGTTATTCCATTTTTTTTAATGGTGGTGCCTCGGTCAAAGACCAAGACACAATTTATTAAATAAAAACAATTACAAAAGTCTTAAGGAGGGAATTTTATTACAATATTTTTCATAAAGAGGGAGAAAACCATCTGGTAGATCATCTAACCAAGTGATAACCTGATTGATTCCCTTATATGTGAGACCATCAGCAACCATGTTCACTTCATGGAAAACATGAGTGGAAATGTATCTGATCTGCATAAGGGAAGAAAATCAGCTTATCCAGTGACTGGTAAGAGGCCAATCAAGGAGCATCATACCATTCAAGATGGATTGGACAATAGTGGTAGAGTCTTATTCAATCCATATGTTATTCCACCCCTTTTGTTTGACAAAGTCAATCGAAAGGATCACGACCATCATTTCCGCTTCTACGGCAGAGGAAATTCTGTAGCTGTCGAAGAAGCATCCTTGAAAATGGCCTAGGGAGTCTATGAAGATAGAACTACATCATGTAGGTCCCAGGTTGCCTTTAAAAGCTCCATCAACATTAATTTTGATCCATCATGGGAGAAGGGCCTACCAGAACACCTCAAAGGTGTGCCTCAGTGGTTTATAGAATCCATCAATTCGAAGACGATGTAGGATCACATAGTCATCAACAGTGTTATTGTAGTGGGCTTCCTGGATCGACGTTGAATCTTTAATGGCAATGAGAATCTGCATTCGGCCTGCATAAAGATTGAATGAGTATTTATTGTGAATAATGTCATTTCTATCATACCAGATCACATGCAAGAGCTCAACAACCGCAGGTAAGAAGAGATTCTTGATTTCTTTCGAGGTGTAAATCTCTACATATCATTTCTATTTTAAGGAGATAGAGTCATGTAAAAGCCATATGCAATCAAAAATGTCATTAATATAATTCCAGAGGGAAGAGGTCATAACACAAGACAAAAAAAGATGGTTAGTATTCTCTCTATGTTGGTGACAAAAAATGGCACTTTGAGCAGAGTTAGATACCAAGAGATTGAAGACAAACCTCGGTAGGAATAAGGTTGTGATAAATGAGACAAACTAGATTAACTCTTGAGTGTTTGATCTAGGGTTTATCAAAATATTTATAGCAACCAAAATTATAATCATAATGAGTGAAATTGTGATTGTAAAATGTTTTTGAAACAAGCACCATGTAGTGGGAAGGCTCCCAGATAAGAAAATATCCAATATTAGATAAAGTATAATTATCAACAATATGCATGATGTTATCAGGGAGATTGAAATTTCTATATTGAATCACATCCTTAATAGTAAAATTGATGTTTTTAGGATGGGAATTGGGAGAGAGAATAGATAAGAGGGGGGATGCCAGTCCAGTTATCCATCCAAAAATTCATGGAGGAGTCCGATCTAACCATCCATCTAGAGTTATTAATAATAATGGAAAAGGATAATCTAATGGATGGCTATATGGAGGAGTTCGTATAGATCAAGTTACCCTTATTGAGTTTCATGAGAAATATTTCTTTTAGAAAATCGATGGAATCCGAGTTACTATTATAAATTCTCCAAGTGAGTCTTGCTTATAAGGATTCATTAAAGAGTTTGAGATTTTTAATGCCAAGACCACCTTCTTGAAGAGGTTTGCAACATTTAGACCAAGGAATAGTAACACGCTTCCTCTCAATAATTATACCATTCTAAACAATGTTTTTTATGTAAACATTAATTTTCTTAATAAGGTCGATAAGACATTTTTAAACCATCAGTGAGTAAACCAATTAAGACACTATTGTAGATCTCAATAAAACAATTCTATCAGTCATGGAGCGGGATTTACCTTTCTAGGAGGATAGTTGATTGATAACCTGGTCCACAACAGCATTAAAGTGAATGGATTTCGGTCTTCCCTAGAAGATTGGAACTCCCATATATTTGAAGGGGATATATCATTTAATTCTTAGGCTATTTATAATTCACATTTTCTTACTAGGAGAGAAACTGTTTCCATAGAACACAAAAGATTTGTTCTAGCTGATATTTTGACCAGAAACCTCCTCATAATGAGCCAGATTACTTCAAAAAATTTGGAAATTTCTTTTTTCACCATTTAGAAATAGAATAATATCATCTGCATATAGAAGATTCATTGGAACCTTGAGGCTTCTATCCACCTGTATGGGTTTGAGTTTGTTTTGATCAACCAGGTGTGTGGGCAATCTTCTAAGATAATCTTCCACAATAACAAAATTAATGGTAGATAAGGGGTCACCTTTCATCACACCTTTGGAGCAATTAAATTTTCCTTTTGGGGATCCAATAACAAGGATGGAAATAGAGGCCAAATTAAATAAGGAGTTAATAATTATAATAAAAGTATCATTTAATCCAAACCCTGGATAACTTTTAAGATGAAACTCTCGTCAATAGTGTCAAAGGATTTCTTTATGTCATGTTTTATAGAAATGTTTCCAACTCTGGACACTTTATTAAGGGAATTGGTGCATTCCGAGGCGAGGAATATGCAATACTGAATGGATCTACCTTTGATAAAACCAAATTTATTCCAAGATATTATTTTATTTCATATGGAAGAAAGTATATTAGAAATAATTTTAGTAGTAATGTATATATAGATTAGATGAGAGATATGGGTCGGAAAAGATGAATTTTAGAGGTGTTAGCCACTTTAGGTATGAGGGTGATAAATTGAGCATTAATACCATGAGGGAGAAAACCATTTAAGAATAAAGACTTGACCAATTTACAAACATCAATGTGAAAAGTCTCACATAACTCTTGAAAAAAACCATTGTTGAAACCATCAGGTCCCGGGGCACTATCAGGGTTGAAACTAAAGACGATGTCTTTGATTTCATGATCAAGATGGATTATCAAAAGAAATTGATCACCTTAATCATGAAACATAACCGTAATGATCTCAGGGATGAGGTAGTTGTTAATATTTGGCCCATTAAAAATATTGGTGAAGTACGAAACCAGATGATCAGCAATGGACTCCTCAGCATCAAGAAAAGTGTTGTTGTCCCTGAGAATAGAGAGAGGTCTGCATACTTTTCTAATTCTTTGAAGGTAATTGAAGAATTTAGTGTTTCGATCACCATATGAAATCCATTTAGTTTTTAAGACTTCTTTCAAATGTTTTCCTTATGATCTAGGAGAGAATTATGTTTTACAAAAATATTGATTTCATTTGGGGGATTAGAAGAGGAATCATCGTGAGTGTTGAAATTTTGGATTTGATTAAGCTCCTTCTCAAGTTTAGAGATTTCCTTGTCAAATTGTTTTGACTTGGTCTTACAACAATCTTTGAGACACTATTTAAGTTGTTTTAGTTTGATGGGATAGGCAAAAGCATCTGAGTGGTGATTCATTGACACCCAACAATGTTTTAGGAGATTTGAACATTCCATGTTAGCACACCGAGAATTGTTGAATCTGAAAGGAAGTGTGGGCCTAGTTCTTTTGAAAAAATACTAAGTAGGATGGGGTGATGGCCCATGTTTAGTTTAGTTAAATTTGTGGAAGTGATAGTATCCCAGTTATCTAAAGTTGGGTAATTCGTAAAGGCCCTGTCATGTTTGCTCGCAGGAACTCTGTTGTAGTGTCTTCTATACCAAGTAAATTTAGCACCCATGAGATTAATTTCTATAAGGTCACAATCTTCAAAAAATGTTCTAAATTTTCTAGAGGAGATATGAGAATTATTAGGTCCAATTTTCTCACTGGTAGAAATAATGGAATTAAAATCTCCTATCATAAACCATGGGTCATGAATGGTGTTAGATAAGTCAAAAAGATCATTCCAGAGAGGTCTTCGATCTTGATATCTATTTTTATCATACACCATTGTGAAAAAAGAGTGTAAGATGTCAATAGAGAAATCACAGGTAATAATTTGATCAGAGAATTTGTAAATATTGACATTTTGTAAAGTAGCATGGTAAAACATCCAGAGGGAACAAAAAGAAATACCATTTTTTCAATAACCTATAAATTTATAACCATAAGAACATATATGCATAAAGTTCCTAAAAAAGTTGATTTTTGGTTCAGTGATAGCAATAATATTTAGTGTATTCATCAAAATAACTCCTTTAAGAATTGTAACCATGTAAATGTTTTCTATGCCTGGAAAATTCCAGAAATAAAATATCCATTAAAACCTATATTTGGAGCAATAGCCTCTTTTTTCTTTTTGGATCCTTCTGAACCCTTCTTCTTTTTTGATCTCCTAAAAATTTGAGAGAGGTTTGGACTAGACTTCTTATCTGGTTTACACATAGTAGAAACAATAAAAGTGTTATAAGAACCTATATTAGTATCAAAACTAACAATAGAAGACGTTTTACTAGCAATGGGGGTGGTCATTGGACCATCCTTTGGATATTTGGGTGCATTTGAGACAAGAAAAATAGTGTGCGGGCAATCTTGACATAGCACCCTCTACAGGAAGTGTTTGTTCCAGTGCAAGCTCTGGGTGGACTTCATGCACTGGAGTGGAAGCTAATGGAACAGACTCATCAGATTCTGGATGGATTGTAGTAATATGAGGTGGTGTAGACATGGAATCATATGGGTAGTAGGTTCGGGGATGCGTCATTAGATATGGATATGGTAAAGGTAGAAACATATTTGGAGGCAGTGTAGTCACTGTATAGGAAGAAGAGGCAAAATGAGATGATGGAGGCATCAGTAGGATCATCCCTAAAGGCGTAAAAGTCATGGAATGTGAATAAGAGGGTAGCTAAGATGATGATGGAGGCATGGATAAAAACATCCCTGGAGACTCAAGAGGAGTATTGAAAGGTGTGGTTGAAGAGGTGTCTGCTGGTGGGTCAGGGTAGAAATGGGTATGACAGGTTCTCCATCTAGGTCTAGAATCATCCCCACTCATACCCATGCTAATGGGATTATGATTCAAATTCGGTGGATCTTAATATCCCTAAAAATTGATAAAAAAATATTAACATGAAATTATATATAATGCGGAAGAAAACATTACAATTATAATACTCACTGATGGAAGTGAAGGAGGAAATACACGCTCATGCACCAGTCAATTAGGATCAAATAGTCACTTCCTTCAACCTTCTTTAGTATTTGGAATAATCTACATAAGAATGAAATGTAATGTATTTAGAAATAGTTTTTACAAATCATGAATACAACTTAAATATTTTAGCAATTCATGAAAGGAACCAATTTGAATTCTTTTAATTACTAACTTTACAAATGGTTACATGCAAGTGACTAACACCGTTTTTAAAATTACATTACGAAGTTATACATTTTTAAAAAAAATATTTAAACCATGTTTTTTACATTGAAATAAATCTAATTTAATGAAACGATTCCATAAAATAAAAAAACATATCATTCCAAAATGAAACCTAATTAATGTAATTACGGTAATACTAACTTGATAAACTCATGTCATTGTAATCAAAATTAATAGTGAACATATATGGTTGAATCTATATATTATCAACCACTACTTCAGTTCAACATCAACTCTCACAATTAGACAATTCGATTCATCAAATGCACTATTTTGGCCAACACCTACAAGGGTGTCAATGGTGGAAATTTCATCACCATCATCAAGAAAAATATATATGGGGATTACATCATTAATGACACCATAATCGGGTCTCAGATGACCTTTTACATGAAACACTTGTTTTTCCATTGATTCCAAAATTTATGGTTCATCGGTACGTAGGAATTGAATCATATCAATAACTATGAATCCACATTCATAAATAAATGTACCCTATCATATCAGTGAATAAAACCATTTACATTTCATTACAGGGACTCTACCTTGATAGTATTAATCCTATAATAATATTTTCTCAAAAAGTCAATAATAATACACATCTTTATATCAAGGACGACTATATAATAAACTGGCATAACAATCTGTTGTAGTGGTTAAAATAACATCATCATGTTGTGTTCTCATTTTCACCACTCGATCTGTTATAAAACATTTATACACATTGATTATTAAATATTTTCATTCACGATCCAAATAATTAATACCAAAATCCAAATCTCTTAATTCTTGATAAATGGAGTCAATAGGTAAACTCAATACCTAAAATCTTTATAAATAGTACAATTAAATAGATATATATATTTTAAACTAATTAAAGTAATGGTAATGCCTTTGATTTCAACTAAGAAGGAAACTCTAGGATATGGAAAGCCTCTCTCTTTCTCAAAGGCAAAGATCGATGAACTATATTTATAATTTTTTTATGTTCCCTACATTAAATGATAATAAAAGTGTAAGGTATATATGAAATTTCATAATATGAGATAACATATAAATACCAAAATTACTTACTTGATATAGTCATATAACAAACCACAGTTAAACAAGATTGTGTGATGTGCCATCTCCCGTTCTTCAAGGATCAATGTAGACAATGTATAAGACCCAAAAATTCCTCCTATTTGGGGAATAGATTGAAATGTAGGCTCAATTTTCCCATACTAGTCATCTTCATTTCTCACTATCATGTTATGTCTTGCGGTTACATCAGACAAATAAATTGAACAAAAATTCATCCATTCTTGATCCAGATAACCCCTCACAATAGAACCATCACCATAATTCTTATTTCAGACATATGATTTCATTATGCACATATTTCTTTCAGTAGGATACATCCACCAAAAATCAACTCATCCCCCCATAAGTGTTTCAGTTGGAAGATGAACCATTAAATGAAACATGCAAGTGAAAAAGGATGGAGGAAAAATCTTTTCCATCTCAGATAAAATTAATAGTGCCTACTACTGTATTTTTATCAAGAATGACTTGGATAACCTTTTAGCAAAAAGGTCTCTAAAAAATGGCACAATCAAATCACAGTCACCCTTACATTATTCGGTAGAAAATGCCAAATTTCTATTGGTATAAATTAATAAAGAAGGTTGTGATAATAATGAGTTCTTAGATATTTTACTCTTATGTTGACTCATTTAGATATGTTTCTATAATAGCCATAGTAAACCATTATATTCTTCAATGTTTCCATAAATTGATCTTTCTCTGACAGTGTCATCACATAAGAATAACAAGGAAACTTCCATTTGTTTTCACCAATACACACAGGATGCAGTTCTGGTCGAATACCCCAATCAATGAAGTCCTGACAAGATCAGAAGTCATATTTGGTATTCCCCTTTATATTCAGAAAAATTTCTAGAAACATTTCACATAATTCTTTTTCAATATGCGTTACGTCTAAACAATGATGTAATAAATTGGTATACCAATATGAAAACTCAAAATAAAAATACTTCTATTTTTATAATTGTAAGTGGCTTAAGTGTCAACATTCTTTCTCTTTTTAGATTTAAAATGACCTTTACCTAATTAAAAATATAAATCTTTCAATTAATTAAGCACATCACATATTGACATACGTTGAGATGGTTGTTCAGTCTCAATGGTACTATCAAACCTTTGATGATTCATCTTGTATTGATGATCCATTAGAAAGAATCCTCGATACCCCATGAAAATGAAACTATGAAGATATTTAAGCCTTCTAGATCGTGTATTTTTCATACAAACGGTATCATTGAATAAGTAGGGAAATAATTTATGGTCCATAGAAGGGAATCACAAATCTGAAATGTATTCTTTGAAGAAGAAACGAATGTCTGCACACACAAATACCAAAGTTGTTTAAAATCTTTTATTAAAGGCTGAAAGTAGACATCTATATCATTACTGAGATCATATGGTCCAGATATCAATATAATAAATAAATTTAACGGTTTTTTATACATATCCATTGGGGAAGATTATAAACATGAAAAAAAATTGGCCACGTGCTGTGAGAAGTAAGAATCTGACCAAACAGATTAAAACCATCACAGGATAGACCAGACCTGACATTACACACCTTAGCTGAAAAATCAAGATGTTGTGCATCAAATTTCTACCATGCTAATCCATCTGTAGGATGAACCAACTCATCGTTACCTTTAATTCTCTCAGTATCATGCAATCGCATATTGGATGAGATTTCTACATACATGAATATATTTTGAAGTTTGGGAATCAATGGATAGTACAACATGACTGTATGTTCCACACAAGATGGTGTTCCATCTATATTTTTCTTCCATTGAGATGTACCACATTCTTTACATTCATTACGGTCAGATATTTCCTCCCAAAATAAACTACAATCTTTCGAACAAGCATAGACTTTATTACTATCAAATCCAAGCTTCTTAATTAACTTCCATGCCTTGTAATGATTTGAGGGAATATCTTCAACCTCAAAGAATAATTTCCATCAAAAATGTAATAATATAATACATAGAGGTATTATAAATTCCATACAAGATTTTCCCAAGATATAACTATATTAAAAATTCATACTTGGTCATTTTAGTACATTCCTGATATACTAGAGTTCAGGCATCATCCAATAAATTTTTCACTCTCTCATCATCATATTTATTATTTTCCTCATGTGTATTGATATAATTTCCTTCTTTAACTAGCATAAAATCTCTCTCAAGGTGATGAAAAAATGGAATCCAATCAAATATCAAATTCTCCATGCCACTTCTTTCATTTTTTCATGACCAGTAGAACATTGACTTGTCTCTCCATGGTGATACCAATCATTATAGTTTTTCTGAAATCCAAATTTCATTACCTTATAGGTAACATATTCCTAGATTAACCGTGGTATTCCAACAAATTTATAACATGGACACTATTTACAACCTCCATTTGAAGCATTGTCAAATGAAAAATCCAAAAAATTCTACAAATTATTTTGAAACGCGGTTGAAATCCTATCAGTACAATACATCAAGAATCTGTCCATTCTATAATAAGAAAAAAAGTTATCTTCTAATCAAAAATATAAACCATAATAAAAAAAGAGATATTTACTATAGAAGATAAAACTATTAGAACAAAAAAACTTAATATTTATTTCACATTTTTTTTCAAGTGCCTTATTTTTTATAACTAATTTCAACCCTTTTAGTATTAGAGATATATTTTTTACCTCTATCCTATAAGGGGATGATCAACATGGTAAACCATAATGATCCAAAAAAGGTTTCATATCTATGATAGAGTGTTAAGTTTCATTATAGTTTAACTAAGGTAGAGGTAAAAAAGTTTTTCATCCCTTTGGTGTAACAAAAAAACAAATTTTAAAATTAAAACAAACCCTTAAACATAGGTTTTTTAATTTAAAAATAAAGGGATATATAAAATCATTCATACATCATCAAAACAATTTTAAATGATCCACACATTCGTTTTCTTTAATATTTTCCATGGGTGAAATTTTAATTCAAAAAGGGAAATAAATTTAAATAAAACCACTCCATCTCAAGGATTGAAAATCATTTTGAAATTTATATAAAACAATCATAGGTATCAAATATTTGTATAAATATTCTATAATATGAATTTAATAGACTAATTCACTTCATGAATACTTTTTAAAAAATAATTACCTAGAAACAGCTACTTCATACAAAGTGGAACAAGTCACCACAAGACTCTTAAAAAGTAAAAGGACATTCTGGTAAAATAAATGATTTTAGAATCAATTGAAAAATCAAATACACATTATTATATTAATCTAAAACAATAAATTTTACACACACTGGGATTAGCATTCTCAAAATAAATGAAATTGAGGGAAATTGAAGTGAAATGACTAGGGGAATCTCCTATAGGATTTTAGTAATGTCTTATGTATCAAATGTCATCAATTAATGTTTTGGATTATTATGGAATGCCCTCATTTAAATTTGAATTATGATTTAACTAGATTAGACTTGATCTATTTGGTTGTAATACCTCCATTGTTAGATATGGGTTATAATACTACCATTCTTCTTAAGGTCAAGGATGGTTCCTTGAGTTTATACTGGAAGAATGGATTTGGATGAATGGAAAGGCTCACCCCTTTGTATTTTTTATGGGTTTTATTGAGATAGAATGATATATTGATCCATTTGGGTTCCCTCAAATTATTATTCCCTTGGTTTCCTTGGTTTTTTACATTGTAACCATTTGCGATTTGACATGTACCATGACTATAGACACTCCAGAGATAGAAAAAGTAGATACAAAATGATGTTGAGTTTCATTGTAGAGAGATACCATCGGTGGTATTTTTATTACAGTTTAACTTAAATTATAAATTTTTCAAATATTAATATGATAATAAATAATTAATTATTAAATCACATCTCAATGAAAAACAATTGGATTTTAATTTTTGGGGCACCATTTTTTAGTCTTATTGAGTTATAATAAAACCCTGCACTTTCTACCATGGAACATAGGAACCTGAGCTGTAATCATTATAATATTGTATATTTTGATTTGGGAAAGCTCTTGATGTTTTTGATTTCATGGTTTCTAGGACTAATCAATGGTGTTGGGTCCAGGTTGATACTCAAGACCATTTTTCACAGATTTCTTTGTTTTATATTCTAATATTCGGGTTATATTATGACTACTTTAATGTATTACATAGAATTAATTTTTTATTGCATGGATTATTTTGATTATTATTGAAACATTTCATTGTGTAATTAAATGTATTATTTACATATATTTATATTAGTATGTTTATTTATACTATTTTTTTAATTGAATATGCGGGTTTAGTCTCCCCACCATACTAATTTACACCCTCACTCTTAGTCAGCATCCTTCATCATATAGGGAGGCATTCCTAGGGTATTTTATCTACCTAAGGTTGAAGCACCGATTGGTGGTATGTGGTGGTAGCACAAAGTAAAATTTTATTAGATGTGTTTTTAATCTTTCTATTTTGGAAAGGTAAAAAATAGATTAAGAATGTTTCAAGACATGGTTTGGAGCTTTTAACTAGGACTAGCCAAACCATATATGAGGAAAGTCCATGTTACCTATGACTAAATTTCAATTTATACTATTCTATTATATAATTGATTTAATTTAACCTTGGGCGATACAATTTATTATAAGTTGAATGATTGATAGGATTCATCACATTGAATTGTATAACAACATGGAGTGTGTTCATGAATCTTATCTAGCATGTATCATTCTTATGCCCGATGGAATTTTATTATTTACGTGAAATATGACTTGCGTCAGCTATTTAATGTGTTTGAGATAATTTATATGTTTTTTATATAGGTGTCTAGTTTCATATTACAAATTCAATCCCATAAATTATAAAAGACATGTTCTATGACCACATGGAGAGATTATCAATTGGTTCTAACTAAAAATATGCCAATAATTACAGAAATAATATTTTCATAAATAACTTGTAATTGAAATATTATTTAACTGAGGCATAACTATGAAGTTTTGGGTAAAATTAAGTGTCTAAAGTATATTATTATTTTCCTTAACATTATTATTATGAGTCACCATCTAAAATAAAATTAAAATTACAACATAACAAGTGTTTTTATTTATAATATTTAATTGAATTTCACTAATGGAAATACAATATATTCCAATGGTTTGAAACCGTTTGTGTAGGCATCAAAACCATTGGTATACTATATTCCAATGGTTTTGAAAACCGTTGGTTAGTAAGTCATTGTGAAAGGCCTATACCAACGGTTCTTCTCTAACTGTTGGTATATGACAATTTAATCTTCAGTATGCCAATGGTTTTCTTGAAACTATTGATATATATTTATACCAATGGTTTATTAACTATTAGGATATATAGTTTACATGAATTTTACCAATAGTTTAGTAACCATTGGTATATATTATTACCAATGGTTATTTAAACCCGTTGGTAAAAATATTCTAGAAATACAATTACGAACAATTTTGAACTGTTGGAATAGTGTTTTTCTAATGGTTTAAATAAACTGTTGGTAAAACAATTCTCAAAATGCACTTTGCCAGTAGTTTAAAACTATCGGTATAGTATATTTCCATAAATCATAACAGCAGCCAGTACAATAGCCACCCATCCCCTCCATTTCATACACCTGCAAACACACCACCAATCAACACTTATAATAGAACAAAAAACCACCTACAATAGCACATAAAAACACCACATTCTTCCAACGATGACATGTACCACAACATAGTTTTCCCAATTTCAATCATCACATGAAAACCACTCTTCCAACTAACACATTTCAATTTCTTTGGTGCATACAACTCATAATGGTGAGAGGAAACTCACATTTTAGAGATCCCATGATAGTCAGAGTTACATACACCATTAATTGAATTAACGCATAATTCATAAGGTAATTACATCAAGTATACACATAAAACAAGTATACCCATAAAACAATTATACCCATACACAACTAACACATAATTAATAAGTTAATTAGATATATAAATAATTCAATTCAGAATTCAGGGGTTAGGGGGCTATTCAGGGGTTTGGGTTGGCTGTCCAAGGGGGTAGGGGCTGTCCGGGGGGTGGGGGTTTCTGTTGGGATGGGTGTGTATAGGAGGATGGGGGTGTCCAAGTGGTAGGGGGGTGTCTAAGGGGGTTTCCATGGGGATAGTGTGGTGTCCCGGGGGTGGGGGTGTCTAGGGGTGGGGGTGTCCAGGGGTGGGGTTGTGTCCAGGGGGCTGGTGGGGCTATCCAAGGGGGTGGGTGGTGTCCAGGGGGGGTTAGAGGTCTGTCCAATGGGGTGGTTGGATGTCCATGTGGGTGGGGGTGTCCAAAGGGGGTGGAGTGTCTAGGTGGTGGGGTGGTGTCTCGGAGGGGTGGGGGTACAAGGGGGTTGGGGGTGTCCAGGGGGTGGGGGGCTATCCTGGGTGGTGGGGGGTGTCCATGGGGGTGTCTTAGAGGGGTGGGGTGGTGTCCACGGTGTGGGGGGGGGGGGGCTTTCTAGGGGGTGGGGGTGTCCAGGGGGTGGGGGTGTCTAGAGGGTGGGGGTGTCCAAGTGGTGGGGTGGTGTCTAAGAGGGGTGGGGCCATCTAGGGTGTTTGGGGTTGTCTAGGGGGTAAGGGACCGTCCATGGGGGTGGGGGTGTCTATGGGGTGGGGGCGATCCGGGGGGTTAGAGGGGCTATCTAATGGAAGTGGGGTGGTGTCCAGGGGGTAGGGGTTTTCCATGGGGGTGGGGGTCCAGTGGGTGGGGTCAAGTTTGTATGGTGGTGTCTAGGAGGGGTGGGGCTGTAATGGTTTTATTGAAATAAATTTTATAGAATTTAAGATCATTGGTATTTTTAAAATGTTTTTGGAATAGTGTTTATTTCAATACTATGTCCACAGGGGTGGGGGGGGCTCTCCACAGGGGTTGGGGTATCCAGGGGGTTGGCGGGGCTGCCCACGGGGGTGAGGGCTGTCTAGGTGGGTCAGGGTGTCCAAGGGGGTGGGAGGGGCTGTTTAGGGAGGTACAAGGTGTCCACGAGGCTGTTTAGGATATCCACAGGGGTGGAAGGGCTATCCATGGGGGTAGGGGGTGTGATGTGTCATTTTTCTGAAGTGTTGTTTTCAACATCAAATTAATTTCCCTAACCTGTAACTAGCATAGTGTTCAAGTACAGGGTCGGTCCACAGGGAAACCATATTGGCATTTTTGCCTCTTGATTTGAAATTTCTCAAGTGAAATTCTGAATTTAAATAATATTTGTTGGTTCATAATGATGGATCTTAAAAGAGAACTAATTTCATGGCCTTCTCTAACTCACTATGAATTAACTTCAAAATCAATGATTACTTAAAACTGGATTTTAAGGTATAATAATAAAAATGTGTCGGGGCTGGACATTTATGTGGGACGTTAAACCTTATTCCTTATTGTGTTGTGTTGTTCATAATAACACACATTTCTGGGTTTCATTTTTTTTTCGGAACACCCTTGGTCTGGTGAATTCTGATTAAGTCAGTAGAAGTCAATCCCTTGGTCTGGAAATTGATTTCTATTAACTCTTAATTTTGGAACTGGCATCTAGAAATTAAAATTATATCCAATGGCCATGGATATCCTTGTCATAATTCCCCCAAAGATCCTTGGAAACTTCATTCTTGGTATGATATGGGGTTTCCAGCTAAATAAGACACAGAGGTTGGGAGAATTAGGAGAGAGACTATGAACAAACACAAGAATAGAGAAACTGGTTCTAACGAACCCACTTTTTTCACAGCACCAACACAAGGAGGGTTTAGATACTCATTATGAAATGGATAAGAAACTTACTAAAATTCATAAGAGAGTTCATTACAATATAAAATAGAAGAATCATAAGCACAACAAAAATACAAATAACCAGTGCTCCAAAACCTTCATCTCACAAAAACATAGTTCCCAGCCCCCCTTCTCCTCTCTAGAATCCTCTCTTTATCCAGGCACACCCCCCAGGTTCTTCTCACCCAAGAATGGAATTTCTTCCAGTTTTACAAAAGTAGGTAGAAAGGGGAACCCCAAGTCAAGGATTGGGTGAAAAGTGAAAAAGCTAAAAGGAGTAGGCTGCAGTGGTCTGCACGGTTTTGGGCGCACGGTTTGGTAGGTCATGCGCCAACCATGAAGAAGTATCTATCTCAAATCCTTAAGGCCACACAGTTTTCTGGATGGTCCGCATGGTTTGAGTAAGTTGTGCACCAGCCGTTCAGATGTCTTTGTCCATATGTGCATGTATCACACAGTTTCTATGATGGGTCACACGGTTTTGGTATGTCGTGCGCCAACCATGTGGACCACTCTGTCAATGGAATCTTCTCCCACTCAGTTTGAAAAAGGTTTGGATAACTGTGCAGTAGTCATGAGGGTTGCCTTTCTCTTTGAAATTCTGGAAATCGCATGTCCTTCATGTCTCGGGGCTTGATCCGGGTGACTCCAATCCGGCATATTTTGGGGAAAAGGGTCCAAAAGCCTCCAATTCCCCTCTAAATCTCCAAAATTCCTAGACTTTTTGCTTCATCCTCTGGTGACTTAAAACCTATTAAATAATCCCAAACTTTTTAAATCCATGAAAAAACCATCTACAGACACCATTTTATAGATATTAAACCCAGTGGAAATGCCTTATGCACATCACTGCATCAGGGTGTCCAGGGGTGGGTGGGCTATCCACAAGGGGTAGGGGTGTCCACGGAGGTGGGCGGGGTGTCCACGGGGGTGGGGGTGGTCCATGGGGTTAGGGGGTGTCTAGGGGGGTGGAAGGCTGTCCACGGGGGTGGGTGGGATGTCCACGGGGGTGGGGGCTGTCCAAGGGGTGGGGGGCTATCCAGGGGGTGGGCAGGGGGTGGGCAGGGTTTGTCCACAGGGGTGGGGGGGCTGTCCAGGGGGTCAGGGTGTATATGGGGGTGGGTGGGGCTGTCTGGAGGGATACAGGGTGTCCAGTGGGGTGGGCGGTTTTTCCACATGGGTGGGAAGGCTGTCCATGGGGTGGGCAGGTTTTCCAGGGGCTAGGGTGGCTTTCCATGGGGGGTGGAGCTATCCAGGGGGTGGGGGAAGTCCAGGGGGTTGGAATTGTTTTCCAAGGGGGGTGAGTGGTGTATAGGGGGTGGGGGATGTCCAGGGGGGAGGGTGTCCAAGGGGGGAGGGGGTGTCCAGGTGGTGGGGTGGTGTCTAAGAGGGGTGGTAGGGATGTAATGGTTTTAATGGAATTAATTTCATGGATTTTAAGATCATTGGTATTTTTAAAATGTTTTTGGATTTCATTTTTTTCTGGAAAAAAAATACTATATGCTTTTTTAAATAGATCATTAAAAGTGATTTTTATAAACCAGGGGGTGGGTGGGGCTATCCATGGGGGTGGGGGCTGTCCAGGGGGTGGAGGTGTCCAGGGGGTCTGTGGGGCTGTCCAAGGGGGTACGGGGTGCCTAGGGGGGTGGGCAAGCTATCCATGGGGGTGGAAGGGCTGTCCCGGGGGGTAGGGGTGTGCAGGGGGTGGGCGGGCTGTTCAGGGGGGGGGGGGGGGGTTGTCCACAGGGGTAGGGGGCTATCCATGGGGGTAAGGGTGTCCAGGGGGGTGGGAGGGGTTGTCCATGGGGATGGGGGGCTATCCAGCAGGGTCGAGGGTATCTAGGGGGTGGGCAGGGCTGTCCAGGGGGTATGGGGGTGTCTAGTGGGGTGGGCGGGCTGTCGAAGGGGGTGGGAGGGGCTATCCAAGGGGTAGGGTTTGTCCAATGGGGTGGGTGGGCTGCCCATGGCGGTGGGCAGACTGTCCATAGGGGTGGGGGATATCCATTGGTGTGGGGGTCTATCCACAGGGGGAGGGGTTGTCCAGGGGGTGGGCGGGCTATCGACGGGGGTGGGGGTTGTCCATGGGTGGGGTGATTCAGTCACAAAAAACCATCAAGTCATGTTTTATTTTTTATAGATAAAAATAATAATGATAACGTGACATACCTAATAAAACATATATTCATGCACAAAAAATCAATAAGCCTCAAAGGTCAGTAATATCAGTCAAAAATGTAACAGATCAATCTATTCCACATCACCATCACTATCATCGTCGTCATCATCAGTCTCACCCTCATCCTCATCATCATCCCCATCATCATACCCACCCTCCTCAACACCCTTATCCTCACCCTTGTACTCAAACTCAGCCTCCTCATCTTCCTCCTCCTCCACCTCGCCCTCCTCCTTGCCCTCGTACTCATGCCTCAGCCTCCTCCTCGCCCTTCTCCTCCTTTGCCTCAGCCTCCTCCTTGCCATCATCTCAACCACCACTAGAACTGTCACCTAGTGCCCCATATATAGAATGCATCAATGAACTATTTTCATCCCAAGCTCTGTTGGCCTCTTTTGAAGTGTTGGACGTAAAACTTCCATTAGTTTCATAAATGTAGTGTTTGCCCTGAGAGATTGTTCTGCCATCTATATGGAACTTTTTTTAGCCTTTTCGGCCAGTTCCTTAACCTACTGGAACTCAGTGGCACTAAAAATAGTACCTGAGAGGGCCAATACCGTATCAGAACTAAACTATTCCCTAGTCGGCAGCATACTCTACAAGGGTGCTCATATCCAGACACCTGATGTATGTGTTCGTTTGGCCCAAAAATTGTCAGGTTCCTAGGAATCAAGGGACTCTAAAGTATCCTGTTAAAAATATAAATAGATTATTAAGTTACAAAGTAGAGACTAAAATTATAAATCTAGAATGTGAAACTTACAATCGGCTGCTGAGTCGGTTCATCAACCGAACTTTCATCTTTCTTCCTTATACTCGAGAAAAATAGTTTTGCTCAAGGCACATGTCCTTTATATATTCAATTTATGCCTCTACAATGACATTGAATATAGGAAACCATAATTAAAAATAGGACACCAATAATTAATTGCGTACCTAAAATTATATAACAACTTTAACAATCGAATTAATTATGGAGGTAGCAATAGAAAGTGCAATTCATAATGAAAAAATTATAAACTGTCATACCTGCTGCCTCTAATGATCTGGCATCGTAGTACGTCCCAATGTGTGGATTTATTTTTTAGAATCAATATTTTTTTTATTTCTTCGAGAAGAATCCTAAATAAAATTCAATAATTATTATTCACGAAAAACATGAAAATTTTCATTTAGATACCTCTAATGTGATCAATACCATAAATTGTTTAGTCGTCTAATGAGTAATCATTTTTCAATACTATTATAACGAACAATGATCCATGAAAGGGACTGAATATAACTCTATTCCCACTCTAGCACTCCATACAATGTATTTCTCAAGATTATAATCTCTCCAAAGCTTCCCTAAATCCTTTAGACGTGCTGGTCGTGCACCCTCACCATCAGGGAAATTAAACCGTAGCTAAATCCAAAATATTAATTCATATAAACGAAAAATAATAATATATTGCATAAATACAACAGATTATTTTACCCATATATCTACCCAAGATTTATCCATGACATCATTTGGTATTTTTCTCTATGATTGATGGCTGACAAGAATTATGCCGGAGAATTTGGAAATCGTCGCCAAAAAACTCTGATATTGATGCCCTGATTTTTCAATCATTTGACTATCTACATTGTAGTCCACCATCAACTGTGTGTGGTGGTTCCACACCACACACAAGAATGTATGCACCCGTCCAGCCTCTTATCAGTATATGTATCTTTTATTAATGAAAAAAAAATATTTTATCAGTACATGTTATAATGAAAATAAATAATGGTGTTAAAATTTATTCCGATTGTATAAGTATACCTATGGTAGTCTGATCATTGGACACCACTGGATCCACAGAAACTGAAGGAACACCCTATACAGATGGAGTGGGTCCCAATGTATGCTCTGTAGAGACAGACTCTAGAGTAGTAGGATGTCAAAGAAGATGGAATATAAAATCCTAGAGAGAATGAAGCATAAGTAAAAGAAGATGATAGAGATGGCTGGCCGAATGCTGGATGGGGAGTGGGAATCATCATCGGATATGGTACAGGTGGGCGAGGAGGCTCTTATGTAAGGGTGGTGAAAATATTGGAGACCAAAATATCACGTGTTTCCTTAACTACAAACCGAGATCAGAATGTGGGATCAGTGGTATGTTAGTGGGAGGGGCAGCGTCTAATCAGGTACACTGACCAGGTCATCTATCTCTAGTACCACCTCGCCTCGTAAAAACACCCTAAGTACTGGGACCACTACTAGGATTCTCATCAAATAACCATCACCTAATATATGGATCCTGAAAAAAAAATTAAAAATAATTAATCACGTGACATTATATATTATTTAAATATATATATATATATATATGAAATAAAATACTCGCTGTAGGCACTTGTAGTGGAATGCCCAGCTCGGTCATCTGACGATTTTTGTCCATAATCTATTTTCGTCGCCTATATTCGATTGGTTTCATTTCATGAATTTGAAAAAAATATGGAACTAATAGAACAAGATGACTAATGTGTAACCCAAAAAACAAAATAAATGAGAGGTAATAGGGGGATTCATGGATAATTTAACTATGCATTGTTTTAGGTGATCATTGAACAGATATATAAGGAAGTTCATAAATCATATAATAAGTAATAATGAAATTTAATTTTTAGTAGGATGGTTATTTACTAAGTGTCATCATACTATTAAAATCATGAAACAATGATTCTACCATAATCATAATGGGTAAAGCAGTTGTCAAAATTAAGGAAAATTTTAATTTCTTTAGCCCAGGTAGATGATGTAGGTTTCAATACATGTTTTGCAGAAGAATAAAAACAATCATGTTCATTACCTTGTAAAATGTTAAAGCGGCATCTTAGAGTTTTACAAATTTTATAAAAATCTTAGTTGAAGCATTATAATGGTCACCAAGTTAGAAATGTTGGTTTCATAGGTTTGAATATTGTTCAATTCAAAATTATAAAATGCGATTCAAATTAAATTGCAACCAATAAACATTGAAAATGTACATAACAGTGTAGTGGGATACAACATATTTGTAATCAATATTAAATCAATTTGAATAGTACCAACCGTAAATAGTCCAAGTCGAGGTAAACCAAAAGAATTGAGAACATGAATGAATGATATTATATATTTCCCACCACAACTTTAGGTTAACAGTCAACTCTTAAAATTGATCTATCGGAGTCATCAAAATTAATAAATGGATCATTTCCAATGGAATTAGGGATGGTGTTAATTCCATCATCACCATCATCAAAAATATAACTTGTAATTACTTGAATAATGACATCGAATTCAGGTTAAAGATGGTTTTTGACATAAAAAACTTGTTTCTCCATTGAAGCCAATACATATGGTTCATTGGTAGAAATAGTGTGATTCATATCAATTACTCGAAATCCACAATCATCAATAAATGTGCCCTTTCTTCATCATTGAATCAAACCACTGGTATTTCATCATTGTGACTCATCGATGTCAATAATAATCCAATATTTTTTTTCAATGACACTATAATAACATACATTTCCAAATCGCGGTCTACGATCTGATGCACTAGCATAATAGTCTGTTGTGGCAGTAACCATAACACCATCATGTTGTGTTCTCGTGTTCTTTTCTCATTCAGTGATAATAAATCAGTACCCATTTATAACAATTGATTTACAGTCACAAACTAGAGTATTATGACCAAAAGCCAAATGTATTATTTCCTCAGAGATAGAGTCAGCAAGAAAACTCAATACCTGAAATATAAATCAATATTAAACTTAATTAATTATTGTTTTAAATATTGTAAATAGTAATATTATTACCTTCAATTTTAACCATGTAGAAAATTCATTGCTATGCAAAGTCTCCCTCCTTCTCAAAGACAAAGAATGATGCTTTCTATTTATCATCTCTTTATGTTCCCTGTAAATGAAAATAGGAATATTTTAACAGATATATATATATATATATAAGATATACATATTCAATTTACTCACAAGATTTATTCATCGAACAGTTCACTGTTGTACAAAACTGTGCAATGTGCCATCTCCCTGTCTTCAAGGCTTAATGTCATCAATGTATATGATCCAGGAATTTCTCCTATTTTAGGAAGTGATGGAAAACCGGGTTCAATTTGATCATATTGTTCTTATTCGTTTCTCATTGGTATGATCATTATTATAGTAAGATCAGACAAATACATAGAGCAGAAATCCATACATTCTTGAGCCAAGTAACCATTCAAGACAGAACCTTTAAGATGATTCCTGTTACGAAAATAATACATTAATGTGTACATATTTATTTTAGTTGGATAAATCCAAAAAAATGAAATAGGTCCTCCGGGATGTATTTCATTTGAAATATAGACAGTCAGATGTAGCATGCATGCGCAAAATGATGGAGGAAATATTTTCTCTAACTCACACAAAATTAATGGGGAATCTGCCAACATTTTATGCAATAAATAATTGGACAACTTCTTAGAAAAATGGTCTTTAAAAAAATGGTACAACCAAACAACATCCACAATTACATTATTGGAAAAAAGATGACGAATTTCTATTAGAATCAACTCATGCTGAAAGATGTGATAATCACGAGTCTTCAAAATATTTTATCTTCAACTCTCTTCTATTGACCCATTTAGATAAGTTTCTTGAATATCCATCAGGACCTTTAATAGTCTCTAGTAATTCTAGAAATTTCTTTTTTATCTAGGTGTCATCACACAAGAAGCACATGGTACTTGCCATTTATTTTCACTAATACGCAAATGATGCAATTCTAGTCTGATGCCCTAATCCACCAAGTCACACCAAGACCATAAATCAACCTTTTTTATTTCCATTCACATTTAGATGAATCAAAAGAAACATTTCACATATATTATTTTCAATTTGAATTATGTCTATACAATGATGTGACAAATTGGTTGACCAATAAGGAAAATCAAAGAAGATGCTTATCTTTTTCAAATTGTAGAAAGTTTTAGTGGAAACATTCTTTCTCTTTCTAGATTTCATTTGGGCCATCCCAAAATAAAATTGAAATCTTTCAATTCATTAAGCACATCAGTTCGAGACATATGCTGAGGTGGATCATTGGTCTCCATGTTATTGTCATATCTTCGACGATTATTTCTATATGGACGGTCCATTTGCAAGAATAATTTATGTCCCATAAAACTAAAACTAAAATGATGTTTCCGTCTTCTGGATCATGTATTCTTCATAAAAATAGGACATGATAGTTTTACCTTTTTTCTCTATCAAGACATCATTTCTTAAGTAGGAAAATCCTTGATTGTCCACATAAGCGTAACATGCATCTGAAATATTTCTTTCAAACATGCATCGTATGTGTGCACACCCACATCCCAGAAAAGTTTCAACTATTTTATTAAAGTTTTCATGTATACGTCTATATCATTGTCGTGATTAGAAGGGCCAAATATTAGTATACTCATGAAAGTGAAATTTTTATTCATACACAACCATGGGGGAAGATTATAAATGTGTATAAAACGGTCCATGTGTTGTGTGATGTAAGAATCTGCTCAAAAAGATTTAAACCGTCACATGAAACTGGTCATATAAAAAATTATCCAATCCAGTCCTCTCATTTGGATCATCTGAAAATTGAGATTTCATTTTCTATCTATTGTGATAGAGCACAGAGTAGTTTTCTTTAAAACTATATTTGGTTATGTGGTAGCTGACTTCTTCACAGCTCAACCAAGGTCTTCCAACACAATTGTAATAGGGGAAGTGTATGTGACCACAATCTGAAGCATTGTGAAATGAAAAATCTAAAAATCTCAACAAATTGTTTTGAAAATCTCTTGAGATCTGATCTGTTTCATACATCCAACTTCTATCCATTATTTAAAAAAAATTATAAGTCATTTAGTCAAAATCAATTCAATAATATTGATGTTCCATATAAAATATATTTA